>JAULJL010000006.1:15982149-17232149 GCA_030761205.1 Fremontodendron californicum | reverse complement strand
ATATTTGCTTATGTCATGCATCTTAGGTCATGTAGCTATGTCATTTAGCATGTTGTGTCCATGATACATCTTGCATCACATTCATCCTTCACATACATTTTAGGTCTAGGTCATGCCTTGCATTATATTTGACTATGTTATGTATCTTAGGTCATGTAGCTATGTCATGCAATCTCAAGTCCCTTTCCATGTCATCATTTCATGCCATGTCACCTATGCCATGTCACTATGCCATGTCATCATTTCATGCCATGTCACCATTACATTCATACCTATTCCATGTCATCATTTCATGCCATGTCACTTATGCTATGTCATCATTTTATGCCAAGTCACCTAGGCCATGTCATCATTTCATGCCAAGTCACCTATGCCATGTCATTTTATGCCATGTCGTGCCATATCATTTGTTATGCCATTTAGAGTCTAGGTGTATTTTCATGCCATGCCATGCCATCCATGTCATGTTATCTTTTCATGCCATTCGGCCATCCATATGCCATTACCATGCATTCAGCCGTTCATATGCCATCACCATGACCATTCGGCCACCATGGTACTTTATACTTGTCATAGTATTTTAAGCCATAACATCTAATTGTTGGGATTCGGCTCATGCTCAAACAGAGATAATGTATAATTTAATCAACAGTTAAATATACAACGCAGTGAAATTAAATAAAACATAGAGAATACTGAATCCCTCCAAGGATCTTCCTATGAATTCAAAATGATCAGGCTGTCAAGAACAGATAACAATTAAAATCACATACCTCTATTTTGAAGATTGCTGAATCCTCAAGATAGATTCTTGATGTTCTTGTTCTTGTACACAAAGCTCGCTTGTCGAAAACCAAAGTCGTCCAATTGTCCGACCTCTAACAGTAATCCACACAGGTGATCTGAAAGCTTTCACAAGGTTGAGATTATGTTTTGCCAAGACGATGTTAGTAGTCTAGGTTGTGAGAAACCTTCCTCCTCTTCCTTGGTTAGCCAAAATCAAAATAGAAGAATCGAATTCCTATTGCTTGTTTTGCTTATTTGGCTGAAAAACTCTAAAGGGGAGTGAGGCACCGATTCAAGGATTCCAAAGGGAGGAGGTGGCAACAATATTAGGCTATTTATAAGTAGGTTTAGTGTATGCGAACTATTGGACTAACTACACTAAAGCCCTTATAAATATTATTCAATATTCACAATAAGCCCACAACATTTAATGAATATTTAATCTGCCCCAATCTCATTTTAATTTCATTAATCACCTTTTTTTGTGTGACCCATTAGGCCCTTAACATGTTGGCAATAAATATAATAAATATAATAAATTCAATTAAGAATTTCTTCTTTGTATTTATAGATCATGAGCAGCATCTAGTAATGCATTATGACTACCCAAACGCCAAGAGAGTCATCAAGCTTCGACTAGCCTTTCGTGTACAATATGTCTTTGTAATTCAATCCTTTCATCAAATATCCCGGGATAAGAAAGAGCATGGTTGAATGTCTACTCTTAACCCATTCCATATTAGATCTGCAGTTTTAATATTAACTCCTTAAGTATTTCCTTTGCCAAGGACTTCCATAAGTTCATATAAGCCATATACATGTAAGATATGTCCCCTTAATCACTTGGGGTGATGAATCCTCTCTGGACCACTCATTCATCTTCGTATGCTTCATGTCATACCTAATAACACCTTACCATAAGCATCCTTGTGATTGGGACCTTTTAGTGATGAAATCTAAGTATGACAGTTCACATACAAGATGACCTGGTGTCACAAGTCAAAAGATTATTTACACTATTGACACATGAGAGTATTTACCGTAGACAACACTTGAGTGAAATACCAAATGGAACTCTCATAGCGGGTCATGTTCAGTAAACTTGTTCAACTAACAAGCACCCATATGTTATCCCCAAGTATCTCCATACTTTCAACCTATGAGACCGGTTGCATGCATCAAGTGCATGAAGGCTTAACATATGCCAGTCTTTGAGCATTCTCAATGCCCTGTCTTGACAATACGATGACCAGGAACAGTTTTAGAAACACAGCATTGATGCATAAGGATCCTCATAATTGTAACACGTTACAATTCCTTTGCAATGCCATTGTATCTCATGGGCTTTATCTTCACAAGTCATTTATAACAATTATAATAATACTTATGGATAAAGAAATACCTCAATTATAATTAATAAACTATAATGTGAAATACATGAATATATAAAATAGTGTTTTACAAGCCTAACTAGATTGGCTTGTAGGGCTTACACCAACAATTTCCCACTAGCACTAAAGCCAATCGCCCATGTACTTAAGCCAATGTCCTTCCACGTGACGATTGGGTTTCTGCTGGGACAGAACCTTAGTGAAAGGATAAGCTATATTTTCCTCTGTGGGCACCCTTTTCATACTTATATCACCTCTTTGAATTATGTCTCTAATCAAGTGATACTGCCGTAATACATGTTTGGATTTGTGATGAGACCGTGGTTCCGTAGCTTGCGCTATGGCTCCATTATTATCACAGTAAAGTGGTGCGGGATCAACAATGCTTGGAACCACACCAAGTTTAGTTATGAACTTCTTAATCCAGACAGCCTCCTCCGCTACCTCACACGCGGAGATGTATTCAGCCTTTGTTGTAGAATCTGTAGTTGTAGTCTGTTTGGAACTTTTCCAACAGATTGCAGTTCCGTTTAAGGTAAATACGTAACTGCCTTGCGATTTACTGTCATCCCTATCAGTTTGGAATCCAGCATCTATATAAGCCCTTACTTGGAGTTCAGCCCCTCCATAGACCAAGAAAATATTCTTAATTCTTCTCAAGTACTTGAGGATATTCTTCACAGCAGTCCAGTGAATTTCACCAGGATTGCTTTGGTATCGGCTCGTGACACTCAGAGCGTACGATACATCTGGTCTTGTGCACAGGATCCTATCCATCCGTGTCCTTTCTTCATAAGTTTTAGGACACATTACTTTCGAGAGTTGTACACCATGTACCATAGGCAAGTTATCTCTTTTGGAGATATCCATGCTAAACCTCTTTAGCACCTTGTCTATGTAAAGGGATTGGGATAATCCAAGCAGCCTTTTCGATCTATCTTTATAGATCTTAATTCCCAGAATATATGCTGTTTCTACCAAATCCTTCATGGAGAACTGTTTGGATAGCCAGACCTTGATGGTCTGAAGCATAGGTACATCATTTTCTATGAGCAATATGTCGTCGACATATAGCACCAGGAACACAACTGCATGTCCGTTTATCTTCTTGTAAACACATGGTTCATCAGGATTCTTAATGAAACCAAATTTTTTAATTGTTTCATCAAACCTGATGTTCCAACTCCGAGATGCTTGCTCTAGTCCATAAATGGACTTTTGTAGCTTGCATACCTTATTAGATATGGCCTTGGATGAAAAACCTTCAGGTTTTGTCATATACACTTTCTCTTGCAAATTCCCATTAAAGAATACAGTTTTTACATCCATCTGCCATAACTCATAATCATGGTATGCAGCAATAACAAGCATAATCCCTAATGGACTTTACCATGGCAACTGGTGAAAAGGTTTCTTCAAAATCAATGCCTTCAACTTGATTATAACCTTTTGCAACCAATCTGGCCTTATACGTTTGTATGTTGGCATCCATGTCTGTCTTTATCTTGTAGACCCATTTACACCCTATGGGTTTTATCACTTGAGGTGGATCAACTAAAGACCAAACTTGGTTAACTTCCATAGCATCCATTTCGGATTTCATGGCTTCTAGCCATTTCTTGGAATTGATGTCCGGCATTGCTTCCTTATAGGTAGTAGGTTCATTATCAATGGGCAAACCATCTATTTCCAAAAGAAATCCATATCTTATTGGAGTTTACCTCTCCCTACTAGACCTTCGGAGTACTTGTGTTTCTTGAGCATCAATCCGAGCATCCAATGCCTCGACTAATGGCTCAGGTTTCGAAGGTTTGTCAGGTTGCGGTTCTTGAACTTCTTCAAGATCTATTTTACCCATTGAATCTTTCTAGTAGAAACTCTTACTCTAGAAAATCAGTGTGTTTTGACACAAACACCTTTTGATCAGTAGGACTGTAAAAGTAATATCCCATAGTCTCTTTAGGTTATCCCACAAACCTACATTTTTTTGATCTAGCTCCCAGCTTATCAGAAGGTACTTGCTTCACATAAGTAGTATATCCCCAAATCTTTAGATAAGATAAGTATGGCTTCTTTCCATTCCATATCTCATATGGTACCTTATCTACCGAATTGCTTGGAACCCTATTTAGAAGGTAAGCTGCAGTTTCTAAGGCATATCCCCAAAAGGATATCAAAAGGTCAGCCTTAGACATCATGGATCGAACCATGTCCAACAAGATTTGATTTCTCCTTTCGAATACTCCGTTATGCTGAGGAGTTCCAAGTGGAGTCCATTGCGATAGAATTCCATTATCTGTCAAATGATCCAGGAAATCATGAGTTAAGTATTCTCCTCCTCGATCCGATCTAAGAGCTAGAATATTTTTCCCAATCTGTTTCTCTACTTCAGCTCTGAACTGTTTGAACTTTTCAAAAGCTTCAAACTTGTATCTCATCAAATACACATAACAATATCTAGAATGATCATCGATAAAGGTTATGAAGTATGAGAAATTACCTCTAGCAGCTGTGTTTAGTAGCCCACATACATCTAAATGTATTAAGCCCAATAAAACACCAGCTCTTTCACCCTTTTCAGTAAAGAGAGTCTTGGTCATCTTACCAAGGAGACAACATTAACAAGTCCCATATGATTCATAATCAAAGGGTTCCAAATAACCATGTTTATGCAATTTGGAAATCCTTGTCTCATTGATATGACCAAGTCTACAGTGCCAGATGTAAGTCTTACTTGGATCATCCTTTCTTGCTTTCTTGACATTTATATTGAACATAGGCATCTCTGGATCCAAAACATATAATCCATTATGGAATGTTGTCGATCCATAGTGAATGTCTTTAAGAATGATGGAGCAACTATTGCCCTTCATTCTTATCTTGAAACCATCATTAACAGTGAGGTATGAAAACGAAATGATGTTTCTAGACAATACTGGAGTAAAGTAACAATCTTTCAGCTCTAATTTCATGCCAGACGGCAAAGATAAAGTACATGTTCCAACGGCCAATGCTGCAAATTTTGCACCATTGCCTACTCTTAGAACTACTTAATCTTTGCTCAACTTTCTACTTCCTTTCAACATGGCTATGTCATTACATAGATGTGAGCCACATCCTGAATCAATTATCCAGGAATTGGATTTAACAGTAGAAAGATTCAGTTCAATCACAAACACAGTCAACCTAGAAACTTCTATAAGTTCTTCTTGACTTGTCAAGTGAGGAATCTTCCTTTCATTGAGAACGCTTCTTAATCTTTTGTACCAATCCAAACATTTTGGACTAATGGCATTCACAATATGGCACAGTGCAGTTAAAGTATTAACCATTTTCAACAACCTAATATGGAAAAAGTATATATATATATATATCAGTTATATTCATGCATTTATACCAATTCAAGATGAGGTATTAAATCTCTTATTGGTTCTCCCACTAATTTTTCGAGATAATAGCCCTCATTATTATTCAGAAATCTCATCAAGGTATTTCTAGTGGGCTGGGATCCCTTTTAACATGTTGCAACCTTGAGTGCCTCAACAAATTACAACAAGCCTAGTTGGGTAGATAACATAGCTTATCAATTGCATCTATATGCAACTCCAAGATCATTTAGGTGACAACTCTTTGTCTAAGCACATCATATGTACTTCGCCTAACTTTGCCTCTAACACCATGCAGTCAAGTTTTGCGTATCCGGACAACGTGGCATTAGTTGAGTAAGACCCAACTTCATAACCCTAACATATTCGTACAGTAGTTTGACTCTAAGTGACTCAATAAGCCTCCTACTGGAAGAACTCTAGTTATCTTGTTATGATGATGGAAGACAATTTTATCATGCGAAACATGTGACTCAATATTGTAAAGAGGGATTTCCTTTTTCTTTAAGTCTCATCATAATAAACATTCATAGCATTTATAATATCGCATAAAATAAATCTATAACATGCTTTCTACTTGGATGATTATGTACTTTTCTAATCTAATTTCCTTGAGCCATCAAGGGAAATTAGTTGGTCAAATTCCTAGGTGATTACATACATAGTCTGCAAAGTTTGCTTGTAATCTCCTTATCTTCATGGCGCCTATCTTCATCTTCAAGTTACAAAAATTATTCCTAGCTAATCCTAATTTTACACTTTAATGTAACTAATTACATATGTAATAAAGAAACCTCAAGTTACATTTAAGGGGAGTTAGGTGAGGAAAGAATTTTTACAACTCCAGAAAATGAGAGATAAGGTAGGGCACGCAGTCCCTATTTAATTTAATAAAAACTATAAAAATAAATTCAACCATCCACAATCATATTGGGTCTAAGTCCATATTCATCCCATACATTCACAAACAATTTATGAATATATATAAATCATGCTTTAATCTCTAATTACCATCATTGATTATATTGATCCATAATTTAATTCGAAGAAAATAATAAACATTTCTTCTAATCTTATTAGAATAAATCCTAATCCAATTAGGATTATTTCCTTTAATTAAATTATTATCCAATTAAATAATTTAATTGAATATTCATGTAAATTTTTATTTTGGTGATTTAATTAATTTAACAATATTACCATAATTACTAATTTTAGTGTTGTATTTCAACTAGGATACTACAACATTTGTAACTTAATATTGCTAAAATTCATAAGCTATGAGAATCTGATAAAAGCGAAAACACTAGCAAGGGAGGCGCAGGCCATGGACAATAAGAGTTGCTGCCACCCCTTCACCTCCCTAAGACAGTCTATCTGCTTTTCATAGCTTCCAACTTTTCAATGCTAAATCAATTTTATGATTTTTCAGGCTTTCCAAGAACAATTCTAAGGAATTTTAAATCCTAAAAATCATTAAAACACGCATTAAAAATCAGCCAAGAAAAATGTACAAGTTTTTCTCACTAAAATCACCAAATTTGCGCAAAGCAGGCAAAACAGTTTTCAATCGCTGCCAAACTTTCGCCAGTTGCATTAATCAGTTTAAAACAATTTTAAACCAATTAATCAACAAGAATTCACCATGATTAACTGCTGCCTTCACCGAGACACTACAAGTGCAAATTCTCACAAATTTGGTTAGTAACAATCGGATCAAAATAACTCAAAGAACATAACAATTTTGTTAAAGGTAACAATCAAAGCATAGATCGTATAGGAATAACAAAATGAGGCTCTGATACCACTGTTGGGATTCGAATCATGCTCAAACAGAGATAATGTATAATTTAATCAACAGTTAAATATACAACGCAGCGGAATTAAATAAAACATAGAGAATATCGAATCCCTCCAAGGATCTGCCTATGAATTCAAAACAATCAAGCTGTCAAGAACAGATAACAATCAAAATCACATACCTCTATTTTGAAGATTGCTGAATGCTCAAGATAGATTCTTGATGTTCTTGTTCTTATACACAAAGCTCATTTGTCGAAAACCAAAGTCGTCCAATTGTCCGACCTCTAACAGTAATCCACACAGGTGATCTGAAAGCCTTTACAAGGTTTAAAATTATGTTTTACCAAGACGATGCTAGTAGTCTAGGTTGTGAGAAACCTTCCTCTTCTTCCTTGGTTAGCCAAAATCAAAATAGAAGAATCGAATTCCTCTTGCCTGTTTTGCTTATTCGGTCGAAACACTCTAAAGGGGAGTGAGGCATCGATTCAAGGATTCCTTAGGGGGGGAGGCGGCAACAACATTAGGCTATTTATAAGTTGGTTCAGGTATGCCAACTATTGGTCTAACTGCATTAAAGCCCTTATAAATATTATTAAATATTCACAATAAGCCCACACCACTTAATGAATATTTAATCTACCCCAATCTCTTTTTAATTTCTTTAATCACCTTTTGTGTGTGACCTATTAGGCCCTTAACAATGTTGGCAATAAATATAATAAATTCAATTAAGAATTTCTTCTTTATATTAATAGATCATGAGCGGCATCTAGCAATGCATCATGACCACCCAAATGCCAAGAGATTCATCAAGGTTCGACTAGCTTTTTGTGTACAATATGTCTGTGTAATTCGATCCTTTCATCAAATATCCCAGGATAGGAAAGAGCATGGTTCAGTGTCTACTCTTAACCCTTCCATATTAGATCTACAGCTTTAATATTAACTCCTTAAGTATTGCCTTGGCCAAGGACTTCCATAAGTTAATATAAGCCAGATACATGTGAGATATGTCCCCTTAATCACTTGGGGTGATGAATCCTCTCTGGACCAATCATTCATCTTTGTATGCTTCATGTCATACCCAATAACACCCTACCATAAGCATTGTCATGATTGGGACCCGTTCGTGATGAAATCTAAGTATGATAGTTCACATACAAGATGACCTGGTGTCACAAGTCAAAGGATTATTTACACTATTGACACATGAGAGCATTTACCATAGACACTTGATGAAATACCAAATGGAACTCTCATAGCGGGTCATATTCAGTGAACTTTTTCAACTAACAAGCACCCATATGTTATCCCCAAGTATCTCTATACTTTCAACCTATGAGAGCGGTTGCATGCATCAAGTGCATGAAGGCTTAACATATGCTAGTCTTTGAGCATTGTCAATGCCCTGTCTTGACAATACGATGACTAGGAATAGTTGTAGAAACACGACATTAATGCATAAGGATCCTCATAATTGTAACACTTTACAATTCATTTGTAATGCCATTGTGTCTGATGGGCTTTATCTTCACAAGTCATTTATAACAATTATAACAATACTTATGGATAAAAAAATACCTCAATTATAATTAATAAACTATAATGTGCAATACATGAATATATAAATAGTATTTTACAAGCCTAACTAGATGGGCTTGTAGGGCTTACACCAACATTAATTCCATAGCATGTCTTCTGCCATGTCATTTAGTAAGCTAAGCTCATATTTGCCATGTTGATTTCACTCACATGACATTCATTCTCATGCCATGTCACTTGGTTTGTCATGTCATTATGCTTATCATTTTGTATGCCATGTCTATTCCATTCACATGACATTTATTATCATGCTATGCTATTCATAACATTTTCAATAAATAAGGCAATATTTCCGAGTTTAAATAATTCATGATTTTCTCTACTGGGTCTGTCGGAGAGGATATCATTAATTATTAGCGAAGGAATACCTTTTCTAAAACAAAAATGATTCAAAAACTTTTGAAATAAATAAAACTTTCTATGTTTTGCCGGGTTTGACGGGAAACATGAAAAGATTTCTGCTATTAATAAATTCTGGGTCATTCTCAAATAAATTCATCCTCATGTTGTGACAGTTGTCCATGTCATTAATATGTCATTTTGTTTTACCATGTCAATTTCATTCACACGACATTCATTCTTATGCCATGTCATCATTTGATGCCATGTCACCTATGCCATGTCATCTATGCCATTGTCATCATTTTATGCCATGTCATTCTTGTTTTGTCATCATTTTATGCCATGTCACCTATGCCATGTAATCTATGGCATGTCATCATTTTATGCCATGCCACCTATGCCATGTCATCATTTCATGCCATGTCATTCATACCTTGTCATCATGTATGCCATGTCAT
The DNA here is from genome assembly GCA_030761205.1 of Fremontodendron californicum. Lineage (NCBI taxonomy): Eukaryota > Viridiplantae > Streptophyta > Magnoliopsida > Malvales > Malvaceae > Fremontodendron > Fremontodendron californicum. Next base: position 17,222,381 of record JAULJL010000006.1, on the reverse strand, counting down.
TTTGCATGTCATGTTGATTTCATTCACATGATATTCATTGTTATGCCATGTCATCCATATTCCATGTCATTTATTATGCCATGTCGATTTCACTCACATGATATTCATTCTTATGCCATGTCATCATTCTATGCCATTGTCATCATTTCCTGCCATGTCATTCATACCTTGTCATCACGTATGCCATGTCATCTTGCATGTCATGTCGATTTCATTCACATGATATTCATTCTTATGCCATGTCATCCATATGCCATGTCATATTGTATGCCATGTCGATTTCACTCACATGACATTCATTCTCATGCCATGTCATCCATATGCTATGTCGCTTTGTATGCCATGTCGATTTCATGCACATGACATTTATTCTTATGCCATGTCATCCATATGCCATGTCATTTTGTGTGCCATGTCGATTTCACTCACATGACATTCATTCTTATGCCATGTCATCCATACGCCATGTCATTTTGTATGCCATTTCGATTTCATTCACATGACATTCATTCTTATGCCATGTCATCTATATACCATGCCATCCATATGCCATGTCGATTTTATTCACATGTCATTTTGTATGCTATGTCAATCATTTGTCATGTCATTATTTCTTTTACTAGGTCATAATAAAATGTTTGTTATATCATGATAAATGAGCATGTTTATTTAATTTTTATCTTGGTAGTATTTTGGCATATTCATGGTCAGTTTCTATAAATTTTAAAACACATTGAAAAATAAATGGTATTTTTCATAAATCAAGATTATTCCTGAGTTAAAATAATTCATGAATTCTCTGCTGGGGGTCTCCCGGGGAGGATATTATCAATTATCATTAATAACGAAATATTTTTTTTAAAAGATGATTCGAAGAATTTTAAAATCAAGGAAAAATTCCATATTTTGCTAGTATGTCAGAAAATATGGGAAATTTTATGCTAGCAAATTTCGGATTATTTTCAAATAAAAATGAATTTTTAAGGGAATTTTCAAAACACCAAATTTTGAAACCGACTTTTTACCAAAATTTGAGATAACACACGACTAATAAGGTACCGTTTTACATGGGCGTTGTGGGGGTGCTAATCCTTCCCCGCACGTAACCGACTCTCGAACCCGCGCTTGTTTTTCTATAGTTTTAAAAAATGTTTTAATTAATTTTAAAATATTTTATAAAAATCGATTTTAATAGGTGGCCGATCACACCTAGCAAAAAAAGATTGGTGGTGACTCCATTTCTTTTTTCGAGGTCGTTTTCATACCCTCGACCCTTTATTTCAATCAAAGAGGAATTAAGTCATCTTTTCCTCTGCTTCTGCTTCACCCTCACTCAAACTGGTCCCCCTGGATCACGTATCTACAGCTTGGTGACTCAACTAGGGACTTTAGAGAGTCAGGCCTAGAATTAGTCGAGTGTTATCGAAAGTCTCAGTTTTGTCGTTTTTGGTTGGTGTTTATTTTTAATTCCCATTTTCTAATAAAGAAGATTTGTTTTAAATGTGATCATTCTCATGTGCATGCATATTTTTATTGTTCTCTGGTTATTTAACTTTTTGTTTCATTACTATTCTTTGTTTAATTAATGCTTTACATTGTTTAATTTGTCTTTATTAAATTGCTCGGGTTTTAGAATAAGGTTATAGAATAGGTGGTGAAAGGTTTCTTTGTTCCTCCTCACACACTATACTTTCATTTGTATCACTCTCCGGATTGTTCATGATATAGTCTTGCAAGAACACCCATGGGATACAAATACTCGAACCCTTATTCTTAATATCTAGTGGGTCAATCGGGATCTCCATACCAGTATGTCGGATAGCTTCTTCCGAAAGCTAACTGTCTTTTGCTGCTTGCAATATATCTTATCAGGGGTGGATGATTCAACATGGGATCGTAGTAGACTTCTTTGAGATGGTCGTAGTAGACTTCTTTGAGTGTCTGGGCAAACACATTGATCTGGCTCCTGCTATCCTTGCCGAGACGTTTAGGTCACTCAATTTCTGTTGAAGAAAAGGTAAGGGACGTTTCGAGGGATGTGCACAGCTTCTGTATGTTTGGATCCAGAGCCATTTCTGGGGAGAAGATAAGGAAAAGCTTCGTCCCTACATAAATGCTTTCATTCCTCTTAAGGAATTCTGCAAGAAAGAGTGGCCGAGAAAGGCAAATAAGAAACAGTGAATCATGACTCTTTATCGTTTAGCCCGAGAAGACGTCACCTGGAGGGCTCCGTGGATGCCAATGAGATCCATTTTGTATAGTTATGGAGACAAACCATGGGTTCAGTTATTGGGAAGTTGGGGAGCTATCAGCTATGCACCACTCTTGGTACGAAGGCTGTAGACACCTAATTTTGTCTAGGCCCCTAAATCAGGTAATTTCTTTCTTGTGCTTTTTAGAATGCAAAAAATCTCTTCTCAACCTGCGGATGGTGCTCCAAGACTTTGTTTAGGAGGTCAGCACGAAAAGTCAATCTGAACAAAGTCAACCCGAGAAAAGTGAACCACTAAAAAGTCAACCTTTAGTCAAAATCAATATTTGAAGTTGAATTGAACACTGGTGGAAGAATTTTGATAATCCGAGGTCTACAACGAAAGATATGGAGTTCGGAAGAGGGATTGTTGAAATTCAGTGAAAAGGAAACCTTAATTCGATAAATTTGGGGAAAAGTGCTTAAACGATCAAATTGGCCGAAGTTGGAGGTTCCAAATGGAATATGATCAATGACTACGGGTATTGGAAAGGCCAATTGGAAGCAAAACCAAAAGAAGAGTCAATTTAGAAGGAAAATCAGAAATTAGGGTTTTTGGTGAATTTTGCAAAATTGGAAAAAGCTGCAGAGATGGCCTGATTCGGTAAAGTTGAAGCCCCTAATTGCTGAAGAGTGAGTAAACAAAGATAGCCCAAGGCTCAGTTTGAAATAATTCCGAGAAAAGAGCCGGTTGAAGGAAAAATGGAAAAACAAGGAAATTCCTGATATTGGAAAAAAGGAAAAATCAAATCGGAGGGGAATTTGATCGTAAAAATTGGACGCTTTCGAATCGACTCCAATTCAATATATAACAAAAGCAATGGAAAAATAAAATATGGAAATCAGACTCGTTTTGAGTAAAATCGAGGTTTCGAGGGTTAAAGGGCAATCTTGGAAAATTCGAGAAAAATAGGAAATGAGCTCGGAAAATTATGAAAACCTCCAGATCTGAGTTTTATGTCATTTGGAAGAGATCGACGAAGAAAAATCCTGAATTGGAGTTCATTTGAAAAATGGCAAAGTTCGGGTGCACTAAGTTGAAATTCCAGAAGATAATTCCGGGAAAAATAGGAAACAAGCTCAAAAAATTACCAAAACTTCCAGATCTCAATTTTATATTATTTGGAAGGTATTGGTGAAGAAAAATCTGGAATCAGAGTTCAAATGAAAAATGGCAAAGTTCGAGTGCACTAAGCTGAAATTCCAGAAGATAATTCTGAAAAAATAGGAAACGAGCTCAGAAAATTACCAAAACCTCCATATCTGAGTTTTATACTATTCGGAAGAGATTGGTGAAGAAAAATCCAAAATCGGAGCTCAAATGAAAAATGACAAAATTTGGGAGGCACCAATCTGCACATTTAAAAAAAAATTGGGAAAAATAAGAAACGAGTTCAAAAAATTTTGAAAACTTCCAGAACTGAGTTTTATATTATTAGGAGGTATTGGAAAAAGAAAATCCATATTTGGGGTCCGTTTGCAATTTAATCAATTTTAGTGGCTAAAGTGCAATTTTACTGAAGAAACCAAGAAGGGCCATTTTTGCAATTTAAAAAATAGAGAAGCTGCTGGAATTTTTTAGGCCATTCGGCAATCCCATGAAGAGGGGAAGGAATCATTGATTTCTCTCATCCAAGGGCCAAAATTGAATAGCAAGGTTGTATTTTTATTTGATTGAGCCCTTGTGATCATGCCAAGTGGCCAAATGGATGAAGAGAAAGGATGAGCACATTATGGTTAGGATTATTGGACAACTGGTCATGGTTAGGGCTGATCACTTCATCCTATGGTTGCAAATTCACATTTTTATCATCTTTGATTAGTAGCCTTTGGATCTTGCTAGCTAGGAAAAAAATGACAACATTATGATAACATATTGACCATTCAGCTGCCTATAAATAGAGAGGGTTTTCATTTTGTTGGGAGTTTTTTTTTTTTTTTTTGGCTGATAATTTCATGTATGATAATAGCTAAAGTGGTAGAAAAACAAAGAAATTTTTTGAAGAGAAGCAAGCTTGGAAAATAGCTTTGAAAGGTAGCCTTTTGGCACCTATCTCTTGCATTTTTCTTTCTTTTTCTATGTTGATTTGCTTATTTTCCATGTGATTTCTTGTTATCTTCTTATGAAATAAAGGTTTTTTTTAAAGGTTTCTTTTAAGGCTCCTATCTTGTGTTTTCATAAAAAATATCAAAAACATTTTTTTCACTATATTTTTACTAATGGCCGAATCCCCTTTTGAGTATGATTGTCTTGTGTTTTATTTTATTCCTATGTTGGTTGTGGTAGGTTAGTTTGTTTTGATGATTTAGCTTTCTACAATAATCAAAATATGGAGCTCATTTCTATTTTTTTTACTTACTTACTCTTAATTTTTTGTTTTTATTATTCATTTTTATGTTTGCTTTCTTTATTCACTAACTTTCATTTTTATGTTTGCTTTCATTATTACCATACCATATGTTTGTGTATTTGCTTAGCCATATCTTTGCATTTTCATCATGATTATTTGGCTACCATGCTTTCATTCACGTATTGCATATTTGCCATGCATATGTTTGTGTTATTGCCTTGCCATATTCTCACATTTTCAAGATGAGCATTCGGCTGCCATGTTATTATTTTTTTTTTGCCTTGTATATTTGCATTTTCATCATTATTATTTGGCTACCATGCTTTCATTCATTCTTTGCATCATTATTTCATGTTATTGTGTATTTGTTTTTCCATATTCGTGCATTATTATTATGTTCATTTGGTCATTATATGTTCATGTTACTTCCATACATATTTACATGTCATATTATTGCATTAAGTCATCACTTATTGCCATGCATATTTCCTATGTCATTTTAGGTCTTAGGTTATCATTTTATAGCCATGCATATTTCTATGTCATATTATTGCATTAGATCATATTACACTGCCATGCATTTCCTATGTCATTTTAGGCATTAGGTTGTCATTTTATGCCATGCACATTTCATGACATATTAGGCATTAAGTTATCATTTATTGCCATGCATGTTTCTATCTCATGTTAGGCATCAGGTCATCTTTTATGCCATGCATATTTCTATGTCATTTAGGCATTAGGTCATGCATTTCATGCAATTAACTTGTTTATTCATGCATTTCATCTCTTCCCACTTGATTTTTTACTTAAGCCAATCAATGGCTCAAAGCCAAGCTCTCATGAGCATGCTTGTGCAAAATTAAGATTTGTACAAGTTAGATTTTCTAACTTTGTGATTTTTTTCATTAGGCCATCATTGTCCAAATTTTTAGAAAATTTTACCACTGATTATAGGATTTTAGAGGACTCTCTAATATTTTTATTCTGATTTTTGGATGTTTTTATCAAAGGTTTAAAAATGGTTTTGGTTAAATAGTTCTTTACCAAGTGTTCTGTCTTTTATGAATTTTCGGGTAGGTCATCCTTAGTCCAAAAATTAATATGATGTTTTCCCATATAGATCGACATGTTCTAAGTCTCCCATATTTTTTTCAGATTTTTTTGAATTTTTGTAAATAGGTAAAAAAAATCACATTTTAAAACTGGTCAGAAAATCAGATTTGTTTTCAAGAAGAAAATAATTTTCTGTTTGGTTAAGGCATTAAAAGGGGCTGATTTAGAATAATAGCTATTGTCCTAGGTTAATTTCTAAGTCATTTTAATCATAAAATTTGATTTTATAAAAGTCGGGTCAAGGGTGGTCAAATCCGGGCTTTCAAAGTTAAAAAAATAGAGGCTTTTTTTTTTGAACAGCAAAGTGATATTTCTTGAAAGAATTAAAGAGTTATAGTTCATCCACAGAGATCTAGAAAAACAACCCATCAGATCGAATGCTTGATCCCTATTGGATCCTAACCAAGAACTAAAAAGACAATAAGCATTCTAAAAACCAGAAAACTACCCTTCAAGCGAGGACAGCTTGATCCCAATGAAACCCTATATTACAAGTCCTTATAATTCAAACCAAAATACAAAACGTAGTCACATAGCCTGAAAACTGATACAACCTGTAGTGAACCGCAAATCAAACCAACAAGCACCGAGAGCCCTATAGGCAGGATATAGTCTGTCCAAAAGAGCATGGTGCATACAGATCACTCAAACCCGAAAGTTGCAATTCTTTGAAGCTATAATTCTGTTCAGTAATGGTATAAAACTGTTCACAACCACAAACCAGCATGTTGTAATTACAAACCCGTACCTATTGCAATCTACCCCTCAACTTGATGAACCCCAAAATCCCTTCATTGTTCTACCCGTCAAGCATAAGACCGCTTTTCCCTTCCAATCCCAAAAAAACATATGATATAGAGATGCTTAACATGTAACTACCCACACTTGCATAATACATACAAGTCCCTTATTCCCCAAAAATTTCACTTGGCATGTTTGTGCTACTATACAATCTATCACACTATCATAAAACAGTTGTGCTTCATACGTCTGGCACCAAATTCGCCTTCACCTGCATGTTGAAAGAAAATAGCAAAATTCCGAATATAGATCTCAATCACAGTCTAGTATTAATCCCTTTTCTCACAAAAGCCTAGATATGTTCTACCCTACAAGCCGAAAAAAGGCTTGATACCCTGGTTCCCACCAAATGCTCAAGGACCATGAAGAAGAAACCCTACTACCATTTTATGCTCTGAGCAAAAATTTGTGCTCTTCATCCGACCATCCCCAAACCAATTCATTAAGAACCAAACCTATAATTGAACTACCCTTTTTGCAAAAATCATACAAGAATCCTATTCATCCCAAAGCAAATACTTGGTCCTATTGTAAACAATATAGCTCCTTACCAACATTTGCGAATATAACACCATTAACTACAAAAGAAAGAAACGTCAATAAAAACTTATTTTTGAAAACACCCACCCACGATCCACTTCTCCAAGAACCCCAAACTTATATTGATCATCAATCCAAGCCACCAATTCGGTTTCCCTCCTAACACCTTGTCTCGCTAATGCATCAGCAAACGAGTTTGTATTGCGACCCATATGAAAAATTTCGCAATCATTCAATTTTCTCATAATACAATCAATCACCATAAACAAAGAGTTAAAACGCCAAGGTCTTATCTCACTAGAGTTGCACCAGGCTACTGCTGTCATTGAGTCACTTTCTATTTCCAAATTAAAAGCGAATAGATGTTTAGCATCAATTATCTCAAATGCTTCCTTTATCGTCCACATCTCTGCTTCATTTGAGTCCATAACCCCTACCGACTTAGAAAACATGGCCAACACATTTCTTTTATCGTTTCGTAATACCCCTCTTATCCCTGCTAATCCTAGTTTCCCAATTACAGATGCATCGACATTAAATTTCCACCAGTTTATCGTAGGAGCTTTCTATTGCATAGAACATTTGACTTTCATCTTTTTGCCAGAGGCTTTAAAAGAACCGAGATTATAAATGAACTCCTCCATTGATTGAAAATCACATGGCTATTTTGCCCAACACCACCAGGCCAATCTACTTTTAATCAAGAACATCAGAGAATTGGCCTCGCTTTCCTTCTTGTTGAACACCATATTGTTTCACCATAGCCATATAGTCCACACTACATTTGCAAATAACATAAACCATACTTCTTCAGTTGCTGAATTCAGAATTAACCCCATCCACTGTGCAAACCATTCATTCATTAATTTCGGCATCACTATACTCAGCCTCCACCAATCACAGACTAGTGTCCAAATTGTCCACGAACATCTGCATGACAAGAATAAATAATCTACAATTTCAACTTCAGTTTTACACAAAGGACATTCCAGATTGCCACCTGTTAACATATTGCATTTAAACAAATACATATAAATCGATAATCTTTTTCGGAAAAGAGACCATAGAAATATTTCCACTTTAGGCGGAATGAAGCTTTTCCACTTATGAAAATCAATGAAACTTTTGTCCATCGCACTTCCTTCTACCGCACCTCTAAACAATTTTGTTTTGTAATGACCATCTAAGGAAGGCTTCCAGATTAGTCTATCTTTCACATTGTTATCCAACTGAACACTTTTTAGCAAATTGATCAATTGATTCCACTGCGTAAGTTCCCAATCGAAGACAGCTCTTTGCAATTGAATCCACCATCTCCAAACATCTCTATCCCACCATACAAACTCCTTAATTACTGCATTCTTCAGCTCAGATAAAGCATAGATTCTCAAAAATTTCACTTTTAGCACCTCCTCATTCAACCAGCAATCCCCTCAAAACAAAATCGACTCACGATTCCCCTGTAGCATACCTATATTGGAAGAAAAGCAATAGTGAAATTTCCCCCCATTCCGAATAGGATCAATGATGTCCTTCCATATAGTAGAAGATTTTTCCCTTCCCTAGATTTTAGGAATAAGCTCACCTGTGGGCATCCTGTACCGTGCACAAATAACCTTCTTCCAACTGCTCTCATGTTCCTCTGCAAATCCGAAAATCCATTTGTTGAGTAGAGCTCGATTTTGTAGTTCAATCGATATAATGCCCAAGCCTCCATTATTAAGCCTTCGGCAGACTGTAGGCCAACTCACTAGATGCATCTTGCGCTTATCATTATTTCCATCCTAGAAAAAATCTCTCTGAATCTGCTCAATAAAGGGGGGTTTCAGCCATGGTGCCATTTTCATCCAAAAATTTTCAAATTATTTTCAATCCAATCATAAAGTATTTTTATTTAGAAAAATCTGATTTAAGTGTTTTCCTAAGGTAGTCGGATATCTTTTTAGGTATACGGATGTCCTTATTTAAAGGAAAATATACACTCTCATGCATTGCATTTTCCATGTTCATGCATATTCTATGATATATGATTTTTGCTATGAATATTCTTTAATGATGTTATTGTTTTGATTGAGATTTCATAGTATTGTCATGATGGTTATATGATTATAGATATTCTATTACACTCTATGCTTTTTTCTTAGTCATTAATTATTTTACCATTATTTAGAATTTATTATGTTCATGCATTGTTTTTTTTATATATTTTATGATAATGTTATTTTATTGTTTCATATCATATCATGTCATGTTATTAATTCTATTGCTATGTCATTTAAACTATGCCATGTCATTTAGATTATATCATGTCATTTAGATTTTGCCATGTCATTTAGATTATATCATGTCGTTTAGATTCTACCATGTTATTTTGATTATGCTATGTCATCTAGATTTTGCTATGTCATCGTTTGCCATGTCATACATGTTCATATTCATCTGTTTTTAAAAATGTTTTTAATAAAGTTAATGATTTTCAATAAAAAATAAAGATATTGAGTTCCCTGCCGGGTTTGATGGGGAAGATATCATTAATTATCATTAATAAAGGAATATCCTTTTTTCAAAAATGAAAATGATTCGGAGATTTTCCAAATAAACAAAAATTTCTATATTTTACGGGGTTTGCTTGAAAATATAGGAAAATTTTGAATTAATAAATTTCGGATCATTTTCAATTAAATAAATTGGGAATTATTTTAAAATGCAATTTTCAAAACTGACTTTTTACCGAGACTTGAGATAACACACGATTAATAAGGTATCGTTTTATACCGGCATTGTGGGGGTGCTAATATTTCCCTGCACGTAACCGACTCTCGAACCCGTTTCTTTGATTTCTCTAGTTTAAAAGCGCAGACTTTGAATTTGGTTTTTAAAAAATGTTTTCATTAATTTTAAAATGTTTTACAAAATCGATTTTAATAGGTGGTCGATCACACCTTGCAAAAAAGGATTGGTGGTGACTCCATTTCTTTTTCGAGGTTCTTTTCAAACCCTCGTTTTATTTCAAGAGGAATTAAGTCGTCTTTTCCTCTGTTCCCCCAATGTCACACTTAATGAATAATGTCTTGCGATGAGACTTGTTATTTTTTAGGTTGCGATAGCTTGGCGACTCCGCTGGGGACACTTAGAGAGTCAGGCCTAGAATTAATCGTGTGTTATCAAAAATCTCAGTTTATCGGTTTTTAATTAGTATTTAATTATAATTCCCATATTTTTTTATAATAAGAAGAATTTTGAAAATAACAAAATGTTTTTAATATGTTCATTTGCATGCATATTATTACTACTCTCTGGTTGGTTAATGGGCGTTACACTATTCTTGATTATTGCTTTAATAAATTGTTGGGGTATTTAGAGTAGAGGGTGTAGAATAGGTGGTGAAAGGTTTGTTGTTCCTCCTCAAATACTACACGTGCATTTGCATATCACGAGCCCTATACCCAGGTTTTGTTCTTTTAGGTGGAAGCAAAGTAACTAAGCCTTCATGATTAACAATCCGCATGGGCTAGTGAAACACTTTCGGAGTACTAAAATACCTACACCTTCGTGATTAACAATCCACATGGGCTAGGGAAATATACTCTAACGAATTTAACCCACTTTTATCGGGGTGCCTTACTAGCCTTCACCGTTGACAGTAAGGAACAAATCATGGCCTTTGGAACCGATTCACCCTCATATAGTGAACTTAGGCGAAGCCATGACATATTTTTTATTAGATATCCCGAAGCTAGCAACACATGGAGGAACACTTTTGACCTTTTGCCATTTATTTCTACATTCCGAATAAGTTTCATAAATCGGGCAAAGATGAACGTACATCGCCCGTAATAAGTTTAATACCCCGCCCCGAAGGCATCGTGATGCCTTAGTGAGTTGATATTGCTGGGGCAAGTGTTCACTAACTTTTTGAAATTGAAAATAAAAATTCTTTTTCAAATATTTTTTCATTTTGCACATTTCATGCATATATGAATAAAGCATTGAAATTTTGATTTCACTAGGATAAAATCGCATTTGTTAATTGCATAGACATATGTTGATTGATTAAATAAGAATTGCAGATCGGTGGTATTGAATAAATATTTGAACACCCGTGCCATAATAAGACCCACTACCTAAAAAGTTTTTGATAAAATTGGTTTTGGAAAATGATATTTTGATTTTTACGGGGAAAACATGTTTCAAAAATATTGTGGATTAAACTTGGGGGCAAATCTTGCATAATGAGATTTTTGAATAATCAAGATCGATCTCACCAATTTCGTTTAATCATTGATTAATCGCTTTGCATATACCCTTGTGATTAATTCATTTATTCTTTACATATATCATTTGACATTGTAGACACCTAATTTTGTCCGGACCACAAAGACAGGTATGTTTTCTTCCTAAATTGATGTTTAAGAATTCAAAAAGGCATTTCTCATCCTACAGGTGGTACTCCGAGACTTATTCTAAGAAGGCAAGCATAAAAAGTCAACTACTAAAAATGTCAACCCACTTTCAAAATCAAGATTTGAAGTTCAATTGAAAAATGGTGAAAGAGTTTTGATAATCATAGGTCTACATTGAAAGATATGGAGTTCGGGAGTTGGGTTACGGAGATTCAGTAGAAAGAAAACCCTAGTTCAGAAAATTTTGGGAAAAGTGCTTAAACGATCAAATTGGTTAGAATTGAAGGTTCCAAATGAAAGATAAGCACTAACTATGGGTAATGAAGAGGCTACTTGGAAGAAAAATTGAAGGAAAAGTCAATTCGGAAGAATACAGAGAATTAGGGTTTTTTGGTGAAATTGGGGAAAATTGCAGAAATTGCCCGATTCAGTAAAACTAAAGCCCCTAATTGATGAGGAGTGACTAAACAAGAATAGCCCAAGGCTCAGTTCAAAGAAATTTCGAGAAAAGAGCCGATTAGAGGAAAAACAGAAAAACGAGGAAATTCCCGACAGTGAAAAAAGGAAAATCAAATGGGAAGGGAATTTGATCGTAAAAATTGGGAATTTTTGGACTAACTTCAAGTCAATATATGAAAAAGGCCCAGAAAAAGAAAATCTGAAAATCAAACTTGTTTTGAGCAAAACCGGGCTTCGAAGGCAAAAAGGCAAAACTGGAAAATTCGAGGAAAATACCAAATGAGCTCCAAAAATTACCAAAATTTGTAGATCTCATTCTTAAATCATTTGGAAGAGATTGGCGAGGAAAAATTTGAATTTGCAGTTCGTTTCCAAAATGACAAATCTCGGGCCCACTATGTAGAAATTCAAACAGATAAATCCCAAAAAAATGGCAAATGAGCTCAAAAAATTCTGAAAATTTGCATATTTCACTTTTAAATTATTTGAAAGAGATTGGTGAAGAGAAATTTGGAATTGGAGCTCGTTTACAAAATGTAAAAGTTTGGGTGCACAAAAAGGCAATTTTGGAAGAAAAAATCTAAAAAAAATAGCGAATGGGCTAAAAAAATTTGAAAACTTCCAGAATTCAATTTTTTATCATTTCAAAAGTATTGAAAAGAAAGAAAATTTAAATTTGGAGTCTGTTTTCTATTTATTTAGGTTCGAGAGTCAAAAATGTCATTTTACCGAAGAAATCGAAAAGGGCCTTTTCTTGCAATTAAAAAAATGAAGTGTGGGTTTAGAAGGTGAAGGGGAAGCCGATCAATGCCCATGGAGGATTGGATATTTTCTGATTTTTACATCTAAGGGCCAACAGAGAAGAGGAAGGTAGTTATTTTTGTGATCAAGCCTTTGAATTTGCAACACATTGACCAATGGATGGAGAGGGATGATGTCATATTTATGATCCTATTTATGACATCATCTTCATGACATCATATTTAGGAGCAGATTATTCCAATCTAAGGGTGAGAATTCTACATAGAAAGCATCTTGGATTAAAGGCCATAGGATCAAATTGATTTAAAAAATTCTAGAACCTCCTACACTCTTCCATATACCAACCGGCCATCACTAAGGGGAGGGGGTCTCTTTCAGTTTTTTTTTCACTCTTGCTTGGCTGAATACTCTCCATTGTTGAAAGCAAATAGAAAGCTTAGAAAAGTAAATAAAGTTAGAGGAGAAAAAAGATTGTAATATAGCTTTTAGAGGTAGCTAAAAGCACTTTTCTCTTACACTTTTTTTTTTTAATTTTTGCATTTCCATCCTTAATTTTCTATTTTCATTTAATATTTTGGTGAGTTTCTTTCAATTTTGATTTTGAAATAAGTGTTTTTAAGCTTCTTCCTCAAGTTCTTCTTTTATACTTTCTTAAAAAAACTTAAAGAAAAAAAAAACAAATTTCCTCCAATTTTTTAAAGGTGGCTAAATGGCCTTATTTTTGGTATAAGGATGTGTTTTTTTTCTTTTTCATGTTGATTCAGATGTTTAGTATGTTTTGATGTTCTATTGTTTTAAAAATAACAAAAAACATGGAGCTTGTTTTAATCTCTTTACTTATTTACTTCCATTTTTGATTTTTTTAATCTTGTATTCATGTTTACTTTCCTTGTTTACATTTTTTAATTTTCTGTTTTCAAAATATTTGAGTTGTTCATGATTTGCATTTTACTATTCTATTTGTTTGTGAAAATGTCTAGTTGTGTTCATGCTTTTACTTTATATTTGCATGTTTTAGCATGTTTCATATTTGGCCTTGCATTTAGTATGTCATGTGTTTGTGAAAATGTCAGAATATCAACACTTAGGCCTATAAACCATTCGGCATCTTCATTTTTTTTATGCTTTGTATGTGCATTTTCATCATGCTAGTTGATAGGTTTGCAATTCCATGCTATGATTTTATGTGTTTTGATTTAGTGTGCCATGTGTTTGTGAAAATTCCATGACTATTTTGAGCCATAGACCATTAGGCTACCTCCCCCATTTTATGTCTCCTATGTGCATTTTCATCATGCTAGTTGATAGGTTTGCATTTCCATGCCTTGACTTTGTGTATTTTGATTTAGCATATATGTGTTTGTGTTATTGCCATGCATTCTTTAGGTCTAGGTTTCATTTGCATTGCCATGCATTTCATGCATGTTTAGACCTAGGTTGCATTTATTGCCATGCAAGTTCATTTTAGGTCTAGGCCATATTCTCTATGCCATGCATTTTTCATGTCATTTAGGTTTTAAATCATGCATTTCATGCATTCAATTTGATGTATGTTCATGCATATCATGTCATACCACTTGATTTATGACTTTGGCCAATCAATGGCTCAAAGTCATGCCCACTTGAGCATACTTGTGGAAAATTAAAGAGTTATCCAATTGATTATTCTACCTTTGTGATTTTTTTTTACTTAGCCAATTTTTGTTCAAATTTTTAGAAGTTTTAGCTACTGTTTGTAGGTCCTTAGGAGAGTCTCCAATATTTTTACTTTGATTTTTAAATGATTTTATCAGAAGCAAAAAAATGTGTTTTGGCAAAACAGTTTTCACCTAGTATTCTGACTTTCCTGATTTTTTTTTGGGAAGATATCTTTAATCAGAAAATTAATTCAATTTTCCCCGTGTATTTTTACATGTTCTAAGTCTCCAGTATTTCTTTTAGATTTTTTTTGAAATTTTAAAAAAGGTTAAAAAATCATGATTTAAAACTAGATAGTAGAGTTAGATTTGAATTTGGGGGACAATTATTTTTCTGTTTTGGCTAAGTTACTTATAGGGGGCTGATTAGGAACTTTAGCTACTGTCTTAGGATGGTTTCTAAGCCATTTTAAACTTTAAAAATGATTTTATAAAGCTCGAGTCAAGGTGGTCAAGTCCGGGATTTTAAAACTTAGGAAATTAGAGCTATTTTTAAAGGGAATTTGGCTAGGGTTTAATTTTCATCTAAGATTTAAAAAAAAAAATTCAACCAATCACAAAGTATTTTGATTTTACAAAAAATAATTTGATATATTTTCCTAAGGTAGCCGGATATCTTTTTAGGTATACGAATTTCCTTATTTAAAGGAAAAAATACACTTTCATGCATTGCATTTTCCATATTCATGCATATTGTATAATATATGATTTTTGCTATGATAATTTCTATGGAATTGTTATTATTTTGGTTTATATTTCATGGTGTTATATTGTTTGTTATATGGTTTTGAATATTTCATTCTATTCTATGCTTTTTATTTAGTCATTTATTTTTGGCACATTATTTACCATATACTATGTTCATGCATTATTATTTTTATTTTCGTGGATATTTCATGATAACATTATTTTATCTTTCATATCATTTCATGTCACTTAGATTATATTCCATGTCATACAGATTATATTATTTAAAATATGCCATTTCATTTAAATTTGCTATGTCATTTAAATCATATCATTTCATTAGAATATATCATGTTACTTACGATATTTCATTTCATTTAGAATATATCATGTCACTTAGGATATTTCATTTCATTTAGAATATATCATGTTACTTAGGATATTTCATTTAGAATATGTTATGCCATTTAAATTATATCATATCATTTTGGTTGCATTATATTATCTAGACTTTGGTATGTCATTCTATTTATGTCATACATATTCAAATTCATATTTTTAAAAATGTTTTGAAAAAGATAATGATTTTCAATCAAATAAAGATATTTCAAAGTTAAAATAATTCATGATTTTTCTGCCGGGTTTGCTGGGGAAGATATCATCAATTATGATTAATAACATAATATCTTCTTTAAAACGAGAATGATTCAGAAAATTTTCCAAATTAATAAAAATTTCTATATTTTGCCACGTTTGTTGGGGAATATAGGAAAATTTTGAATCAATAAATTTCGGATGTTTTTCAATTAAAAATGGAATTATTTTTCTTTAAATTGGGAATTCACTTGAAATACTAAATTAAAAACGACTTTTTACTGAGACTTGAGATAACACACGATTAATAAGGTACCATTATATACGGGCATTATGGGGGTGCTAATCCTTCCCCGCACGTAACCGAGTCCCGAACCCGATTCTTCAATTTTTTCTGGTTTATAACGTAGACTTGAAATTGGTTTTAAAAATGTTTTAATTAATTTTAAAATGTTTTACAAAGCCGGTTTTAATAGGTGGCCGATCACACCTAGCTAAAAAAGATTAGTGGCGACTCTATGTCTTTTTCAAGGTCATTTTCAAAACCTTCATTTTTCAAGAGGAATCAAGTCGAGTTTTCCTCTCTTTTTTAATGTCACGCTTAATGAATATAAAGTCTTGCGATAGGACTTGTTATTTTTTAGGTTGCGACAGCTTGGCGACTCCGCTGGGGACTATTAGAGAGTCAGGCCTAGAATTAGTCGTGTGTTATCAAAGTCTCAGTTTTGTCGGGTTTAATTGGTATTTAATTTTAATTCCCACATTTTTTTAAATAAATAAGAAGAATTTTTAAAGTAATAAAATGTTTTTAATATGTCCATATTCATGTGCATGCATATTATTATTGTTCTCTTGCTATTTTGGTGCATATATTTATTATTTGCTTAATTAATGCTTTACATTGTTTAATCCTGTTGGGGCATTTAGAATAAGGGATGTAGAATAGGTGATGAAAGGTTTGTTATTTCTCCTCACACACTACACATGCATTTGCATATCATGAGCCCTATACCCGGGTTTCGTCCTTTTAGGTAGGAGCGAAGTAACTAAGCCTTCGTGATTAACAATCTGCATGGGCTAGTCAAACACTTCCGGAGTACTAAATTACCTAAGCCTTCGTGATTAACAATCCGCATGGGCTAGGGAAATATACTCTAACGAATTGAACTCTCTTTTATCGGGGTGTCTTACTAGCCTTCACCGGCGATAGTGAGGAGCAATTCGAGGCCTTTAGAATCGATTCACCCTCGTATAGTGAACCTAGGCGAAGCCATGCCTGATTTTCGTTAGATGCATAGAAGTTAGGAACACTTAGAGGCATGCTTCTGATCTTTTACCATGTATCTCTACATTATGGATAAGCATTGTAGATCGGGCAACGATGAACGTACATCGCCCGTAATAAATGTGATAACCCTCCCCAAAGGCACCGTCATGCCTATATAAATAGATATTGTTAGGGCAAGTGTTCACTAACTTTTTGAAATTGAAAATATAAACATTATTTTTCAAACATTTTTTGCATTTTGAACATTTCATGCATGTGTGAATTGAGTATGTACATTATGGTTGTATTGTTGATCTCATTCTTTTGCAATAAACGATGCTAATAATAATCTTATTTGATGATTTCATAAAACCAGTAGCGTTACATGAACATTTGGATATTGTACCATAGCAGGATCCGCTACCCCAAAATTCTTTTGAAAGTAATATGTTTGGTTTTTCATAGAGAAAACATGTTTCAAAAAATCATAGATTAAATTTGGAGGCAAATCTTGCATAATGAGATTTTTGAATAATCAAGATTTGGTCCCATCAAATTCGTGTAATCACTAATTAATTTCTTTGTATATACCCTTGTGTTAATTTATTTATTCTTTACATGTATCATTTTGGACATCATGTTACAATCATAGCATGCATGGTCATCCATTATAGAATACATTTATGACATGCATGGTGATTATTCGTATATACCTATGCATCAATTTATTCATTCTTTACATGTATCATGTTGGCATCAGGTTGCATTCATGCATTCATAGTTAGCATGATTTTTCTGTATATATCCATGCATTAATTTGCTTATTCTTTACATGCATCATGTTGGCATCAGGTTGCATTCATTCATTCATAGTCAGCATGATTTTTCTGTATATATCCATGCATTAATTTGCTTATTTTTTACATGCATCATGTTGGCATTAGGTTGCATTCATGCATCCATAGTTAGCATGATTTTTCTGTATATATCAATGCATCAATTTATTCATTCTTTACATGCATTATGTTGGCATTAGGTTGCATTCATGCATTCACAGTCAACATGATTTTTCTGTATATATCCATGCATTAATTTGCTTATTCCTTACATGCATCATGTTGGCATCAGGTCGCATTCATGACAAACATAGCCAGCATGATTGTTCTGTATATGTTCATGCATTAATTTGATTACTCTTTACATGTTTTGATTTGTTTATATAAATCATGTTGACATCGGGTTGCGTTTATGGCATACATAGTCATCATGATATGATCATGCATTAATCTGTCATATTAACATTAAGATGCATTCATGACACATGGTCAGCATGATTTTCATTGTATATACTCTGTGTCAATCATTCATTGTTTATATGCATCATAATTGACATCGTGTTGCATTCATAGTGTAAATGATCATTCATTGGGAAATACATCTGAAATATGCATGGTCAATCATTGTATATATCCGTACACTGACTTGTATGCATTATACTGGCATCATGTTACATTCATAACATCCATGGCTCATTCATCATGAAATACGTTAATAAGATGAAATAGAAATTGGTTTAGCTTTAAGAGTTTTCAAAGATCTTTTTTCAAATCAGAGGTATATGAGTCACTGAGAATTTGTTCAACATTGCCAGGATTCATGGAAGGCGGAAACTCAGACAAAATGGAAAGAATGAGACAAGCTCTGCAGGAAACACAAGAAATGCTGAATATAAATCGAAATGACTACCAAGAACAAATGACTAAAATGATAGAATTGATATCTGTCACTGTCAAAGGCAAGGGGCATGTTGAGGACTCTACTGAGGAAGAAAGAGTCATGAAGGTTAAGAACTTGGCTAGAATAGAAAGAATGGAACAGGTTCAGCAAGAGATGGAGGAAGAAGTGATTAGAGTTTAGGAAGGGATCCAAGAGAAAACAATTAAGTTGATGGAGCTAATACCCTTCATTGTCAAATAAAAGGGGCATGAGGAGGACTCTGCTGAGAAAGAAAGAGCCATGAAGGCTAAGAATTTGGCTATAATGGAGAGAATAGAATAGGCTCAGCAAGAGATACAGGAAGAAGTGATTAGAGTTCGAAAAGAGATCCAACAGCAAACGATTAAGTTAATAGAGCTAATTGTCAAAGAAAAAGAACAAGTTGAGAGTTCTACTGCAAAAGGAAAATAAAAAATTTTGGGAAACAATTCGAGAAATTACCTCTCTTGCTCGTGTGAGGTAATAGCAATTATAGGGCAGAATTCTCAACGCATACAACCACAAGATACAGTGAGGTATCAGCTATCAAATGAAACGCTCAGGGCAGTAGAAAGAACAGATAAATTTGGGAGCATAGATTCGAAAGAACTTTGCTTGGTCCCTAATGTAGTCATTCCACTGGAATTTGAGGTTCCCAACTTCGAGATATATGACTGGACAACTGATCCAATGACCGACCTCAAAATGTTTTGCCAGAGGATGGTGAGCCATGCGGATAATGATAAGTTTTTGATCCATTGTTTTCTTGATAGCCTCAGAGGATCTGCAAGCATATGGTATAATCAGCTGAGTAAGGATCAGATTTGTTCCTGGAGAGATTTGGCTAAGGCTTTTTATAACCAATATAAGTATGTGATTGACAGGTTGTCGAACCGTCTCTTTTTTCAAAATGTGAGAAAGATGGCAACTGAAAGCTTCGAAGAGTATTCTCGCAGATGGAGAGATATAGCTGCCCAGGAACAGTCGCCCTTAACTGAAAAAGATGTTGCTATCCTATTTACAAATACACTGCAGGCCCCATGCTATGTTGTTGGTAATGCCATAAAGGATTCCATAGGAAGGATAATTCCAAATGAGATAATGGATGAGACAGACAAGAAAGGAAAGCTCAAAGTATGGGAGACATATGGTAGCAAGGGAAATTGGGAAGCCCAAAGAAAAGGAAAAGATATCGAGTCTGTGACCTATGGTGGGCAACAGATGGGAAGCTTTGTCCCATATCCTCTACAACAAATGTACCATCAATTCTACCCTTCCATGAACAATGTGTATCGGGATCCTTACTTATACCCGATGTCTTCTCAAAGTAATTATTTAACAAATCTCCAACCTCAGGCCAGCAAGGGAAAATAAAAGAATATTCGGAAAAGAGATCAGTTTGAGCCACTATCCATCTCTTACTCTGAGTTGTTACCCCAGCTTGCCAAAAACTGACTCCTCACTCGAGTGCCAATAAAACCTATCCAACCCCTGTACCTAGACTGGTATGATGAAAATGCATTTTGTGGTTATCATTACAGGATTTGAGGTCATTCCATAGAAGATTGTCTGTCTCTAAAGCGAAAGGTTCAAGCACTAATTAGTAATGGGCTGTTTGGTTTTGAGAAGAAACAGAAGTCAGATAATAGGAAGAAGCCACTGTTTGTTTAGGGTAAGAAAAGTGGGGATGTCAAGATAGGAAAGAAAGGCATATACGGGTATATGAAGCAAGAAAGAAATCAGGTTGACCCGATTCCTGTATCATACAGTGAGCTGCTACCTCAACTCATCAAGAATCACCTTGTGACACCTATGCAATTTGAGCCACTGAAGCCCCCTTATTCAAGCTGGTATGATGCTAATGAGTGTTGTGGTTATCATTCTGGCAATCAAGGCCACTCAACGGAGAATTGCCCTACTTTGAAGTACAAGGTCAGGGATCTCATCAAGGCTAGCTCGATAAGTTTTGAAGATGGGAAGCCCAAGTGTCATGAAAGACCCCTTTCCCAAAAACAACCATGGGACAACCAAGAGATGAATCTGATCCCAATCCCTGGCCTGCTATCAATACTGATAAAAAATCAGTACCTTACCCCTGTGCCTTTGAAAGCAGCTCCAAACCCATTAGCAAGGAGTTATGACCCTAACAGCAAGTGTGAGTATCACATGGGGGCAATTAGGCATTCGACTGAAAAATGCAGACAACTGAAGGAAATGGTGGAAGGTCCTTTTCGCAAAGGCATTTTAACTTCATAGCTTATCAAATAGTGGAAGTCAGCATTGCCATAAATCAGTATCTTCGTAGGGTTTTAAAAAAAGAGAGTTACTATCTTTAAAAACATGTCAATAGGAGCATTCTAATGCATGTAGTTCTATGCACTTTGATGATAGAAGCACTTGTCTCATGTTGACATTTACATGAAATAAATAAACGTTGAATTTAAATGTTTTGTGTTCATTTTATTTTAGCAATAAATTTGAATTTGCAAAAAAAAATTTGAAACTTTGAGAATATTTGTGGTAAACAATAATAAGGGATTTTCACAGGAAGTAATGGGCACTTTTGAGAATATTGATGATCATTATTAGAAATGACCCAATACTTTCCCTCTATTATTTTGGGTTGGCCTATATCAAAATCCCTAAAACTAAGACCACTTGGAAAACCTAATGCTTCAAAAAATATGGATGATTAAACTTCATAAAAACCATTGTCATTGCAGAATAAGCAAAGATGTAGATCCTAGTCTAGGCTATGAACAAATAAGCAAACCTTTTGAAAAATTTCTAAACTCCTTGAAATTCAAACAAATGAGACATTCTTTCAAAGAATTTAGAGCATGGTAATTTGATGTGTGTTAAGGCTGTGCCAAAGCCATTCAAATCCTTTCCAATAACCACAAAACACCAATTGCCTAAACATCACTTCATGATTGACACCTCGGAGCACAATGATTAAACTAGATTATCCGATGTCCTAGAGGAAACTCATTTTTGGGACATATTTTCCTTGTCTCTTCAAAGAACTTAGAATTGAAATTTAGCCTTTTATGTGGAAACCTAGACTTGCAATGTTCCTCGTAATGATACAAATCGTCATGTTTAATCAAATTGGGGTATCATATGTAGAAATGATGGATACATGGGGAATAAGGATGGAACTAATGCCTAAATCATTGGGGGCATGCAAAAAAAATGAGAGAAAAATTGTGATATCATGCATATGAGAATTCAGATGATTCCGAAGTGCAAAATGAAAATTTGATTATCTATTCCCCTGAGGGTTGCTTTTCAATGAGAATATTTGTGCTTGATATGAGAAATGGCCATTTTTCATATCCCTTTCACAAGAAGAAATTATCCATAGTCACCCCTTTTGAGCCAAAAGAATTCTTTCTTCTTTGAACCCTGATCAAGGATCACCCTCTACACTAGGGGCAAATGCGAGGAAAGATCTTCTCAGAGATCATTGAGGAATGAGTCCTAACTCAAACGACAGGTACAAAGCAAACTGAGCTCCAAAATGAATATGGGCTCACTCTGTCAAAGAAAAAAGAAAAGGAAAAGATGGCGAAATGGAAGCCATGAACAAAACCAAAGAAAAAGTGTGAAAAAGTATGGCAAATGAAAGCCAAAATCAAGGAAGAAAAAGAGCAAAAGTCAGAAAGGAATGAAAAGTCCAAAAAGGGATAAATTCTTCAAAAGGAAATCCTCCTCAAGAAATAATCCTTGATCTGATTACCCTCAAACACAGATTTTGGGCCTATTTATCCTTTCTTTCTGAACCCCGAGCCATGACCTACATTACATGCTTTAAAAGTCCATTTTGATCAAGCATGAATATTTAACTTGAAAGGTTTTTCCTCAGATTTTATCCCATCTCATCGAATTATCATTTCACTAAGGAAGAATTTAGAATTCTCAAATGCATGGTAGAACAGCAAAAAAAATAAAAGCAAAATGGAAATAATGGGACTCTAGGGTGAAAACCCAAAAAATAGGCGGTCTAGAATGAAATGGAAGAAGTGGTCATCAAGGAACAATTAGGAATTCCTGAACCCCCCAAATTGACAGCTCTCATTCGGAGGATTGTCTTCAAAAATTGAAACTCTTTGTTCCCTCTCAAAATTAAAATTTTCGATTTAAACATCCCGGCCAATTTGGACATTTGTCAAAATACCTTGATACGAAAACTAAAAGAATGTTGAATTTGTTTGGTTCTCAATGAATTCATGACTTATAAAATCTATTCCATTTGTGAGCCTAGAAGGGACATACATTTTTGTTGTGAAGTTTTCTTGGAAAAACCAAAATCTTGATGTACCAAGCCTTGTCAATTCAAATTGAAAAACCAAAATTGACACTTAAGGAAATTTCTAACAGTGATCATCAGTCTTCAAAAGATTCATACATCACACACTGGAGTTAATATTTTTGGCTCAGAAGTTTTTATTAAATAAGTAAAAAAAAAATTTCAAAAAGGGAAAATAAAAATATTTTTGAAATACCCATCTTTGATGTTGACATGAGATAAGGGTTTTTCTAACCCAAAGGTGTGGAACTACTAGGGTTAACCTTGACTTCAAAATATCAGAAGAAGAAATAGAACTCAGCAAGTAGATTTCTGTTGATAAGAGTTTGAAAACTGTTGGGGCAAGAGAATAGCCAAAGATATACTCTGATTGGAATAGGAAAAATGAATGGGAAATGCTAAGCTAAAGTCTAGAAAAATGATCAGGGGCATTTGCATCACTAATGAGCACTCATTTCTTTATTAAGCTTTGCATCTGTACCGTGTCAGCAAGCATTTGCATCATTCATGGGTATTAGCATTTGCACTATTGCATGAGCATCTGCATTCTACCTTTACAAGTACATCCTTCATAGATATTTGCATTCGCATCATTTTAAGCAATTACATCATTTCTAGGATCATTTGCATCTTCATTGTAGTTGCAATTACACCATTCTTGAACTACTTACATGAACACGATTCGTAAGGGTATCTGCATCTTTTCATGAAGCATTTGTATCATTATTGATCTTCGTATTTGCATCAATCCAAGACATATGCATTTGCACCATGAAGCATTTGCATTTTATTCAAAATCTGCATCTGTATTTAGAAGTATTTGCATCAATCAAAGACATATGCATATGCATTTAGAAGCATTTGCATCAATCCAAGATATCTACATCTACATTTAGAAGCATGTGCATCAATCCAAGACATCTGCATCTGCATTTAGAAGCATTTGCATCAATTCAAGACATTTGCATTTGCACCATGAAGCATTTGCATCTTACTTAATATCTGCATCTACATTAAGAAGTAGTTGCATCAATTAAAGACATTTGCATTTGCACCATGAAGCATTTGCATTTCATTTTGCATCATTCCATGAAGCATCTGCATCAAGAAGGACTGTTTGACAATTTATCTAGATTGAAGTTTTCGCAAGTGGGGCATCAGAGAAAAGTTGAAGATTCCGTCATGAAGTTAAATAACCCATGAACTTCAAAGAAACCATGGGTTAGTAATCATAACACAATCATTTGATTGCATTCATCCTTAGGAAACATACAAGCATTTGCAAAGCATGTCATCCTCAATATTGCATTTAGCTCACATTGCAGGAATCATGGAAAACTTTGTTTTAAAATCAAACACGTTCTGTTTATGAAATGAGTCGAGCCCCGAGACCACCGTCGAGATATGTTCCTTATGTTTTTTCAAGATTAATTTTATTTTCCAAATGAATCAAACCCAGGGTCATTCTTAGTATTTTCCCTTTGTTTTTAAAATCGAATTCATTCTATTTATCAAATGAGTCGAGCCCCGAGACCATCGTCGAGGTATTTCCTTTTGTTTTAAATCAAATTCATTCTATTTATCAAATGAGTCGAGTCCCGAGACCATCGTCGAGGTATTTCCTTTTGTTTTAAATCGAATTCATTCTGTTTATCAAATGAGTCGAGCCCCAAGACCATCGTCGAGGTATTTCCATTTGTTTTAAATCGAATTCCTTATGTTTATCAAATAAGTCAAGTCTCGAGACCATCGTCGAGCCTCGAGACCATCGTCGAGGTTTTTTCTTTTGTTTTAAATCGAATTCATTCTGTTTATCAAATGAGTCGAGCCCCAAGACCATCGTCGAGGTATTTCCTTTTGTTTTAAATCGAATTCATTCTGTTTATCAAATGAGTCGAGCCCCGAGACCATCGTCGAGGTATTACCTTTTGTTTTAAATCGAATTCATTCTGTTTATCAAATGAGTTAAGCCCCGACACCATCGTCAAGGTATTTCCATTGTTTTAAATCGAATTTATTCTGTTTATCAAATAAGTCGAGCCCCGAGACCATTGTCGAGGTATTTTTTTTTGTTAAATCGAATTCATTTTGCTTATCAAATAAGTCGAGCCCCGAGACCATCGTCGAGGTATTTTCTTTTGTTTTAAATCGAATTCATTCTGTTTATCAAATGAGTCAAGCCCCGAGACCATCGTCGAGGTATTTTCTTTTCTTTTAAATCAAATTCATTATGTTTATCAAATGATTCGAGCCCCGAGACCATCGTCGAGGTATTTCCTTTTGTTTTAAATCGAATTCATTCTGCTTCTCAAATGAGTCGAGCCCCGAGAGCATCGTCGAGGTATTTTCTTTTGTTCTAAAACTCGTTCTGCTACTTAAATGAGTCAAATATTTTGTTTTAAAATCGGACCCGTTTCTTTAAGACGGGTCGAGCCTTGATTAGTCAGATAACTCAATTTAACGACAATATCTTTAATTTACAACTTTAAAAAAAAAACAACATGGAAAAAATGAAAAATGATGAACGAAAACCCCTTTCCCTTTTATTCACATATGATTTCACTAACCGAGCAAAATTAGTGTTTGTTTATCTTTGCCTGATTCCTGATTCTCAGCAACAGCCAAAGAGGGTAACTATAGATACCTAATTTTGTCCGGACCACTAAAACAGGTATGTTTTCTTCCTAAATTGTTGTTTCAGAATGCAAAAAGGCTTTTCTCATCTTGCAGGTGGTACTCTAAGACTTAGTCTAAAATGACAAGCATAAAAAGTCAAACTTGAAAAAGTCAACCATAAAAAAGTCAATCCTAAAAACTCAACTATTGAAAAAGTAAACCCACTATCAAAATCAAGATTTGAAGTTCAATTGAAAAATGGTGAAATAATTTTGATAATCCGAGGTCTACATTGAAAGATATGGAGTTCGGAAGTTAGGTTACGGAGATTCAGTAAAAAGGAAACCCAAGTTCAGAAAATTTAGGGAAAATGCTTAAACGATCAAATTGGTCAGAATTGAAGGTTCCAAATGAAAGATAAGCACTGAATACGGGTAATGGAGAGGCTACTTGTAAGAAAAATTGAAGTAAACTGAGAATTAGGGGTTTTGGTGGATTTTGGTGAAATTGGGGAAAATTGCAGAAATGGCCCGATTCGGTAAAACTAAAGCCCCTAATTGATGAGGAGTGAGTAAAAAAGAAGAGCCCAAGGCTTAGTTCAAATAAATTCTGAGAAAAGAGTCGATTGGAGGAAAAACGGAAAAACGAGGAAATTCCCGATAGTGAAAAAAGGAAAAATCAAATTAGAAGGGAATTTGATCGTAAAAATTGAGCATTTTTGGAATATCTCCAATTCGATATATGACAAAGGCCTAGAAAAAGAAAATCTGAAAATCAGACTTGTTTTGAGCAAAATCGGGCTTCGGAGGCAAAAGGGCAAAACTGGAAAATTTGGGAAAAATACCAAATGAGCTCCAAAAATTACCAAAATTTGCAGATCTCATTCTTAAATCATTTGGAAGATATTGGCATGGAAAAATCTGAATTCAGAGTTTGTTTGCAAAATGGCAAATCTCGGGCCCACTATGCAGAAATTCAAGCAGATAAATCCCGAAAAAATGGCAAATGAGCTCAGAAAATTCTGAAAATTTGCAGATCTCACTTTTAAATTATTTGATAGAGATTGGTGAATAAATATCCTTATTTGGAGCTCGTTTACTAAATGGTAAAAGTTTAGGTGCACAAAAGGTCAATTTTGGAATAAAAAATAAAAAAAAACAAAATAGCGAATGGGCTCGAAATTTTTTGAAAACTTCAAAAATTCAATTTTTTATCATTTTGTAAGTATTGAAAATAGAAAATTTGAATTTGGAGTCTATTTGCTATTTATTTAGGTTCGGGGGTCAAAAAGGTCATTTAACTGAAGAAACCGAAAATGGCCTTTTCTTGCAATTAAAAAAATGAAGTGTGGGCTGAGAAGGTGAAGAGGCAACTGGCCAAGGCCCATGTAGGATTAGATATTTTCTATTTTTGTTCATCTAAGGGCCAAAAGAGAAGAGGAAGGTAGTTATTTTTGTGATCATGTCTTTGAATTTGCAATACATGGACCAATGGATGGACAGGGATAATGTTGTATTTATGATCCTATTTATGACATCATCTTCATGACTTCATAATTAGGAGCTGATTATTCCAATCTAAGGGTGAGAATTCTACATAGAAAGTATCTTGGATTACATTTCGCATGTTTTGTATGTTTATTATGTTTTGATGTTTAGTATGTTTTGAAAATAACAAAAAACATGGAGCTTGTTTTAATCTCTTTACTTATTTACTTCCATTTTTTATTTTTTTCATCTTGTATTCATGTTTACTTTTCTTGTTTACATTTTTTAATTTTCTGTTTTCAAAATGTTTGAGTTGTTCATGATTTGCTTTTTACTATTCTATGTGTTTGTGAAAATGTCTAGTTGTGTTCATGCTTTTACTTTATATTTGCATGTTTTAGCATGTTTCTTCTTTTGCCTTGCATTTAGTATGTCATGTGTTTGTGAAAATGTCATGGTAGAATATCAACACTTAGGCCTATAGACCATTGGGCTTCTTCATTTTTTTAATGCTTTGTATGTGCATTTTCATCATGCTAGTTGATAGGTTTGCATTACCATGCTATGATTTTATGTGTTTTAATTTAGTGTGCCATGTGTTTGTGAAAATGCCACGACTATTTTGAGCCATAGAGTATTCCGCTACGTCCCCCATTTTATGTCTCCTATGTGCATTTTCATCATGCTAGTTGATCGATTTGCATTTCCATGACTTGACTTTGTGTATTTTGATTTAGCATACTATGTGTTTGTGTTATTACCATGCATTCCTTAGGCTTCATTTGCATTTCATGCATGTTTAGACCTAGGTTGCATTTATCGCCATGCAAGTTCATTTTAGGTCTAGGCCATATTCTCTATGCCATGCATTTTTCATGTCATTTATTTTTTAAATCATGCATTTCATGCATTCAATTTGTTGTATGTTCATGCATCTCATGTCATACCACTTGATTTATGACTTAGGCCAATCAATGGCTCAAAGTCATGCTCACTTGAGCATACTTGTGGAAAATTAAAGAGTTGTCCAATTGATTATTCTGCCTTTGTGATTTTTTTTACTTAGCCAATTTTTGTCCAAATTTTTAGAAGTTTTACCTCCTGTTTGTAGGTCCTTAGGAGAGTCTCCAATATTTTTACTTTGATTTTTAAATGATTTTATCAAAAGCAAAAAATATGTTTTGGCAAAACAGTTTTCACCCAGTATTCAGACTTTCCCTATTTTTCTGGGAAGTTATCTTTAATCAAAAAATTAACTCAATTTTTCCCATGTAGTTTTACATGTTCTGA
Organism: Fremontodendron californicum; assembly: GCA_030761205.1. Lineage (NCBI taxonomy): Eukaryota > Viridiplantae > Streptophyta > Magnoliopsida > Malvales > Malvaceae > Fremontodendron > Fremontodendron californicum. The sequence continues at coordinate 17,193,993 of JAULJL010000006.1, read as the reverse complement.
GTCTCCAGTAGTTTTTTTAGATTTTTTTGAAATTTAAAAAATAGGTTAAAAATCGTGATTTGAAACTGGACAGTAGAGTCAGATTTGAATTTGAGGGAAAATTATTTTTCTGTTTTGGCTAAGTTACTTTGAGGGGGCTGATTAAGAACTTTAGCTACTGTCTTAGGATGGTTTCTAAGCCATTTTAAACTTTAAAAATGATTTTGTAAAGCTCGGGTGAAGGGTGGTCAAGTCTTGGATTTTGAAACTTAGGAAATTAGAGTTATTTTTAAAGGGATTTCGACTAGGCTTTAATTTTCATCCAAGATTTTAATAATTGTTTTCAACCAATCACAAAGTATTTTGATTTTAGAAAAATTAATTTGATATATTTTCCTAAGGTAGCCGGATATCTTCTTAGGTATACGGATTTCCTTATTTAAAGGAAAAAAATACACTTTCATGCATTGCATTTTCCATATTCATGCATATTGTATGATATATGATTTTTGCTATGATAATTTCTATGGAATTGTTATTATTTTGATTTATATTTCATGGTGTTATATTATTTGTTATATGGTTTTGAATATTTCATGCTATTCTATGCTTTTTATTTAGTCATTTATTTTTGTCACATTATTTAGCATATACTATGTTCATGCATTATTATTTTTATTTTTCATGCATATTTCATGATCACATTATTTTATATTTCATATCATTTCATGTCACTTAGATTATATTCCATGTCATATAAATTATATTATTTAAAATATGCCATGTCATTTAAATCATATCATTTCATTAGAATATATCATGTTACTTAGGATATTTCATTTCATTTAGAATATATCATGTTACTTAGGATATTTCATTTCATTTAGAATATATCATGTCACTTAGGATATTTCATTTCATTTCATTTAGAATATATCATGTTACTTAGGATATTTCATTTCATTTAGAATATGCTATACCATTTGAATTATATCATATCATTTAGGTTGCATTATATTATATAGACTTTGCTATGTCATTTTATTTATGTCACACATATTCATATTCATATTTTTTAAAATGTTTTGAAAAAGATAATTATTTTTAATAAAATAAAGATATTCCCCAGTTAGAATAATTCATGAGTTTTCTGGGGAGGATATCATCAATTATCATTAATAAAGGAATATCTTCTTTAAAACGAGAATGATTCGGAAAAATATTCAAATTAACAAAAATTTCTATATTTTGCCACGTATGTTGGGGAATATAGGAAAATTTTGAATTAATAAATTCTGGATCATTTTCAATTAAAAATGGAATTAACTTGAAATACTAAATTAAAAACCGATTTTTTACCGTGACTTGAGATAACACATGATTAATAAGGTACCGTTTTATACGAGCATCGTGGGGGTGTTAATCCTTCCCCGCAAATAACCGAGTCCCGAACCCGATCCTTCGATTTTCTCTGGTTTATAACGCAGAGTTGAAATTGGTTTTTAAAATGTTTTAATTAATTTTAAAATGTTTTTCAAAACCGGTATTAATAGGTGGCCGATCACACCTAGCTAAAAACGATTACTGGCGACTCCATGTCTTTTTCAAGGTAATTTTCAAAACCTTCATTTTTCAAGAGGAATTAAGTCAACTTTTCCTCGATTTTTTTTAATGTCACGCTTAATGAATATAAAGTCTCGCAATGAGACTTGTTATTTTTTAGGTTGCGCCAGACATCATGTTACAGTCCTAACATGCATGGTCATTCATTGTAGAATACATTTATGACATGCATGGTCATTATCTGTATATACCCATGTATCCATTTATTCATTCATACATGCATCTTGGTGGCATCAGGATTGCATTCATTACATACATAGTCAGCATGATTTCTCTGTATATGTTCATGCATTAATTTGCACATTCTTTACATGCATCTTGGTGGCATCAGGTTGCATTCATGACATACATAGTCAGCATGATTTCTCTGTATATGTTCATGCATTAATTTGCTTATTCTTTACATACATCATGTTGGCATCAGGTTGCACTCGTGGCATACATAATCAGCATGATTTCAGTGTATGTTTTCCATGCATTGATTTATTCATTCTTTACATGCGTCATGTTAGCATCAGGTTGCGTCCTTGACAAACATAATCAACATGATTTATCTTTATATGTTCATGAATTAATTTGTCTATTCTTTACATGCATCATATTTATATCGCGTTTCATTCATAGTGTATATGATCATTCATTGGAAAATGCATATGGAACATACATGGTCATTCATTGCATATATTCATACATTGATTCTTCTTATTCTTTACATGCATCATGTTGGCATCAGATTGCATTAATGACAAACGTAGTCAACATGTTTCCACTATATGTGCCCATACATCACTTTGTTTATTCTTCATGTGCATCAAATTGCATTCATGGCTCATTCATCATGACATGCACTTGCAGGGATAAAACAGAATTGGTTTTGCTTTAAGAGCTTTGAAGAAGTTTCTCTTTCAAATCAGAGGTTTAAGAAGTACTGAGCACCTTTATAATGCATGCCAGGATCATGGATAATGAACAGCAAAGCAGACTGGAGATAATCGAAAGGGCACATAATGAGTTAAAGGAACAGTTGGCCAAATCTCAAGCAAAATATAGAGATCAGATGACTAAACTGATGGAGCTTTTGTCCCCCTCAATCAAGGGAAAGGGATACACTGGAAACTTGGCCGCCAAAGAAGGAACGAAGGAACAAAAGGGGTCAGAATGAGGTCATAATGTTAGACGCCTAGTCTTTTCAGAACGCAGTTAATCCTATCAACATCCTGAACTTAGATGATCTAGCTAAGCAGGCAAAGTTGAAAACGGTGGCATTGAATGAGGTTGAGTTGGCAGATTCCCAAGGGAAATATCAGTTATTAGATGAAAGGCTCCGGGTACTAGAAAGCATATATGTATTTGGGAGTGTAGATGCGAATGAACGTTGCTTGGTCACCGATTTAGTCATTCCTCCTAAATTCAAGGTTCCCAATTTTGAAAAATATGATGGGACAACCAATCCGTCTGCCCACATTACTGTGTTCTGTCGAAAGATGACGGGTCATACAGATAATGATAAACTTTTGATTCATTGCTTCCAGGATAGCTTCAGCAGGTCCGCAATTAGGTGGTATAGACAGTTGAGTAAGGATCGTATTCGCTCTTTGATTGATTTGGCTAATGCATTTTTAATCCAATACAGGCATATGACCGATATGGCGCCTGACCGTTTCATCTAGCAAAATATGGAAAAAAGAGCTATTGAGAGCTTCAAAGAATATGCTCAGCGGTGGATTGACATGGTCGTCCAAGTACGACCACCCTTGACACAGAAGGAAGTCACCGTCCTTTTTGTGAATACACTATGATAACTCGTATAATTATATAGTTTTTAGTTATGTTTTATTATTGTTTTGTGTCAAATACGAGTTATTATTGTTTAGTCTAATTGTGTTTATGATCTTTTATATTTTTATGTAATTTGGTGTTTTTCACAAGTTTCTTTGAGTGATTTCAGATTACTAGAATTAAGGGCAAATCCAGTTCAGTTCCAGTTCCGACACCTTTTGCCATATCAGCTATATCTCGAGTTTCACTGAAGCAATAAGGCTGAACTTTGTATCCCTGCAAAGCTAAGAGGCATATCTATCTTTTTCATGTTTTACACTTCTTGAAACAAAGTCGTTTTCCCTAGAGAAATCGACCATCAAGTTGGCTGATGTGCAATGACGTCTGTTCTGCACCGTTTTGGTATTTTGACCATATCTCCCGATCCACGTGCGCAAATGATCTGATTCCAACGGCTATGGATCCATAACTGATAGGGGTATATTTTTCTAGAAGACCATTTTATCAGATCGAGCCTCCAACATTGACAAAATCGACCATCAAGCTGGCTGATCAGAATTGTCATACAATATGACGAAAATTGTTAGAAAAATGCACCCACCTATTATACCTACCTTTGAAATTTGTAAAGCTTGTCTCTTGTCATTTAGCCCTCCAAAATGTGTATAAATAGAGGGCCTTGGATGAGTATTGGGATACATTGATACATTGGTAGGATAGCCATTGTAATAAAATTCTCTAAGTTTTCTTTTTCTTTCCTTTCTCTAGTTTTCTTTTTCTTCTTACATTTCTTTTCATTTTATTCATATCTAGTATGTGTTTCTAATCATATTGTTGAGGTGATGAGGTGAAGCTCTTGGTAAATGCTAAGGTTAGTCTCTTAAACATGAGCTAAAATGAATCATCATTTATAAGCACTAGTATAGATAATATTTTCTTTTGGTTTAAAATCATACTTGCAAAGTAGAGATCTTGATTCATTATTGACAATGAAAATGGCACAGTAAATGCTTGGTTTCATAACCTTGATTTGTTGTAGACATATACTTTGGCATAAGGAATGCTTGGACTCTTTTTATGAGTTTTGAGGACACCAAATGAACATAATATCATATGCTATGGACGTTGGACAATTTGGACTGAATTGCTAAACCTTCCGATTGGAACCTCCCTTATGTGTGGATTTCAATTGTGTAATAAAACAAGATTAATCTTAGCATAACACCAAGAGTGGATTCTCTAACCTCAACATCCTTTCTTATTGTTTTTTATATTTTGTTTAATTTCTTTTATGTTATTTTATTTATTTTGTTCTCTAATATCTTGTTTATTTTGTTTTGTTGTTGATTCCCTAATATCTTGTTTACTTTCTTTTTCTTATATATTTATAAACTTATACTTACTAATACGCTTCCCTGTGGTTCGACCTCGGACACCCGAGAATTTATTACTTGAACATAACCTGCACTTGGGTTTACAACTCTTAATTGAGTTTCCATCAAGTTTTTGGCGCCGTTGCCGGGGAGGCAATACTAAGTATATAAGTTTATAAGTATATTTATTGGCTGGTTATACCGCCTAATTTTCTATATATTTATATTTATATTGTATATTAACTTTGTTTTATTTTTATTGGCTGGTTATACCGCCTAATCTGTATATTAACTTTGTTTTATGCTTGTTTGGCGACGTGATTTTAGATCTCGTCGTTTAGTTAGATTTTATTGTGAAACTTTTTCAGGTAATCTTTCTAATACAACTCCTACCATGGCTGACAATGAAAGTGTTCATGCTGAAGATGAGAACAGACAAGTACGCACCATGCGTGACTACTTGCAACCAACTCGAAGCTCATCACCCTCTTGTTTTATTTTTCCTCTCAATGCAAACAACTTTCGTTTTAAACCAGGTATGATAGCTTTGCTTCCAAATTTCCATGGGTTAGAATCGGAAAGTGCTTACTCGTTTCTAAAAGACTTCGAAGATGTATGTGTCACCTTTAATGACCAACAATGTACAAATGAAATTGTCAAGCTAAAATTATTTCCTTTTTCTTTAAAAGATAAAGCAAAAATTTGGCTTCATAATTTAAAACCAAGGTCAATTGGCACATGGCAAGAATTACAAACTGAGTTTCTAAAGAAATTTTTCCCAGCACATAAAACTACTGCTTTGAAAAGACAGATTCAAAATTTCAATCAAAATCAAAATGAAGCATTTTTTCAGTGCTGGGAGCGTTTTAAAGATTTGTTAAGTTCTTGTCCACATCATGGTTTTGAAAAATGGCGTCTTATTAGTTTCTTTTATGAAAGTTTAACTCCCGAAACTAAACAATTTGTTGAAACAATGTGTAACGGTGAGTTTCTAGAAAAAGAACCTGAAGAAGCCTTTGACTACTTAGACCATTTGGCAGATAACTCTCAAGCCTGGCACACAGATAATTCCTCTGAAAGTTCCAATAGATCTAATGTTGTTTCTAACAGAGGAAAATATCATTTTAGTCAAGAAGATGAGATAAAAGCTAAAGTAGCTAATTTGGCTAGAAAGATTGAAGCCATGGAACTTAGAGAAGTAAAAGAAGTCAAAACGGTTAAAAATGAAGAAAGTTGTGGAATTTGTGAAATCATGGGACACCCCACTTCTGAATGTCCAAACATTCCCATTCTTAAAGAAGCGTTGCATGATCAAGTAAATTCCATAAACACATTTAAAAAGCCTTTTCCTTCTCCTTACTCTGAAACGTATAACCCTGAATGGAGAAATCATCCCAACTTCAGTTGGCGGAATAATAATCATGTTCAGGTACCACAATCTCAAAAGCCGGGCAACACTTTTTCCTATCAACCTTCACGTGTACAAACCTTGGAAGAAACATTGCAAGCATTCATGCAAACACAAGCAAATGTGAATAGCCGGACTTCACAGGACATCAATGAGATCAAAAACACCTTGTCCACATTGACAGCTTCATTACGCACTCAAGAAAAAGGTAAGTTTCCTGCTCAACCTCAGCCTAACCCTTCTACTCAATGTCTTGTTTCTTGCTCCAATGAAACTCAACAGGAAAATGCCAGTTCTATCACAACTCTTCGAAGTGGAAAGGCAATTGACAAAAAGATTCCATCAAAAGACCAAGATCCTCTTTCCCCTCCGAAAAGTAATGGTAAGGATGATGGTAAGTCTGAACTTCTTGAAAATTTGGACAAAGAAAAAGGTATGCATCCTGCTCCTTTTCCTCAAAGGTTGCAAACAATAAAGAATTTGAATCAAAATGCAGAAATTTATGAACTTTTCAAACAAGTTAAGATTAACATTCCTTTATTGGATGCAATCAAACAAGTTCCATCTTATGCTAAATTTTTGAAGGACATGTGCACAGTTAAAAGGAAACATAATGTACAAAAGAAAGCATTTCTGACGGAAAGTGTGAGCTCAATCATTCAGCACCATACTCCACCAAAATTCAAAGATCCTGGATGTCCAACAATCTCATGCATCATTGGAAACACTAGAATAGAACGTGCATTGCTTGATCTTGGTGCTAGTGTTAATCTTTTGCCTTTTTCTGTTTATCAACAGTTAGGTTTAGGTGAACTCAAGGAAACACCTGTTACACTTCAACTAGCTGATCGTTCTGTAAAAATTCCTCGAGGGATAGTTGAAGATGTTTTGGTTCAAATTGATAATTTTTACTTCCCTGTTGATTTTATTGTTTTGGACACACATCCTGTTTCAAATCCAAATGTTCAAATTCCTGTTATATTAGGCCGTCCATTTCTTGCAACTTCTAATGCTCTGATAAATTGCAGGAATGGTAATTTGAACATTTCTTTTGGAAATATGACTTTAGAATTAAATGTGTTCAACATTTGCAAGCAACCTGGTGATGATTCAGAAGTACATGAAGTGGATTTCATTGAAGAACTTGTTCATGAACATCTCACCACTACCATATTCCATGATCCTCTAGAAGCTTATTTAATTGAATGTGAGTTTGATAATGCTTCAGAAATTTCACACACTGATTCTTTGTTAAATTCTTTTCAGGTTAAGCATTGTTGGAAACAAAAGTTTGAGGAACTTCCATCACTCACAAATGTCACTGTACCATCAACTATTGAACCACCCAAGCTGGATTTAAAACCATTGCCATCCGAGCTAAAATATTCCTTTTTGGGTGAGAATGAAACTTTTCCAGTCATAATTTCTTCACATCTTGATGAACTACAAGAAGGTACAGGTAGAAGCACTTTTGCAAAGAAGCGACGAGCAAAGCGCATGAGTTCAAATTGCCACAAATGTGCACGATGGACGTGTAACGGTAAATATCGTTCTATTGGGATTCCGTCCTCTAATCGAGATGATAAAATTGAATTCATTAAGGATGGACTGAGTAAGGAGAATTTGGGTAATATCCAACTTTCTCTTGAGACGCATCCTAGTGGAGACGTACAAAGAGAAATTCTTGATTTATGGTCGCAATTCCAAAAGGAATGGCAACATCTTGGGAATCTGATGTTAAAAGACCCTGTTTGCCAGCTTGTAAGAAAACTGGATGGGAAGCATATCCTCGACTCATAGAAGGCGTTTAAGCCGTTTCTGGACGTAAAACCAGAGGAAGATGTGAGCCACAATCACAACTACAATAAATGACTTCTCAGCTTTTGGTTTGATTTGCAATAACTTTATTTCAGTTTAATTTACGTGTTGTTCGATTTGTGTAATTATTCTCGTTTTTTTTTTTTGCATTGGTCTTTTACGATTGATTTTTCTTCTCTTTTTGATTTTCTTCCTGAAATCACGCAAAAATCTTTTGTTAGGTTAACATTTTCTTCTGACAGGTCAAATACACTTTCGGCGACATTATTACTCTTGTCTGATTCACTACTCAGTCCTCTATATATTACACCATGTACTCATTCTCTTTCAGGCACTCGAAAAAGAAAAAAAAAATGGAAAGCACTTCGTCCCAGCGCATTAAAAAAATTTGTGTCTTTGGAGGTGCTTATCCAGGGAAAAATAACATATTCGCTGATGAAGCCATAAGAGTTGGAGTAATACTTGCCCAACAAAAGATCCACTTGATTTATGGAGGCGGTAGTACGGGTTTAATGGGAGCAGTCGCTACAGCAGCACACGCCGGAGGAAGTCCAGTTCTAGGAATCGTGCCAAAACTATTCACAGATTTTTGTGGACCTACCGTGGGTAAGGAAATACAAGTCTGGAGTATCCCTGAACGGATAACAATCATGTACCATTCTGCCGATGCATTCATTGCCTTACCAGGAGGTCTGGGTACATTGGAAGAAATAGCTTGCGTGGCTTCTTGGTCATCTTTGGTCACAAATAAGAAACCCATTGGTTTGCTTAATATTAATGGTTATTTTAGTAATTTACTTTCATATTTAGATAATGCTGTGGATAATGGATTCATGTTTTCAGAGGCAAGGAGAACCATAATTTCTGCTACAACCATTGAAGATTTACTCAAAAGGCTACAAGCTTATGAGTGTTTATCTGCTACGGTTGTTTCGCAAACGCTCGGAAAAAGAAAAAGAGATATGGACGAGCAAGGAGTGGATTGCACTTTGTCTTTGTGACATTATCTAACATTTTTCTTGTTGTGTCTCAGTTATAATAAGTGGTTAGCAACCTCTGCAGGTAATATCTCCTAAATTCTACCTTTAAAATTTGACATTGGGGACAATGTCATATTTTAGTAGGGGGTAAGGGACATATTTTGCTAAAAAAAAAAAAAAAAAAATTGTTGTGTTTTAAGACATTTAGAAGTATTCATTCTGAACAAGGTTTGAGTAAGGGAGACTTGAGACATACCTTGTCAGTTTGATTTAATCTTCTTCTTCTTCAAAAAAAAAAAAAAAAAGCAAGTTTAGACTTAGTGTGTTTTTTAGTTACTTTCAATACTATAATGAGATATGAATTGCATAAGTCTAAAACAGATTTATTAGTGAGAAGATTTTCATGAGAATTGAGCTTGATATCAACCTTTTTATGAGCCAATGTTAATATGATATGTTGATTGAGAAAGAAGCATGTTTAGACTTAATCTGACTTGTATAATCATCCTTGTGAGTTTTTGAGCCTATAATGATTGATGCATTATACAAATCAATCTAATTTCTTTCTTGAGTGCTCTTATGATTACATGATTCTCTAGAACTTGCTTTAAACCGTTTGAGACTATATTGATACATGTGACAACATGAATATGATAGAGGCATTAGGATTATAACCAGAGCCAAACAGCCATCCATTATTAATGTTCTACGAGAACATCCCTACTAGTGAGCCAATTTGAGCCTACATTAAATATGCTGTTTTATTGGTAACCACAACTTACACCTAGCCTAAATATACTTATATCCTTACCCTTGTTCTAAAGATGGATTTTATATTTTGAGACATATTGCAAAAAAACAAGGGATATTTTTAGTTGAAAATTTGGGTTAGAAACAAAAGATAAGTGTGGGGGAAGAAAAGAAAAGAAAAAGTCAAGAGAAAAAGAAAGGGATCATTGTCAAATACATTCCCATATTAAAAAAAAAAAAAAAAAATCTTCTCTTGAACTTCTAGAAAAAAGATGTTACAAAGTTGGTTAGAATGATGCAAAGGCTCAACATGAATATTTAGCCTATGTTATTATGTGCTTTATAAGAGTTTTGAGAAGTTTTATTTGTATGATCTTATTATGTCTCTAAACTCTATGAACTCTTTGGAACCTTTGTGATATCTTTATCCTTTTGTTCTTTAACCACATTATAACCCTTTGGCCCCATTACAACCTTGAATAAAGACCTCTTGATTTATGAAGTTGTATGATCTAAATAGTGGAGAATAGGTGGACAAGCAAGCATATGGTAGAAGTGTTTTCATGAGATTGATTGAGTGTAAACACTTTACCACTACTTTAAAGAGTGAAAATCAAGAGAGTATCCCATGTGAGAAGTTGAGATTAAGTTTGAATATGCACTATTTTGATTGAAATATGTTATGTTAATATTGGCTTAACTCATTTATTTACATTCAAGCAAGATTTTTTGTGAATTTCTTTAAGCTATTGATTAGTTTTTAAGACTTGTCCAATGATTATCTCTAATTTATATTGGAAGGATTAGTTATAATTATTATTTTTAGTTTTTCTTATGTCTTCAATGTTTGTGGGTATCGTCCTAGTAAACCCTCACGAGACTAAACTCGTCCACTAGGGACACCTAGGGGTTTAAAGGCTTGTGTCACATGCTAAGTGCCACCGTGATTTCCTACGAAAATGGATTAGATTAGATTTTCTTATTTTATTTTTATTGAGTCGTTGCTAGGGACTAGCAACAATCTAAGTATGGGGGTGTGATAACTCGTATAATTATATAGTTTTTAGTTATGTTTTATTATTGTTTTGTGTCAAATACGAGTTATTATTGTTTAGTCTAATTGTGTTTATGATCTTTTATATTTTTATGTAATTTGGTGTTTTTCACAAGTTTCTTTGAGTGATTTCAGATTACTAGAATTAAGGGCAAATCCAGTTCAGTTCCAGTTCCGACACCTTTTGCCATATCAGCTATATCTCGAGTTTCACTGAAGCAATAAGGCTGAACTTTGTATCCCTGCAAAGCTAAGAGGCATATCTATCTTTTTCATGTTTTACACTTCTTGAAACAAAGTCGTTTTCCCTAGAGAAATCGACCATCAAGTTGGCTGATGTGCAATGACGTCTGTTCTGCACCGTTTTGGTATTTTGACCATATCTCCCGATCCACGTGCGCAAATGATCTGATTCCAACGGCTATGGATCCATAACTGATAGGGGTATATTTTTCTAGAAGACCATTTTATCAGATCGAGCCTCCAACATTGACAAAATCGACCATCAAGCTGGCTGATCAGAATTGTCATACAATATGACGAAAATTGTTAGAAAAATGCACCCACCTATTATACCTACCTTTGAAATTTGTAAAGCTTGTCTCTTGTCATTTAGCCCTCCAAAATGTGTATAAATAGAGGGCCTTGGATGAGTATTGGGATACATTGATACATTGGTAGGATAGCCATTGTAATAAAATTCTCTAAGTTTTCTTTTTCTTTCCTTTCTCTAGTTTTCTTTTTCTTCTTACATTTCTTTTTATTTTATTCATATCTAGTATGTGTTTCTAATCATATTGTTGAGGTGATGAGGTGAAGCTCTTGGTAAATGCTAAGGTTAGTCTCTTAAACATGAGCTAAAATGAATCATCATTTATAAGCACTAGTATAGATAATATTTTCTTTTGGTTTAAAATCATACTTGCAAAGTAGAGATCTTGATTCATTATTGACAATGAAAATGGCACAGTAAATGCTTGGTTTCATAACCTTGATTTGTTGTAGACATATACTTTGGCATAAGGAATGCTTGGACTCTTTTTATGAGTTTTGAGGACACCAAATGAACATAATATCATATGCTATGGACGTTGGACAATTTGGACTGAATTGCTAAACCTTCCGATTGGAACCTCCCTTATGTGTGGATTTCAATTGTGTAATAAAACAAGATTAATCTTAGCATAACACCAAGAGTGGATTCTCTAACCTCAACATCCTTTCTTATTGTTTTTTATATTTTGTTTAATTTCTTTTATGTTATTTTATTTATTTTGTTCTCTAATATCTTGTTTATTTTGTTTTGTTGTTGATTCCCTAATATCTTGTTTACTTTCTTTTTCTTATATATTTATAAACTTATACTTACTAATACGCTTCCCTGTGGTTCGACCTCGGACACCCGAGAATTTATTACTTGAACATAACCTGCACTTGGGTTTACAACTCTTAATTGAGTTTCCATCACACTACGGGCCCCGTACTACGATAGACTCGTCGGCAATGCCATGGAGAATTTTACGGATATGGTAATCTCAGAGGAGATGATTGAGAATGCTATCAAGGATGGGAAACTTGAAGGAGAAAGAACATCCAATGCTGAGAGAAATAGGGAATACGAAAAGAAAGAGGAAGATACCCAAGTCATGGAAGGCTTTGCCCCATATCCTGTAATTCTCCTCGTATCAGCCATTCTACCCTACCATGAACAACGTCTCTCAAGGTTCTTATCCTTACCAACCAATGCCTACAATCGTGCCAGCATTTACATCTGTCTATCAATCAAACACCCTTGGGTATAATCGAAGAGGGCATTAAAAGCGAGGAAGAAATCAGGTTGACCCTATTTCTGTGTCATACAGTGAGCTACTACCTCAACTCATCCATAATCACCTTGTGACACCCATGCAATTAGAGCCTCTGAAGCCCCTTTATCCGTGCTGGTATGATGCTAATGAGTGTTGTGATTATCATTCTGGCAATCAAGGCCACTTAATGAAGAACTGCCCTGATTTGAAGTACAAGGTCAGGGATCTCATCAAGACTGGTTCGATAAGTTTTGAAGATGGGAAAGCCAAGTGTCATAAGAAAGATGGTGCATAATAATATTAGGATTTCTGATGCATGTAGTTCTATACACTGTGATGATGAAAGCACTTGTCTCATGTTGACATTTACATGAAAAAAATAAATTTTGAGTTTAAATGTTTTGTGTTCATTATGTTTAATAATAATTTGAATTTGCAAAAAATGAAACTTTGAGAAAAAAATTTTGGTAAACAATAATAAGGGGTTTTCACATGAAATAATGGACAGTCTCGAGAATATTGATGATCATTGTTAGAAATGGCCCAATACCTTCCCCCTCTCTTTAGGGTTTTCCTATGCCTAAACCCTTTGAACTGAGATCACTTGAAAGACTTAATGCTTCAAGGAATATGAATGATTGAACTTCATAAACCATTGTCATTACATAGATGTAGATCCTAGTATAGGCTATGAGCAAAGGACCGAAATTTTTGAAAATTTTCAAACTTTTTGGAAACTCAAACAAATGAGAAATTATTTCAAGAATATAGATCATGGTAATTTGGTGTGTGTCAAGGATGTGCCAAAACCATTCACATCCTTTCCAAAAAACCATAAAACACCAATTTCCCAAACATTAGTTCATGATTGACACCTTGGGGCACCATGACTAAACCAGATTATCCTATTTTGGGCCATATTCTTTCTTGTCTCTTCAAAGAACCCAGGATTGAAACTCAGCCTTTTCAGTGTAAACCTAGACTTGCGATGTTCCTCGTAATGATACAAATTCTCATGGTTAATCAAATTGGGGCATCATATATGGAAATGATGGATACATGGTGAATAAGGATGGATTAATGCATGAATTATCGGGGGCATGCGGGAAAAACAAGAAGAAAGAAAAACAAAAAATTGTAATATCATGTGTAGACCCCTAATTTTGTTGGAACCACTAAATCATGTATTTTTTCTCCTAAAATGATGTTTTAGAATGCAAAAGGTCTTTTCTCATCTTGCAGGTGGTACTCGAGACTTTATTTAAGAAGGTGAGCATGAAAAGTCAATCTTAAAAAGTCAACCCTAAAAAAGTCAACTCTAAAAAGTCAACCACTGAATAGTCAACCCGCTTTCAAAATCAAGATTCAAAGTTCAATTGAAAAATGGTGAAAGAATTTTGATAATCCGAGGTCTACAATGAAAGTTATGGAGTTTGGAAGTTGGGTGACGAAGATTTAGTGGAAAGAAAACCCTAGTTCGGAAAATTTGGGGAAAAGTGCTTAAACGATCAAATTGGTCAAAATTGGAGGTTCCAAATGAACGATAAGTAATGACTACGAGTAATGGAGAGACTATCTGGAAGCAAAATTGAAAGAAAAGTCAATTTGCAAAAATTGAAAGAAAAGTCAAATTGGGAAAATTGTTGAAATGGCCTTATTCGGTAAAATTAAAGCCCTTAATTGATGAGGAGTGAGTAAACAAGGATAGCCCAAGGTTCAGTTTTAAGTAATTCCGACAAAAGAGTCGACTGGAGGAAAAATGGAAAAACGAGTAAATTCCCGATAATGAAAAAAGAAAAATCAAAACGGAGGGGAATTTGATCGTAAAAATTGGGCGTTTTTGGACCAACTCCAATTCAATATATGACAAATGCTCAGAAAAAGAAAATCTGGAAATAGGACTTGTTTTGAGTAAAACTGGGCTTCGAAGGTAAAAGGGCAAACTTGTAAAATTCGAGAAAAATAGAAAATTAGCTCTAAAAATTACCAAAACTTTCAGATCTCAATCTTAAATCATTTGGAATTGATTGGCGAAGAAAAATTAGGATTCGGAGTTCGTTTGCAAAATGGAAAATTTTGGGCCCACTAAGCTGAAATTCAAGAAGATAAATCCTGAAAAATAGCAAATGAGCTCCAAAAATTATGACAACTTCCAGATCTCACTTTTAAATTATTTGGAAGAGATTAGTGAAGAAAAATCCAGATTCGAAGCTCGTTTGAAAAATGATAAAAATTCGGGTGCATTAAGGGGCAATTTTGGAAATAAATCCGAAAATAATAGCAAATGGGCTCGGAAAATTATGAAAACTTCCAGAATTCAATTTTTTTATTATTTAGGAAGTATTGAAAAAAGAAAATTTGTATTTGGAGTGCGTTTGCTATTTAATTTGGTTTGGGGGTCAAAAAGGAAATTTTACCGAAGAAACCGAAGAGGGCTTTTTCTTGCAGTTAAAAATTGGAGTTTGGGCTGGAATTCCAAGGGTCATTCAGCCAAGCCCATAATGGATAGTGATTTTTCTAAGATTTTTAATCCAAAGGCCAAGAGTGGATAGGAAGGTAATTATTTTTCTTGATCAAGCCTTTGTAATTGTGACACATAGAGAGGGATGATGTCATATTTATGACATCAAATTAGTTAGGGGCTGATTTCTTAATCTAAGAGTGGGAATTTCACATAGAAAGCATCTTCGATTAAGGGCCATTGGATCAAAATTGGTTAGAAAAAAAAAACTACAACATTCTAGAGAATTCTATAGGCATTTGGCCAAGGAGAGAGGTGAGGGGAATTTAGATTTTTCATAAGACTTAGAGGGCTGAATAGAGGCAGTAGCTAAGGAAAAAAAGGAGAGAAAAAAGAAAGGAAAAGAGTGGAGAAAAAAGGAGAAAGAAAAAGAAAGGTTTTAGCTTGCTACTTCTTGATTTGGAAAGCTAGAGCAAGGTAGCTACGTTATTTCATGGTTTTCTCATACGTTGTTGACATGATTTTGCTATTTTGATTGTCATTTTCTTATCTTTTATGAAATAAACGTGTTTTTACAATAATTTATAAAGAGCTTCTACTTTGTTTTTTTAAAATAAATCAAGAAAGCAAGTTTTCATCCATTTTTCCATCATGGCCGAATAATGCATTTTTTGTTAGATAATTTTGTGTTTGATTTTGCTCATGAGATTTGTTGTGGTAGGTTAGCTTACTTGTGTTTGTTGCAACCTAAAAAATAACAAATCTCATCGCAATACTTTATATTCGTTAAGCGTGACATTAAAAAAACCTGAGGAAAAGTCTACTTAATTCCTCTTGAAAAATGAAGGTTTTGAAAATGACCTTGAAAAAGACCTGGAGTCGCCACCAATCTTTTTTAGCTAGGTGTGATCGGCCACCTATTAAAACCGGTTTTATAAAACATTTTAAAATTAATTAAAACATTTTTAAAACCAATTTAAAGTCTGCATTATAAACCAGAGAAAATCGAAGAATTGTGTCTCAACCTAAAAAATAACATAACGACAATAACAACGAGTCTCATCGCAAGAATTTATTACTCGTTAGGCGTGACATTAAAAAAAAAAAAAGGAAAAGTTGACTTAATTCCTCTAGAAAAACGAAGGTCTCGATATGTGATCCCGATCGCGGGGACCTGTTCGAGTGAGGGAAAACAGAAGCAGAGGAAAAGATGACTTAATTCCTCTCAAAATTGAAATAAAATAAACGATCGAGGGTAAGAAAACGACCTCGTAAAAAGACATGGAGTCACCACCAATCTTTTTTAGCTAGGTGTGATCGGCCACCTACTAAAACCGGTTTTATAAAACATTTTAAAATAAATTAAAACATTTTTTAAAACCAATTTCAAGTTTGTGTCATAAACCAGAGAAATCAAAGAAGCGGGTTCAAGAGTCAGTTACGTGCGGGGAAGGATTAGTACCCGGAAAACGCCCGTATAAATCGGTACCTTATTAATCGTGTGTTATCTCAAGTCTCGGTAAAAATTCGATTTTTAATTTAGTATTTCAAGTTAATTCCCAATTTAAAGAAAAATAATTCCATTTTTTATTGAAAATGATCTGGAATTTATTAATTCAAAATTTTCCTATACTCCCCGACAAAATCGACAAAATATAGAAATTTTTATTTATTTGGAAAAACTTTCGAAACCATTCTCGTTTTTTTTTTTTTTTTGAAAGAACGATATTCCTTTATTAATGATAATTGATGATATTCCCTCCAGCAAACCTAGTAAGAACTCATGAATTATTTTAACTCGGGAATATCTTTATTTTTATTGAAAATCATTATCTTTTTCAAAACATTTTAAAAAAAATATGAACATGAACATGTATGACATAAATAAAATGACATGGCAAAGTCTAGATAATATAATGCAACCTAAATGATATGACATAATTTAAATGACATGGTACATTCTAGGTAAAATGAAAAATCCTAAGTATCATGGTATATTCTAAATGAGATAAAATAATTTAAATGACTTGGCAATTTTAAATGATATGGCATATTTTAAATGACATGGCATGTTATAAATAAAATGACCTAAATGACATGGAATATGATCTAAATGGCAAGAAATGACATGAAATTAAAATAATGCTAACATATAATATGCATGTAAAAGAAAATAAAAATAATAATGCATGAACATAGTATATGCTAAACAATATGACAAAAATAACTAAATAAAAAGCATAGGATATAATGAAACATTAAAAATCATATGGCAAAAAAATATAAGATCATAAAATGTGAAGTAAAATAATAATATCATGGAAAATATCATAGCAAAAATCACACATTTAAATAAAATGCATGAACATGGAAAATGCAATGCATGAAAATGTATTTTTTCCTCTAAATAAAGAAATCCGTATATCTAAAAAGATATCCGGCTACCTTAGGAAAATATGTCAAATTAGATTTTCTAAAAAATAAAAACTTTGTGATTGTTTAAAAACAATTTTGAGGAAAACTTGAATAAAAATTAAAACCCTTACCAAACCCTTTTAAAATGGCTCTAATTTCCTAAGTTTAAAATCCCGGACTTAACAACCCTTAACCTGAGATTTATAAAATCATTTTTAAAGTTTAAAAAGGCTTAGAAACTACCCTAAGATAGTAGCTAAAGCTTCTACCCAACCCCCTCTAAATGCCTTAGCCAAATTCAACCATTATTCCTCTTTTGATTTTAAATCTACCTCTACTGTCCGGTTTTACCACACAATTTTTTAGCCTATTTTTAAAAATTCAAAAAAATATAAAAAAAAGTACTGGAGACTTAAAACATGTAAATATACACGATAAAAAATTGGCTTAATTTTATGATTAAAGATGACTGCCTAGAAAAATCAGAGAAGTTCGAGTACTAGGTGAAAAAACTGTTTTGTCAAAACACATTTTTTGCCTTTGATAAATTCATTCAAAAATCAAAGTAGAAATTGTTGGAGATCATCCTAAAGACCTAAAGACAGTAGCCAAACATTTAAAAACCTTGAACAAAAATTGGCTAAGTAAAAAATCACAAAGGTAGAACAATCAATTTGACAATTCTTTAATTTTCCACAAGTATGCTCAAGAGAGCATGACTTTGAGCCATTAATTGGCCTAAGTCACAAATCAAGTGGCAATGACATGGAATGCATGAACATACAGCAAATGAAATGTATGAAATGCATGGTCTAAAGGTCTAAATGGTAAAGTAAATGCATGACAATTCAAGACAACCTAAATGCCTAGCATGAATTTGCATGGCAATAAATGCTATTCTAATTCAATATGCATGCAATGCTTGATAATGCAATTATGAATTGGACCTAATATGTTATGAATATGCATGAAAATGCTAATGTGACCTAAGACCTAAATAGCATAGTAATGCATGACAATGCCAATGTGATTTAAGACTCAATATGCATGGCTATACAAATATGGCCTAGACCTAAAATGTAATGAACATGCATAGCAATACTATGAACATACAATGACTCATGAAACTAATGTCAATTTTGGAACAAACAGCAACTAATACACAATTTCAACATATGACAATGCAAAGTGATAACTCGTATAATTATATAGTTTTTAGTTATGTTTTATTATTGTTTTGTGTCAAATACGAGTTATTATTGTTTAGTCTAATTGTGTTTATGATCTTTTATATTTTTATGTAATTTGGTGTTTTTCACAAGTTTCTTTGAGTGATTTCAGATTACTAGAATTAAGGGCAAATCCAGTTCAGTTCCAGTTCCGACACCTTTTTCCATATCAGCTATATCTCGAGTTTCACTGAAGCAATAAGGCTGAACTTTGTATCCCTGCAAAGCTAAGAGGCATATCTATCTTTTTCATGTTTTACACTTCTTGAAACGGAGTCGTTTTCCCTAGCGAAATCGACCATCAAGTTGGCTGATGTGCAATGACGTCTGTTCTGCACCGTTTTGGTATTTTGACCATATCGTCCGATCCACGTGCGCAAATGATCTGATTCCAACGGCTATGGATCCGTAACTGATAGGGATATATTTTTCTAGAAGACCATTTTATCAGATCGAGCCTCCAACATTGACAAAATCGACCATCAAGCTGGCTGATCAGAATTGTCATACAATATGACGAAAATTGTTAGAAAAATGCACCCACCTATTATACCTACCTTTGAAATTTGTAAAGCTTGTCTCTTGTCATTTAGCCCTCCAAAATGTGTATAAATAGAGGGCCTTGGATGATAATTGGGATACATTATACATTGGTAGGATATTTGCCATTGTAGTAAAATTCTCTAAGTTCTCTTCTTCTTTCCTTTCTCTAGTTTTCTTTTTTTATTTACTTATGCTTCTTACATTTCTTTTCATTTTATTCATATCTAGTATGTGTTGCTAATCATATTGTTGAGGTGATGAGGTGAAGCTCTTGGTAAATGCTAAGGTTAGTCTCTTAAACATGAGCTAAAATGAATCATCATTTATAAACACTAGTATAGATAATATTTTCTTTTGGTTTAAAATCATACTTGCAAAGTAGAGATCTTGATTCATTATTGACAATGAAAATGGCACAGTAAATGCTTGGTTTCATAACCTTGATTTGTTGTAGACATATACCTTGGCATAAGGAATGCTTGGACTCTTTTTGTGAGTTTTGAGGACACCAAATGAACATAATATCATATGCTATGGACGTTGGACAATTTGGACGAATTGCTAAACCTTCCGATTGGAATCTCCCTTATGTGTGAATTTCAATTGTGTAATAAAACAAGATTAATCTTAGCATAACACCAAGAGTGGATTCTCTAACCTCAACATCTTTTCTTATTGTTTTTATATCTTGTTTAATTTCTTTTATGTTATTTTGTTTATTTTGTTCTCTAATATCTTGTTTATCTTGTTTTGTTGTTGATTCCCTAATATCTTTTTTACTTTCTTTTTCTTATATATTTATAAACTTATACTTACTAATACGCTTCCCTGTGGTTCGACCTCGGACACCCGAGAATTTATTACTTGAACATAACCTGCACTTGGGTTTACAACTCTTAATTGAGTTTCCATCAAGTTTTTGGCGCCGTTGCCGGGGAGGCAATACTAAGTATATAAGTTTATAAGTATATTTATTTTTATTGGCTGGTTATACCGCCTATATTTATTTTTATTGGCTGGTTATACCGCCTAATTTTCTATATATTTATATTTATATTGTACATTAACTTTGTTTTATTTTTATTGGCTGGTTATACCGCCTAATCTGTATATTAACTTTGTTTTATGCTTGTTTGGCGACGTGATTTTAGATCTCGTCGTTTAGTTAGATTTTATTGTGAAACTTTTTCAGGTAATCTTTCTAATACAATTCCTACCATGGCTGACAATGAAAGTGTTCATGCTGAAGATGTGAACAGACAAGTACTCACCATGCGTGACTACTTGCAACCAACTCGAAGCTCATCACCCTCTTGTTTTATTTTTCCTCTCAATGCAAACAACTTTCGTTTTAAACCAGGTATGATAGCTTTGCTTCCAAATTTCTATGGGTTGGAATCGGAAAGTGCTTACTCGTTTCTAAAAGACTTCGAAGATGTATGTGTCACCTTTAATGACCAACAATGTACAAATGAAATTGTCAAGCTAAAATTATTTCCTTTTTCTTTAAAAGATAAAGCAAAAATTTGGCTTCATAATTTAAAACCAAGGTCAATTGGCACATGGCAAGAATTACAAACTGAGTTTCTAAAGAAATTTTTCCCAGCACATAAAACTACTGCTTTGAAAAGACAGATTCAAAATTTCAATCAAAATCAAAATGAAGCATTTTTTCAGTGCTGGGATCGTTTTAAAGATTTGTTAAGTTCTTGTCCACATCATGGTTTTGAAAAATGGCGTCTTATTAGTTTCTTTTATGAAAGTTTAACTCCCGAAACTAAACAATTTGTTGAAACAATGTGTAACGGTGAGTTTCTAGAAAAAGAACCTGAAGAAGCCTTTGACTACTTAGACCATTTGGCAGATAACTCTCAAGCCTGGCACACAGATAATTCCTCTGAAAGTTCCAATAGATCTAATGTTGTTTCTAACAGAGGTAAATATCATTTTAGTCAAGAAGATGAGATAAAAGCTAAAGTAGCTAATTTGGCTAGAAAGATTGAAGCCATGGAACTTAGAGAAGTAAAAGAAGTCAAAACGGTTAAAAATGAAGAAAGTTGTGGAATTTGTGAAATCATGGGACACCCCACTTCTGAATGTCCAAACATTCCCATTCTTAAAGAAGCGTTGCATGATCAAGTAAATTCCATAAACACATTTAAAAAGCCTTTTCCTTCTCCTTACTCTGAAACGTATAACCCTGAATGGAGAAATCATCCCAACTTCAGTTGGCGGAATAATAATCATGTTCAGGTACCACAATCTCAAAAGCCGGGCAACACTTTTTCCTATCAACCTTCACGTGTACAAACCTTGGAAGAAACATTGCAAGCATTCATGCAAACACAAGCAAATGTGAATAGCCAGACTTCACAGGACATCAATGAGATCAAAAACACCTTGTCCACATTGACAGCTTCATTACGCACTCAAGAAAAAGGTAAGTTTCCTGCTCAACCTCAGCCTAACCCTTCTACTCAATGTCTTGTTTCTTGCTCCAATGAAACTCAACAGGAAAATGCCAGTTCTATCACAACTCTTCGAAGTGGAAAGGCAATTGACAAAAAGATTCCATCAAAAGACCAAGATCCTCTTTCCCCTCCGAAAAGTAATGGTAAGGATGATGGTAAGTCTGAACTTCTTGAAAATTTGGACAAAGAAAAAGGTATGCCTCCTGCTCCTTTTCCTCAAAGGTTGCAAACAATAAAGAATTTGAATCAAAATGCAGAAATTTATGAACTTTTCAAACAAGTTAAGATTAACATTCCTTTATTGGATGCAATCAAACAAGTTCCATCTTATGCTAAATTTTTGAAGGACATGTGCACATTTAAAAGGAAACGTAATGTACAAAAGAAAGCATTTCTGACGGAAAGTGTGAGCTCAATCATTCAGCACCTTACTCCTCCAAAATTCAAAGATCCTGGATGTCCAACAATCTCATGCATCATTGGAAACACTAGAATAGAACGTGCATTGCTTGATCTTGGTGCTGGTGTTAATCTTTTGCCTTTTTCTGTTTATCAACAGTTAGGTTTAGGTGAACTCAAGGAAACACCTGTTACACTTCAACTAGCTGATCGTTCTGTAAAAATTCCTCGAGGGATAGTTGAAGATGTTTTGGTTCAAATTGATAATTTTTACTTCCCTGTTGATTTTATTGTTTTGGACACACATCCTGTTTCAAATCCAAATGTTCAAATTCCTGTTATATTAGGCCGTCCATTTCTTGCAACTTCTAATGCTCTGATAAATTGCAGGAATGGTATTTTGAACATTTCTTTTGGAAATATGACTTTAGAATTAAATGTGTTCAACATTTGCAAGCAACCTGGTGATGATTCAGAAGTACATGAAGTGGATTTCATTGAAGAACTTGTTCATGAACATCTCACCACTACCACATTCCATGATCCTTTAGAAGCTTATTTAATTGAATGTGAGTTTGATAATGCTTCAGAAATTTCACACACTGATTCTTTGTTAAATTCTTTTCAGGATAAGCATCGTTGGAAACAAAAGTTTGAGGAACTCCCATCACTCACAAATGTCACTGTACCATCAACTACTGAACCGCCCAAGCTGGAATTAAAACCATTGCCATCCGAGCTAAAATATTCCTTTTTGGGAAAAATTCCTTCTCAATGGAGCCCCCAAGATAGAAGGAAGTTTCTGAATGAGGTAAAGAAGTTCTACTGGGATGACCCTTACTTGTTCAAATATTGTCCTGATCAAATTTTTCGAAGATGCATTCCCGACAATGAGGTAAGTAGTGTAATTAAGTTTTGTCCTTCTGAGGCATGTGGTGGTCATTTTTCATCAAAGAAAACTGCTGCAAAAATTTTACAGTGTGGATTTTACTGGCCAACTTTATTCAAAGATGCATATGAGAATTCTAAAATTCATAAAGAAAGAACTAAAGCCTTTCATGACAAGTTAATTTCAAGAAAAACATTTGATGTTGGGCAAAAAGTTCTACTTTATAATTCTAGACTTCACATATTTCCTGGTAAGTTGAGATCAAGATGGACTGGCCCATTTGTGGTTAAGCATGTGTATCATTATGGAGCAGTTGACATTGAGAATCCTCAAAATGGTAACGTATTCAAGGTAAATGGACAAAGACTCAAACTCTTTTTGGAAAATCATGTTACTCAAGAAGAGGTTGTTTTTCTTTCTGATCCTTGTTTTGAAAATAACTAGATGTAAATATAATTTTTATTAATTTCCAAAAAAATAATAATAATAATAATAATACATTTTTTTAACCCCGGTTAAATGGCGGATAACGGTACTCCGTGATTATTTAAGTCGGTTCCATCAGCTACCCACAAAACTGATATTGTATATAAATTTCTCTTTCAATTTCTCTTTCATTTTTTTTATTTATTTATTTTTTCAGGATAAATGATATTCTCAAAAGATTGCAGAAACGATTCCCTCCTTTTCCTCGAAATATTTTACTGAAGCTTTACCAAGTTCGATTTGAAAGATTAAGAATGCTTATGCACAAAGGGATTCCTGAAGACATACGTTGGATAATTGAAGCCAAGGTACGTGAAGATGAATATCTTCCTGTTTTGCATTTACCAGGTACAGGTAGAAGCACTTTTGCAAAGAAGCGACGAGCAAAGCGCATGAGTTCAAATTGCCACAAATGTGCATGATGGACGTGTAACGGTAAATGTCGTTCTATTGGGATTCCTTCCTCTAATCGAGATGATAAAATTGAATTCATTAAGGATGGACTGAGTAAGGAGAATTTGGGTAATATCCAACTTTCTCTTGAGACGCATCCTAGTGGAGACGTACAAAGAGAAATTCTTGATTTATGGCCGCAATTCCGAAGGGAATGGCAACATCTTGGGAATCTGATGTTAAAAGACCCTGTTTGCCAGCTTGTAAGAAAACTGGATGGGAAGCATATCCTCGACTCATAGAAGGCGTTTAAGCCGTTTCTGGACGTAAAACCAGAGGAAGATGTGAGCCACAATCACAACTACAATAAATGACTTCTCAGCTTTTGGTTTGATTTGCAATAACTTCATTTCGGTTTAATTTACATGTTGTTCGATTTGTGTAATTATTTTCGTTTTTTTTTTTTTTTTTTGCATTGGTCTTTTACGGTTGATTTTTCTTCTCTTTTTGATTTTCTTCCTGAAATCACGCAAAAATCTTTTGTTAGGTTAACATTTTCTTCTGACAGGTCAAATACACTTTCGGCAACATTATTACTCTTGTCTGATTCACTACTCAGTCCTCTATATATTACACCATGTACTCATTCTCTTTCAGGCACTTGAAAAAAAAATGGAAAGTACTTCGTCCCAGCGCATTAAAAAAATTTGTGTCTTTGGAGGTGCGTATCCAGGGAAAAATAACATATTCGCTGATGAAGCCATAAGAGTTGGAGTAATACTTGCCCAACAAAAGATCCAGTTGATTTATGGAGGCGGTAGTACGGGTTTAATGGGAGCAGTCGCTACAGCAGCACACGCCGGAGGAAGTCAAGTTCTAGGAATCGTGCCAAAACTATTCACAGATTTTTGTGGACCTACCGTGGGTAAGGAAATACAAGTCTGGAGTATCCCTGAACGGATAACAATCATGTACCATTCTGCCGATGCATTCATTGCTTTACCAGGAGGTCTGGGTACATTGGAAGAAATAGCTTGCGTGGCTTCTTGGTCATCTTTGGTCACAAATAAGAAACCCATTGGTTTGCTTAATATTAATGGTTATTTTAGTAATTTACTTTCATATTTAGATAATGCTGTGGATAATGGATTCATGTTTTCAGAGGCAAGGAGAACCATAATTTCTGCTACAACCATTGAAGATTTACTCAAAAAGCTCCAAGCTTATGAGTGTTTATCTGCTACGGTTATTTCGCAAACGCTCGAAAAAAGAAAAAGAGATATGGACGAGCAAGGAGTGGATTGCACTTTGTCTTTGTGACATTATCTAACATTTTGCTTGTTGTGTCTCAGTTATAATAAATGGTTAGCAACCTCTGCAGGTAATATCTCCTAAATTCTACCTTTAAAATTTGACATTGGGGACAATGTCATATTTTAGTAGGGGGTAAGGGACATATTTTGCTAAAAAAAAAAAATTGTTGTGTTTTAAGACATTTAGAAGTATTCATTCTGAACAAGGTCTGAGTAAGGGAGACTTGAGACATACCTTGTCAGTTTGATTTAATCTTCTTCTTCAAAAAAAAAAAAAAGCATGTTTAGACTTAGTGTGTTTTTTTAGTTACTTTCAATACTATAATGAGATATGAATTGCATAAGTCTAAAACAGATTTATTAGTGAGAAGATTTTCATGAGAATTGAGCTTGATATCAACCTTTTTATGAGCCAATGTTAATATGATATGTTGATTGAGAAAGAAGCATGTTTAGACTTAATCTGACTTGTATAATCATCCTTGTGAGTTTTTGAGCCTATAATGATTGATGCATTATACAAATCAATCTAATTTCTTTCTTGAGTGCTCTTATGATTACATGATTCTCTAGAACTTGCTTTAAACCGTTTGAGACTATATTGATACATGTGACAACATGAATATGATAGAGGCATTAGGATTATAACCAGAGCCAAACAGCCATCCATTATTAATGTTCTACGAGAACATCCCCACTAGTGAGCCAATTTGAGCCTACATTAAATATGCTGTTTTATTGGTAACCACAACTTACACCTAGCCTAAATATACTTATATCCTTACCCTTGTTCTAAAGATGGATTATATATTTTGAGACATATTGCAAAAAAACAAGGGATATTTTTAGTTGAAAATTTGGGTTAGAAACAAAAGATAAGTGTGGGGGAAGAAAAGAAAAGAAAAAGTCAAGAGAAAAAGAAAGGGATCATTGTCAAATACATTCCCATATTAAAAAAAAAAAAAAAAAAAAAAAAAATCTTCTCTTGAACTTCTAGAAAAAGATGTTACAAAGTTGGTTAGAATGATGCAAAGGCTCAACATGAATATTTAGCCTATGTTATTATGTGCTTTATAAGAGTTTTGAGAAGTTTTATTTGTATGATCTTATTATGTCTCTAAAATCTATGAACTCTTTGGAACCTTTGTGATATCTTTATCCTTTTGTTCTTTAACCACATTATAACCCTTTGGCCCCATTACAACCTTGAATAAAGACCTCTTGATTTATGAAGTTGTATGATCTAAATAGTGGAGAATAGGTGGACAAGCAAGCATATGGTAGAAGTGTTTTCATGAGATTGATTGAGTGTAAACACTTTACCACTACTTTAAAGAGTGAAAATCAAGAGAGTATCCCATGTGAGAAGTTGAGATTAAGTTTGAATATGCACTATTTTGATTGAAATATGTTATGTTAATATTGGCTTAACTCAAACTATTTACATTCAAGCAAGATTTTTTTGTGAATTTCTTTAAGCTATTGATTAGTTTTTAAGACTTGTCCAATGATTATCTCTAATTTATATTGGAAGGATTAGTTATAATTATTATTTTTAGTTTTTCTTATGTCTTCAATGTTTGTGGGTATCGTCCTAGTAAACCCTCACGAGACTAAACTCGTCCACTAGGGACACCTAGGGGTTTAAAGGCTTGTGTCACATGCTAAGTGCCACCGTGATTTCCTACGAAAATGGATTAGATTAGATTTTCTTATGTTATTTTTATTGAGTCGTTGCTAGGGACTAGCAACAATCTAAGTGTGGGGGTGTGATAACTCGTATAATTATATAGTTTTTAGTTATGTTTTATTATTGTTTTGTGTCAAATACGAGTTATTATTGTTTAGTCTAATTGTGTTTATGATCTTTTATATTTTTATGTAATTTGGTGTTTTTCACAAGTTTCTTTGAGTGATTTCAGATTACTAGAATTAAGGGCAAATCCAGTTCAGTTCCAGTTCCGACACCTTTTTCCATATCAGCTATATCTCGAGTTTCACTGAAGAAATAAGGCTGAACTTTGTATCCCTGCAAAGCTAAGAGGCATATCTATCTTTTTCATGTTTTACACTTCTTGAAACGGAGTCGTTTTCCCTAGCGAAATCGACCATCAAGTTGGCTGATGTGCAATGACGTCTGTTCTGCACCGTTTTGGTATTTTGACCATATCGTCCGATCCACGTGCGCAAATGATCTGATTCCAACGGCTATGGATCCGTAACTGATAGGGGTATATTTTTCTAGAAGACCATTTTATCAGATCGAGCCTCCAACATTGACAAAATCGACCATCAAGCTGGCTGATCAGAATTGTCATACAATATGACGAAAATTGTTAGAAAAATGCACCCACCTATTATACCTACCTTTGAAATTTGTAAAGCTTGTCTCTTGTCATTTAGCCCTCCAAAATGTGTATAAATAGAGGGCCTTGGATGAGTATTGGGATACATTATACATTGGTAGGATATTTGCCATTGTAGTAAAATTCTCTAAGTTTTCTTCTTCTTTCCTTTCTCTAGTTTTCTTTTTTTATTTACTTATGCTTCTTACATTTCTTTTCATTTTATTCATATCTAGTATGTGTTGCTAATCATATTGTTGAGGTGATGAGGTGAAGCTCTTGGTAAATGCTAAGGTTAGTCTCTTAAACATGAGCTAAAATGAATCATCATTTATAAACACTAGTATAGATAATATTTTCTTTTGGTTTAAAATCATACTTGCAAAGTAGAGATCTTGATTCATTATTGACAATGAAAATGGCACAGTAAATGCTTGGTTTCATAACCTTGATTTGTTGTAGACATATACCTTGGCATAAGGAATGCTTGGACTCTTTTTGTGAGTTTTGAGGACACCAAATGAACATAATATCATATGCTATGGACGTTGGACAATTTGGACGAATTGCTAAACCTTCCGATTGGAATCTCCCTTATGTGTGAATTTCAATTGTGTAATAAAACAAGATTAATCTTAGCATAACACCAAGAGTGGATTCTCTAACCTCAACATCTTTTCTTATTGTTTTTATATCTTGTTTAATTTCTTTTATGTTATTTTGTTTATTTTGTTCTCTAATATCTTGTTTATCTTGTTTTGTTGTTGATTCCCTAATATCTTTTTTACTTTCTTTTTCTTATATATTTATAAACTTATACTTACTAATACGCTTCCCTGTGGTTCGACCTCGGACACCCGAGAATTTATTACTTGAACATAACCTGCACTTGGGTTTACAACTCTTAATTGAGTTTCCATCACAAAGCATGTTACCTAAACAAAATGCAAATGCATGACAAGGCAAGGGATGCATGAAGAGGCCAAATGATCACATGAGACTCTAATGCAATCCTATTTAGTAAATGACAGAAGTACATGACAAATCATATTAAGATCCATAATGTCACGACATTTTCATAAGCATATAACATACTAAAATCAAAATGCACAAGCTCATGGCATGGAAATACAAACAAGTTAAGAAACAAAAGGAAAATGCACATGCAAGGCATACAAAATGTGAAGTGCCGAATGGTCATAAAAAAGATGGCATTTTATATAGCATTTTCATGAGCACATGGCATACTAAAATCAAAATATACAAGTTCATGACATGGAGATGCAAACAAGTTAAGAAACAAAAGGAAAATACACATGCAAGGCACACAAAAAGTGAAGTGTGGAATGGTCATGAAAAAAATGATGAAAATGCAAACATGTAAGACATGATACATAAAAAAATGCACAACATGAACATATGAACAAACATGGCCGAATATGCAAGGATACAATATCAAGCTTGGAAATAAAATATATAAGTAAATATAGCATAGAAAATAATGTTAAGAACATATATATAAAAGATTTAACATAAACATGCAAAATAAATAACAAGCAAAACTAGTAAATAAAACAAGGAAAATTAAGCCCCATGGTTGGTATCAAATGGGCATAGCCTCTCACCAAACCATAATCACTTGGTCTTGCCAAGATCATGAAGCCTTTCCATCTCAATAAAACATAAAATAAACCATGTAAAATAGAAAATAAGGTGAGCTTCATGGTAGGTAAAAATGGGCATAGCCTCTCTCCTAACCATGGTCACTTGGTCTAGCCAAGATCATGTAGCTATTTCAACCTTTTTTGCTTCATATTTTGTAAAAAATCAGAACCTTAGAATACTCTAAAAACCTTGTAAAAATCATTTTTCATAACAACATGCAAGAAAGAAAAAAAAAATACAAGGCAAGTAAATGTGCCATATTCGGCCATAGCATGAAACCGTAGAAAAAAAAAATTTCCTCCATTTTAAAGAACAAGTAGAAATGAAAACATAAGTAAACATTAAAAAACTTTATTTATATGAAAAATGTAGTAGGAAAACATGATAGAAAATCAAGAAAAACACCATGGAAATTAAGAAGAAAGCTAGGCTAGAGCTTGGTAGAGATGACTACCTTCAAGCTCTCTATTGAAAACAATTTTTTTTCTTTCTTTCAAAACCTTTTTTTTTCCCAAATTAGCTACTGTTTCCAGCCAAAAAAATTTTCTGAAAAAATGAATCCTCCCTCTCTCTTTAGCCTTGGCCGAATGGCCCTCTAGCCCTTGGATGGGAATTGCACTTTTTCTCCTCCGATCTTGGCCTTTAGATTAAGATATTTTGATGACAACATAAAAATGTCATCTTGCCAATTGATAGTATCCCTTAAGATGTGTACTCAGCCTTTGAAGTAACCTTATCCCTCAAATGCAAAAGAGGACCAATCCCATGCACTCCCTTGCTTGCCCCTCTTGAGTGCCTACCCCTGGATGAGTTGTGCTCTTCCATTCTTGGTCATTGGATGAGGCCAAAATAAAAATGACAACTTGTAGATTAAATCCAGCCCTCAACCTGTGTACTCAGCCCTTGCAGATGGCCTAAGCCATTGGATGAAAATAGATAATCCCATGCACTCCCTTGCTCAACCGAATGGATGCTCACCCTTGGAAGAATTGTGCTCATCTTTTTTCTTCCATTCTTGGCCATTAGATGAGGGTTCTTTTATGAAAAATAAAAATGTCATTTTTGCATTTAAACTTGGCCATTGCATGGTGCATTCAACTTTCCTACAAGGCACCTAAGCCATTGGATGAAAGGGGACCATTTGCAAGGTATTAGTGGTAGCATGTGGCTTGATAGTGACTAGGGAATTAAATTGTTCAAGCTTCCTTCTTCTCCTCTATGTTGGTGGACCAAGGGAAGAAAAATCCCAGCAATTCCTTCTTCTTTCATATTTTCCTTAATTACAAATTTGCCTTTTTTGGTTTCTTTGGTGAAATAACCTTTTTGCCCCTCGAACTTAAATAAATAGCAAACGGACTCCAAATTAGAACTTTCTTTTTTCAATACTTCCGAAATAATAAAAAAAAATGAATTCTGCAAGTTTTCAACATTGTTCGAGTCCATTTGCTATTTATTTCGAATTTATTTCCAAAATTACCCTTTTTATGCACCTGAACTTTACCATTTTTTGAACGAGCTCCAAATCCATTTTCTTCACCAATCTCTTCCAAATAATTTAAAAATGTTATCTAGAAGTTTTCATAATTTTGGAACTCATTTTCTATTTTTTCGAGATTTATCTGCTTGAATTACTACATAGGGGACCCGGATTTGGCCATTTTGCAAATGAACTCCGAATCAAGATTTTCTTTCGCCAATCTCTTTCAAATAATTTAAAAATGATATTTGCAAATTTTCAGAATTTTTAGAACTCGTTTGCTATTTTTTCGGGATTTATCTGCTTGAATTACTATATAGAAGACCCGATATTTGGCCATTTTGCAAACGAACTCCGAATCAAGATTTCTTTTGCCAATCTCTTTGAAACGATTTAAGAATGAGATTTGCAAATTTTCAGAATTTTTGGAGTTCATTTACTATTTTTCTCGTATTTTCCAATTTTTCCTTTCTGCCTCTCGAAACCCAGTTTTGCTCAAAACAAGTCCGATTTTCAGATTTTCTTCAAACTGAGCCTTGGTATATCCTTGTTTAATTATTTCTCATCAATTAAGGGCTTTATATCTACTAAATCGGGCCATTTCTTTAATTCTTCCAAATTTCATCGAAATCCACCAAAAAACCCTAATTCTCGGTTTTCTTCCGAATTGACTTTTCTATCAGTTTTTCTTCCATGTAGCTTCTCCATTACCCGTAGTCAGTGCTTATCTTTCATTTGAGACCTTCAATTCTGACCAATTTGATCGTTTAAGCACTTTTCCCCAAATTTCTTGAATTAGGGTTTTTTTTTTTCTACTGAATCTCTGTAACCCAACTTCCGACCTCCATATATTTTGATGTAGACCTCGGATTATCAAAATTCTATCACCGTTTTTCAATTGAACCTCAAATACTGATTTTGAAAGTAGGTTGACTTTTTAGTAGTTGACTTTTTAGGGTTGACTTTTCCGAGATTGACTTTTTTTTTTTGAGTTTGACTTTTTTTGCCTGCTTTCTTAGACTAAACCTTAGAGTACCACCTGCAGGATGAGAAAAGCCTTTTTCTGAAACATCAATTTAGGAAGAAAATATACCTGATTTAGGGGTCCGAACAAAATTAGGTGTCTACAGCTACCCCTCTTTTGCTATTGCTGAGAATCAGGAATTAGGCAAAGATAAACAAACACTAATTTTGTACGGTTAGTGAAATCTCATGTGAAGGAAAGGGAAAGGGGTTTTTTATTTTCTTTTATTTCTTGTGGTTTTTTTTTTTTCTGAAAAAGCTGTAAATTGAAAATTTTGTCCTTAATTGAATTCCCTAACTAATCAAGGCTCGACCCGTCTTAAGAAAACGGGTTCGATTTTCAAAAGAAAAAAATATTTTCGAATGTCTTAAAAATGGTGCCCAGAAGTCTTAAAAATGGTGCCCGAATGTCTTAAAAATGGTGCTCGAAGGTCTTTAAAATGGTGCCTGGAGGTCTTAAAAATGGTGCCCGAAGGTCCTTAAAATGGTGCCCGAAGGTCTTTAAAATGGTGTCCGAAGGTCTTTAAAATGGTGCCCGATGGTCTTTAAAATGGTGCCCGAAGATCTTAAAAATGGTGCCCGAAGGTCTTTAAAATGGTGCCCGAAGGTCTTTAAAATGGTGCTCGAAGGTCTTTAAAACGGTGCTCGGAGGTTTTAAAAATAGTGCTCGAAGGTCTTTAAAAATGGTGCCCGAAGGTCTTTAAAATGGTGCACGGAGGTCTTGAAAATGGTGCCCGAAGGTCTTTAAAAATAGTGCCCGAAGGTCATTGAAAATGGTGCCCGAAGATTTTTAAAAATGGTGCCCGAAGGTCTTTAAAAATGGTGCCCGAAGGTCTTCAAAATGGTGCCCGAAGGTCTTAAAAATGGTGCCCGAAGATCTTTAAAAAGGTGCCCGAAGGTCTTTAAAATGGTGCTTGACGGTCTTTAAAATGGTGCCCGAAAGTCTTTAAAAATGGTGTCAGAAGGTCTTTGAAAATGGTGCTCGAAGGTCTTTAAAATGGTGCCCGAAGGTCTTTAAAATGGTAAACAAAGGTCTTTAAAAATGGTGCCCGAAAGTCTTTAAAATGGTGCTCGAAGGTCTTTAAAAATGGTGCCCAAAGGTCTTTAAAATGGTGCCCGAAGGACTTTAAAATGGTGCCTGAAGGTCTTTAAAAATGGTGCCCGGAGGTCTTGAAAATGGTGCCCGAAAGTCATTAAAAATGTTGCCCGAAGGCCTTACCCGTGATTAAAATCGAAAATTGAAAAAGATCTGGATGAAACCAGAGGTTAAAAAGGCATGGGTGAAACCAGAAAATTGAAAGAGATCTGAATAAAATAAAAAAATTGAGATAACATGGGTGAAACCAGAAATTTGAAAATGATCGGATGGAACCAGAAATTGAAAAGCATGGGTAAAACCAGAAAATTGAAAAAGATCTGGATGAAACTAGAGATTGAAATGATATGGATGAAACCAAAAAATTGAAAAAGATCTAGATGAAACCAGAGGTTAAAAGTATGGGTGAAACCAAAAATTTGAAAATGATCTGGATGGAACTAGAAATTAAATGTATTGGATTAACCTGAAGGATTTGGGAGAGGAGGCAAATGCTTCATGGTGTAAATGCAAATATCTTGGATTGATGCAAATGCTTTTTGAAATGATACAGATATCTTGGATTGATGCAAATGCTTCTAAAGGCAGATGCAAATGTCCCTACGAATCATGTTCATGTAGGTGGTTCATGAATGGGGTAATTGCAGCTACAATGAAGATGCAATATTCCTATAAATGATGCACTTGCTTGAGATGATGTGATTGCAAATATCTATGAAGGATGTACTTGTAAAGATAGAATGCAGATGCTCATGGAATAGTGCAAATAGAAATACTCATGAATTATGCAAATGCTTGCTGACACGGTGCAGATGCAAAGTTTAATAAATAGATGAATGCTCATGAGTGATGAAAATGCCCCTGATCATTTTTCTAGATTTTGGCTTAGCCTTTCCAATTCATATTTCCTTTTCAAATCAGAGTATATCTTCAATTTATTTTCCAATCTTTTGTTATTCTCTTTGCCCCAACAGTTTTCAAACTCTTATTGACAGAAGACTACTTGTCGAGTTCTATTTCTTCTTCTCATATTTGGAAGTCAAGGTTAACCCTAATAGTTCCACACCTATTTAAAAAAGCCCTTATCTCATGTTAACATCAAAAATGGGTATTTCAAAAATATTTTTATCTTCCCTTTTTGAAAAACAATTTTGCTTATTTAATGAAAACTTTTGAGTAAAAAATTGTAAACCCACAGTGTGTAATGTACAAATCTTATAAAGACTAATGATCATTGTTAGAAATTTTCATAAGTGTCAATTTTGGTTTTTCAAATTGAATTGACAAGGCTTGGTACAACATGATTTTGGTTTTTTCCAGGAAAGCTTCACAACAAAAAATGTAAGTCCTTTCTAGGCTCACAAATGGAACAGATTTTATAAATCATGAATTCATTGAGAACCAAACAAATTCAACCTTTTTTTAGTTTCCATATCAAGGTATTTTGACAAGCGTCAAGATTGGCTGAAATGTTTAAACTGGAAAGTTTAATCTTGAAGGGGAAAAAAATCTCAGTTTTTGAAGTTAACCCTCCAAATGAGGGCTAAAAGTTTGGGAGGTTCAGGTATTCCTAGATGTTTCTTGATAACCACTTTTCCAAGATGACCTTCTCTTTTGTGGTATCGGCACTATCATAGATGGCATCAGATATTCTCGTTTTTGGGTTTTCGCCCTAGAGTTCCATTCTCTCAAATTTTTTTGTTTTTTTTTTCTTTGTTTTACCATGCATTTGTGAATTCTAATTTCTTCCTTAGTGAAATGATAATTCGATGAGATGGGATAAAATCTAAGGAAAAAACCCTTCAAGTTAAATATTCATACTTGATCAAAAGGGACTTTTAAAGTACGTAATGTAGGTCGTGGCTCAGGGTTCAGAAAGAAAGGATAAATAGGCCGAAAATATGTGTTTGAGGGTATTCAGATCAAGGATCATTTCTTAAGGAGGATTCTCTTTGAAACATTTATCCCTTTTGGACTTTTCATTCCTTTTGACTTTTTGCTCTTTTTCTTCCTTGCTTTTGGCTTTCATTTGCCATACTTTTTCACATTTTTTCTTAGCTTTTGTTTTTCTTGGCTTTCATTTCGCCATCTTTCCTTTTTTCTTTGACAGAGTGAGCTCGTATTTATTCGGGGCTCTATTTTCTTTTTATCTATCTTTGAGCTAAGACTCATTTTTCCGTGATCTTTGAGAAGATCTTTCCTCGTATTTGCCCCCCAGTGTAAAGGGTAATCCTTGATCAGGGTTTAAAGAAGAAAGAATTATTTCGACTCAAAAGGGGTGACTATGGATAATTTATTTTTTGCGAAAGGGAGATGAAAAATGGCCATTTCTCATATCAAGCACTAATATTCACATTGAAAAGCAATCCCTAGGGGAAATAGATATTCAAAATTTCATTTTGCACTTTGGAATCATCCGAATTCTCATATGCATGGCATCATGATTTTTTTTTTTGGTCACATGCCCCAATGATTCACGCGTTAGTCCATCCTTTTTTCACAATATAACCATCATTTCCACATATGATGCCCCAGTTTGATTAACCAAGAGAATTCATATCAATGAGCAACATAGCAAGTCTAGGTCTATTTTAAAAAGGCTGAGTTTCAGATATGAGTTTTTTTTTTTTAAAGAACAAGGAAATTACAACCCAAAAAACCGGTTTTATCTGGGACATGGGATAATCTAGTTTAATCATTGTACCCCAGGGTGTCAATCATGAAGTGATGTTTGGGCAATTAGTGTTTTGTCGTTATTGGTAAAGGTCATGAATGGTTTTAGCACAATCTTAACATACATCAATTTACCAAAATATAGATTCTTGAAAGAAAGTTTCATTTGTTTGAATTTCAAGGAATTCGAAAAAAAAAATTCAAAAAAGATTGTTCCTTTGTTCATGGCCTAGACTAGGATTTACATCTTTTCTTATTGTGCAATGACAATGGTTTATGAAGTTTAATCAATCATATTCCTTGAAGCATTAGGTCTTTCAAGTGATCTTAGTTTCAGGGATTTAGACATATGGAATCCCCAAAAGAGGGAAGGTATTGGGTCATTTCTAACAATGATCATTAATATTCTCGAGACTATCCATTACTAGAACCTCCTTAATGCTTGTTTTTGCATATTCAAATTATTGTTAAAACACAACAAACATAAAAACATTCAAAATTCATTTATTTCATAGGGATGTTAACATAAGACAAGTGTTTTCATCATGAAGTATGAAACTAAATGCATAAAAACTTCCCCTTGACATGTTCTCCCTAATTCAAACTGGCTATTCCTCGGTATTCTTTTCGACCTTCCCATCTCCTTCCCCTATTATGACATCCACAATGGTCTCATCATTCCTATTTAGTAGATTCTCCACGCTGTCTGACCTTTGCTTCTTCCCCATATCTAACTGTCTTTTATGAATGAGTGCTTGAACCTTCCGTTTCAAACATAGGCAATTTTCCGTGGAATGTCCCCAAATCCCAGAATGATAATCACAATATGCATTCTTGTCATACCAGCTCGGATATGGGGGTTGGATAAGCTCCACTGGAACTTTAGTGAGGAGTTGCTCTTTGACCAGTTGGTGTAATAGTTCAGAGTAAGACATGGGGAGTGGCTCAAACTGATCTCTTTTTCGGATATTCTTCGGTTTCCTCTGGCTGACAAAAGATTGAAAATTTATTGGATTCTAAGAGGCTATCAGGTATAAGTATGACCCTGGGATACACAGTTCGTAGAAGGACAGGGTGGTTGGTATGAAGTAACCGAAATATACGGGGCAAAGTCTCCCACAGCTTGGACATTTTCCTCTTTCTTTTTTATTTTGGGCGTTCTGTTTCTCTCTACATTAAATGTTTTACCCCCTTCGAGCTTTCCAACCTTGATAGCATTTTCAATCATTTCCCTAGAGATTACCATATCCAAAAAATTCTTCGTGGTGTTGCCAACAAGTCTATCGTAGTATGGGGCCTGTAGTGTATTTACAAAAAGGATAGTGGTTTCCTTCTGAGTTAAGGCAGTTGTACTTGGGTGGCCATGTTCCTCCATCTCTGAGCATACTCTTTGAAGCTCTCAATAACCTTTTTCTCCATATTTTGCATGGTGAGACGGTCAGGTGTCATGTCGGTCACATGCTTGTACTGGTTTAGAAAAGCCCTAGCCAAATCATTCCAAGAGCGAATCTGATCTTGCTCAACTGACTATACCACCTAATTGCGG
The DNA here is from genome assembly GCA_030761205.1 of Fremontodendron californicum. NCBI lineage: Eukaryota > Viridiplantae > Streptophyta > Magnoliopsida > Malvales > Malvaceae > Fremontodendron > Fremontodendron californicum. The sequence goes on along the minus strand of JAULJL010000006.1, from coordinate 17,156,997 downwards.
ACCCACTGAGGCTATCCTGAAAGTAGTGAATCAAAAGCTTATTATTATCTATGTGACTTGCCATCTTTCGGCAGAACATGGTGATGTGGGTTGATGGATCGGTCGTCTCGTCATATTTCACAAAGTTAGGGACCTTGAATTTAGGAGGAATGACTAAATTGAGGACCAAGCATCGTTCTTTCGCATCCACACTCCCGAATACATTTGTATTTTCTACTGCCTAGAGCCTTTCATCTAACAACTGATATTTCCCTTGGGAATCTGCCAACTCAGCCATATTTGACTCAACCATTTTCAACTTTTCCAGTTCAACTGGGTCGTCTAAGTTCAGGGTGTTGCTGGGGTTAAAGGTGTTTTGGCCATCCATCATTATGACCTCATTCTTACCCTTTTGTCCCTCTAACCATTCTCTCGTGGCAAAGTTTTCAGTGTATCCTTTTCCCTTGATTATGGCGGGCATCAGCTCCATCAATTTAGTCATCTGATCCTTAGATTCTGCTTGACACTTTGCCAGTTGTTCTCGCAATTCTTCATGTGCCCTTTCCATTCTTTCCATTCGTGCAACTTGTTCATTCTCCATAGCACTAGCCTGTATTATAAAGGGTACTCAGTACTTCTTATACCTCTGATTTGAAACGAAAGCTTCTTCAAAACTCTTAAAGCCAAGCCAACTTTTGTTTTATTCCCTCCAAATGTATGTTATGATGAATAAGCCATGATTTTCATTTGATGCATGTGAAGAATAAACAAAATGATGTATGGACATATATAGTGGAAACATGCTGACGATGTATGTAATAAATGCAATCACGATGCCAACATGCTGCAAGCAAAGAATAAACAAATCAATTTATGGATATATGTAATGAATGACCATGTATATTTCAGCGTATTTTCCAATGAATGATCGTACACATTATGAATGAAACATGATGTCAATTATGATGCATGTAAACAATGAATGATTGACACATAGTATATACAACGAAACTCATTCTGACCATGTGTGTTATGAATGTGACCTAATGCTAACATGATGTATGTAATAAGCAAATTAGTGCATGGACATATAGAAAAAATCATGCTGACTATGTTTGTCATGAATACCACCTGATGCTACCAAGATGCATGTATGAATGTATTATAAATAGTTGATCGGATGCAAAATGCAAAGAGGAAGATACGACGAAGGAAATAAGAATCGGAGGAACTTAATCATCAACATCTCATAAATTGAAGCACAACCAATTCATTCCCAAATCAACATTCACAATGGTATAAACCATGTTTATAGAATCATGAGCTGTGCTTAAAACTGTCTTTACAAGCACTTTATTCTTCCTAGCATCCTAAGGCTATAAGAGCCGGCTACTGAAAAAGTAAAATCCTACTATATCCTATAAGACCAAAGTCCTTCCACATCATTACCGTAAATCTCCCAATCCTAATTACCCTTTCTTGGTCCTCTATCAATCAGCATCTTTGGATCCAACCACTTGGCATCTATAAGAGATTGTACTTTGTTCTTGAATGCATTGCAGTGCTCAATGCTATGCCCAACAGTTCCACAGTGATAATAACATCTTTCATTCGGGTTATACCACTTGGGGTATGGTGGTGACAGGGGTTTCAATGGCACATAGGCAACTAGGTGATTTCTGACCAACATTGGGAAAAGCTCTTGATAGCTAATTGGAATAGGATCAAAATGCCTTTGGGTTTTATCCCGAGGTTGTTTCTTAGTAACACAGGGCCTAGGAGTTGGGGCACTTGGTGTTGGCGCTAAGGCTTGCATCGGAGTGTTTGCATGGGGAGATGGTGGAATAACAAGGCAAGGGTATGGATTTGGAGAAGGGACCCTCGAGGTTCCTATCCCGGATGCTTGATAAGGTGATTGATGAGGGAAATTGTATGAACTGCCAGTTGGTGGTGATGGAGTGGGATTCAGGGGTCCCATAGTGATCATCCCAGTGGACAATCGAGCCATAGCAGGGTAGGGATACTGGTTTGGACTTAGAGTAGTTTGTAGGTATGGTACAGGATCGGTGATTTCTATCTTTGGTATCAGGCTCTCTGGTTTAATCATTTTCATGATTTTGTCCACAATTTCATCAAGGTTGCTCCCTTTATAACACTGGCAAGCGCAGGACCTAGCAAGGATTGTATATTCCGTACCTGAAGGTTTTGGTTGATCCAAAAGTGATGAAAAACACTGAGAAAATTCCCCTTTACTCTTACCCATATCCTCAAACATTTTCATAAATTTGACAAGTTGTTCCTTCAACTCTCGGAGTTCATGTCCAAAGTCCTCTTGATTTCATTCGAAAGCACCCACTCGTTCCTCCAATTCTTTCCTCATATCTCGAACCCCTTCCATGCAAATGAAAATGTCATGAGATTTAAGAAAACAATTATGAATATACATGCTCTATTCCTATATGCATGGATATACCGATGATGACTGCATGAAGCGTTCAAAGAAATTATGATGACTATGTATGCCATGTGTGTAACCTGATACCAACATTATGCATGTAAATATTAAGCAAATTACTGTATGGATATATACAGAAATTTTATGCTAACTATGATTGTATTCTACAATGAATGAGCATACATGCTTATGACTGTAACATGATGTCAAAATGATATATGCGAAGAATAAATAAATTAACACAAAGGTATATACAAAGAAATCAATGGCTACACAAAAATGGTGGGACCAAATTTTGATTATTCAAAAATCTCATTATGCAAGATTTGCCTCCATATTTAATCTACAATTCTTTTGAAACATGTTTTCTCTATGAAAAATCACACATATTATTTTCAAAATAATTTCGAAATAATGGGTCCTACTATGGGACAATATGCAAATGTTCATGTAACACTACCGGTTTATGAAATCACCAAATTAGATTATTATTACCAACTGTTTATTGCAAAGAATGAGATCAAAAATACAACCATGAATGTACATGCTCTACTCACACATGCATGAAAAATGCAAAAATGTTTGAAAAAGAATGTTTGTATTCTTAACTTCAAAAGGTTAGTGAACACTTGCCCCAACAATATCTACTTATATAGGCATCACAGTGCCTTTAGGGCGGAGTATCACACTTATTACGGGCGATGTACGTTCATCTTTGCCCAGTTTACAAAACTTATTTGAGATGTAAAAATATGTAATAAAAGGTTAGAAATGTCCCTCCATGTGTTCCTAACTTCGGTGTATCTAACGAAAATCCGGCATGGCTTCACCTAGGTTTACTATATGAGGGTGAATCGGTTCTAAAGGCCCCAAATTGCTCCTCACTGTCGCCGGTGAAGGCTAGTAAGGCACTCCGATAAAAGCGGGTTCAATTCGTTAGAGTATATTTTCCTAAGCCCATACAGAGGATCATCACGAAGGCTTTAGGTACTTTATACTCTGAAAGTGTTTCACTAGCCCATCGGAGGATCATCACGAAGGCGTAGTTACTTTACTCCCACTTAAAAGGACGAAACCCGAGTAGAGAGTTCATGTTATGCAAATGCAAGTGAGTGTGTGTGGAGGAACAACAAACCTTTTACCACCTATTATACACCCCTTATCCTAAATACCCCAACAATTTATTAAAACAAAGATCAAGAATAGTGTAACGCATTAACCAACAAGCAATTATAATATACAACATTAAATAACTAGAAAACAATAATAAAATGCATGTGAATGAATATGAATATATTTAAAACATTTTATTATTTTCAAAATTCTCCTTTATTTTAAAAAATATGGGAATTAAAAATAAATACCAATTAAACCAACAAAATCGAGACTTTGATAACACACGACTAATTCTAGGCCTGACTCTCTAAAAAGTCCCCAGTGGAGTCGCCAAGCTGTCGCAACCTAAAAAGTAACATAACGACAATAACAATGAGTCTCATCACAAGACTTTATTATTCGTTAGGCGTGACATTAAAAAAAAAGGAAAAGTCGACTTAATTCCTCTAGAAAAACGAAGGTGTCGATATGTGATCCCGATTGTGAGGACCTGTTTGAGTGAGGGGAAACAGAAGCAGAGGAAAAGACGACTTAATTCCTCTCGAAATCGAAATAAAATAAATCATCGAGGGTATGAAAAGGGCCTCATAAAAAGACATGGAGTCAGCACCAATCTTTTTTAGCTAGGTGTGATCGGCCACCTATTAAAACAAGTTTTATAAAACATTTTAAAATTAATTAAAAAAATTTTTAAAACCAATTTCAAGTCTGCATCATAAACCAGAGAAATCAAAGAAGCGGGTTCGGGAGTCGGTTACGTACGGGAAAGGATTAGCACTCCCACAACGCCCGTATAAATCGGTACCTTATTAATCGTGTGTTATCTGAAGTCTCGGTAAAAAGTCGATTTTTAATTTAGTATTTCAAGTTAATTCTCAATTTAAAGAAAAATAATTCAATTTTTTATTGAAAATGATCCGGACGTTATTAATTCAAAATTTTCCTATACTCCCCGACAAAATCGGCAAATTATAGAAATTTTTATTTTTTTGGAAAAACTTTCCGAATGATTCTCCATTTTTTTTTGAAATAAATATATTCATTTATTAGTGATAATTGATGATATTCCCTCCAGCAAACCCGGTAGAGAACTCATGAATTATTTTAACTCGGGAATATCTTTATTTTTATTGAAAATTATTATCTTTTTCAAAACATTTAAAAAAAATATGAACATGAACATGTATGACATAAATAAAATGACATGGCAAAGTCTAGATAATATAATGCAACCTAAATGATGTGACATAATTTAAATGACTTGGTACATTCTAGGTAAAATGAAAAATCCTAAGTATCATGGTATATTCTAAATGAGATAAAATAATTTAAATGACATGACAATTTTAAATGATATGGCATATTTTAAGTGACATGGCATGTTATAAATAAAATAACCTAAATGACAAGGAATATGATCTAAATGACAAGAAATGACATGAAATTAAAATAATGCTAACATATAATATGCATGTAAATGAAAATAAAAATAATAATGCATGAACATAGTATATGCTAAACAATATGACAAAAATAACTTAATAAAAAACATAGGATATCATGAAACATTAAAAATCATATGGCAAACAAATATAAGATCATAAAATATGAAGTAAAATAATAATAATATCATGGAAAATATCATAGCAAAAATCACACATTTAAATAAAATGCATGAACATGGAAAATGCAATGCATGAAAATGTATTTTTTCCTCTAAAGAAAGAAATCCGTATATGTAAAAAGATATTCGGCTACCTTAGAAAAATATGTCAAATTAGATTTTCTAAAAAAAACAAAATTTTTTGATTGTTTAAAAACAATTTTGAGGAAAATTTGAATAAAAATTATAACCCTTACCAAACCCTTTTAAAATGGCTCTAATTTCCTAAGTTTAAAATCCCGAACTTAACTACCCTTAACCCGAGATTTATAAAATCATTTTTAAAGTTTAAAAAGACTTAGAAACTACCCTAAGATAGTAGCTAAAGATTCTACCCAACCCCCTCTAAATGCCTTAGCCAAATTCAACCATTATTCCTCTTTTGATTTTAAATCTGCCTCTACTGTCCGGTTTTACCACACGATTTTTTAGCCTATTTTTAAAAATTCAAAAAAATCTAAAAAAAAATATTGGAGACTCAGAACATGTAAATGTACATGATAAAAAAATTTCTTAATTTTCTAATGAAAGATGACTTCCCAAAAAAATTAGAGAAGTTCGAGTACTGGGTGAAAAAATTGTTTTGTCAAAACACATTTTTTGCCTTTGATAAATTCATTCAAAAATGAAAGTAGAAATTGTTGGAGATCATCCTAAAGACAGTAGATAAACATTTAAAAACCTTGAACAAAAATTGGTTAAGTAAAACATCACAAAGGTAGAACAATCAATTTGACAATTCCTTAATTTTCCACAAGTATGCTCAAGAGAGCATGACTTTGAGCCATTAATTGGCTTAAGTCACAAATCAAGTGTCAATCACATGGAATGCATGAACATAAAGCAAATGAAATGTATGAAATGCATGGTCTAAAGTTCTAAATGGTAAAGGAAATGCATGACAATTCAAGACAACCTAAATGCCTAGCATGAATTGGCATGGCAATAAATGCTATCCTAATTCAATATGCATGCAATGCTTGATAATGCAAATATGACTTGGACCTAATATGTTATGAATATGCATGAAAATGCTAATGTGACCTAAGACCTAAATAGCATAGTAATGCATGAGAATGCCAATGTGGTTTAAGACTCAATATGCATGGCAATACCAATATGGCCTAGACCTAAAATGTAATGAACATGCATAGCAATACTATGAACATACAATGACTCATGAAACTAATGTCAATGCGGGAACAAACAGAAACTAATACACAATTTCAAGATATGACAATGCAAAGCATGTTACCTAAACAAAAAGCAAATGCTTGACAAGGCAAGGGATGCATGAAAAGGCCAAATGATCACATGAGACTCTAATGCAATCCTATTTAGTAAATGACACAAGTACATGATAAATCATATTAAGATGCATAATGTCATAACATTTTCATAAGAATATAACATACTAAAATCAAAATGCACAAGCTCATGGCATGGAAATACAAACAAGTTAGGAAACAAAAGGAAAATGCACATGCAAGGCATACAAAATGTGAAGTGCCGAATGGTCATAAAAAAGATGGCATTTAATCATAGCATTTTCATGAGCACATGGCATACTAAAATCAAAATATACAAGTTCATGACATGGAGATGCAAACAAGTTAAGAAACAAAAGGAAAATACATATGCAAGGCACACAAAAAGTGAAGTGCGGAATGGTCATGAAAAAAATGATGAAAATGCAAATATGTAAGACATGATACATAAAAAAATGCACAACATGAACATACAAACAAACATGGCCGAATATGCAAGGATACAATATCAAGCATAGAAATGAAATATATAAGTAAATATAGCATAGAAAATAATGTTAAGAACATATATATATATATATATATATAAAAGATTTAACATAAACATGCAAAATAAATAACAATCAAAACTAGTAAATAAAACAAGGAAAGTTAAGCTCCATGGTTGGTATCAAATGGGCATAGCCTCTCACCAAACCATAATCAGTTTGTCTTGGCAAAATCATGAAGCCTTTCGACCTCAATAAAACAGAAAATAAACCATGTAAAACAAAAAATAAGGTGAGCTTCATGGTAGGTAAAAATGGGCATAGCCTCTCTCCTAACCATGGTCACTTGGTCTTGCCAAGATCATGTAGCCATTTCTACCTTTTTTGCTTCATATTTTGTAAAAAATCAGAACCTTAGAATACTCTAAAAACCTTGTAAAAATCATTTTTCACAACAACATGAAAGGAAGAAAAAAGAAAATACAAGGCAAGTAAATGTGCCATATTCGGCCATAGCATGAAACCATAGAAAAAAATTGTTTTCCACCATTTTAAAGAAGAAGAAGAGATCAAAACATAAGTAAACATTAAAAAAACTTTATTTCTATGAAAAATGTAGTAGGAAAACATGATAGAAATTCAAGAAAAACACCATGGAAATCAAGAAGAAGGCTAGGCTAGAGCTTGGTAGAGATAACTACCTTCAAGCTCTCAATTGAAAACATTTTTTTTCTTTCTTTCAAAACCTTTTTTTTCCCCAAATTAGATACTATTTCCAGCCAAAAAAATTCTGTAAAAATGAAATCCTCCCCCTCCCTTTAGCCTTGGCCGAATAGCCCTCTAGCCCTTGGATGGGAATTGCACTTTTTCTCCTCCAATGTTGGCCTTTAGATTAAGATATTTTGATGACAACATAAAAATGTCATCTTGCCAACTGATAGCAGCCCTTAATATGTGTACTCAGCCCTTGTAGTCACCTTTTCCCTTAGATGCAAAAGAGGACCAATCCCATGCCCTCCCTTGCTTGCCCCTCTTGAGTGCCTACCCTTGGATGAGTTGTGCTCTTCCATTCTTGGTCATTGGATGAGGCCAACATAAAAATGACATCTTGTAGATTAAATCCAGCCCTCAACATGTGTACTTATCCCTTGTAGATGGCCTAAGCCATTGGATGAAAAGAGATAATCCCATGCACTCCCTTGCTCAACCGAATGGATGCTCACCCTTGGATGAATTGTGCTCATCTTTTTTCTTCCATTCTTGGCCATTAGATGAGGCTTCAATTATGACAAATAAAAATGTCATTTTGGTATTTAAACTTGGCCATTGGATGGTGCATTCAACTTTCCTACAAGGCACCTAAGCCATTGGATGAAGGGGGACCATTTGCAAGGTGTTAGTGATAGCATGTGGCTTGATAGTGACTAGGGAATTAAATTGTTAAATCTTCCTTCTTCTCCTCTATGTTGGCTGAACAAGGGAAAAAAAATCCCAGCAATTCCTTCTTCTTTCATATTTTCCTCAATTTTAAATTTGCCCTTTTTGGTTTCTTTGGTGAAATGACCTTTTTGCCCCCTAAACTTAAATAAATAGAAAATGGACTCCAAATTCAAACTTTCTTTTTTCAATACTTCCAAAAAAATAAAAATTTGAATTCTGGAAGTTTTCAAAATTTTCCGAGTCCATTTGCTATTTTTTCGAATTTATTTTCGAAATTACCCTTTTATGCACCCGAACTTTACCATTTTTTAAGCAAGATCCGAATCCAGATTTTTCTTCACCAATCTCTTCCAAATAATTTAAAAATGTGATCTATGAGTTTTCATAATTTTTGGAACTCATTTTCTATTTTTTCGGGATTTATCTGCTTGAATTACTACATAAAAGACATGGTATTTGGCCATTTTGCAAAAACTCTGAATCAAGATGTTCTTTCGCCAATCTCTTCCAAATAATTTAAAAATGAGATTTGCAACTTTTCAGAATTTTTGGAACTCGTTTGCTCTTTTTTTCGGGATTTATCTGCTTGAATTACTACATAAAAGACATGGTATTTGGCCATTTTGCAAACAAACTCTGAATCAAGATTTTCTTTCACCAATCTCTTCGAAACGATATAAGAATGAGATTTGCAAATTTTCAGAATTTTCGGAGTTCATTCGCTATTTTTCACATATTTTCCAACTTTGCCCTTTTGCCTTTGAAACTCGGTTTTTCTCAAAACAAGTCCGATTTTCAGATTTTCTTCAAACTGAGCCTTGGGCTATCCTTGTTTAATCATTTCTAATCAATTAAGGGCTTTAGATCTACTGAATCGGGCCATTTCTGTAATTCTTCCAAATTTCACCGAAATCCACTAGAAAACCCTAATTCTCGGTTTCCTTTCGAATTGACTTTTCTATCAGTTTTTCTTCCAAGTAGCTTCTCCATTACCCGTAGTCAGTGCTTATCTTTCATTTGAGACCTTTAATTCCGACCAATTTGATTGTTTAAGCACTTTTCCCCAAATTTTCCGACTAAATCTCTGTAACCCAACTTCCGACCTCCATATCTTTCGATGTAGACCTCGGATTATCAAAATTCTTTCACCGTTTTTCAATTGAACCTCAAATCTTGATTTTGTAAGTAGGTTGACTTTTTTACTAGTTGACTTTTTTGGCGTTGACTTTTTCAAGGTTGATTTTTTTTTTTTTTTTGAGTTCGACTTTTTCTGCCTGCTTTCTTAGACTAAGTCTCGGAGTACCACCTGCAGGATGAGAAATGCCTTTTAGCGTTCTGAAACATCAATTTATGAAGAAAATGTACCTGATTTATGGGTCCGGACAAAATTAGGTGTCTACAAATGGGGTTCGAGACTCGGTTACGTGCGGGGAAGGATTAGCACCCCCACAACGCCCGTAAAAACGATACCTTATTAATCATGTGTTATCTCAAGTCTCGATAAAAAAGTCGATTTTAAATTTGGTATTTTAAATTAATTCTCAATTTAAAGAAAAATAATTATACTTTTAATTGAAAAAGACCCGAAATTTATTAATTCAAAATTTCCTATATTCCCCGACAAAATCGGCAAAATATATAAATTTTTATTTGTTTCGAAAACATTTTGAATCATTCTCATTTTTTGAAAGAAAGATATTCCTTTATTAATGATAATTGATGATATCCCCTCCAGCAAACCCGGTAGAGAACTTATGAATTATTTTAATTCGGGAATAACTTTATTTTATTAAAAATCATTATCCTTTTCAAAACATTTTTAAAAAAATGAACATGAATATGTGTGACATAGTAAAGATGATATAACAAAGTCTAGATAATATAATGCAACCTAAATGGTATGATATACTTTAAATGGCATAGCATATTCTAAATGAAATAAAATATCCTAAGTATCATGATATATTCTAAATGAAATGAAATATCCTAAGTAACATGATATATTCTAAATTAAATGAAATAACCTAGGTAGCATGATATTCTAAATGAAATGACATGGCAAATTTAAAAGATATGGCATATTTTAAATGACATGGCATATTCTAAAATAATATAATCTAAATGACATGGAATATAATCTAAGTAACATGGAATATAATCTACATGACATGAAACATAAAATTATGCTATCATGAAATATGCATGAAAATAAAAATAATAATGCTTGAATATAGTATATGCTAAATAATGTGACAAAAATAAATAACTAAATAAAAAGCATAGGATAGCATGAAATATTCAAAACCATATAACAAACAACATAACACCATAAAATAAATCAAAATAATAACAATAACATAGAAATTATCATAGCAAAAATCACATATTACATAGTATGCATGAACATGGAAAATGCAATGCATGAAAATGTATTTTTTCCTTTAATTAAGGAAATCCGTATATCTAAAAAGATATCTGGCTACCTTAGGAAAATATATCAAATTAAATTTTCTAAAATCAAAATACTTTGTGATTTGTTTGAAAACAACTTTGGAAATCTTGGATAAAAATTAGACCCCTAGCCGAACCACTCTTTTAAAATAGCTCTAATTTCCTAATTTTGAAATCCCGGACTTGACCACCCTTGACCTGAACTCTATAAAATCATTTTTTTAAGTTTAAAATGGCCTAGAAACCACCCTAATACAGTAGCTAAATTTCCTAATCACCCCTCCTCTAAGTAACATAGCCAAAACAGAAAAATAATTTTCCCTCAAATTCAAATCTGACTCTACTATCCAGTTTTAAAACATGATTTTTTAACCTATTTCCAAAATTTATAAAACTCTAAAAAAAATACTGGAGACTCAGAACATGTAAAACTACACAAAAAAAAATGGCTTAATTTTCTGATTAAAGAAACTTCCTAGAAAAATCGGGAAAGTTAGAAAACTGGGTGAAAACTGTTTTGGCAAAACACATTTTTTTTGCCTTTGATAAAATCATTGAAAAATCAAAGTGAAAATGTTGGAGACTCTCCTAAGGACCTACAAACAGTAGCTAAAACTTCTAAAAATTTATACACAAATTGGCTAAGTAAAAAAAAAAAAGAAATACAAAGGTAGAATAATCAATTTGCCAACTCTTTAATTTTCCACAAGTATGCTCAAATGGGCATGACTTTGAACCATTAGTTGGCCTAAGTCACAAATCATGTGGCATGATATGATATGCGTGAAAATGCAGAAAATTGAATGCATGAAATGCATGATTTAAAACCTAAATGACATGAAAAATACATGGCATAGAGAATATGGCCTAGACCTAAAATGAACTTGCATAGCAATAAATGCAACCTAGGTCTAAAATGCATGAAATGCATGGCAATACAAGCAAAACCTAAACCTAAATAATGCATGGAAATAACACAAACACATAGCATTCTAAACCAAAATACACAAAAACAAAGCATGGAAATGCAAACAAGTCAACAAGCAAGATGAAAATGCACATACAAGGCAAATAAAGGGAGGGTAGCCGAATGGTCTATGGCTTAAAATGATGATATTCTATCATGGCATTTTCACAAACACATGACATACTAAATGAAAATACACAAAATCATAGCATGGAGATGCAAACCTATCAAATAGTGTAGACACCTAATTTTGTCCGAACCACTAAAACAGGTATGTTTTCTTCCTAAATTGATGTTTCAGAATATAAAAAGACTTTTTTCATCCTATACATTAGAGGTGGCAAAATGAACCCGAACCCGAAAACCCGCCCAGAAAAACCCGAACCCAAACCCGCCCATACCCGATTTGAATAAAAAGTCAAAAACCCGAACCCGAAAAAACCCGAACCCGAATAAGCCCGAACCCGAATGGGCCCGAACTCGAATAGACCCGAACTCGAATGAGCCCGAACCCGTATGGGCCCGAACCCGAATGAGCCCAAACCCGAATGGGCCCGAACCCGAATGGGCCCGAACCCGAATGAGTCCGAACCCGAATGAGCCCGAACCCGAATGGACCCGAACCCGAGACCGGCCCGAACCCGAATTTAATACTAAAAATAAAAATAATCAAATTGTAATTAAATATTTTTTACATTAATTTAATTTTACATTAATAATAAAAAATTGTATTAAATATTTTTACATTAATAATTTAATTTTACATTAATAATAAAAAATTGTAATTAAATATTCTTTACATTAATTTAATTTTACATTAATCAAATTGTAATTAAATATTTTTTACATTAATAATAAAAAAATTAATTTAATTTTACATTAATATATATATATATATATGTATTTCATATATATATATAATACACTTGCAATTGATAGCTTAACGTTTTCTCTTAAAATAAATAAGCAAACCTCAAATCATCGACTGAAAGAAAGTTCCCTAAACTCTATCTTAAAAAGAAGCAGAGAATCCACGAAAGAATTATTTAATTATCCTCTGAATCTTTTTTCTTGAAAGAAAAATATCCTGGAGAATAAAGGGACAGAAAAATATCCTGGAGAATAAAGGACCATCAAACGCAACATGAAAAAAAATGTTTCCAGCTTCTAAAACAAAGTGTATACAAACAAAGTGCATAATACAAAGTCCCTGCATCCCACTCTAGGCTTTCCCGATAACTTTCAAAAGAGAATTCTTGTGGCAGTATCACCTCAATGTTCAAAAAGTAAAACCTACAAATTAAGATAAAAAATATTATTATAAATGAAACTTTTATTAAATGTTTGCAAAACTGATATTAAAAAGTAAAATATTATAAATTATAAACACACTTACAAATTAAAAGCTCTTGATCCTCCAAAAGATAATTAAAGGTGGACAATCTCCCTTCCAAATGTGATTGCATTCTTTTCCTCATCTAAAACAAAAAAAATATATATACTAAATCATTCAAAACAATATTATTTAAGAAACGTTTCGCAAAAAAAAAAAAAAAAAAAAAATCTTACCATCATATCCATATAACCAATTTCGAGTGGTAATCAACATTTCCGCATTTTCAGACAAAAGACAACTTCTCCATTTGTTGATAACTCTACCACCCATACTAAATGTTGATTCTGAAGCAACTGTAGTAACCGGAATGCTTAGCACATCCTTGGCTACTTGTGCAAGGATAGGATATCGAAATTGATTTTTTTTCCAATAATCAAGAATGTCAAGGTCCTTGTAGTAGTCCTCTCTAACTTCATCTAAATATATATCCAACTCTGATCTATTTGAATTAGATCGAGAATCAAAAGTACAAAAAGCCTATATTAACAAAATAAACAAAGTCACATATCATATATTGTGGTAATAAATGTAAAATAAAATAAAAGTTCAAAAATAACTAAATACTGAATTTTTAATTTTAATTAATAATTTAATAAAAATCTAGACAGATATAACTTACTCTCATGTCTTGATCAATGTCTCTTTGACTACTTCTTTCAATATCACTAGTTGAAGTAAATTGTTGCTCCCCAAATTGACCTCGATACTCTTCAAAAAGCTTCTTCATTTGTTCAAGAATACCTACCCACTTATTTTCATATTCTGGACCCAACTGTCTGAAGACAAACTGCAACAGTTGCAACTTAAAACGAGGGTCAAGTATGGCTGCAAAAGATAGCACCAAAGTGTGTTCCTCCCAATACTTTGTAAACTTACTTTTCATATTTACTGCCATTTGCTTAATGACTGGATCTTCAGATACAAGTTCTTTATCAATATTTTTCTGAATATGACACACTCTTTCAAAATATAAGTTGGAGGTAGGATATTCAGTTCCTGAAAACAAGATGGTTATATCATAAAAAGGCTTCAAAAATGCAAAAATCTTCTCAATCCACGAAATCTCATCATCTTTTGGAAAACAACTATTGAAAGTCTGATCTGCCCTTGCCAAATTTTTAAAGGAAGCAAGATAGTGGAAAAACCTTTCTAGCATCAAATAAGTCGAGTTCCATCTAGTTGGAACATCCAACCATAATCCCTTAGAATAATTCAATCTAGCTTGAACTACACATTCACGAAACTTAATCTTTCTAGCTTCTGAACCCTCAACATATTTCACACAATTTCTTACTTTCACCAAGCCTTCTCTAATCACTTCTAAACCATATTGAACAATAAGATTCAATATATGAGCACAACAACGAATGTGAAAAAATTGGCCATGACATACCAAAACATCTTGTTGTTCAAGTTGACTGCACACCATATGTTGCATGTTATTCATGTTACTTGCATTGTCCAAGGTGATACTAAAAATTTTTCTTTCAATTCCCCAATCTTTCAATAAATCATAGATGATGTTATACAAAATATTTGCAGAGTGTGGGGGTGCAACATGACAGAAATTCAAAATCTTGGTACGCAACTTCCAATCGGCATCAATATAATGAGCAGTCAAACAAAGATATCCATCAGATGTGCATGACGTGCACATATCAGATGTCAAAGAAATCCTACTTGAAACTTTTTTCCAAACTAGATTTAAGCTTTTCTTTCATTTTCTTGTGTAGTTTCAAGCAATCAGCCTTGCACGTATTCCTAGAAATTGATTTGAAATCCTTATTTAAATAGCAACATAAGGCTCTAGTTTTTCTATGTTCAACCCATTCAAATGGATAACCATGCTCAATTACACATTCAGCTATCATTTCTCGATAAACATCTGATTCTATCTTGGTTGATGCCCCTACCCCTACTTCACATTCACGCGCAATACGTTTAGCACATAAATTCAAATGACGTTTCAAAGCACTAGTACCTGAGTGAGTCTCGCCAATTAAAACCTTCTCACAATGTATACATTTATATCTAGCTTTTGAATCTCCACGATGTTGTTGATATCTCCTTTGTTCATCGGGTTCGAGCAAAATAAACTCTTCCCAAACTTCAGATCGCTTTCTTGAAGGAGGAGTAATGGAAGATGCAGCATGTTCATTAACAGACTCTTGATGACTAGTATTACTATGATCCATTGTATGTGGTTCCAATTTAAAGCTGCAAAAAATAAATAACCAAATGACGGAATTAGTAATTAGTAATTGCCTAATGGTGACCAAAATATCTATGAAAGAGAAAGAAAGAAAATTAGCAAAACTTGTATGAAAAAACGTGACAAAAAAGACTAACATGATATAATTTGAATGTACCAGTTGGCACTATCGTGCAAAGCAGTTATGTAAATATTTCCATAGTGTTTTTACATTGGGGAAGGTAGTTTCACTTATTCTGACTTAAAATTTTACTGTATATTTAAAACATAGTTTTGTTCTTCTTAAAAAAAACTTAAAGTGACAAGCAAAGAAATCCAACAAACTGTCAAATAACCCTATATTCGACATTTAAGTTTTATTAAATTATTATTATATGATGCTAATTTTGTATTTAAGCACCATCTCCTTCGACAGCTAGCAGTTGGCATTTCTACAATATCATACAACAAATTCTAGACGCCGCTTTGTTGTTCACTTGTTTGTATACAGCACACGCTAGGGCTTTTTTCTATTTAGGAACTTTTTCCATTATTGCCCTTAATTCCATTTTCTATTTTGACTATTGAGGTTATCTACGCAGTACCAACTATATTTCCTATTGTTTGTAATAAAACCTTAAATTCAAATTGAATTTACACAGTATCATTATTGAAATAACGTGATCCACTCGAACAAGATGTAAAAAAACCATATTTAATCAAAATAAATCACTTTAAAACAATAATCAGCATCAGATCCAAATATCCGATAATCAAAACCACACAAATCGAGAACCAAAAATGAAAAAAAAAAGTTGCCACCAAAAAAATCAAGAGAGAAGATTTAGATGAATCTAACCTTATGATGAATGTTAAGAGGGAAAAAAAGGGTCTCCACTACTACTTTCAGTATTGACAAATACGGAAAGCCAAAAGAGAAGAGTAGTAACTAAAGGTACCATACAAATTTGTACAAAACAAATACTGAATGAAACAAATTACCTGAGAATTTGAAGCCAAGGAGCTTAGATCTAAGAAGTGGAGTGAAGGACGGCTGCTTTGTTTTTTTTTTTTTTTTTTTTGGCCAAACGGCTCACGAGTCACGGCTGTTTGCTTTGCTTGCTTTGTTAGGGTTAGAAGTTAGAAAGTTCATAGAAGCGGCCCCAGACTTTTAGTTTTAGGGGTTTTGGTTTTACTTTTATTATTATTTAATAATAGTCTATTAAATTTCTTTTTATTGCCTTTTACTTTTGTCATAAATTAATCAGTCATTTACAATTTTACATTTATTAAATTTTAGTTTATTAAAACTTAGACTTTTAGTTTTTATAAAATAAAATAAATTTTATTTTTTGTTTTAAAATTAAAAAATAAAAATTATAGAAAGAAAATTTATTATTTTTAGAAATAAAAATAAAAGAATATATCATAAAATAAAATTAACTAAAATTTAGTTTTTACTATTTAAAATTAAAAAAGTAAGTATAATTTTTATGTTTTAAAATTAAAAAGAAAAATATAAATTAAAATTATATTGGGTATATGAAAAATATAGTTAAGGATCAAGAAAACAAAGATTGGAAGTTTGGTGAGTGCGGCATTAGTGAGCACATTGGTGGGGCAGGCAACAAGCAATATGGGCAATAATTCCTTTTGAAGCACCAGCTTATTCTCTTTTAATGCGGTTTTTACTACCATTGGCTGTTCCATTACTCTTTTTTTAGACCAGATTTGCGGCGTCTCATACGCTCAGCTGGGACATTGCTGCTCTCTTTCTTGCTTGGATCAGGTTGGTAGGACTTGTTGACGATCCCATATACTTATATTTGTACCTTTTAATGAGAATGCCATTGTTAAAGTTATGATATTCAAGGATGATCCTCCCATATGTTTCTGTTCACTGATTTTCATTGCTCTTGATCTGGAATGGAATTTATGTTCATGTAATTCAATTCAATTCCGGTGAGGGGGATTGGGAGATTCACTGTAAAAAGGACTTTGGTGTCTCACTCAAAAATTTGCCCAACAAAAAATTTGCCCAACAAAAATTTGCCCAACAAAATAAAAAGGAAAACGGAACTTTTTACATTATTGCCCTTAATTCCATTTTCTATGTAAAATTAAAAGTATTTTTATATATAACAAATTAATTTCTTATTCTTTTGGTGCTAACAAATATTAATTTTAAAAAATAAATATAACTAAAAATATCATATAATAGAAAAATTATAAAATTAATAATAAATTAATAATTTGTTTTTAGATATAAATATTTAAATTACGTAAAAATGATTACATCTAATATAAAATAAAATGATGTAAAACATACACGAACCCGAACCCAGACCGAACCCGAACCCGAACCCGAATGGGCCCGAACCCGAATGGACCCGAACCCGAATGGGCCCGAACCCGAGTGGACCCGAACCCGAATGGACCCGAACCCGAATGGGCCCGAACCCGAATGGGCCCGAACCCGAATGGACCCGAACCCGGATGGACCCGAACCCTAATGGCCCGAACCCGGATGGACCCGAACCCGAATGAGCCCGAACCCGAATGAGCCCGAACCCGAATGAACCCGACCCGAACCCGCCCGAACCCGCCCAATTGCCACCTCTACTATACATGATACTCCGAGATTTAGTCTAAGAAGGCGAGCATAAAAAGTCAAACTTGAAAAAGTCAACCCCAAAAAGTCAACCCTAAAAAGTCAACTGCTAAAAAAGTCAACCCACTCTCAAAATCAAGATTTGAAGTTCAATTGAAAAATGTCAAAGAATTTTGATAATCCGAGGTCTACATTGAAAGATATGGAGTTCGAAAGCTGGGTTACGGAGATTCAATAGAAAGGAAACCCTAGTTCGAGAAATTTAGGGAAAAGTGCTTAAACGATCAAATTGGTTGAAATTGAAGGTTCCAAATGAAAGATAAGCACTGAATATGGGTAATGGAGAAGCTACTTGAAATAATAATTGAAAGAAAAGTCAATTCGAAAGAAAACCGAGAATTAGGATTTTTGGTGGATTTCTGTGAAATTTGGAAGAATTACAGAAATTGCCCCATTCGGTAAGACTAAAGCCCCTAATTGATTAGGAGTGATTAAAAAAGGATAGCCGAAGGCTCAGTTTGAAGAAAATCTTAAAATCGGACTTGTTTTGAGCAAAATCGGATTTCGAAAGCAAAAGGGCAAAATTGGAAAATTTGGGAAAAATAGCAAATGAACTCCAAAAATTTTGAAAATTTGCAGATCTCATTCTTAAATTATTTTTAAGAGATTGACGAAAGAAAATCCTGATTCGGATTTCGTTTGCAAAATGGCTAAATCCCGGGCCCACTATGTAGTAATTCAAGCAGATAAATCTCGAAAAAATACCAAATGAGTTCCAAAAATTATGAAAACTTCCAGATCATACTTTTAAATTATTTGGAAGAGATTGGTGAAGAAAAATCTGGATTTGGAGCTCGTTAAAAAAATGTAAAGTTTAGGAGCACAAAAGGGCAATTTTGGAAGAAAAATCCAAATAAATAGCAAATGGGCTCGAAAAAATTTGAAAACCTCTAGAATTCAATTTCTTATTATTTTGGAAGTATTAAAAAAATAAAATTTAAATTTGGAGTCCGTTTGCTATTTATTTACATTCGGGGGGCAAAAAGGTCATTTTACCTAAGAAACCAAAAAGGGCTTTTCTTGCCTTTTAAAAAAATGGAGATTGGGCTGGAATTTAGAGGGTCAGTCTGCCAAGCCCATGTTGGAGAATTATTTTGCTGAGTTATTGCATCCAAAGGCTATGAGCGGATAGTAAGGTAGTTAATTTTTTGATCAAGCCTTTGTAATTGAGCCACTTGGACCAATGCATGGAGAGGGAGAATGTCAACATAATGGCTTAAGATTCTTGAACAGCTGTAATTGTGGATAGCTGATTACCAAATCTAAGGGTGATAATTTCACATTTTAAGCATCCTGGATTAATAGCCTTTGGATCAAAATTGGTTGGAAAAAAAGATGACAACATCCTAGTCATCTAGAAGGCCATTCGGCCACTACAAGGGGAAGGGGGTCTCTCTTTCATTTTCACTCAATTCACTCTCTTGTTTGGCTGATTTTCTCTCCATTTTTGAAAGGCAAAAAAAAAAAGTTTAGAAAAGAAAAGAATAGAAAGTTAGAAGAGAAAAAGCTTGCAATATAGCTTCTAGAGGTTGCTTTAAGCACAATACTCTTACACTTTCCTTGATTTTCTATTCTTGATTTGCTGTTTTGATTACTATTTTGGTGAGTTTCTTTTGATTTTTCTTTTTAAAATAAGTGTTTTTAATATTATTCTTCAAGTTCTTCTTTATACATTCTTGGAAAAAGCTTTGAGAAAAAAAATTTCATGACCTAGAGGGGTGGCCGAATGGCTTTTTTTTTTTAGTGTAGTTGTTGTTTTGTTTTTTATTTCATGTTATTAGTGATATTTAACAAGTTTTGATGCTTTAAATCTTATTCAAATACATAAACATGAAGCTTTTTTGGATTTAGTTGCTTGCTTGTTTCCATTTTTAGGTCTATTATCTTGTTATCATGTTTATTTTACTTGTCTTGCATTTTTGATTTTCTGTTTTCAAAATGTTTAAGTTTGTTTATGTCTTACATTTGGTTAATCCATGTGTTTGCGAAAATGCCTATTGATTTTCATGCCTTTACTTCATATTTGCATGATTTGAGTATTATTCTTTAATCTTGCATGTTAGTATATCATGTGTTTGTGAAAACACCATGCTCATTTTAAAGTATGGGACCATTCGGCGACCCCTCTCTTTTAAGCTTTGTGTGTGATTTTTTGTTATGCTAGTTGATAGGTTTGCATTTTCATGATATTTGGTTGTGTATTTTGTTTAAGCATACTATATGTTTATGTTATTGCCATGCATTCTTTAGATTTAGGTTTAGCTTGCTTTGCCATGCATATTCTTGCATTTTAGACCTAGGTTGCATTAAATGCCATGCAAGTTCATTTAGGTCTAGGTCATTTTATTGATGCCATGCATTTTTTATGTCATTTAGGTTTTAAATCATGCATTTCATGCATCATATTTGCTGTATTTTAATGCATTTCATGTCCTTGCAATATGATTTATGACTTAGACCAATCAATGGTTCAAAGTCATGCTCATTTTGAGCATATTTGTGGAAAATTAAAGAGTTGTCAAATTGATTATTTTAACTTTGTGATTTTTTTTACTTTTTTGTCTAACTTTTTAAAAGTGTTAGTTACTGCTTTTGAGTCTTTAGGAGAGTCTCTAACATTTTTACTTTGATTTTTAAATGATTTTATCAAAGGCAAAAAAAAGTGTTTTGGCAAAACAGTTTTTTTCACCCAATACTCGTACTTTCCCAATTTTTCTGGGCAGCCATATTTAATCAGAAAATTAAGCCAATATTTTCCCAAGTAGTTTTACATGTTTTGAGTCTCCATAATTTTTTTTTTATATTTTGTTGAATTTTTAAAAATAGGGTAAAAAATTGTGCTTTAAAACTGGATAGTAGAGGCAAAATTGAATTTGAAGGAAAATCATTTTTTCTGTTTTGGTTAAGTTACATAGAGGGGGCTGATTACGAAGTTTATCTATTGACTTAGGGTAGTTTCTAAGATTTTTTAAACTCTAAAATGATTTTTTTAATCTCGGGTTAAGGGTGATCAAGTTTGGGATTTTAAACTTAGGAATTTAGAGCCATTTAAAAAGGGTTTAGCTAAGTTTTTTGTTATTTTTAATCTAAGCTTTTCAAAGTTGTTTTCAAATAATCAAAAAGTATTTTGGTTTTAGAATATTTAATTTGATATATTTTTCTAAGATAGCTGAATATCTTTTTAGATATACGGATTTTCTTAATTAAAGGAAAAAAATACATTCTCATGTATTGCATTTTCCATATTCATGCATACTATATAATATGTGATTTTTGCTATGTTAATTTTCATGATAGTGTTATTATCTTTGATTTAAACTTTTGATATTATATTAATTGTTATATGGTGTTGAATATTTCATGATATCCTATGCTTTTTATTTAGTTATTTTTTTCATATTAATTAGCATATACTATGTTCATCCATTATTATTTTTATTTTTATTTTCATGCATATTATATGTTAATATTATTTTATGTTTAATGTCATTTCATATCATTTAGATTATATGCCATATCATTTATATTTGCCATGTCATTTAAATCATTTTATTCCATTTAGAATATATCATGTGACTTAGGATATTTCATTTCATATAGAATATATTATGTTACCTAGGTCATTTCATTTCATGTAGAACATATTATGTTACCTAAGTCATTTCATTTCATTTAGAATATATTGTCACTTATGATATTTTATTTCATTTAGAATATATCATATGACTTAGGATATTACATTTCATATAGAATATATCATGTTACCTAGGTCATTTCATTTCATTTAGAATATATCATATGACTTAGGATATTCGTTTCATTTAGAATATGCTAAGACATTTAAATTATATCATACCGTTTAAGTTTGCATTATATTATCTAGACTTTGCTATGTCATTTTATTTGTCACACATATTCATATTCATATTTTTTTAAAATATTTTGAAAAAGGTAATGATTTTCAATAAAATAAAGATATTCCCGAGTTAAAATAACTCGTGAGTTCTCTGCCGGGCTTGCTGGGAGGATATCATCAATTATCATTAATAACGGAATATCTTCTTTAAAACGAGAATGGTTCGAAAAATTTTCCAAAATAATAAAATTTTCTATATTTTGCCACGCTCGTTGGGAAATATAGGAAAATTTTGAATTAATAAATTCCGGATCATTTTCAATAAAAAAATGGAATTATTTTTCTATAAATTGGGAATTAATTTGAAATACCAAATTAAAAATCGACTTTTTACCGAGACTTGAGATAACGCACGATTAATAAGGTACCGTTTTATACAGGCGTTGTGGGGGTGCTAATCCTTCCCCACACGTAACCGAGTCCCGAACCCACTTCTTTGATTTATCTGGTTTAAAACGCAAACTTGAAATTGGTTTTAAAAAATGTTTTAATTAATTTTAAAATGTTTTATAAAACCGGTTTTAATAGGTGGTCGATCACACCTAGCCAAAATAAGATTGGTGGCGACTCTATGTCTTTTTCAAGGTTATTTTCAAAACCTTCATTTTTCTAGAGGAATTAAGTCGACTTTTCCTCGAAATTTTTTTTTAATGTCACGCTTAACGAATAATAAAATCTTGCGATGAGACTTGTTATTTTTTAGGTTGCGACAACTAGCATGATGAAAATACACATAGAAAGCACAAAAATGGAGGAGGCTGAATGGTCCATGGCTCAAAATGAGGGTATTTTAGCATGGAATTTTCACAAACACATGGCATACTAAATGCAAAGCTAAAGAAGAGACATGCTAAAACATGCAAACATGAAGTAAAGGCATGAACACAACTAGACATTTTCACAAACACATTGAATAGTAAAATGCAAATCATGAACAAGCTCAAACATTTTAAAAACAAAAAATTAAAAATGTAAACAAGGAAAATAAACATGAATACAAGATGGAATCATTAAAAAAAAAGTAAATAGAAAGATCAAAACAAAATCCATGCTTTAGTTGCTTTTAGAAAAAAATAGAACATCAAAACATGCTAAGAATCACAAGCAACATGAAATAAAAACAAACATCAACCATTTAAGAAAAATTAGGCCATTCGGCCACTTCTAAAAACATGGAGAAAATTTTGTTTTTCAAAGTTTTTTTCAAGAAAGTATATAAGAACTTGAAGAATAAGCTTAAAAACATTTATTAAAGAACTAAAATCAATAGAAACTCACCAAATATAAAACGAATACAGCAAAATAAGAATGGAAATGCAAAAAAAGTGCAAGAGTATGGTGCTTTTAGCTACCTCTAAAAGCTATATTGCAAGCTTTTCCTCTTCTTACATTCTTTGCCTTTCTAAACTTTCTTTTTACTTTTCAAAAATGGAGAAAATCAGCCAAGCAAGAGTGAAAAAAATAAAAGAAAGACCCCTCCCCTTTAGAGTGGCCGGTTGGTGTATGAATGGTCTAGGACGTTCTAGAAGTTTTTTAGCCAAATTTGATCCAAAGGTCTTCAATCCAAGATGCTTTCTATGTAGAATTCTCACCCTTAGATTGGAATAACAGCTCCTAAACATATGATGTCAAGAAGATGATGTCATAAATAGGATCATAAATATGACATCATCCCTCCAACCATTGGTCCATGTGTTACAAATTCAAAGGTTTGATCCCAAAAATAACTACCTTCCGCTTCTCTCTTTGCCCTTTGATCTAAAAAATCAGAAAATATCCACCCTCTATGGGCCTTGGCCGGCTGCCTCTTCACATTCCCAACCCACACTTCATTTTTTAATTGCAAGAAAAAGGCCCTTTTTCAGTTTCTTCGATAAAATGACATTTTTGACTCGTGAACCTAAATAAATAGCAAACGGACTCCAAATTAAAATTTTATTTTTTTCAATACTTCTGAAATGATAAAAAATTGAATTCTGGAAGTTTTCAAATCTTTTCTAGCCCATTTGCTATTATTTAGATTTTTTCATCCAAAATTGCCCTTTTATGCACTCGAACTTTTACCATTTTTTAAACGAACTCCAAATTCAGATTTTTCTTCGTCAATCTCTTTAAAATAATTTAAAAGTGAGATATTCAAATTTTCAGAGCTCATTTGCATTTTTTTTTGGGATTTATCTCCTTGAATTTCTGCATAGTGGGCCTGGGGTTTTTCATTTTGCAAACGAACTCCGAATTCAGATTTTCTTTCGCCAATCTCTTCCAAATAATTTAAGAATGATATTTGCAAATTTTCAGAATTTTTGCAGCTCATTTGCTATTTTTTCAGGATTTATCTTTTTAAATTTCAGTGTAATGGGCCCGAAATTTGACATTTTGCAAACGAGCTCCGAATCCGGATTTTTCTTTGCCAATCTCTTCCAAATAATTTAAGAATGAGATCTGCAAATTTTCAAAATTTTTGGAGCTCATTTGGTATTTTTTTCGAATTTTCAAAATTTGCCCTTTTACCTTCGAAGCCCGATTTTGCTCAAAACAAGTTCGATTTTCATATTTTCTTTTTTTGGGCCTTTGTCATATAATGAATTGGAGTTGGTCCGAAAAAGCTCAATTTTTACAATCAAATTCCCCTTCGATTTGATTTTTCCTTTCTTCACTGTTAGGAATTTCCTCGTTTTTCTGTTTTTTCTCTAGTCGACTCTTTTCTCGGAATTTCTTCAAACTGAGCCTTGGGCTATCCTTGTTTACTCACTCCTCATCAATTAGGGACTTTAGTTTTACCGAATCTGGCCATTTTTGCAATTTTCCCCAATTTCACCAAAATCTACTAAAAACCCTAATTCTCGATTTTCTTTCGAATTGACTTTTCCTTCAGTTTTTGTTCCAAGTAGCTTCTCCATTACCTGTAGTCAATGCTTATCTTTCATTTGGAACCTTCAATTTCAACCAATTTGATCGTTTAAGCACTTTTCCCCAAATTTCTTGAACTAGGGTTTCTTTTCTACTAAATCTTCGTAAACCAACTTTCGAACTCTATATCTTTCAATGTAGACCTCGGATTATCAAAATTCTTTCAACATTTTTCAATTGAACTTCAAATCTTAATTTTGAAAGTAGGTTCACTTTTTAAGGTTGACTTTTTTCAGGTTGACTTTTTCAAGATTGGCTTTTTCTATATGCTTTCTTCGACTAAGTCTCGAAGTACCACCTGGAGGATGAGAAACGCCTTTTTGCATTCTGACACATCATTTTTGAAAGAA
The DNA here is from genome assembly GCA_030761205.1 of Fremontodendron californicum. Lineage (NCBI taxonomy): Eukaryota > Viridiplantae > Streptophyta > Magnoliopsida > Malvales > Malvaceae > Fremontodendron > Fremontodendron californicum. The sequence goes on along the minus strand of JAULJL010000006.1, from coordinate 17,131,736 downwards.
AACATACCTGATTTAGTGGTTCGAACAAAATTAGGTGTCTACAACTGCCCCTTTTTGGCTATTGTTGAGAATCATGAATCAGGCAAAGATAAACAAACACTAATTTTGTCCGATTAGTGAAACCATATGTGAAGAAAAGGGAAAGAGAGTTTCATTCATCATCATTTTCTCTTTTTTTCATTTTTTTTATTCATTTTTTTTTTGTTTGAAAAAGCTGTAAATTGAAGAGTTTGTCCTTAAATTGAGTTCCCTGACTAATCAAGGCTCGACCCATCTTATGGAAACGAGTTCGGTTTGCAAAGTGATGACACGGGTTAAACCAGATAATTTTCAAGGTAATGACTTGGGCGAAACCAGAAGTCGGAAAGTTATCTAGGAGAAACCGTAGATAATTTTCAAGGTGATGACTTGGGCGAAACCAGAAGTCGAAAAAGATCTGGGTGAAACCAGAGGTACTTTCTGAATATGGCGTCCGGAGGTCTTTAAAAATGGTGCCCGGAGGTCTGATCAATGATTTGGAAAATTGCGCTGTATTTGACTTTGAAAATGATGCCCAGAGGTCTTAAGAATGGTGCCCGGAGGTCTTATCCATGATTGAAAAAAGAAAAACTATGCTCGGAGGTCTTAAGAATGGTGCCTAGAGGTCTTAAGAATGGTGCTTGGAGGTCTTAAGAATGGTGTCCGAAAGTCTTATCCATGATTTAAAAAGAAAAAATATGCCCGAAGGTCTTAAGAATGGTGCCCGAAGGTCTTATCCATGATTTAAACAGAAAATACCTTGACAACGGTACCAAGGCTTGACTCATTTGAGAACCAGAATGAGTTCGATTTTAAAACAAAAGGAAATACCTCGACGATGGTCTCAGGGCTCGACTCATTTGAGAAGCAGAACGAGTTCAATTTTCAAACAAAAGGAAATACCTCGACCATGGTCTCGGGGCTCGATCATTTGAGAAGCAGAATGAATTCGATTTAAAACAAAAGAAAATACCTCGACGATGGTCCCAGGGCTCGACTCATTTGAGAAGCAGAATGAATTAGATTTAAAACAAAAGGAAATACCTCGACGATGGTCTCGGGGCTCAACTCATTTCAGAAGCAAAATGAATTCGATTTAAAAGTGTAGACACCTAATTTTGTCCCGACCACTAAAATAGGTATGTTTTCTTCCTAAATTGATGTTTCAGAATGTAAAAAGACTTTTTTCATCCTGTAGGTGGTACTCCGAGACTTAGTCTAAGAAGGAGAGCATAAAAAGTCAAACTTGAAAAAGTAAACCCATATTCAAAATCAAGATTTGAAGTTCAATTGAAAAATGGCGAAAGAATTTTGATAATCCGAGGTCTACATTGAAAGATATGGAGTTCGGAAAATGGGTTACGGAGATTCAGTAAAAAGGAAACCCTAATTCGAGAAATTTGAGGAAAAGTGCTTAAAAGATCAACTTGGTCAAAATTGAAGGTTCCAAATGAATGATAAGCACTGACTACGGATAATGGAGAAGCTACTTGGAAGAAAAACTGAAAGAAAAGTCAATTCGGAAGAAAACCGAGAATTAGGGTTTTTGGTGGATTTCGGTGAAATTTGGAAGAATTACATAAATGGCCCGATTTGGTAATACTAAAGCCCCTATTTGATGAGGATCGATTAAACAAGGATAGCCCAAGGCTCAGTTTGAAGAAAATCTGAAAATCAGACCTGTTTTGAGCAAAACCGGGTTACGGAGGCAAAATGGCAAAATTGGAAAATTTGGGAAAAATAGTAAATGAACTCCAAAAATTCTGAAAAATTTTAGATCACATTCTTAAATCATTTCAAAGAGAATGGGAAAGAAAAATCTTGATTCGGAGTTCGTTTGCAAAATGGCCAAATCTCGGGTCCCCAATGCAAAAATTCAAGAAGATAAATCCCGGAAAAATAGCAAATGAACTCCAAAATTTTTGAAAATTTGCAGATCTCATTCTTAAATTATTTGGAAGAGATTGGCACAAGAAAATCCAGATTCAGAGTTCGTTTGCAAAATGGCCAAATCCCGGGCTCATTATGTAGTAATTCAAGCAGATAAATCCCGAACAAATACCAAATGAGTTCCAAAAATTATGAAAACTTTCAGATCATAATTTTAAATTACTTGGAAGAGATTGGTGAAGAAAAATCTGGATTTGGAGCTCGTTTAAAAAATGGTAAAGTTTGGGAGCATAAAAGGGCAATTTTGGAAAAAAAAAATCCAAATAAAAAGAAAATGGGCTCGAAAATTTTGGAAAACCTCCAGGTTCAATTTTTTATTATTTTGAAAGTATTTAAAAATAAAATTTGAATTTGGAGTCCGTTTGCTATTTATTTATGTTAGGGGGAAAAAAGGTTATTTTACCCAAGAAATCGAAAAGGGCTTTTCTTACCTTTTGAAAAAATGGAGATTGGGCTGGAAGATGACGGGTCAGCCGGCCAAGGCGCAAGGGTGGGCAAATATTTTCTGATTATCAATCAAAAGGCCAACAATGAAGAGGAAGGTAGTTATTTTTTTGATCAATCCTTTGTAATTAAGCCACATGGACCAATACATGAAGAGGGAGAATATCAATATAATGGCTTAAGATTCTTGAACAGCTGTAATTGTGGATAGCTGATTGCCTAATCTAAGGGTGATAATTTCATATTTTAAACATCTTGGATCAATAGACTTTGGATCAAAATTGGTTGAAGAAAAAATGACAACATTCCTAACAAGAGAAGGCCATTCGACCACTACAAGGGGGAGCTTTTCTCTCTTTCATTTCACTCTCTATTTTCACTCTTGTTTTGGCTGATTTTCTCTCCATTGTTGGAAGGTAAAAAGAAAAATTTAGAAAAGAAAAGAAAGTTAGAAGAGAAAAAGCTTGCAATATAGCTTCTAGAGGTTGTTTTAAGCACCATACTCTTGCATTTTCTTGGATTTTCCATTATCGATTTTCTGTTTTGATTACTATTTTGGTCAGTTTCTTTTTATTTTTCTTTTGAAATAAGTGTTTTTAATATTCTTCTTCAAGTTCTTCTTTATACTTTCTTGGAAAAAAGCTTTGAATTTTATTTTTCTTTTGTTATAGGGGTGCCGAATGGCTTGTTTTTAGTGTAGTTGCTGTTTGCATTTTTTATTTCATGTTATTCTTGATATTTAACAAGTTTTGATGCTTTAAATCTTCTTCTAATACATAAACATGAAGCTTGTTTTAATTTGGTTGCTTGCTTGTTTCCATTTTTTAGTCTATTATCTTGTTAGCATGTTTATTTTACTTGTCTTGCATTTTTTATTTTCTGTTTTCAAAATGTTTAAGTTTGTTTATGTTTTACATTTTGCAATCCATGTGTTTTTGAAAATGCCTATTGGTTTTCATGCCTTTACTTTATATTTGCATGATTTGAGTGTTATTCTTTAGCTATGCATGTTAGTATATCATGTGTTTGTGAAAATGCCATGATCATTTTAAGCATGAAGCCATTTGGCCATCCTCATGTTGTGTGCTATGTGTGTGCATTTTTGTTATACTAGTTGATAGGTTAGCATTTTCATGATATTTGGTTGTGTATTTTATTTAAGCATGCCATATGTTTGTGTTATTGCCATGCATTCTTTAGGTTTAGGATTGGTTTGCTTTGCCATGAATATTCATGCATTTTAGACCTAGGTTGTATTAAATGCCATGCAAGTTCATTTAGGTCTAGGTCATTTTATTGATGCCATGCATTATTCTTTTAATTTAGGTTTTAAATCTTGCATTTCATGCTTCATATTTTCTGTATTTTTCATGCATTTCATGTCCTTGCCACATGATTTATGACTTAGACCAGTCAATGCTCCAAAGTCATGCTCATTTTTTGCATACTTGTGGAAAATTAAAGAGTTGTCAAATTGATTATTCTACCTTTGTGATATTTTTTACTTAGCCAATTTTTGCCTAACTTTTCAAAAGTGTTAGCTACTGTTTGTGAGTCCATAGGAGAGTCTCTAACATTCTTACTTTGATTTTTAAATGATTTTATCAAAGGCAAAAAAATGTGTTTTGGCAAAATAGTTTTTTTCACCCACTACTCGTACTTTCCCGATTTTTTTGGGTAGTCATATTTAATCAGAAAATTAAGCCGATTTTTTTCATGTGTTTTTACATGTCCTGAGTCTCCAGCATTTGTTTTAGATTTTTTTGAATTTTTAAAATTAGGGTAACAAATCATACTTTAAAACTGGACAGTGGAGTTAGAATTGAATTTGAAGGAAAATCATTTTTCTGTTTTGCTTAAGTTACTTAGAGGGGGCTGATTAGGAAGTTTAGCTACTGACTTAGGGTAGTTTCTAAGCCTTTTTAAACTCTAAAAATGATTTTTAAAATCTCGAGTTAAGGGTGGTCAAGTTCGAGATTTTAAACTTAGGAAATTAGAGCCATTTAAAAAGGGTTTAGCAAAGTTTTTATTTTTTTAATCTAAGCTTTTCCAAATTGTTTTCAAATAATCACAAAGTATTTTGGTTTTAGAATATTTAATTTTATATATTTTCCTAAGATAGACAAATATCTTTTTAGATATATGGATTTTCTTAATTAAAGGAAAAAAAATACATTCTTATGCATTGCATTTTCCATATTCATGCATACTATATAATATGTGATTTTTGCTATGTTAATTTTCATGATGATGTTATTGTCTTTGATTTAATTTTTTGATATTGTATTAATTGTTACATGATTTTGAATATTTCATGCTATCCTATGCTTTTTATTTAGTCATTTATTATTTTCACATTATTTAGTATATGCTATGTTCATGCATTATTATTTTTATTTTTATTGTCATGCATAGTATATGTTAGCATTATTTTATATTTCATGTCATTTTATATCATTTAGATTATATGCCTTTATCATTTATATTTGCCATGTCATTTAAATCATTTTATTCCATTTAGAATATATCACGTGACTTAGGATATTTCATTTAATTTCATATAGAATATATTATGTTATCTAGGTCATTTCATATAGAGTATATTATGATACCTAGGTCATTTCCTTTCATGTAGAATATATTATGTTACCTAGGTCATTTCATTTCTTTTAGAATATATTATATCATTTAGGATATTACATTTCATATAGAATATATCATGTTACCTAGGTCATTTCATTTCATTTAGAATATATCATATGATTTATGATATTTCATTTCATTTAGAATTTGCTAAGACATTTAAATTATATCATACCATTTAGGTTGCATTATATTATCTAGACTTTGCTATGTCATTATATTTATGACATACATATTTATGTTCATATTTTTTTAAAAATGTTTTGAAAAAGGTAATGATTTTCAATAAAATAAAGATATTCCTGAGTTAAAATTATTCATGAGTTCTCTGCCGGGTTTGCTGGGGAGGATATCATCAATTATCATTAATAATGAAATATCTTCTTTAAAACGAGAATGATTCGGAAAGTTTTTTAAACTAATAAAAATTTCTATATTTTGCCACATTTGTTGGGGAATATAGGAAAATTTTGAATTAATAAATTCCAGATCATTTTCTATTAAAAACGGAATTTTTTTTCTTTAAATTGGGAATTAACTTGAAATACTAAAATAAAAATCGACTTTTTACCTAGACTTGAGATAACACATGATTAATAAGGTACCGTTTTATACAGGCATTGTGGGGATGCTAATCCTTTCCCACACGTAACCGAGTCCCAAACCCGCTTCTTTGATTTCTCTGGTTTAAAACGCAGACTTGAAATTGGTTTTTTAAAAAATGTTTTAATTAATTTTAAAATGTTTTATAAAATCGGTTTTAATAGGTGGCCGATCACAGCTAGCTAAAAAAGATTGGTGGCGACTCCATGTCTTTTTGAAGGTCATTTTCAAAACCTTTATTTTTCAAGAGCAATTAAGTTGACTTTTCCTCATTTTCTTATTGTCACGCTTAACGAATAATAAAGTCTTGCGATGAGACTTGTTATTTTTTAGGTTGCGACAGCTTGATGACTCCGCTAGGGACTATTAGAGAGTCAGGCGTAGAATTAGTCGTGTGTTATCAAAGTCTCGGTTTTGTTGGTTTAATTGGTATTTGATTTTAATTCCCACATTTTTAATAAAGAGAATTTTGAAAATAATAAAATGTTTTTAAATATGTCCATACTCATGTGCATGCATTTTATTATTGTTCTCTAGTTATTTAACGTTGTATATTATAATTGCTTGTTGGTTAATACGTTACACTATTCTTGAATGTTTTTTTAATAAATAGTTGGGGCATTCAGAATAAGGGGTGTAGAATAGGTGGTGAAAGGTTTGTTGTTCCTCCTCACACACTACACGTGCATTTGCATATCATGAGCTCTATACCCGGGTTCTGTTCTTTTAGGTGGGAGCAAAGTAACTAAGCTTTCATGATTAACAATCCGCATGGGCTAGTGAAACACTTCCGGTGTACTAAATTACCTAAGCCTTTGTGATTAACAATCTGCATGGGCTGGGGAAATAGACACTAACGAATTGAACCCGCTTTTATCGGGTTGCCTTACTTGCCTTCACTCGCGATAGTGAGGAGCAATTCAGGGCCTTTAGAATCGATTCACCCTCATATAGTGAACCTAGGCGAAGCCATGCTGGATTTTCATTAGATACACCGAAGATAGGAACACATAGAGGGATATTTCTAAACCTTTTGTTACCTATTTTACACTCTGAATAAGGGTTGTAGATTAGGCAACGATGTACGTACATCGCCCGTAATAAGTTCAATACCCCGTCCCAAAGGCATCGTGATGCCTAAGTGAGTCGATACTGTTGGGGCAAGTGTTCATAAACTTTTTAAAATTGAAAATATCAAAACATTCTTTTTCAAACATTTTTGCATTTTGCATATTTCATGCATGTGTGAATAGAGCATGTACATTTATGGTTGTATTTTTGATCTTATTCTTTGCCATAAACAGTTGGTAATCTTATTTGATGATCTCATAAACATTCAGTGGTTGAATAAGAATTGTAGACCGATAGTGTTGAATGAACATTTGGACATTGTACCATAGTAGGATCCATTACTCCGAAATTCTTTTGAAAATAATATGATTGGTTTTTCATAGAGAAAACATGTTTCAAAAAGTCATAGATTAAATTTAGAGGCAAATCTTGCATAATGAGATTTTTGAATAATCAAAATTTGGTCCCACCAATTTCGTATAGTCATTGATTTTTTTTTTTGTATATACCTTGGTGTTAATTCATTTATTCTTTGCATGTATCATTTTGACATCATGTTACAGTCATAGCATGCATGGTCATTCAACATGATTTTTCTGTATAAATCCATGCATTAATTTGCCTATTCTTTACATGCATCATGTTGACTTTGGGTTGCATTCATGACAAACATAGTCAGCATGATTTCTCTGTATATGTTCATGCATTATCATCAGTATATTCATGCACATAAGAATAGAGCATGTACCTTCATAATTGTATTTTTAACCTCATGACATTTTCATTTGCATGAAAGGGGTTCGAGATATGAGGAATGAATCAAAGAAACGATTGGGTGCTTTGGAATGCAATCAAGAGGAGTTTGGACATGAACTCCAGGAGTTAAAGGAACAGCTTCTTAAATTTATGAAAATGTTTGAGGGTATGAGTAAGAGTAAAGGGAAATTTTCTCAGGGCTCTACATCGCTTTCGGATCAACCAAAACCATTAGGTCCAAAACATACAATCCTTGCTGGATCCTACGCTTGTCAATGCCACAAAGGTTGCAATCTTGATGAAATTATGGACGAAATTGTGAAAATGATTAAATCCGAGAGCCTGATACCAAAGATAGAAACCTCAGATCCTGTACCATACCTGCAAACTGTTCTAGGTCCAAACCAGTATCCCCACCCTACTATGGTCCAATCGTCCATTGGGATAACCACTATCGGATTCCTAAATCCCACTCCATCACCACCAACTGCCAGTTTGTATTGTTTCCCTCATCAATCACCTTATCAAGCATCCGGGATAGGAACATCGAACTATGTACAACCTCCAAGGGTCCTGTGTCTAAATCCATACCCTTACCATGCTGTTCCGCCACCTCTCCATGTAAACACTTCGGTTCCAACCTTAGTGCCACCACCAAGTGCCCCAAATCCTAGGCCATGTGTGACTAAGAAACAACTCAAAACCAAGATTCAAGAGCAGTATAATCCCATTCCAATCAGCTACCAGGATCTTCTACCTATACTGATCCAAAATCACATGGTTGTTTGTATCCCGTTGAAACCCCTGTTACCACCATATCCAAAGAGGTATAATCCAAATGTAAGATGTGATTATCACTGTGCAATTGCTGGCCAGAGCATTGAAAACTGTATAGCCTTCAAAAAGAAATTGCAATCTCTTATAGAGATCAAGTGGATCGATCCAACGACTCTGATTGATAGAGGGCTGGGAAAGCATAATTAGGATTGGGAGATTTACGACAATGATGTAGAAAGACTTTGGTCTAATATGATGTAGTAGGATTTCACTTTTTAGTAGCTGGCTCTTATAGCTTAGGATGCTAGGAAGAATAAAGTGCTTGTAAAAGACAGTTTTAACTACTGCTCAGATTTTGTAAACATGGTTTATAACATTGTGAATGTTGATATGGGAATGAATTGATTATGTTTCAAATGTATGAGATGTTGATGATTAAGTTCCTCCGATTCTTATTTCCTCCGTGATATCTTTCCCTCTGTATTTTGTATCCAATCAATTATTTGTCATACCATACATTCATACATGCATCTTGGTAGCATCAACTGGTATTCATGAAAAGCATAGGCAGCATGATTTTTCTGTATATGTTCATGCACTAATTTGCTTGTTACATATATCATGTTAGCATTAGGTCGCATTCATAACACACAGGGTCATTCTTTTTATATATTTTGTGTCAATCATTCATTGTTTACATGCATCATAATTGACATCGTGTTGTATTCATAGTGTATATGATCATTCATTGGGAAATACGCTGAAATATACATTATCATTCATTACGTATATCCATGTGTTGATTTGTTTTTTCTTTGCTTGCAACCTGTTGGCATCGTGATTCCATTTATTATATATATGGTCAGCATGTTTCCACTGTACATGTCGATACATCATATTGTTTAGGCTTCACGTGCATCAAATTGCATCTCCTTCATCATGACACGCACTTTGGAGGAATAAAACAGAAGTTGGCTAGGCTTTAAGAGTCTTTAAAAGAATTTCCATTTCAAATCAGAGGTATAAGAAGTACTGAGTACCCTTTTAATACAGGCTAGTGCTATGGAAAATGAACAAGTTGCCCGAATGGAAAGGGTACAGGAAGAATTGCGAGAACAGTTGGCAAAGTCTCAAGCAGAATCTCAAGATCAGATGACTAAATTGATGGAGCTAATGTCCACCGTAATCAAGGGATACACTGAAAACTTAGCCGCCAGAGAAGGGTTAGAGGCACGAAAGGGTCAGAATGAGGTCGTAATGATGGATGCCCAGAACAGAGTTAACCCCGTCAATGTCTTAAATTCAGATGATCCAGCTGAATAGGCAAAGTTGAAAATGGTTAATAAGGTAGAGTTGGCAGATTCCCAAGGGAAATATCAGTTGCTAGATGAAAGGCTCCGGGCAGTAGAAAATACAGACGTATTGGGGAGTTTGGAGGCGAAAGAACGATGCTTGGTCCTTGATTTAGTCATTCCTCTTAAATTCAAGGTCCCTAACTTTGTGAAATATGCCGGGACAACTGATTCGTCAGCCCGCATCACTATGTTCTACCGAAAGATGACAAGTCATATAGATAATGATAAGCTTCAAATTCACTACTTTCAGGATAGCCTCAGGGGGTCCGCAATTAGGTGGTATAGTCAGTTGAGCAAGGATCAGATTCGCTCTTGGAATGATTTGGCTAGGGCTTTTCTAAACAAGTACAAGCATATGACCGACAGGACACCTGATCGTCTCACTTTGCAAAATATGGAGAAAAGAGCTACTGAGAGCTTCAAAGAGTATGCTCAGAGGTGGAGGAACATGTCTACCCAAGTACAACCACCTTTGACACAAAAGGAAATCACCGTCCTTTTTGTGAATACACTGTAGGCCCCGTACTATGATAGACTCGTCAGCAATGCCTCGAAGAATTTTGCGGATGTAGTAATCTCAGGGGAGATGATTGAGAATGCTATCAAGAATGGGAAACTTGAAGGTGAAGGAACATCCAATGTCGAGAGAAATAAGGCACCTAGAAATAAAAAGGAAGATGTCCAAGCTATGGGAGATTTCGTCCTATATTCCCAATTTCCCTCATACCAATCATGTTACCCTACTGAGGTATCTCCAAGACTTTATCCTTACCTACCAACCCAAACACTTAATCCTATACAAACCCTTGCAACAAGGCCTACTTCCAGAAAACGACCGCGGGACAACCAAGAAAGAATTCCTATCCCCTTCCTCGACTTGCTGCCATTACTAATAAAGAATTAGTACCTTACCCCGATACCTTTGAAAATAGCTCTGAATCTATCAGCGAGGAGTTATGACCCTGACAGCAAGTGTGATTATCACCTGGGGGTAGTTGGGCATTCAACTGAAAAATGCAGACAACTGAGGGAAAGGATTGAAAGTCTTATCCTCGATGGTATTTTGACACCAGAGCTTATCAATCAGTGGAAGGCCGCTTTACCGTAAATCAGTTTCTTTCAGGGTTTTAGAGGGAGAATTACTACCTTTGAAGGATGCCAATATGAGCATTTTGATGCATGTAGTTTCAGACCTTATGATGAAAACACTTGTCTCATGTCGACATTCATATGAATTAAATGAATTTTGAATTTTAAATGATTTGTGTTTGTTGTGTTTTAACAATAACTTGAATTTGCAAAAACAAGCATTAAGGAAGTTTTAATAATGGATAATCTCAAGAATATTGATGATCATTGTTACAAATGACCCAATACCTTCTCCCTTCACTTTGAGGCTTTCCTAGGCCTAAACCCCTTGGATCGAGAACACTTGAAAGACATAATGCTTCAAGGAATATGAATGATTGAACTTCATAAAACCATTGTCATCATAGAATAAGCAAAGATGTAGATCATAGTCTAGGCTATGAACAAAGGAACGAACTTTTAAAGAAAAAATCTGAACTCCTTGAAATTCAAACAAATGAGACTTTCTTTCAAGAATTTAGATCATGGTAATTTGGTGTGTGTCAAGGTTGTGCCAAAACCATTCATGTCATTTTCAACAACCACAAAACACTAATTTCCCAAACATCACCTCATGATTGACACCTTGGGGCACACGGATTAAACTAGATTATCCCATGTCCCAGAGAAAACCCATTTTTTATGTCATATTTTCTTTGTCTCTTCAAAGAACTTAGATTTGAAACTCAGCCTTTTCAAAATAGACCTAGACTTTCTATGTTCCTCGTTGATACAAATTCTCATGGTTAATCAAATTGGGGCATTATAGGTGGAAATGATGGATACATGGTGAATAAGGATGGACTAACGCATGAATCATTGGGGCATGCGATAAAAAAAAACAAGAAAAATTGTGATATCATGCATATAAGAATTCGGATGATTCCAAAGTGCAAAATGAAATTTTGATTGTCTCTTTCCCCTCGGGATTGCTTTTCAATGAGAATATTTCTGCTTGATATTGGCCATCTTTCATATCCCTTTCGCAACAAAAAAAAAATATCCATATTCACCCATTTTGAGCCAAAAGAATTCTTTCTTCTTTGAACCCTGATCAAGGATCACCCTCTACCCTGGAGGGCAAATGCGAGGAAAGATCTTTTTAAAGATCATGGAGGAATGAGTCCTGGCTCAAAGACAGATACAAAGCAAATGGAGCCCCAATTGAATATGGGCTCACTCTGTCAAAAGGAAAAGGAAAATATAGCGAAATGGAAGCCAAGAACCAAAAAAGAAATGTGTGTGAAAAAGTATGGCAAATGAAAGCCAAAAGCAAAGAAGAAAAAGAGCAAAAGGAAAAAGGAAAGAAAAGTCCAAAAGGGATAAATACTTCAAAGGAAATCCTCCTCAAGAAATGATCCTTGATCTGATTACCCTCAGACACAGGTTTTGGGCCTATTTATCCTTTCTTTCTGAACCCTGAGACATGGCCTACATTACGTGTTTTAAAAGCCCATTTGATCAAGCATGAATATTCAACTTGAAGGGTTTTTCTTTAGATTTTATCCCATCTCATCCAATTCTCATTTCACTAAGGAAGAATTTAGAATTCTCAAGTGCGTGGTAAAAAAAAAAAAAAAAACAAAACAAAAGAAAAAATGGAAAGAATAGGACTCTAGGTCAAAAACCCAAAAATAGGCGGTCTAGAGTAAAATGCAATTTTTGATGCCATTTACGTTAGTGCCGATACAAAAAAAGAGAAGGTCATCTTGAAGAAGTGGTCATCGAGGAACATCTAGGAATTCATGAACCTCCTAAATTCAGCTCTATTCGGAGGATTAACTTCAAAAACTGAAACTCTTTCCGTCTAAAATTAAAATTTCCAATTTAAACATCCCAGCCAATCTTGATGCTAGTCAAAATGCCTTGATATGAAAACTAAAAGATTGTTGAATTTGTTTGATTTTCAATGAATTCATGATTTATAAAACCTGTTCCATTTGTGAGCCTAGAAGGGACATACATTTTTTGTTATGAAATTTCCTTTGATCAACCAAAATCTTGTTATACCAAGCATTGCCAATTCAAATTGAAAAACCCAGATTGACACTTAGAGAAGTTTTTAACAATGATCATCAGTCTTCAAAAGATTTTTACATCACACACTGTGGGGTTAATATTTTTTGTTCAAAAGTTTTCAAAATGAGAAAACAATTGAAGATATTTTTTTGAAAATACCATTTTTGATGTTGACATGAGATAAGGGTTTTTCTAACCCAAAGGTGTGGAACTACTAGGGTTTATCTTGATTTCCAAATATGAGAAGAAGAAATAGAACTCGGCAAACAGACTTCTGTCAATAAGAGTTCGAAAACTGTTGGGGCAAAGAGAATAGCCAAAGATTGAAAAATAAATTGAAGATATACTATGATTTGAAAAGGAGAAATGAATGGAAAGGCTAAACCAAAGTCTAGAAAAATGATTAGGGGCATTTCCATCTTTTCATGAAGCATTTGCATCATTATCGATCTTTGTATTTGCATCATGTAGAAGCATTATGTACGTTGTCAAAATCCTTGCATTTGCATCATTTAGAAGCATTTGCATAATGTCAATCTTTGCGTCTGCATCATTCCATGAAGTAGTTACATTAACACCAATTTTTCATTTGCATCATATAGAAGCATTTGCATATTGTTGACCTTTGCATTTGCATCCCTCTGAGAAGTAATTACGTTATTTGAAGATCATTTGTATGTACACCATGCAACATCTACATCTTATCCAACATCTGCATCAGCGTCAAGAAACATTTGCATCAATTTAAAACATTTACATTTGCAAAATGTGGTATGTGCATCCTGTCATTTGCACCAGCATCAAAAAGCATTCGCATCTTCTCAAAATCTTCAAGTTAATTTTCATCAATTCTTCAAAAATCACGGGTAAGGCCTCCGGGCACCATTCTTAAGACCTCCGGGCATCATTTTTAACGTCGCATACAGTGCATTTTTTTTTTCAAATCACGGGTAAGGCCTCCAGGCACCATTCTTAAGACCTCCGGGCATTATTTTTAAAGTCGCATATAGCGCATTTTCCCAAATCACGGGTAAGGACTCCGGGCATCATTTTTAAAGTAGCATACAACGCATTTTCCCAAATCACAGGTAAGGCCTCTGGGTACCATTTTTAAGACCTCCGGCATCATTTTAAAGTCGCATACAACGCATTTTTTTCCAAATCACGAATAAAGCCTCCAGGCACTATTTTTAAAACCTTGGGGCATAATTTTCATTTTGCAAATCGAACTCGTTTCCTTAAGACGGGTCGAGCCTTGATTAGTCAGGGAACTCAAATTAATGATAAAATCTTCAATTTACAGTTTTTCTTTTCAACAAAAAAAATTGAAAAAATGAAAAAATGAAAAAAGAAACCCCCTTCCCCTTCTCTTCACATGTGATTTCACTAAATGAATAAAATTAGTGTTTGTTTATCTTTGTCTAATTCCTTATTCTCAGCAATAGCCAATGAGGGGCAGCTGTGGACACCTAATTTTGTCCAGACCACTAAAATAGGTATGTTTTCTTCCTAAATTGATGTTTCAGAATGTAAAAAGACTTTTTTCATCCTACAGGTGAAACTCCGAGACTTAGTCTAAGAAGGAGAGCATAAAAAGTCAAACTTGAAAAAATCAACCCTGAAAAGTCAAACTCGAAAAGTCAACTACTAAAAAAGTCAACCCACTTTCAAAATCAAGATTTGAATTTCAATTGAAAATGGCGAAAGAATTTTGATAATCCGAGGTCTACGTTGAAAGATACGGAGTTCGAAAGTTGGGTTACAGAGATTCAGTAGAAAGGAAATCCTAGTTCGGGAAATTTGGGGAAAAATGCTTAAACGATCAAATTGGTCAAAATTGAAGGTTCCAAGTGAAGGATAAGCACTAACTACGGGTAATGGAGAAGCTACATGGAAGAAAAACTGAAAGAAAAGTCAATCCGAAAGAAACCCGAGAATTAGGGTTTTTGGTGAATTTCGATGAAATTTGCAAGAATTACAGAAATGGCCCAATTCAGTAAGAGTAAAGCCCTTATTTGATGAGGAGTGATTAAACAAGGATAGCCCAAGGCTTAGTTTGAAGAAAATCTGGAAATCAGACTTGTTTTGAGCAAAACCGAGTTTCGGAAGCAAAAGGGTAAAATTGGAAAATTTGGGAAAAATAGCAAATGAACTCCAAAAGCTTTGAAAATTTGCAGATCTCATTATTAAATTATTTGGAAGAGATTAGCGAAAGAAAATCCGGATTCGGAGTTCGTTTGCAAAATGGCCAAATCCCAGGCCCATTATGCAGAAATTCAAGCAGATAAATCCCGAAAAAAATACCAAATGAGTTCCAAAAATTATGAAAACTTCTAGATCATACTTTTAAATTATTTGGAAGAGATTGGTGAAGAAGAATCTGAATTGGAGCTCGTTTAAAAAAATGGTAAAGTTTGGGAGCAGAAAAAGGAAATTTTGGAAAAAAAATCCAAATAAATAGCAAATGGGCTCGAAAAATTTTGAAAACCTACAGAATTCAATTTTTTATTATTTTGAAAGTATTTAAAAAATAAATTTTGAATTTGGAGTCCGTTTGCTATTTATTTATGTTCGGGGGACAAAAAGGTGATTTTACCTAAGAAACCGAAAAGGGCTTTTCTTGCCTTTTGAAAATATGGAGATTGGGCTGGAAGATGACGGGTCAGCCGGTCAAGGCCCAAGGGTGGGAAAATATTTTTTGATTATCAATCAAAAGGCCAACAATGAAGAGGAATGTAGTTTTTTTTCGATCAAGCCTTTGTAATTAAGCCACATGGACCAATGCATGAAGAGGGAGAATGTCAATATAATGGCTTAAGATTTTTGAACAGTTGTAATTGTGGATAGCTGATTGCATAATCTAAGGGTGATAATTTCACATTTTAAACATCTTGGATCAATAGCCTTTGGATCAAAATTGGTTGAAGAAAAAATGACAACATTCCTAGCAAGAGAAGGCCATTCGGCCACTTCAAGGGGGAGCTTTTCTCTCTTTCATTTCACTCTCTATTTTCACTCTTGTTTTGGCTGATTTTCTCTCCATTTTTGAAAGGCAAAATTAAAAGTTTAGAAAAGAAAAGAAAGTTAGAACATAAAAAGCTTGCAATATAGCTTCTAGAGGTTGCTTTAAGGATAAGAAATCATGCTTTAAAACTCGACAGTGGGGTCAGAATTTAATTTGAAGGAAAATCATTTTTCTGTTTTGGTTAAGTTACTTAGAGGGGGCTGATTAGGAAGTTTAGCTACTGGTTTAGGGTAGTTTCTAAGCCTTTTTAAACTCTAAAAATGATTTTTTAAATCTCGGGTTAAGGGTGGTGAAGTCCGGGATTTTAAACTTAGGAAATTAGAGCCATTTAAAAAGGGTTTGGCTAAGTTTTTATTTTTTTAATCTAAGCTTTTCAAAATTGTTTTCAAACAATCACAAAGTATTCTGGTTTTAGAATATTTAATTTTATTTATTTACCTAAGATAGCCGGATATCTTTTTAGATATACGGATTTTCTTAATTAAAGGAAAAAAATACATTCTCATGCATTGCATTTTCCATATTCATGCATACTATATAATATGTGATTTTTGCTATGTTTATTTTCATGATGATGTTATTGTCTTTAATTTAAAATTTTGATATTATATTAATTGTTACATGATTTTGAATATTTCATGTTATCCTATGCTTTTTATTTAGTCATTTATTTTTGTTACATTATTTAGCATATACTATGTTCATGCATTATTATTTTTATTTTTATTTTCATGCATATTATATGTTAGCATTATTTTATATTTCATGTCATTTCATATCATTTAGATTATATGCCATATCATTTATATTTTCCATGTCATTTAAATCATTTTATTCCATTTAGAATATATCACGTGACTTAGGATATTTCATTTCATATAGAATATATTATGTTACCTAGGTCATTTCATTTCATATAGAATATATTATGATACCTAGGTCATTTCTTTTCATTTAGAATATATTATGTCATTTAGGATATTACATTTCATATAGAATATATTATGTTACCTAGGTCATTTCTTTTCATTTAGAATATATTATGTCATTTAGGATATTACATTTCATATAGAATATATCATGTTACCTAGGTCATTTCATTTCATTTAGAATATATCATATGATTTAGGATATTTCGTTTCATTTAGAATATGCTAAGACATTTAAATTGTATCATACCATTTAGGTTGCATTATATTATCTAGACTTTGCTATGTCATTATATTTATGTCATACATATTCATATTCATATTTTTTAAAAATGTTTTGAAAAAGATAATGATTTTCAATAAAATAAAGATATTCTCGAGTTAAAATTATTCATGAGTTCTCTGCCGTGTTTGCTAGGGAGGATATCATCAATTATCATTAATAACGAAATATCTTCTTTAAAACGAGAATGATTCGAAAAGTTTTTTAAACTAATAAAAAATTCTATATTTTGCCACATTTGTTGGGGAATATAGGAAAATTTTGAATTAATAAATTCCGGATCAATTTCAATTAAAAATGGAATTATTTTTCTTTAAATTGGGAATTAACTTGAAATACTAAATTAAAAATCGACTTTTTACCGAGACTTGAGATAACACATGATTAATAAGGTACCGTTTTATACGGGCGTTGTGGGGGTGTTAATCCTTCCTCACACGTAACCGAGTCCCGAACCCGCTTCTTTGATTTCTCTGGTTTAAAACGCAGACTTGAAATTTGTTTTTTAAAAGATGTTTTAATTAATTTTAAAATGTTTTATAAAATCGATTTTAATAGGTGGCCAATCACACCTAGCTAAAAAAATTGGTGGCGACTCTATGTCTTTTTCAAGGTCAGTTTCAAAACCTTCATTTTTCAAGAGGAATTAAGTTGACTTTTCCTTGGTTTTTTTAATGTCACGCTTATCGAATAATAAGGTCTTGTGATGAGACTTGTTATTTTTTAGGTTGCGACAAAAACAAAAGGAAATACTTCGACGATGGTCTCGCGACTCGGCTCTTTTGAGAAGAAGAATGAATTCAATTTAAAACAAAGGGAAACACTAAGAATGATCCTGGGTTTGATTTATTTGGAAAAAATAAATTTAACTTGAAAATGAAAGGAACATACTTCGACTGCGGTCTCGAGGCTCGACTCATTTGAGAAGCAGAACGAGTTCGATTTGGAGAAGCCAAAGTTTTCCTGATTCTTGCAATGCTAGCTAAATGCAATGATGAGAATGATGTTCTTTGCAAATGCTTGTATGTTTCCTAAGGGTGAATGCAATCAAATGATTGTGTCATAATTTCTAATCCATGGTTTCTTTGAAGTTCACAGTTTATCTAACTTCATGACGGAGTCTTCCATTGTTCACTGATGCCCCACTTAAGGAACCTTTTACTCAAGATAAATTGTCAAACAGTCCCAGTTTCTGACTTTGCTCAAATTTACAAATTTTTTTACTTCATGACGGAGTCTCCAACACATTCACTTTTTTCCTTGTCTTGGTGAATTTTCCAATAAGATTATTGATTTCCAAACCTTTTCTAAGATTTAAATCTATTCCTTCGTAATACTCTGAAATCCTTTTATTTAAAGATTTTTATGTTTACTAATCATCATTCAATTTTATAACAATCAAGATGCAATCTCAAAATGTATGAAAGAAAATATGAAACAAGCAAATGCCATAAAAAGGATACCAAGAATTTATTGCAACAAATGTTTTAAAATGATAAAAGTAAATATAAAAAATAAATGTAAAGTTATAGGTTATAGATGCCCCGGATGCGGAATATCTTGGACCCCTCTTTCTTCAAATCATCTGAAATTTCTCTTGAACGAGCAATTTACTTGGGTAATCCCTCGGCTTCCATAGTTATGTCAGGCTGAGTATTTTCCTTTTTCCTCTGATTTTCAAATATTTTCTCCCCCTTTACACGGAGCATTGATTCAAACCTTAATCAGTACTTAAGCCGCCCTTTGCGGGTTTTCAACTCAAATGTCCCCATTCGGTATTAATTCACCCTTTGCGGGTTTTTGGCTTAAACCTCTTATTTTACATTCTTTTCTCATTTTCATTTTCTCTTTTTTCTTGTATTCTACCATGCATCTGAGAATCTAAATGCTTCCAAGGTAAAAAAATGTCAATTCAAAAGATGGGATGAATTCTGAGAAAAACCTTTCAAATTAAATATCCACACTTGATCAAAATGGACTTTTAAAGTACGTAATGTAGGCTAAGGTTCGGGTTTAAAAAGGAAGGTTAAATAGGCCCAAAGTGTGTTTAAGAGTAATTGGATCAAGGATCATTTCCTAAGGAGAATTCATTCTTGAAATAGTTGTCCTTTTTTAGACTTTCTTTTCTTTTTTCTTTCATAGCTGGCTTTCATTTGCCATTCTTTGATTTCACATTTTTCGATGGCTCTCTTTTTTTTCCATGATTTTGATTATTTTTCCTCGCATCTGCCCTCCAGTGTAGAGGGTGATCCTTGATCAAGGTTCAAAGAAAGAAATAATTCCTAAGGCTCAAAAAGGAATATGACAGATGGCTATTCATCATATCAAGCATGAATATTCTCATTGAAAAGCAATTCTCAAGGGAGATAGATATATAGAATTTCCATTTTTACACTTGGAATAATTCGAATTTCCATGTGTATAGCATCACACTTTTTCTTTTTTCTCTTTTTCTTCAAGCATAACACTTTTTCAATTAATCAGCATTCACGGGATTTCTCAAATCATCTCCGTCCATCCGAGTTAGAATCAATGCTTCTCCAGAAAAAGCTCTTTTTACCACATAGGGTCCTTCCCAATTTGGAGCCCATTTCCCTCGCGGATCCTTCACGATAGGGAGAATTTTCCTTAATACCAACTCCTCTTTCGAAACTATCTGGGATGAACCTTCTTGTTGTGGGCTCGAATCATCCTTTTCTGATACAACTGCCCATGAGAAATTGCATTCAATCTTTTCTCCTCGATAAGATTCAGCTGTTCATAACGAGCTCTAACCCATTCCGCCTCTTCTAGGCCAACCTCCATCAAAACCCGAAGTGAAAGGATTTTAACTTCAATAGGTAGCACTGCTTCCATCCCGTATACCAAAGAAAATGGCGTTTCCCCTGTAGATGTACGAACCGAGGTACGGTATGCATGAAGAGCATAAGGCAAGATCTCATGCCAATCCTTGTACACATCAGCCATCTTCTCAACAACCTTCTTGCTGTTTTTGTTGGCTACTTCCACTGCCCCATTCATCTTTGGACGATAAGGTGTCGAATTGTGATGCATGATCTTGAACTGAGTACATACTTCTCTCATCATCTTATTATTCAGATTGAGAGCATTATCTAAAATAATTCTTGCTAGCAATCCATATCGGCATATGATTTCCTTCTTAACAAATCTGCATACCAACGACTTTGTTACATTCATATAAGAAGCAGCTTCCACCCACTTTGTGAAATAATCTATGGCCACCAAGATGAAATGATGTCCATTTAAAGCTTTTGGGGTAATAGGCCCAATCATATCCATTTCTCATATTGAGAATGCCCATGGTGCAGTCATGACATGCAATGGAGATGGTGGCACATGAATCTTATCTTCATATATCTGGCATTTATGGCATTTCTAGGAATAACTGATACAATCTCCTTCCATTGTCAGCAAATAATATCCTGCCCTCATAATCTGCTTAGCAAGCATGTGACCATTGGCATGGGTGCCACATATTCCTTCATGGACTTTCTCTATGATTCTCCGAGCTTCGGCAGATCCGACACATCTCAATAGGGCTTGATCTTTCCCTTTCTTGTAGAGAATCTCGCCATCTAAAACAAAACCCATTGCTAACCGTCTCAGAGTCCTCTTGTCGTTTTCTGTTGCTCGTTCTGGATACTGTTGACTCTTGATGTACTACAAGATGTTGTTATACCAAGGGAGACCATCTGTTTTTTCTTCGATAAGCAGGAGACTCATATATGCTCATCTTGATCGGCATAACTTCAGCCCTTCATTCACTTTAAACATTGATGACAAAGTAGCCAGAGCATCCGCCATTCGGTTTTCTTATCGAGGGAAGTAATTGAAATTTACTTCTTCAAACTCCTCCAATAAACTCAGTATGAGTTCTCGGTACCGGATTAACTTTGCATCTCGGGTTTCCCATTCTTCGCGCAATTGATATATCACTAAAGCTGAGTCTCCAAAAACCTCCAATTTTTTTATCTTTCTGTCTACGGCAGCACGAAGGCCCATAGTACATGCCTCATATTCTGCAGTATTGTTTGTACAATCAAAATCCAATATGGAAGTGAGAGGATAATAATCTTCTTCTGGGGATATGAGGACTGCACCAATTCCGTGCCCTATGGCATTGGATGCCCCATCAAAGTACATCTTCCATATTTTCTTCATTTTAGAGGGAATCGCATCTTCTTGCGAGACGCACATCAAGTCTTCATCCGCGAAATCAAAGTTCAGAGGCTCATAATCTTCTACTGCCCGACTTGCTAAGAACTCAGCTACTGCACTGCCCTTTATAGCTTTCTGACTTACATATACAATGTCGTACTCTAACAACAGAACTTGCCATCTTGTTGTCCTCCCTGACAAAGAAGGTGCTTCCAACATGTACTTGATTGGATCTAGCTTGGCAATCAACCACGTCGTGTAGTACAACATGTAATGTCTGAGCCTTCGAGCAGTCCAAGCTAAGGCGCAGCACAACTTTTCTACCGATGAATATTTCAGCTCATAATCTGAAACTTCTTGCTGAGGTAGTAAATCACTTGTTCTTTCTTCCCAGTCTCATCACGTTGCCTCAAGACACAACCCATGGATCTCTCAAATATTGATAAATATAGTATCATTGGTTTATCTGGAACAGGTGGCATTAATACTAGTGGGTTTGATAGATAGTGCTTAACCTTTTCAAAAGCAATCTGACACCCTTCATTCCATTCTCCTGGATCATGTTTTCGAAGTAGCTTAAATATTGGATCACATTTGTCGGTTAATTGAGAAATAAACCGAGCAATGTAATTCAATCTTCCCAGAAAGCCTCTTACTTCCTTTTGAGTACTAGGTGGTGGCAAATTCTAGATGGTATTCACTTTATCCGGATCAATCTCAATTCCCCTTTTGCTAACAACAAAACCCAACAATTTTCCCGAAGTAACTCCAAAAGTGCATTTTGCTGGGTTTAGCTTGAGTTGAAACTTTCTTAGTCTTTCAAAAAGTTTCTTAAGATTCAAAATATGCTCCTCTTCTCCTTGTGACTTTGCAATCATATCATCAACATAGACCTCAATTCCCTTATGCATCATAGCATGAAACAAGGTCACCATGGCTCTCTGATATGTTGCCCCAGCATTCTTCAACCCAAACGGCATTACCTTATAGCATAATGTTCCCCACATTGTAACAAATATGGTTTTTTCCATATCTTTCGGTGCCATCTTAATCTGATTATATCCAGAGAATCCATCCATGAAAGAAAACAAAGAACTCTTCGTCGTATTATCCACCAAAGTATCGATGTGGGGCAAAGGGAAATTATTTTGGGACTAGCCTTATTCAAATCTCGGTAATTGACGCACATCCGCACCTTGCCATTCTTCTTTGGTACTGGAACAATGTTTGCCACCCATTCTGGATATTTTACCACTTTTAAGAATCCAACATCAAACTGCTTCTTCACCTCCTATTTTATCTTTAACAGCATGTCTGGCCTCATTCTTCTCAATTTTTGTTGAATTGGCTTGCACTATGGCCTTAAAGGGAGCTTATGAACCACAATATCTGGATCCAAACCCGACATGTCTTAGTATGACCATGCAAATACATCTACATATTCCAGCGCAAGGCTATCAATTCACCCTTTATTGATAATGACAATGTGGTCCCAATTTTAACCTCTTTTATCTCCTCATCACTTCCCAAATTTATCATTTCCAATAGCTCCTTATGAGTAAGTACTTGTTTCTCCTCTTGTTCTATTTTCTAATAAGTCCGGAGGTAGACCATAATCCTCAGTATCTTCGTTGGCCTCAAAATCACCCGTGGAAATGGGTCTTTCAAAATCAATTTCAGAATTACTGATAGGAAGGTCATCATATTCCGCATCCGTACACCTGTAAATAGGTGGGGAAGAAACAATATAGGAAAATATATATATAATGAAAGAAAAATAAATATCATAAATGAAAGAATATGGACACATCAATATGAAGAAAATGCATCGTGCTTGTTATTTATTGAATGAAAATGTTTAAACAAAAGCCCTATTACAAAAAAACTTCTTAATATCCTTAGGCAAAGATAATTAAGATTGTTTTAAAATATTACTTTGGAATAGACCCAAAGACTACCGACAGCTCGGTCGCAGTCCAATTCGTCAGTCTATATCCTAGTGGACAAGGTCACACCATCCAGTTTGTATTCTTACTTTCAACTCTTTCCTCCCGAGTCATGCAGATCATTATATCCTGTATCTACTCACCCTTATCCATATTGAACTTCTCGAAAGCTTGTTCAATCATTATGAGTACATCATCAAAATTATTTTATTTGAAAAAAAAAAACCAGTTGAGCGGAAGCTGTGAAAGACTGGAGGGAAAATCATAGGTTCCCATTCAATATCCATACCCGCGAGACGGGCCATCCTCTTTTGTCGGTTATTCTCTACTTATTTCCTCTTCTCCTAAGCCTTCGGAAGATATCCTAGACCAAACTGGTCATTCTTTCCAACCACTTCAATTGCTCGGGCCATTCCCTGTAGATACTTTCCAAGACCTTTTCCAGCCCTGTAGCCTTTTCCCACAGTAGTCTTTACTCCCAACCTTGTATTCTTGGACAACTTCGATTTTGGAATTTTCCGTCCCTCAGTGACAAATATTGTATTTACAAACTCCAAAGACCGAAAAGTGCATTCCACATCATCTTCGTTTGGCTCAATGTAAGGGGAAGCAGTAGATGCAGAGGCTATGATGTCCTGTTCTCCCGACACAGTGACCAAACGTGCCTCCATCACAAATTTTAGTTTTTGGTTGAGAGATGAGGGTACAGGCCCTGCTGAATGTATCCAAGGCCTTCCCAACAAGCAATTGTAGGATGGGGTAATATCCATGACTTGAAAGTTCACCTTATAGGTACAAGGACCTATCTCCATCGGGACGTCGATAGTTCCCATTACCTCCCGCCTAGTTCCGTCAAAAGCTCTAACCACCTTGCAACTTTGCAGCATATAAGAAATATCAACTGGTAATTTGGATAGGGTTGCCAAGGGCATCACATTTAACGAAGATCCATTATCCAAAAGCACCCTTGTTAGTATGTGCCCCTTGCAAATGGTTGTTATGTGAAGAGCCTTTGTTGATCCAATACCATTTGGTGGTATTTCATTGTAGACACCTAATTTTGTCCGGACCACTAAACAGGTATGTTTTCTTCCTAAATTGATGTTTCCGAGTGTAAAAATACTGTTTTAATCCTGCATGTGGTACTCCGAGACTTAGTTTAAGAGGGCGAGCATAAAAAGTCAAACTTAAAAAAATTCAACCCCGAAAAAAGTCAATCCCAAAAAAGTCAACCCCAGAAAGTCAACTATACTGAAAAAGTCAACCCACTTTCAAAATCAAGATTTTAAGTTCAATTGAAAAATGGGGAAAGAATTTTGATAATACGAGGTCTACATTGAAAGATATGGAGTTCGGAAGTTGGGATTTGGAGATTCAGTAGAAAGGAAACCCTAATCCGAGAAATTTGGGGAAAAGTGCTTAAACGATCAAATTGGTCGAAATTGAAGGTTCCAAATGAAAGATAAGCACTGACTACGGGTAATGGAGAAGTCACTTGCAAGAAAAACCGAAAGAAAAGTCAATCCAGGAGAAAATCGAGAATTAGGGTTTTTAGTGGATTTCGGTGAAATCGGGAAGAATCACAGAAATGGCCCGACTTGGTAAGACCCAAGCCCCCAATGGATAAAGAATGATTAAAAGGATAGCCCAAGGCTCAGATTGAAGAAAATCTGAAAATCAGACTTATTTTGAGCAAAACCGGGTTTCGGAGGCAAAAAGGCAAAATCAGAAAGTTTGAGAAAATTAGAAAATGGACTCCGAAAATTCTAAAAATTTGTCAATCTCATTATTAAATCATTTGAAAGAGATTAGCGAAATAAAATCTTGATACGGTGTTCGTTTGCAAAATGACCAAAATCCCGGGCTTCTAATGTAGTAATTCAAAAAGAAAAATCTCAGAAAAATAGCAAATGAGCTCCAAGTCTTCTAAAATTTTGCAAATCTCATTTTTAAATTATTTTGAAGAGATTGGCGAAAGAAAATCTTGATTCGGAGTTCGTTTGCAAAATGGCCAAATCCCAGGCCTCCTATGTAGTAATTCAGAAAGAAAAATCCCGAAAAAATAGAAAATGAGCTCCAAATCTTCTAAAATTTTGCAAATCTCATTTTGAAATTATTTGGAAGAGATTGGCAAAAAAAATCTTGATTCGGAGTTCGTTTGCAAAATGGCCAAATCCCGGGCCTCCTATGCAATAATTCAAGAAGATAAATCCTAGAAAAATAGCAAATGGACTCCAAAATTTCTAAAATTTTTCAAATCTCATTTTCAAATTATTTGGAATAGATTGTTGAAATAAAAACTTGATTCGGTGTTCGTTTGCAAAATGGCCAAATCCCGGGCCTCCTATGTAGTAATTCAAGCCGATAAATCCCGAAAAAATACCAAATGAGTTCCAAAAATTATGAAAACTTCCAGATCACACTTTTTAATTATTCTGAAGAGATTGGTGAATAAAAATCTTGATTTGGAGCTCGTTTAAAAAATGGTAAAATGTAGGGGCATAAAAGGGCATTTTTGGAAGAAAAAATCCAAATAAATAGAAAACGGACTCGGATAATTTTGAAAACTTTCAGAACTCAATATTTTATTATTCTGGAAGTATTAAAAAAAGAAAAATTGAATTTGGATTCCGTTTGATATTTATTTGCATCCGGGAGGCAAAACGGTCATTTCACCCAAGCAACCGAAAAGGGCTTCTTTGGGCCATTCAAAAAATCAGAGTTGGGCTGGAAAAGAGAAGTGCTGGCCTGCCCAAGCCCAAAGGAAGGAGGAAGCTTCTGATGTTTCAATCAAATGGCTAAAAATCAAGAGTTAGTTAGAGATTCTCTTTGATCAAGCCATGGTGATTAAGCCACATAGGCCAAGAGAGATGTCAACATTATTCTT
This sequence comes from Fremontodendron californicum, assembly GCA_030761205.1. Lineage (NCBI taxonomy): Eukaryota > Viridiplantae > Streptophyta > Magnoliopsida > Malvales > Malvaceae > Fremontodendron > Fremontodendron californicum. Next base: position 17,105,723 of record JAULJL010000006.1, on the reverse strand, counting down.
TAACAGCTGTAATTTGAGAGAGCTGAGATGCTAATCTAAAGGTGGTAATTTCATGATTTTTCACCTTGAATTATTAGCCATTTGATGGGAAATTGGTTACAAAAAAATGACAACACTTTGAGGAATTAAAGGGCCATTCGGCCAGCCTTGTTGGAGAGGTCAGAATTTCATTTTTTCATCTTCAATTTGCTGAGTTCTTAGAGTTTTACTTAGTTTTTCTCTTCTTGGTTGAGAGCAAAAAAGAAAAGTTTAGAAAAAAAAAGGAAAGTTTGAAGAGATAAAGCTTGAAAGATAGCTTCTTGAGGTTGCTCTTGAGCACCAACTCTTGCACTTTCTTGATTTTCTATTCTTGTTTTTGCTGTTTTGATTTCTATTTGGTGAGTTTCCATTTTCAATAAATGTTTTTTATTGTTCTTTTAAGTTCTTCCTTCATCTCTTTCTTAAGTATATTTTTTATATTTTATTTTTACAATAAACTCACCATGGCCAAATGGCCTACATTATTTATTTAAGTTGCTGTTTTGGGTTTATTTTACCATATTGTTTATGTTATTTTCTTTGATTTTGATATTTGAAATGTTATGTTACTTCATATTCTTGAGTTATATTTTAATTTGGTTGCTTTGTTTGTTGCCATTTATGTTTTAAATATCATGTTTTTGCATTTTAAATTTTCTGTTTTCATGTTGTTTAAATTTGAGCATGTTTTAGATTTAGTATATCAAGTGTTTGTGAAAATGCTTGTGTGGTCTTTGCATGATTTGAGTGTTATATCTTAGTTGAGCATGTTTTAGATTTAGTATATTAAGTGTTTGTGAAAATGCTTGTGTGATTTTTGCATGATTTAAGTGTTATATTTTAGTTGAGCATGTTAGTATACCAAGTGTTAGTGAAAATGCCATGCTTGTTGGAGCTTGAGGCCATTTGGCTACTCCATGTGTTTTGCATTGTGTGTTGCATTTTTTGCCATGTTAGTTGGTAGGTTTTTGCATTTACATGTCATTTGATTTAGTTTTGCATGCTAGTATACCAAGTGTTTGTGAAAATGCCATGTTTGCTAGTTACATTATGCTATTCGGCCCTCTTGGAATATTTGCATTTTTTGTGCATTCTTACCATGTTAGTTGATAGGTTAGCATTTGCATGATATTTGGTTGAGTTTTTGGTTTAAGCATGCTTTGTGTTTGTGAAAATGCCATACATATTTTAGTTATTAAGTTAGGTTTATTTGCCATGCATGTTCATGCATTTTAGGTCTAGGTTGCATTAAATGCCATGCAAGTTCATTTAGGTCTAGGTTAGTTTATGAGTGCCATGCATTTTTTCATGACATTTAGGTTTAAATCCATGCATTTCATGCATTATGTTTGCTGTATTGTTTCATGCATTTCATGTTCATGCCACTTGAATAATGACTTGAGCCAATTAATGGTTCAAAGTCATGCTCTCTTGAGCACACTTGTGGGAAATTAAGTTTGTCAAACTGATTATTCTACCTTTGTGATTTTTTTACTTATCCAATTTTTATCTAACTTTCAAAAAGTCCTAGCTACTGTTTGTAAGTCATTTTAGGAGTTTCAAATATTTTTACTTTGATTTTTAAATGATTTTATCAAAGGCAAAAATGTGTTTTGGCAAAGCAGTTTTTTTTTCACCCAAAACTCGTACATCTCTGATTTTTATGGGAATTCATCTTTGATCAGAAAATTAAGCCGATTTTTTCCCATGTCGTTTTACATGTCCTAAATCTCCAGTATTTTTTTCAGAATTGTTTGAATCTTTAAAAATAGGATAAAAAATCGTGGCTTAAAACTGGACAGTGAAGTCAGAATTGAATTTAAAGGAAGATCATTTTTCTGTTTTGGTTAAGTTACTTAGAGTGGGCTGATTAGGAGGGTTAACTACTGACTTAGGGTAGTTTCTAAGCCTTTTTAAACTCTAAAAATGGTTTTTCAAGTCTCGGGTTAAGGGTAGTCAAGTCCGGACTTTTAAACTTAGGAAATTAGAGCCATTTAAAAAAAGATTTAGCCCAGTTTTTATTTTTAATTCAAGCTCTTCAAAATTGTTTTCAAACAATCACAAAGTATTTTGGTTTTAGAATATTTAATTTGACATGTTTTCCTAGGGTAGCCGGATATCTTTTTAGATATACGGATTTCCTTAATTAAAGGAAAAAAATACATTTAATGCATTGCATTTTTCATATTCATGCATTTTATATATTATGAGATTCTTGCTATAATAATTTCTATGATATTGTTATTATTTTGATTTATATTTTTTGATGTTATATTGTTTATTATATGATTTGGAATATTTCATGATATCCTATGCTTTTTTATTTAGTTATTTTTTTTGTCATATTATTTAGCATATACTATGTTCATGCATTATTATTTTCATTTTTATTTTCATGCATATTATATGATAGCATTATTTCATATTCCATCTCATTTAATTTATATTCCATATCATTCATGTTTGCCATGTCATTTAAATTATTTCATTTCATATAGAATATGTTATGTTACTTAGGTTATTTTATTTCATTTAGAAAATATCATGTTACTTAGGTTATTTCATTTCATATAGAATATGTTATGTTACTTAGGTTATTTTATTTCATTTAGAATATATCATATGACTTAGGATATTGCATCTCATATAGAATATACTATGTTACCTAGGTCATTTCATTTTATTTATAATATGTCATATAATTTAGGATATTTCATTTCATTTAAAATATGCTAAGGCATTTACATTATATCATATCATTTAGGAAGCATTATATTATTTAGATTTTGCTATGTCATTTTATTTATGTCATGCATATACATATTCATATATTTTAAAATGTTTTCAAAAGGATAATGATTTTTTTCAATAAAAAATAAATATATTCCCGAGTTAAAATAATTCATGAGTTCTCTACCGGGTTTGCTGGAGGGAATATCATCAATTATCATTAATAAAGGAATATCTTTCTTTCAACAAAAAAAAAGAATGATTCGGAAAATTTTCCAAAACTAATAAAAATTTCTATATTTTGCCACGTTTGTTGGGGAATATAGGAAAATTTTGAATTTATAAATTCCGGACCATTTTCAATAAAAAAAGGGAATTATTTTTCTTTAAATTGGGAATTAACTTGAAATACTAAATTTAAAACCAATTTTTACCGAGACTTGAGATAACACACAATTAATAAGGTACCGATTTATACGGGCGTTGTGGGGGTGCTAATCCTTCCCCACACGTAACCGACTCCCGAACCCGCTTCTTTGATTTATCTGGTTTAAAACGCAGACTTGAAATTGGTTTTTAAAATGTTTTAATTAATTTTTAAAATGTTTTATAAAACTGGTTTTAATAGGCGGCCAATCACACCTAGGTAAAAAAGATTGGTGGCGACTCCATGTCTTTTTTTAAGGTCATTTTCAAAACCTTCATTTTTCTAGAGGAATTAAGTCGACTTTTCCTCGGTTTTTTTTAATGTCACGCTTAACGAATAATAAAGTCTTGCGATGAGACTCGTTATTTTTTAGGTTGCGACAGCTTTGCGACTCCACTGGGGAATTTTTAAAGAGTCAGGCCTAGAATTATTCGTGTGTTATCTAAGTCTCGGTTTTGTTCGTTTAATTGGTATTTAATTTTAATTCCCATATTTTTAAAATAAAAGAGAATTTTGAAAATAAAAAAATGTCTTAATATGTCCATATTCATGTGCATTCATATTATTATTTGATCTCTGGTTATTTTGTTGCGTATATTTATATGTTTGTTGGACTGATGCTTTACATTGTTTGATTTTAGTGAGGTATTTAGAATAAGGGTTGTAGAATAGGTGGTGACAGGTTTGTTTTGTTCCTCCGCACACACTGTATTTGCATTTGCATAACATAAATCCTCTACCCGGGTTTCGTCCTTTTAAGTGGAAGTAAAGTAACTACGCCTTCCTGATTGATCCTCCGTATGGACTAGTGAAACACTTCCGGAGTATAAAGACCTAATGCATAGGAAAATATACTCTAACGAATTGAACCCGCTTTTATCGGGGTGCCTTACTAGCCTTCACCGGTGACAGTGAGGAACAATTCGGGGCCTTAGAACCAATTCACCTTCATATAGTGAACCTAGGCGAAGCCATGCCTGATTTCTGTTAGATACCCGAAGTTTAAGAACACATGGAGGGACATTTCCAACCTTTTACCATCTTTCTATATGTTAGAATCAAATTGGGTGACGATGAACGAACGTCATACCACTCGTATTTTTTTATTATTATTTTGTCCCAAAGGCGTCGTAATGCCGAAGCTCTGTTTAAATTTTCGGGATTTTTTTTTTAAAAGCATGTTGTTATGTTATATTTGTGAATTCATTTCCTTACTAATCTATTTCTTTCTGTTTTCTTTTATTTGACATGCATCATAGACATCATCATACACTTGAAGTTTATTGGCCTCGCGATAGTTATCAACCCAAAGGACTTTCATGGAGTGTCAAGTTATTTCAATGATAGAAGATCATGCAGTAGTCAGGGCATGGTCGGAAAAAGATCAGAGGGAGAATGGTGATTGCCTCAAGAAAGATTATGTGTCAGTATTTTCGGATAGGGTCAAAGTGGATCTTAGACAGAATAATCTTCGAGGGTTAGCCGACATTTGGAATCATTGGAATGTATCAGAGAAAGAAGCCTTCACTCAGAAATATGGAGACATAGCACTCTTAATTCCGGTTCAGGTCAATAGTGGGTTGATTCAGGCTATGGTACAGTTTTGGAATCCTGCTTATAGATGTTTCACTTTTAACAAGAAGGATATGACACCACTGATTGAAGAATATTCGACACTGTTACGTATTGAATGTCCTAATCCTGATCGGGTATATTTGAAGGAAATGAAACCTTCAGGTCTTAAGAAGAAAGTGGCTAGGATCACGGGAATGGATACAACATGGGTTGAGAGTCATGTGGACACAAAGCAGAAAAATGGGTGCATTCCATGGGAAACTCTCCGACAGTTGATATTGGGTTGTTCCGACAAAGCAAAAGCCACGGACATCTTCGCTCTAGCCATCTACGGGTTAATCATATTCCCGAAGATATTGGGTCATGTGGATATAGCCGTGTTTGATTTTTTTGAAAAGTTGGAACAAAAGATCAACCCATCTCCGGCTATCATAGATGAAACTATCCGATCCTTGAATTTCTGTAAAAGGGCTGGACAAGGGAGAATCAAGGGGTGTGTACAACTCCTTTATATTGGGATTCAAAGTCAATTTTGGAAGATAGAAAATGTTTCCTTCAAACCGTACATGAAGACTTTTGTTCCGATTAGGGAATTCCTTCAAAATGATTGGCCTAAAGACGGGAATGAAGAGAAATGGGTCAACATGTTTCGGAATCTAAAAGGGGAGATGGTGACTTGGAGAGCTCCATGGATGATTCCTATGCCGATTATGTACAAATGTGGGGACAATCCGGGAGTTCCACTGCTCGAAATTTGGGGGTCTGTGAGTTATGCTCCTTTGTTGGTGCAAAGACAGGTTGAGTCCCGGCAATTCACACCCATGACTCAAAATCTAGGATCCTCAGAGTTCACTTATGGGGAAGACGGATATTCCGAAAAAGTGCGGGCAGCGATTGAAGCATGGAAGAAAACTCACCATATAAAAGTGCCCAGATATGCCGACACCGTCACACCTGATTATCTGGTATGGAGGGAATTAAGGGTTAATGATAGACTATTGACATCAGATGGGGAGGAGGTCTAGTTCATGAATCTGCCACCGAGGGAAATGCCATCAGAGTTAGAAATTTCAAGAGCGAAATTTGAAAAAGAAAAGGCCTGGATGAGCAAGGAAATCGCTCGACTGCAAGAAGAGCTTGAGGACATGAAAGATAGGGAATCAGCTCGGGAAAAAGAGAAGGAACAGATTAAGAGAGAAAGGGACACCGTTAAGGGCGACCTTCGGGAATTACATTTGGAGAACAAGAGGTATCGCTTTGAGCTCAGATTTGAGGGGACTCTCAAGACTTCCGGGGAATGGGAACAAGAAGTCAGAAACCTCAAAAAAGAGAAGAACTATTGGGCAGAAAAGGCAAAACACAAGGAAGCCCGAGCAAATCAATTTGAGAAACAAGCTAGGGAGAGCTTACAGGGCGATGCTTCTGCTAACACATCAAAGGGCCGTGAACAAGTAGGGATCAGATGGAAGAGCAAGGTAGTTAAAGAAGGACATTGAAGAAGGTCCAGATCCGAGGGAGTTATTATAGGACTAGTATCTTGTAATAGTTTTTTAGGAGAGACAGATTATCATGTTGTCTTAAACAGGGATCTTTTGTTTGATGTATTTAGTGCCAGGAAATCAATGAAAGACCGTTTGGTTGGAGTTATCCCGGGGCCAATACTTTAAATACATTCATCATTCACTAGTTTTTTTTTTCTTTTATATATTTTATTTGTTCATATTCATAATCATTCATTCATTTATTCTTTATAAATTGTTCATACACTTAGCCATTTATTTATTTGTTCATTCATTTATAATTAGTCATCTAAGTTCATACACTTAGTCATTTACTTAGTTATTCATTCATTAACACTGATTCATTTATTCATTCATACCGATTCATTCATTTATTCATTTTTTTAAAAAAATAAAATAAGAAATGTGTCAATAATTTCTAATCCATGGTTTTCAAAAAATAAAGGTACAATTGGTCGCACTCAGAAAGAACCAGATTTCCAACACTCTTACAATACTCGGTCTCGAACAAAAGCCATTGAAAATGATCAGCTTGCCAGAATTGAGAGAATGGAAAGAATCCAAAAAGAACTACAAGAACTGTTGACAAAGTCTCAAGAGGAGACACGAGAACAGATGACAAAGCTCATGGAGATGATGAGCAATATGATGAAGCAGAAGTGGCCAGGAGAGAATTCAGTTGCTGGAATGGGTGCAGTAAACCAGGAGGATAGACCAGAAGTTGTACAGAGAAATGGCCAGACATCCCAACCTGTGGGAAATGAAATCCCAACTGGGGTAGCATCGTACATCTACATCCAGCCGGCGGCTGAAGCACAGAATTTCGGTCCAAAAAGGGGTAACATCGGAGTTGATCCAATTGAGGTTGAGGTTCCAGACTTCGAAGAAATGGCAGAGAAGGAAAGGGCCAAAATGACTAAACTAAAGAGGGTCGAAACTGCTGAATCTGAGAAGAAATATCAGTTGTTGGAAGAAAGGCTAAGAGCAGTGGAAGGAGCAGAGTTGTTTGGCAGTCTAGATGCCAAAGAGATGAGCCTGGTACATGATCTAATAATTCCACCGAAGTTCAAAGTACCAGATTTTGAAAAGTATAATGGGACCACCAACCCATCGGCTCATTTGACTATGTACTGTAGAAGGATGACAGGGCATGAGGATAATGAAAAATTGCTTATTCATTGCTTCTAGGACAGCTTAACAGGGTCAGCCACTCGATGGTACAACCAACTTCGTATCAAGATTCGTTCATGGATGGATTTGGCCAGGGCTTTTATGGAGTATTATAAGCACGTTTCTGATATGGTATCGGATAGGCTGTCATTACAGAACATGGAAAAGAGGTCCAATGAGACCTTCAAGAAGTATTCACAGAGGTGGAGGGATCTGGCCACACAAGTGCAACCCCCTTTAACCAACAAAGAAACCACGATGCTTTTCATCAACACATTGAAAGCACCTTATTATGACATATTGGTGGGAAATGCTACCAAAGATTTTACGGATATGGTAATATCTGGAGAAATGATTGAGTCAGCCATTAAGAGTGGAAAGATGGAAGGAGGCGAGTCTGCTACCCCAAAGAGAGCTTTTCCTACAAAGAAAAAGGAGGAAACCCATACAATAAGCTTCAACCAATACCCTTATACACCTCATACACCATACATACCACCGAGGCCTTATACCCCTACCACACCTTATACACCTCCTACACCATACACACCATACCTGGGGTATAATCCTTATTACCCTAATATCAACCACCTTACCCAAAACCCGTTCCCCTACACCAATATACCACAACAGCCATTCCCAACTGGCATATCCCCTCAAATCACCCTTCCTAGAAATGTTGTTCCCAATACACAAGGGCCTGCGCGTAATGACCAACGTTCACCAAGGAACGATCAAAAAGCCCAATTTGATCCGATTCCTACTACCTACGGTGATCTATATCCAAAACTGTTGTAGGGTCAACTTGTTGCACCCGTGTACCTAAAACCTTTAACACCTCCATATCCAATATGGTACAATGCAAATACCAACTGTGCATACCATGCGGGAATCCAAGGACATTCAATTGAAGATTGCCTGGCCTTCAAAAAGAAAGTCCAAAGCCTGATTAATGCTGGGGTAGTGAAGTTTGGATCAAAAAATGGGCCGAACGTAGCTGGAAATCCATTACCCAATCATGCTGGGACTCAGGTGAATGCAATATTGATCGGAGGGGACAGAAGAATAAAAATGGATATTGGAGAGGTTAAGACTCAAATGATGACAGTATGGGCTGAAATGGTCAAGCCAGGATTGGTGGAAGGTATGGAAGGTTTGGAAATGGTTGTAAGAAGGGTGCATAATTGGTGTCCGTTCCATAAAGTTGAAGGCCATGATATACAGAACTGCGGGGACTTTCGGATAAAGTCCAAAAGATGATAGATAATGGGGTAGCCCAGTTCTATGAGGAGATAGAAGGGGAAATAGAAGTCATTGAAAATACAGGTGGCTATTGTAGACACCTAATTTTGTCCGGACCACTAAACAGGTATGTTTTCTTCCCATATTGATGTTTCCGAGTATAAAAAGACTGTTTTCATCCTGCAAATGGTACTCCGAGACTTAGTTTAAGAGGGCGAGCACAAAAAGACAAACTTGAAAAAAAGTCAACCCGAAAAAGTCAACCCCAAAAAAGTCAACCCCAAAAAGTCAACTACTGAAAAAGTCAACCCACTTTCAAAATCAAGATTTTAAGTTCAATTGAAAAATGGCGAAAGAATTTTGATAATCCGAGGTCTACATTGAAAGATATGGAGTTCGGAAGTTGGTGTCGCAACCTAAAAAATAACGTAACGACGTCTCATCGCAAGACTTTATTATTCGTTAGGCGTGACATTTAAAAAAAAAAACCCGAGGAAAAGTCGACTTAATTCCTCTAAAAATGAAGGTTTTGAAAATGACCTTAAAAAAGACATGGAGTCGCCACCAATCTTTTTTAGCTAGGTGTGATCGGCCACCTATTAAAATCGGTTTTATAAAATATTTTAAAAATTAATTAAAACATTTTAAAAACCAATTTCAAGTCTGTGTTTTAAACCAGAGAAATCAAAGAAGCGGGTTCGGGAGTCGGTTACGTGTGGGGAAGGATTAGCACCCCCACAACGCCCGTATAAATCGGTACCTTATTAATCGTGTGTTATCTCAAGTCTCGGTAAAAAGTTGGTTTTAAATTTAGTATTTCAAGTTAATTCCCAATTTAAAGAAAAATAATTTCATTTTTTTTATTGAAAATGATCCAGAATTTATAAATTCAAAATTTTCCTATATTCCCCAACAAACGTGGCAAAATATAGAAATTTTTATTAGTTTTGGAAAACTTTCCGAATCATTCTCTTTTTTGAAAGAAAGATATTCCTTTATTAATGATAATTGATGAAATTCCCTCCAGCAAACCCGGTAGAGAACTCATGAATTATTTTAACTCGGGAATATCTTTATTTTTATTGAAAACCATTATCTTTTTGAAAACATTTAAAATAAATGAATATGTATATGCATGACATAAATAAAATGACATAGCAAAATCTAAATAATATAATGCAACCTAAATGACATGGCAAACATGAATGATATGGCATATAATTTAAATGACATGGAATAAAATAATGTTATCATATAATATGCATGAAAATAAAAATGCAATGCATGAAATGTATTTTTTCCTTTAATTAAGGAAATCCGTATATCTAAAAAGATATCCGGCTACCTTAGGAAAATATGTCAAATTAAATATTCTAAAACCAAAATACTTTGTGATTGTTTGAAAACAATTTTGAAAAGCTTGAATTAACAATAAAAACTGGGCTAAAAATTTTTAAATGGCTCTAATTTCCTAAGTTTAAAAAATCCGGACTTGACTACCCTTAGCCCGGGACTTGAAAAAACATTTTTAGAGTTTAAAAGGCTTAGAAATCACCCTAAGTCAGTAGCTAACCCTCCTAATCAGCCCACTCTAAGTAGATTAACCAAAACAGAAAATTGGTTTTTCTTTAAATTCAATTCTGACTCCATTGTCCAGTTTTAATCCACGATTTTTTACCCTATTTTTAAAAATTCCAAAAATTCTGAAAAATTTATTGGAGACTCAGGACATGTAAAACTACACGAGAAAAAATCGGCTTAATTTTTTGATCAAAGATGAATTCCCAGAAAAACCAGAGATGTACGAGTTTTTGGAGGAGAAAAAACTGCTTTGTTTTTCTTTAAAATCAATTCTGACTTCACTGTCCAGTTTTAATCCACGATTTTTTACCCTATTTTAAAAAATTCCAAAAATTCTGAAAAAAATACTGGAGACTCACGACATTTAAAACTACACGAGAAAAAATCGGCTTAATATTTTGATCAAAGATGAATTCCCAGAAAAATCAGAGATGTACGCGTTTTTGGAGGAGAAAAAACTGCTTTGTTTTTCTTTAAATTCAATCCTGACTCCACTGTCCAGTTTTAATCCACGATTTTTTACCCTATTTTTAAAAATTCCAAAAATTCTAAAAAAAATACTGGAGACTCAGGACATATAAAACTACATGAGAAAAAATTGGCTTAATTTTCTGATCAAAGATGAATTCCCAGAAAAATCGGAGATGTACGAGTTTTGGGTGGAAAAAAACTGCTTTGCCAACACATTTTTTTTGTCTTTGATAAAATCATTTAAAAATAAAAATAAAAATATTTGAAACTCATAAAATGACTTGAAAGCAGTAGCTAGGGCTTTTTGAAAGTTAGATAAAAATTGGCTAAGTAAAAAAAATCACAAAGGTAGAATAATCAATTTGACAAACTTAATTTTCCACAAGTGTGCTCAAGAGAGCATGACTTTGAACCATTAATTGGCTCAAGTCATTATTCAAGTGGCATGAACATGAAATGCATGAAACAATGCAGCAAACATAATGCATGAAATGCATGGATCTAAACCTAAATGTAAGGAAAATGCATGACACAAATAATATGGCCTAGACCTAACATGAACTTGCATGGCATTTAATGTAACCTAGACCTAAGACATGCATGGCATTTTCACAAACACAAGGCATGCTTAATTCAAAAATCCAACCAAATATCATGCAAATGCAAAAACCTAACAACTAGCATGACAAAAATACAACACACAATGCAAAACACATGGAGTAGCCAAATGGCCCCAAGCTTCAACAAGCATGGCATTTTCACAAACACTTGGTATGCTAGCATGAAAAACTAAGTCATAACACAAAAATCACACAAGCATTTTCACAAACACCTAATATACTAAATCTAAAACATGCTCAAATTTAAACAACATAAAAACAGAAAATAAAAAATGCAAAAACATGATATCTAAGACATAAATGGCAATAAACAAAGCAACCAAATTAAATATAACTTAAGAACATGAAATAACATAATATTTAAAACATCAAAAATAAAGAAAATAGCATAAACAATATGGTAAAATGAATAAAAAACAACAACTTAAAATAAATAATGTAGGCCATTTGGCCATGGTGAGTTTATTGTAAAAACAAAATGTAAAAAAAAATATACTTAAGAAAGGAAATGAAGGAAGAACAAGAAACATTATTTTAAAATGAAAACTCACCAAGTAGAGATTAAAATAGCAAAAAATAAGAATAGAAAATGAAAGTGCAAGAGTTGGTGCTCAAGAGCAACCTCAAGAAGCTAATATTTCAAGCTTTTCTCTTCAAACTTTCCTTTTTTTCTAAACTTTTCTTTTTTTGCTCTCAACCAAGAAGATAAAAAACTAAGAAAAACTAAGAGAAATCAACCAAAATGGAAAAGAAAAAACAAAATCTGCCTCCTCCCTTAGGGCTGGCAGAAAATGATGCTTATATGGACTCCAAGATGTTGTCATTTTTGTGTAACCTAATTTCCATCAAATGGCCAATAATTCAAGATGAAAAGTCATGAAATTACCACCCTTAGATTAGCATCTCAGCCCTCTCAAATTACAGCTGTCCAAGAAAAATGTTGACATCTTTTTTCCAGCCCAACTCTGATTTTTTGAAGGGCCCAAAAAGCCCTTTTCGGTTGCTTGGGTGAAATGACCATTTTGCCCCCCGGATGCAAATAAATATCAAACGGACTCCAAATTCAATTTTTATTTTTTTAATACTTCCAAAATAATAAAATATTGAGTTCTAGAAGTTTTCAAAATTATCCGAGTCCGTTTGCTATTTATTTGGATTTTTTTCTTCCCAAAAATGCCCTTTTATGCCCCTACATTTTACCATTTTTTAAACGAGCTCCAAATCAAGATTTTTCTTCACCAATCTCTTCAAAATAATTAAAAAGTGTGATCTGGAAGTTTTCATAATTTTTGGAGCTCATTTGGTATTTTTTTGGGATTTATCGGCTTGAATTACTGCATAGGAGGCCCGGGATTTGGCCATTTTGCAAACGAACTCGGAATCAAGATTTTCTTTCGCCAATCTCTTCCAAATAATTTAAAAATGAGATTTGCCAAATTTCAGAATTTTTGGAGTCCATTTGCTATTTTTCCGGGATTTATCTTTTTGAATTATTGCATAAGAAGCCCGGGATTTGGCCACTTTGCAAACGAACTCGGAATCAAGATTTTCTTTCTCCAATCTCTTTCAAATGATTTAAGAATGAGATTGACAAATTTTCCATAATTTTCGGAGTCCATTTACTATTTTTCCCAAATTTTTCCAAATTTACCCTTTAACCTCCGAAACCCGGTTTTGCTCAAAACAAGTCCGATTTTCAGATTTTCTTCAATCTGAGCCTTGGGCCATCCTTTTTAATCATTCCTCATCCATTGGGGGCTTTGGTCTTACCAAGTCGGGCTATTTCTGTGATTCTTCCCGATTTCACCGAAATCCACTAAAAACCCTAATTCTCGGTTTTCTCCCGGATTGACTTTTTTTTTGGTTTTTCTTGCAAGTGACTTCTCCATTACCCGTAGTCAGTGCTTATCTTTCATTTGGAACCTTCAATTTCGACCAGTTTGATCGTTTAAGCACTTTTCCCCAAATTTCTCGGATTAGGGTTCCTTTCTACTGAATCTCCAAATCCCAACTTCCGAACTCCATATCTTTCAATGTAGACCTCGGATTATCAAAATTATTTCTCCATTTTTCAATTGAACTTAAAATCTTGATTTTGAAATTGGGTTGACTTTTTCAGTAGTCGACTTTCTGGGGTTGACTTTTTCGGAGTTGACTTTTTCGGGGTTGACTTTTTTTCAAGTTTGACTTTTTGTGCTCGCCCTCTTAAAGTAAGTCTCGGAGTACCACCTGCAGGATGAAAACAGTCTTTTTACACTTGGGAACATCAATATGGGAAGAAAACATACCTGTTTAGTGGTCCGGACAAAATTAGGTGTCTACAGCTGCCCCTCTTTGGCTATTGCTGAGAATCAGGAATCAGGCAAAGATAAACCGACACTAATTTTGTACGGTCAGTGACATCACATGTGAAGGAAAGGGAAAGGGGTTTCTTTTTCATTTTAATTTTTTTCATTTTCTATTTTTCATTTTTTCATTTTTTCTTCTTTCTTCTTTTTTCTTTTTTCTTTTTTCTTTTTTCCTTTTTCCTTTTTTTTATTTTTTTTATTTTTTTTTTATTTTTTTTATTTTTTTATTTTTTTTCTATTTTCTCTTTTTTCATTTTTTTTAAAAACAATAAATTGAAGATTTTGTCCTTAAATTGAATTCCCTGCCTAAACAAGGCTCGATTCGTCTTAAGGGAATGAATTCGATTTCAAAAGAAAAATTTATGCTCGAAGGGCTTTAAAATTGGTGCCCGAAGGTCTTAAAATGGTGCCCGGAGGTCTTAAAAATTGGTGCCCGGAGGTCTTACCCCTGAAAAAAGTTATGCCTGGAGGTCTTAAAGATGTTGCCCAGAGGTCTTACCTATGATTTGAAAAAAAAAATTATGACCGGAGGTCTTAAAAATTAGTGCCCGGAGGTCTTACCCCTAAAAAAAATAATGCCCGGAGGTCTTAAAGATGTTGCCCGGAGGTCTTACCTGTGATTTGAAAAATTATGCCCGGAGGTCTTAAAAATGGTGCCCATAGGCCTTACCCCTGAAAAAAAGAGTTATGCCCGGAGGTCTTAAAGATGTTGCCCGGAGGTCTTACCTGTGATTTGAAAAATTATGCCCGGAGGTCTTAAAATGGTGCCCGGAGGTCTTAAAAATTGGTGCCCGGAGGTCTTACCTGTGATTTGAAAAAAATGCGCTGTATGCGACTTTAAAAATGATGCCCGGAGGTCTTAAGAATGGTGCCCGGAGGCCTTACCCATAATTTGGAAGAAATGCGCTGTATGCGACTTTAAAAATGATGCCCGGAGGTCTTAAGAATGGTGCCCGGAGGCCTTGCCCATAATTTGGAAGAAATGCGCTGTACGCGACTTTAAAAATGATGCCCGGAGGTCTTAAGAATGGTGCCCGGAGGCCTTACCCGTGATTTGGAAGAAATGCGCTGTATGCGACTTTAAAAATGATGCCCGGAGGTCTTAAGAATGGTGCCCGGAGGCCTTACCCGTGATTTGGAAGAAATGCGCTGTATGCGACTTTAAAAATGATGCCCGGAGGTCTTAAGAATGATGCCCGGAGGCCTTACCCATAATTTGGAAGAAATGCGCTGTATGCGACTTTAAAAATGATGCCCGGAGGTCTTAAGAATGGTGCCCGGAGGCCTTACCCGTGATTTGGAAGAAATGCGCTGTATGCGACTTTAAAAATGATGCCCGGAGGTCTTAAGAATGGTGCCCGGAGGCCTTACCCATAATTTGGAAAAAATGCACTGTATGCGACTTTAAAAATGATGCCAGGATGTCTTAAGAATAGTGCCCGGAGGCCTTACCCCTGAAAAAAGTTATGCCCGGAGGTCTTAAAGATGTTGCCCGGAGGTCTTAAAGATATTGCCCGGAGGTCTTACCTGTGATTTGAAAAATTATGCCCGGAGGTCTTAAAAATGTTCTTTGAAGAATTGTTGAAAATTACTCTAACGATTTTGAGAAGATGCGAATGCTTTTTGATGCAGATGCAGGTGTTGAATAAGACACGAAATGACTTAAACTGGTGCAAATGTCTTTAATGCAAATGTAAATGACTTGGATTGATGCCCATGTTTCATGATGCAGATGCCCCTACTAATTGTGTTCATGTAACTGGTTTATGAATGGTGTAACTACAATTACCACACAGTAATGAAAATGCAATGATTCTAGAAATGATGCAATTGCTTGAGATGGCACAAATACGAATTCCATGAAGAATGTAAATGTAAAGGTAAAATACAGATGCTTATGGAATAATGCCAATGCAAATACCCATGAATGATGCAAATGCTTGCCGACACTGTGCAGATGCAAAAGCTCGATAAAGAGATGAGTGCTCATGAGTGATGCAAGTGCCCCCGGCTGTTTTTCTAGACTTTGGCTTAGCCTTTCAAATTCATTTTTCCTCTTCAAATCAGAGTATATCTTCAATTCATTTTGGCTATTCTCTTTGCCCCAACAGTTTTTCAAACTTTCATCAACAGAGATCTGAACCGGGTTCTATTTCTTCTTCTCATATCTGAAAGTCAAGACCTATCCTGGCAGTTCTACACCTTTGAGTTAGAAAAATCCTTGTCTCATGCCAACATCAAAATGGGTATTTCAAAAAAATCTTTTTATTTGTTTTCGCATTTTGAAAACTTCTGAACAAAAAATATTAACCCCACAATGTGTGATGTACAAATCTTTTGAAGACTGATGATCATTGTTAGAAATTTCTCTAAGTATCAATCTGGGTTTTTTCAACTGGATTGGCAAGGCTTGGTATAACAAGATTCTGGCTTTTCCAGGAAAACTTCATGACAAAAATGTATATCCCTTCTAGGCTCACAAATGGAACAGGTTTTATAAATCATGAATTCATTGAGAACCAAACAAATTCAACATTCTTTTAGTTTCCATATCAAGGCATTTTGTCAAGCATCAAGATTGGCTGGGATGTTTAAATCGGAAAGTTTAATCTTGGGAACAAAGTTTCAGTTTCTGAAGACAATCCTCCGAATGAGAGCTGACAATTTGGGGGGTTCAGGAATTCCTAGATGTTCCTCGATGACCACTCCTTTAATAAGATCTTTTCTTTTGGGGTATCGGTACTATCATCGATGGCATCGAAAATTCCCATTCTACTCTAGACCGCCTGTTTTTTTGGGTTTTCGCCCTAGAGTCCCATTCTTTTCAATTTTTCTCTTTTTTTTTTTACCATGCACTTGAGAATTCTAAATTCTTCCTTAGTGAAATGAGAATTTGATAAGATGGGATAAAATCTGAGGAAAACCCTTCAAATTAAACATTCATGCTTGATCAAAATGGACTTTTAAAGCATATAATGTAGGCCATAGCTCAGGGTTCAGAAAGAAAGGATAAATAGGCCCAAAATATGTGTTTGAGGGTAATCAGATCAAGGATCATTTCTTGAGGAGGATTCTCTTTGAAGCATTTGTCCCTTCTCGGACATTTCTTTCCTTTTTACTTTGCTCTTTTTCTTCCTTGCTTTTGGCTTTCCATTTGCCATGTCTTTCACACATTTTGTTTTCTTTTTTATTGTGTTTTTCTTTTGTTTTTTCTTTTTCTCTTGGCTTTCATTTCGCCATCTTTTCCTCTTCTTTTTTCTTTGACAGAGTGCGCCCTTATTTATTCGGGGCTCCATTTGCTTTTGTCTGTGCTTGAGCTATCACTCATTTCTCAATGATCTTTGAAAAGATCTTTCCTCGCATTTCCCCCCAGTGTAGAGGGTAATCCTTGATCAGGGTTCAAAGAAGAAAGAATTCTTTTGGCTCAAAAGGGGTGACTATGGATAATTTCTTTTTGTGTGAAGGGGATATGAAAGATGGCCATTTCTCATGTCAAGCACAAATATTCACATTGAAAAGCAATCCCCAGGGGAAATAGATATTCAGAATTTCATTTTGCACTTTGGAATCATCCGAATTCTCACATGCATGATATCACGATTTTTTTTTTCGTCGCATCCCCCCAATGATTCATGCATTAGCCCATCCTTCTTTACCATGTATCCATCATTTCCATATATGATGCCCCAATTTGATTAACCATGAGAATCTGTATCAACGAGGAACATAGCAAGTCTAGGTCTATTTTGAAAAGGCTGAGTTTCCAATCTGAGTTTTTTTGAAGAGATAAGGAAAATATGACCCAAAAACGGGTTTTCTCTTTGACAAGGGATAATCTAGTTTAATCATTGTGCCCCAGGATGTCAATCATGAAGTGATGTTTGGGCAATTAGTGTTTTGTGGTTATTGGGAAAGGTCATGAATGGTTTTAGCACAATCTTGACACACACCAAATTATCAAAATCTAGACTCTTGAAAGAATGTCTCATTTGTTTGATTTTCAAGGAATTCGAAAAATTTCAAAAAGTTCGTTCCTTTGTTCATAGCCTAGACTAGGATTTACATCCTTGCTTATTTTGCAATGACAATGCTTCTCTTTTTTCATTCATTTTTCCTTGAAGCATTAGGTCTTTCAAGTGTTATTGATTCAAGGTTTAGGTATAGAGAAGCCCAAAAAGGAGGGGGATGGTGTTGGGTCATTTCTAACACTGATCATCAATCTTCTTGAGACTATCCATTATTAAAACTTCCTTAATGCTTGTTTTTGTAAATTCACGTTTATTTAAAACACAACAAACACAAAGCATTTAAAATTCATTTAATTCATGTAGATGTTAACATGAGACAAGTGCTTTCATCATCACAGTGTATAAAACTACATGCGTCAAAAATGCTCCTATTGACATCCTTCAAAGGTAGTAATTCTCCCCCTAAAACCCTGAAAGAAACTGATTTAGGGCTAAGCGGCCTTCCATTGATTGATAAGTTCCGGTGTCAAAATACCATCACGGATAAGACTTTCAATCCTTTCCTTCAGTTGTCTGCATTTTTCAGTTGAATGTCCAACTACCCCTAGGTGATAATCACACTTGCTGTCAGGGTCATAACTCCTTGCTGATGGATTCGGAGCTATTTTCAAAGGTACCGGGGTAAGGTACTGATTCTTTATTAGTAATGGTAGTAAGTCAGGGATGGGGATTGGAATTCTTTCTTGATTTTCTCGCGGTCGTTTTCTAGAAGTAGGCCTTGTTGCAAGGGCTGGTATAGGATTAGGTGTTTGGGTAGGTAGGTAAGGATAAAGGCTTGGAGATACCTCAGTAGGGTAACATGATTGGTATGAGGGAAATTGGGAATATGGGATGAAATCTCCCATAGTTTGGACATCTTCCTCTTTCTTTCTTGGTGCCTTATTTCTCTCGGTATTGGATGTTCCTTCTCTTTCAAGTTTCCCACTCTTGATAGCATTCTCAATCATCTCCCCTGAAATTACCATGTCCGCAAAATTCTTCGAAGCATTGCCGACGAGTCTGTCATAGTACGGGGCCTGCAGTGTATTCACGAAAAGGATAGTGATTTCCTTTTGTGTCAAGGGCGGTTGTACTTGGGCAGCCAGGCTCATCCACCGTTGTGCATATTCTTTGAAGCTCTCATTAGCTTTTTTCTCCATATTTTGCAAAGTGAGACGATCAAGTGTCCTGTCGGTCATATGCTTGTACTGGTTTAGAAAAGCCCTAGCCAAATCATTCCAAGAGCGAATCTGATCCTTGCTCAACTGACTATACCACCTAATTGCGGACCCGCTGAGGCTATCCTGAAAGCAGTGAATTAAAAGCTTATCATTATCTATCTGACTTGTCATCTTTCGGCAGAACATAGTGATGTGGGCTGATGGATCGGTCGTCCCGTCATATTTCACAAAGTCAGGGATCTTGAACTTAGGAGGAATGACTAAATCGAGGACCAAGCATCGTTCTTTCGCCTCCACACTCCTGAATACATCTTTTCTTTCTATTGCCCGGAGCCTTTCATCTAACAACTGATATTTCCCTTGGGAATCTGCCAACTCAACCTCATTTACTGCAACCCTTTTCAACTTTGCCTGTTCAGCCGGATCATCTGATTTTAGGACATTGACGGGGTTAACAGTGTTCTGGGCATCACTTATTGCTACCTCATCTTGGCCCTTTTGTACCTCTAACTCTTCTCCGGTGACAAAGTTTTCGGTGTATCCTTTTCCCTTCATTACAGCAGACATTAGCTCCATCAGTTTAGTCATCTGATCCTTAGATTCTGCTTGAGATTTTGCTAGCTGTTCTCGCAATTCTCTCTGTTCCCTTTCCATTTTTTCCATTCGGGCAACTTGTTCATCCTCCATAGCACCGGCCTGTATTAAAAGTGTACTCAGTACTTCTTCTGATTTGAAATGGAAATTCTTTCAAAGACTCCTAAAGCCAAGCCAACTTCTATTCTATTTCCCCCAAATGTATGTCATGATGAATGAGCCATGAATGCAATTTCATGCATGTGAAGCCTAAACAATATGATGTATGGATATGTACAATGGAAACATGCTGACCATATATGTGATAAATGCAATCACAATGCCAACATGTTGCAAACAAAGAATAAACAAATCAACACATGGATATATGCAATGACTGATCATGTGCATTTTAGCATATTTCCCAATGAATGTTCATATGTTCTATGAATGCAACATGGTGTCAATTATGATACATGCAAACAATGAATGATTGATACATAGTATATACAAAGAAAATCATACTAACCATGTGTGTCATGAATGTGACCTAATGCTAATCATGATGTATGTAATAAGCAAATTAATGCATAGATATATACAGAAAAATCATGCTGATTATGAATGCATGAATGCAACCTGACAAATAATTGATGGGATGCAAAATGCAAAGGGGGAGATATCAAGGAGGAAATAAGAATCGGAGGAACTTAATCATCAACCTCTCATAAATTTGAAACATAACCAATTCATTCCCACATCAACATTCACAATGGTATAAACCATGTTTTACAAAATTTGAACAGTGGTTAAGACTGTCCTTACAAGCACTTTATTCTTCCTAACATCCTAAGGCTATAAGAGCCGGCTACTGAAAAAGTGAAATCCTATTACATCATATAAGACCGAAGTCTTTCCACCTCAATGATGTAAATCTCCCAATCCTAATGACGCTTTCTCAGTCCTCTATCAATCAGTGTCGTGGGATCCAACCACTTGGCATTTATAAGAGTTTGCACTTTCTTTTTGAATACCATACAGTCTTCAACGTTATGGCCAACAATTCCACAATGATAATCACATCTTGCATTTGGATTATACCACATTGGATATGGTGGTAACAGGGGTTTCAATGGGACACAGGCAACCATGTGATTTTGGATCAGTATAGGGAGGAGCTCTTGGTAGCTGATTGGAATGGGATCAAAAGGCATTTGGGTCTTATCCTGGGGTCGTTTCTTAGTCACACATGGCCTAGGAGTTGGGGCACTTGGTGGTGGCACTAAGGTCCGAACCGGAGTGTTTACATGGAGATGTGGCGGAACAACATGGTGATGGTATGGATTCGGACACGGGGCCTTTGGAGGTTGTACATAGCTCGAGGTTCCTATCCCGAATGCTGGATAAGGTGGTTGATGAGGGAAATAGTATGAACTGGTAGTTGTTGGTGATGCAGTGGGATTCAGGAATCCCGTAGTGGTCATCCCAATGGACGATTGGACCATGGTAGGGTGGGGATACTGGCTTGGACCTAGAACAGTTTGCAGGTATGGTACAGGATCCAAGGTTTCTATCTTTGGTATCAGGCTCTCAGGTTTAATCATTTTCATGATTTTGTCCATAATTTCATCAGGATTGCAACCTTTGTGGCATTGACAAGCGCAGGATCCAGCAAGGATTGTATGTTCTGGACCTAATGGTTTTGGTTGATCCGAAGATGATGCGAAGCCTTGAGAAAGTTCCTTTTTACTGTTACCCATATCCTCAACCATTTTCAGCAATTTGGCAAGTTGTTCCTTCACCTCTCGGATTTCATGTCCATATTCCTCTTGATTGCGTTCCAAAGCAACAAATCGTTCCTCCGATTCATTCCTCATATCTCGAACCCCTTTCATGCAAATGGAAATGTCATGAGATTAAGAATACAATTATGAATGTACATGCTCTATTCCTATGTGCATGAATATACTGATAATTAATGCATGAACATATACAGAGAATATGTATGATGACTATGTATGCTATGGATACAATCTAATGCCAGGTATATACAGATAATGACTATGCATGTATTCTACAATGAATGAACATGCATGCTATGATGTCAAAATGATACATGCTAAGACTAAATGAATTACCACAAAGGTATACACAAAGAAATCAATGATTACACGAAATTGGTGGGACCTAAATCTTGATTATTCAACAATCTCATTATGCAAGATTTGCCTCTAAATTTATGATGATTTTTTTTTTAACATGTTTTTTTTTTCTGTGTTTTTTTTTTTTTTGAGAAACCAATCACATTATTTTCAAAAGACTTTCAGGGTGGATCCTACTATGGTACAATATGCAAATGTTCATGTGACACTACTGGTTTTATGAAATCATCAAATGAAATTACCAACTGTTTACTGCAAAGAATGAGATCAATAACACAACCAAAAATGTACATGCTCTATTCACACATGCATGAAATGTGCAACATGCAAAAATGCTTGAAAAAAGATTTTTTTTTTTTTTTAAAAAACAGCTAATGAACATCTGCCCCAGCAATATCTGCTTATTTAGGCATCATGATGCCTTCGAGGCGGAGTATCACATTTATTATAGGCGATGTACGTACATCGTTGCCCGATCTACCACACTTATTCGGAGTGTAAAATAGGTAACAAAAGGTTTAGAAATGTCCCTCCATGTGTTCCTATTTTCGGTATATCTAACGGAAATTCGGGATGGCTTCGCCTAGGTTCACTATATGAGGGTGAATCGGTTCTAAGGCCCCGAATTGTTCCTCACTATCGCCGGTGAAGGCTAGTAAGGCACCCCGATAAAAGCGGGTTCAATTCGTTAGAGTATATTTTCCTATGCCCGTACGGAGGATTATCACGAAGGCATTAGGTACTTTATACTCCGAAAGTGTTTCACTAGCCCATACGGAGGATCATCACGAAGGCGTAGTTACTTTACTCCCACTTAAAAGGACGGAACCCGGGTATAGGATTCATGTTATGCAAATGCACGTGTAGTGTGTGTGGAGGAATAATAAACCTTTCACCACCTATTCTACAAACCTTATTCTAAATGCCCTAGCAATTAAAACATTCAAGAATAGTGTAACGCATTAACCAACAAGCAATTATAATATGCAACCTTAAATAACTAGAGAACAATAATAAAATGCATGCACATGAGTATGAACATATTTAAAAATATTTTACTATTTTTCAAAATTCTCCTTATTAAAAAAATGTGGGAATTAAAATTAAATACCAATTAAACCAACAAAACCGAGACTGAGATAACACACGACTAATTCTAGGCCTGACTCTCTAATATGTCCCCAGTGGAGTCGCCAAGCTGTCGCAACCTAAAAAATAACGTAACGACGTCTCATCGCAAGACTTTATTATTCGTTAGGCGTGACATTTAAAAAAAAAACCCGAGGAAAAGTCGACTTAATTCCTCTAAAAATGAAGGTTTTGAAAATGACCTTAAAAAAGACATGGAGTCGCCACCAATCTTTTTTAGCTAGGTGTGATCGGCCACCTATTAAAACCGGTTTTATAAAATATTTTAAAAATTAATTAAAACATTTTAAAAACCAATTTCAAGTCTGTGTTTTAAACCAGAGAAATCAAAGAAGCGGGTTCGGGAGTCGGTTACGTGTGGGGAAGGATTAGCACCCCCACAACGCCCGTATAAATCGGTACCTTATTAATCGTGTGTTATCTCAAGTCTCGGTAAAAAGTTGGTTTTAAATTTAGTATTTCAAGTTAATTCCCAATTTAAAGAAAAATAATTTCATTTTTTTTATTGAAAATGATCCAGAATTTATAAATTCAAAATTTTCCTATATTCCCCAACAAACGTGGCAAAATATAGAAATTTTTATTAGTTTTGGAAAACTTTCCGAATCATTCTCTTTTTTGAAAGAAAGATATTCCTTTATTAATGATAATTGATGAAATTCCCTCCAGCAAACCCGGTAGAGAACTCATGAATTATTTTAACTCGGGAATATCTTTATTTTTATTGAAAACCATTATCTTTTTGAAAACATTTAAAATAAATGAATATGTATATGCATGACATAAATAAAATGACATAGCAAAATCTAAATAATATAATGCAACCTAAATGACATGGCAAACATGAATGATATGGCATATAATTTAAATGACATGGAATAAAATAATGTTATCATATAATATGCATGAAAATAAAAATGCAATGCATGAAATGTATTTTTTCCTTTAATTAAGGAAATCCGTATATCTAAAAAGATATCCGGCTACCTTAGGAAAATATGTCAAATTAAATATTCTAAAACCAAAATACTTTGTGATTGTTTGAAAACAATTTTGAAAAGCTTGAATTAACAATAAAAACTGGGCTAAAAATTTTTAAATGGCTCTAATTTCCTAAGTTTAAAAAATCCGGACTTGACTACCCTTAGCCCGGGACTTGAAAAACCATTTTTAGAGTTTAAAAGGCTTAGAAATCACCCTAAGTCAGTAGCTAACCCTCCTAATCAGCCCACTCTAAGTAGATTAACCAAAACAGAAAATTGGTTTTTCTTTAAATTCAATTCTGACTCCATTGTCCAGTTTTAATCCACGATTTTTTACCCTATTTTTAAAAATTCCAAAAATTCTGAAAAATTTATTGGAGACTCAGGACATGTAAAACTACACGAGAAAAAATCGGCTTAATTTTTTGATCAAAGATGAATTCCCAGAAAAACCAGAGATGTACGAGTTTTTGGAGGAGAAAAAACTGCTTTGTTTTTCTTTAAAATCAATTCTGACTTCACTGTCCAGTTTTAATCCACGATTTTTTACCCTATTTTAAAACTTCCAAAAATTCTGAAAAAAATACTGGAGACTCACGACATTTAAAACTACACGAGAAAAAATCGGCTTAATTTTTTGATCAAAGATGAATTCCCAGAAAAATCAGAGATGTACGCGTTTTTGGAGGAGAAAAAACTGCTTTGTTTTTCTTTAAATTCAATCCTGACTCCACTGTCCAGTTTTAATCCACGATTTTTTACCCTATTTTTAAAAATTCCAAAAATTCTAAAAAAAATACTGGAGACTCAGGACATATAAAACTACATGAGAAAAAATTGGCTTAATTTTCTGATCAAAGATGAATTCCCAGAAAAATCGGAGATGTACGAGTTTTGGGTGGAAAAAAACTGCTTTGCCAACACATTTTTTTTGTCTTTGATAAAATCATTTAAAAATAAAAATAAAAATATTTGAAACTCATAAAATGACTTGAAAGCAGTAGCTAGGGCTTTTTGAAAGTTAGATAAAAATTGGCTAAGTAAAAAAAATCACAAAGGTAGAATAATCAATTTGACAAACTTAATTTTCCACAAGTGTGCTCAAGAGAGCATGACTTTGAACCATTAATTGGCTCAAGTCATTATTCAAGTGGCATGAACATGAAATGCATGAAACAATGCAGCAAACATAATGCATGAAATGCATGGATCTAAACCTAAATGTAAGGAAAATGCATGACACAAATAATATGGCCTAGACCTAACATGAACTTGCATGGCATTTAATGTAACCTAGACCTAAGACATGCATGGCATTTTCACAAACACAAGGCATGCTTAATTCAAAAATCCAACCAAATATCATGCAAATGCAAAAACCTAACAACTAGCATGACAAAAATACAACACACAATGCAAAACACATGGAGTAGCCAAATGGCCCCAAGCTTCAACAAGCATGGCATTTTCACAAACACTTGGTATGCTAGCATGAAAAACTAAGTCATAACACAAAAATCACACAAGCATTTTCACAAACACCTAATATACTAAATCTAAAACATGCTCAAATTTAAACAACATAAAAACAGAAAATAAAAAATGCAAAAACATGATATCTAAGACATAAATGGCAATAAACAAAGCAACCAAATTAAATATAACTTAAGAACATGAAATAACATAATATTTAAAACATCAAAAATAAAGAAAATAGCATAAACAATATGGTAAAATGAATAAAAAACAACAACTTAAAATAAATAATGTAGGCCATTTGGCCATGGTGAGTTTATTGTAAAAACAAAATGTAAAAAAAAATATACTTAAGAAAGGAAATGAAGGAAGAACAAGAAACATTATTTTAAAATGAAAACTCACCAAGTAGAGATTAAAATAGCAAAAAATAAGAATAGAAAATGAAAGTGCAAGACTTGGTGCTCAAGAGCAACCTCAAGAAGCTAATATTTCAAGCTTTTCTCTTCAAACTTTCCTTTTTTTCTAAACTTTTCTTTTTTTGCTCTCAACCAAGAAGATAAAAAACTAAGAAAAACTAAGAGAAATCAACCAAAATGGAAAAGAAAAAACAAAATCTGCCTCCTCCCTTAGGGCTGGCAGAAAATGATGCTTATATGGACTCCAAGATGTTGTCATTTTTGTGTAACCTAATTTCCATCAAATGGCCAATAATTCAAGATGAAAAGTCATGAAATTACCACCCTTAGATTAGCATCTCAGCCCTCTCAAATTACAGCTGTCCAAGAAAAATGTTGACATCTTTTTTCCAGCCCAACTCTGATTTTTTGAAGGGCCCAAAAAGCCCTTTTCGGTTGCTTGGGTGAAATGACCATTTTGCCCCCCGGATGCAAATAAATATCAAACGGACTCCAAATTCAATTTTTATTTTTTTAATACTTCCAAAATAATAAAATATTGAGTTCTAGAAGTTTTCAAAATTATCCGAGTCCGTTTGCTATTTATTTGGATTTTTTTCTTCCCAAAAATGCCCTTTTATGCCCCTACATTTTACCATTTTTTAAACGAGCTCCAAATCAAGATTTTTCTTCACCAATCTCTTCAAAATAATTAAAAAGTGTGATCTGGAAGTTTTCATAATTTTTGGAGCTCATTTGGTATTTTTTTGGGATTTATCGGCTTGAATTACTGCATAGGAGGCCCGGGATTTGGCCATTTTGCAAACGAACTCGGAATCAAGATTTTCTTTCGCCAATCTCTTCCAAATAATTTAAAAATGAGATTTGCCAAATTTCAGAATTTTTGGAGTCCATTTGCTATTTTTCCGGGATTTATCTTTTTGAATTATTGCATAAGAAGCCCGGGATTTGGCCACTTTGCAAACGAACTCGGAATCAAGATTTTCTTTCTCCAATCTCTTTCAAATGATTTAAGAATGAGATTGACAAATTTTCCATAATTTTCGGAGTCCATTTACTATTTTTCCCAAATTTTTCCAAATTTACCCTTTAACCTCTGAAACCCGGTTTTGCTCAAAACAAGTCCGATTTTCAGATTTTCTTCAATCTGAGCCTTGGGCCATCCTTTTTAATCATTCCTCATCCATTGGGGGCTTTGGTCTTACCAAGTCGGGCTATTTCTGTGATTCTTCCCGATTTCACCGAAATCCACTAAAAACCCTAATTCTCGGTTTTCTCCCGGATTGACTTTTTTTTTGGTTTTTCTTGCAAGTGACTTCTCCATTACCCGTAGTCAGTGCTTATCTTTCATTTGGAACCTTCAATTTCGACCAGTTTGATCGTTTAAGCACTTTTCCCCAAATTTCTCGGATTAGGGTTCCTTTCTACTGAATCTCCAAATCCCAACTTCCGAACTCCATATCTTTCAATGTAGACCTCGGATTATCAAAATTCTTTCGCCATTTTTCAATTGAACTTAAAATCTTGATTTTGAAATTGGGTTGACTTTTTCAGTAGTCGACTTTCTGGGGTTGACTTTTTCGGAGTTGACTTTTTTGGGGTTGACTTTTTTTCAAGTTTGACTTTTTGTGCTCGCCCTCTTAAACTAAGTCTCGGAGTACCACCTGCAGGATGAAAACAGTCTTTTTACACTTGGGAACATCAATATGGGAAGAAAACATACCTGTTTAGTGGTCCGGACAAAATTAGGTGTCTACAGTTGGGATTTGGAGATTCAGTAGAAAAGAAACCCTAATCCAAGAAATTTGGGGAAAAGTGCTTAAACGATCAAACTGGTCGAAATTGAAGGTTCCAAATGAAAGATAAGCACTGACTACGGGTAATGGAGAAGTCACTTGCAAGAAAAACCGAAAGAAAAGTCAATCCGGGAGAAAACCGAGAATTAGGTTTTTTGGTGGATTTCGGTGAAATCGGGAAGAATCACAGAAATGGCCCGACTTGGTAAGACCAAAGCCCCCAATGGATGAAGAATGGTTAAAAAGGATGGCCCAAGGCTCAGATTGAAGAAAATCTGAAAATCGGATTTGTTTTGAGCAAAACCGGGTTTCGAAGGTAAAAGGGCAAAATTGGAAAAATTTGGGAAAAATAGCAAATGGACTCTGGAAATTCTGAAACATTTGTCAATCTCATTCTTAAATCATTTGAAAGAGATTGGTAAAAGAAAATCTTGATTCGGAGTTCGTTTGCAAAATGGCCAAATCCCGGGTTTCTCATGTAGTAATTCAAAAAGGAAAATCCCGAAAAAATAGCAAATGGACTCCAAAAATTCTGAAATTTGGCAAATCTCATTTTTAAATTATTTGGAAGAGATTGGAGAAAGAAAATCTTGATTCCGAGTTCGTTTGCAAAATGGCTAAATCCCGAGCCTCCAATGCAGTAATTTAAGCCGATAAATCCCGAAAAATACCAAATGAGCTCCAAAAATTATGAAAACTTCCAGATCACACTTTTTAATTATTTTGAAGAGATTGGTGAAGAAAAATATTGATTTGGAGCTCGTTTAAAAAATGGTAAAAAGTAGGGGCATAAAAGGACATTTTGGGAAGAAAAAATCCAAATAAATAGCAAACGGACTCGGATAATTTTGAAAACTTCCAGAACTCAATATTTTATTATTTTGGAAGTATTAAAAAAACAAAAATTGAATTTGGAGCCCGTTTGATATTTATTTTGCATCCGGGGGGCAAAATGGTCGTTTCACCCAAGCAACCGAAAAGGGCTTCTTTGGGCCTTTCAAAAATCAGAGCTGGGCTGGAAAAGAGAAGTGCTGGCCTACCCAAGCCCAAAGGAAGGAGGAAGCTTAGGATTTTTTCAATCAAGTGATTAAAAATCAAGAGTTAAGTTAGAGATTTTCATTTTGAGCCTAAGTCCCAATCCCACATCCCTTTGTAATGTCAAGCCAAGGAGGTGCTCACCTTATAAATAAGGAGTCTTCGCCTTTGGTTGAGACCACCCACTACCCCTTGTGAGATAGTCTATACACTTGTATTAGGATTATCCGGGTGGTCAGTCATAGTGTTTTTGTTGAGAGGGTTTAAAGCTTAATCCGTTCAAAAGCTACTCTGATGGTTTATAGCTTAATCCGTTCAAAAGCTAGTCAGAGGGTTTATAGCTTAATCCGTTCAAAAGCTACTTGTGAGAGGGTTTGTGGCTTAATCCGTTCAAAAGCTACTCTGAGGGTTTATAGCTTAATCCGTTCAAAAGCTACTTGGTGAGTTTTCATTTTAAAATAATGTTTCTTGTTCTTCCTTCATTTCCTTTCTTAAGTATATTTTTCTTACATTTTGTTTTTACAATAAACTCACCATGGAAATGGCCTACATTATTTATTTTAAGTTGTTGTTTTTGATTCATTTTACCATATTGTTTATGCTATTTTCTTTATTTTTGATGTTTTAAATATTATGTTATTTCATGTTCTTAAGTTATATTTAATTTGGTTGCTTTGTTTGTTGCCATTTATGTCTTAGATATCATGTTTTTGCATTTTTAATTTTCTGTTTTCATGTTGTTTAAATTTGATCATGTTTTAGAGTTAGCATATTAAGTGTTTGTGAAAATGCTTGTGTGATTCTTTGCATGATTCTTGTTTTATATCTTAGTGAGCATGTTTTAGATTTGGTATATTAGGTGTTTGTGAAAATGCTTGTGTGATTTTTGTGTTATGACT
The DNA here is from genome assembly GCA_030761205.1 of Fremontodendron californicum. Classification (NCBI taxonomy): domain Eukaryota; kingdom Viridiplantae; phylum Streptophyta; class Magnoliopsida; order Malvales; family Malvaceae; genus Fremontodendron; species Fremontodendron californicum. The sequence goes on along the minus strand of JAULJL010000006.1, from coordinate 17,076,341 downwards.
TAGTTTTTCATGCTAGCATACCAAGTGTTTGTGAAATTGCCATGCTTGTTGAAGCTTGGGGCCATTTGGCTACTCCATGTGTTTTGCATTGTGTGTTGTTTTTTTGTCATGCTAGTTGTTAGGTTTTTGCATTTGCATGATATTTGGTTGGATTTTTGAATTAAGCATGCCTTGTGTTTGTGAAAATGCCATGCATGTCTTAGTTCTAGGTTACATTAAATGCCATGCAAGTTCATGTTAGGTCTAGGCCATATTATTTATGTCATGCATTTTCCTTACATTTAGGTTTAGATCCATGCATTTCATGCATTATGTTTGCTGCATTGTTTCATGCATTTCATGTTCATGCCACTTGAATAATGACTTGAGCCAATTAATGGTTCAAAGTCATGCTCTCTTGAGCACACTTGTGGAAAATTAAGTTTGTCAAGTTGATTATTCAACCTTTGTGATTTTTTTACTTAGCCATTTTTTTTATCTAACTTTCAAAAAGTCTTAGCTACTGTTTGCAAATCATTTTATGAGTTTCAAATATTTTTATTTTAATTTTTAAATGATTTTATCAAAGAAAAAAAAATGTGTTGGCAAAGCAGTTTTTTTCCACCCAAAACTCGTACATCTCCGATTTTTCTGGGAATTCATCTTCGATCAGAAAATTAAGTCGATTGTTTCCCGTGTATTTTTACATGTCCTGAGTCTCCAACAATTTTTTCAGAATTTTTGGAATTTTTAAAAATAGGGTAAAAAATCGTGGATTAAAACTGGACAGTGGAGTCAGAATTGAATTTAAAGAAAAACAAAGCAGTTTTTTCTCCTCCAAAAACTCGTACATCTCTGGTTTTTCTGGGAATTCATCTTTGATCCGAAAATTAATTCGATTTTTTCCCGTGTATTTTTACATGTCCTGAGTCTCCAATAATTTTTTAAGAATTTTTGGAATTTTTAAAAATAGGGTAAAAAATCGTGGATTAAAACTGGACAGTGGAGTCAGAATTGAATTTAAAGAAAAACAAAGCAGTTTTTTCTCCTCCAAAAACTCGTACATCTCTGGTTTTTTTGGGAATTCATCTTTGATCAAAAAATTAAGACGATTTTTTCTCGTGTAGTTTTACATGTCCTGAGTCTCCAGTATTTGTTTTAGAATTTTTGGAATTTTTAAAAATAGGATAAAAATCGTGGATTAAAACTGGACAGTGGAGTCAGAATTACAAAAAAAAAAACCATTTTTCTATTTTGGTTAATTTACTTAGAGTGGGCTGATTAGGAGAGTTAGCTACTGACTTAGGGTGGTTTCTAAGCCTTTTCAAACTCTAAAAATGGTTTTTCAAGTCTCGGGTTAAGGGTAGTAAAATCCAGATTTTTAAACTTAGGAAATTAGAGTCATTTTAAAAATTTTAGCCCAGTTTTTATTTTTAATTCAAGCTTTTCAAAAATTGTTTTCAAACAATCACAAAGTATTTTGGTTTTAGAATATTTAATTTGACATATTTTCCTAAGGTAGCCGGATATCTTTTTAGATATACGGATTTCCTTAATTAAAGGAAAAAATACATTTCATGCATTGCATTTTTATATTCATGCATTTTATATAATATGTGATTCTTGCCATATTAATTTCTATGTGTCATGACATTTAGGTTGCATTATATTATTTAGATTTTGCTATGTCATTTTATTTATGCCATGCCTATACATATTCATTTCTTTTAAATGTTTTTCAAAAAAAGATAATGGTTTTCAATAAAAATAAAGATATTCCCGATTTAAAATAATTCATGAGTTCTCTACCGGGTTTGCTGGAGGCAATATCACCAATTATTATTAATAAAGGAATATCTTTCTTTCAAAAAAGAGAATGATTCAGAAAGTTTTCTAAAACTAATAAAAATTTCTATATTTTGCCACGTTTGTTGGGGAATATAGGAAAATTTTGAATTTATAAATTTCGGATCATTGTCAATAAAAAATGAAATTATTTTTCTTTAAATTGGGAATTAATTTGAAATATTAAATTTAAAACCAACTTTTACCGAGATTTGAGATAACACACGATTAATAAGGTACCGATTTATACGGGCATTGTGGGGGTGCTAATCCTTCCCCACACGTAACCGACTCCCGAACCCGCTTCTTTGATTTCTCTGGTTTAAAACGCAGACTTGAAATTGGTTTTTAAAATGTTTTAATTAATTTTTAAAATATTTTATAAAACCGGTTTTAATAGGTGGCCGATCACACCTAGCCAAAAAAGGTTGGTGGCGACTCCATGTCTTTTTTAAGGTCATTTTCAAAACCTTCATTTTTCTAGAGGAATTAAGTCGACTTTTCCTCGATTTTTTTAATGTCACGCCTAACGAATAATAAAGTCTTGCGATGAGACTCGTCGTTATTTTTTTAGGTTGCGACAGCTTGGCGACTCCGCTGGGGACTATTAGAGAGTCAGGCCTAGAATTAGTCGTGCGTTATAAAAGTCTCGGTTTTTGTTGGTTTAATTGGTATTTAATTTTAATTCCCACATTGTTTTAATAAGGAGAATTTTGAAAATAATAAAATGTTTTTAAATATGTTCATACTCATGTGCATGCATTTTATTTTTGTTCTCTAGTTATTTAAGGTTGTATATTATAATTGCTTGTTGGTTAATGCGTTACACTATTCTTGAATGTTTTAATTGCTAGGGCATTTAGAATAAGGTTTGTAGAATAGGTAGTGAAAGGTTTGATATTCGTCCACACACACTACACGTGCATTTGCATAACATGAATCCTCTACCCGGGTTCCGTCCTTTTAAGTGGAAGTAAAGTAACTACGCCTTCGTGATTGATCCTCCGTATGGGCTAGTGAAACACTTCCAGAGTATAAAGTACCTAATGCCTTCGTGATGATCCTCCGCATGGGCATAGGAAAATATACTCTAACGAATTGAACCCGCTTTTATCGGGGTGCCTTACTAGCCTTCACCGGCGACAGTGAGGAACAATTCGGGGCCTTAGAACCGATTCACCCTCATATAGTGAACCTAGGCGAAGCCATCCCGAATTTCCGTTAGATATACCGAAAATAGGAACACATGGAGGGACATTTCTAAACCTTTTGTTACCTATTTTACACTCCGAATAAGTGTGGTAGATCGGGCAACGATGTACGTACATCGCCCGTAATAAATGTGATACTCCGCCTCGAAGGCATCGTGATGCCTAAATAAGCAGATATTGCTGGGGCAGATGTTCATTAGCTGTTTTTTAAAAAAAAAAAAAAAAAAATCCTTTTTCAAGCATTTTTGCATGTTGCACATTTCATGCATGTGTGAATGGAGCATGTACATTTTTGGTTGTATTATTGATCTCATTCTTTGCAATAAACAATTGGTAATTTCATTTGATGATTTCATAAAATCGGTAGTGTCACATGAACATTTGCATATTGTATCCATAGTAGGATCCACTACCCCGAATTTCTTTTGAAAATAATATGATTGGTTTTTCATAGAGAAAAAAACATGTTTCAAGAAAAAAAATCGTAAGTGTGGAGGCAAATCTTGCATAATGAGATTGTTGAATAATCAAGATTTAGGTCCCATCAATTTCGTGTAATCATTGATTTCTTTGTATATACCTTTGTGTTAATTCATTTATTTTTTGCATGTATCATTTTGACATCATAGCATGCATGGTCATTCATTCGTATATATTTATGTATCAATTTATTCTTTCTCTATATGCATCATGGTAGCATCAAGTTGCATTCATGCATTCATAGTCAGCATGATTTTTCTGTATCTATTCATATATCAATTTATTCTTTCTTTACATGCATCATGTTAGCATCAGGGTGCATTCATGGCATACATAGTCATCATGATATGCTCATGCATTAATTTGTCATATTGGCATCAGGTTGCATTCATGACATACACGGCCAGCATGACTTTCTTTGTATATACTCTGTGTCAGTCATTTATTCTTCACATGCATCATAATTGACATTGTGTGGCATTCATACTGTATATGATCATTCATTGGGAAATGCATTTGGAACATACATGGTCATTCATTGTATATATCCATGCATTAATTTGCTTATTTTTTACATGCATCATGTTGGCATCAGGGTGCATTCATGGCATACACGGTCATCATGATATGCTCATACATTAATTTGTCATATTGGCATCAGGTTGCATTCATGACATACATGGTCAGCATGATTTTCTTTGTATATACTCTGTGTCAATCATTTATTTTTCACATGCATCATAATTGACATTGTGTGGCATTCATAGTGTATATGATCATTCATTGAGAAATGCATTTGGAACATACATGGTCATTCATTGCATATATCCATGCATTGATTTTTCTTATTCTTTACATGCATCATGTTGGCATCGTGTTACACTTATAGCATACATGGTCAATATTGTTTCCACAGTATATGACCACACATAACTTTGTTTATCCTTCACATGCATCAAATTGCACTCATGACATTCATAGCTCATTCATCATGAAACACATTAATAAGATGAAATAGAAATTGGCTTAGCTTTGAAGAGTTTTCTTCGTCAGCTAAAAGCTATGACCCCAACAGCAAGTGCGAGTATCATATTGGGGCAATTGGGCATTCGACTAAAAAATGCATAAAACTGAAGGAAAGAATTGAGGGTCTTGTCCACGATGGCATTTGGATTCCAGAGCTTATCGAACATTGGAAATCTGTTTTGAAAGAATTTTGAGGATAAAAATTGTTATCTTTGAAAGCATGTCAATAGGAGCATTCTGATGCATATTTTTCTATACACTTTGATGATGAAAGCGCTTGTCTCATGATGACATCTACATGAAATAAATAAATTTTGAATTTAAATATTTTGTGTTCATTTTATTTTAGCAATAAATTTGAATTTGCAAAAACAAATGAAACTTTGAGAAAATTTGTGGTAAATAATAAATAAGTGGTTTTCACATGAAATAATGAACAATCTTGAGAATATTGATGATCTTTGTTAAAAATGACCCAATACTTTCTCCCCTCTCTTTTAGGCTTTCCCAAGCCTAAATCCTTTGAACCGAGACCACTTGAAAGACCTAATACTTCGAGGAATATGAATGTTTGAACTTCATAAACCATTGTCGTCATAGAATAAGCAAAGATGTAGATCCTAGTCTAGGCTATGAACAAAGGAACAAACTTTTCGAAATTTTTTCGAACTCCTTGAAATTAAACAAATGAGACATTCTTTCAAGAATCTAGATCATGGTAATTTGATGTGTGTCAAGGCTGTGCCAAAACCATTCACAACCTTTCCCAATAACCACAAAACACTAATTGCCCAAACATCATGATTGACATCCTGGGGCACAATGATTAAACTAGATTATCCCTTGTCCCAGAGAAAACCCGTTTTTGGGTCATATTTTCCTTGTCTCTTCAAAGAACTCAGATTGGAAACTCAGCCTTTTCAAAATAGACCTAGACTTGCTATGTTCCTCGTTGATACAAATTCTCAAGGTTAATCAAATTGGGGCATCATATGTGGAAATGATGGATACATAGTGAAGAAGGATAGGCTAATGCATGAATTATTGGAGGCATGCGACGAAAAAAACAAAAAAAAAGAAAAAAAAAATTGTGATATCATGCATATGAGAATTCGAATGATTCCAAAGTGCAAAATGAAATTTTGATTATCTATTTCCCTTGGGGATTGCTTTTCAAAGTGAATATTAATGCTTGACATGAGGAATGGCCATCTTTCATATCCCTTTCGCAAAAAGAAATTATCCATAGTCACCCCTTTAGAGCCAAAAGAATTCTTTCTTCTTTGAACCCTGATCAAGGATTACCCTCTACACTGGGGGGCAAATGCGAGGAAAGATCTTTTCAAAGATCATTGAGAAATGAGTGATAGCTCAAGGACAGACACGAAGCAAATGGAGGCCCGAATAAATACGGGCTCACTCTGTCAAAGAAAAAGAAGAGAAAAAGATGGTGAAATGAAAGCCAAGAAAAACAAAAGAAAAACACAATGAAAAAGAAAATGTGTGTGAAAGACATGGCAAATTGAAAGCCAAGAGCAAGGAAGAAAAAGAGCAAAGTCAAAAGGAAAGAAATGTCCAAGAAGGGACAAATGCTTCAAAGAGAATCCTCCTCAAGAAATGATCCTTGATCTGATTACCCTCAAACACATATTTTGGGCCTATTTATCCTTTCTTTCTGAACCCTGAGCTATGGCCTACATTATATGCTTTAAAAGTCCATTTTGATCAAGCATGAATATTTAATTTGAAAGGTTTTTCCTCAGATTTTATCCCATTTCATCGAATTATCATTTCACTAAGGAAGAATTTAGAATTCTCAAGTGCATGGTAAAACAATGAACAAAAAAAAGAAATGGAAAGAATGGGACTCTAGGGCGAAAACCCAAAAATGGGCGGTCTAGAGTAAGATGGGAATTTTGGATGCCATCTATGATAGTGCCGATGCCACAAAAGAGAAGATCATCATAAAGAAGTGGTCATCAAGGAACATCTAGGAATTCCTGAACCTCCCAAAGTGTCAACTCTCATTCGGATGATTGATTTCAAAAACTAAAACTCTTTTCCTCCAAAATCAACTTTTCGGTTTAAACATCCCAGCCAATCTTGATGCTTGACAAAATGCCTTGATATGGAAACTAAAAGAATGTTGAATTTGTTTGGTTCTCAATGAATTCATGATTTATAAAACCTGTTCCATTTGTGAGCCTAGAAGGGATATACATTTTTGTCATGAAGTTTTCCTGGAAAAGCCAGAATCTTGTTATACCAAGCCTTGCCAATCCAGTTGGAAAAACCCAGATTGATACTTAGAGAAATTTCTAACAATGATCATCAGTCTTCAAAAGATTTGTACATCACACATTGTGGGGTTAATATTTTTTTTTCAGAAGTTTTCAAAATGCAAAAAAACAAATAAAGATATTTTTGAAATACCCATTCTGATGTTGACATGAGACAAGGATTTTTCTAACTCAAAGGTGTAGAACTGCCAGAATAGGTCATGACTTCCAGACATGAGAAGAAGAAATCGAACCCAGTGCAGATCTCTGTTGATGAAAGTTTGAAAACTGTTGGGGCAAAGAGAATAGCCAAAATGAATTGAAGATATACTCTGATTTGAAGAGGAAAAATGAATTTGAAAGGCTAAGCCAAAGCCTAAAAAAAAAAAAAAAAACAACCGGGGGCATTTGCATCACTCATGAGCATTCATCTCTCTATCAAGCTTTTACAACTGCATAGTGTCGGCAAGCATTTGCATCATTCATGGGTATTTGCATTGGCATTATTCCATAAGCATCTGCATTTTACCTTTACATTTACATTCTTCATATTCGTGTCATCTCAAACAATTGCATCATTTCTAGAATCATTGCATTTTCATTAATGTGTGGTAATTGTAGTTACACCATTCATAAACCAGTTACATGAACACAATTAGTAGGGGCATCTGCATCATGAAACATGGGCATCAATCCAAGTTATTTACATTTGCATTAAAGACATTTGCACCAGTTTAAGTCATTTCGTATCTTATTCAACATATGCATTTGCATAAAAAAGCATTCGCATCTTCTCAAAATCTTTAGGTTAATTTTCAACAATTCTTCAGCACCATTTTTAAGACCTCCGGGCATAATTCATAGGTAAGACCTCCGGGCAACATCTTTAAGACCTCCGGGCATAACTTTTTTCAGGGGTAAGGCCTCCGGGCACTATTCTTAAGACCTCCGGGCATCATTTTTAAAGTCGCATACAGCGCATTTTTTCCAAATTATGGGTAAGGCCTCCGGGCACCATTCTTAAAACCTCCGGGCATCATTTTTAAAGTCGCATACAGCGCATTTTTTTCAAATCACGGGTAAGGCCTCCGGGCACCATTCTTAAGACCTCCGGGCATCATTTTTAAAGTCGCATACAGCGCATTTCTTCCAAATTATGGGTAAGACCTCCGGGCACCATTCTTAAGACCTCCGGGCATCATTTTTAAAGTCGCATACAGCGCATTTCTTCCAAATTATGGGTAAGACCTTCGGGCACCATTCTTAAGACCTCCGGGCATCATTTTTAAAGTCGCATACAGCGCATTTCTTCCAAATTATGGATAAGGCCTCCGGGCACCATTCTTAAGACCTCCGGGCATCATTTTTAAAGTCGCATACAGCGCATTTCTTCCAAATTATGGGTAAGACCTCCGGGCACCATTCTTAAGACCTCCGGGCATCATTTTTAAAGTCACATACAGCGCATTTCTTCCAAATTATGGGTAAGGCCTCCGGGCATCATTTTAATGTCGCATACAGCGCATTTCTTCCAAATCACGGGTAAGGCCTCCGGGCCCATTCTTAAGACCTCCGGGCATCATTTTTAAAGTCGCATACAGCGCATTTCTTCCAAATTATGGGTAAGGCCTCCGGGCACCATTCTTAAGACCTCCGGGCATCATTTTTAAAGTCGCATACAGCGCATTTCTTCCAAATTATGGGTAAGGCCTCCGGGCACCATTCTTAAGACCTCCGGGCATCATTTTTAAAGTCGCATACAGCGCATTTCTTCCAAATCACGGGTAAGGCCTCCGGGCACCATTATTAAGACCTCCGGGCATCATTTTTAAAGTCGCATACAGCGCATTTTTTTCAAATCACAGGTAAGGCCTCCGGGCACCATTCTTAAGACCTCCGGGCATCATTTATAAAGTCGCATACAGCGCATAATTTTTCAAATCACAGGTAAGACCTCCGGGCAACATCTTTAAGACCTCCGGGCATAACTTTTTTTTAGGGGTAAGGCCTATGGGCACCATTTTTAAGACCTCTGGGCAACATCTTTAAGACCTCCGGGCACCAATTTTTAAGACCTCCGGGCACCATTTTAAGACCTTCGGGCACCAATTTTAAAGCCCTTCGAGCATAAATTTTTCTTTTGAAAATCGAATTCGTTTCCTTAAGACGAATCGAGCCTTGTTTAGGCAGGGAATTCAATTTAAGGACAAAACCTTCAATTTATTGTTTAAAAAAAAATAATAATAATAATAAAAAAAAATGAAAAAAGAAAAAATAGAAAAAAGAAAAAAAAAAAGAAAAAAATGAAGGAAAAAAATGATGAAAAAAATGAAAAAATAGAAAATGAAAAAAAAAACCCTTTCCCTTTCCTTCACATGTGATGTCACTGACCGTACAAAATTAGTGTTGGTTTATCTTTGCCTGATTCCTGATTCTCAGCAATATCCAAAGAGGGGCAGCTGTAGACACCTAATTTTGTCCGGACCACTAATTAGGTATGTTTTCTTCCCATATTGATGTTTCCGAGTAAAAAAAGACTGTTTTCATCCTGCAGATGGTACTCCGAGACTTAGTTTAAGAGGGCGAGCACAAAAAGACAAACTTGAAAAAAAGTCAACCTGAAAAAGTCAACCCCGAAAAAGTCAACCCCAAAAAGTAAACTACTAAAAAAGTCAACCCACTTTCAAAATCAAGATTTTAAGTTCAATTGAAAAATGGCGAAAGAATTTTGATAATCCGAGGTCTACATTGAAAGATATGGAGTTCGGAAGTTGGGATTTGGAGATTCAGTAGAAAAGAAACCCTAATCCAAGAAATTTGGGGAAAAGTGCTTAAACGATCAAACTGGTTGAAATCGAAGGTTCCAAATGAAAGATAAGCACTGACTACGGGTAATGGAGAAGTCACTTGCAAGAAAAACCGAAAGAAAAGTCAATCCGGGAGAAAACCGAGAATTAGGTTTTTTAGTGGATTTCGGTGAAATCGGGAAGAATCACAGAAATGGCCCGACTTGGTAAGACCAAAGCCCCCAATGGATGAAGAATGGTTAAAAAGGATGGCCCAAGGCTCAGATTGAAGAAAATCTGAAAATCGGATTTGTTTTGAGCAAAACCGGGTTTCGGAGGTAAAAGGGCAAAATTGGAAAAATTTGGGAAAAATAGCAAATGGACTCCGGAAATTCTGAAAAATTTGTCAATCTCATTCTTAAATCATTTTAAAGAGATTGGTAAAAGAAAATCTTGATTCGGAGTTCGTTTGCAAAATGGCCAAATCCCGGGTTTCTTATGTAGTAATTCAAAAAGGAAAATCCCGAAAAAATAGATAATGGACTCCAAAAATTCTGAAATTTGGCAAATCTCATTTTTAAATTATTTGGAAGAGATTGGAGAAAGAAAATCTTGATTCCGAGTTCGTTTGCAAAATGGCTAAATCCCGAGCCTCCAATGCAGTAATTCAAGCCGATAAATCCCGAAAAATACCAAATGAGCTCCAAAAATTATGAAAACTTCCAGATCACACTTTTTAATTATTTTGAAGAGATTGGTGAAGAAAAATATTGATTTGGAGCTCGTTTAAAAAATGGTAAAAAGTAGGGGCATAAAAGGACATTTTGGGAAGAAAAAATCCAAATAAATAGCAAACGGACTCGGATAATTTTGAAAACTTCCAGAACTCAATATTTTATTATTTTGGAAGTATTAAAAAAACAAAAATTGAGTTTGGAGCCCGTTTGATATTTATTTTGCATCCGGGGGGCAAAATGGTCGTTTCACCCAAGCAACCGAAAAGGGCTTCTTTGGGCCTTTCAAAAATCAGAGCTGGGCTGGAAAAGAGAAGTGCTGGCCTGCCCAAGCCCAAAGGAAGGAGGAAGCTTAGGATTTTTTCAATCAAGTGATTAAAAATCAAGAGTTAAGTTAGAGATTTTCATTTTTGAGCCTAAGTCCCAATCCCACATCCCTTTGTAATGTCAAGCCAAGGAGGTGCTCACCTTATAAATAAGGAGTCTTGGCCTTTGGTTGAGACCACCCACTACCCCTTGTGAGATAGTCTATACACTTGTATTAGGATTATCCGGGTGGTGAGTCATAGTGTTTTTGTTGAGAGGGTTTGTAGCTTAATCCGTTCAAAAGCTACTCTGATGGTTTATAGCTTAATCCGTTCAAAAGCTACTCTGAGGGTTTATAGCTTAATCCGTTCAAAAGCTACTTGTGAGAGGGTTTGTGGCTTAATCCGTTCAAAAGCTACTCTGAGGGTTTATAGCTTAATCCGTTCAAAAGCTACTTGGTGAGTTTTCATTTTAAAATAATGTTTCTTGTTCTTCCTTCATTTCCTTTCTTAAGTATATTTTTCTTACATTTTGTTTTTAAAATAAACTCACCATGGCCAAATGGCCTACATTATTTATTTTAAGTTGTTGTTTTTGATTCATTTTACCATATTGTTTATGCTATTTTCTTTATTTTTGATGTTTTAAATATTATGTTATTTCATGTTCTTAAGTTATATTTAATTTGGTTGCTTTGTTTGTTGCCATTTATGTCTTAGATATCATGTTTTTGCATTTTTAATTTTCTGTTTTCATGTTGTTTAAATTTGAGCATGTTTTAGAGTTAGCATATTAAGTGTTTGTGAAAATGCTTGTGTGATTCTTTGCATGATTCTTGTTTTATATCTTAGTGAGCATGTTTTAGATTTGGTATATTAGGTGTTTGTGAAAATGCTTGTGTGATTTTTGTGTTATGACTTAGTTTTTCATGCTAGCATACCAAGTGTTTGTGAAAATGCCATGCTTGTTGAAGCTTGGGGCTATTTGGCTACTCCATGTGGTTTGCATTGTGTGTTGTATTTTTCTCATGCTAGTTGTTAGGTTTTTGCATTTGCATGATATTTGGTTGGATTTTTGAATTAAGCATGCCTTGTGTTTGTGAAAATGCCATGCATGTCTTAGGTCTAGGTTACATTAAATGCCATGCAAGTTCATGTTAGGTCTAGGCCATATTATTTATGTCATGCATTTTCCTTACATTTAGGTTTAGATCCATGCATTTCATGCATTATGTTTGCTGCATTGTTTCATGCATTTCATGTTCATGCCACTTGAATAATGACTTGAGCCAATTAATGGTTCAAAGTCATGCTCTCTTGAGCACACTTGTGGAAAATTAAGTTTGTCAAGTTGATTATTCAACCTTTGTGATTTTTTTACTTAGCCATTTTTTTATCTAACTTTCAAAAAGTCTTAGCTACTGTTTGCAAATCATTTTATGAGTTTCAACTATTTTTATTTTAATTTTTAAATGATTTTATCAAAGAAAAAAAAATGTGTTGGCAAAGCAGTTTTTTTCCACCCAAAACTCGTACATCTCCGATTTTTCTGGGAATTCATCTTTGATCAGAAACTTAAGTCGATTTTTTCCCGTGTATTTTTACATGTCCTGAGTCTCCAACAATTTTTTCAGAATTTTTGGAATTTTTAAAAATAGGGTAAAAGATCATGGATTAAAACTGGACAGTGGAGTCAGAATTGAATTTAAAGAAAAAACAAAGCAGTTTTTTCTCCTCCAAAAACTCGTACATCTCTGGTTTTTCTGGGAATTCATCTTTGATCCGAAAATTAATTCGATTTTTTCCCGTGTATTTTTATATGTTCTGAGTCTCGAATAATTTTTTAAGAATTTTTGGAATTTTTAAAAATAGGGTAAAAAATCGTGGATTAAAACTGGACAGTGGAGTCAGAATTGAATTTAAAGAAAAACAAAGCAGTTTTTTCTCCTCCAAAAACTCGTACATCTCTGGTTTTTCTGGGAATTCATCTTTGATCAAAAAATTGAGACGATTTTTTCTCGTGTAGTTTTACATGACCTGAGTCTCCAGTATTTTTTTTAGAATTTTTGGAATTTTTAAAAATAGGATAAAAAATCGTGAATTAAAACTGGACAGTGGAGTCAGAATTAAAAAAAAAAAAAACCATTTTTTTGTGTTGGTTAATTTACTTAGAGTGGGCTGATTAGGAGAGTTAGCTACTGACTTAGGGTGGTTTCTAATCCTTTTCAAACTCTAAAAATGGTTTTTCAAGTCTCGGGTTAAGGGTAGTAAAATCCAGATTTTTAAACTTAGGAAATTAGAGTCATTTTAAAAATTTTAGCCCAGTTTTTATTTTTAATTCAAGCTTTTCAAAACTGTTTTCAAACAATCACAAAGTATTTTGGTTTTAGAATATTTAATTTGACATATTTTCCTAAGGTAGCCGGATATCTTTTTAGATATACGGATTTCCTTAATTAAAGGAAAAAATACATTTCATGCATTGCATTTTTATATTCATGCATTTTATATAATATGTGATTCTTGCCATATTAATTTCTATGTGTCATGACATTTAGGTTGCATTATATTATTTAGATTTTGCTATGTCATTTTATTTATGCCATGCCTATACATATTCATTTCTTTTAAATGTTTTTCAAAAAAAGATAATGGTTTTCAATAAAAATAAAGATATTCCCGATTTAAAATAATTCATGAGTTCTCTACCGGGTTTGCTGGAGGCAATATCATCAATTATTATTAATAAAGGAATATCTTTCTTTCAAAAAAGAGAATGATTCGGAAAGTTTTCTAAAACTAATAAAAATTTCTATATTTTGCCACGTTTGTTGGGGAATATAGGAAAATTTTGAATTTATAAATTTCGGATCATTGTCAATAAAAAATGAAATTATTTTTCTTTAAATTGGGAATTAATTTGAAATATTAAATTTAAAACCAACTTTTGTCGAGATTTGAGATAACACACGATTAATAAGGTACCGATTTATACGGGCGTTGTGGGGGTGCTAATCCTTCCCCACACGTAACCGACACCCGAACCCGCTTCTTTGATTTCTCTGGTTTAAAACGCAGACTTGAAATTGGTTTTTAAAATGTTTTAATTAATTTTTAAAATATTTTATAAAACCGGTTTTAATAGGTGGCCGATCACACCTAGCCAAAAAAGGTTGGTGGCGACTCCATGTCTTTTTTAAGGTCATTTTCAAAACCTTCATTTTTCTAGAGGAATTAAGTCGACTTTTCCTCGATTTTTTTAATGTCACGCCTAACGAATAATAAAGTCTTGCGATGAGACTCGTCGTTATTTTTTTAGGTTGCGACAGCTATGGGATAGGAAGACCCCTAATCATCTACTATGATGAACTGGAGGAAAAAGTTATGCCAGCCATGGAAGAAAATGCGCCCAAATTAATCATTGATTTACCTGTTTCCTTTCCATACAAGGAAAACAAGGCTACACCATGGAAATATGACTGCAGCATGGTTATGCCCGGGTCTTCAGGCCAGCAGGATATTACAGGTGTGGGGCATTTAACCCGAAGCAGGAGGTGTTATGCTCCAGAGGTCGTTGAACAAGGGGTAGCAGGGAAAGACAGAGGAATTGATAAAGGGAAAAAGGTCGTCGAGCCAATCCATATTGAGATGGATTTTCCAGAGGAAACAGAGAGGGGATCAGCCCCGGTTAACCGAATCTAGGAGCCAGTATGTGAGAAAGAAGCTTGTGAGTTCTTGAAATTTATAAAGCATAGTGAATATAGCATGGTTGAACAACTGCAACGTCAACCAGCTAGGATCTCAATCTTATCCTTGCTTTTAAATTCAGAACCACACAGAAATGCTTTGTTAAGAGTATTAAATCAAGCATACGTGGCCAATAATATATCAGTGGAAAAGCTAGATAGGTTGGTGGGAAACATCGCAGCTGATGACTACATATTTTTCAGCTATGAGTAAATACCATCCAATGGTATTGGATCAACAAAAGCTCTCCATATAACCACCACTTGTAAGGGGCACATATTACCGAGGGTCCTTTTGGATAATGATTCTTCATTAAATGTGATGCCTTTAGCAACCTTATCCAAGTTACCAGTGGATTTATCCTATATGATACCCAGTTGCACGATGGTCAGAGCTTTTGACGGAACAAGGAGGGAGGTTATGGGAACCATTGAAGTTCCTCTGGAAATAGGCCCGTGCACATATACAGTGAATTTCTAGGTTATGGATATCAATCCATCTTATAACTTCTTGTTGGGAATACCATGGATACATTCAGCTGGGGCTGTACCCTCGTCTCTTAACCAGAAACTAAAATTTGTGATGGAGGGCCGGTTGATCACGGCATCAGGGGAGGAAGACATAATGCCTCCGTATCCACTGAATCTCCTTATGTGGAGCCGAATGAAGAGGCCGTGGAGTGTTCTTTCCAGTCTTTGGAATTTGTAAATGTAGTTTTTGTCGCTAAAGGACAGAAAATTCCAAAACCGAGGCTGTCCAAGAACACAAGGCTGGGGGTAAGAACCACCGTAGGAAAAGGCTGCAGGGCTGGAAAGGGTCTCGGGAAATATCTTTAGGGGATGGCTCGAGCCATAGAAGTAAAAGGAAAGAAGGACCGATTTGGCCTAGGATATCTTCTGAAGGCCCATGAGAAAAGAAGACAAGTTGAAAACAACCAACAAAGGAGGATGGCCTGTCTTAAGGGTATGGATATTGAGTGGGAGCCTATGACATTCCCACCTATCCTTCATAGCTTTCGCTCATCCGGTTCTCTGTTCGGAGAAAAGAATTCTGATGATGTGCTTGTAATGATAGAGAAAACCTTCAAGAGATTCCAGGTGAATAGTGATGAGCATATGTATGATGTGGAGATCTGCATGACCGAGAAAGACAGAATTGAAAGAGAGAGTACTAGCTGGATGGTGCGACTGTGTCCACCAGGATATAGACTAACCAACTGGAGTGCGACTGAGTTGCCCATAGTTTTTGAGTCTATTCCAAAGTAATACTTTTTAAAAAGCATTCTTAATTATCTTTAACCAGAGATATTAAGAGTTTTTCTATAATGGGCTTTTTTAATTATTTTCGTTCAATAAATAACAAGCACAATGCATTATCCATATTGATGTGTCCATATTCTTTCATTTTTATTTTATTTTATTTTTTTTGTTTTCTATATATATTTTCCTATATTGTTTTTTCTCCACCTATTTACAGGTGCACAAATGCGGAATATGAGGACCTTCCTGTCAGTAATTCTGAAATTGATTTTGAAAGACCCATTTGCATGGGTGATTTTGAGGCTAATGAAGATACTGAGGATTATGGTCTACCTCCTGATTTATTGAGGAAAATAGAGCAAGAGGAGAAGCAAGTACTTTCTCATAAGGAATTATTGGAAACAATAAATTTGGGAAATGGTGAAGAGATAAAAGAAGTCAAATTTGGAACTTCTTTGTCACCATCAATAAAAGGTAAATTGATGGCTTTGCTGCAGGAGTATGTGGATGTATTTGCATGGTCTTACCAAGATATGCCAGGGTTAGATCCAGATATTGTGGTTCATAAGCTCCCTTTGAGACCAGAGTGCAAGCCAATTTAGCAAAAGTTGAGAAGAATGAGGCCTGATATGCTGTTAAAGATAAAAGAGAAGGTGAAGAAACAATTTGATGCTGGATTCCTAGAGGTGGCAAAATATCCAGAATGGGTGGCAAATATTGTTCTAGTATCGAAGAAGGATGGCAAGGTGCGGATGTGCGTTGATTATCGAGATTTGAACAAGGCCAGTCCTAAAGATAATTTCCCTTTGCCTCATATTGATACTCTGGTGGATAATACAGTGAAGAGTTCTTTATTTTCTTTTATGGACGGATTATCAGGATACAATCAGATCAAGATGGCACCGGAAGATATGGAGAAAACCACATTTGTTACAATGTGGGGCACCTTTTTCTACAAAGTAATGCCATTTGGATTGAAGAATGCTGGGGCAACATACCAAAGAGCCATGGTAACCTTGTTTCATGGTATGATGCATAAGGGAATTGAGGTCTACGTTTATGATATGATCGCAAAGTCACAAGGAGAAGAGGAGCATATTGCGAATCTTAAGAAGCTCTTTGAACGATTAAGGAAATTTAGACTCAAGATAAATCTGGCAAAATGTACTTTTGGAGTCACTTCGGGGAAGTTGTTGGGTTTTGTCGTCAGCAAAAGAGGAATTGAGATTGACCCAGATAAAGTGAAGGCCATTCAGAATTTGCCACCACCTCGCACTCAAAAGGAAGTAAGAGGCTTTTTGGGGAGATTGAATTACATTGCTCGGTTTATTTCACAGTTAACAGACAAATGTGATCCAATATTTAAGTTACATCGAAAACGTGATCCAGGAGAATGGGATGAAGGGTGTCAGATTGCTTTGGAAAAGGTTAAGCATTATCTATCAAACCCACCAGTATTAATGCCACCTATTCCGGATAAACCAATGATACTGTATTTATTAGTATTTGAAAGATCCATGGGTTGTGTTTTGGGGCAGCTTGATGAAACGGGAAAGAAGGAACAAGTAGTTTACTACCTCAGCAAGAAGTTCACAGATTATGAGTTGAAATATTCGTCGGTAGAAAATTTGTGTTGTGCCTTAGCTTGGACTGCTCGAAGACTTAGACAGTATATGTTGTATCACACAACGTGGCTGATTGCCAAGCTGGATCCAGTGAACTACATGTTGGAAGCACCTTCTTTGTTAGGGAGGACAGCAAGATGGCAGGTTTTATTGTCAGAATACGACATTGTATATGTAAGTCAGAAAGCTATCAAAGGCAGTGCAGTGGCTGAATTCTTTGCAAGTCGGGCAGTGGAAGATTATGAGTCGTTGAACTTTGACTTCCCCGATGAAGATTTGATGTATGTGTTGCAAGTAGATGATATTCCTCTGAAGAAGAAAGTATGGAAAATGTACTTTGATGGCGTATCTAATGCCATGGGGCATGGAATCGGTGCAGTGCTTATATCCCCAGATGAAGACTATTATCCTTCTACTGCTAGATTGGATTTTGATTGTACAAACAATACTGCCGAGTATGAAGCATGTACTATGGGCCTTCGTGCTGCAGTGGACAGAAAGATCAAAGTATTGGAAGTTTACGGAGATTCAGCATTAGTGATTTACCAGTTACGAGGAGAATGGGAAACTCAAGATACAAAGCTAATCCGATACCGAGAACTCATACTGAGTTTACTAGAGGAGTTTGAAGAAGTGAATTTCAACTACTTTCCTCGAGAAGAAAACCGGATGGCGGATGCTCTGGTTACTTTATTATCAATGTTTAAAGTGAATGAAAGGGCGGAAGTTATGCCGATCAAGATGAGCATATACGAGTCTCCTTCCCACTGTTTGAGTATCGAAGAAGAAGCAGATGGTCTCCCTTGGTATAATGACATCTTGCAGTACATCAAGAGTCAACAATATCCAGAACAAGCAACAGAGAATGACAAGAGGACTCTGAGAAGGTTAGCAATGGGTTTTGTTCTAGATGGCAAGATTCTCTACAAGAAAGGGAAAGATCAAGTCCTATTGAGATGTGTCGGGTCTATCGAAGCTCGAAGAATCATAGAAGAGGTCCATGAAGGGATATGTGGCACCCATGCTAATGGTCACATGCTTGCTAAACAGATTATGAGGGCAGGGTACTATTGGCTGACGATGGAAGGAGATTGTATCAGTTATTCTCGGAAGTGTCATAAATGCCAGATTTATGCAGATAAGATTCATGTGTCGCCATCGCCTTTACATAGCATGACTGCACCATGGCCTTTTTCAATGTGGGGAATGGATATGATCGGGCCTATTACCCCAAAAGCTTTAAATGGACATCGTTTCATCTTGGTGGCCATAGATTATTTCACAAAGTGGGTAGAAGCTACGTCTTATGCAAATGTAACAAAGTCGGTGGTATGCAGATTCGTCAAGAAAGAAATCATATGCCGTTATGGGTTGCGAGCAAGAATTATTTCGGATAATGCTCTCAATTTGAAGAATATGATGATGAAAGAAGTGTGTACTCAATTCAAGATCACACATCATAATTTGCACCTTACCGTCTGAAGATGAATGGAGCAGTAGAAGCAGCTAATAAAAATGTCAAGAGGATTGTTGAGAAGATGACCAATGTGTATAAAGATTGGCATGGGATCATGCCTTTCTCTCTTCATGCATATCGTACTTCGGTCCGCACATCTACAGGGGCAACACCATTTTCTTTGGTATACGGGATGGAAGCAGTGCTACCTATTGAAGTTGAGATCCCTTCACTTCGGGTTTTGATGGAAGTTGGCCTAGAGGAAGCAGAATGGGTTAAAGCTCGTTATGAACAGTTGAATCTCATTGAGGAGAAAAGACTGAAAGCAATTTGTCATGGGCAGTTGTATCAGAAAAAGGATGATTCGAGCCCACAACAAGAAAGTTCGTCCCAGACAGTTCCGAGAGGGGGAGTTGGTATTGAGGAAAATTCTCCCTATAGTGAAGGACCCGAGAGGAAAATGGGCTCCAAATCGGGAAGGACCCTATGCGGTAAAGAGAGCTTTTTCTGGAGGAGCATTGATTCTAACTCGGATGGACGGAGATGATTTTAGACATCCCGTGAATGCTGATGAATTGAAGAATTATTATGCTCGAAAAAAAAAATTGTGTGATGTTATGCACATGAAAATTCGAATGATTCCAAGTGTAAAAATAGAAATTCTATATATCTATTTCCCCTGAGAATTGCTTTTCAAAGAGAATATTTATGCTTGACATGATGAATGACCGTTTTTCATATTCCTTCCACTAAGAAGAAATCATCCTTAATCACCCCTTCGAGCCTTAAGAATTATTTCTTTCTTTAAACCTTGATCAAGGATCACCCTCTACACTGGAGGCCAAATGCGAGGAAAGATAATAAAAAATCATGGCAAAAAGAAAGCCATCGGAAAATGTGGCAAATGAAAGCCAACAAAGCAAAAAAGAAAAGAAAGTCCAAAAAGGGACAAATGTTTCAAGAATGAGTTCTCCTCAGGAAGTGATCCTTGATCCAATCACCCTTAAACACATTTTGGGCCTATTTATCCTTTCTTTCTAAACCTAAACCTTGGCCTACATTACATGCTTTAAAAGCCCATTTTGATCAAGCATGGATATTTAATTTGAAAGGTTATTCTCAGAATCCATCCCATCTTTTGAATTGATATTTTTACCTTGGAAGCATTTAGAATTCTCAGATGCATGGTAGAATACAAAAAAAAAAATAAAATAAAATAAAATAAAAATAAAATGAAAAAGGAGAGGTTTAAGCTGATAACCCGCAAAGGGCGACTTAATACCGAATGAAGGACACTTGAGTTGAAAACCTGTAAAAGGTGGCTCAAGTACTAATCAAAGCTTGAATCAATGCTCCGTGTAATGGGGGAGAAAGTATCTGACAATCAAAGAAAAGGGGAACAATGTAGTCTGATGTAACTACAGAAGTTAAGAGGTTACCCAAGTGAATTGGTCGTTCAAGAGAAATTTCAGATGGTTTGAAAAAGGAAGGGTCTAAGATATTCCCCATCCGGGGCATCTACAGCCTACAACCTTATATTTGTTTCTTATATCCTTGATATTTATTTTTACCATTTTAAAACATTTCTTGCAATAAATTATTGTTATCCTTTTCATGAAAATTTTTGATTGATTCATATTCTCTTTCCTATACTTTTGAGATGCATTATGGTTGTTATTAAATTGAATGATGATTAGTAATAAAAATCTTTAAATAAAGGGATTTCAAAGTATTATTAAGGAATGGATTTAAATCTTGGGAAGGTTTGGAAAGTTCACCAAGAAAAGAAAACAGTGAATGTGGTGGAGACTCCGTCGCGAAGTCAGAAAATTTATGAACTTCAGCGAGAGACAGAAGCTGAGACTGTTTGACAAGATATCTTGAGTGAAGGATTCCTCAAGTGGGGCATCAATGAACAGTTGAAGACTTTGTCCTGAAGTCATATAATCTGTGACCCTCAAAGAAACCATGGATTAGAAATTATGGCACAATCATTTGATTGCATTTATTTTAGGAAGCATACAAGCATTTCCAAAAGCATGGCATTCTCATCATTGTATTTAGCTAACAGTGCAGAAATCAGGAAAGCTTGGACCTCCCCAAAGAGAACTCGTTTAGTTTCTCAAAAAATTCAGAGTTTGAGATCGCCATCAAGGTATTTCCTCCTGTTTTAAATTGAATTCATTTTGTTTATCAGACAAATTGAGCCTTGAGACCGTCGTCAAGGTATTTTCAAACCAATTTTTAAGACTTCCGGGCACCATTTTAAAGACCTTCGGCACCAGTTTTTTTTAAGACCTCCGGGCACCAATTTTAAGGACCTCCGGGCACCAATTTTTAAGACCTCCGGGCACCATTTTAAAGACCTTCGGGCACCAGTTTTTAAGACCTCCGGGCACAATTTTAAAGACCTCCGGGCACCATTTTATAGACCTTCGGGCACCAGTTTTTTAAGACCTTCGGACACCATTTTTAAGACCTCCGGGCACCATTTTTTAAAACCTCCGGGCGCCATTTTAAAGACCTCCGGGCACTAGTATTTTAAGACCTCCGGGCACCATTTTAAAGACCTTCGGGCACTATTTTTTTAAGACCTCCGGGCACAATTTTAAAGACCTCCGGGCACTATTTTAAAGACCTTCGGGCACCAATTTTTTAAGTCCTCCGGGCACCATTTTTTAAGACCTCCAGGCACCATTTGTTAAGACCTCCGTGTGCCATTTTAAAGACCTTCAGGCACCAGTTTTTTGTAAGACCTCCGGGCACCAATTTTAAAGACCTCCGGGCACCATTTTAAAGACCTCCGGGCACCATTTTTAAAGACCTCCAGGCATCATTTT
Source organism: Fremontodendron californicum (assembly GCA_030761205.1). Taxonomy (NCBI): domain Eukaryota; kingdom Viridiplantae; phylum Streptophyta; class Magnoliopsida; order Malvales; family Malvaceae; genus Fremontodendron; species Fremontodendron californicum. The sequence goes on along the minus strand of JAULJL010000006.1, from coordinate 17,054,769 downwards.
AAAGACCTCCGGGCACCATTTTAAAGACCTCTGGGCACCATTTTAAGACCTCCGGGCATCATTTTTAAAGACCTTCGGGCACAATTTTTCTTTTGAAAATCGAATTCATTTTCTTAAGACGGATCGAGCCTTGATTAGTCAGGGAATTCAATTTAAGGACAAATCTTCAATTTATAGCTTATTTTCAAAAAAAAAAAAAACAAAAAAAAAGAAAATGAAAAAATGATAGAAGAATGAAAAAGAAAACCCCTTTCCCTTTTCTTCACATGTGATTTCACTGAGCGTACAAAATTAGTGTTGGTTTATCTTTGCCTGATTCCTGATTCTCAGCAATAGCCAAAGAGGGGCACCTGTAGACACCTAATTTTGTCCGGACCACTAAACAGGTATGTTTTCTTCCTAAATTGATGTTTTCGAGTGTAAAAAGACTGTTTTCATCCTGCAGGTGGTGCTTTGAGACTTAATTTAAGAGGGCGAGCATAAAAAGTCTAACTTAAAAAAAGTCATCCCCGGAAAAAGTCAATCTCGAAAAAGTCAACCTCATAAGTCAACTATACTAAAAAAGTCAACCCACTTTCAAAATCAAGATTTTAAGTTCAATTGAAAAATGGTGAAAGAATTTTGATAATCCGAGGTCTACATTGAAAGATATGGAGTTCGGAAGTTGGGATTTGGAGATTCAGTAGAAAAGAAACCTTAATCCGAGAAATTTGGGGAAAAGTGCTTAAACGATCAAATTTTTCGAAATTGAAGGTTCCAAATGAAAGATAAGCACTGACTACGGGTAATGGAGAAGTCACTTGCAAGAAAAACCGAAAGGAAAGTCAATCCGGGATAAAACCGAGAATTAGGATTTTTAGTGGATTTCGGTGAAATCGGGAAGAATCACAGAAATGGCCCGACTTGGTAAGACCAAAGCCCCCAATGGATGAAGAATGATTAAAAGGATAGCCCAAGGCATAGATTGAAGAAAATCTAAAAATCAGACTTGTTTTGAGCAAAACCGGATTCCGAAAGCAAAATGGCAAAATCGAAAAATTTGGGAAAAATAGAAAATAGACTCAGAAAATCCTAAACATTTGTCAATCTCATTCTTAAATCATTTGAAAGAGATTGGCGAAATAAAATCTTGATTCGGAGTTCGTTTGCAAAAAGGCCAAAATCCCGGGCTTTTCATGAAGTAATTCAAAAAGAAAAATCCCGAAAAAATAGCAAATGAGTTCCAAATCTTCTGAAATTTTGCAAATCTCATTTTTAAATTATTTGGAAGAGATTGGCGAATGAAAATCTTGATTCGTAGTTCGTTTGCAAAATGGCCAAATCCCGGGCCTCCTATGTAGTAATTCAAGCCGATAATCTCATTTTAAAATTATTTGGAATAGATTGGTGAAATAAAAACTTGATTCGGTGTTCGTTTGCAAAATGGCCAAATCCCGGGCCTCCTATGCAGTAATTCAAGCCGATAAATCCTGAAAAAATACCAAATGAGTTCCAAAAATAATGAAAACTTCCAGATCACACTTTTTTATTATTCTTAAGAGATTGGTGAATAAAAATCTTGATTTGGAGCTCGTTTAAAAAAGGGTAAAATGTAGGGGCATAAAAGGGCATTTTTGGAAGAAAAAATCGAAATAAATATCAAACGGACTCGGATAATTTTGAAAACTTCCAGAACTCAATATTTTATTATTTTGGAAGTATTAAAAAAAATTGAATTTGGATTCCGTTTGATATTTATTTTCATCCGAGAGGCAAAACGGTCATTTCACCCAAGCAACCGAAAAGGGCTTCTTTGGGCCATTCAAAAAATCAGAGTTGGGCTGGAAAAGAGAAGTTCTGGCCTGCCCAAGCCCAAAGGAAGGAGGAAGCTTCTGATTTTTCAATCAAATGGCTAAAAATCAAGAGTTAGTTAGAGATTCTCTTTGATCAAGCCATGGTGATTAAGCCACATAGGCCAAGAGAGATGTCAACATTATTCTTTAACAGCTGTAATTTGAGAGAGCTGAGATGCTAATCTAAAGGTGGTAATTTCATGATTTTTCACCTTGAATTATTAGCCATTTGATGGGAAATTGGTTACAAAAAAATGACAACACTTTGAGGAATTAAATGGCCATTCGGCCAGCCTTGTTGGAGAGGTCAGAATTTCATTTTTTCATCTTCATTTTGCTGAGTTCTTAGAGTTTTTACTTAGTTTTTCTCTTCTTGGTTGAGAGCAAAATAGAAAAGTTTAGAAAAAAAAAAAGAAAGTTTGAAGAGATAAAGCTTGAATGATAGCTTCTTGAGGTTGCTCTTGAGCACCAACTCTTGCACTTTCTTGATTTTCTATTATTGTTTTTGCTGTTTTGATTTCTATTTGGTGAGTTTCCATTTTCAATAAATGTTTTTTATTGTTCTTTTAAGTTCTTCCTTCATCTCTTTCTTAAGTATATTTTTTATATTTTATTTTTACAATAAACTCACCATGGCCAAATGGCCTACATTATTTATTTAAGTTGCTGTTTTGGGTTTATTTTACCATATTGTTTATGTTATTTTCTTTGATTTTGATGTTTTAAATGTTATGTTACTTCATATTCTTGAGTTATATTTTAATTTGGTTGCTTTGTTTGTTGCCATTTATGTTTTAAATATCATGTTTTTGCATTTTAAATTTTCTGTTTTCATGTTGTTTAAATTTGAGCATGTTTTAGATTTAGTATATCAAGTATTTGTGAAAATGCTTGTGTGGTCTTTGCATGATTTGAGTGTTATATCTTAGTTGAGCATGTTTTAAATTTAGTATATTAAGTGTTTTTGAAAATGCTTGTGTGATTTTTGCATGATTTAAGTGTTATATTTTAGTTGAGCATGTTAGTATACCAAGTGTTTGTGAAAATGCCATGCTTGTTGGAGCTTGAGGCCATTTGGCTACTCCATGTGTTTTGCATTGTGTGTTGCATTTTTTGCCATGTTAGTTGGTAGGTTTTTGCATTTACATGTCATTTGATTTAGTTTTGCATGTTAGTATACCAAGTGTTTGTGAAAATGCCATGTTTGCTAGTTACATTATGCTATTCGGCCATCTTGGAATTTTTGCATTTTTTGTGCATTCTTGCCATGTTAGTTGATAGGTTAGCATTTTCATGATATTTGGTTGAGTTTTTGGTTTAAGCATGCTTTGTGTTTGTGAAAATGCCATACATATTTTAGTTATTAAGTTAGGTTTATTTGCCATGCATGTTCATGCATTTTAGATCTAGGTTGCATTAAATGCCATGCAAGTTCATTTTGGTCTAGGTTAGTTTATGAATGCCATGCATTTTTTCATGACATTTAGGTTTAAATCCATGCATTTCATGCATTATGTTTGCTGTATTGTTTCATGCATTTCATGTTCATGCCACTTGAATAATGACTTGAGCCAATTAATGGTTCAAAGTCATGCTCTCTTGAGCACACTTGTGGAAAATTAAGTTTGTCAAATTGATTATTCTACCTTTGTGATTTTTTTACTTAGCCAATTTTTATCTAACTTTCAAAAAGTCCTAGCTACTGTTTGTAAGTCATTTTAGGAGTTTCAAATATTTTTACTTTGATTTTTAGATGATTTTATCAAAGGCAAAAATGTGTTTTGGCAAAGCAATTTTTTTTCACCCAAAACTTGTACATCTCTGATTTTTATCGGAATTCATCTTTGATCAGAAAATTAAGCCGATTTTTTCCCATTTAGTTTTTCATGTCCTGAATCTCCAGTAGTTTTTTCAGAATTTTTTGAATTTTTAAAAATAGGGTAAAAAATCGTGGCTTAAAACTAGACACTGAAGTCATAATTGAATTTAAAGGAAAATCATTTTTCTGTTTTAGTTAAGTTACATAGAGTGGGCTGATTAGGAGGGTTAGCTACTGACTTAGGGTAGTTTGTAAGCCTTTTTAAACTCTAAAAATGGTTTTTCAAGTCTCGGGTTAAGGGTAGTCAAGTTCGGACTTTTAAACTTAAGAAATTAGAGCCATTTAAAAAAAGATTTAGCCCAGTTTTTATTTTTAATTCAAGCTCTTCAAAATTGTTTTCAAACAATCACAAAGTATTTTGGTTTTAGAATATTTAATTTGACATGTTTTCCTAAGGTAGCCGGATATCTTTTTAGATATACGGATTTCCTTAATTAAAGGAAAAAAATACATTTCATGCATTGCATTTTTCATATTCATGCATTTTATATAATATGAGATTCTTGCTATAATAATTTCTATGATATTGTTATTATTTTGATTTATATTTTTTGATGTTATATTGTTTAATATATGATTTGAAATATTTCATGATATCCTATGCTTTTTTATTTAGTTATTTTTTTTGTCATATTATTTAGCATATACTATGTTCATGCATTATTATTTTCATTTTTATTTTCATGCGTATTATATGATAGCATTATTTCATATTCCATCTCATTTAATTTATATGCCATATCATTCATGTTTGCCATGTCATTTAAATTATTTCATTTCATATAGAATATGTTATGTTACTTAGGTTATTTTATTTCATTTAGAAAATATCATGTTACTTAGGTTATTCATTTCATATAGAATATGTTATGTTACTTAGGTTATTTTATTTTATTTAGAATATATCATATGACTTAGGATATTGCATCTCATATAGAATATATTATGTTACCTTTGTCATTTCATTTTATTTATAATATGTCATATAATTTAGGATATTTCATTTCATTTAAAATATGCTAAGGCATTTACATTATATCATATCATTTAGGAAGCATTATATTATTTAGATTTTGCTATGTCATTTTATTTATGTCATGCATATACATATTCATATCTTTTAAAATGTTTTCAAAAGGATAATGATTTTTTTCAATAAAAAATAAAGATATTCTCGAGTTAAAATAATTCATGAGTTCTCTACCGGGTTTGCTGGAGGGAATATCATCAATTATCATTAATAAAGGAATATCTTTCTTTAAAAAAAATGATTCGGAAAATTTTCCAAAACTAATAAAAATTTCTATATTTTGCCACATTTGTTGGGGAATATAGGAAAATTTTGAATTTATAAATTCCGGATCATTTTCAATAAAAAAGGGAATTATTTTTCTTTAAATTGGGAATTAACTTGAAATACTAAATTTAAAACCAATTTTTACCGAGACTTGAGATAACACACGATTAATAAGGTACCGATTTATACGGGTGTTGTGGGGGTGCTAATCTTTCCCCACACGTAACCGACTCCCGAACCCGCTTCGTTGATTTCTCTGGTTTAAAATGCAGACTTGAAATTGGTTTTTAAAATGTTTTAATTAATTTTTAAAATATTTTATAAAACCGGTTTTAATAGGTGGCCGATCACACCTAGCTAAAAAAGATTGGTGGCGACTCCATGTCTTTTTTTAAGGTCATTTTCAAAACCTTCATTTTTCTAGAGGAATTAAGTCGACTTTTCCTCGGTTTTTTTTAATGTCACGCTTAACGAATAATAAAGTCTTGCGATGAGACTCGTTATTTGTTAGGTTGCGACATTTATCATAACTAAAATATATGTGATCGTCTACTACAATGTTTCCCACCAGCCTGTCTAGTTTCTCCACCGATATGTTGTTGGCCACATATGCCTGATTTAGAACTCTTAACAAGGCATTTCAGTGTAGCTCTGAGTTCAGTAGCAATGAGATGATTGAAATTCTTGCTTGTTGATGCTGCAATTGCTCAATCACACTATACTCACTATGCTTTATGAATTTTAAAAACTCGCAAGCCTCTTTTTCCTTCACCGACTCTTTTATCTTGTTAACCGAGGCTGACCCCCTCTACTTCTTTTGACGAATCCATCTGAATATGGATTAGTTCAGCTGCCTTTTTCTCTTTATCCATTCCTCCATCCTTTCTCGTTGATCCCTGCTCAACAACCTCAGGGGCATAACACCTTCCACTTCGTGTTAAGTGCCCCACTCCTGTGATATCTTGCTGACTTTAAGACCCTGGCATAACCATGCTGCGGTCATACTTCCATGGTGCATCTTTGTTTTCCTTATATGAGAAGGAAGAAGGCAAATCTAGGATTAACTTAGGCGCAATTTCCTCAACAACCGGCATGACTTTCTCCTCTGGTTCATCGTAATAGATGATCAAAGGTCTTCCTATCCTGTAGCCAGCTGCATTCTCAATAACCTCTACTTCCTTCTCCATTTCCTTGTAAAACTGGGCCTCCCCCTCATCCATCATCTTTTGGACTTTAGCCAAAAAGTCCTCGTATTCTTGTATGATATGACCTTTACATCTATGGAACGGGCAACAATTCTCCACCCTGTTTGCAACCATTTTTAAACTGTCTCCATCCTCCACCATTCCTGCCTTAACCATTTCGACCCATACTTTTATGATTAGAGTCTTGACTTCACTGACATACCTTTTTACCCTTTTAACTTCCCCCGTCAATACTGCATTTACCCGATTCTCAGCATGATCGGACAATGGATTTCCCGCTACATTTGGCCCATTCTTTGACCCAAATTTCACAACTCCGGTATTGATTAAACTTTGGACTTTCTTTTTGAAGGCAATGCAATCCTCAGTCGAATGCCCCTGAATCCCCGCGTGATACCCGCAGTTAGCATTTGCATTGTACCACCTTGGATATGGCAGTGTTAGAGGTTTAAGGTATACGGGTGCAACAAGTTGACCCTGCAACAATTTGGGATATAGTTCACCATAAGTGATAGGAATCGGATCAAATTGGGGTTTTGATCCTTCCTTGGTGAACGTTGGTTGTTTGCGCCACAGTACCCTGGGTGTTTGGGACAGTGTTTCAGGGAAGATTTATCTGTGGGGATATGCCAGTTGGAAATGGATATTGTGGTATATTGGTATAAGGGAATGGATTTTGAGTAAGGTGGTTCACATTAGGGTAGTAAGGATTATACCTTGGGTAAGGTGTGTAGGGTGTAGGAGGTGCATAGGATATAGAAAGAGTATAGGTCCTAGAGGGGTATATGGTGTAGGAGATGCATAGGGATATTGGTTGAAGCTAACTGTGTGAGTTTCCTCTTTCTTCTTAGCAGGAAATACCTTCTTCGGAATGGCAAACTCACCTCCCTCCATTTTTCCATTTTTGATGGCAGTCTCAATCATTTCACCGGATATAACCATATCCGCAAAATTCTTAGTGGCACTCCCCACCAATTTTTCATAATACGGTGCCTTTAAAGTATTGATAAAAAACACCATTATTTCTTTGCTGGTTAAAGGGGGTTGCACTTGAGTGGCCAGGTCCCTCCACCTTTGAGAGTACTCCTTGAAACTGTCAATCGTCTTCTTTTCCATGTTCTGTAGTGACAGCCTATTAGGTACCATATCAGATACGTGCTTATAATGCTCCATAAATGCCCTGGCTAAATCCATCCAAGAACGGATCTTAGTCCGAGTCAGTTGATTATACCATCGGGTTGCAGACCCCGTCAAGCTATCCTGAAAGTAGTGGATAAGCAGTTTTTCATCATCATCATGTTTTTCATTTTTCTGCAGTACATGGTTAGGTGTGCTGATGGGTTGGTAGTCCCATTATATTTCTCAAAATTAGGCACTTTAAACTTGGGAAGAATCACCAAGCCATGTACGAAGCTCATTTCTTTGGCATCCAGACTGCCAAATAACTCTACCCCCTTTATTGCTCTTAATCTCTTTTCCAGCAACTGATACTTTTTTTGGGATTCTACAGTTTCCATCTTTTTCAGCTCAGCCAACCTTGCCTTTTCTTTCTCAGCCAGTTCCTCAAAGTCCAGAACATCAACAATATCACTTGGGTCGCCCCAATATTACCTTTTCCAGGAGCATAATTTTGTGCTTTAGCTGCTGGTTGGATATAAACATAGGCGGCTGCCCCAATTGGCAGCTCATTTCCCACATGCTGGGATGCTTGGCCCTTCTGCTGCACGATTTCAGGTTGATCTTCCTTATTTACTACCCTTTTTCCATTGACCGAATTCTCCCCCGGCCCTTTCTATCTCATCATGGCGTTCATCATTTCCATGAGTTTAGCCATTTGGTCCCTTGATTCCTCCTGAGACTTAACCAACTGTTCCTGTAGTTCCCTTTGAACCAGTTCAATCCTCTCAATACGAGCAAGATGATCATTCTCCATGATCTTAGCTTGAGATCTAGTGTTGTAGCGGTGTCGGGAATCCATTTCTTTTGGAGTGCGCCCGATTTTACTTTAAGTTTTAAAAAACCATGGATTAGAATTCATTGACACGTTTTTATATATATTATTAAAAACAAATGAATAACTAAATGTGAATGAATGAACCAATAAAATGAACAAATAAATGACAAAGTATATGTGTGGCAACCTAAAAAATATAACAATGTCTTATCGCAAGACTTTATTATTCATTAGGCGTAACATTAAAAGAACGAGGAAAAGTCGACTTAATTCCTCTAGAAAAACAAAGGTGTCGATACGTGATCCCGATCGCGGGGACCCGTTCGAGTGAGGGGAAAACAGAAGCAGAGGAAAAGATGCCTTAATTCCTCTAGAAATAATAAAAGTTTGAGTGTATGAAAAAGGCCTCGTAAAAAGACATGGAGTCGCCACCAATCTTTTTTAGCTAGGTGTGATCGGCCACCTATTAAAACCGGTTTTATAAAACATTTTAAAATTAATTAAAATATTTTTAAAACCAATTTCAAGTCTGCGTTATAAACCAGAGAAATCAAATAAGCGGGTTCGAGAGTCGATTACGTTCGGGGAAGGATTAGCACCCCTACAATGCCCATATAAATCGGTACCTTATTAATCGTGTGTTATCTCAAGTCTCGGTAAAAAGTTGGTTTTTAATTTAGTATTTCTAGTTAATTCCCAAATTAAAGAAAAATAATTCCATTTTTAATTGAAAATGATCTGGAATTTATTAATTCAAAATTTTCCTATATTCCCCGACAAAATTAGCAAAATATAGAAAATTTTATTCATTTGGAAAACTTTCCAAATCATTCTCATTTTTGGAAAGAAAGATATTCCTTTGTTAATGATAATTGATGATATTCTCTCCAGCAAATCCGGTAGAGAACTCATGAATTATTTTAACTCTGGAATATGTTTATTTTTATTGAAAATCATTATCTTTTTCAAAACATTTAAAAATATGAACATGAACATGTATGACATAAATAAAATGACATGGCAAAGTCTAAATAATATAATGCAACCTAAATGATATGACATAATTTAAATGGCATAGTAAATTCTAGGTGAAATGAAAAATCCTAAGTATCATGGTATACTCTAAATGAGATAAAATGATTTAAATGACATGGCAATTTGAAATGATATGACATATTATAAATGACATGGCATGTTATAAATAAAATAACCTAAATGACATGGACTATGATCTAAATGACAAGAAATGACATGAAATTAAAAGAATGCTAACATATAATATGCAAGAAAATGAAAATAAAAATAATAATAATAATGTATGAACATAGTATTTGCTAAACAATATGACAAAAATAACTAAATAAAAAGCATAGGATATCATGAAACATTCAAAATCATATGGCAAAAAAATATAAGATCATAAAATGTGAAGTAAAATAATAATAATATCATGAAAAATGTCATAGCAAAAATCACACATTTAAATAAAATGCATGAGCATAGAAAATGCAATGCATGAAAATGTATTTTTTTCCTCTAAATAAAGAAATCCGTATATCTAAAAAGATATCCGGCTACCTTAGGAAAGTTTTTCAAATTATATTTTGTAAAAAAAAAACTTTGTGATTGTTTGAAAACAATTTTGAGGAGAAACTTGAAAAAAGATTAAAACCCTTACCAAACCCTTTTAAAATGGCTCTAATTTCCTAAGTTTAAAATCCCGGACTTCACCACCCTTAAACCGAGATTTATAAAATCATTTTTAAAGTCTAAAAAGGCTTAGGAACTACCCTAAGACAGTAGCTAATGCTTCTAACCAACCCCCTCTAAATGCCTTAGCCAAATTCAACTATTATTCCTCTTTTAATTTCAAATCTGCCTCTACTGTCCGGTTTTGCCACATGATTTTTTAGCCTATTTTTAAAAATTCAAAAAAAATCTAAAATAAATACTGGAGACTCAGAACATGTGAAACTACACGAAAAAAATTGGCTTAATTTTCTGATTAAAGATGACTGCCCAGAAAAATCAGATAAGTTCGAGTACTAGGTGAAAAAAAGCTGTTTTGTCAAAACACATTTTTTGCCTTTGATAAATTCATTCAAAAATCACAGTAAAAATTGTTGGAGATCATCCTAAAGACCTAAGGACAGTAGCTAAACATTTAAAAATCTTGGATAAAAATTGGCTAAGTAAAAAAAAAAAATGACAAAGGTAGAATGATCAATTTGACAATTCCTTAATTTTCCACAAGTATGCTCAAGAGAGCTTGACTTTGAGCCATGAATTGGCCTAAGTCACAAATCAAGAGTTAATGACATGGAATGAATGATCATACAACAAATGAAATGTATGAAATGCATGGTCTAAAGGTCTAATGGTGAAGGAAATGCATAACAATTCAAAACAACCTAAATGCCTAGCATGAATTTGCATGGCAATAAATGCTATCCTAATTCAATATGCATGCAATGCTTGATAATGCAAATATGACTTGGACCTATTATGTTATGAATATGCATGAATATACTAATGTGACCTAAGACCTAAATAGCATAGTAGTGCATGACAATACCAATGTGATTTAAGACTCAATATGCATGGCAATACCAATATGGCCTAGACCTAAAATGTAATGAACATGCATAGCAATACTATGAACATACAATGACTCATGAAACTAATGTCAATGCTGGAACAACCAAAAACTAATACACAATTTCAAGATATGATAATGCAAAGCATGTTACCTAAACAAAATGCAAACGCATGACAAGGTAAGGGATGCATGAAGAGGCCAAATGATCACATGAGACTCTAATGCAATCCTATTTAGTAAATGACACAAGCACATGACAAATCATATTAAGATGCATAATGTCATGACATTTTCAATAGCATATAACATACTAAAATCAAAATGCACAAGCTCATGGCATGGAAATGCAAACAAGTTAAGAAACAAAAGGGAAATGCATATGCAAGGCATACAAAAAGTGGAGTGTCGAATGGTCATGAAAAAAATGATGGCATTTTATCATAGCATTTTCATAAGCACTACTAAAATCAAAATGTATAAGTTCATGGCATGGAGATGCAAACAAGTTAAGAAACAAAAGGAAAATGCACATGCAAGGCATACAAAAAGTGAAGGGCCGAATGGTCATAAAAAAATGATGAAAATGCAAACATGTAAGACATGATACATGAAGAAAATGCACAACATGAGCATATGAACAACCATGGCCGAATATGCAAGGATACAATATCAAGAATGGAAATAAAATATATAAGTAAATATAGCATAGAAAATAATGTAAAGAACATATATATAAAAGATTTAACATAGACATGCAAAACAAATAACAAGCAAAACTAGTAAGTAAAATAAGGAAAGTTAAGCTCCATGGTTGGTATCAAATGGGCATAGCCTCTCACCTAACCATAATCACTTGGTCTTGCCAAGATCATGAAGCCTTTCCATCTCAATAAAACAGAAAATAAACCATGCAAAACAGAAAATAAGGTGAGCTTCATGGTAGGTAAAAATGGGCATAGTCTCTCTCCTAACCATGGTCACTTGGTCTAGCCAAGATCATGTAGCCATTTCAACCTTTTTGCTTCATCTTTTGAAAAAAATCAGAACCTTAGAATACTCTAAAAAACCATTTAAAAATCATTTTTCACAAGAACATGAAAGGAAGAAAAAAAAAGGAAAAACCAAGGCAAGTAAATGTGCCATATTCGGCCATAGCATGAAACCATAAAAAAAAAATTGTTTTCCACCATTTTAATGAAGAAGAAGAGATGAAAACATAAGTAAACATTAAAAAACATTGTTTCTAAGAAAAATGTAGTAGGAAAACAAGATAGAAAATCAAGAAAATACCATGGAAATCAAGAAGAAAGCTAGGCTAGGGCTCGGTAGAGATGACTACCTTCAAGCTCTCAATTGAAAACCTTTTTTTCTTTCTTTCAAAACCTTTTTCTTTGCTAAATTAGCTACTATTTCCAGCCAAAAAACCTCTAAAAAAATGAAATCATCCTCCTCCCTTTAGCTTTGGCCAAATGGTCCTCTAGCCCCTGGATGGGAATTCCACTTTTTCTCCTCCACTCTTGGCCTTTAGATTAAGATATTTTGATGACAACATAAAAATGATAGCAGCCCTTAAGATGTGTACTCAGCCCTTGTAGTAATCTTAGCCCTTAGATGCAAAAGAGGACCAATCCCATGCACTCCCTTGCTTGCTCCTCTTGAGTGCCTACCCTTGGATGAGTTGTGCTCTTCCATTCTTGGTCATTGGATGAGGCCAACATAAAAATGACATCTTGTAGATTAAATCCAGCCCTCAACATGTGTACTCAGCCCTTGTAGATGGCCTAAGCCATTGGATGAAAAGAGATAATCCCATGCACTTCCCTGTTCAACCGAATGGATGCTCACCCTTGTATTAATTGTGCTCATCTTTTTTCTTCCATTCTTGTTCATTAGATGAGGGTTCTTTTATGACAAATAAAAATTTCATCTTGGCATTTAAATTTGGCCATTGGATGGTGCATTCAACTTTCCTACAAGGCACCTAAGCCATTGGATGAAGGGGGGCCATTTGCAAGGTGTTAGTGGTAGCATGTGGCTTGATAGTGACTAGGGAATTAAATTTTTCAAGCTTTCTTCTTCTCCTCTATGTTGGCTGACCAAGGGAAGAAAAAATCCCAGCAATTCCTTCTTTTTTTATATTTTCATCAATTACAAATTTGCCCTTTTTGGTTTCTTTAGTGAAATGACCTTTTTGCCTTCCGAACTTAAATAAATAGCAAACGGACTCCAAATTTGAATTTTCTTTTTTCAATACTTCCAAAATAATCAAAAATTGAATTCTGGAAGTTTTCAAAATTTTCCGAGTCCATTTGCTATTTATTTTAGATTTATTTTCGAAATTATCCCTTTTATGCACCCGAACTTTAATATTTTTTAAACGAACTCCGAATCCATATTTTTCATCACCAATATTTTCCAAATAATTTAAAAATGTGATCTGGAAGTTTTCATAATTTTTGGAGCTCATTTGCTATTTTTCGGGATTTATCTGCTTGAATTACTACATAGGGGACCCGAATTTTGGCCATTTTGCAAACGAACGCCAAATCAAGATTTTCTTTCACCAATCTCTTCCAAATAATTTAAAAATGATATTTCCAAATTTTCAGAAATTTTGGAGTTCATTTGCTATTTTTTCGGGATTTATCCTATTGAATTACTACGTAGGAGACCCGGTATTTGGCCATTTTGCAAACGAACTCCGAATCAAGATTTTCTTTCACCAATCTCTTCGAAATTATTTAAGAATGATATTTGCAAATTTTCATAATTTTTGGAGTTCATTTGCTATTTTTCCCATATTTTCCTATTTTACCCTTTTGCCTCTAAAACCCGATTTTGCTCAAAACAAGTCCGATTTTTAGATTTTCTTCAAATTAAGCCTTGGGCTATCCTTGTTTAATCATTTCTCATCAATTAAAGGCTTTAGATCTTTCGAATCGGGTCATTTCTATAATTCTTCCAAATTTCACCGAAATCCACCAAAAAACCCTAATTCTAGGTTTTCTTTCTAATTGACTTTTCTATCAATTTTTCTTCCAAATGGCTTCTCCATTACCCGTAGTCAATGCTTATCTTTCATTTGAGACCTTCAATTCCGACCAATTTGATCGTTTAAGCACTTTTCCCCAAATTTCCAGAATTAGGGTTTTCTTTCTACTGAATCTCGTAACCCAATTTTCAACCTCCATATCTTTTAATGTAAACCTCGGATTATCAAAATTCTTTCACCGTTTTTCAATTGAACCTCAAATCTTGATTTTGAAAGTGGGTTGACTTTTTTAGTAGTTGACTTTTTTTAGGTTGACTTTTTCGAGTTTAACTTTTTTCTGTCTGCTTTCTTAGACTAAGCCTCGGAGTACCACCTGTAGGATGAGAAAAGCCTTTTAGCATTATGAAACATCAATTTAGGAAGAAAATGTACCTGATTTAGGGGTCCGGACAAAATTAGGCGTCTACAACTAATGCTGAGAATTAGGAATCAGGCAAAGATAAACAAACACTAATTTTGTACAATTAGTGAAATCACATGTGAAGGAAAGGGAAAGGGGTTTTCTTTTCTTCTTTTTCGTCATTTTTTCATCCTTTCATTCTTCTTCAAAATATATATATATTTTTTTTAAAAAGCTGTAAATTGAAGATTTTATCCTTAAATTGAATTCCCTGACTAATCAAGGCTCGACCTCTTTCAAGGAAACGGGTTCGATTTCAAAATAAAAAATTATGCTCGAAGGTCTTAAAAATGGTGCCCGGAGGTCTTAAGAATGGTGCCCGAAGGTCTTTAAAATGGTGCCTGGAGGTCTTTAAAATGGTGCCCGGAGGTCTTACCCGTGATGAAAAATTATGCCCGAAGGTCTTAAAAATGATGCCCGAAGGTCTTTAAATGGTGCCCGAAGGTCTTAAAAATGGTACCCGAATGTCTTTAAAAATGGTGCCTGAAGGTCTTTAAAATGGTGCCCGAAGGTCTTTAAAATAGTGCCTGAAGGTCTTTAAAAATGGTGCCTGAAGGTCTTTAAAATGGTGCCCGAAGGTCTTTAAAAATGATGCCCGTCTTTAAAATGGCGCCCGAAGGTCTTTAAAAATGGTGCTCGAAGGTCTTAAAATGGTGCCCGAAGGTCTTTAAAATGGTGCCCGAAGGTCTTTAAAAATGGTGCCCGAAGGTCTTAAAATAGTGCCTGAGGGTCTTTAAAATGGTGCCCGAAGGTCTCACCCTTGATTAAAATACCTTGATGTCAGTCTCAAGGTTTGACTCATTTGATAAACAGAATGAATCCGATTTAAAACAAAAGGAAATATCTCGATGGTGGTCTCAAGGCTCGACTCACTTGATAAAATAGAATGAATTCGATTTAAAACAAATGGAAATACCTAGACAGTGGTCTCAAGGCTCGACTCATTTGAGAAGCAGAACAAGTTTGAATTGGGAAGCCAAAGTTTTCTTGATTCCTGCAATGTTAGCTAAATGCAATGATGAGAATGACATTCTTTGCAAATGCTGATATGATTTCTGAGGATGAATGCAGTCAGATGATTGTGTCATGATTTCTAATCCATGGTTTCTTTGAGATTCACAGATTATCTGACTTCATGATGGAGTCTTCAATTATTCACTGATGCCCCACTTAAAGAATCCTTTACTCAAGATAATTTGTCAAACAGTCCCAGTTTCTGACCTCGCTGAAATTCACAAATTTCTGACTTCATGACAGCGTCTCCAACACAATCATTGTTTTCCTTTTCTTGGTGAATTTTCCATCAAGATTAGTGGTTTCCAAACTTTTTCTAAGATTTAGATCTATTCCTTAGTAATACTTTTAAACTCCCTTTTATTAAAAATTTTATGTTTACTAATCATCATTCAATTTAATAAAAAACAAAAATGCAATTTCAAAAATGTATGAAAGAAAGTATGAAACAAGCAATTGTCATAAAAGGGGTAACAAAATTTATTGCAACATATGTTTTAAGATGATAAAAGTGGATATCAAGGATATAAGAAAAAAATGTAAAGTTATAGGTTGTTGATGCCCGGGATACGGAATATCGTGGACCCCATTTTTTTCAAATCATCTGAAATTTCTCTTGAACGGTCAATTTACTTGGGTAATCCCTCGGCTTTCATAGTTACGTCAGACTGAGTTGTTCCCTTTTTCTCTGATTTTCAAATACTTTCTCCCCTTTTACACGGAGCATTGACTCAAACCTTAATCAGTACTTGAGCCGCCCTTTGTTGATTTTCAACTCAAGTGTCCCCCATTTGGTATTAAGTCGCCCTTTGCGGGTTTCCGGCTTAAACCTCTCCTTTTTTTTTTTTTATTCTACCATGTGTAGACACCTAATTTTGTCCGGACCACTAAAACAGGTATGTTTTCTTCGTACAGTGATGTTTCAGAATGTAAAAAGACCTTTTTCATCTTGCAGGTGGTACTCCGAGACTTAGTTTAAGAGGGCGAGCATAAAAAGACAAACTCGAAAAAAGTCAACCTCGAAAAAAGTCAACCCCAAAAAAGTCAACCCCAGAAAGTCAACTACTGAAAAAGTCAACACACTTTCAAAATCAAGATTTAAAGTTCAATTGAAAAATGGTGACAGAATTTTGATAATCCGAGGTCTACATCGAATGATATGGAGTTCGAAAGATGGGTTATGGAAATTCAGTAGGAAGAAAACCCTAATCCGAGAAATTTGGGGAAAAGTGCTTAAACGATCAAATTGGTCAAAGTTGAAGGTTCCAAATGAAATATAAGAACTGACTACGGGTAATGGAGAAGCCACTTGAAAGAAAAGTTGAAAGAAAAGTTAATCCGGGAGAAAATCGAGAATTAGGGTTTTTGGTGGATTTTGGTGAATCGGAAAGAATCATAGAAATGACCCAACATGGTAAGACTAAAGCCCCCAATGGATGAGGAATGATTGAAAAGGGATAGCCCAAGGCTCACTTTGAAGAAAATCTGAAAATCAGACTTGTTTTGAGCAAAACTGGGTTTCGGAGGCAAAAGGGCAAAATTGGAAAATTTGGGAAAATAGCAAATGGACTCCGAAAATTCTGAAATTTTGCAAATCTCATTTTTAAATCATTTGAAAGAGATTGGAAAATGAAAATCTTGATTCGGAGTTCGTTTGCAAAATGGCCAAATCTCTGGCTTCTTATGTAGTAATTCAAGAAGGAAAATCCCGGAAAAATAGAAAATGAGCTCCAAATCTTCTAAAAATCTGCAAATATCATTTTAAAATTATTTGTAAGCGATTGGGAAAAGAAAATCTTGATTCGGAGTTCGTTTGCAAAATGGCTAAATCCCGAGCCCCTATGTAATAATTCAAGCAGATAAATCCCGAAAAAATACCAAATGAGCTCCAAAAATTATGAAAACTTCCAGATCACACTTTTAAATTATTTGGAAGAGATTGGTGAAGAAAAATCTTGATTTGGAGCTCGTTTAAGAAATGGTAAAATGTGGGGGCATGAAAGGGCATTTTTGGAAGAAAAAATCCAAATAAATAGCAAACGGACTCGAAAAATTTTGAAAACTTCTAAAATTCAATATTTTATTATTTTTAAAGTATTAAAAAAATAAAATTTGAATTTGGAGTCCGGTTGACATTTATTTGCATCCGGGGGGCAAAACGGTCATTTCAACCAAGCAACCGAAAAGGGCTTCTTTTGGCCTTTCAAAAAATCAGACTTTGGCTGGAAAAGAGAAGTTCTGGCCTTCCAAGGCCCAAAGGAAGGAGGAAGCTTCTGATTTTTCAATCAAATGGCCAAGAATTAAGAGTTAGTTAGAGATTCTTTTTGATCAAGCCATTGTGATTAAGGCACATAGGCCAAGGGAGAGTGTCAACATTATTCTTGAACAGATGTAGTTATGGACAACTGATATGCTAATCTAAGGGTGATAATTTCATGATTTTTCACCTTGAATTACTAGCCATTTGATGGAAATTGGTTAGGATGAAAATGACAACATCCTTGCATGAGAGAGAGGGGCATTCGGCCAGCCTTAAGGGAGGGGGCAGAATTCATTTTCATGGACTTCACTTTTTCAGGTTTCTCTTTGTTTTGCTTAGTTTTTCTCTCCTTGGTTGAAAGCAAAAAGAAAAACTTTAGGAAAGAAAGGAAAGTTTGAAGAGATAAAGCTTGAAATATAGCTTCTTGAGGTTGCTCTTAAGCACCAACTCTTGCACTTTCTTGATTTTTCCATTATTGTTTTTGCTATTTTGATTATTATTTGGTGAGTTTTCTTTTTAAATAAGTTTTTTTTTTAATTTTCTTTTAATTTTTTTTGTGTTCTTCTTAAGTTTCTTCTTCATCTCTTTCTTAAATTATTTTTACAAATTTTTTCTTATTTTTCTTTAATGGCCGAATGGCCTACATTTTTTTTATTGTTGTTGCTATTTTTGATTTAATTTATCATGTTATTTATGTTATTTTCTTTAATCTTGATGCTTTAAGTGTTCTTCTACTTCATATATTTGAATCATGTTTTAATTTGGTTGCTTTGTTTGTTGCCATTTATGATTTAAATATCATGTTCTTGCATTTTAAATTTTCTATTTTCATAATGTTTAAATTTGTTGATGTTTTATACTTAGTGTATCAAGTGTTTGTGAAAATGCTTGTTTGGTTTTAGTATTTCTATTTTGCATTTGCATGATTTGAGTATTATATTTTAGTTGAGCAGGTTTGTATATCAAGTGTTTGTGAAAATGCTTGTTTGGTTTTAGTATTTCTACTTTGTGTTTGCATGTTTTGAGTGTTATATTTTAGTTGAGCATGTTAGCATATCAAGTGTTTGTGAAAATGCCATGCTTGTTGGAGCCTGAGGCCATTCGGCTACTCCATGGGTTTTACATTGTATGTGCATTTTTACCATGTTAGTGGATAGGTTTTGCATTTGCATGACATTTTATTGAGTATTTAGTTTAAGTATACCAAGTGTTTATGAAAATGCCATGCTTGTTAGGAACCATAGGCCATTCGGCCACTCCTTGTATTCTAGCATCATGTGTGCATTTCTGCTATGTTAGTTGATAGGTTAGCATTTGCATGATATTTGGTTGAGTTTTTGGTTTAAGCATGCCTTGTGTTTATGTTATTTCCATGCATATATTAGATGTTAGGTTAGGTTTATTTTGCCATGCATGTCCATGCATTTTTTACTTAGGTTGCATTAAATGTCATGCAAGTTCATTTAGGTGTAGGTCACTATATGGATGCCATGCATTTTTTCATGACAATTAGGTTTAAACTCATGCATTTCATGCATCATATTTGCTGTAATTTTTCATGCATTTCATGTTCATGCCACTTGACTAATGACTTAGGCCAATTAATGGTTCAAAGTCATGCTCTCTTGAGCACACTTGTGGAAAATTAAGGTTTGTCAAATTGATTATTCTACCTTTGTGATTTTTTTTACTTAGACAATTTTTGTCTAACCTTTAAAAAGTCCTAGCTACTGTTTGTGAGCCATTTTTTGAGTCTTAAATATTTTTAATTTGATTTTTAAATCATTTTATCAAAGGCAAAAATGTATTTTGGCAAAACAGTTTTTTCACCCAGTACTCGTACTTTTCCGATTTTTCTGGGCATTCATCTTTAATCAGAAAATTAAGCTGATGTTTTCCCGTGTAGTTTTACATATTCTGAGTTTCCAGTATTGTTTTTAGAATTTTTTAAAATTTTAAAAATAGGGTAAAAATCGTGGCTTAAAACTGGACAGTGGAGTCAGAATTGAATTTAAAGAAAAATCATTTTTTTGTTTTGGTTAAGTTACTTATAGGGAGCTGATTAGAAAGTTTAGCTACTGACTTAGGTTAGTTTCTAAGCCTTTTTAAACTCTAAAAATGATTTTTTAAGTCTCGGGTTAAAGGTGGTTAAGTCCGGGATTTTTAAACTTAGGAAATTAGAGCCATTTAAAAAAGGTTTAGCCCAATTTTTTATTCTTAATCTAGGCTTTTCAAAATTGTTTTCAAACAATCACAAAGTATTTTGGTTTTAGAATATTTAATTTGATATATCTTCCTAAGGTAGCAGGATATCTTTTTAGATATACGGATTTCCTTAATTAAAGGAAAAAATACATTTTCATGCATTGCATTTTCCATATTCATGCATTTTATATAATATGTGATTTTTGCTATGATAATTTCTATGATATTGTTATGATTTTGAGTTATGTTATATTGTTTATTATATGATTTGGAATATTTCATGATATCCTATGCTTTTTATTTAGTTATTTTTTGTCATATTATTTAGCATATACTATGTTCATGCATTATTATTTTCATTTTTATTTTTATGCATATTATATGATAGCATTATTTTATATTTTATGTCATTTAAATTATATGCCATCATTCATATTTGCCATGTCATTCAAATTATTTCATCTCATATAGAATATATTATGTTACCTAGGTCATTTCATGTAGAATATGTTATGTTACCTAGGTCATATCATTTAGGATATTTTATTTCATTCAAAATATATCATATGATTCAGGATATTACAATTCATATAGAATATATTCTGTTACATAGGTCATTTCATTTCATTTAGAATATATCATATAACTTAGGACATTTCATTTCATTTAGAATATGTGCTAAGGCATTTAAATTATATTATATCATTTAGGTTGCATTATGTTATTTAGATTTTGCCATATCATTTTATTGATGTCATGCATATACATATTCATATCTTTTAAAATGTTTTCAAAAGGATAATGATTTTCAATAAAATAAAGATATTCCCGAGTTAAAATAATTCATGAGTTCTCTGCCGGGTTTGCTGGGGAGGATATCATCAATTATTATTAATAACGAAATATCTTCTTTAAAATTCTGGATCATTTTTAATTAAAAATGAAATTATTTTTCTCTAAATTGGGAATTAACTTGAAATACCAAACTTAAAACCAACTTTATACCGAGATTTGAGATAACACACGATTAATAAGGTACCGTTTTATACGGACGTTTTGGGGGTGCTAATCCTTCCCCATACATAATCGAATCCCGAACCCGTTTCTTTGATTACTTTGGTTTTAAACGCAGACTTGAAATTGGTTTTAAAAAATGTTTTAATTAATTTCTAAAATATTTTATAAAATCGGTTTTAATAGGTGGCCGATCACACCTAGCTAAAAAAGATTGGTGGCGACTCCATGTCTTTTTCAAGGTCATTTTCAAAACCTTCATTTTTCTAGAGGAATTAAGTCGATTTTTCCTCGAGTTTTTTTTTTTTAATGTCACGCTTAACGAATAATAAAGTCTTGCGATGAGACTTGTTATTTTTTAGGTTGCGACAGCTTAGTGACTCCACTGGGGACAATTAGAGAGTTAGGCCTAGAATTAGTCGTGTGTTATCAAAGTCTCGATTTTGTTAGTTTAATTGGTATTTAATTTTAATTCCCACATTTAAAAAAATAAAAATAATTTCAAAAAAAATAATGAAATGTTTTTAAATATGTTCATATTTCATGTGCATACATATTATAATTGTTCTCTGGTTATTTTGGTGCATATATTTATTTATTGATTAATTGATGATTTATGTTGTTTAATCTTGTTGGGGCATTTAGAATAAGGGATATAGAATAGGTGGTGAAAGGTTTGTTATTTCTTCTCACACACTACACTACACGTGCATTTGCATATCATGAATCCTATACCCGGGGTCCGTCCTTTTAAGTGGGAGCAAAGTAACTAAGCCTTCGTGATTAACAATCCGCATGGGCTAGTGAAACACTTCCGGAGTACTAAATTACCTAAGCCTTCGTGATTAACAATCCGCATGGGCTAGGGAAATAAACTCTAACAAATTGAACCCACTTTTATCGGGGTGCCTTACTACCCTTCACCGACGACAGTGAGGAACAATTCGGGGATTTTAGAATTCATTCACCTTCATATAGTAAACCTAGACGAAGCCATGCCGGATTTCCAATTAGATATCCCAAAGTTAAGAACACATGGAGGAATATTTCCAATCCTTTTACCTTCTATTCTACTTTCCGAATAAGTTTACTTTTTCGGACAATGATGAACGTACATCACAATGCCCCGTAATAAATGTTGATATTTCATCCCCGGGGTGTTATAATGCTGAAATTTTGTTGGTATCCTCACGAATAATTATTGTTTTGAATTATATGTTTTTTTTGTATTATTCATATTTATTCCTGTTACTAATTCATTTTCTTTTTGTTGTTGTTTTTTTTGTTTCTTTTTTGCATTCTTGCCATCATTTTTGCACATTTGAAGGTTATTAGTCTCGGGATATTATTCAACCAAAAGGGCTTTCATGGAGGGTCAGAGTGTCTCAGTGGTCGAGAAACATTTAGAGGTTAGGAAGCAGTCCGAGAAAGGTCAGCAGGATAATGGGGATTGTTTGAAGATAGGATATGTGTCAGCATTGCCAGCCGAGGTTGATCTTATTATCAAGAAAAATGATCTCCAGGAGTTGATTGATATATGGAATCAGTGGAACATATCGGAAAAAGAAGCCTTCTCTCAGACATATGGGGACATGGCACTGTTAGCTCAGGTTAAGGTCAGTGGCGAGGTGATCCGGGCTGTGGTACAATTCTGGAATCCCATTTATCGGTGTTTTACTTTCAACCGAAAGGATATGACTCCAACCATAGTGGAGTATTCGACCTTGCTGCATATTGAGAATGTTATTCCCGATCGTATTTATTTGAAGGATACAAAGACGCCGAGTTTCAAGAAAAAAGTGTCTAAGATTTTGGGAGTGGAAAGAAATTGGGTAGAAAGCCATGTTGTCTGAAAAGGGGTAAGCTACTGTATATCATGGGACATTTAACAGGCTTTAATCCATAGCCATTCAAGCAAGGAGACAGTTAGGAAAATTTTTTCTTTGGCTATCTATGGTTTCGTTATCTTCCCGAAAACATTAGGGTATGTGGATGTGGCGATATTTGATGTTTTCGAGAGGCTTGAGCAAAGGATAAACCCAGCCCCGACAATCATAGCAGAAATAATCCGATCCCTGAATTTCTGTAGATGGAAAGGCAAAGGTCATTTTGTAGGTTGTATACAGCTCCTCTGCATATAGGTTCAGAGCCATTTCTGTAAACAGGAGAATTTCCCTCTTCGCTCATATTGGAAATCTTTTGCACCAATTGGTGAATTTCTTAAGAGGGATTGGCTTGAGAATAGGACTGAGGGGCAATGGATCAACATATTCGGAATATCAGGGCTAAGATGATAGTTTGGAGAGCTCCATGGATAGCTCCTATGTCGACATTGTATAAATGCAGAGATAAAGCTTATGTTCCATTATTGGGGGTATAGGGTGGAGTGAGCTATGCACCACTGCTAGTACTGAGGCAATCAGAATCTCGTCAGTTTACTCCAATAACCCATGACCTTAGTAATTTAGAATTTGCTTACAGAGAAGATGCATATTCGGGAAAAGTCCGTGAGATTGTGGTGGCATGGAAGGAAACTCATCGGGTGGAGGTAGCTAGATATGCTGATATCGTCACACCTGATTACCTGACATGGAGGGAATAGAGGGTTAATGGTAGGTTGTTGACACTGGATAGGAAAGAAGTTCGGCATTTGAGTTCACCTCCCAAGGAAGCGCCATCAGAGTTAGAAATCGCAAGGGCGGAATTTGAAAAAGAAAAGGCCCGGATGAAAAAAGAGATTGCTCGATTGCAAGAAAAGCTTGAGAATATGAAAGATAGGGAGGTAGCCATAGAAAAAGAAAAGGAAAAGATCAAGAGAGAGCGGGACACTGTTCAAAGTGATCTTCAGGAATGACACTTGGAGAACAAGAGGTGTCGTTTCGAGCTCAAATTCGAGGGGACTCTCAAGACTTCCGGGGAATGGGAATAAGAAGTCAGAAACCTCAAGAAGGAGAAGAACTATTGGGCAAAAAAAAAACATGAGGAAGCCTGAGCAAATCAACTTGAGAAACAAGCTAGGGAAAGCTTACACAGCGATGCTTCTGCTGACACGTCAAAGGGTCGTAACAAGTAGGGATTAGATGGAAGAGCAAGGCACTTAAAAGAGGACAGTGAAGAAGGTCCAGGATCCGAGGGAGTTATTATAGGACCAGTATTTTGTAATAGTTTTAGGAGAGACAGATTATCACATTGTTTTAAGCAGGGATCTTTTTTTGATGTATTTAGTTCCAGGAAATCAATGAAAGACCGCTTCGCTGGAATTATCCCGAGGCCAATACTTTAAATACATTCATCATTCACTAGTTCTTTCTTTTATATATTTTATTTGTTCATTCATTTAAATTCATAATCATTCATTCATTTATTCTTTATAAATTCTTCATACACTTAGTCATTTATTTATTGGTCCATTCATTTATTCATATAGGTTCATACACTTAGTCAATTACTTAGTTGTTCATTCATTTAAATTCATAATCATTCATTCATTATTCTTTATAAATTCTTCATACACTTAGTCATTTATTTATTGGTCCATTCATTTATTCATATAGGTTCATACACTTAGTCAATTACTTAGTTGTTCATTCATTAATACTGGTTCATTCATTCATTTATTCAATTATTCATTTTTCATAAAATAAAATAAGAAATGTGTCAATAATTTCTAATCCATGGTTTTTAAAACTAAAGGTACAATTGGTCGCACTCAGAAAGAACCAGACTTCCAACACCCTTACAATACTCGATCTCGAACAAGAGCCATGGAAAATGATCAGCTTGCCAAAATTGAAAGAATGGAAAGAATCCAGAAAGAACTGCAGGAACAGTTAACTAAGTCTCAAGAGGAGACTCGGGAACAGATGACAAAACTCATGGAGATGATGAGCACTATGATGAAGCATAAGTGGCCCGGAGAAAATTCGGCTACTGGAATGGGGGC
This sequence comes from Fremontodendron californicum, assembly GCA_030761205.1. Taxonomy (NCBI): domain Eukaryota; kingdom Viridiplantae; phylum Streptophyta; class Magnoliopsida; order Malvales; family Malvaceae; genus Fremontodendron; species Fremontodendron californicum. The sequence goes on along the minus strand of JAULJL010000006.1, from coordinate 17,030,115 downwards.
AGTGAATCAGGAAGATCGACCAGAAGTGGTACAGAGAAATGGCCAAACATCCTAACCTATGGGAAATGAACTCCCAACTGGGGCAGCATCCTACATCTATATCCAACCAGCAGCCGAAGCATAAAATTTCAGTCCTAAAAGGGGTAACATCGGAGTTGATCCAATTGAGGTTGAGGTTCCAGATTTTGAAGAAATGGTAGAAAAGGAAAAGGCCAAAATGACTGAATTGAAGAGGGTCGAAACCGCTGAATCTCAGAAGAAATACCAGCTGCTAGAGGAAAAGCTAAGGGCAGTTGAAGGGGCAGAGTTGTTTGGCAGTCTAGATGCCAAAGAGATGAGCTTGGTACATGATCTAGTAACTCACCCAAAATTCAAAGTACCAGACTTTGAAAAGTATAATGGGACCACTAACCCATCAGCTCATCTGACCATGTACTGTAGATGGATGACGGGGCATGAGGATAATGAGAAATTGCTTATTCATTGCTTCCAAGATAGCTTGACAGGGTCAGCCACCCGATGGTACAATCAACTGAGTCGTACCAAAATTCGTTCATGGACGAATTTGGCCAGAGCTTTCATGGAATATTATAAGCATGTTTATGACATGGTACTGGATAGGCTGTCATTACAGAATATGGAAAAGAGGTCCAATGAGAGCTTGAAAGAATATTCGCAGAGGTGGAGGGATCTGGCCACACAAGTGCAACCCCCTTTAACTAGCAAAGAAACCACGGTACTTTTTATCAACACATTGAAAGCACCACCCTATTATGACAAATTGGTAGGAAGCGCTACCAAAGATTTTGCAGATATGGTAATATCTGGGGAAATGATTGAATCAGCTATTAAGAATGGGAAGATGGAAGGGGGTGAGTCTGCTCCCCAAAGAGAGTTTTTTCCACAAAGAAGAAGGAAGAAACACATGCAGTAAGCTTCAGCCAATACCCCTATACACCTCCTACACCATACACACCACTAAGGCCCTATACTCCTACCACACCTTATGCACCTCAAACACCTTACACACCATACCCGGGGTATAATCCTTATTACCCCAATGTCAACCACCTTACCCAAAACCCATTCCCTTACACCAATATACCACAACAACCATTCCCAACTGGTATACCACCTCAAATAACCCTTCCTAAAAATGTTATCCCAAACACACAAGGGACTGCGCGCAATGACCAACTTTCACCAAGAAATGATCAAAAATCCCAATTTGATCTGATTCTTACCACCTACGGTGAGCTATATCCAAAACTATTGCAGGGTCAACTTGTTGCACCCGTGTACCTAAAACCTTTGACACCTCCATATCCAATGCAAACACTAACTGTGCATACCACGCGGGAATCCAAGGACATTCGATTGAAGATTGCCTAGCCTTCAAAAAGAAACTCCAAAGCCTGATCAATGCTGGGGTTGTGAAGTTTGGATCAAAAAATGGGCCGAACGTAGCTGGAAACCCATTGCCCAATCTTGCTGCGAATCAGGTAAATGCAATATTGACCGAAAAGGGTAGAAAATTAAAAAGGGATATTAGAGAAGTCAAGACTCCGATGCAGACAGTATGGGTTGAAATGGTGAAGGCAGGATGGGGGAAGATACAGATAGTCTGAAAATGGTTGCAAAAAGGGTGCATAATTGGTGCCCGTTTCACAAGTATGGAGGCCATGACATTCAGGACTGTGGGGACTTTCGAGTTAAAGTCCAAAGGATGATGGATAATGGGAAAGCCCAATTCTACGAGGAGGTAGAGGAGGAAATAGAAGTCATTGAAAATACAGGTGGCTATAGGATAGGAACACCACTGATCATCTACTATGATAAACCGGAGGTGAAAGTTATGCCAGTTATTGAGGAAAATGCGCCCAAGTTAATCATTGATTTACCTGTTTTCTTTTCATACAAGGAAAACAAGGCTGCACCATGCAAATATGACTGCAGCATGGTTATGCCTGGGTTTTCAAACCAGCAGGATATCACGGGTGTGGGGCATTTAACCCGAAGTGGAAGGTGTTATGCTCCGAAGGCTGCTGAACAGGTGTTAGGAGGACAGAGGAGCAGATAAAGGGAAAAAGGTAGTCGAGCCAATCCATATTGAGATGGATTTACCAAAAGAAACAGAGAGGGGATCAGCCTCGGTTAACAGAATGAAAGAACCAGTATGTGAGAAAAAAGCCTGTGAGTTCTTAAAATTTATAAAGCATAGTGAGTATAGCGTGGTTGAACAACTGCAGTGTCAACCAGCTAGAATCTCAATCTTATCATTGCTTTTGAATTCAGAACCACACAAAAATGCCCTATTAAGAGTATTGAATCAGGCATACGTGGCTAATAATATATCAGTGGAAAAATTGGACAGGCTGGTGGGAAACATCACAGCAGATGACTACATATTTTTCAGCTATGTGGAGATACCACCCAATGGTATTGGATCAACAAAAGCTCTCCATATAACTACCACTTGTAAGGGGCACATATTACCAAGAGTCCTTTTGGATAATGGTTCTTCACTAAATGTGATGCCTTTAGCAACCCTATCCAAATTTCTAGTGGATATATCCTATATGATACCAAGTTGCATAGTGGTCAGGGCTTTTGATGGAACAAGGAGAGAGGTTATGGGAACCATTGAAGTTCCTCTGGAGATAGGCCCGTGCATTTATACAGTGAACTTCTAGGTCAATGACATTAATCCATCTTATAATTGCTTGTTGGGAAGGCCATGGATACATTCAGCTGGGGCTGTACCCTCGTCTCTCCACCAAAAGCTGAAATTTGTGATGAAGGGCCGTTTGATCACAGTATCAGGAGAGGAAGACATAATAGCCTCCGCATCTACTGAATCTCCTTGTGTGGAGCCCAATGAAGAGGCCGTAGAGTGTTCTTTTTGGTCTTTGGAATTCGTAAATGTTGTTTTCGCCGCTGAATGATGGAAAATTCTGAAATCGAGGTTGTCCAAGAACACAAGATTGGGGATAAGAACTACCGTGGGAAAAGGCTGCAGGGCTAGAAAAGGTCTCGGGAAATATCTTCAAGGAATGGCTCGAGCGATGTAGGTAATAGGAAAGAAAGATCAGTTTGGCCTAGGGTATCTTCCGAAGGCCTATGAGAAAAGGAAACAAGTTGAAAGGAATCGACAAAGGAGGATGGCCCGTCTTACGGGTATGGATATTGAAAGGGAGCCTATGACATTCCCACCTATCGTTCACAGCTTTCGCTCAGCCGGTTCTCTCTTTTGAGAAAAGAATTTTGATGATGTGCTCGTAATGACAGAGCAAGCCTTCGAGAGATTCCAGGTGAATAGGGATGAGCAGATGTATGATGTGGAGATCTGCACGACTGAGGAAGACAGAATTGAAAGAGAGAATGCTAACTGGATGGTGCGACCTTGTCCACTAGGACATAGACTAACCAACTGGAGTGCGACTGAGTTGCCCATAGTTTTTAAGTCTATTCTAAAGTAATACTTTTAAAAAAGCAATCTTAATTATCTTTACCCAGAGATATTAAGAGTTTTTTCTATAATGGGCTTTTTAAATATATTCATTCAATAAATAAGAAGTACAATGAATTTTTTCCATATTTGATGTGTCTATATTCTTTCATTTTTGTTATTTATTTTGTTTTCATTATATATTTTCCTATATTGTTTCTTCTCCACCTATTTACAGGTGTGCGGATACGGAATATGAGGACTTTCCTGTCAGTAATTCTGAAATTGATTTTAAAAGACCCATTTGCACGGGTGATTTTGAGGCTAATGAAGATACTGAGGATTATGGTCTACCTCTAGATCTATTGAGGAAATTAGAACAAGAGGAGAAGCAAGTACTTCCTCATAAGGAATTATTGGAAACGATAAATCTGGGAAATGGTGAAGAGATAAAAGAAGTCAAAATTGGAACTTCATTGTCACCATCAATAAAAGGTGAATTGATAGCTTTGCTCCAGGAGTATGTGGATGTATTTGCATGGTCTTACCAAGACATGCCAGGGTTGGATTCGGATATTGTGGTTCATAAGCTCCCTTTAAGGCCAAAATGCAAGCCAATTCAGCAAAAGTTGAGAAGAATGAGGCAGACATGCTACTAAAGATAAAAAAGGAGGTGAAGAAGCAATTTGATGCTGGATTCTTAGAGGTGGCAAAATATCCAGAATGGGTGGCAAATATAGTTCCAATACCAAAGAAGGATGGCAAAGTGCGAATGTGCGTTGATTATCGAGATTTGAATAAGGCCAGCCCTAAAGATAATTTCCCTTTGCCCCACATTGATACTCTGGTGGATTATATAGCGAAAAGTTCTTTATTTTCTTTCATGGACGGGTTCTCATGATACAATCAGACCAAGATGGCACCGGAAGGTATGGAGAAAACCACATTTGTTACAATATGGGGAACCTTCTGCTACAAAGTAATGCCATTTGGGTTGAAGAATGCTGGGGCAACATACCAAAGAGCCATGGTGACCTTGTTTCATGATATGATGCATAAGGGAATTGAGGTCTACGTTGATGATATGATCGCTAAGTCACAAGGAGAAGAGGAGAATATTGCAAATCTTAAGAAGCTCTTCGAACGACTAAGGAAGTTTAGACTCAAGCTAAGTCCAGCAAAATGCACTTTTGGAGTCACCTCGGGGAAATTGTTGGGTTTTGTCGTCAACAAAAGAGGAATTGAGATTGACCCGGATAAAGTGAAGGCTATTCAGAATTTGCCACCACCTCGCACTCAGAAGGAAGTAAGAGGCTTTCTAGGGAGATTGAATTACATTGCTCGATTTATTTCACAGTTAACCGATAAATGTGATCCAATATTTAAGTTACTTTGAAAACGTGATCCAGGAGAATGGGATGAAGGTTGTCAGATTGCATTTGAAAAGGTTAAACATTACCTATCCAACCCACCAGTATTAGTGCCACCTATCCGGATAAACCAATGATGCTGTATTTATCAGTATTTAAGAGATCCATGGGTTGTGATTTGGGGCAGCTTGATGAAACTGGAAAGAAAGAACATGCAATTTACTACCTCAGCAAGAAATTTACAGATTATGAGTTGAAATATTCGTCGGTAGAGAAGTTGTGTTGCGCCTTAGCTTGGATTGCTCGAAGACTCAAATAGTATATGTTGTACCACACAACGTGGTTGGTTGCCAAGCTTGATCCAGTCAAGTACATGTTCGAAGCACCTTCATTGTCAGGAAGGATGGCAAGATGGCAGGTTTTATTGTCAGAGTACGACATTGTATATGTAAGTCAAAAAGCTATCAAGGGCAGTGCAGTGGCTGAATTTTTAGCAATTCGGGCAGTGGAAGATTATGAGCCGTTGAACTTTGACTTCCCGAATGAAGATTTGATGTATGCGTAGCAAGCAGACGAGATTTCCCTGAAGGAGAAAGTATGGAAAATGTACTTTGATGGCGCATCTAACGCCATGGGGCATGGAATTGGTGCAGTGCTTATATCCCGAGAAGAAGATTATTTTCCGTTCACTGCCAGATTGGATTTTGATTGTGCAAACAATACCGTTGAGTATGAAGCATGTACTATGGGCCTTCGTGCTGCATTGGACAGAAAGATCAAAGTATTGGAAGTTTTCGGAGACTCAGCCTTAGTGATTTACCAGCTACGAGGAGAATGGGAAACCCGAGATACAAAGCTAATCTGATACTGAGAACTCATATTGAGTTTATTGGAGGAGTTCGAAGAAGTGAATTTCAATTACTTTCCTCGAGAAGAAAACCCAATGGCAGATGCTCTAGCTACTTTGTCATCAATGTTTAAAGTAAATGAAGGGGCTGAAGTTGTGCCGATCAAGATGAGCATATATGAGTCTCCTGCCCACTGTTTGAGTATCGAAGAAGAAGCAGACGGTCTCTCTTGGTATAACGACATCTTACAGTACATCAAGAGTCAACAGTATCCAAAACAAGCAACAGAGAATGACAAGAGGACTCTAAGAAGGCTAGCAATGGGTTTCGTTCTAGACAGTGAGATTCTCTACAAGAAAGGGAAAGATCAAGTCCTATTGAGATGTGTCGGGTCTGCCGAAGCTCGAAGCATCATAGAAGAGGTCCATGAAGGGATATGTGGCACTCATACTAATGGTCACATGCTTGCTAAACAGATTATGAGGGCAGATTACTATTGGTTGACAATGGAAAGAGATTGCATTAGTTATTCTTGGAAGTGCCATAAATGTCAGATATATGCAGATAAGATTCATGTGTCGCCATCGCCATTACATGTCATGACTGTACCTTAGCCTTTTTCAATGTGGGGAATGGATATGATCGGGCCTATTACCCCGAAAGCTTCAAATGGACATCATTTCATCTTGGTAGCGATAGATTATTTCACAAAGTGGGTAGAAGCTGCTTCCTATGCGAATGTAACGAAGTCGGTGGTATGCAGATTTGTCAAGAAAGAAATCATATGTCGTTAAGGGTTGCCAGCAAGAATTATTTCGGATAATGCTCTCAATTTGAACAATAAGATGATGAGAAGTGTGTACTCAATTTCAAGATCACACATCATAATTCGGCACCCTACCATCCGAAGATGAATGGCGCAATAGAAGCAGCTAACAAGAATATCAAGAAGATTGTCGAGAAGATGACCAATGTGTACAAGGACTGGCATGAGATCTTGCCGTTTGCTCTTCATGCATATCGTACTTTGGTCAGCACATCTATAGGGGCAACACCATTTTTTCTGGTATACGGGATGGAAGCAGTGCTACCTATTGAAGTTGACATCCCTTCACTTCGGGTTTTGATGGAAGTTGGCCTAGAGGAAGTAGAATGGGTTAGAGCTCATTATGAACAGTTGAATCTCATCGAGGAGAAAAGATTGAAAGCAATTTGTCATGGGCAGTTGTATCAAAAAAGGATGATTCGAGCCCACAACAAGAAGGTTCGTCCCAGACAGTTCCGAGAAGGGGAGTTGGTACTGAGAAAAATTCTCTCTATAGCAAAAGACACGATAGGAAAATGGGCTCCGAATTGGGAAGGACCCTATGTGGTGAAAAGAGCTTTTTTTGGAAGAGCATTGATTTTAACTAGAATGGACGGGGAAGATTTCAGAAATCCCATGAATGCTGATGAACTGAAGAAGTATTATGCTTAAAAAAAAATGTGTGATGCTGTGCACATGGAAATTCGAATGATTCCAAGTGTAAAAATGGAAATTCTATATATCTATCTCCCCTGAGAATTGCTTTTCAAATAAAATATTCATGCTTGATATGATGAATGGCCATCTTTCGTATTCCTTCTACTAAGAATAAATTATCCTTAGTCACCGCTTTGAGTCTTAGGAATTATTTCTTTCTTTAAACCTTGATCAAGGATCACCCTCTATACTGGAGGGCAAATGCGAGGAAAGATAATCAGAAATCATGGCAAAAAGAAAGCCATCGAAAATGTGGCAAATGAAAGCCAACAAAGCAAAAAAGAAGAAAAAAGTCCAAAAAGGGACAAATGTTTCAAGAAAAAGTTCTCCTCAGGAAATGATCCTTGATCCAACCACCCTTAAACACACTTTGGGCCTATTTATCCTTTCTTTCTAGACCAACCCACTTTCAAAATCAACCTCGAAAAAAGTCAACCCCGAAGAAGTCAACCGCAAAAAGTCAACTACTAAAAAAGTCAACCCACTTTAAAAATCAAGATTTGAAGTTCAATTGAAAAATGGCGAAAGAATTTTGATAATCCGAGGTCTACATCGAAAGATATGGAGTTCGAAAGATGGGTTATGGAAATTAGTAGAAAAGAAACCCTAATCCGAGAAATTTGGGGAAAAGTGCTTAAACAATCGAATTGGTCGAAATTGAAGGTTCCAAATGAAAGATAAGCACTGACTACGTGTAATGGAGACTCACTTGAGAGAAAAATTGAAAGAAAAGTCAATCAGGGAGAAAACCGAGAATTAGGGTTTTTGGTGGATTTCGGTGAAATCGGGAAGAATCACAGAAATGACCCGACTTGGTAAGACTAAAGCCCCCAATGGATGAGGAATGGTTAAAAAGGGATAGCCCAAGGCTCACTTTGAAGAAAATCTGAAAATCGGACTTGTTTTGAGCAAAATCGGGTTTCGGAGGCAAAAGGGCAAAATTGGAAAATTTGGGAAAAATAGCAAATGGACTCCAAAAATTCTGAAATTTTGCAAATCTCATTTTAAATCATTTGAAAGAGATTGGCGAAAGAAAATCTTGATTCGGAGTTCGTTTGCAAAATGGCCAAATTCGGGGCTTCTCATGTAGTAATTAAAGAAGGAAAATCTCGAAAAATAGCAAATGAGCTCCAAATTTTCTGAAAATTTTCAAACCTCATTTTTAAATTATTTGGAAGAGATTTGCAAAATAAAATCTTGATTCGGAGTTCGTTTGCAAAATGGCCAAATCCCGGGCCTTCTTTATAGTAATTCAAGAACATAAATCCCGAAAAATAGTAAATGGACTCCAAAAATTATGAAATTTTGCAAATCTCATTTTTAAATTATTTGGAAGAGATTGGCGAAAAAAAATCTTGATTCAGATTTCGTTTGCAAAATGGCTAAATCCCGAGCCCATATATAGTAATTCAAGCAGATAAATCCCGAAAAATACCAAATGAGCTCCAAAAATTATGAAAACTTCCATATCACACTTTTAAATTATTTGGAATATATTGGTGAAGAAAAATCTTGATTTGGAACTCGTTTAAGAAATGGTAAAATGTGGGGGCATGAAAGGGCAATTTTGGAAGAAAAAATCCAAATAAATAGCAAACAGACTCAGAAAATTTTAAAACTTCCAAAATTCAATATTGTATTATTTTTAAAGTATTAAAAAAATAAATTTTGAATTTGGAGTCCGTTTGACATTTATTTGCATCCGGGGGGCAAAACGGTCATTTCAACCAAGCAACCGAAAAGGGCTTCTTTTGGCCTTTCAAAAAATCAGACTTTGGCTGGAAAAGAAAAGTGCTGGCCTACCAAGGCCCAAAGGAAGGAGGAAGCTTCTGATTTTTCAATCAAATGGCCAAGAATTAAGAGTTAGTTAGAGATTTTTTTTTTTATCAAGCCATTGTGATTAAGCCACATAGGCCCAGGGAGAGTGTCAACATTATTCTTGAACAGCTGTAATTATGGACAGCTGATATTCTAATCTAAGGGTGATAATTTCATGATTTTTCACCTTGAATTACTAGCCATTTGATGGAAATTGGTTAGGATGAAAATGACAACATCCTTGCATGAGAGAGAGTGGCATTCGGCCAGCCTTAAAGGAGGGGGCAGAATTAATTTTCAAGGACTTCATTTTTTCAGATTTCTCTTTGTTTTGCTTAGTTTTTCTCTCCTTGGTTGAAAGCAAAAAGAAAAAGTTTAGAAAAGAAAAGAATGTTTGAAGAGATAAAGCTTGAAATATAACTTCTTGAGTTTGCTCTTGAGTACCAACTCTTGCAGTTCCTTGATTTTCCATTCTTGTTTTTTCTATTTTGATTATTATTTGGTGAGTTTTCTTTTTAAATAAGTTTTTTTTTTTTTTTTATGTTCTTCTTAAGTTTCTTCTTCATCTCTTTCTTAAATAATTTTTACAAATTTTTTCTTATTTTTCTTTAACGGTCAAATGGCCTACAATGTTTAAATTTGTGGATGTTTTATATTTAGTATATCAAGTGTTTGTGAAAATGCTTGTTTGGTTTTAGTCTTTCTATTTTGTATTTGCATCATTTGAGTTTTAAATTTTAGTTGAGCATGCTAGTATATCAAGTGTTTGTGAAAATGCTTGTTTTGTTTTAGTATTTCTACTTTGTGTTTGCATGTTTTGAGTGTTATATTTTAGTTGAGCATGTTAGCATATCAAGTGTTTGTGAAAATGCCATGCTTGTTGGAGCTTGAGGCCATTCGGCTACTCCATGGGTTTTACATTGTGTGTGCATTTTTGCCATGTTAGTGGATAGGTTTTGCATTTGCATGACATTTGATTGAGTATTTAGTTTAATTTTACCAAGTGTTTGTGAAAATGCCATGCTTGTTAGGAATCATAGGACATTTGGCCACTCCTTGTATTCTAGCACCATGTGTGCATCTTTGCTATGTTAGTTGATAGGTTAGCATTTGCATGATATTTGGTTGAGTTTTTGGTTTAAGCATGTCTTGTGTTTATGTTATTGCCATGCATATTTTAGATGTTAGGTTAGGTTTATTTTGCCATGCATGTCCATGCATTTTTTACTTAGGTTGCATTGAATGCCATGCAAGTTCATTTAGGTCTAGGTCACTATATGGATGCCATGCATTTTTTCATGACATTTAGGTTTAAACTCATGCATTTCATGCATCATATTTGCTGTAATTTTTCATGCATTTCATGTTCATGCCACTTGACTAATGACTTAGGCCAATTAATGGTTCAAAGTCATGCTCTCTTGAGCACACTTGTGGAAAATTAAGGTTTGTCAAATTGATTATTCTGCCTTTGTGATTTTTTTACTTAGCCAATTTTTGTCTAACTTTTAAAAAGTCCTAGATACTATTTGTGAGCCATTTTGTGAGTCTTAAATATTTTTACTTTGATTTTTAAATGATTTTATCAAAGGCAAAAATGTATTTTGGCAAAATAGTTTTTTCACCCAGTACTCGTACTTTCCCGATTTTTCTGGGCATTTATCTTTAATTAGAAAATTAAGCTGATTTTTTCCCATGTTGTTTTAAATGTCTTGAGTCTCTAGTCTTTTGTTTAGAATTTTTTGAATTTTTAAAAATAGGGTAAAAAATCGTGGCTTAAAACTGGATAGTGGAGTCAGAATTGAATTTAAAGAAAAATCATTTTTCTGTTTTGGTTAAGTTACTTAGAGGGGGCTGATTAGGAAGTTTAGCTACTGACTTAGGGTAGTTTCTAAGCCTTTTTAAACTCTAAAAATGATTTTTTAAGTCTCTGGTTAAAGGTGGTTAAGTCTGGGATTTTTAAACTTATGAAATTAGAGCCATTTAAAAAAGGTTTAGCCTAGTTTTTTATTTTTAATCTAAGCTTTTAAAAATTGTTTTCAAACAATCACAAAGTATTTTGGTTTTAGAATATTTAATTTGACATATCTTCCTAAGGTAGTCGGATATCTTTTTAGATATACGGATTTCCTTAATTAAAGGAAAAAATACATTTTCATGCATTGCATTTTCCATATTCATGCATTTTATATAATATGTGATTTTTGCTATGATAATTTCTATGATATTGTTATGATTTTGAGTTATGTTATATTGTTTATTATACGATTTGGAATATTTCATGATATTATATGCTTTTTATTTAGTTATTTTTTGTCATATTATTTAGCATATACTATGTTCATGCATTATTATTTTCATGCATATTATATGATAGCATTATTTTACATTTTATGTCATTTAAATTATATGCCATATCATTCATATTTGCAATGTCAATCAAATTATTTCATCTCATATAGAATATATTATGTTACCTACGTCATTTCATGTAGAATATGTTATGTTACCTAGGTCATTTCATTTAGGATATACATTATGTCATTTAGGATATTTTATTTCATTTAAATTATATCATATGATTTAGGATATTACATTTCATATAGAATATATTATGTTACCTAGGTCATTTTATTTCATTTAGAATATGTCATATAACTTAGGACATTTCATTTCATTTAGAATATGTGCTAAGGCATTTAAATTATATCATATCATTTAGGCTGCATTATATTATTTAGATTTTGCCATGTCATTTTATTTTAAAATGTTTTCGAAAGGATAATGATTTTCAATAAAATAAAAATATTCTCGAGTTAAAATAATTCATGAGTTCTCTGCCGGGTTTGCTGTGGAGGATATCATCAATTGTTATTAATAACGGAATATCTTCATTAAAAAGAGAATGATTCGGAAAGTTTTCCAAAATTAATAAAAATTTCTATATTTTGCTACGTTTGTTGAGGAATATAGGAAAAAATTGAATTTATAAATTCCGGATCATTTTTGATTAAAAATGAAATTATTTTTCTCTAAATTAGGAATTAACTTGAAATACCAAATTTCAAACCAACTTTATACCGAGATTTGAGATAACACACGATTAATAAGGTACCGTTTTATACGGGCATTTTGGGGGTGTTAATCCTTCCCCATACGTAATCGAATCCCGTACCTGTTTCTTTGATTTCTCTGGTTTTAAACGCAGACTTGAAATTGGTTTTAAAAAATTTTTTAATTAATTTTTAAAATATTTTAGAAAATCGGTTTTAATAGGTGGCCGATCACACCTAGCTAAAAAAGATTGGTGGCGACTCCATGTCTTTTTCAAGGTCATGTTGAAAACCTTCATTTTTCTAAAGGAATTAAGTCGGCTTTTCCTCGAGTTTTTTTTTTTTAATGTCACACTTAACGAATAATAAAGTCTTGCGATGAGACTTGTTATTTTTTAGGTTGAGACACCATGCATTTGAGAATTCTGAATGCTTCCAAGGTAAAAATATTAATTCAAGAGATGGGATGAATTCTAAGAAAAACCTTTCAAATTAAATATCCATGCTTGATCAAAATGGACTTTTAAAGTACGTAATGTAGGCCGAGGTCGGGTTTAGAATGAAAGGATACCTTTCTCATCATCTTATTATTCAGATTGAGACCATTATCTGAAATAATTCTTGCTGGTAATTCATATCGGCATATAATTTCCTTCTTAACAAATCTGCATACCACCGACTTCGTTACATTTGTATAAAAATCAACTTCCACTCACTTTGTGAAATAGTCTATGGCCACCAGGATGAAACGATGTCCATTTGAAGCTTTCGGAGTAATAGGCCCAATCATATCCATTCCCCACATTGAAATGGCCATGGTGCGGTCATGACATGCAATGGCGATGGCGGCACATGAATCTTATTTGCATATATCTGGCATTTATGACACTTCCGAGAATAACTAATACAATCTCCTTCCATTTCAGCCAATAATATCCTGCCCTCATAATCTGTTTAGCAAGCATGTGACCATTAGAAATGGTGCCACATATCCCTTCATGGACTTCCTCTATGATTCTTCGAGCTTCGGCAGACCCGACACATCTCAACAGGACTTGATCTTTCCTTTTCTTGTAGAGAATCTCCCCATGTACAACAAAACCCATTGCTAGCCTTCTCAGAGTTCTCTTGTCATTTTCTGTTTCCTGTTCTGGATACTGTTGACTCTTGATGTACTGCAAGATGTCGTTATACCAAGGGAGACCATCTACTTCTTCTTCAATACTCAAAAACAGTGGGTAGGAGACTCATATATATGCTCATTTTGATCGGCACAACTTTTGCCCCTTCATTCACTTTAAACAATGATGACAAAGTAGCCAGAGCATCCGCCATCCGATTTTCTTCTCGGGGAAAGTAATTGAAACTTAATTCTTCAAACTCCTCCAATAAACTCAGTATGAGTTCTCGATATCGGATTAGCTTTGTATCCTGGGTTTTCCATTCTCCCCGTAACTGGTATATCACTAAGGCTGAGTCTCCGAAAACTTCCAAAACTTTGATTTTTCTGTCTACTGCTGCACGAAGGCCCATAGTACACGCTTCATATTCAGCCATATTGTTTGTACAATCAAAATCCAATCTGGAGGTGAAAGGATAATAATCTTCTTCTGGGGATATGAGCACTGCACCGATTCCGTGCCCCATGGCATTGGATGCCCCGTCAAAGTACATCTTCCATACTTTCTTCTTCAAGGGAACCTCATCCGCTTGCGAAACATACATCAAATCTTCATCTGGGAAATCAAAGTTCAACGACTCATAATCTTCCACTAGCCGACTTGCTAAGAATTCAGCCACTACACTACCCTTGATAGCTTTCTGACTCACATATACAATGTCATATTCTGTCAATAAAACTTGTCATCTTGCCGTCGTCCCTGACAAAGAACGTGCTTCCAACATGTACTTGATCGGATCTAGCTTGGTGATCAACCACGTCGTATGGTACATCATGTACTGTCTGAGCCTCCGAGCAGTTGAAGCTAAAGCACAGCACAACTTTTCTATCGACGAATATTTCAACTCATAATCTGTGAACTTCTTGCTGAGGTAGTAAACTGTCTGTTCTTTCTTTCCAGTCTCATCAAGCTGCCCCAAAACACAACCCATGGATCTCTCAAATACTGATAGATACAATATCATCGGTTTATCCGGAGTCGATGGCATTAATACTGGTGGGTTTGATAGATAATGCTTAACCTTTTCAAAAGCAATCTGACACCCTTCATCCCACTCTCCTGGATCACGTTTTTGAAGTAACTTGAATATTGGATCACATTTGTCAGTTAACTAAGAAATAAACCGAGCAATGTAATTCAATCTCCCCAAAAAACCTTTTACTTCTTTTTGAGTACGTGAAGGTGGCAAATTCTGGATGGCCTTCACTTTATCCGGATCAATCTCAATTCCCCTTTTGCTAACAACAAATCCAAACAATTTCCCCGAAGTGACTCCAAAAGTGCATTTTGTCGGGTTTAGCCTGAGTTGAAACTTTCTTAGTCTTTCAAAGAGTTTCCTAAGATTCGTAATATGCTCCTCTTCTCCTTGTGACTTAGCAATCAAATCATCAACATAAACCTTGATTCCCTTAAGCATCATGTCATGAAACAAGGTCATCATGGCTCTCTAATACGTTGCCCCAGCATTCTTCAACCCAAACGGCATTACCTTGTAGCAGAATGTTCCCCACATTGTAACAAATATGGTTTTCTCCATATCTTCTGGTGCCATTTTAATCTGATTATATCCCGAGAACCCATCCATGAAAGAAAACAAGGAACTCTTCACCGTATTATCCATCAAAGTATCAATGTGAGGCAAAGGAAAATTATCTTTGGGACTGGCCTTGTTCAAATCTCGGTAATCGATACACATTCGCACCTTGCCATCCTTCTTTAGCACTGGAACAATGTTTGCCACCCATTTCGGATATTTCACCACCTCTAAGAATCTAGCATCAAACTGTCACTTCACCTCCTCTTTTACCTTTAACAGCATGTTCGGCCTCATTCTTCTCAACTTTTGCTGAATTGGCTTGTACTCTGGTCTTAAAGGGAGCTTATGAACCACAATGTCTAGATCCAAACCCGGCATGTCTTGGTATGACCATGCAAATTCATCTACATACTCCCGGAGCAAAGCTATCAATTCACCCTTTATTGATGGCGATTATGTAGTCCCGATTTTAACCTCTTTTCTCTCCTCACTATTTCCCAAATTCAACAATTCCAATAGCTCTTCATGAGGAAGTACTTGTTTCTCTTCTTGTTCTATTTTTCTTAATAAGTGCGGAGGTAGACCATAATCCTCAATATCTTCGTCGGCCTCAAAATCACCCGTGCAAATGGGCCTCTCAAAATCAATTTCAGAATTACTGACAGAAAGGTCCTCATATTCCGTATTCGTACACCTGTAAATAGGCGGGGAAGAAACAATATAGGAAAACATATATACAATCGAAGCAAAATAAATATCATAAATGAAAGAATATGGAAACATCAATATGAAGGAAATGCATCATGTTTGTTATTTATTGGATGAAAAGTTTTAGGCAAAAGCCCATTACAAAAGAAATTCTGAATATCTTCGGGCAAAGATATTTAAGATTTGTTTAAAAGCATTACGTTGGAATGGATCTAAAAACTATGGGTAACTCAGTTGCGCTCCAATTGGTCAGTCTATATCCTGGTGGACAAGGTCGCACCATCCAATTAGCATTCCCTCTTTCAATTCATTCTTCCCCAATCGTGCAGATCTCCATATCATACATCTGCTCATCCTTATTTACCTGGAATCTCGAAGGCTTGCTCTATCATTACGAGGACATCATCAGAATTCTTTTCTCCGAACAGAGAAACGGCTAAGCGAAAGCTGTGAAGGATGGGTGGGAATGTCATAGGCTCCCATTCAATGTCCATACCCGCAAGATGGGCTATCCTCCTTTGTCGGTTCGTTTCAACTTGTTTCCTTTTCTCATGGGCCTTCGAAAGATGCCCTAGGCCAAACTGATCTTTCTTTCTTATTACTTCCATTGCTCGGCCATCCCTTGAAGATATTTTCCGAGACCTTTTCCAGCCCTGCAGCCTTTTCCCACCATAGTTCTTACCCCAGCCTTATGTTCTTGGACAGTCTAGGTTTTGGAATCTTTCACCCTTCAGCGATGAAAATTGCATTTACGAATTCCAAAGACCGAAAGGAACATTCTACGGCATCTTCATTGGGTTCAACATAAGGAGATTCAATAGATGTAGAGGCTATCACGACCTCTTCTCCTGATACAGTGACCAAATGCCCCTCTATCACAAATTTTAGCTTTTGGTGGAGAGATGAAGGTACAGCCCCAGCTGAATGTATCCATGGTCTTCCCAACAGGAAATTATAGGATGGATTAATATCCATGACCTAAAATTTCACTGTATAGGTGCATGGGCCTATCTCAGAGGAACCTCAATAGTTCCTATTACATCTCTCCTAGTACCATAAAAGGCTCTGACCACCGTGTAGCTTGGCAGCATATAAGAAATATCTACTGGCAATTTGGACAGGGTTGCCAAAGGCATCACATTTAATGAAGAACCATTATCCAAAAGGACCCTTGGTAATATGTTCCCCTTACAAGTGGTAGTTATGTGGAGAGATTTTGTTGACCCAAATACCATTAGGTGGTATCTCTTCATAACTGAAATATATATGGTCATCTACCGCGATTTTCCCACCAGCCTGTCCAATTTTTCTACCAATATGTAGTTAGCCACATATGCCTGATTCAACGCTCTCAACAAGGCATTTCTGTGTGGCTCTGAATTCAAAAGCAAAGATAAGATTGAAATTCTAGCAGGTGGACATTGCAGTTGTTCAACCACGCTATACTCACTGTACTTTATGAATCTTAAGAACTCGCAGGCTTTCTTCTCACTCACCGGCTCTTTTATTTTGTTTATCGAGGCTGACCCCCTTTCTTCTTCTTTTGACAAATCCATCTCAATATGGATTGGTTCAGCTGCTTTCTTCATTTTGTCCGTTCATTTATCTTTTCCTATTAACCCCTGTTCAGCAACCTCAGGAGCATAACACCTTCCACTTCGTGTTAAATGCCCCACACCTGTGATATCTTGCTGACTCGAAGACCCAGGCATAACCATGCTGAAGTCGTATTTCCATGGTGCAACTTTGTTTTCCTTGTACGAAAAGGAAACAGGCAAATCAATGATTAACTTAGGCTTAATTTCCTCAACGACTGGCATAACTTTCTCCTCTGTTCGTCATAATAGATGATCAAGGGTCTTCCAATCCCATAGCCCGCTGTATTCTCAATAACCTCTACTTTTTTCCTCTATCTCCTCGTAAAACTAGGCCTCTCCATCATCCATCATCTTTTGGACTTTAGCCAAAAAGTGCCCGCAGTCCTGTATGACATGACCTCCACACTTATGGAACGGGCACCAATTCTGCACCCTTTTTTCGAAAATTTTTAAATTGTCTACATCTCCTACCATTCCTGCCTTAACCATCTCGACCCATACTGTCAACATTGGAGTCTTGACTTCCTTGACGTCCCTTTTTACCCTTCTGACTTCCCCTGTCCATACTGCATTTACCCGATTCCCCGCATGATCTGGCAATGGGTTCCCCGCTACATTCAGCCCATTCTTTGCCCTAAACTTCACAACTCTGGCATTGATCAGGATTTGGACTTTCTTTTTAAAGGCCAGGCAATCTTCAGCCGAATGTCCTTGAATTCCTGCGTGGTACGCGCAGTTAGTATTTGCATTTTACCATCTTGGATATGGCAGTGTCAGTGGTTTGAGGTACACGGGTGCAACAAGTTGACCCTGCAATAGTTTGGGATATAGCTCACTATAGGTGGTAGGAATCAGATCAAATTGGGGTTTTTGATCGTTCCTTGGTGAACGTTGGTCATTGCGCCCGGCTCTCTGAGTGTTTGGGACAGTGTTTCGAGAAAGGTTTATCTGTGGGGATATGCCAGTTGGAAATGGCTGTTGTGGTATATTGGTATAAGGGAAGGGATTTTGGGTAAGGTGGTTCACATTGGGGTAATAAGGACTATACCCTGGGTAAGGTGTGTAGGGCGTAAGAGGTGCATAAGATGTGGTAGAAGTATAGGGCCTTGGTGATATATGTGGTGTGGGAGGTACATATAAGTATTGGTTGATACTAACTGCATGAGTCTCCTCTTTCTTCCTGGCAGGGAATACGTTTTTCAGAATAGAAGGCTCACCCCCTTCCATGTTCCCATTCTTCATGGCCGACTCTATCATTTCCCCAGATATTACCATGTCTGCAAAGTCTTTGGTGGCACTCTCCACCAATTTATCATAATATGGTGCTTTCAAAGTGTTGATGAAAAGCACTATGGTTTCTTTGCTAGTTAAAGGGGGTTGCACTTGTATGGCCAGATCCCTCCACCTTTGTGAGTATTCTTTGAAACTCTCATTGGTCCTTTTTTCCATGTTCTGTAGCGATAGCCTATCAGGTACCATGTCAGTAACATGCTTATAATATTCTATGAAAGCCCTGGCTAAATCTGTCCATGAACGAATCTTGGTACGACTTAGTTGATTATACCATCGGGTTGCTAACCCTGTCAAGCTATCTTGGAAACAATGGATAAGCAATTTCTCATTATCATCGTGCCTGTCATCCTTCTGCAGTACATGGTTAGATGTGCTGATGGGTTGGTAGTCCCATTATATTTTTCAAAGTCTGGTACTTTGAACTTTGGGGGAATTACTAGATCATGCACTAAACTCATCTTTTTGGCATCTAGACTGCCAAATAACTATGCCCCTTCAACGGCCCTCAGCCTCTCCTCCAGCAATTGATATTTATTCTTTTGTGATTCTGCCATTTCAACCCTTTTTAACTCAGTTATCTTTGCTTTTTCTTTTCAGCTAGTTCCTCAAAGTCGGGAACGTTAACATCATTTAGGTCAGCTCTCACATTACCGTTTCTGGGAACATAGTTCTGTGTCTCTGCAACTGGCTGCATGTAAACATAGGAGGCTGCCCCAATTGGCACCTCTTGGCCTTTTTGCTGTATGTTTTCAGGTTGATCCTCTTCAGCTACCACCCTTTTCTCGGTGATCGAATTCTCTCCCGACCCTTTTTGTTTCATCATGGAACTCATCATTTCCATGAGTTTAGTCATCTGTTCTCGATACTCCTCCTGGGATTTAGCTAACTGTTCCTACAGTTCCTTTTGAGTTCTTTCCATTCTTTCATTTATAGCAAGCTGATCGTTTTCCGTAGCTCTAGCTTGAGATAGTGTATTGTAAGGGTGTCGAAAATCCGTTTCTTTATGAGTGCGACCAATTGTACCTTTAGTTTTGAAAACCATGAATTAGAAATTATTGACACATCCTTTTTTATGTTTTATAAAAATGAATGAATTAATGTATGACTAAATGTGAATGAATGAATCAAATAAAATGGATATGTACATGACTATGTATATGAATACGAAAGAATGAATAAACAAGTGAAATGAATAAATGAGTGGTTAAATGTATGAATATGAATGAATGAACAAGTAAAAGAAATAAACAAGTGGTTAAGTGTATGAATATGAATGAATGAACAAGTAACAGAAATAAATAAGTGGTTAAATGTATGAACATAAACGAATTTCAAAAATGAATGATTATAAATATGAGTAAATGTACAAATGAACAAACAAAATATATAAAATGCGAATGCATTTGAATGTATTGGCCTCGGGATAATTTCAACCGAACGGTCGTTCATTGATTTCCAAGAACTAAATACATCACAGATAGAACAAAAGGATCACTGCCTAAGATAAGTCCGTAATTTGCCTTTCAAAGTGCTATTACAAAATTAGTCCTATAGTGACTTCCTCGGATCTTGGACTTTCTTCCACAGTCTTCTTTTGATTGCCCTGCTCTTCAATCTGACCCCTACTTGTTCACGGCCCCTTCACGTGTCAGCAGAAGCATCACCGTGTAAGCTTTCTTTAACTTGCTTCTCTAGTTGATTGGCTCGGGCTTCCTCATGATTCGCTCTCTCTTTCGAGTAGTTATTCTCCTTCTTGAGGTTTTTGACCTCATGCTCCCATTCACCGAAAGTTTTGAGGGTCCCCTCAAATTTGAGCTCAAAATGGTACCTCTTATTCTCCAAATGTAATTCCCGAATATCACCCTTAGCAGTGTCCCTTTCTCTATTGATATTTTCCTTTTCTCTTTCTCGAGCTGATTCCCTATTTTTCATGTCCTTGAGCTCTTCTTGTAGTCGGGCAATCTCCTTGCTCATCTGGGCTTTCTCTTTTTCGAATTTCGCTCTTACGATTTCTAGCTCTGATGGCATTTCCCTCGGTGGTGGATTCATGAACTGGACCTCTTCCCCATCGATGTCAAGAGCCTATCGTTAACCCTTAATTCCCTCCATTCCAGGTAATCAGGTGTGACGATGTCGGCATATCTGGCCACTTTTATCCAGTGAGTTTTCTTCCATGCTTCAATCACTGCCCGCACCTTTCCGGAATATCCGTCTTCTTCATAAGTGAACTCTGATAATCCTAGATTATGAGTCACAGGTGTGAATTGTCGAGACTCAACCTCTCTTTGCTCCAACAAAGGCGCATAACTCACAGACCCCCAAATTCCAAGTAGTGGAACTCCCGAGTTGTCCATTTCTCTTCATGGAGCTCTCCAAGTCACCAAATTCTATGGAGCTCTCCAAGTCACCATTTCCCCTTTTAGATTCCGAAACATGTTGACCCATTTCTCTTCATCCCTGTCTTCAGGCCAATCATTTGGAAGGAATTCCCTAATCTAAATTAAAGACTTCATGTACGGTACCTTTTCTATCTTCCAAAAGTGACTTTGAATCCAAATATAAAGGAGTTGTACACACCCCTTGATTCTCCCTTGTCCTGCCCTTTTACAAAAATTCAAAGATCAGATAGTTTCAGCTATGATGGCCGAAGATGGGTTGATCTTTTGTTCCAACTTTTCAAAGAAATCAAACACGGCTATATCTACATGACCCAATATCTTCGAGAATATGATTAATCCGTAGATGGCTAGAGGGAAGATGTCCCTGTCTTTTTCTTTGTCATAACAACCCAATATCAACTGCCGGAGAGTTTCCCACGGAATGCATCCATTTTTCTGCTTTGTCTCCACATGACTCTCAACCCATGTTGTATCCGTTCCTGTGATCCTAGCCACGTTCTTCTTAAAACCTAAAGGTTTCACTTCCTTCAAATATACCCTATCAGGATTAGAACATTCAATACGTAACAGTGTTGAATATTCTTCAATCAGTGGGGACATATCCTTCTTGTTAAAAGTGAAACATCTATAAGCAGGATTCCAAAACTATACCATAGCCTGAATCAACCCACTATTGACCCGAATCGAATTAAGAGTGCTATATCTCCATATTTCTGAGTGAAGGCTCATTTCTCTGATATATTCCACTGATTCCAAATATCGGCTAACCCTCGAAGATTATTCTGTCTAAAATCCACTTTGACCCTTTCCGGCAATACTGACACATAATCTTTCTTCAAGCAATCACCATCCTCCCTCTGATCTTTTTTCGACCATGCCCTGACTACTGCATGATCTTCTATCATTGAAATAACCTGACACTCCATGAAAGTCCTTTGGGTTGATGACTATCCCAAGGCTAATAAACTCCAAGTGTATGATGATGTCTATGATGCATGTCAAAGAAAAGAAAACAGAAAGAAATAGATTAGTAAAGAAATGAATTCAAAAATATAACATAAATAACAACATACTTAAAAAAAATGTCCCAAAAATTTAGACAGAGTTTCGGCATTACGATGCCTATGGGGACAAAATAATAAATTTATTATGAGCGATATGATGTTCGTTCATCATCACCTAATTTGTAAAATCTAACATATAGAAAGATGGTAAAAGGTTGGAAATGTTCCTCCATGTGTTCTTAAACTTCGGGTATCTAACAGAAATCCGGCATGGCTTCGCCTAGGTTCACTATATGAAGGTGAATCATAACCAAGGCCCCAAATTGTTCCTCACTGTTGCCTGTGAAGGCTAGTAAGGCACCCCGATAAAAGCGAGTTCAATGCGTTAATGTATATTTTCCTATGCCCGTATGGGGGATTATCACGAAGGCATTAGGTACTTTATACTCCGAAAGTGTTTCAGTAGCCCATACAGAGGATCACCACGAAGGCGTAGTTACTTTACTCCCACTTAAAAGGACGAAACCCTGGTAGAGGATTCATGTTATGCAAATGGAAATATAGTGTGTGCGGAGGAACAGAACAAACCTGTCACCACCTATTCTACACCCCTTATTCTAAATACCTCACTAAAATCAAACAATGTAAAGCATCAGTCAAGCAAACATATAAATATACACAACAAAATAACCAGAGAACAAATAATAATATGCATGCATATGAAGATGGACATATTTAAAACAATTTATTATTTTAAAAATGCTCTTTATTATTTTAAAAATATGGATATTAAAATTAAATACCAATTAAACCAACAAAATCGAGACTTAGATAACACACGACTAATTTTAGGCTTGACTCTCTAAAAAATTCCCCAGTGGAGTTGCCAAGCTATCGCAACCTAAAAAATATAACGTCTCATCGCAAGACTTTATTATTCGTTAGGCGTGACATTAAAAAAAAGTGGAAAAGTCGACTTAATTCCTCTAGAAAAATGAAGGTGTCGATACGTGATCCCGATCACGGGGACCCGTTCGAGAGAAGGGGAAACAGAAGGAGAGAAAAAGACGACTTAATTCCTATAGAAATAATAAAAGGTCGAGGGTATGAAAACGGCCTGGTAAAAGGTCATGGAGTCACCACCAATCTTTTTTAGCTAGGTGTGATCGGCACCTATTAAAATCGGTTTTATAAAATATTTTAAAATTAATTAAAACATTTTTAAAACCAATTTCATGTGTGCATTATAAACCAGAGAAATCAAAGAAGCGGGTTCGGGAGTCGGTTACGTGCGGGGAAGGATTAGCACCCCCACAACGCCCATATAAATCAGTATCTTAATCGTGTGTTATCTCAAGTCTCGGTAAAAAGTTGGTTTTTAATTTTGTATTTCTAGTTAATTCCCAATTTAAAGAAAAATAATTCCATTTTTAATTGAAAATGATCCGGAATTTATTAATTCAAAATTTTCCTATATTCCCCGACAAAATCGGCAAAATATATAAATTTTTATTCATTTGGAAAACTTTCCGAATCATTCTCATTTTTTGAAAGAAAGATATTCCTTTATTAATGATAATTGATGATATTCCCTCCAGCAAACCCAGTAGAACTCATGAATTATTTTAACTCGGGAATATCTTTATTTTTATTGAAAATCATTATCTTTTTCAAAACATTTAAAAATATGAACATGAACATGTATGACATAAATAAAATGACACGGCAAAGTCTAGATAATATAATGCAACCTAAATGATATGACATAATTTAAATGGCATAGTATATTCTAGGTGAAATGAAAAATCCTAAGTATCATGGTATACTCTAAATGAGATAAAATGATTTAAATGACATGGAAATTTTAAATGATATGGCATATTATGAATGACATGGAATGTTATAAATAAAATAACCTAAATGACATGGAATATGATCTAAATGACAAGAAATGACATGAAATTAATAGAATGCTAACATATAATATGCATGAAAATGAAAATGAAAATAATAATGTATGAACATAGTATATGCTAAACAATATGACAAAAATAACTAAATAAAAAGCATAGGATATCATGAAACATTCAAAATCATATGGCAAACAAATATAAGATCATAAAATGTGAAGTAAAATAATAATAATATCATAGCAAAAATCACACATTTAAATAAAATGCATGAACATGGAAAATGCAATGCATGAAAATGTATTTTTTCCTCTAAATAAAGAAATCCGTATATCTAAAAAGATATCCGACTACCTTAGGAAAATATGTCAAATTATATTTTCTAAAAAAACAAAAAACAAAACTTTGTGATTGTTTAAAAACAATTTTGAGGAAAAACTTTAGTAAAGATTAAAACCCTTACCAAACCCTTTTAAAATGGCTCTAATTTCCTAAGTTTAAAATCTCAGACTTGACCACCCTTAACCCGAGATTTATAAAATCATTTTTAAAGTTTAAAAAGGCTTAGAAACTACCCTAAGACAGTAGCTAAAGCTTCTAACCAACCCCCTCTAAATGCCTTAGCCAAATTTAACCATTATTCCTCTTTTAATTTCAAATTCTGCCTCCACTGTTCGGTTTTGCCACACGATTTTTTAGCTTATTTTTAAAAATTCAAAAAAATCTAAAAAAAAAACATTGGAGAGTCAGAACATGTGAACCTAAACGAAAAAAATTGGCTTAATTTTCTGATTAAAGATTACTACCCAGAAAAATCAGAGAAGTTCAAGTACTGGGTGAAAAAAAAACTGTTTTGCCTTCGATAAATTCATTCAAAAATCAAAGTAAAAATTGTTGGAGATTATCCTAAAGACCTAAGGACAGTAGCTAAACATTTAAAAACCTTGGATAAAAATTGGCTAAGTAAAAAAGAAAAATCACAAAGGTAGAATGATCAATTTGACAATTCCTTAATTTTCCACAAGTATGCTCAAGAGAGCATGACTTTGAGCCATTAATTGGCCTAAGTCACAAATCAAGTGGCAATGACATGGAATGAATGATCATACATCAAATGAAATGTATGAAATGCATGGTCTAAAGGTCTAACTGGTGAAGGAAATGCATGACAATTCAAGACAAACTAAATGCCTAGCATGAATTTGCATGGCAATAAATGCTATCCTAATTCAATATGCATGCAATGCTTGATAATGCAAATATGACTTGGACCTAATATGTTAAGAATATGCATGAAAATGCTAGTGTGACTGAAGACCTAAATAGCATAGTAATGCATGACAATACCAATGTGATTTAAGACTCAATATGCATGGCAATACCAATATGGCCTAGACCTAAAATGTAATGAACATGCATAGCAATACTATGAACATACAATGATTTATGAAACTGATGTCAATGCTGGAACAAACAGAAACTAATACACAATTTCAAGATATGATAATGCAAAGCATGTTACCTAAACAAAATGCAAATGCATGACAAGGCAAGGGATGCATGAAGAGGCCAAATGATCACATGAGACTCTAATGCAATCCTATTTAGTAAATGACACAAGTACATGACAAATCATATTAAGATGCATAATGTCATCACATTTTCAATAGCATATAACATACTAAAATCAAAATGCACAAGCTGATGGCATGGAAATACAAACAGGTTAAGAAACAAAAGGAAAATGCACATGCAAGGCATACAAAAAATGGAGTGCCGAATGGTCATGAAAAAAATGATGGCATTTTATCATAGCATTTTCATACGCACATGGCATACTAAAATCAAAATGTATAACTTCATGGCATGGAGATGCAAACAAGTTAAGAAACAAAAGGAAAATACACATGCAAGGCATACAAAAGGTGAAGTGCCGAATGGTCATAAAAAAATGATGAAAATGCAAACATGTAAGACATGATACATGAAGAAAATGCACAACATGAGCATATGAACAACCATGGCTGAATATGCAAGGATACAATATCAAGCATGGAAATGAAATATATAAGTAAATATAGCATATAAATTAATGTAAAGAACATATATAAAAGATTTAACATAGACATGCAAAATAAATAACAAGCAAAACTAGTAAGTAAAATAAAGAAAGTTAAGCTCCATGGTTGGTATCAAATGGGCATAGCCTCTCACCTAACCATAATCACTTGGTCTTGCCAAGATCATGAAGCCTTTCCATCTCAATAAAACAGAAAATAGACCATGCAAAACAGAAAATAAGGTGAGCTTCATGGTAGGTAAAAATGGGCATAGCCTCTCTCCTAACCATGGTCACTTGGTCTAGCCAAGATCATGTAGCCATTTCAACCTTTTTGCTTCATCTTTTGAAAGAAATCAGAACCTTAGAGTACTCTAAAAAACCTTCTAAAAATCATTTTTTACAAGAACATGCAAGGAAGAAAAAAAAGGAAAAACCAAGGCAAGTAAATGTGCCATATTCGGCCCTAGCATGAAACCATAAAAAAAAATTGTTTTCCACCATTTTAAAGAAGAAGAAGAGATGAAAACATAAGTAAACATTAAAAAACTTTATTTCTATGAAAAATGTAGTAGGAAAACAAGATAGAAAAATCAAGAAAATACCATGGAAATCAAGAAGAAAGCTAGGCTAGAGCTTGGTAGAGATGACTACCTTCAAGATCTCTATTGAAAACCTTTTTTTATTTCTTTCAAAACATTTTTCTTTGCTAAATTAGCTACTGCTTCCAGCCAAAAAACCTCTGAAAAAATGAAATCATCTCCTCCCTTTAGCCTTGGCCGAATGGCCCTCTAGCCCTTGGATGGAATTGCACTTTTTCTCCTCCACTCTTGGCCTTTAGATTAAGATATTTTGATGACAACATAAAAATGTCATCTTGCCAATTTATAGGAGCCCTTAAGATGTGTACTCAGCCCTTGTAGTAACCTTAGCCCTTAGATGCAAAAGAGGACCAATCCCATGCACTCCCTTGCTTGCTCCTCTTGAGTGCCTACCCTTGGATGAGTTGTGCTCTTCCATTCTTGGTCATTGGATGATGCCAACATAAAACTGACATCTTGTAGATTAAATCTAGACCTCAACATATGTACTCAGCCCTTGTAGATGGCCTAAGACATTGGATTAAAAGAGATAATCCTATGCACTCCCTTGCTGAACCGAATAGATGCTCACCCTTGGATGAATTTTGCTCATCTTTTTTCTTCCATTCTTGGCCATTAGATGAGGGTTCTTTTATGAAAAATAAAATGTCATCTTGGCATTTAAATTTGGCCATTGGATGGTGCATTCAACTTTCCTACAAGGCACCTAAGCCATTGGATGAAGGGGGGACCATTTGCAAGGTGTTAGTGGTAGCATGTGGCTTGATAGTGACTAGGGAATTAAATTGTTCAAGCTTTTTTCTTCTCCTCTATGTTGGCTGACCAAGGGAAGAAAAAATCCCAGCAATTCCTTCTTCTTTCATATTTTCATCAATTACAAACTTTCCCTTTTTGGTTTCTTTGGTGAAATGATATTTTTGCCCCCCGAACTTAAATAAATAGCAAACAAAATCCAAAATCGAATTTTCTTTTTTCAATACTTCCAAAATAATAAAAAATTGAATTCTGGAAGTTTTCAAAATTTTTCGAGTCTATTTGTTATTTATTTCAGATTTATTTCTTAAATTACCCCTTTTATGCACCCGAACTTTACCATTTTTTAAACGAGCTCCGAATCTAGATTTTTTTTCACCAATATTTTCCAAATAATTTAAAAATATGATCTGGAAGTTTTCATAATTTTTGGAGCTGATTTGCTATTTTTCGGGATTTATCTGCTTGAATTACTATATGAGGGACCCAGATTTTGGCCATTTTGCAAACGAACTCCAAATAAATATTTTCTTTCTCCAATCTCTTCCAAATAATTTAAAAATGAGATTTGCAAATTTTCAGAATTTTTGGAGTTCATTTGCTATTTTTTCGAGATTTATCCTGTTGAATTACTGCATAGGAGACCCGATATTTGGCCATTTTGCAAACGAACTCTAAATCAAGACTTTCTTTTTCCAATCTCTTCGAAATGATTTAAGAATGTGATTTGAAAATTTTCAGAATTTTTGGAGTTCATTTGCTATTTTTTTTCATCTTTTCCAATTTTGCCCTTTTGCCTCTAAAACTCGGTTTTGCTCAAAACAAGTCCGATTTTAAGATTTTCTTCAAACTGAGCCTTGGGCTATCTTTGTTTAATCATTTCTCATCAATTAAGGGCTATATATCTTCCGAATTTCTATAATTCTTCCAAATTTCATCGAAAACCACCAAAAAACCCTAATTCTCGGTTTTCTTTCGAATTGATTTTTCTATCAGTTTTTCTGCCAAATGGCTTCTCCATCACCCGTAGTTAGTGCTTATCTTTTATTTGAGACCTTCAATTTTGACCAATTTGATCGTTTAAGTACTTTTCCCCAAAATTCCCGAATTTGGGTTTCCTCTCTCTTAAATCTCGTAACCCAACTTCTGACCTCCATATCTTTTAATTGAGACTCGGATTATCAAAATTCTTTCATCATTTTTCAATTGAACCTCAAATCTTGATTTTGAAAGTGGGTTGACTTTTTTAGTAGTTGACATTTTCAGGGTTGACTTTTCTGGGGTTGACTTTTTTGGGGTTGACTTTTTCGAGTTTAACTTTTTCTATATCCTTTCTTAGACTAAGCCTCGGAGAACCATCTGCAGGATGAGAAAAGCCTTTTAGCATTCTGAAACATCAATTTAGCAATAAAATTTACCTAATTTAGGGGTCCAGACAAAATTAGGTGTCTACAATATGAATATTAAAGAATAAATGAATGAACAAGTAAAATAAATAAATAAGTGACCAAGTATACGAATGAATAATCATAAAAAATGAATGATTATAACTATGAATAAGTGTACGAATGAACAAACAAAATATATATAAAAAAATATGGATGCATGTGAAAGTATTGGCCCCGGGATAATTCCAACCGAACGGTCTTTCATTGATTTCCTGGAACTAAATACATCAAAGATAAAATAAAAAGATCACTGCCTAAGACAAGTCCATAATTCGCCTATCTACTTCAAAGTGCTGTTACAAAATATTAGTCCTATAGAAACTCCCTCGGATCTTGGACTTTCTTTCACAGTCCTATTTTGATTGCCTTGCTTTTCAATGTAACCCCTACTTGTTCATGGCTCCTAGACATGTGAGCAGAAACATCACTATGTAAACTTTCCTTAGCTTGCTTCTCCAGTTGATTGGCTCGAGCTTCTTCATGCTTCGCTCTCTCTTTCCAATAGTTATTCTCCTTCTTAAGGTTTTTGACCTCTTTCTCCCATTCCCCGGAAGTCTTGAGGGTCCCTTTAAATTTGAGCTCGAAGCGGTACCTTTTGTTTTCCAAGTGCAAATCCCTGAGATCTCCCTTGACAGTGTTCCTTTCTCTCTTGATCTTTTCCTTTTCTCTTTCCCGAGCTGATTCCCTATTTTTCATGTCCTCAATCTCTTATTGCAGTCGGGCAATCTTTTTGCTCATTTGGAACTTTTCTTTTTCGAATTCTTCCCTTGCAATTTCTAACTCTGATGGCACTTCGTTTGGTGGCGAATTCATGAACTGGACCTCTTCCCTATCCGATGTCAACAACCTATCATTAACCCTCAATTCCCTCCATACCAGGTAGTCAGGTGTGACAATGTCGGCATATCGAGCCACTTTTATCAACGAGTTTTCTTCCATGCTTCAATCACTGCCCGCACTTTTCCAGAATACCCATCCTCTCCATAAGTGAACTCTGCTAATACTAGCTTATGAGTCGAGGGTGTGAATTGTCGAGACTCAACCTGTCTTTGCACCAACAAAGGTGCATAACTCACAGACCCCCAAATTTCGAGTAGTGGAACTCCCGGGTTGTCCCCACATTTATACATAATCGGCATAGGAGCCACCCATGGAGCTCTCCAAGTTTCCATCTCCCCTTTTAGATTCCGAAACATATTGACCCATTTCTCTTCATCTCTGTCTTCAAGCCAATCATTTCTAAGGAATTCCCTAATCGAAACTAAAGGCATCATGTATGGTTTGAAGGAAACCTCTTCTATCTTCCAAAAGAGACTTTGAATCAAAATATAAAGGAGTTGTACACACCCCTAGATTCTCCCTTGTCCTTCACTTTTACAAAAATTCAAAGATCGGATAGTTTCAGCTATGATAGCCGGAGATGGGTTAATTTTTTGTTCCAACTTTTCAAAGAAATCAAACACGGCTATATCCACATGACCCAATATCTTTGGGAATATGATTAATCCATATATGGCTAAAGAAAAGATGTCCTTGGCTTTTTCTTTATCGGAATGACCCAATATCAGTTGTCGAAGAGTTTCCCACGGAATGCATCCATTTTTTTACTTTGTACCTACATGACTCTCAACCCATGTTGTATCCATTCCCGTGATCCTAGCCACTTTCCTCTTAAAACCTGAAGGTTTCACCTCCTTCAAATATACCCGATCAGGACTAGGACACTCAATACGTAACAGTGTTGAATATTCTTCAATAAGTGGGGTCATATCCTCCTTGTTAAAAGTAAAACATCTATAAATAGGATTCCAAAATTGTACCATAGCCTGAATCAACAAACTATTAACCCGAATCGGAATTAAAAGTGCTATATCTCCATATTTCTGAGTGAAGACTTCTTTCTCTAATACATTCAACTGATTCCAAATGTCGGCTAACCCTCGAAGATTATTCTATCTAAAATCCATTTCTACCCTTTCCGGCAATACTGACACATAATCTTTTCTTCAGGCAATCACCATCCTCTCTCTGATCTTTTTCGACTGTGCCCTAACTACTACATGATCTTCTATCACTGAAATAACCTGACACTCCATGAAAGTCCATTGGATTGATAACTATCCTCAGGCCAATAAACTTCAAGTGTATGATGGTGTCTATGATGCATGTCAAAGAAAAGAAAACAAAAAGAAATAAATTAGTAAAGAAATGAATTCACAAATATAACATAAATAACAACAAGCTTTTAAAAAATGTCTGAAAAATTTCAACAGAGTTTCGGCATTATGACGGCTTTGGGACAAAATAATAAACTTATTACGAGCGATATGATGTTCGTTCATCATCACCCAATTTGTAAAATCTTACATATAGAAAGATGATAAAAGGTTGGAAATGTTCCTTCATGTGTTCTTAACTTCGGGTATCTAACAGAAATTCGGCATGGCTTCGCCTAGGTTCACTATATGAAGGTGAATCAGTTCTAAGGCCCCGAATTGTTCCTCACTGTCGCCTGTGCAGACTAGTAAGGCTCCCCGATAAAAGGGGGTTCAATTCGTTAGGGTATATTTTCCTATGCCCATTCGGAGGATCATCACGAAGGCATTAGGTACTTTATACACCGGAAGTGTTTCACTAGCCCAAACGGAGGATCATCACGAAAGCGTAGTTACTTTACTCCCACTTAAAAGTACGGAACCCAGGTAGGGAGTTCATGTTATGCAAATGCAAATGTAGTGTGTGTGGAGGAACAAAACAAACCTGTCACCACCTATTCTACCTCTTATTCTAAATACCCTACTAAAATTAAACAATATAAAGCATCAATTAGACAAACATATAAATATACTCAACAAAATAACCAGAGAACAAGTAATAATATGTATGCATATGAATATGGACATATTTAAAACATTTTATTATTTTCAAAATTCTCCTCATTTTTTTTAAATGTGGGAATTAAAATTAAATACTAAATAAACCAACAAAACCGAGACTTTGATAACACACGACTAATTCTAGGCCTAACTCTCTTATAGTTCCCTAGTGGAGTCGCCAAGCTGTCCCAACCTCAAAAATAACAAGTCTCATCACAAGACTTTATATTCATTAAGTGTGATATTAAAGAAACCCGAGGAAAATTCGTCTTAATTCCTCTTGAAAAATGAAGGTTTCGAAAATGACCTTGACAAAGACATGGAGTCGCCACCAATCTTTTTTAGCTAGGTGTGATCGGCCACCTATTAAAACCGGTTTTATAAAAAATTTTAAAAATTAATTAAAATATTTTTAAAACCAATTTCAAGTCTGCATTATAAACCAGAGGAAATCAAAGAATTGGGTTCAGGACTCGATTACGTGCGGGGAAGGATTAGCACCCCCACAACGCCCATAAAAACGGTACCTGATTAATCGTGTGTTATCTCAAGTCTCGGTAAAAAAGTCAGTTTTAAATTTGGTGTTTTAAATTAATTCTCAATTTAAAGAAAAATAATTCCACTTTTAATTGAAAATGACCCGGAATTTATTAATTCAAAATTTCCCATATTCCCCAACAAAATCGGCAAAATATAGAAATTTTTATTTATTTCGAAAACTTTCTGAATGATTCTCATTTTTTGAAAGAAAGATATTCCTTTATTAATGATAATTGATCATATCCTCTCCAGCAAACCCGGTAGAGAACTTATGAATTATTTTAATTCGGGAATAACTTTATTTTCTTAAAAATCATTATCCTTTTCAAAACATTTTTAAAAAAATGAACATGAATATCTGTGACATAGTAAAGATGATATAACAAAGTCTATATAATATAATGCAACCTAAATGATATGATATACTTTAAATGGCATAGCATATTCTAAATGAAATGAAATATCCTAAGTATCATGATATATTCTAAATGAAATGAAATATCCTAAGTAACATGATATATTCTAAATGAAATGGAATAACCTAGGTAGCATGATATTCTAAATGAAATGATTTAAATGACATGGCAAATTTAAATGATATGGTATATTTTAAATGACACGGCATATTCTAAAAAATATAATCTAAATGACATGGAATATAATCTAAGTGACATGAAATGACATGAAACATAAAATAATGCTATCATAAAATATGCATGAAAATAAAAATATTAATGCATGAACATAGAATATACTAAATAATGTGACAAAAATAAATAACTGAATAAAAAGCATAATAGCATGAAATATTCAAAACCATATAAAAAACAACATAACACCATAAAATAAATCAAAATAATAACAATACCATAGAAATTATCATAGCAAAAATCACATATTACATAGTATGCATGAACATGGAAAATGCAATGCATGAAAGTGTATTTTTCCTTTAATTAAAGAAATTCGTATATCTAAAAAGATATCCGGCTACCTTAGGAAAATATATCAAATTAAATTTTCTAAAATCAAAATACTTTGTGATTTGTTTGAAAACAATTTTGGAAATCTTGGATAAAAATTAGACCCCTAGCTGAACCACCCTTTTAAAATAGCTCTAATTTCCTAAGTTTGAAATTCCGAACTTGACCACCCTTGACCCGAACTCTATAAAATCATTTTTTAAGTTTAAAATGGCCTAGAAACCACCCTAAGAAAGTAGCTAAATTTCCTAACATCCCCCAAGTAACTTAGCCAAAATAGAAAAATAGTTTTCCCTCAAATTCAAATCTGACTTTACTGTTCAGTTTTAAAAAACTATTTTTAACCTATTTTTAAAATTTTGGAAAACTCTAAAACAAATACTGGAGACTCAGAACATGTAAAACTACATGGAAAAAAGTGGCTTAATTTTCTGATTAAATATAACTTCCCATAAAAATCGAGAAAGTTAGAAAACTGGGTGAAAACTGTTTTGCCAAAACACATTTTTTTTACTTTGATAAAATCATTTAAAAATCAAAGTGAAAATGTTGGAGACTCTTCTAAGGACCTACAAACAATAGCTAAAACTTCTAAAAATTTATACAAAAATTGGCTAAGTAAAAAAAAAATTCACAAAGATAGAATAATCAATTTGACAACTCTTTAATTTTTCACAAGTATGCTCAAGTGAGCATGACTTTGAACCATTAATTGGCCTAAGTCACGAATCATGTGGCATAGAGAATATGGCCTAGACCTAAAATGAACTTGCATGGCAATAAATGCAACCTAGGTCTAAAATGCATGAAATGCATGGCAATACAAGCAAAACCTAAACCTAAAGAATGCATGGCAATAACACAAACACATAGCATTCTAAACCAAAATAGACAAAAACAAAGCATGGAAATGCAAACAAGTCAACAAGCAAGATGAAAATGCACATACAAGGCAAATAAATGGAGGGTAGCCGAATGGTCTATAGCTTAAAATGATGATATTCTATCATGGCATTTTCACAAACACATCACATACTAAATGAAAATACATAAAATCATAGCATGGATGCAAACCTATCAACTAGCATGATGAAAATGCACATAGAAAACACAAAAATGGAGGAGGCCAAATGGTCCATGGCTCAAAATGAGGGTATTCTAGCATGGCATTTCCATAAACACATGACATACTAAATACAAAGCTAAAGAAGAGACATGCTAAAACATGCAAACATGAAGTAAAGGCATGAACACAATTAGACATTTTCACAAACACATAGAATAGTAAAATGCAAATCATGAACAAACTCAAACATTTTAAAAACAAAAAATTAAAAATGTAAACAAGGAAAATAAACATGAATACAAGATGGAATCATTAAAAAAAAAGTAAGTAAATAGAAAGATCAAAACAAAATCCATGCTTTAGTTATTTTTAGAAAAAAACAAATAGAACATCAAAACATGCTAAGCATCACAAGCAATATGAAATAAAAACAAACATCAACCATTTAAGAAAAACTAGGCCATTCGGCCACTTCTAAAAACATGGAGAAAATTTTGTTTTTCAAAGTTTTTTTCAAGAAAGTATATAAGAAGAACTTGAAGAATAAGCTTAAAAATATTTGTTAAAAAACTAAAATCAATAGAAACTCACAAAATATAAAATGAAAACAACAAAACAAGAATGGAAATGCAAAAAAAGTGCAAGAGTATGGTGCTTTTAGCTACCTCTAAAAGCTATATTGCAAGCTTTTCCTCTTCTTACTTTCTTTGCCTTTCCAAACTTTCTTTTTGCTTTTAAAAAATGGAGAGAAATCAGCCAAGCAAGAGTGAAAAAATGAAAGAGAGACCCCTCCCCTTTTGTGTGGCCGGTTGGTGTAGGAATGGTCTAGGAGATTCTAGAATTTTTTTAGCCAAATTTGATCCAATGGTCTTCAATCCAAGATGCTTTCTATGAAGAATTCTCACCCTTAGATTGAAATAATCAGCTCCTAAATATATGATGTCATGAAGATGAATCATAAATAGGATCATAAATATGACATCATCCCTCTCCAACCATTGGTCCATGTGTTGCAAATTCAAAGGCTTGATCACAAAAATAACTACATTCCTCTTCTCTCTTGGCCCTTTGATCTAAAAAATCAGAAAATATCCATCCTCTATGGGCCTTGGCCAGCTGCCTCTTCACATTTCCAGCCAACACTTCATTTTTTTAATTGCAAGACAATGCCCTTTTAGGTTTGTTCGGTAAAATAACCTTTTCTTCGGTAAAAATAGCAAACATACTCAAATTTCAAATTTTATTCTTACATTACTTCTGAAATGATAAAAAATTAAATTCTAGAAGTTTTCAACATTTTTCGAGCCTATTTGCTATTTTTTAGATTTTTTCTTCCAAAATTGCCCTTTTGTGCACCCGAACTTTTACCATTTTGTAAACGAACTCCAAATTCAGATTTTTCTTCAGCAATATCTTTCAAATAATTTAAAAGTGAGATCTGCAAATTTTTAGAATTTTTCGAGCTCATTCTATTTTTTTAGGATTTATCTGCTTGAATTTCTCCATAGTGGGCCCGTGATTTGTCATTTTGCAAACAAACTCCGAATTCAGATTTTCTTTCTCCAATATCTTCCAAATAATTTAAGAATGATATTTGCAAATTTTCAGAATTTTTGGAGCTCATTTGGTATTTTTTCGGGATTTAGCTTCTTGAATTTCAACATAATGGGCCCGAAATTTGACATTTTGCAAACCAGCTCCGAATCTGGATTTTTCTTTGCCAATCTCTTCCAAATAATTTAATATGAGATCTGCAAATTTTTTTAATTTTTGGAGCTCATTTGGCATTTTTCTGAATTTTCTAATTTTGCCCTTTTGCCTCTAAAGCTCAGTTTTTCTCAAAACAAGTCCAATTTTTAGATTTTCTTTTTATGGGCCTTTGTCATATAATGAATTGGAGTTGGTCCAAAAACGCCCAATTTTTACAATCAAATTCCCCTCCGATTTGATTTTTCCTTTTTTCACTATAGGGAATTTCCTCGTTTTTCTGTTTTTTCTCCAATCGGCTCTTTTCTCAGAATTTCTTCAAACTGAGCCTTGGGCTATCCTCGTTTACTCACTCCTCGTCAATTAGGGCTTTAGTTTTATCGAATCGGGCCATTTCCGTAAATTTCCCCAATTTCACCAAAATCCACTAAAAACCCTAATTCTCGATTTTCTTTCGAATTGACTTTGCTTCAGTTTTTCTTTCGAGTAGCTTCCATTACCCGTAGTCAGTGCTTATCTTTCATTTGGAACATTTAATTTGACCAATTTGATCGTTTAAGCACTTTTTCCCAAATTTCCCAAACTAGGGTTTCCTTTCTACTAAATCTCCATAAACCAACTTCCGAACTCCATATCTTTCAATGTAGACCTCGGATTATCAAAATTCTTTCACCATTTTTCAATTGAACTTCAAATCTTAATTTTCAAAATAGGTTGACTTTTTCAGTAGTTGACTTTTTGGGGTTGACTTTTCTAGGGTTGACTTTTTCAAGATTGACTTTTTTTGTTTGCTTTCTTAAACTAAGTCTCGGAGTACCACCTGCAGGATGAGAAAAGCCTTTTTGCATTCTGAAACATCATTTTAGGAAGAAAACATACCTGATTTAGTGGTCCGGACAAAATTAAGTGTTTATAGTGTTAGATTAGCTTGATTGTGGTAGTTTAGTTATAAACCATGCCATTTGTTTGTGATAATGCCATGCCATGTTCATGATTACTACCATTCGGCCATGATGATTTCATTGTGCATGTTTGCATTTTTTTCATGTTTACTTGTCTAATATGCTTCCATTGATCTTCATACATTTAGACCATGCCATGTGTTTGTTATATTGACATTGCTATGTTCATGAGTTATGTTAGTCACCATGTTTGCATTATTATCATGTTTGCTAGTTTATTATGCTTCCATGTAGACTTTGCATATGTAGGTTGCCATGTGTTTGTGTTATTGTCTAACTAGGATTTCACTATGTTGTTTAGTGACCATTCGGTCAACATGTTCTTTTTTGCTTTGTGTGTGCATTTTCATATTGTTTAGTTGATAGGCTTGCATTTCCATGCCATAATATTGTGTATTTTGATTTAGTATGCCATGTGTTTCTGTTAATGCCTTGCTATATTTCCTCACATAGGATTAGTGACCATTCGGCCTCTACATATGTTCCTTGCCTTGTGTGTGCATTTTCATTTTGTTTAGGTACCATGCTTTGCATTATTATGCCATGAGATTGTGTATTGGTTGTGCCATGTTCATGCATTAGTATTAGGTTTATTTGGTCATTATATGTTCGTGATGTTTTCATGCATTTTCATAACATTTTAGGTCTAGGCCATCTTTATATTGCCATGCATATTCCCATGCATATTAGGTCTTAGGACAACTTTGTATTGCCATGCATTTTCATGTCACTTTAGGTCTAGGTTACATTTTCATTACCATGCTTCTCATGCATATTAGGTAGGTAGCAATTATTGCCATCCAAATTCATGCTAGGCATTAGGATAACTTTGTATTGCCATGCATTTTCATGTCACTTTAGGTCTAGGTTATATATGCATTACCATGCTTCTCATGCATATTAGGTAGGTAGCATTTGTTACCATGCAAATTCATGCTAGGCATTAGGACAACCTTGTATTACCATGCATTTTCATGGCATCTTAGGTTTAGGTTATATTTGCATTACTGTGCATCTTATGCATATTTAGGTTAGGGTAACATTTATTGTCAAGCAAACTCATGCTAGGCATTAGGTTATTTTAAATTGCCATGCATTTCTTACATCATTTAGGCTTTAGATCATGCATTTCATACATCAAATTTTTTGTTTGTTCATGCATCTCATACCATACCACTTGATTTTTGACTTAATCCAATCAATGGTTTAAAGTCAAGCAAACATGAGCATACTTGTGGAAAATTGAGAAGTTGTTAAGTTACTTTTTCTCCCTTTGAGATTTTTTACTTAGGCAATTCTTGTCCAAAGTTTTAGAAATTTTAGCTACTATTTGTAGGTCCTTAGAAGAGTCTCCAGTATTTTTACTTTGATTTTTGAATAATTTTATCAAAGGCTTAAAAATGATTTTTGGCAAAACCGTTTTTCACCCAGTGTTCTGACTTTCGTGATTTTTCTGGGAGGTTATCCTTAGTCTAAAAATTAAGACAATTTTTTCCCATAGAGTTAGAAATGTTTTGAGTCTCTTATATGTTCTTCAGATTTTTTAGAATTTTTTAAAATAGGTTAAAAAATCTCGTTTTAAAACTGGACAGTAGAGTCAGATTTGAATTTGAGGGAAAATTAATTTTCTGTTTTGTATAAAGCATTAAGAGAGGGCTGTCTAGGAACCTTAGCTACTGTCCTAGGTTGGTTTCCAAGCCATTTTAATTCTGAAAAATGATTTTATAAAGCTCGGGTCAAGAATGGTCAAGTCCGGGTTTTCAAAGTTAGGAAATAGAGCCTTTTTCAAAGGGGGTTTATGCCATATGCCATTTTCATCCAAGAATTTTCAAAATTGTTTTCAAACAAATCACAAAGTATTTTTGATTTTAGAAATTTTAATTTGATGTCTTTTCCTACGGTAGTCGGATATCTTTTTAGGTATACGAATTTCCTGATTTAAAGGAAAAAAATACACTTTCATGCATTGCATTTTCCGTGTCCATGCATATTATATGGTATATAATTTTTGATATGAATATTTCTATGGCTATGCTATTTGTTTTTATTTATATTTCATGAAGTTATATTTATTGTTATATGATTGTGAATATTTCATGTTTTTCTATGCCTTTTTGCCATGTCATTTAGAATATATCACGTCACTTAGATTTTTCCATGTCACTTAGATTTTGCCATGCCACTTATATTTTGCCATGTCACTTAGAATATGCCATGTTATATAGGTTATAGCATGTCATTTAAAATATACTGTCTCTTAGGTTATATCATGTCATCTAGGTTATATTATATCATTTAGATTTTGCTATGTGATCTTTATTATGTCACACATATTCATATTCATTTTTTAAATGTTTTTAAAATATGATAATGATTTTCAATAAAATGAAGATATTCCCGAGTTAAAATAATTCATGAGTTCTCTACCGGGTTTGCTGGGGAGGATATATCATCAATTATCAATAATAAAGGAATATCTTTCTTCCAAAAAAAAAAACCAAGAATGATTCGGAAAATTTTCCAAATAAATAAAAATTCCTGTATTTTGCCGCGTTTGTCGGGGAATATAGGAAAATTTTGAATTAATAAATTCCGAGTCATTCTCAATTAAAAATGGAATTATTTTTCTTAAAAATGGGAATTAATTTGAAATACCAAATTTAAAAACGACTTTTAATCGAGACTTGAGATAACACATGATTAATAAGATACCATTTTATACGGGTGTTGTGGGGTGCTAATCCTTCCCCGCACGTAACCGAGTCCCAAACCCGCTTCTTTGATTTTCTCCAGTTTAAAAACGTAGACTTGAAATTGGTTTTAAAAATGTTTTAATTAATTTTAAAATGTTTTACAAAATTGGTTTTAATAGGTGGCCGATCACACCTAGCCAAAAAAGATTGGTGGGGACTTCATGTCTTTTTTCGAGGTTGTTTTCAAACCCTCATTTTATTTCAAGAGGAATTAAGTTGTCTTTTCCTCTGTTTTCCAATGTCACGCTTAACGAATATAAAGTCTCGCGATGAGACTTGTTATTTTTTAGGTTGCGATAGCTTGGAGACTCCGCTAGGGAGATTTATAGAGTCAGGCTTAGAATTAGTCGTGTGTTATCAAAGTCTCGATTTTCCTGGTTTTTATTCGGTATTTAATTTTATTTCTCACATTTTTCAATAATAAGGAGAATTTTTAAAATAATAAAATGTTATTAAATATGTCCATATTCATGTGCATGCATATTATTATTGTTCTCTGGTTATTTTGGTGCATATATTTATTCTTTGCTTAATTAATGCTTTACATTGTTTAATCTTGTTAGGGCATTTAGAATAAGGAGTATAGAATATGTGGTGAAAGGTTTGTTATTTCTCCTCACACACTACACGTGCATTTTGCATATCTTTAGCCCTATACCCGGGTTCTGTCCTTTTAGGTGGGAGCAAAGTAACTAAGCCTTCGTGATTAACAATCCGCATGGGCTAGGGAAATATACTCTAACGAATTGAACCTGCTTTTATTGGAGTGCCTTACTAGCCTTCACCGACGACAGTGAGGAACAATTCGGAGCTTTTAGAACTTATTCACCTTCATATAGTGAACCTAGGCGAAGCCATGCCAGATTTTCGATTAGATATCCCGAAGCTAGGAACACATGGGGAATATTCTCAATCCTATTACTTTCTATTCTACATTCCGAATAAGTTTACCTTTGCAAATCGGGCAATGATGAACGCACATCGCCCATAATAAGTTTTGAAAATAACAAAAGGTTTTTTGCATGCATTTTATTATTGCTCTTTGGTTGGTTAATGCGTTACACTATTCTTGATCTTTGTTTTAATAAATTGTTGGGATATTTAGGATAAGGATTACAGAATAGGTGTTGAAAGGTTTGTTTTGTTCCTCCACACACATTGCACTTGCATTTGCATAACATGAGCTATATAACCGAGTTTCATCCCTTTAAGTGGAAGTAAAGTAGCTACGCTCTCGTGATGATCGTTCGCATGGGCTAGCAAAATACTTCCGGAGTATAAATTACCTAAGCTCTCGTGATGATCGTCTGCATGGGCTAGGGAAATATACTCTAACGAATTGAACCCGCTTTTATCGGGGTGCCTTACTAGCCCTCATAGGCGATAGTG
The DNA here is from genome assembly GCA_030761205.1 of Fremontodendron californicum. NCBI lineage: Eukaryota > Viridiplantae > Streptophyta > Magnoliopsida > Malvales > Malvaceae > Fremontodendron > Fremontodendron californicum. The sequence continues at coordinate 16,989,288 of JAULJL010000006.1, read as the reverse complement.
AGGAACAATTCGAGGCCTTTAGAACTTCGTTCACCCACATATAGTGAACCATAGAGCCAACATAGGCGAAGCCCTGCCGAATTTTGATAGATATACCAAAGATAAGAACACATGGAGGGACATTTCTAACCTTTTGTTACCTATTTTACATATTGAATAAGTATTGTAGATCGGGCAACGATGTACGTGCATCGCCTGTAATAAGTATGATAATCCGCCCCAAAGGCATCGTGGTGGCTAAATAAGTAGATACTGTTGGGCACACATTCATTAATTTTCTTACTTTGCATTAATTATTCCACTCATTTATTGCTTTATAAGGAATTTTTTTTTTTAAAAAAAGAGAAGATAATAGAAAAATATTTCTTCTTTGAAAAGTGAAAAAATGGAAATAAAAAATGAGGAGAAAATGATGAAAAAATTCTTTTGTAATGGAGTAGTGAGGTAAAAATAATAAAAATCTCCTTTTAGTTTTAGACTTTTGAGAAAATGGAAAAAAAATTCAAATAAATAGTTGTCAAGAAAATTTCAAGAAAAAAATTGAAAGAAGAAAAAGTAAAAAAAAAAAAAAAAGTGATGTTAGGATCTTCTTTTCCTTGATCTTTTCATTTGCATTTTTGCATAACATGCAAGCAGTTGTAAATATGAAAAATTCATTCCCTCAAACATCTTCGCATCATGTACATTTCGTGCATCAATCATAATCACATCCATGCATATGTGAATAAAGCATGTACATTCATAATTTTATTCTTGATCTGATAATAATGTCATTTTCATTTGCATAAAAGGGGTTGAACATATTGGGAATGGATTGGAGGAACAAATTAATGTTTTGGAGCGCAATCAGGAAGAATTTGGACATGATGTCCGAGAAATGAAAGAGCAGCTCTCTAAGTTGATGAAAATGGTTGAAGACCTTTACAAGGCCAAAGGGAAATCCTCTCAAAGGTTTTAATCGCCTTCAGTGCAACCAAGCCTTTAGAAACAATCGTGCCTAGATCGAAGGATCTCCGTTGAATCCTATATTTGTCAACGCCATCTACGTAAGGAGTTACGCCTAGACAAGTTGTGAACAGTATCGTGTGAATGGTCGAATTTGAAGACTCAGAGTTCAAGGCGGGATCTTCGAACTCTACCCGACCCTTACAAACTGTTCCAAATCCATGCCCTCACCCTGTTATCATTCAACCACCTTTTCGTCCAAGCCTTCCAATTCAAACCCTCACATCAACACCAAATGCCCCTACTCCTAGTCAGTGTGTCAGCCATAAACAATCCAAGGACAAGACCCAAAGGTAATTCGATCCCATTCCAATCAGCTACCAAGAGCTCTTCCCTATGTTGATTTGAAATCACCTGGTTGCCTATTTGTCGTTGAAACCCCTATCACCACCATACCCCAGGTGGTATAACCTGAATGCAGATACGATTATCACTGTGGAACTGTTGGGCATAGCATTGAGCACTACATTGCACTCAAGAACAAAGTACAATCTCTTATAGATGCCAAGTTGTTGGATCCAACGACACTGATTGATAGAGGATTGGGAAAGGGTAATTAGGATTGGGAGATTTACGGCGATGATGTAGAAGGACTTCGGTCTGATATGATGTAGTAGTATTTCACTTTTTCAGTAGCCGGCTCTTATAGCCATAAGATATTAGGAAAAATAAAGTGCTTGTAAAGACAGTTCTAATCACTGCTCAGATTTTATAAACATGGGTTATACCTTGTGAACGTTGATATGGGATTGAATTGGTTATGCTTCAAATTTATGAGATATTGATGATTAAGTTTCTCTGATTCTTATTTCCTCTGTGATATCTTCCCCTTTGCATTTTGCATCCGATCAATTATTTTTCATATCATACATTCATACATGCATGTTGGTAGCATCAGGTGATATTCATGACAAACATAGTCAGCATGATTTTTCTATATATGTTCATACATTGATTTGATTACTCTTTACATGCATTAATTTGTTTATATAAATCATGTTGACATCTGGTTGCGGTCATGGCATACGTAGTCATCATGTTATGCTCATTCATTAATCCATCATGTTAGCATTAGGATGCATTTATGACACACATGGTCATCATATTTTCTTTGTATATACTCTGTGTCAATCATTCATTGTTTCCATGCATCATGTTGATATCGTGTTGCATTCATAGGGTCATTCATTGGAAAATGCATCTGGAACATACATAGTCATTCATTGCATATATCCGTGCGTTGATTTGTTTATTCTTGGCTTGCATCATAGTGGTATCATGATCGTATTCATGACAAACATAGTCAGCATGTTTCCACTGTATATGTCCATACATCATTTTGTTTATTCTTCACATGCATCAAATGACATTCATGGCTCATTCATCATGTCACAAATTTGGAGGAATAAGACGAAAATTGGCTTAGCTTTAAGAGTCATTGAAAGAATTTCCATTTCAAATTAGAGGTATATATAGTAATGAGTTTTTTTATATATACAGGCTAGAGCTATAGAGAGTGAACAAGCTGCCCGAATTGAAAGAATAGAAAGGGCACAAGAAGAATCGCGAGAACAGTTGGCAAAATTTGAAGCAGAATCTAGAGATCAGAGGACTAAATTGATAGGGCTGGTATCCGCCATAGTCAAGGGAAAAGGATACACTGAAAACTTGGCCGCCATAGAAGGGTTAGAGGTACAAAAGGGTCAGATTGAGGTCATGATGTTGGATGGCCAAAATACAGTTAATCCCAGCAACATCCTGAACTTAGATGATCCAGCTGAACAGGAAAAGTTGAAAATGGTTGAATTGAATGGGGCTGAGTTAGAAAATTCCCAAAGGAAGTATTAGCTGGTGGAGGAAAGAATTCGAGCTGTTGAAGGTGGAGATGAAGTAAGTGCAGGAGAGCTTATTTTGATCCCTTATCTGGTTATCCAACCAAAATTCAAGGTTTTTGAATTTGAAAAGTATGATGGACTTAAAAACCCCAAAACACACTTATGTGCATATTGTAATAGGATGGTGGGGCATGCGCATGATGAGAAATTGCTTATCCATGTTTTCCAATACAGCCTGACAGGAGGGGCATCTAATTGGTAATATCAGTTGGAAAAAGGCCAAGTGCATATATGGAGAGACTTAGCCCGGGCATTCCTGAAACAATACAAGCATATGTTGGAAATGGATCCAGATCGATTGACACTCTAGAATATGATAAAGGAGCTCAATGAGAACTACAAAGAATATGCTCATAGATGGAAAGATGTAGCCTTGCAAGTCCAACCACCTCTTACTGATAGAGAAATGAATGTTTTGTTTGTGGATACCCTCCCACATCCATACTATGACAAGTTGATTGGCAATGTCTCCTTAAAATTTGCAGATATATTGTTTGTAGTGGTTAGGATTGAGGATGGTATAAAAAAAGGGAAAATTGTGGATACTAATGCCGGAATGCTTTTCGAAAAGAAAAATGATGTTGCTAAGGGGCACGTTCAGGTCGTAAATGTTGAAGGCAGAAAAAAAAGAGGGTTCAGTTCAATGCAAGACGATCCTTTTGGTGGTTATTTACATCCCCCACCCTATGTCGACCATTGGATTCAGCACAGTCATCATCATGCTCCAGGGCCTTTTACATCACCTCAGTGTTTCGTCATGCCAAATGATCCGGAGTTTAGTTCAGTTTGTTCTCAAAGCAGTAAGAGAAAGAAGGCAAAGGTGTACCATTCAATTCTGATGACCTACACAGAACTTCTTCCATTGCTTTTCCAAAGCCAAATGATTTTTGTTATACTTGCGAAGCCCAGGAAGTCTCCTTACCCAAAATGGTATGATCTTAATGCCATATGCGAGTATCATAGCGGGGTTCAAGGGCATTCCACGGAGAACTGCACTGCATTCAAAGACAAAGTTCAAGTTGTAATTGATGCAAACCAGACAAAGTTCAAAGATCTCATTGATGCTTATCAAGGACGATGGGGCTAAGGATCATTTGTTCTTAGGATATCATGCTAATCAGGGGCAATCCTTAACCTTGTTTTTTAAGTTTGGTACTTACTTTCAATTTATTTGAAATGGATGAACTTTAAAATTCCAAGCATCATACATCATATATCATTTGAAGTTTTGAGTATTCTTCTTAAGCCTTGTTTATGTTATTTGTGAAAGAAAAAACAAAAAAATTTGAAAATAAAAGGATATTCCTTTGAATAGTGAAATGAGTTTCGAAAAAATGGGTGATCATCGTGGGGGATGGATTCCTAGGAAACACTTTGTCTCTACACATACATAAATCATAGACCAGCTGAATAAATACCACTCAAAAGTCACAAAAAATAACCTTTATTGAGGCCATGAGTAATGAAAATTTGAAACATTCTTTCGTGGATTTCTTGAAAGTCAAGCAAACATGTCAATCTTCCAAAAGATCAAGATTAGGTAGTTTGATACGTGTTAAAGTTATGCCATGTTACAAATCATAGTAAAAACTCAAAGATTCAAAACCTTTGAATCCCTTTAAAAGAATCGAAATGCCAAATCTGTAGGCCTTTTCTAGACCTTGATTTATGAGAACATGAACCAAAGGATGAACCAGAACACCTTTCTTTTTCTCTCCCCATGTGTTGGAAACACTTTGAAGAGATTGAAACCCAAACAAGTTCATTTAACAAGAAGCTCAAAGATAAAATCTGAGATGTTCCTTCATAGTAGGGTTCTCGCAAAACCAAAAGACCTTCACTTCAATGGCAAATCAAAGTAAGACATTATTGGTGGCTGAAAATGAATCAAATGAATTTTTTGGGGGCATGCAGCAAAAGAAAAAAAGAAGAAAAAAATATTTGACATCATAAATTTGAGAATTCGAATGATTTCAAATGCAAAATGAAATTCTGATTATCTATTCCCCCTGAGGATTGTTTTTCAATGAAAATATTCATACTTGATTTGAGAAATGGCCATCTTTCATATCCCTTTCAGAAAGAGGAAATATCCATAGTCACCTCTTTTGAGCTTAAGGAATTCTTTTTCTTTGAACCCTGATCAAGGATCATTCTCCACACTGGGGAGTAAATATGAGAAAGGATTTTCTCAAAAATCATGGTGAAATAAGTCCCGACTGGAAGACCGAAACAAAGCAAATTTGAGCTCCTAAACAAGTACGGACTCACTCTGTCATAATGGAGATACAATAGAAAAAGAAGGAAAAAAAAGAGAGAAAAGTGGGTGAATTGAAAGCCAAGAACGAAACACACACAAAAAAATTGTGTGAAAAAGATATGGAAAATTGAAAGCCAAGAACAAAGAAGAAAAGAAGCAAAACTCAAATTATGGAAAGAAAAGTCCAAAAAGGACAAATGTTTCACAAGGGAATCTTCCTCAGGAAATGATCCTTGATCTGATTACCCTCAAACACATATTTTGAGCCTACTTATCCTTTCTTTCTGAACCCCGAACCTTGGCCTACGTTACGTGCTTTAAAAGTCCATTTTGATCAAGTGTGGATATTTTACTTAAAGAGTTTTCTTCAGTTTTTATCCCATCCTATCTCATCGAATTATCATTTCATTGTGGAAGAATTTAGAATTCTCAAATGCATGATGGAATAATAAAAAAGATAGAGCAACAATGAAGCTCTAGGGTGAAAACCCAAAAAAAAAAGTCTAGAGCAAAATAAGAAGAAATTCTAATGCCACAGATTGGTTTTGCCGAAGCCATCAGCTTGAGGAATACAAAGAGCATCAAGGAACTCTTAGACATACCAAAACGATAGCCTTTTCTTTGGAATTGATTTTGAAAGTTAAACCTTTTTCCTTCCAACATTGAACCCATCATGGCTAAGGTTAAAACTCATAAAAATGCCATCTTTAGAGATTTGAGGATTGATGAGATTTAATTAAAACTTTTTCTAGAAAAATGTTTGGTTTTAAGGAATTCATGTTTTGAGAAAATTACTCATGAGCCGAGATAAAAGGATATTCACCTTCTACTCTTTGTCAAAATGAAAAGCTTTCCTAGACAAATCTAGACCTAATTGCATCAGCCCATTGACCTTGTTGCATTAAACCGTTCAAATCACTCGAAGAGTGAGGCTGATTTCCCATCTCGCTTAGAAATGTCTCTAACGATGATCACCAATCTCTGAAAGACTTCAATTCCACATGTTTTGGATAAAATGAAATTGATAGGACTTAGGAAGAACAAACTAAAATTGAGATGTGGATATGCTCTAGCAAAAAGTCCATATTGTTCAGGGGCACGAAATTTTGAGTTTGAATGAAGTTTGACTCAATGTTTTGGTTTTGACCAGATAATTGAAAAAAAAGAATCTGTTGGTGAAAGGACAAATTGGGAATACGAAACCATGCAATTTTTTCTAACAAGATGAATTGGAAAATATAGACAAGGGGCAGGAATCACTCTCTCCAATAGAAAACCTCGCCAGGACATGAGAAAAAAGGGAGATGATCAACCCTCTTAGCATTTTCTTAATGCGAAATGGTGTCATAAGCATTCATGCATTATGTAATGAACATGTGCATCTGCATTTTTGCAAGTTACATCGGTTTTTGCATCCATACATTTGATCATTACATTCGTCAAGCATTGAAAAGATACAAAGGAAAAGAAGATAGGTTTCCTAGAAAGGGGAAGGGCCTTCTTTAGATTTAGAGAAACAATTTGTTGAAGAAAAGAAGGAAAATAAAAGTTTGTCTAAAAAGAGAAAAATATGAGTACGGAGATATTTTTGGGATGATGAAATCAAGAAAGTATTGAAAAATCCCAAGATGATGAGAATTTTTGAAAAATGAAAATGATTTTAGATGAGATATTTTAAATTTGTGGAGCCTCGAAGGAGGAGTTTTTTCAAAAGAAAGATTTGCTTAAGCCCGATGAAGCTGGCACAAAAATGATTAAGCCCAGTAAAGTTGGCATTTTAGATTTGGTTAAGCCCAATATAGTTGGTACAAAAATGATTAAGCCCAGTAAAGTTGGCATTTTAAATCTGGTTAAGCCCAATATAGGTAGCATAAAAATGAGTAAGCCCAGTAAAATTGGCATTTTAAATTTGGTTAAGCCTGATGAAGCTGGCACAAAAATGATTAAGCCCAGTAAAGTTGGCATTTTAGATTTGGTTAAGCCCAATATAGCTGGCATAAAAATGAGTAAGCCCAGTAAAGTTGGAATTTTAGATTTGGTTAAGCCCGATGAAGCTGGCACAAAAATGATTAAGCCCAGCAAAGTTGGCATTTTAAATCTGGTTAAGCCCAATATAGCTGCCAGTTATGGTTTAAGCCCAGTGAAGTTGGCATTTTCAATTAGGTTAAGCCCAATATAAGCTGGCACAAAAATGATTAAGCCCAGTAAAGTTGGCATTTTAGATTTGGTTAAGCCCAATATAGTTGGTACAAAAATGATTAAGCCCAGTAAAGTTGGCATTTTAAATCTGGTTAAGCCCAATATAGGTAGCATAAAAATGAGTAAGCCCAGTAAAATTGGCATTTTAAATTTGATTAAGCCTGATGAAGCTGGCACAAAAATGATTAAGCCCAGTAAAGTTGGCATTTTAGATTTGGTTAAGCCCAATATAGCTTTCATAAAAATGAGTAAGCCCAGTAAAGTTGGAATTTTAGATTTGGTTAAGCCCGATGAAGCTGGCACAAAAATGATTAAGCCCAGTAAAGTTGGCATTTTAAATCTGGTTAAGCCCAATATAGCTGCCAGTTATGGTTTAAGCCCAGTGAAGTTGGCATTTTCAATTAGGTTAAGCCCAATATAAGCTGGCACAAAAATGATTAAGCCCAGTAAAGTTGGCATTTTAGATTTGGTTAAGCCCAATATAGTTGGTACAAAAATGATTAAGCCTAGTAAAGTTGGCATTTTAAATCTGGTTAAGCCCAATATAGCTAGCATAAAAATGAGTAAGCCCAGTAAAGTTGGCATTTTAAATTTGGTTAAGCCTGATGAAGCTGACACAAAAATGATTAAGCCCAGTAAAGTTGGCATTTTAGATTTGGTTAAGCCCAATATAGCTGGCAGTTATGGTTTAGGCCCAGTGAAGTTGGCATTTTAAATTTGGTTAAGCCTAATGTAGACAGGCAAAAAAATGGTTAAGGCCAGTAAAGTTGGCATTTTAAATTTGGTTAAGGCCAATGTAAGCTGGCACAAAAATGGTTAAGCCCAGTAAAGTTAGCATTTTAAATTTGGTTAAGCCCAATGGAAGCTAGCATAAAAGTGGTTTAAGCCCAGTAAATTTGGTGAAGTCCAATGTAAGCTGGCATAAAAATGAGAAAGCCAGTAAAGTTGGCATTTTAAATTTGGTTAAGCCCGATGAAGCTGGCATAAAAATGATTAAGCATAGTAAAGTTGGCATTTTAGATTTGGTTAAGCCTAATATAGCTAGCATAAAAATGAGTAAGCCTAGTAAAGTTGGCATTTTAAATTTGGGTAAGCCTGATGAAGCTGGCACAAAAATGATTAAGCCCAGTAAAGTTGGCATTTTAGATTTGGTTAATCCCAGTATAGCTGGCATAAAAATGAGTAAGCCAAGTAAAGTTGGCATTTTAGATTTGGTTAAGCTTGATGAAGTGGCACAAAAATGATTAAGCCCAGTAAAGTTGGCATTTTAAATCTGGTTAAGCCCAATGTAGCTGGCAGTTATGGTTTAAGCTCAGTGAAGTTGGCATTTTAAATTTGGTTAAGCCCAACGTAAGCTGGCACAAAAATGGTTAAGCCCTGTAAAGATGGCATTTTAAATTTTGTTAAGCCCAACATAAGCTGGCACAAAAATGGTTAAGCCTAGTAAAGTTGGCATTTTAAATTTGGTTAAGCCCAATGGAAGCTGGCTTAAAAGTGATTTAAGCCCAGTAAAGTTGGCATTCTAAATTTGGTTAAGCCCAATGTAAGCTAGCATAAAAATGAGTAAGCCAGTAAAGTTGGCATTTTAAATTTCCTAATGGAAGCTGGCATAAAAGTGATTTAAGCCCAGTAAAGTTGGCATTCTAAATTTGGTTAAGCCCAATGTAAGCTAGCATAAAAATGAGTAAGCCCAGTGAAGTTGGCATGTTAGATTTGGTTGAGCCCGATGAAGCTGGCACAAAAGTAATTTAAGCCCAGTGAAGTTGGCACGTTAGACGTGATTAAGCCCAATGTAAACTGGCAATTATGGTTTAAGCCTAGTGAAGTTGGCACGTTGGATATGATTAAGCCCAATGTAAGTTGGCAATTATGGTTTAAGCCTAGTGAAGTTGGCATTTTAGATTGGTTCCGCCTAAGTCTTCACTTTGAAAATCGAACTCGTTCTGCTTCTCAAATGAGTCGAACCCAGGTATTTTCTTCGCTTGCAAATCAAACTCGTTTCCTTAAGACGGGTCGAGCCTTGATTAGTCAGGGAACTCAATTTAAGGATAAAATTTCTATTTTCTTCTTTTGCAAATCGAACTCGTTTCCTTAAGACAGGTCGAGCCTTGATTAGTCAGAAAACTCAATTTAGGGACAAAAATCTTCAATTTACAGCTTTTAATAAATAAAAAAAAATGAGAATGAAAAAATGTAAAAAATGAAAAACTGATGAATGAGAACTTCCTTTCCTTTTACATGTGATTTCACTAACCGGACAAAATTAGTGTTTGTTTACCTTTGCCTAATTCCTGATTCTCAGCAATAGCCAAAGAGGGGCAGCTGTAGACACCTAATTTTGTCCAAACCACTAAATCAGGTATTTTTCTTCCTAAAATGATGTTTTAGAATGTAAAAAGTCTTTTCTCATCCTACAGGTGGTACTCCGAGACTTAGTTTAATAAGGCAAGCATAAAAAGTCAATCTTGAAAAAGTGAACCCCAAAAAAGTCAACTTCAAAAAGTCAACCACTGAAAAATCAACCCACCTTCAAAATCGAGATTCAAAGTTCAATTGAAAAATGGTGAAAGAATTTCGATAATCCAAGGTCTAGAATAAAAGATATGGAGTTCAGAAGTTGGGTTATGGAGATTTAGTGAAAAGGAAACCCTAGTTTGGAAAATTTGGGGAAAAGTACTTAAACGATCAAATTGGTCAAAATTGAAGGTTCCAAATGAAAGATAAGTAATGACTACGAGTAATGAAGAGACTATCTGAAAGCAAAACTGAAGGAAAAGTCAATTTGGTAGAAAATCAAGAATTAGGGGTTTTGGTGGATTTTGGTGAAATTGGGAAAATTATAGAATGGCCCTATCCGGTAAAACTAAAGCCCCTAGTTAATGAGGAGTGAGTAAACAAGCATAGCCCAAGGCTCAGGTTGAATTCCGAGAAAAGAGCCGACTAGAGGAAAAATGGAAAAACGAGGAAATTCCCGATAATGAAAAAAAAAAATCAAAACAGAGGGGAATTTGATCGTAAAAATTGGGCATTTTTGGACCAACTCCAATTCAATATATGACCAAGGCTCAGAAAAAGAAAATCTGGAAATTAGACTTGTTTTGAGTAAAACCGGGCTTCGAAGGTAAAAAGGCAAACTTGGAAAATTCAGGAAAAATAGCAAATGAGCTCCAAAAATTACCAAAACTTACAGCTCTCAATATTAAATCATTTGGAGAAGATTGACGAAGAAAAATCCAGATTCATAATTAGTTTGCAAAATGGAAAATTTCGAGCCCCCTAAGCTGGAATTCAAGAAGATAAATCCCGAAAAAATAGCAAATAAGCTCCAAAAATCATGAAAACTTCCAAATCTCAATTTTAAATTATTTGGAAGAGATTGGTGAAGAAAAACCCAGACTCGGAGCTCGTTTGAAAAATGATAAAGTTCGGGTGCATTAAGGGGCAATTTTGAAAATAAATCTGAAACAAATAGAAAATGGGCTCGGAAAATTATGAAAACTTCCAGAATTCCATTTTTTACTATTTAGGATGTATTGAAAAAAGAAAATTTGGATTTGGAGTCCGTTTTCTATTTAATTTGGTTTGGGGGTCAGAAAGGTCATTTTATCGAAGAAACCGAAGAGGGCTTTTTCTTGCAATTAAAAATTGGAGTTTGGGCTGGAATTCCAAGGGTCATTCAGCCAAGCCAATAATGGAGAGTGATTTTGATGAGATTTTGAATCCAAAGGCCAAGAGTGGATAGGAAGGTAGTTATTTTTCTTGATCAAGCCCTTGTAATTGTGACACATAGAGAGGGATGATGTCATATTTATGACATCATATTTTTGACATCATATTATTTAGGGGCTGATTACTTAATCTAAGGGTGGGAATTTCACATAGAAAGCATCTTGGATTAAAGGCCATTGAATCAAAATTGGTTAGAAAAAAAACTACAACATTCTAGAGAATTCTATAAGCATTCGGCCAAGGACAGAGGTGAGGGGAATTCAGAATTTTCATAAGGCTTAGAGGGCTGAATATAGGCAGTAGCTAAGGAAAAAAAGAGAGAAAAAAAAAAGAAAGGAAAAGAGAGGAGAAAAAAGGAGAAGGAAAAATAAAGGTTTTGGCTTTCTACTTCTTGATTTGGAAAGCTAGAGCAAGGTAGCTATGTTCTTTCATGGTTTTCTCATACTTTCTTGACATGATTTCGCTATTTTGATTGTCATTTTATTCTCTTTTATGAAATAAACTTGTTTTTAAAATAAGTTCTAAGGAGCTTCTACTTTTTTTTTTAAAAAAAAGAGATCAAGAAAGCAAGTTTTTATCCATTTTTCCATCATGGCCAAAAGAAGCATTTTTTGTTAGATGATTTTGTGTTTGATTTTGTTCATGAGATTTGTTGTGGTAGGTTAACTTACTTGTGTTAGATTAGCTTGATTGTGGTAGTTTAGTTCTAAACTGTGCCATGTGTTTGTGATAATGCCATGCCATGTTCATGAGTACTACCATTCGACCATGATGATTTCATTGTGCATGTTTGCATTTTTATCATGTTTACTTGTCTAATATGCTTCCATTTATCTTCATACATATAGACCATGCCATGTGTTTGTTATATTGACATTGCTATGTTCATGAGTTATGTTAGTCACCACGTTTGCATTATTATCATGTTTTCTAGTTTATTATGCTTCCATGTAGACTTTGCGTATGTAGGTTTCCATGTGTTTGTGTTATTTTCTAGCTAGGATTTCACTATGTTGTTTAGTGACCATTCGGCCAACATGTTGTTTTTTTGCTTTGTGTGTGCATTTTCATCTTGTCTAGTTGATAGGTTTGCATTTCCATGCCATAATATTGTGTATTTTGATTTAGTATGCCATGTGTTTGCGTTGATGCCTTGCTACATTTCCTCACATAGGGTTAGTGACCATTCGGCCTCTACATATGTTCCTTGCCTTGTGTGTGCATTTTCATTTTGTTTAGGTACCATGTTTTGCATTATTATGCCATGAGATTGTGTATTGGTTGTGCCATGTTCATGCATTAGTATTAGGTTTATTTGGTTATTATATGTTCGTGACATTTTCATGCATTTTCATAACATTTTAGGTCTAGGCCATCTTTGTATTGCCATGCATATTCCCATGCATATTAGGTCTTAGGACAACTTTGTATTGCCATGCATTTTCATGTCACTTTCGGTCTAGGTTACATTTGCATTACCATGCTTCTCATGCATATTAGGTGGGTAGCATTTATTGCCATGCAAATTCATGCTAGGCACTAGGACAACTTTGTATTGCCATGCATTTTCATGTCACTTTAGGTCTAGGTTATATTTGCATTACCATGCTTCTCATGCATATTAGGTAGGTAGCATTTATTACCATGCAAATTCATGCTAGGCATTAAGACAACCTTGTATTACCATGCATTTTCATGGAATCTTAGGTCTAGGTTATATTTGCATTACTATGCATCTCATGCATATTTAGGTCAGGGTAGCAATTATTGCCAAGCAAACTCATGCTAGGCATTAGGTTATTTTAAATTGCCATGCATTTCTTACATCATTTAGGCTTTAGATCATGCATTTCATACATCAAATTTGTTGTTTGTTCATGCACCTTATACCATACCACTTGATTTTTTACTTAATCCAATCAATGGTTTAAAGTCAAGCTCACATGAGCATACTTGTGGAAAATTGAGAAGTTGTCAAGTTAATTTTTCTACCTTTGTGATTTTTTTTTAATTAGGCAATTATTGTCCAAAGTTTTAAAAATTTTAGCTACTGTTTGTAGGTCTTTAGTAGAGTCTCCAATATTTTTACTTTGATTTTTGAATGATTTTATCAAATGCTTAAAAATGATTTTTGGGAAAACTATTTTTCACCAGTGTTTTGACTTTCGTGATTTTTCTGGGAATTAATCCTTACTCTAAAAATTAAGACAATTTTTTCCCATAGATATAGACATGTTCTAAGTCTCCTATATTATTCATATTTTTTATAATTTTTTAAAATAGGTTAAAAAATCTCGTTTCAAAACTGGACAGTAAAGTCAGATTTGAATTTGAAGGAAAATTAATTTTCTGTTTTGTCAATGGCATTAAGAGAGGGCTGAGTAGGAACCTTAGCTACTATCTTAGGTTGGTTTCTAAGCCATTTTAATTCTGAAAAATGATTTTATAAAGCTCAGGTCAAGGGTGGTCAAGTTCGGTTTTCAAAGTTAGGAAATAGAGCCTTCTTCAAAGGGGGTTTCGGCCATGTGCCATTTTCATCCAAGAATTTTCAAAATTGTTTTCAAACTAATCAAAAAGTATTTTTGATTTTAGAAAATTTAATTTGATGTCTTTTCCTAAGGTAGTCGGATATCTTTCTAGGTATACGAATTTCCTTATTTAAAGGAAAAAATACACTTTCATGCATTGCATTTTCCATGTCCATGCATATTATATGATATATAATTTTTGATATGAATATTTCTATGGCTATGCTATTTGTTTTGATTTATATTTCATGTTGTTATATTGATTGTTATATGGTTGTGAATATTTCATGTTATTCTATGCCTTTTTGCCATGTCACTTAGATTTTGCCATGTCACTTAGAATATGCCATGTTACTTAGGTTATATCATGTCATTTAAAATATACTATGTCACTTAGGTTATATCATGTCATCTAGGTTATATTATATCATTTAGATTTTGCTATGTCATCTTTATTATGTCACACATATTCATATTCTTTTTTTGAAAATGTTTTTAAAATAAAATAATGATTTTCAATAAAATAAAGATATTCCCGAGTTAAAATAATTCATGAGTTCTCTTCCGGGTTTGCTGGGGAAGATATCATCAATTATCATCAATAAAGGAATATCTTTCTTTCAAAAAAAAAAAAAAGAGAATGATTCGGAAACTTTTCCAAATAAATAAAAATTCCTATATTTTGCCATGTTTGTCGGAGAGTATAGGAAAATTTTGAATTAATAAATTATGGGTCATTCTCAATTAAAAATGGAATTATTTTTCTTAAAATTGGGAATTAATTTGAAATACCAAATTTAGAACTGACTTTTTACCGAGACTTGAGATAACACACGATTGATAAGGTACTATTTTATACGGGCGTTGTGGGGGTGCTAATCCTTCCCCGCACGTAATCGAGTCTCAAACCCGCTTCTTTGATTTTCTCAGGTTTAAAAACGCAGACTTGAAATTAGTTTTAAAAATGTTTTAATTAATTTTAAAATATTTTACCAAATCGGTTTTAATAGGTGGCTGATCACACCTAGCCAAAAATGATTGGTGGCGACTCCATGTCTTTTTTCGTGGTTGTTTTCAAACCCTCATTTTATTTCAAGAGGAATTAAGCAGCCTTTTCCTCTATTTTCCAATGTCACGCTTAACGAATATAAAGTCTCGTGATGAGACTTGTTATTTTTTAGGTTGCGACATCATGCATTTGAGAATTCGGATGATTCCAAATTGCAAAATGAAATTCTGATTATCTATTCCCCTGGGATTGCTTTTCAATGAGAATATTCGTGCTTGATATGATGAATAACCATCTTTCATATCCCTTTCACAAAAGATATTATCCATAGTCACCCCTTTTGAGCCGAAGAATTCTATCTCCTTTGAACCCTGAACAAGGATCACCCCCTACATTGGGGGGCAAATGCGAGGAAAGATCTTCTCAAAGATCAATGAGAAATGAGTCCTAGCTCGAAGACAGATACAAAGCAAATTGAGCTCCTAAATGAATACGGGCTCACTTGGTCGAAAAGAAAAGGAAAAGATGGCGAAATGGAAGCCAAGAACAAAACAAAATAAATGGAAAAAGAAAAGAAAAACACACAAAAAAAAGAGAAAGAAAAAATGTGAAAAAGTATGGCAAATGAAAGCCAAAAGCAAAGAAGAAAATTAGCAAAGTCAAAAAAGAAGGATAGAAAAGTCCAAAAGGGACAAATGCTTCAAAGGGAATCCTCCTCAAGAAATTATCCTTGATCTGATTACCCTCAAACACATATTTTGGGCCTATTTATCCTTTCTTTCTGAACCCCGAACCATGGCCTACATTACGTGTTTTAAAGGTCCATTTTGATCAAGCATAAATATTCAACTTGAAGGGTTTTTCCTCAGATTTTATCCTATCCCATCTCATCGAATTATCATTTCACTAAGGAAGAATTTAGAATTCTCAAATGCATAATGGAACAATAAAAAAAGAAAGAAAATGGAAGGAATGGGACTCTAGGGCGAAAACCCAAAAAATGGGCTGTCTAGAGTAAAATGGAATTTCGATGCCACAAAAGAGAAGGTCATCTATGTTAGTACCGATGCCACAAAAGAGAAAGTCAACTTGAAGAAATCGAGGAACATTTAGAAATTCTTAAACCTCCTAAATTGCCAGCTCTCATTTGGAGGATTGACTTCAAAAACTAAAACTTTTTTCCCTCCAAAATTGACTTTCCAGTTTAAACATCCCGTCCAATCTTGACACTTGTCAAAATGCCATGATATGGTAAAAGAATGTTGAATTTGTTTGATTCTCAAGGAATTCGTGTTTTATAAAACCTATTCAATTTGTAAGCCTAGAAAGGACATACATTTCTGTTATGAAGTTTTCTTCGATCAACCAAAATCCTTTTGTATCAAGCCTTTCAATTCAAGTTGAAAAACCAAAATTGACATTCAGAAAATATCTAATAGTGATCATCTGTCTTCAAGAGATTCGTACATCACACACTGTGGGGTTAATATTTTTGACTCATAAGTTCTTATTAAATTCTTTCTAGAATGGGAAAAGAAGTCAAATATTTTTGAAATTACCATTTTTAATGTTGACATGAGACAAGGGTTTTTCTAACCCAAAAGTATGGAACTACTAAGGTAGATCTTGACTTCCAGATATGAGAATAACAAATAGAACCCGGTTCAGACTTCTGTTGATAAGAGTTTGAAAACTGTCGGGTCAAAGAGATAGCCAAAGATCGAAAAGGGAATGATCTCTCATAGGGCACGAGTGTTCAAGATATACTCTGATTTGATGAGGAAAAATGAATTGGAAAGGCTATGCCAAAGTCTAGAAAAACGATCGGGGGCATTTGCATTACTCATGAACACTCATCTCTGTATTGAGCTTTGAATCATGAAGCATTTGCATCTTATTCATAATCTGCATCTTCACCAAGAAGCATTTGCATCAATCCAAGTCATTTGTATTTGCATCATGAAGCATTTGCATCTTATTCAACATTTGCATCTGCATCAAAAAGCATTTGCATCAATCCAAGTCATTTTCATTTTCACCATGAAGCATTTGCATCTTTTCTCTGGATTTGCACCAAGAAGCATTTGCATTAATCCAAGACATTGCATTTGTACCATGAAGCATTCGCATCTTATTCAACATTTGCATCTGCACCAAGAAGCATTTGCATCAATCCAAGTCATTTGCATTTGCATCATGAAGCATTTGCATCTTATTCAACATCTGTATCTGCACCAAGAAGCATTTACATCAATCCAAGTCATTTACATTTGCATTTGCACCATGAAGCATTTGCATCTTATCTCTACATCTGCACTAAAAAGCATTTGCATTAATTCAAGACATTTGCATTTGCACCATGAAGCATTTTCATCTTATCTCTACATCTGCACCAAGAAGCATTTGCATTAATTCAAGACATTTGCATTTGCACCATGAAGCATTTGCATCTTATTTAACATCTGCATCTACACCAAGAAGCATTTGAATCAATCTAAGCCATTTGTATTTGCACCATGAAGCATCTGCATCTTATTCAACATCTGCATCTGCATCAATAAGCATTTGCATCAATCTATGCTATTTGCATTTGCACCATGAGGCATCTGCATCTTATTCAACATCTGCATCTGCACTAAGAAGCATTTGCATCAATCCAAGCTATTTACATTTGCACCATGAAGCATGTGCATATTGTTAAAGACATTTGCATCTGTATCATGAATTATTTGCATTCTCTCTCAAAGCTTTTGGGTATAATTTTCTGTCGCAACCTAAAAAGTAACGAGTCTCATCGCAAGACTTTATTATTCGTTAAGCGTGACATTAAAAAAAACCGAGGAAAAGTCGACTTAATTCCTCTAGAAAAATGAAGGTTTTGAAAATGACCTTAAAAAAGACATGGAGTCGCCACCAATCTTTTTTAGCTAGGTGTGATCGGCCACCTATTAAAACTGGTTTTATAAAATATTTTAAAGATTAATTAAAACATTTTAAAAACCAATTTAAAGTTTGCGTTTTAAAACCAGAGAAAGAAGCGGGTTCGAGAGTCGGTTACGCGTAGGGAAGGATTAGCACCCCCACAACGCCCATATAAATTGGTACCTTATTAATCGTGTGTTATCTCAAGTCTCGGTAAAAATTGGTTTTAAATTTAGTATTTCAAGTTAATTCCCAATTTAAAGAAAAAATAATTCCCTTTTTTATTAAAAATGATCTGGAATTTATAAATTCAAAATTTTCCTATATTCCCCAACAAACGTGGCAAAATATATAAATTTTTATTAGTTTTGGAAAACTTTCCGAATCATTCTCTTTTTTTGAAAGAAAGATATTCCTTTATTAATGATAATTGATGATATTCCCTCCAGCAAACCCGGTAGAGAACTCATGAATTATTTTAACTCGGGAATATCTTTATTTTTTATTGAAAAAAAAATCATTATCCTTTTGAAAACATTTTAAAAGATATGAATATGTATATGCATGACATAAATAAAATGACATAGCAAAATCTAAATAATATAATGCTTCCTAAATGATATGATATAATGTAAATGCCTTAGCATATTTTAAATGAAATGAAATATCCTAAATTATATGACATATTATAAATAAAATGAAATGACCTAGGTAACATAGTATATTCTATATGAGATGCAATATCCTAAGTCATATGATATATTCTAAATGAAATAAAATAACCTAAGTAACGTGATTTTTTCTAAATGAAATAAAATAACCTAAGTAACATAACATATTCTATATGAAATAAAATAATTTAAATGAAATGGCAAACATGAATGATATGGCATATAAATTAAATGAGATGGAATATGAAATAATGCTATCATATAATATGCATGAAAATAATAATGCATGAACATAGTATATGCTAAATAACATGACAAAAAAATAAATAAATAAAAAGCATAGGATATCATGAAATATTCCAAATCATATAATAAACAATATAACATCAAAAAATATAAATCAAAATAATAACAATATCATAGAAATTATTATAGCAAGATTTTCATATTATATAAAATGCATGAATATGAAAAATGCAATGCATGAAATGTATTTTTTTTCTTTAATTAAGGAAATCCGTATATCTAAAAAGATATCCGGCTACCTTAGGAAAATATGTCAAGATAAATATTCTATAACCAAAATACTTTGTGATTGTTTGAAAACAATTTTGAAAAGCTTGAATTAAAAATAAAAACTGGGCTAAAACTTTTTTTAAATGGCTCTAATTTCCTAAGTTTAAAAATCGAGACTTGACTACCCTTAACCCGAGACTTTAAAAACTAATTTTAGAGTTTAAAAAGTCTTAGAAACTACCCTAAGTCAGTAGCTAACCCTCCTAATCAGCTCACTCTAAGTAACTTAACAAAAACAGAAAAATGATTTTTTCTTTAAATTCAATTTTGACTTCACTGTCCAGTTTTAAGCCACGATTTTTTATCCTATTTTTAAAAATTCAAAAAATTCTAAATAAAATAAGGGAAATTCAGCACATGTAAAACTACATGGGAAAAAATCAGCTTAATTTTTAGATCAAATATGAATTCCCAAAAAAATCAGAGATGTACGAGTTTTGGGTGAAAAAAAACTGCTTCGCCAAAACACATTTTTGCCTTTGATAAAATCATTTAAAAATCAAAGTAAAAATATTTGAAACTCCTAAAATGACTTACAAACAGTATCTAGGACTTTTTGAAAGTTAGATAAAAATTGGCTAAGTAAAAAAAATCCCTAAGGTAGAATAATCAATTTGACAAACTTAATTTTGCACAAGTGTGCTCAAGAGAGCATGACTTTGAACCATTAATTGGCTCAAGTCATTATTCAAGTGGCATGAACATGAAATGCATGAAACAATACAGCAAACATAATGCATGAAATGCATGAATTTAAACCTAAATGTCATGAAAAAAAATGCATGGCATTCATAAAGTAACCTAGACCTAAATGGACTTGCATGGCATTTAATGCAACCTAGACCTAAAATGCATGAACATGCACGGCAAATAAACCTAACTTAATAACTAAAATATGTATGGCATTTTCACAAACACAAAGCATGCTTAAACCAAAAACTCAACCAAATATCATGCAAATGCTAACCTATCAACTAACATGGCAAGAATGCACAAAAAATGCAAACATTCTAAGAGGGCCGATAGCATAATGTAACTAGCAAACATGGCATTTTCACAAACACTTGGTATACTAGCATGAAAACTAAATGCAAAAACCTATCAACTAACATGGCAAAAAATGCAACACACAATGCAGAACACATGGAGTAGCCAAATGGCCTCAAGCTCCCAACAAGCATGGCATTTTCACAAACACTTGGTATACTAACATGCTCAACTAAAATATAACACTTAAATCATGCAAAAACCACACAAGCATTTTCACAAACACTTAATATACTAAATCTAAAACATGCTCAACTAAGATATAAAACTCAAATCATGCAAAGACCACACAAGCATTTTCACAAACACTTGATATACTAAATCTAAAACATGCTCAAATTTAAACAACATGAAAACAGAAAATTAAAAATGCAAAAACATGATATTTAAAACATAAAAGGCAATAAGCAAAGCAACCAAATTAAAATATAACTCAAGAATATGAAGTAACATAACATTTAAAACATCAAAATCAAAGAAAATAACATAAAAAATATGGTAAAATAAACCCAAAACAGCAACTTAAAAAAATAATGTAGGCCATTTGGCCATGGTGAGTTTATTGTAAAAATAAAATGTAAAAAATATACTTAAGAAAGAGATGAAGGAAGAACTTAAAAGAACAATAAAAAAACATTTATTGAAAATGGAAACTCACCAAATAGAAATCAAAATAGCAAAAACAAGAATGGAAAATCAAGAAAGTGCAAGAGTTGGTGCTCAAGAGCAACCTCAAGAAGCTATATTTCAAGCTTTATCTCTTCAAACTTTCCTTTCTTTTCTAAACTTTTCTTTTTTGCTTTCAACCAAGAAGAGAAAAACTAAGTAAAAATTCTAAGAACTCAGCAAAATGAAGATGAAAAAATGAAATTCTGACCCCTCATACAAGGCTGGCCGAAACCCCCTAATAATGGCTCAAGGTGTTGTCATTTTTTTGTAACCAATTTCCCATCAAATGGCTAATAATTCAAGGTGAAAAATCATGAAATTACCACCTTTAGATTAGCATCTCAGCACTCTCAAATTACAACTGTTAAAGAATAATGTTGACATCTTTCTTGGCCTATGTGGCTTAATCACCATGGCTTGATCAAAGAGAATCTCTAACTAACTCTTGATTTCTAGCCATTTGATTGAAAAATCAGAAGCTTCCTCCTTCCTTTGGGATTGGGCAGGCCAGCACTTCTCTTTTCCAGCCCAACTCTGATTTTTTGAAAGGCCCAAAGAAGCCCTTTTCGGTTGCTTGGGTGAAATAACCGTTTTGCCCCCTGGATGCAAATAAATATCAAACGGACTCCAAATTCAATTTTTATTTTTTTAATACTTCCAAAATAATAAAATATTGAGTTCTGGAAGTTTTCAAAATTATCCGAGTCCGTTTGCTATTTATTTGGATTTTTTCTTCCAAAAATGCCCTTTTATGCCCCTACATTTTACCAATTTTTAAACGAGCTCCAAATTACGATTTTTCTTCACCAATATCTTCAAAATAATTAAAAAGTGTGATCTGGAAGCTTTCATAACTTTTGGAGCTCATTTGGTATTTTTTCAGGATTTCTCGGCTTGAATTACTACATAGGAGGCCCGGGATTTAGCCATTTTGCAAACGAACTCCGAATCAAGTTTTTCTTTTGACAATATCTTCCAAATAATTTAAAAATGATATTTGCAAAATTTCAGAATTTTTGGAGTCCATTTGCAATTTTTTCAGGATTTATCTTCTTGAATTATTGCATAGGAGGCTCGGGATTTGGCCATTTTGCAAACGAACTCCGAATCAAGTTTTTCTCCTGCCAATCTCTTCCAAATAATTTAAAAATGAGATGTGAAAAATTTTAGAAGATTTGGAGCTCATTTGCTATTTTTCCGGGATTTTCCTTTTTGAATTACTGCATAGGAGGCCTGGGATTTGGCCATTTTGCAAACGAACTCCGAATCAAGATTTTATTTCGCCAATCTCGTCCAAATAATTCAAAAATGTGATTTACAAAATTTTAGAAGATTTGGAGCTCAGTTGCTATTTTTTTGGGATTTTCTTTTTTGAATTACTCCATAAAAAGCTGGGATTTTGGCCATTTTGCAAACGAACTCCGAATCTAGATTTTTTTTTACCAATATCTTTCAAATGATTTAAGAATGAGATTGACAAATTTTCAGAATTTTCGGAGTCCATTTGCTATTTTTCCCAAATTTTCTGATTTTGCCCTTTTGCCTCCGAAACCCGGTTTTGCTCAAAACAAGTCTGATTTTCAGATTTTCTTCAATCTGAGCCTTGGGCTATCCTTTTTAATCATTCATCATCCATTGGGAGCTTTGGTCTTACCAAGTCGGGCCATTTCTGTGATTCTTCCTGATTTCACCAAAATCCACTAAAAACCCTAATTATCGGTTTTCTCCCGGATTGACTTTTCTTTCTATTTTTCTTGCAAGTGGCTTCTCCACTACCCGTAGTCAGTGCTTATCTTTCATTTGGAACCTTCAATTTCGACCAATTTGATCGTTTAAGCACTTTTCCCCAAATTTTTCGGATTAGGGTTTTCTTTCTACTGAATCTCCAAATCCCAACTTCCGAACTCCATATCTTTCAATGTAGACCTCGGATTATCAAAATTCTTTCACCATTTTTAATTGAACTTAAAATCTTGATTTTGAAAGTGGGTTGACTTTTTTAGTAGTTGACTTTCTGGGCTTGACTTTTTGGGGTTGACTTTTTCCGGGGTTCACTTTTTTCAAGTTTGACTTTTTAAGCTTGCCCTCTTAAACTAAGTCTCGAAATACCTCCTGCAGGATGAAAACAGTCTTTTTATACTCGGAAACATCAATTTAGGAAGAAAACATACCTGTTTAGTGGTCCGGACAAAATTAGGTGTTTACAGCTGCCCCTCTTTGGCTATTGCTGAGAATCAGGAATCAGGCAAAGATAAACCAACACTAATTTTGAACGGTCAGTGAAATCACATGTGAAGGAAAGGGAAAGGGGTTTTCTTTTTCATTCTTCTATCATTTTTTCATTTTTCATTTTTCATTTTTCATTTTTCATTTTCTATTTTTTCCATTTTATTTTTTATTTTTTTGTTGAAAAAACAAGCTGTAAATTGAAGATTTGTCCTTAAATTAAATTCCCTGCCTAATCAAGGCTCGATCCGTCTTAAGGAAACGAATTCGATTTTCAAAAGAAAAAATTATGCCCGAAGGTCTTTAAAAATGGTTCTCGGGGGTCTTAAAATGGTGCCCGGAGGTCTTTAAAATTGGTGCCCGGAGGTCTTAAAAAAATGGTGCCCGAAGGTCTTTAAAATGGTTCCCAGAGGTCTTAAAACACTGGTGCCCAGAAGTCTTTAAAATGGTGCCAGGAGGTCTTAAAAAAAACTGGTGCCCGGAGGTCTTTAAAATGGTGCCCGAAGGTCTTAAAAAACCTAGTGCCCGAAGGTCTTTAAAATGGTGCCCGGAGGTCTTAAAAAAAATTGGTGCCCGGAGGTCTTTAAAATGGTGTCCGGAGGTGTTAAAAAAATGGTGCCCGGAGGTCTTAAAAAACTGGTGCCCGAAGGTCTTTAAAATGGTGACCCGGAGGTCTTAAAAAAACTGGTGCCCGAAGGTCTATAAAATGGTGCCCGGAGGTCTTAAAAATTGGTTTGAAAATACCTTGACGACAGTCTCAAGGCTCGATTTGTCTGATAAACAAAATGAATTCAATTTAAAACAGGAGGAAATACCTTGATGGAGATCTCAAACTCTAAATCTTTTGAGAAACAAAACGAGTTCTCTTTGGGGAGGTCAAAGCTTTCCTAATTTCTGAAATTTTAGCTAAATGCAATGATGAGAATGCCATGCTTTTGCAAATGCTTGTATGCTTCCTAAAATAAATGCAATCAAATGATTGTGCCATAATTTCTAACCCATGGTTTATTTGAGGTTCACAGATTATATGACTTCAGGACAGAGTCTTCAATTGTTCATTGATGCCCCACTTGAGGAATCCTTCACACAAGATATCTTGTCAAACAGTCTCAGCTTCTGTCTCTCGCTGAAGTTCACAAATTTTCTAACTTCGCGTCGGAGTCTCCACCACATTCACTGTTTTCTTTTCTTGGTGAACATTCCAAACCTTCCCAAGATTTAAATCTATTCCTTAATAATACTTTGAAATCCCTTTATTTAAAGATTTTTATTACTAATCATCATTCAATTTATAACAACCATAATGCATCTCAAAAGTATATGAAAGAGAATATGAATCAATCAAAAATTGTCATGAAAAGGATAACAAGAATTTATTGCAAGAAATGTTTTAAAATGGTAAAAATAAATATCAAGGATATAAGAAACAAATATAAGGTTGTAGCCATCTGAAATTTCTCTTGAACGAGCAATTCACTTGGGTAACCTCTTAGCTTCTGTAGCTACATCAGACTGAGTTGTTCCCCTTTGATCTAATTGTCAAATACTTTCTCCCCCTTTACACGGAGCATTGATTCAAACTTTGATTAGTACTTGAGCCGCCTTTTGTAGGTTTTCAACTCAAGTGTCTTCCGTTCGGTATTAAGTCTCCCTTTTGGGTTTTCGGCTTAAACCTCTCATTTTCATTCTTTTTTTATTTCCATATATATATATATTATTCTACCATGCATCTGAGAATTCTAAATGCTTCCAAGGTAAAAATATCAATTCAAAAGATGGGATGGATTCTGAGAATAACCTTTCAAATTAAATATCCATATTTGATCAAAATGGGCTTTTAAAGCATGTAATGTAGGCCAAGGTTTAGGTTTAGAAAGAAAGAAAGGATAAACATGCCCAAAATGTGTTTAAGGGTGACTAAATCAAAGATCACTTCCTGAGGAGAACTCATTCTTGAAACATTTGTCCCTTTTTGGACTTTCTTTTCTTTTTTGCTTTGTTGGATTTCATTTGCCACATTTTCCGATGGCTTTATTTTTGCCATGATTTTAGATTATCTTTCCTCGCGTTTTCCCTCCAGTGTAGAGGGTGATCCTTGATCAAGGTTTAAAGAAAGAAATAATTCTTAAGGCTCAAATGGGTGACTAAGGATAATTTCTTCTTAGTGGATGGAATATGAAGAACGGCCATTCATCATATCAAACACAAACATTCTCTTTGAAAAGCAATTCTCATGGGAAATAGATATATAGAATTTCTATTTTTACACTTGGAACCATTCAAATTTTCATGTGGACAGCATCACACATTTTTTTTTTCAAGCATAATACTTCTTCAGTTCATCAGCATTCACGGGACGTCTAAAATCATCTCCGTCCATCCGAGTTAAAAGCAATGCTCCTCCAGAAAAAGCTCTCTTTACCACATAGGGTCCTTCCCAATTTGGAGCCCATTTTCCTCTCGGGTCCTTCACTATTGGGAGAATTTTCCTCAATACCAACTCCCCCTCTCGGAACTGTCTGGGACGAACTTTCTTGTTGTGGGCTCGAATCATCCTTTTCTGATACAACTGCCCGTGACAAATTGCTTTCAATCTTTTCTCCTCGATAAGATTCAACTGTTCATAACGAGCTCTAACCCATTCTGCTTCCTCTAGGCCAACTTCCATCAGAACCCGAAGTGAAGGGATCTCAACTTCAATAGGTAGCACTGCTTCCATCCCGTATACCAAAGAAAATGGTGTTTCCCCTGTAGATGTGCGGACCGAAGTACGATATGCATGAAGAGCGAAAGGCAGGATCTCATGCCAATCTTTGTACACACTGGTCATCTTCTCAACAATCCTCTTGATGTTCTTATTAGCTGCTTCTACTGCGCCATTCATCTTTGGACGGTAAGGTTCCGAATTATGATGTGTGATCTCGAATTGAGTACACACTTCTCTCATCATCTTATTGTTCAAATTGGAAACATTATCCGAAATAATTCTTGCTGGCAACCCATAACGGCATATGATTTCTTTCTTGTCGAATCTGCATACCACCGACTTTGTTACATTTGCATAAGACGCAGCTTCTACCCACTTTGTGAAATAATCTATGGCCACCAAGATGAAACGATGTCCATTTGAAGCTTTCGGGGTAATAAGCCCGATCATATCCATTCCCCACATTGAAAAAGGCCATGGTGCAGTCATGACATGTAAAGGCGATGGCGACACATGAATCTTATCTGCATAAATCTGGCATTTATGACACTTCCGGGAATAATTGATACAATCTCCTTCCATGGTCAGCCAATAGTACCCTGCCCTCATAATCTGTTTAGCAAGCATGTGACAATTAGATTGGGTGCCACATATCCCTTCATGGACCTCTTCTATGATTCTTCGAGCTTCGACAGACCCGACACATCTCAACAAGACTTGATCTTTCCCTTTCTTGTAGAGAATCTCGCCATCTAGAACAAAACCCATTGCTAACCTTCACAGAGTCCTCTTCTCATTCTTTGTTGCTTGTTCTGGATATTGTTGACTCTTGATGTACTGCAAGATGTCATTATACCAAGGGAGACCATCTGCTTCTTCTTTGATACTCAAACACTGGGCAGGAGATTCATATATGCTCATCTTGATCGGCACAACATCCGCCCCTTCATTCACTTTAATCATTGATGACAAAGTAGCCAGAGCATCCGCCATTCGATTTTCTTCTCGAGGAAAGTAATTGAAATTCACTTCTTCAAACTCCTCTAATAAACTCAGTATGAGTTATCGGTATCGGATTAGCTTTGTATCTCGGGTTTCCCATTCTCCTCGTAACTGGTAAATCACTAAGGCTGAGTCTCCGTAAACTTCCAATACTTTGATCTTTCTGTCAACTGCAACACGAAGGCCCATAGTACATGCTTCATACTCGGCAGTATTGTTTGTACAATAAAAATAAAATCTATCAGTGAAAGGATAATAATCTTCTTCTGGGGATATAAGCATTGCCCCGATTCCATGCCCCATGGCATTAGATGCGCCATCGAAGTACATTTTCCATACTTTCTTCTTCAAAGGAATATCATCTGCTTGCGACACATACATCAAATCTTCATCTGGGAAGTCAAAGTTCAACGGCTCAAAATCTTCCACTGCCCGACTTGCTAAGAATTCAACCACTGCATTGCCTTTGATAGCTTTTTGACTTACATATACAATGTCGTACTCTGACAATAAAACCTGTCATCTTGTTGTCCTCCCTGACAAAGAGGGTGCTTCCAACATGTACTTGACTGGATCCAGCTTGGCAATCAGCCACGTTGTGTGATACAACATATACTGTCTAAGTCTTCGAGCAGTCCAAGCTAAGGCACAACACAACTTTTCTACCGACGAATATTTCAACTCATAATCTGTGAACTTCTTGCTGAGGTAGTAAACTGCCTGTTCTTTCTTTCCAGTTTCATCAAGCTGCCCCAAAACACAACCCATGGATCTTTCAAATACTGATAAATACAGTATCATTGGTTTATCCGGAATAGGTATTAATACTGGTGGGTTTGATAGATAATGCTTAACCTTTTCGAAAGCAATCTGACACCTTTTCATCCCATTCTCTTGGATCACGTTTTCGAAGTAACTTAAATATTGGATCACATTTGTCGGTTAACTGTGAAATAAATCGAGCAATGTAATTCAATCTCCCTAGAAAGCCTCTTACTTCCTTTTGAGTGCGAGGTGGTGGCAGATTCTGAATGGCTTTCACTTTATCTGTATCAATCTCAATTCCTCTTTTGTTGACGACAAAACCCAACAACTTCCCTGAGGTGACTCCAAAAGTGCATTTTGCCGGATTTAGCTTGAGTCTAAATTTCCTTAATCGTTCAAAGAGCTTCTTAAGATTCGCAATATGCTCCTCTTCTCCTTGCGACTTTGCGATCATATCATCAACGTAGACCTCAATTCCCTTATTCATCATATCATGAAACAAGGTCACCATGGCTCTTTAGTATGTTGCCTCAGCATTCTTCAATCCAAATGGCATTACTTTGTAGCAGAAGGTGCCCCACATTGTAACAAATGTGGTTTTCTCCATATCTTTCGATGCCATCTTAATCTGATTGTATCCTGAGAATCTGTCCATAAAAGAAAATAAAGAACTCTCACTGTATTATCCACCAGAGTATCAATATGGGGCAAAGGGAAATTATCTTTAGGGCTGGCCTTGTTCAAATCTCGATAATCAACGCACATCCGCACCTTGCCATCCTTCTTCGGTACTGGAACAATATTTGCCACCCATTCTGGATATTTTGCCACCTCTAGGAATCCAGCATCAAATTGTTTCTTCAACTCCTCTTTTATCTTTAAGAACATATCAGGCCTCATTCTTCTCAGCTTTTGCTGAATTGGCTTGTATTTTGGCCTCAAAGGGAGTTTATGAACCACAATATCCGGATCTAACCCTAGCATATCTTGGTAAGACCATGCAAATACATCCACATACTCATGGAGCAAAGCCATCAATTCACCTTTTATTAATGGTGACAATGAAGTTCCAATTTTGACTTCTTTTATCTCTTCACCATTTCCCAAATTTATTGTTTCCAATAATTCCTTATGAGGAAGTACCTGCTTTTCTTCTTGTTCTATTTTCCTCAATAGATCCGGAGGTAGACCATAATCCTCAGTATCTTCATTAGCCTCAAAATCACCCGTGCAAATGGGTCTTCCAAAATCAATTTCAAAATTACTGACAGGAAGGTCCTCATATTCCGCCTCTGTACACCTGTAAATAGGTGGAGAAAAAACAATATAGGAAAATATATATAGAAAACAAAATAAAAAATGAAAGAATATTGACACATCAATATGGATAATGCATTGTGCTTGTTATTTATTGAATGAAAATATTTAAAAAGCCTATTACAGAAAAAACTCTTAATATCTCTGGGTAAAGATAATTAAGATTGCTTTTTTAAAAGTATTACTTTGGAATAGACTTAAAGACTATGGGCAACTCAATCGCACTCCAGTTGGTTAGTCTATATCCTGGTGGACAAGGTCGCACCATCCAGCTAGTACTCTCTCTTTCAATCCTGTCTTTCTCATTCGTGCAGATCTCCACATCATACATCTGCTCATCACTATTCACCTGGAATCTCTTGAAGGCTTTCTCTATCATTACAAGCACATCATCAGAATTCTTTTCTCCGAAAGAGAACCGGCTGAGCGGAAGTTGTGAAGGATAGGTGGGAATGTCATAGGCTCCCACTCAATATCCATACTCGTAAGACGGGCCATCCTCCTTTGTCGGTTCTTTTCAACTTGTCTTCTTTTCTCATGGGCTTTCGGAAGATATCCTAGGCCAAATCGGTCATTCTTTCCTTTTACTTCTATGGCTCGAGGCATCCCCTGAAGATATTTCCCGAGACCCTTTCCAGCTCTGCAGCCTTTTCCTACGGTGGTTCTTACTCCCAGCCTTGTATTCTTGGACAGCTTTGGTTTTGGAATTTTTCTGTCCTTCGGCGACAAAAACTGCATTTACAAATTCCAAAGACCGGAAAGAACACTCCACGGCCTCTTCATTCGGCTCCACATAAGGAGATTCAGTGGATGCGGAGGCTATTATGTCTTCCTCCCCTGATACCGTGATCAAACGGTCCTCCATCACAAATTTTAGTTTCTGGTGAAGAGACGAGGGTATAGCCCCAACTGAATGTATCCATGGCCTTCCCAACAACTAGTTATAAGATGGATTAATATCCATAACTTGGTAATTCACTGTATATGTGCACGGGCCTATTTCTAGAGGAACTTCAATGGTTCCCATAACCTCCCTCCTTGTTCTGTCGAAAGCTCTGACCACCGTGCAACTTGGTATCATATAGGATAAATCCACGGGTAACTTGGATAAGGTTGCTAAAGGCATCACATTTAATGAAGAACCATTATCCAAAAGGACCCTCGGTAATATGTGCTCCTTACAAGTGGTGGTTATATGGAGATCTTTTGTTGATCCAATACCATTGGGTGGTATTTCCTCATAGCTTAAAAATATGTAGTCATCAGCTGCGATGTTTCCCACCAACCTATCTAGCTTTTCCACTGATATATTATTGGCCACGTATGCTTGATTTAATACACTTAACAAAGCATTTCTGTGTGGTTCTGAATTTAAAAGCAAGGATAAGATTGAGATCCTAGCTGGTTGACGTTGCAGTTGTTCAACCACGCTATATTCACTATGCTTTATAAATTTCAAGAACTCACAAGCTTCTTTCTCACATACTGGCTCTTTGATTCGGTTAACTGGGGCTGATCCCCTCTCTGTTTCCTCTGGCAAATCCATCTCAATATGGATTGGCTCGACGACCTTCTTCCCTTTATCAACTCCTCTGTCTTTCCCTACTACCCTTTATTCAACGACCTCCGGAGCATAACATCTCCCACTTCGGGCTAAATGCCCCACACCTGTAATATCCTGCTGGCCTGAAGACCCGGGCATAACCATGCTGCAGTCATATTTCCATGGTGTAGCCTTGTTTTCCTTGTATGGAAAGGAAACAGGTAAATCAATGATTAATTTGGGCGCATTTTCTTCCATGGCTGGCATAACGTTTTCCTCCGGTTCATCATAGTAGATGATTAGGGGTCTTCCTATCCCATAGCCACCTGTATTTTCAATGACTTCTATTTCCCCTTCTATCTCCTCATAGAACTGGGCTACCCCATTATCCATCATCTTTTGGACTTTAACCCGGAAGTCCCCGCAGTTCTGTATATCATGGCCTTCAACTTTATGGAACGCGCACCAATTATGCACTCTTCTTGCGACCATTTTCAAACCTTCCGTACCTTCCACCAATCCTGCCTTGACCATTTCAGCCCATATTGTCAACATCGGAGTCTTAACCTCCCCAATATCCCTTTTTAATCTTCTCTCCCCTCCGGTTAATATTGCATTCACTTGATTCCCAGCATGATTGGGCAATGGATTTCCAGCTATGTTCGGCCCATTTTTTGATCCAAACTTCACAACCCCAGCATTAATTAGGCTTTGGACTTTCTTTTTGAAGGCCAGACAACCTTCAATTGAATATCCTTGGATTCCCGCATGGTACGCACAGTTGGTATTTGCATTGTACATCTTGGATATGGAGGTGTCAAAGGTTTTAGCATGGGTGCAACAAGTTGACCCTGCAACAGTTTTGGATATAGATCACCGTAGGTAGTGGGAATCGGATCAAATTGGGCTTTTTGATCGTTCCTTGGTGAACGTTGGTCATTACGCGTAGGCCCTTGTGTGTTTGGAGCAGCATTTCTAGGAAGGGTGATTTAAGGGGATATGCCAGTCGGGAATGGCTGTTGTGGTATATTGGTGTAGGGGAACGGGTTTTAGGTAAGGTGGTTGATATTAGGGTAATAAGGATTATACCCCGGGTATGACGTGTATGGTGTAGGAGGTGTATAAGGTGTGGTAGGGGTATAAGGCCTCGGTGGTGTGTATGGTGTAGGAGGTGTATAAGGGTATTGGTTGAAGCTTATTGCATGGGTTTCCTCCTTTTTCTTTGTAGGAAAAGCTCTATTTGGGGTAGCAGACTCGCCCCTTTCCATCTTTCCACTCTTAATGGCTAACTCAATCATTTCTCCAGATATTACCATATCCGTAAAATCTTTGGTAGCATTTCCCACCAATCTGTCATAATAAGGTGCTTTCAATGTGTTGATGAAAAGCACCGTGGTTTCTTTGTTGGTTAAAGGGGGTTGCACTTGTGTTGCCAGATCCCTCCACCTCTATGAATACTCCTTGAAGGTCTCATTGGACCTCTTTTCCATATTCTGTAATGACAGCCTATCCGGTACCATGTCAGAAACGTGCTTATAGTATTCCATAAAAGCCCTGGCCAAATCCGTCCATGAACGAATCTTGGTACACTGAGTTGGTTGTACCATCGGGTGGCTGACCCTGTTAAGCTGTCCTGGAAGCAATGAATTAGCAATTTTTCATTATCCTCATGCCCTGTCATCCTTCTACAGTACATAGTAAGATGAGCCGATGGGTTGGTGGTTCTATTATACGTTTCAAGGTCTGGTACTTTGAACTTCGGTGGAATTATTAGATCATGTACCAGGCTCATCTCTTTGGCATCTAGACTGTCAAACAACTCTGCTCCTTCCAATGCTCTTAGCCTTTCTTCCAATAACTGATATTTCTTCTCAGATTTAGCAGTTTCGACCCTCTTTAGTTCAGTCATTTTGGCCCTTTCCTTCTCTGCCATTTCTTCGAAGTCTGGAACCTTAACCTCAATTGGATCAACTCTGATGTTACCCCTTTTTGGACAGAAATTTTGTGCTTTGGTCACCGGCTGGATGTAGATATAGGATGCTGCCCCAGTTGGGATTTCATTTCCCATAGGTTGGGATGTCTGGCCATTTCTCTGTACCACTTCTGGTCTATCCTCCTGATTTACTGCCCCCATTCCAGCAACTGAATTCTCTCTGGGCCACTTCTGCTTCATCATATTGCTCATCATCTCCATGAGCTTTGTCATCTGTTCTCGTGTCTCCTCTTGAGACTTAGTCAACTGTTCTTGTAGTTCTTTTTGGATTCTTTCCATTATCTCAATTCTAGCAAGCTGATCGTTTTCCATGGCTTTTGTTCGAGACCGAGTATTGTAAGAGTGTTGGAAATCTGGTTCTTTCTGAGTGCGACCAATTGTACCTTATTTTTTGAAAACCATGGATTAGAAATTATTGACACATTTCTTATTTTATTTTAAAAAAATGAATAAATGAATGAATCGGTATGAATGAATAAATGAATAAGTGTTAATGAATGAACAACTAAGTAAATGACTAAGTGTATGAACTTAGATGACTAATTATAAATGAATGAACAAATAAATAAATGGCTAAGTGTATGAACAATTTATAAAGAATAAATGAATGAATGATTATGAATATGAACAAATAAAATATATAAAAGAAAAAAACTAGTGAATGATGAATGTATTTAAAGTATTGGCCCCGGGATAACTCCAACCAAACGGTCTTTCATTGATTTCCTGGAACTAAATACATCAAACAAAAGATCCCTGTTTAAGACAACATGATAATCTGTCTCTCCTAAAAAACTATTACAAGATACTAGTCCTATAATAACTCCTTCGGATCCTGGACCTTTTTCAATGTCCTCCTTTAACTACCTTGCTCTTCCATCTGATCCCTACTTGTTCACGGCCCTTTGACGTGTTAGCAGAAGCATCGCCCTGTAAGCTCTCCCTAGCTTGTTTCTCAAGTTGATTTGCTCGAGCTTCCTCGTGTTTTGCCTTTTTTTCCCAATAGTTCTTTTTCTTTTTGAGGTTTCTGACTTCTTGTTCCCATTCCCCGGATGTCTTGAGAGTCCCCTCAAATCTGAGCTCAAAGCGATACCTCTTGTTCTCCAAATGTAATTCCCGAAGGTCGCCCTTAATGGTGTCCCTTTCTCTCTTAATCTGTTCCTTCTTTTTTTTCCCGAGCTGATTCCCTATCTTTCATGTCCTCAAGCTCTTCTTGCAGTCGGGCGATTTCCTTGTTCATCCGGGCCTTTTCTTTTTCAAATTCCGCTCTTGCAATTTCTAACTCTGATGGCATTTCCCTCGGTGGCGGATTCATGAACTGGACCTCCTCCCCATCTGATGTCAATAGTCTATCATTAACCCTTAATTCCCTCCATACAAGATAATCAGGTGTGACGGTGTCGGCATATCTGGCCACTTTTATCCGGTGAATTTTCTTCCATGCTTCAATCGCTGCCCGCACTTTTCCAGAATATCTGTCTTCCGCATATGTGAACTCTGAGGATCCTAGATTATGAGTCATAGGTGTGAATTGCCAGGACTCAACCTGTCTTTGCACCAACAAAAGAGCATAACTCACAGACCCCCAAATTCTGAGCAGTGGAACTCCCGGATTGTCCCCACATTTGCACATAATCGGCATAGGAATCATCCATGGAGCTCTCCAAGTCACCATCTCCCCTTTTAGATTCCGGAACATGTTGACCCATTTCTCTTCATTCCCGTCTTTAGGCCAATCATTTTGAAGGAATTCCCTAATCGGAACTAAAGTCTTCATGTACGGTTTGAAGGAAACATTTTCTATCTTCCAAAAGTGACTTTGAATCCAAATATAAAGGAGTTGTACACACCCCTTGATTCTCCCTTGTCCGGCCCTTTTACAGAAATTCAAGGATCGGATAGTTTCAGCTATGATAGCCGGAGATGGGTTGATCTTTTGTTCCAACTTTTCAAAGAGATCAAACACGGCTATATCCACATGACCCAATATCTTCGGGAATATGATTAACCCGTAGATTGCTAGAGCGAAGATGTCCCTGGCTTTTGCTTTGTCGGAACAACCCAATATCAACTGTCGGAGAGTTTCCCACGGAATGCACCCATTTTTCTGCTTTGTGTCTACATGACTCTCAACCCATGTTGTATCCATTCCCATGATCCTAGCCACTTTCTTCTTAAGACCTGAAGGTTTCATTTCCTTCAAATATACCCGATCAGGATTAGGACATTCAATACGTAACAGTGTCTAATATTCTTCGATCAGTGGTGTCATATCCTCCTCGTTAAAAGTGAAACATCTATAAGCAGGATCCCAAAACTGTACCATAGCCTGAATCAACCCACTATTGACCTGAATCGGAATTAAGAGTGCTATGTCTCCATATTTCTGAGTGAAGGCTTCTTTCTCTAATACATTCCACTGGTTCCAAATGTCGGCTAACCCTCGAAGATTATTCTGTCTAAGATCTACTTTGACCCTATCCGGCAATACTGACAAATAATCTTTCTTGAAGAAATCACAATCACCATCCTCCCTCTGATCTCTTTCCGACCGTGCCCTGACTACTGCATGATCTTCTATCACTGAAATAACTTGACACTCCATGAAAGTCCTTTGGGTTGATAACTATCTCGAGGCCAATAAACTTCAAGTGTATGATGATGTCTATGATGCATGTCAAAGAAAAGAAAATAGAAAGAAATAGATTAGTAAGGAAATGAATTCACAAATATAACATAAATAACAACATGCTTTTTAAAAAAAATGTCCCAAAAATTTAAACAGAGCTTCGGTACTACGACGCCTTTGGGACATTATAATAATAAAAAATACGAGTGGTATGATGTTCGTTCATCATCACCCAATTTGTGTCTAACATATAGAAAGATGGTAAAAGGTTGGAAATGTTCCTCCATGTGTTCTTAAGCTTCGGGTATCTAATCGAAATTCGGCATGGCTTCGCCTAGGTTCACTATATGAAGGTGAATTGGTTCTAAGGCCCCAAATTGTTCCTTACTATCGCCGGTGAAGGCTAGTAAGGCACCCCGATAAAAGCGGGTTCAATTCGTTAGAGTATATTTTCCTATGCCCGTACGGAGGATTATCACGAAGGCATTAGGTACTTTATACTCCGAAAGTGTTTCACTAGCCCATATGGAGGATCAATCACGAAGGCGTAGTTACTTTACTTCCACTTAAAAGGACGGAACCCGGGTAGAGGATTCATGTTATGCAAATGCAAATACAGTGTGTGCGGAGGAACAAAACAAACCTGTCACCACCTATTCTACAAACCTTATTCTAAATGCCCTAGCAATTAAAACATTCAAGAATAGTGTATCGCATTAACCAACAAGCAATTATGATATACAACCTTAAATAACTAGAGAACAATAATAAAACACATGCACATGAGAATGAACATATTTAAAAACATTTTATTATTTTCAAAATTCGCCTTATTAAAAAAAATGGGAATTAAAATTAAATACCAATTAAACCAACAAAACCGAGACTTTGATAACACACGACTAATTTTTAGGCCTGACTCTCTAATTGTCCCCAGCGGAGTCGCCAAGCTGTCGCAACCTAAAAAATAACGAGTCTCATCGCAAGACATTATTATTCGTTAAGCGTAACATTAAAAAAACCCGAGGAAAAGTCGACTTAATTCCTCTAGAAAAATGAAGGTTTTGAAAATGACCTTAAAAAGACATGGAGTCGCCACCAATCTTTTTTAGCTAGGTGTGATCGGCCACCTATTAAAACCAGTTTTATAAAATATTTTAAAGATTAATTAAAACATTTTAAAAACCAATTTAAAGTCTGCGTTTTAAAACCAGAGAAATCAAAGAAGCGGGTTCGGGAGTCGGTTACGCGCAGGGAAGGATTAGCACCCCCACAACGCCCGTATAAATCGGTACCTTATTAATCGTGTGTTATCTCAAGTCTCGGTAAAAATTGGTTTTAAATTTAGTATTTCAAGTTAATTCCCAATTTAAAGAAAAAATAATTCCCTTTTTTATTAAAAATGATCCGGAATTTATAAATTCAAAATTTTCCTATATTCCCCAACAAACGTGGCAAATATAGAAATTTTTATTAGTTTTGGAAAACTTTCCGAATCATTCTCTTTTTTTGAAAGAAAGATATTCCTTTATTAATGATAATTGATGATATTCCCTCCAGCAAACCCGGTAGAGAACTCATGAATTATTTTAACTCGGGAATATCTTTATTTTTTATTGAAAAAAAAATCATTATCCTTTTGAAAACATTTTAAAAGATATGAATATGTATATGCATGACATAAATAAAATGACATAGCAAAATCTAAATAATATAATGCTTCCTAAATGATATGATATAATGTAAATGCCTTAGCATATTTTAAATGAAATGAAATATCCTAAATTATATGACATATTATAAATAAAATGAAATGACCTAGGTAACATAGTATATTCTATATGAGATGCAATATCCTAAGTCATATGATATATTCTAAATGAAATAAAATAACCTAAGTAACATGATATTTTCTAAATGAAATAAAATAACCTAAGTAACATAACATATTCTATACGAAATGAAATAATTTAAATGACATGGCAAACATGAATGATATGGCATATAAATTAAATGAGATGGAATATGAAATAATGCTATCATATAATATGCATGAAAATAATAATGCATGAACATAGTATATGCTAAATAATATGACAATAAAATAACTAAATAAAAAGCATAGGATGTCATGAAATATTCCAAATCATATAATAAACAATATAACATCAAAAAATATAAATCAAAATAATAACAATATCATAGAAATTATTATAGCAAGAATTTCATATTATATAAAATGCATGAATATGAAAAATGCAATGCATGAAATGTATTTTTTTTCCTTAATTAAGGAAATCCGTATATCTAAAAAGATATCCGGCTACCTTAGGAAAATATGTCAAATTAAATATTCTAAAACCAAAATACTTTGTGATTGTTTGAAAACAATTTTGAAAAGCTTGAATTAAAAATAAAAACTGAGCTAAATCTTTTTTTAAATGGCTCTAATTTCCTAAGTTTAAAAATCCGGACTTGACTACCCTTAACCCGAGACTTGAAAAACTATTTTTAGAGTTTAAAAAGGCTTAGAAACTACCCTAAGTCAGTAGCTAACCCTCCTAATCAGCTTACTCTAAGTAACTTAACCAAAACAGAAAAATGATTTTTTCTTTAAATTCAATTCTGACTTCACTGTCCAGTTTTAAGCCACAAATTTTTACCCTATTTTTTAAAATTCAAATAATTCTAAAAACAATACGGGAAATTCAAGATATGTAAAAATACAAGGGAAAAAATCGGCTTAATTTTCTGATCAAAGATGAATTCCCAGAAAAATCAAAGATGTACGAGTTTTGGGTGAAAAAAAACTGCTTTGCCAAAACATATTTTTTCCTTTGATAAAATCATTTAAAAATCAAAGTAAAAATATTTGAAACTCCTAAAATGACTTACAAACAGTACCTAGGACTTTTTTAAAGTTAGATAAAAATTGGCTAAGTAAAAAAAATCACAAGGGTAGAATAATCAATTTGACAAACTTAATTTTCCACAAGTGTGCTCAAGAGAGCATGACTTTGAACCATTAATTGGCTCAAGTCATTATTCAAGTGGCATGAACATGAAATGCATGAAACAATACAGCAAACATAATGCATGAAATGCATGGATTTAAACCTAAATGTCATGAAAAAATGCATGGCATTCATAAAGTAACCTAGACCTAAATGAACTTGCATTGCATTTAATGCAACCTAGACCTAAAATGCATGAACATGCATGGCAAATAAACCTAACTTAATAACTAAAATATGTATGGCATTTTCACAAACACAAAGCATGCTTAAACCAAAAACTCAAC
This sequence comes from Fremontodendron californicum, assembly GCA_030761205.1. Taxonomy (NCBI): domain Eukaryota; kingdom Viridiplantae; phylum Streptophyta; class Magnoliopsida; order Malvales; family Malvaceae; genus Fremontodendron; species Fremontodendron californicum. The sequence continues at coordinate 16,951,295 of JAULJL010000006.1, read as the reverse complement.
CAAATATCATGCAAATGCTAACCTATCAACTAACATGGCAAGAATGCACAAAAAATGCAAACATTCCAAGAGGGCCGAATAGAAGAGAAAAACTAAGTAAAACTTCTAAGAACTCAGCAAAATGAAGATGAAAAAAAAAAATTCTGACCCCTCATACAAGGCTGGCCGAAACCCCCAAATAATGGCTCAAGGTGTTGTCATTTTTTTGTAACCAATTTCCCATCAAATGGCTAATAATTCAAGGTGAAAAATCATGAAATTACCACCTTTAGATTAGCATCTCAGCTCTCTCAAATTACAGTTGTTCAAGAATAATGTTGACATCTTTCTTGGCCTATGTGGCTTAATCACCATGGCTTGATCAAAGAGAATCTCTAACTAACTCTTGATTTCTAGCCATTTGATTGAAAAATCAGAAGCTTCCTCCTTCCTTTGGGCTTGGGCAGGCCAGCATTTCTCTTTTCCAGCCCAACTCTGATTTTTTGAAAGGCCCAAAGAAGCCCTTTTCGGTTGCTTGGTTGAAATGACCGTTTTGCCCCCCGGATGCAAATAAATATCAAACGGACTCCAAATTCAATTTTTATTCTTTTAATACTTACAAAATAATAAAATATTGATTTTTGGAAGTTTTCAAAATTATCCGAGTCCGTTTGCTATTTATTTGGATTTTTTCTTCCAAAAATGCCCTTTTATGCCCCTACATTTTACCATTTTTTAAACGAGCTCCAAATCAAGATTTTTCTTCACCAATATCTTCAAAATAATTAAAAAGTGTGATCTGGAAGTTTTCATAATTTTTGGAGCTCATTTGGTATTTTTTCGGGATTTATCGGCTTGAATTACTACATAGGAGGCCCGGGATTTGGCCATTTTGCAAACGAACTCCGAATCAAGTTTTTCTTTCGCCAATCTCTTCCAAATAATTTAAAAATGAGATTTGCAAAATTTTAGAATTTTTGGAGTGCATTTGCTATTTTTGCGGGATTTATCTTTTTGAATTATTGCATAGGAGGCCCGGGATTTGGCCATTTTGCAAACGAACTCCGAATCAAGTTTTTCTTTCACCAATCTCTTACAAATAATTTAAAAATGATATTTGCAAAATTTCAGAATATTTGGAGCTCATTTGCTATTTTTTCGGGATTTTCCTTTTTGAATTACTACATAGGAGGCCCGGGATTTGGCCATTTTGCAAACGAACTCCGAATCAAGATTTTCTTTCGCCAATATCTTCCAACTAATTTAAAAATGACATTTGCAAAATTTCAGAAGATTTGGAGCTCATTTGCTATTTTTCCGAGATTTTTCTTTTTGAATTACTCCATTAGAAGCCCGAGATTTTGGCCATTTTGCAAACGAACTCCGAATCATGATTTTCTTTAACCAATCTCTTTCAAATAAATTTAAGAATGAGATTGGAAAATTTTCAGAATTTTCGGAGTCCATTTGCTATTTTTCCTAAATTTTTCGATTTTGCCCTTTTGCCTCCAAAACCCGGTTTTGCTCAAAACAAGTCCGATTTTCAGATTTTCTTCAATCTGAGCCTTGGGCTATCCTTTTTAATCATTCTTCATCCATTGGGGGCTTTGGTCTTACCAAGTCGGGCCATTTCTGTGATTCTTCCCGATTTCACTGAATTACACTTAAAACCCTAATTCTCGGTTTTCTCCCGGATTGACTTTTCTTTCGATTTTTCTTGCAAGTGGCTTCTCCAATACCCGTAGTCAGTGCTTATCTTTCATTTGGAACCTTTAATTTTGACCAATTTGATCGTTTAAGCACTTTTCCCCAAATTTCTCGGATTAGGGTTTCCTTTCTACTAAATCTCCAAATCCTAACTTTCGAACTCCATATCTTTCAATGTAGACCTCAGATTATCAAAATTCTTTCACCACTTTTCAATTGAACTTAAAATTTTGATTTTGAAAGTGGGTTGACTTTTTTAGTAGTTGACTTTCTGGGGTTGACTTTTTCGGGATTGACTTTTTTCGGGGTTAACTTTTTTCAAGTTTGACTTTTTAAGCTCGCCCTCTTAAACTAAGTCTCGAAGTACCTCCTGCAGGATGAAAATAGTCTTTTTACACTTGGAAACATCAATTTAGGAAGAAAACATACATGTTTAGTGGTCCGGACAAAATTAGGTGTCTACATTTTCAACATGTTTTTAAAAGTGAACAAGCCTTCGGTGGTGATAGCCGAAGTTCTGGAGGAGATATCCAGGATTTTAAACACATCTGACACCAAGACAAGATAAGGCCCCAAGACCACCGTCGAGGTATTTTATTCTCTTGCAAATCGAACTCGTTTCCTTAAGACGGGTCGAGCCTTGATTAGTCAAGGAACTCAATTTAAGGACAAAATCTTCTATTTTACAGTTTTTTCTTTTTTTTATAAATGAAATGAAGAAAATTCTATTTCCTTTTATTTACATATGATTTCACTAACCGGACAAAATTATTGTTTATTTATCTTTGCTTGATTCCTGATTCTCAGCAATAGCCAAAGAGGGGCAGTTGCAGACACCTAATTTTGTTCGAGCCCCTAAATCATGTAATTTCTTCCTTGTGATTTTTTAGAATGCAGAAAATCTCTTCTCAACCTGCGGATGGTGCTCCAAGACTTTGTTTAGGAGGTCAGCATGAAAAGTCAATAAAAAAAGTCAAACCCAAAAAAGTCAACCACTAAAAAGTCAACCCTTTGTCAAAATCAAGATTTGAAGTTTAATTGAACAATGGTGAAAGAATTTTGATAATCCGATGTCTACAACGATAGATATGGAGTTCGGAAGAGGGATTATGGAAATTCAGTGAAAAATAAACCCTAATTCGATAAATTTGGGGAAAAGTGCTTAAACGATCAAATTGGTCAAAGTTGAAGGTTCCAAATGGAATATAATCAATGACTACGGGTATTGGAAAGGCAAATTGGAAGCATAACCAAAGCAAGAGTCAATTTGGAAGGAAAACCGAAAATTAGGGTTTTTGGTAAATTTTGCAAAATTGGAAAAAACTGCAGAGATGACCTGATTCGGTAAAGTTGAAGCCCCTAATTGATGAAGAGTGAGTAAAAAAAGATAGCCGAAAGCTCAATTTTAAGTAATTCCGAGAAAAGAGCTAGTTGGAGGAAAAATGGAAAGATAAGGAAATTCTCGATATTGGAAAGAAGGAAAAATCATATCGAAGGGGAATTTGATCGTAAAAATTGGGCATTTTTGGACCAACTCCAATTCAATATATAACAAAAGTAATGGAAAAAGAAAATCTGGAAATCAGACTCGTTTTGAGAAAATGGAGGTTTCGGGGGTTAAAGGGCAATCTTGGAAATCAGGAAAAATAGGAAATGAGCTTGGAAAATTATGAAAACCTTCAGATCTGAGTTTTATGTCATTTCGAAGAGATTGGCGAAGAAAAATCCGGAATTGGAGCTCATTTGAAAAATGGCAAAGTTCGGGTGAACTTAGCTGAAATTCCATAAGATAATTTCGGGAAAAATAGGAAACGAGCTCAGAAAATCACCAAAACTTCCAAATCTCGAATTTATATTATTTGGAAGGTATTGGTGAAGAAAAATCTCGAACCAAAGTTCAAATGAAAAATGGCAAAGTTTAGGAGCACTAAACTGAAATTCCAGAAGATAATTTCGAAAAAAATAGGATCGAGCTCGAAAAATCACCAAAACCTCTAGATCTGAGTTTCATATTATTCATAATAGATTGGTGAAGAAAAATCCAAAATTGGAGCTGAAATGAAAAATGACAAAATTTGGGAGGCACCAATCCGCACTTTTAAAGAAAATTCTGGGAAAAATAGGAAACGAGTTCGAAAAATTTTGAAAACTTCCAGAACTGAGTTTTATATTGATTATGAGGTATTGGAAAAAGAAAATTTGGATTTGGGGTCCGGTTGCAATTTAATCAAGTTTAGGGGCAAAGTGCAATTTTACCGAAGAAACTGAAAAGGGCCATTTTTGCAATTTAAAAAATAGAGAAGCTACTGGATTTTTTAAGGCCATTCGGCCAGCCCATGAAGAGGGGAAGGAATGGCTGATTTCTCTCATCGAAGGGCCAAAATTGAATAGCAAGGTGGTATTTTTATTTGATTGAGCCCTTGTGATCATGGCATCATGCCAAGAGGCCAAATGGATGAAGAGAAACGATGAGCACATAATGGTTAGGATTCTTGAACAACTGGTCATGGTTAGGGGCTGATCACTTCATCCTATGGTTGCAAATTGACATTTTTATCATCTTTGATTAGTAGCCTTTGGATCTTGCTAGCTAAGAAAAAAATGACAACATTATGACAACATATTGACCATTCGGCTGCCTATAAATAGAGGGGGGTTTTCATTTTGTTGGAAAGTTTTTTTTGGCTGATAATTTCATGTATGATCAATAGCTAAAGTGGTAGAAAAGCAAAAAAAAAAATTGAAGAGAAAGAAGCTTGAAAGATAGCTTTGAAAGGTAGCCTTTTGACACCTATCTCTTGCATTTTTCTTTCTTTTTCTATGTTGGTTTGCTTATTTTCCATGTGATTTCTTGTTATTTTCTTATGAAATAAAGGTTTTTTAAAGCTTTCTTTTAAGGCTCCTATCTTGTGTTTTCATGAAAAATATCAAAAGCATTTTTTTCACTACATTTTTACCAAAGGCCGAATGCCCTTTTTTTAATATGATTGTGTTGTGTTTTATTTTAATCCTATGCTGGTTGTGGTAGGTTAGTTTGTTTTGATGATTTAGCTTTCTACAATAATCAAAATATGGAGCTCATTTCTATTTTCTTTATTACATACTCTTAATTTTCTGTTTTTATTATTCATTTTTATGTTTGCTTTCTCTATTCACTAACTTTAATTTTCTGTTTTTGCTATACCAAGTCATTCATGTTTTGCATTATTACCTTACCATATGTTTGTGTATTTGCTTACCATATCTTCGCATTTTCATCATGATTATTTGGCTATCAAGCTTTCGTTCATCTATTGCATATTTTCCATGCCATATGTTTGTGTTATTGCCTTGCCATATTCTCACATTTTCAAGATGAGCATTCGGCTGCCATGTTTTTTTTTTTTTGCCTTGTGTATGTTGCAACCTAAAAAATAACGAGTCTCATCGCAAGACTTTATTATTCGTTAAGCGTGACATTAAAAAATACTGAGGAAAAGTTGACTTAATTCCTCTAAAAAAATGAAGGTTTCGAAAATGACCTTGAAAAAGACATGGAGTCGTCACCAATCTTTTTTAGCTAGGTGTGATCGGCCACCTATTAAAACCGGTTTTATAAAATATTTTAAAAATTAATTAAAACATTTTTAAAACCAATTTCAAGTCTGCGTTTTAAAACCAGAGAAATCAAAGAAGCGGGTTCGGGAGTCGGTTATGTGCGGCGAAGGATTAGCACCCCCACAACGCCCGTATAAATCGGTACCTTATTAATCGTGTGTTATTTCAAGTCTCGGTAAAAAATCGGTTTTAAATTTAGTATTTCAAGTTAATTCCCAATTTAAAGAAAAATAATTCCATTTTTTAATTGGAAATGTCCTCGAATTTATAAATTCAAAATTTTCTTATATTCCCCAACAAACGTGGCAAAATATAGAAATTTGTATTAGTTTTAGAAAACTTCCCGAATCATTCTCTTTTCAAAGAAAATATTCCGTTATTAATGATAATTGATGATATCCTCCCCAGCAAACCCGGCAGAGAACTCATGAATTATTTTAACTCGGAAATATTTTTATTTTATTGAAAATCATTATCCTTCTTTGAAAACATTTAAAAGAAATGAATATGTATATGCATGACATAAATAAAATGACATAGAAAAATCTAAATAATATAATGCAACCTAAATGATATGATATAATTTAAATGTCTTATTATATTCTAAATGAAATAAATATTCTAAGTTATATGATATATTCTAAATGAAATGAAATGACCTAAGTAACATAATATATTCTATATGAAATGAAATAATTTAAATGACATGAAATATAGAATAATGCTATCATATAATATACATGAAAATAAAAATAATAATGCATGAACATAGTATATGCTAAATAAAAATAACTAAATAAAAGCATAAGATATCATGAAATATTCAAAACCATATAATAAACCATATAACATCAAAAAATATAAATGAAAATAATAACAATATCATAGAAATTATTATAGCAAGAATCACATATTATATAAAATGCATGAATATGAAAAATGCAATGCATGAAATGTATTTTTTCCTTTAATTAAGGAAATCCGTATATCTAAAAAGATATCCGGCTACCTTAGGAAAATATGTCAAATAAAATATTCTAAAACCAAAATACTTTGTGATTGTTTGAAAACAATTTTGAAAAGCTTGAATTAAAAGTAAAAACTGGGCTAAATCTTTTTTAAAATGGCTCTAATTTCCTAAGTTTAAAAATCCGGACTTGACTACCCTTAACCCGAGACTTGAAAAACCATTTTTAGAGTTTAAAAAGGCTTAGAAACTACCATAAGTCAGTAGCTAACCCTCCTAATCAGCCCACTCCAAGTAACTTAACCAAAACAGAAAAATGATTTATCTTTAAATTTAATTCTGACTCCACTATCCAGTTTTAAGCCACGATTTTTTACCATATTTTTAAAAATTCACAAAATTCTGAAAAAAATTACTGGAGGCTCAGAATATGTAGAACTACACGCTAAAAAATCTTCTTAATTTTCTGATTAAAGATGAATTCCCAGAAAAATCGGCAATGTACGAGTACTGGGTGAAAAAACTGTTTTGTCAAAACTCATTTTTGCCTTTGATAAAATCATTTAAAAATCAAAGTAAAAATATTTAAAACACACAAAATAGCTCACAAACAGTAGCTAGGACTTTTTGAAAGTTAGATAAAAATTGACTAAGTAAAAAAAATCAAAAAGGTAGAATAATCAATTCGACAACTTAATTTCCCACAAGTATGCTCAAGAGAGCATGACTTTAAGCCATTAATTGGCTCAAGTCATTATTCAAGTGGCATGAACATGAAATGCATGAAAAATTACAGCAAACATAGTGCATGAAATGCATGAGTTTAAACCTAAATGTCATGAAAAAATGCATGGCATTCATATAGTGACCTAGACCTAAATGAACTTGCATGGCATTTAATACAACCTAGACCTAAAATGCATGAACATGCATAGCAAATAAACCAAAATTAATAACTAAAATATGCATGGCATTTCACAAACACAAAGCATGCTTAAACTAAAAACTCAACCAAAAATCGTGCAAATGTAACCTATCAACTAACATGGCAAGAATGCACATAAAATGCAAAAATTCCAAGGGTGGCCGAATGGAATAATCTAACTAGCAAACATGGCATTTTCACAAACACTTGGTATACTAACATGCTCAACTAAATCAAATGTCATGCAAATGCAAAAACCTACTAACTAACATGGCAAAAATGCAACACACAATGCAAAACACATGGAGTAGCCAAATGGCCTCAAGCTCCAACAAGCATGGCATTTTCACAAACACTTGGTACACTAACATGCTCAACTAAAATATAACACTCAAATCATGCAAAAACCACACAAGCATTTTCACAAACACTTAATATACTAAATCTAAAACATGCTCAACTAAGATATAAAACTCAAATCATGCAAAAACCACACAAGCATTTTCACAAACACTTGATATACTAAATCTAAAACATGTTCAAATTTAAACATCATGAAAACAAAAAATTAAAAATGCAAGAACATGATATTTAAGTCATAAATGACAACAAACAAAGCAACCAAATTAAAATAGAACTCAAGAATATGATGTAAAATAACATTTAAAACACCAAAATCAAAGAAAATAACATAAACAATATGATAAAATAAACCAAAACAGCAACTTAAATGAATAATGTAGGCCATTCGGCCATGGTGAGTTTATTGTAAAAAAAATTGTAAAATAAATTGTAAAGAATATATTTAAAAAATAGATGAAGGAAGAACCTAAGAAGAACAATAAAAAAAACATTTATTTAAAATGGAAACTCACCAAATAGTAATCAAAATAGCAAAAATAAGAATGGAAAATCAAGAAAGTGCAAGAGTTGGTGCTCAAGAGCAACCTCAAGAAGCTATATTTCAAGCTTTATCTCTTCAAACTTTCATTTCTTTTCTAAACTTTTCTTTTTTGATTTCAACCAAGAAGAGAAAAACCAAGTAACAACTAAGAGAACTCAGCAAAATGAAATGTAAAAATTGCAAATTCTGAACCCCCCTATGCTGGCCGAATGGTCCCTTAAAACATACAAAGATGTTGTCATTTTTTTGTAACCAATTTTCCATCAAATGGCTAATAATTCAAGGTGAAAAAAATCATGAAATTACCACCTTTAGATTAGCATATCAGCTGTCCCAAATTACAGCTGTTCAAGAATAATGTTGACATCTCTCTTGGCCTATGTGGCTTAATCACCATGGCTTGATCAAAGAGAATCTCTAACTAGCTCCTAATTTTTAGCCATTCGATTGAAAAATCATAAGCTTCCTCCTTCCTTTGGGCCTGGGCAGGCCAGGACTTCTCTTTTCCAGCCCAAGTCAAATTTTTTGAAAGGCCCAAAGAAGCCCTTTTCGGTTGCTTGGGTGATATGACCGTTTTACTCCCCGGATGCAAATAAATATCAGACGGACTCCAAATTCAATTTTTCTTTTTTTAATACTTCCAAAATAATAAAACATTGAGTTTTGGAAGTTTTCCAAATTATCCGAGTCCGTTTGCTATTTATTTGGATTTTTTCTTCCAAAAATGCCCTTTTATGCCCCAACATTTTACTATTTTTTAAATGAGCTCCAAATCAAGATTTTTATTCAGAAATCTCTTCCAAATAATTTAAAAGTGTGATTTGGAAGTTTTCATAATTTTTTGAGCTCATTTGGTATTTTTTTCGGGATTTATCGGCTTGAATTACTGCATAGGAGGCCCGATATTTGGCCATTTTGCAAACAAACTCCGAATCAAGATTTTCTTTCGGCAATCTCTTGCAAATAATTTAAAAATAAGATTTGAAAAATTTCAGAATTTTTGGAGTTCATTTACTATTTTTTTGGGATTTTCTAATTTTGCCCTTTTGCCTCCGAAACCCGATTTTGCTCAAAACAAGTCCGATTTTTAGATTTTCTTCAAACTGAGCCTTGGGCTATCCTTTTTTAATCATTCCTCATCCATTGGGGGCTTTGGTCTTACCAATTCGGGCCATTTCTGTGTTTCTTCCCGATTTCACCGAAATCCACTAAAAACCCTAATTCTCGGTTTTCTCCCGGATTGACTTCTCTTTCGATTTTTCTTGCAAGTGGCTTCTCCATTACCCGTAGTCAGTGCTTATCATTCATTTGGAACCTTCAATTTCGACCAATTTGATCGTTTAAGCACTTTTCCCCAAATGTCTCGGATTAGGGTTTTCTTTCTATAGAATCTCCAAATCCCAACTTTCGAACTCCATATCTTTCAATGTAGACCTTGGATTATCAAAATTCTTTCGCCATTTTTCAATTGAACTTAAAATCTTGATTTTGAAAGTGGGTTGACTTTTTCAGTAGTTGACTTTTTGGGGGTTGAGTTTTTTTGAGGTTGACTTTTTTCAAGTTTGATTTTTTATGCTCGCCCTCTTAAACTAAGTCTCGGAGTACCACCTGCAGGATGAAAAAAGTCTTTTTATACTCGGAAACATCAATTTAGGAAGAAAACATACCTGTTTTAGTGGTCCGGACAAAATTAGGTGTCTACAGCTGCCCCTCTTTGGCTATTGCTGAGAATCAGGAATCAGGCAAAGATAAACAAACACTAATTTTGTACGGTCAGCGAAATCACATGTGAAGAAAAGGGAAAAGGGGTTTCTTTCCTTTTTTTTTTTTGAAAAAACTGTAAATTAAAGACTTGTCATTAAATTGAATTCCCTGACTAATCAAGGCTCGACCCGTCTTAAGGAAACGGATTCAATTTTTTAAAAAAGAAAAATTGGGCCCGAAGGTCTTAATAATAGTGCCTGAAGGTCTTAAAAATCTGGTGCCCGAAGGTCTTCAAAATGGTGCATGGAGGTCTTTAAGACTGGTGCCCGAAGGTCTTTAAAATGGTGCCCGAAGGTCTTAAAAAATTGGTTCCCGAAGGTCTTTAAAATGGTGCCCAGAGGTCTTAAAAAATTGGTGCTCGGAGGTCTTTAAAATAGTACCCGGAGTTCTTAAAAAATTGGTGCCCGAAGGTCTTTAAAATGGTGCCCGGAGGTCTTAAAAACTGGTGCCCGAAGGTCTTTAAAATTGTGCCCGGAGGTCTTAAAAAACTTGGTGCTCGGAGGTCTTTAAAATGGTACCCGGAGGTCTTAAAAAATTGGTGCCCGGAGGTCTTTAAAATGGTGCTCAGAGGTCTTAAAAAATTGGTGCCCGAATGTCTTTAAAATGGTGCTCAGAGGTCTTAAGAACTGGTGCCCGAAGGTCTTTAAAATGGTGCCGGAGGTCTTAAAAAATTGGTGCCCGGAGGTCTTTAAAATGGTACCCGGAGGTCTTAAAAAATTGGTGTCCGAAGGTCTTTAAAACGGTGCCCGGAGGTCTTAAAAAATTGGTGCCCGGAGGTCTTTAAAATGGTGCCCGGAGGTCTTAAAAAACTGGTGCCCGAAGGTCTTTAAAATGGTGCCCGGAGGTCTTAAAAAATTGGTGCCCGGGGGTCTTTAAAATGGTACCCGGAGGTCTTAAAAAAACTGGTGCCCGAAGGTCTTTAAAATGGTGCCCGGTGGTCTTAAAAACTGGTGCCCGAAGGTCTTTAAAATGGTGCCCAGAGGTCTTTAAAACAGGTGCCCGAAGGTTTTTCAAACTGGTGCCCGAAGGTCTTTAAAACTGGTGCTCGAAGGTCTTTAAAATGGTGCCCGAAGTTTTTCAAAACTTGGTTTAAAAATACCTTGATGACGGTCTCAAGGCTCAATTTGTCTGATAAAGAAAATGAATTCAATTTAAAACAGGATGAAATACCTTGATGGCGATCTCAGACTCTGAATCTTTTGAGAAGCAAAACGAGTTCTCTTTGGGGAAGTCCAAGTTTTCCTGATTTCTGCACTGTTAGCTAAATGCAATGATGAGAATGCCATGCTTTTGCAAATGCTTGTATGCTTCCTAAAATAAATGCAATCAAATGATTATGCCATAATTTCTAATCCATGATTTCTTTGAGGTTCACATATTATATGATTTCAGGACAGAGTCTTCGATTGTTCATTGATGCCCCACTTAAACTATTCTTCACTCAAGATATCTTGTCAAACAATCTCAACTTCTGTCTCTCGCTGAAGTTCACAGATTTTTCGACTTCGTGATGGAGTTTCCACCACGTTCACTGTTTTCCTTTTCTTGGTGAACTTTCCAAACCTTTCCCAAGATTTAAATTTATTCCTTAGTAATACTTGGAAATCCCTTTATTTAAAGATTTTTATTACTAATCATTATTCTATTTAATAACAACCATAATGCGTCTCAAAAGTATATGAAAGAGAATATGAATCAAGCAAAAATTGTCATGAAAAGGATAACAAGAATTTATTGCAAGAAATGTTTTAAAATGGTAAAAATAAATATCAAGGATATAAGAAACAAATATAAGGTTATAGGCTGTAGATGCCCCGGATGCGGAATATCTTGGACCCCTCCTTTTTCAAACCATCTGAAATTTCTCTTGAATGAGCAATTCACTTGGGTAACCTCTTAGCTTCTGTAGTTACATCAGACTGAGTTGTTCCCTTTCCTCTGATTATCAGATACTTTCTCCCCCTTTACACGAAGCATTGATTCAAGCTTTGATCAGTACTTGAGCCACCTTTTACAGGTTTTCCACTCAAGTGTCCTCCGTTCGGTACTAAGTCACCCTTTGCGGGTTTTAGGCTTAAACCTCTCCTTTTACATTCTTTTTCATTTCCATTTTTTTTGTATTCTACCATGCATTCGAGAATTCTAAATGCTTCCAAGGAAAAAATGTCAATTCAAAATATGGGATGAATTCTGAGAATAACCTTTCAAATTAAATATCCATGCTTGATCAAAATGGGCTTTTAAAGCATGTAATGTAGGCCAAGGTTTTGGTTTAGAAAGAAAGAAAGGATAAATAGGCCCAAACTGTGTTTAAGGGTGATTGGATAAAGGATCACTTCTTGAGGAGAACTCAATCTTGAAAAATTTGTCCCTTTTTGGACTTTTTTCTTTTTTGCTTTGTTCGCTTTCATTTGCCACATTTTCTGATGGTTTTCTTTTTTTCGATGAGTTTTGATTATCTTTCCTCTTATTTGCCCTCCAGTGTAGAGTGTGATCCTTGATCAAGGTTTTAAAGAAAGAAAAAAAATTCCTAAGGCTCAAAGGGGTGACTAAGGATAATTTCTTCTTAGTGAAAGGAATATGAAAAACGGCCATTCATCATATCAAGCATAAATATTCTCTTTGAAAAGCAATTCTTAGGGGAAATAGATATATAGAATTTCTATTTTTACACTTGGAATCATTCGAATTTTCATGTGCACAGCATCACATTTTTTTTTTAAGCATAATACTTCTTCAGTTCATCAGCATTCACGGGATGTCTAGAATCATCTCCGTCCATCCGAGTTAGAATCAATGCTCCTCCAGAAAAAGCTCTCTTTACCACATAGGGTCCTTCCCAATTTGGAGCCCATTTTCCTCTCGGGTCCTTCATTATAGGGAGAATTTTCCTCAATACCAACTCCCCCTCTCGGAACTGTCTGGGACGAACTTTCTTGTTGTGGGCTCGAATCATCCTTTTCTGATACAACTGTCCATGACAAATTGCTTTTAGTCTTTTCTCCTCAATGAGATTCAACTGTTCATAACGAGCTCTAACCCATTCTGCTTTTCTAGGCCAACTTCCATCAAAACCCGAAGTGAAGGGATCTCAACTTCAATAAGTAGCACTGCTTCCATCCCGTATACCAAAGAAAATGGTGTTGCCCCTGTAGATGTGCGGACTGAAGTACGATATGCATGAAGAGAGAAAGGCAGGATCTCATGCCAATCTTTGTACACATTGGTCATCTTCTCGACAATCCTCTTGATGTTCTTGTTAGCTGCTTCTACTGCGCCATTCATCTTTGGACGGTAAGGTGCCGAATTATGATGTGTAATCTTGAATTGAGTACACACTTCTCTCATCATCTTATTGTTCAAATTGAGAGAATTATCTGAAATAATTCTTGCTGGCAACCCGTAACGGCATATGATTTCTTTCTTGACGAATCTGCATACCACCGGCTTTGTTACATTCGCATATGAAGCAGCTTCTACCCACTTTGTGAAATAATCTATAGCCACCAAGATGAAAAGATGTCCATTTGAAGCTTTCGGGGTAATAGGCCCGATCATATCCATTCCCCATATTGAAAAAAGCCATGGTGCAGTCATGACATGTAATGGCGATGGCGACACATGAATCTTATCTGCATAAATCTGGCATTTATGGCACTTACGGGAATAACTGATACAATCTCCTTCCATCGTCAACCAATAGTACCCTACCCTCATAATCTGTTTAGCAAGCATGTGACCATTAGCATGAGTACCACATATCCCTTCATGGACCTCTTCTAAGATTCTTCAAGCTTCGGCAGACCCGACACATCTCAATAGGACTTGATCTTTCCCTTTCTTGTAAAAAATCTCGCCATCTAGAACAAAACCCATTGCTAACCTTCTCAGAGTCCTCTTATCATTCTCTGTTCCTTGTTCTAGATACTGTTAACTCTTGATGTACTGTAAGATGTCATTATACCAAGGGAGACCATCTGCTTCTTCTTCGATACTCAAACAATGGGCAGGAGACTCGTATATGCTCATCTTGATCGGCACAACTTCCGCCCCTTCATTGACTTTAAACATTGATGACAAAGTTGCCAGAGCATCTGCCATCCGATTTTCTTCTCGAGGAAAGTATTTGAAATTCACTTCTTCAAACTCCTATAATAAACTCAGTATGAGTTCTCGGTATCGGATTAGCTTTGTATCTCGGGTTTCCCATTCTCCTCGTAACTGGTAAATCACCAAGGCTGAGTCTCCGTAAACTTCCAATACTTTGATCTTTCTGTCTACTGTAGCACGAAGGCCCATAGTACATGTTTCATACTCGGCAGTATTGTTTATAAAATCAAAATCCAATCTAGCAGTGAAAGGATAACAGTCTTCTTCTGCGGATATAAGCATTACACCGATTCCATGCCCCATGGCATTAGATGCACCATCAAAGTACATTTTCCATACTTTCTTCTTTAGGGGAATATCATCTGCTTGTGACACATACATCAAATCTTCATCTAGGAAATCAAAGTTCAACGGCTCATAATCTTCCACTGCCCGACTTGCTAAGAATTCAGCCACTGCACTGCCCTTGATAGCTTTTTGACTTACATATACAATGTTGTATTTTGACAAGAAAACCTGCCATCTTGCTATCCTCCCTGACAAAGAAGGTGCTTCCAACATGTACTTGACTGGATCCAGCTTGGCAATCAGCCGCGTTGTATGATACAACATATACTGTCTAAGTCTCCGAGCAGTCCAAGCTAAGGCACAGCACAACTTTTCTACCGATGAATATTTCAACTCATAATTTGTGAACTTCTTGTTGAGGTAGTAAACTGCTTGTTCTTTCTTTCCAGTTTCATCAAGCTGCCCCAAAACACAACCCATGGATCTTTCAAATACTGATAAATACAGTATCATTGGTTTATCCGGAATAGGTGGCATTAATACTGGTGGGTTTGATAGATAATGCTTAACTTTTTTGAAAGCAATCTGACACCCTTCATCCCATTCTCCTGGATCACGTTTTCGAAGTAACTTAAATATTGGATCACATTTGTCGGTTAACTGTGAAATAAACCGAGCAATGTAATTCAATCTCCCCAGAAAGCCTCTTACTTCCTTTTGAGTGCGAGGTGGTGGTAGGTTCTGAATAGCCTTCACTTTATCCGGGTCAATCTGAATTCCTCTTTTGCTGACGACAAAACCCAACAACTTCCCCGAGGTGACTCCAAAAGTGCATTTTGCCGGATTTAGCTTGAGTCTAAACTTCCTTAGTCGTTCAAAGAGCTTCTTAAGATTCGCAATATGCTCATTTTCTCCTTGTGACTTTGCGATCATATCATCAACTTAGACCTCAATTCCCTTATGCATCATATCGTGAAACAAGGTCACCATGGCTCTTTGGTATGTTGTCCCAGCATTCTTCAATCCAAATGGCATTACCTTGTAGCAGAAGGTTCCCTACATTGTAACAAATATGGTTTTCTCCATATCTTCCGGTGCCATCTTGATCTGATTGTATCCGGAGAATCCATCCATGAAAGAAAATAAAGAACTTTTCGCCGTATTATCTACCAGCATATCAATGTGGGGCAAAGGGAAATTATCTTTAGGACTGGCCTTGTTCAAATCTCGATAATCAACGCACATTCGCACCTTGCCATCCTTCTTTGGTACTAGAACGATATTTTCCATCCATTCTAGATATTTGGCCACCTCTAGAATCTAGCATCAAATTGCTTCTTCACCTCCTCTTTTATTTTTAACAACATATCAGGCCTCATTCTTCTCAACTTCTGCTGAATTGGCTTGCATTCTGGCCTCAAAAGAAGCTTATGAACCACAATATCCGGATCTAACCCTGGCATATCTTGGTAAGACCATGCAAATACATCCACATACTCTTAGAGCAAAGCTATCAATTCACCTTTTATTGATGGTGACAATGAAGTTCCAATTTTGACTTCTTTTATCTCTTCACTATTTCCCAAATTTATTGTTTCCAATAATTCCTTATGAGGAAGTACTTGCTTTTCCTCTTGTTCTATTTTCCTCAATAGATCCGGAGGTAGATCATAATCCTCAGTATCTTCATTAGCCTCAAAATCACCCGTGCAAATGGGTCTTTCAAAAGCAATTTCATAATTACTGACAGGAAGGTCCTCATATTCCTCATCCGTACACCTGTAAATAGATGGAGAAAAAACAATATAGGAAAATATATATAGAAAACAAAATAAATAACAAAAATGAAAGAATATGGACACATCAATATGGATAATGCATTGTGCTTGTTAATAATTGAATGAAAATAGTTAAAAAAAACCATTACAGAAAAAAAACTCTTAATATCTCTGGGTAAAGATAATTAAGATTGTTTTTTTTAAAAAAGTATTACTTTGGAATAGACTTAAAAACTATGGGCAACTCAGTCGCACTCCAGTTGGTTAGTCTATATCCTGGTGGACAAGGTCGCACCATCCAGCTAGTACTCTCTCTTTCAATTCTGTCTTTCTCGGTCGTGCAGATCTCCACATCATACATCTGCTCATCACTATTCACCTGGAATCTCTTGAAGGCTTTCTCTATCATTACAAGCACATCATCAGAATTCTTTTTCCGAACAGTAAACCGGCTGAGCAAAAGCTGTGAAGGATAGGTGGGAATGTCATAGGCTCCCACTCAATATCAATACCCGTAAGACGGACCATCCTCCTTTGTCGGTTCTTTTCAACTTGTCTTCTTTTCTCATGGGCCTTCGGAAGATATCGTAAGCCAAACCGGTCCTTCTTTCCTTTTACTTCTATGGCTCGAGCCATCCCCTGAAGATATTTCCCGAGACCCTTTCCAGCCCTGCAGCCTTTTCCTACGTTGGTTCTTACCCCCAGCCTTGTGTTCTTGGACAGCCTCGGTTTTAGAATTTTCCATACTTGAGCGACAAAAATTGCATTTACAAATTCCAAAGACCGGAAAGAACACTCCATGGCCTCTTCATTGGGCTCCACATAAGGAGATTCAGTGGATGCGGAGGCAATTATGTCTTTCTCCTCTGATACTATGATCAACCGACCCTCCATCACAAATTTTACTTTTTGGTGAAGAGACGAGGGTATAGCCCCGACTGAATGTATCCATGGCCTTCCCAACAAGCAGTTATAAGATGGATTGATATCCATGACCTGGAAATTCACTGTATATATGCACGGGCCTATTTCCAGAGGAACTTCAATAGTTCTCATAACCTCTCTCCTTGTTCCATCAAAAGCTCTGACCACCGTGCAACTTGGTATCATATAGGATAAATCCATTGGAAACTTGGATAAGGTTGCTAAAGGCATCACATTTAGTGAAGAACAATTATCCAAAAGGACCCTCGATAATATGTGCCCCTTACAAGTGGTGGTTATATGGAGAGCTTTTGTTGATCCAATACCATTGGGTGGTATCTCCTCATAGCTGAAAAATATGTAGTCATCAGTTGCAATGTTTCCCACCAACCTATCCAGCTTTTCCACTGATATATTATTAGCCACGTATGCTTGATTTAATACTCTTAACAGAGCATTTCTGTGCGGTTCTGAATTTAAAAGCAAGGATATGATTGAGATCCTAGCTGGTTGACGTTGCAGTTGTTAAACCACGCTATACTCACTATGCTTTATAAATTTCAGGAACTCACAAGCTTCCTTCTCACATACTGGTTCTTTGATTCTGTTAACCGAGGCTGATCCCCTCTCTGTTTCCTCTAGCAAATCCATCTCAATATGGATTCGCTCGACGACCTTTTTCCCTTTATCAATTCCTCTGTCTTTCCCTGCTACCCCTTGTTCAACGGCCTCCGGAGCACAACACCTCCCGCTTCGGATTAAATGCCCCACACCTGTAATATCCTGGTGGCCTGAAGACCCGGGCATAACCATGCTGCAGTAATATTTCTATGGTGTAGCCTTGTTTTCCTTGTATGGAAAGGAAACAGGTAAATCAATGATTAATTTGGGCACATTTTCTTCCATGCCTGGCATAACTTTTTCCTCCGGTTCATCATAGTAGATGATTAGGGGTCTTCCTATCCCATAGCCACCTGTATTTTCAATGACTTCTATTTCCCCTTCTATCTCCTCATAGAATTGGGCTACCCCATTATCCATCATCTTTTGGACTTTAAGCCGAAAGTCCCCGCAGTTCTGTATGTCATGGCTTTCACCCTTATGGAATGGGCACCAATTATGCACCCTTCTTGCAACCATTTTCAGACCTTCCATACCTTCCACCAATCTTGCCTTGACCATTTCAACCCATACTGTCATCATCGGAGTCTTAACCTCCCCAATATCCCTTTTGAATCTTCTGCCCTCTCCGATCAATATTGCATTTACCTGATTCCCAGTATGATTGGGCAATGGGTTTCCAGCTACGTTTGGCCCATTTTTTTATCCAAACTTCACTACCCCAGCATTAATCAGGCTTTGGACTTTCTTTTTGAAGGCCAGACAATCTTCAATTGAATGTCCTTAGATTCCCGCATGGTATGCACAGTTGGTGTTTGCATTGTACCATCTTGGATATGGAGGTGTCAAAGGTTTTAGGTACACGGGTGCAACAAGTTGATGATAACTCGTATAATTATATAGTTTTTAGTTATGTTTTATTATTGTTTTGTGTCAAATACGAGTTATTATTGTTTAGTCTAATTGTGTTAAAGATCTTTATGTATTTTGGTGTTTTTCACAAGTTTCTTTGAGTGATTTCAGATTACTAGAATTAAGGGCAAATCCAGTTCAGTTCCAGTTCCGACACATTTTGCCATATCAGCTATATCTCGAGTTTCACTGAAGCAATAAGGCTGAAATTTGTAGCTGTGCAAAGCTAAGAGGCATATCTATCTTTTTCATGTTTTACACTTCTTGAAACGGAGTCGTTTTCCCTAGCGAAATTGACCATCAAGTTGGCTGATGTGCAATGACGTCTGTGCTGACCTGTTTTCGTATTTTGCCCATATCTGCTTATCCACATCAGCAAATGAGCTGATTCCAACGGCTATGGATCCGTAACTGATAGGGTAACATTTTTCTAGAAGACCATGTGATCAGATAAGGCCTGCAAAATTGACAAAATCGACCATCAAGTTGGCTGATCAAAATCGTCATGTATGACGAAAATTGTTAGAAAATGCACCCACCTATTATACCTACCTTTGAAATTTGTAAAGCTTGTCTCTTGTCATTTAGCCCTCCAAAATGTGTATAAATAGAGGGCCTTGGGTGATTGTAAGGGATCATATTGTACATAGGTAGGATATTAGCCATTTTAATAAAATTCTCTAAGTTTTCTTCTTCTTTCTTTTCTCTAGTTTTCTTTCTTTTCTCTAGTTTTCTTTTTCTTTAGAGAGAGCAAGAGGTTGGATAATTAATATTCTTCCTCTTCTTCTTTCTTTCTTTTATTTTCTTCTTAGATTTTCTTTAATTTTATGTTTATGTTTATAATGCCTATGCTAGGCTAAACTTCTATTTGGTTAAGGGTGATTTCAAAGCTCTATACATGTTTTATAATTGATTTTCAGATTCTATCTATCATTAATTTTCTATCAAAGTTGCTTATGTTCTTCTACAAAAATTGTTCATGATGTTGTCTTGATTTGTTTAGGTGTACAACTAGATAGATCTTGATAATTATCTATTGCTAGTTTAGGAGTCTTGATCCGTGTAATTGTCTTGATTTCCTATTCATAAGTGGCAATTTGTGATTAATGATTATGGTCAAGTTTTCAATAATTGCAAAGTGGAACATAACCTAAGTTGAACAATCCGAGCTTATGTGTTTGTTGCTTAGATCAGCCTATCTTTCTCATCATAAAGCTGCCATTAAATTGAATCTAGAGAGCTTATTCTAGGTTGTTTGATGGTTAGAGATTAAATAGAGAGCTTGTTCTATTTAACGACAAACTAAGGAAAGATTGGGATAACAGAGCTTGTTGTTATCTACGGTTGTTAACTTTGATAGTTGGTTGATATTGATAGATCTGAAATTGATTCTTAATGATGTCTAGTGGTGGAGAATGAAACCTTAACCATATTTTTCATATTTGATTCTTCTTACTTACTTGTTTTCTTACTTTTCTAGTTTGCTTATTTTTAAAAGTATATTTATTTTTATTGGCTGGTTATACCGCCTAATTTGTATATTAACTTTGTTTTATTTTTATTGGCTGGTTATACCGCCTAATTTAGTATATATATTTTTATTGGCTGGTTATACCGCCTAATTTAGTATATATATTTTTATTGGCTGGTTATACCGCCTTGCATCTTATTCTTATTATTTACTTTAGTTTAAATCTGGCTTCGAAAACCCCTTTTCTTTTATTGTTTTCTTTGAATGTAAGTTATAAACTAATAACTCATAAATTAAAACCCAATCCCTGAGGACTCGACCCTTGCTAACTACTATACTTACAATTGATCTTTTTAGTGCAAGGTTAAATAAGATACACTCTTTTGGGTGCATCAAGTTTTTGGCGCCGTTGCCGGGGATTGCCTTCTTTAGTTTATTAGTTCATTGGTTTATTCTTATTTTCAGTTGTAATTAATTTTATTTTTCTTGTACATACAAGTTTTTCTTATCAAATTTTGAAAAAAAAAAAAAAAAGAAAAACGATGGAATTGAGCAATCTAACACTTGAAGAGTTGGTGGCATACATGAACATGGAAAATCAACAAGCCAATCTCACCTACCCAGTTCAACAATTGGCCATGGGAGGATGTCAAGGCCATCAAGTGTTCCAAGACCAACTGTATGATCATTACTCAAACACTTACCATGAGGGATGGTGGGATCATACTAATTATGGCTACTCAGAAAATTACCAAGAAGTAGATCCTTATGCCAATTACACTCATCCATCTAGCTTCAATCAATCATGGTCTCAAGAACCAGATCTTCTTCAACCACCACATATGACTCAAAACTCAGGTACTTCTTTAGAAGATCTTGTCGATTCTCTTGTTACTAATACTTTGCAATTTCAACAGGAAACAAGGGCAAGCATCCGGAGTTTGGAAAGGCAAATGAGCCTATTGGCTAGTAGTATGGTGGTATGGGTAGCACAAAGATCTGAAGAACTCTCTGCCCAAACAATGATAAACCCAAAGGAGAATACTACTATTGTGACCTTGAGAATGAGGAACAAGATGAGGATGAGACAGAATTAGAGATGGATTCTATTTTTGAGGATAATGAAGCCACAAATACAAATAAGAGTATTTCGGCACCTGAGGTAACGTTTGAGATTCCAATTTTTACTAATGTTTCTTCTCCACCTTTTCCTAGTAGATTCGCAAAGTTCAAGGAGGATGAACATGAACAAGACACGCTGGAAACCTTAAACAGTTTGTTTGTGGATGTCATTCAACAAGTACCAAAAGATGCACCATTCCTCGATGAGATATGCACCACCAAGGATGATGGAATAATACTTGTAATGGAGAATGCATCCACTGTTGTGCAAAGAAAGCTTCCTCTTAAACGCATAAATTTGGGAAATTTCATGTATGAGCCTGACAAGCCTAAAAAGCCAAGAAAGGGTGTTGGTTAGATTCAAAACACTAACTCAAGTGTTAATTGGGAAGGCAGCCCAATTAAAGATGAAATTGCCAACCTTCCATATTCAGATTTGCTTTCTCTTTCTCTTTCTTTTCCTTTTTCTTTTATTATTTTTATTGTTTTTATTTTATTTCTTATGTTTATTTGTTAATTGTGTTTACTGCTTTTAAGTTCATTTAGGCTGCATAAGTTTCTTTTGTTTAATAATTCTTTTCTCTTACATATAATTCTTGCATTGGGGGATAATAGCATTACATTAATGACAATGTAAGAGTTATGTGTGGGGGGAAGAATTTAGGATTTTATTTAGAGTGTTTTGTTTTTGAGTCTTTTTATGTTGTTTTTCTTTCTGATCCTGGTTTTGAAAATAACTAGATGTAAATATAATTTTTAATTTTTTACCCCGGTTAAATGGCGGATAACGGTACTCCGTGATTATTTAAATCGGTTTCATCAGCTACCCAAAAAACTGATATTGTATATAAATTTCTCTTCCAATTTCTCTTTCAATTTTGTTCATTTTTTTTTTCAAGATGGATGATATTCTCACAAGATTGCAGAAACGATTTCCTCCTTTTCCTCGAAATATTTTAGTCAAGCTTTACCAAGTTCGATTTGAAAGATTAAGAATGCTTATGCACAAAGGGATTCCTGACGACATACGTTGGATAATTGAAGCCAAGGTACGTGAAGATGAATATCTTCCTGTTTTGCATTTACCAGGTACAGGTAGAAGCACTTTTGCAAAGAAGCGACGAGCAAAACGCATGAGTTCAAATTGCCACAAATGTGCGATGGACGTGTAACAGTAAATGTCGTTCTATTGGGATTCCGTCCTCTAATCGAGATGATAAAATTGAATTCATTAAGGATGGACTGAGTAAGGAGAATTTGGGTAATATCCAACTTTCTCTTGAGACGCATCCTAGTGGAGACGTACAAAGAGAAATTCTTGATTTATGGCCGCAATTCCAAAGGGAATGGCAACATCTTGGGAATCTGATGTTAAAAGACCCTGTTTGCCAGCTTGTAAGAAAACTGGATGGGAAGCATATCCTCGACTCATAGAAGGCGTTTAAGCCGTTTCTAGACGTAAAACCAGAGGAAGATGTGAGCCACAATCACAACTACAATAAATGACTTCTCAGCTTTTGGTTTGATTTGCAATAACTTTATTTTGTTTTAATTTACGTGTTGTTCGATTTGTGTAATTATTCTCGTTTTTTTTTATTTGTCTTTTACGGTTGATTTTTTCTTCTCTTTTTGATTTTCTTCCTGAAATCACGCAAAAATCTTTTGTTAGGTTAACATTTTCTTCTGACAGGTCAGATACACTTTCGGCGACATTATTACTCTTGTCTGATTCACTACTCAGTCCTCTATATATTACACCATGTACTCATTCTCTTTCAGGCACTCGAAAAAAAAAAATGGAAAGTACTTCATCCCAGCGCATTAAAAAAATTTGTGTCTTTGGAGGTGCTTATCCAGGGAAAAATAACATATTCGCTGATGAAGCCATAAGAGTTGGAGTAATACTTGCCCAACAAAAGATCCAGTTGATTTATGGAGGCGGTAGTACGGGTTTAATGAGAGCAGTCGCTACAGCAGCACACGCCGGAGGAAGTCCAGTTCTAGGAGTCGTGCCAAAACTATTCACAGGTTTTTGTGGACCTACCGTGGGTAAGGAAATACAAGTCTGGAGTATCCCTGAACGGATAACAATCATGTACCATTCTGCCGATGCATTCATTGCTTTACCAGGAGGTCTGGGTACATTGGAAGAAATAGCTTGCGTGGCTTCTTGGTCATCTTTGGTCACAAATAAGAAACCCATTGGTTTGCTTAATATTAATGGTTATTTTAGTAATTTGCTTTCATATTTAGATAATGCTGTGGATAATGGATTCATGTTTTCAGAGGCAAGGAGAACCATAATTTCTGCTGCAACCATTGAAGATTTACTCAAAAAGCTCAAAGCTTATGAGTGTTTATCTGCTACGGTTGTTTCGCAAACGCTCGGAAAAAGAAAAAGAGATATGGACGAGCAAGGAGTGGATTGCACTTTGTCTTTGTGACATTATCTAACATTTTGTTTGTTGTGTCTCAGTTATAATAAGTGGTTAGCAACCTCTGCAGGTAATATCTCCTAAATCCTACCTTTAAAATTTGACATTGGGGACAATGTCATATTTTAGTATGGGGTAAGGGACATATTTTGCTAATTTAAAAAAAAAAAAAATTGTTGTGTTTTAAGCCATTTAGAAGTATTCATTCTGAACAAGGTCTGAGTAAGGGAGACTTGAGACATACCTTATCAGTTTGATTTCTTCTTTTCAAAAAAAAAAAAAAGTTTGTTGTGTTTTAAACAATTTAGAAGTATTCATTCTGAACAAGGTCTGAGTAAGGGAGACTTGAGACATACCTTGTCAGTTTGATTTTAATCTTTTTATGTTTACTTGTTAATTTTTGTTTAGTATTTTAGGATTATTTAAGTTGCATGAGTTTGTTTTGTTTTGAGTCTTAGTTGTTCCTATTCTTATGTTATTAGTTCTTTTCTCTTACACATGATTCTTTCATTTGGGTTAATAGACTTACATTGAGGACAATGTAAGAATTAAGTGTGGGGGGAATGATTTAGGATTTCTTTTATTTTCGTCTACTATTTTTTTTTTTTATGAGTCTTTATTATTATTATTTTTAGTGTGTTTTAGTTCCTTTTTAATACAATGATGAGATATGAATTGCATAGGTCTAAACTGGTTACTAGTGAGAAGATTTTCATGAGAATTAAGCTTGATACTAATTTTTATGAGCCAATGTTAATATGATATGTTGATTGAGAAAGAAGCATGTTTAGACTTAAAACTGACTTGTATAATCATCATTGTGAGTTTTTGAGCCTAAAATGATTGATGCATTATACAAATCAATCTAATTTCTTTCTTGAGTGCTCTTATGATTACATGATTCTCTAGAACTTGCTTTAAACCGTTTGAGACTATATTGATACATGTGACAACATGAATATGATAGAGGCATTAGGACTTTTTAACTAGGGCCAAACAGCCATCCCTTATTGATGTTCCAAGAGAACATCCCTCTAGTGAACCAATTTGAGCCTACATTGAATAAGCTATTTATTTGGTAACCACATCTTACACCTAGCCTAAACACATTTATATCTTTACCCTTGTTCTAAAGATGGACTAGAATGTTTGAGACATATTGCAAAAACAAGGGATATTTTTTGAAAATTTGGGTTAGAACAAAAGATAAGTGTGGGGGAGGAGAAAGGCAAAAGTCAAGAGAAAAATAGAGGGAATATTGCCAAATACATTCCCATGTGAAAAAAAAAAAAAATTTTTTTGAATAATCTCTTGAACTTCTAGTTAAAGAAAAGAAAAAAGATGTTCGAAAGTTGGTTAGAATGAAGTAAAGGCTCAACATGAAATATTCAGCCTATGTGATTATGTACTTCTAAAGAATATTGAGAAAGTTTTATTTGCAAAATCTTTTTTGTCTCTAAATTCTATGAAGTCTTTGGAATGTTTGTGATATCTTTTCCTTTTTATTCTTTAACCACATTATTACCTCTTGGCCCCATTACAACCTTGATTAAAGACCTCTTGATTTATGAAGTTGCATGATCTTTTAGTGGAGAATAGATAGACAAGCAAGCATATGGTAGAACTATTTTCATGAGATTGATTGAGTGTAAACACTTTACCACTACTTTAAAGAGTGAAAATCATGAGAGTATCCCATGTGAGAAGTTGAGATTAAGTTTGAATATGCACTATTTTGATTGAAATATGTTATGTTAATATTGGCTTAACTCAAACTATTTACATTCAAGCAAGATTTTTTGTGAATTTCTTTAAGCTATTGATTAGTTTTTAAGACTTGTCCAATGATTATCTCAAATTTATATTGGAAGGATTAGTTATAATTATTATTTTTAGTTTTTCTTATGTTTTCAATGTTTGTGGGTATCGTTCTAGTAAACCCTCACGAGACTAAACTCGTCCACTAGGGACACCTAGGGGTTTAAAGGCATGTGTCACATGCTAAGTGCCACCGTGATTTCCTACGAAAGTGGATTAGATTAGATTTTCTTATTTTATTTTATTGAGTCGTTGCTAGGGACTAGCAACAATCTAAGTGTGGGGGTGTGATAACTCGTATAATTATATAGTTTTTAGTTATGTTTTATTACTGTTTTGTGTCAAATACGAGTTATTATTGTTTAGTCTAATTGTGTTAAAGATCTTTATGTATTTTGGTGTTTTTCACAAGTTTCTTTGAGTGATTTCAGATTACTAGAATTAAGGGCAAATCCAGTTCAGTTCCAGTTCCGACACATTTTTCCATATCAGCTATATCTCGAGTTTCACTGAAGCAATAAGGCTGAAATTTGTAGCTGTGCAAAGCTAAGAGGCATATCTATCTTTTTCATGTTTTACACTTCTTGAAACGGAGTCGTTTTCCCTAGCGAAATTGACCATCAAGTTGGCTGATGTGCAATGACGTCTGTGCTGACCTGTTTTCGTATTTTGCCCATATCTGCTTATCCACATCAGCAAATGAGCTGATTCCAACGGCTATGGATCCGTAACTGATAGGGTAACATTTTTCTAGAAGACCATGTGATCAGATAAGGCCTGCAAAATTGACAAAATCGACCATCAAGTTGGCTGATCAAAATCGTCATGTATGACGAAAATTGTTAGAAAATGCACCCACCTATTATACCTACCTTTGAAATTTGTAAAGCTTGTCTCTTGTCATTTAGCCCTCCAAAATGTGTATAAATAGAGGGCCTTGGGTGATTGTAAGGGATCATATTGTACATAGGTAGGATATTAGCCATTTTAATAAAATTCTCTAAGTTTTCTTCTTCTTTCTTTTCTCTAGTTTTCTTTCTTTTCTCTAGTTTTCTTTTTCTTTAGAGAGAGCAAGAGGTTGGATAATTAATATTCTTCCTCTTCTTCTTTCTTTCTTTTATTTTCTTCTTAGATTTTCTTTAATTTTATGTTTATGTTTATAATGCCTATGCTAGGCTAAACTTCTATTTGGTTAAGGGTGATTTCAAAGCTCTATACATGTTTTATAATTGATTTTCAGATTCTATCTATCATTAATTTTCTATCAAAGTTGCTTATGTTCTTCTACAAAAATTGTTCATGATGTTGTCTTGATTTGTTTAGGTGTACAACTAGATAGATCTTGATAATTATCTATTGCTAGTTTAGGAGTCTTGATCCGTGTAATTGTCTTGATTTCCTATTCATAAGTGGCAATTTGTGATTAATGATTATGGTCAAGTTTTCAATAATTGCAAAGTGGAACATAACCTAAGTTGAACAATCCGAGCTTATGTGTTTGTTGCTTAGATCAACCTATCTTTCTCATCATAAAGCTGCCATTAAATTGAATCTAGAGAGCTTATTCTAGGTTGTTTGATGGTTAGAGATTAAATAGAGAGCTTGTTCTATTTAACGACAAACTAAGGAAAGATTGGGATAACAGAGCTTGTTGTTATCTACGGTTGTTAACTTTGATAGTTGGTTGATATTGATAGATCTGAAATTGATTCTTAATGATGTCTAGTGGTGGAGAATGAAACCTTAACCATATTTTTCATATTTGATTCTTCTTACTTACTTGTTTTCTTACTTTTCTAGTTTGCTTATTTTTAAAAGTATATTTATTTTTATTGGCTGGTTATACCGCCTAATTTGTATATTAACTTTGTTTTATTTTTATTGGCTGGTTATACCGCCTAATTTAGTATATATATTTTTATTGGCTGGTTATACCGCCTAATTTAGTATATATATTTTTATTGGCTGGTTATACCGCCTTGCATCTTATTCTTATTATTTACTTTAGTTTAAATCTGGCTTCAAAAACCCCTTTTCTTTTATTGTTTTCTTTGAATGTAAGTTATAAACTAATAACTCATAAATTAAAACCCAATCCCTGAGGACTCGACCCTTGCTAACTACTATACTTACAATTGATCTTTTTAGTGCAAGGTTAAATAAGATACACTCTTTTGGGTGCATCAGTTGACCCTACAACAGTTTTGGATATAGATCACCGTAGGTAGTAGGAATCGGATCAAATTGGGCTTTTTTATCGTTCCTTGGTGAACGTTGGTCATTACGCGCAGGCCCTTGTGTGTTTGGAACAACATTTCTAGGAAGGGTGATCTGAGGGGATATGCCAGTTGGGAATGACTGTTGTGGTATATGGGTGTAAGGGAACGGGTTTTGGGTAAGGTGGTTGATATTGGGGTAATAAGGATTATACCTCGGGTATGGTGTGTAAGGTGTCAGAGGTGCATAAAGTGTGGTAAGGGTATAAGGCCTCAGTGGTGTGTATGGTGTATGAGGTGTATAAGGGTATTGGTTGAAGCTTACTGCATGGGTTTCCTCCTTTTTCTTTGTAGGAAAAGCTCTCTTTGGGATAGCAGACTCACCCCTTTCCATCTTTCCATTTTTAATAGCTGACTCAATCATTTCTCCAGATATTACCATATCCGCAAAATCTTTGGTAGCATTTCCCACCAATCTGTCATAATAGGGCGCTTTCAATGTGTTGATGAAAAGCATCATGGTTTCTTTGTTGGTTAAAGGGGGTTGCACTTGTGTGGCCAAATCCCTCCACCTTTGTGAATACTCCTTGAAGGTCTCATTGGACCTCTTTTCCATGTTCTGTAATGAGAGCCTATCCGGTACCATGTCAGTAACGTGCTGATAATACTCCATAAAAGCCTTGGCCAAATCCGTCCATGAATGAATCTTGGTACGACTGAGTTGGTTGTACCATCGGGTGGCTGACCCTGTTAAGCTGTCCTGGAAGCAATGAATAAGCAATTTCTCATTATCCTCATGCCTTGTCATCCTTCTAAAGTACATAGTCAGATGAGCCGATGGGTTGGTGGTCCCATTATACTTTTCAAAGTCTAGTACTTTGAATTTCGGTGGAATTATTAGATCATGTACCAAGCTCATCTCTTTGGCATCTAGACTGCCAAACAACTCTGCTCCTTCCACTGCTCTTAGCCTTTCTTCCAACAACTGATATTTCTTCTCAGATTCAGCAGTTTCGACCCTCTTCAGTTCAGTCATTTTGGCCCTTTCCTTCTCTGCCTTTTCTTCGAAGTTTGGAACCTCAACCTCAATTGGACCAACTCCGATGTTACCCTTTTTTGGACCGAAATTCTGTACTTTGGCCGCCGGCTGGATGTAGATGTAGGATGCTGCCCTAGTTGGGATTTCATTTCCCACAGGTTAGGATGTCTGGCTATTTCTCTGTACCACTTCTGGTCTATCCCCCTGATTTACTGCCCCCATTCCAGCAACTGAATTCTCTTCGGGCCACTTCTGCTTCATCATAGTGCTCATCATCTCCACGAGCTTTATCATCTGTTCACGTGTCTCCTCTTGAGACCTAGTCAACTGTTCTTATAGTTCTTTCTGGATTCTTTCCATTCTCTCAATTATGGCAAGCTGATCGTTTTCCATGACTTTTGTTCAAGGCCGAGTATTGTAAGAGTGTTGGAAATCTGGTTCTTTCTGAGTGCGACCAATTGTACCTTTATTTTTAAAAACCATGGATTATAAATTATTGACATATTTCTTATTTTATTTTATAAAAAATGAATGAATGAATGAATCAGTGTTAATGAATGAACAACTAAGTAAATGACTAAGTGTATGAACTTAGATGACTAATTATAAAGAATAAATGAATGAACAAATAAATAAATGGCTAAGTGTATGAACAATTTATAAAGAATAAATGAATGAATGATTATGAATATGAATATGAACAAATAAAATATATAAAAGAAAAAAAAAACTAGTGAATGATGAATGTATTTAAAGTATTGGCCCCGGGATAATTCCAACCAAACGGTCTTTCATTGATTTCCTAGAACTAAATACATCAAAGAAAAGATCCTTGCTTAAGATAACATGATAATTTGTCTCTCCTAAAAAACTATTACAAGATACTAGTCCTATAATAACTCCCTCGGATCCTGGACCTTCTTCAATGTTCTCTTTTAACTGCCTTGCTCTTCCATCTGATCCCTACTTGTTCACGACCCTTTGACGTGTCAGCAGAAGCATCGCCGTGTAAGCTTTCTCTAGCTTGTTTCTCCAATTGATTGGCTCGGGCTTTCTCATGTTTTGCTTTCTCTGCCCAATAGTTCTTCTCCTACTTGAGGTTTTTGACTTCTTGTTCCCATTCTCCGAAAGTCTTGAGAGTCCCCTCGAATTTGAGCTTGAAATGGTACCTCTTGTTCTCCAAGTGTAATTCCTGAAGATCACTTTGAACCGTGTCCCGCTCTCTCTTGATCTTCTCCTTTTCTTTTTCTCGGGCTACCTCCCGATCTTTCATGTCCTCGAGCTCTTCTTGCAGTCGGGCGATCTCTTTGTTCATCCGGGCCTTTTCTTTTTCAAATTTCGCCCTTGCAATTTCTAAATCTGATGGCGTTTCCTTGGGAAGCGAACTCAAATGCCGAACTTCTTCCCCATCCGATGTCAACAACCTATCATTAACCCTTGATTTCCTCTATGTCAAGTAGTCAGTTGTGACGATATCAGCATATCTAGCTACTTCAACCCGATGAGTTTCCTTCCTTGCTACCACAATCTCACGAACCTTTCTCGAATATCCATCGAGATAAGCAAATTCCAAATTACCAAGGTCATGAGTCATTGGAGTAAATTGACGAGATTCTGATTGCCTCAATACTAGCAGTGGTGCATAGCTCACTCCTCCCCATACTCCCAACAATGGAACAGAGGCTTTATCTCCGCATTTATACAATATCGGTATAGGAGCTATCTATGGAGCTCTCCAAATTATCATCTCAGCCCTGATATTCCGAAATATATTGATCCATTGCTCCTCAGTCCTATTCTCAAGCCAATCCCTCTTAAGAAATTCACCAGTTGGTGCAAAAGATTTCCAATATGAGCGAAGAGGGGAATTCTCCTGTTTACAAAAATGGCTCTGAACCCATATGTAGAGGAGCTGTATACAACCTAGAAAACGACCTTTTCCTTCCCGTCAACAAAAATTCAGGGATCGGATTATTTCTGCTATGATTGTCGGGGCTGGGTTTATCCTTCGCTCAAGCCTCTCGAAAACATCAAATATCGCCACATCCACATACCCTAATGTTTTCGGGAAGATAACTAAACCATAGATAGCCAAAGCAAAAGTATTCCTAACTGTCTCCTTGCTTGAATGGCTATGGATTAAAGCCCGTAAAATGTCCCATGATATGCAGTAGCTTACTCCTTCTCGGACAACATGGCTTTCTATCCAATTTCTTTCCACTCCCATAATCTTCGACACTTTTTTCTTGAAACCCGGTGTCTTTGTATCCTTCAAATAAATACGATCGGGAATAACATTCTCAATATGCAGCAAGGTCGAATACTCCTCTATGGTTGGAGTCATATCCTCTTGGTTGAAAGTAAAACACCGATAAGCGGGATTCTAGAATTGTATCACAGCCCGGATCACCTCACCACTGACCTTAACCTGAGCTAACAGAGCTATGTCCCCATATGTCTAAGTGAAGGCTGCTTTTTTCGATATATTCCACTGATTCCATATATCAATCAAATCCCGGAGATCATTTTGCTTGATAATAAGATCATCCTCGGCTGGCAATGCTGACACATATCCCATCTTCAAACAATCCCCATTATCCTGCTGAACTTTCTTGGATTGTTTCCTAACCTCTAAATGTTTCTCGACCACTGAGACACTCTGGCCCTCCATGAAAGCCCTTTTGGTTGAATAATATCCCGAGACCAATAACCTTCAAATGTGGAAAAATGATGGCAAGAATGCAAAAGAAACACAAACAAAGGACAACAACAAAAAGAAAAAGAATTAGTAACGGGAATAAATATGAATAATACAAAAAAAAAACATATGATTCAAAGCAAAAATTACCCCTGAGAATGCCATCAAAATTTCAGCATTATAACACCCCGGGGATAAAATATGAACATTTATTACGGATATTGTGATGTACGTTCATCATTGTCCGAAAAATAAACTTATTCGGAAAGTAGAATAGAAGGTAAAAGGATTGGAAATATTTCTCCATGTGTTCTTAACTTCGGGATATCTAATTGGAAATTCGTCATGGCTTCGCCTAGGTTTACCATATGAAAGTGAATGAATTCTAAAAAGCCCCGAATTGTTCCTCACTGTCGCCGGTGAAGGCTAGTAAGGCACCGTGATAAAAACGGGTTCAATTCGTTAGAGTCTATTTCCCTAGCCCATGCGAATTGTTAATCACGAAGGCTTAGGTAATTTAGTACTTCGGAAGTGTATCACTAGCCTATGCGGATTGTTAATCACGAAGGCTTAGTTAGTTTGCTCCCACCTAAAAGGACGGAACCCAGGTATAGGATTCATGATATGCAAATGCACGTGTAGTGTGTGAGGAGAAATGACAAACCTTTCACCACCTATTCTATATCCCTTATTCTAAATACCCCAACAAGATTAAACAACATAAATCATCAATTAATCAATAAAAAAATATATGCACCAAAATAACCAGAGAACAATTATAATATGTATGCACATGAAATATGGACATATTTAAAATATTTTTTATTTTCAAAATTCTCTTTTATTTAAAAAAAATATGGGAATTAAAATTAAATACCAATTAAACCAACAAAACCGAGACTTTGATAACACACGACTAATTTCTAGGCCTGACTCTGTAATTGTCCCCAGTGGAGTTGCCAAGCTGTCGCAACCTAAAAAATAACGAGTCTCATCGCAAGACTTTATTATTCGTTAAGCGTGACATTAAAAAAAACTGAGGAAAAGTTGACTTAATTCCTCTAAAAAAATGAAGGTTTTGAAAATGACCTTGAAAATGACATGGAGTCGCCACCAATCTTTTTTAGGTTGGTGTGATCGACCACCTATTAAAACCGGTTTTATAAAATATTTTAAAAATTAATTAAAACATTTTTAAAACCAATTTCAAGTCTGCGTTTTAAAACCAGAGAAATCAAAGAAGCGGGTTCGGGAGTCGGTTACGTGCGGGGAAGGATTAGCACCCCCACAACGCCCGTATAAATCGGTACCTTATTAATCGTGTGTTATCTCAAGTCTCGGTAAAAAATCAGTTTTAAATTTAGTATTTCAAGTTAATTCCCAATTTAAAGAAAAATAATTCCATTTTTTAATTGAAAATGATCCGGAATTTATAAATTCAAAATTTTCCTATATTCCCCAACAAACGTGGCAAAATATAGAAATTTTTATTAGTTTTAGAAAACTTCTCGAATCATTCTCTTTTCAAAGAAGATATTCCGTTATTAATGATAATTGATGATATCCTCCCTAGCAAACCCGGCAGAGAACTCATGAATTATTTTAACTCGGGAATATCTTTATTTTATTGAAAATCATTATCCTTCTTTGAAAACATTTAAAAGAAATGAACATGTATATGCATGACATAAATAAAATGACATAGCAAAATCTAAATAATATAATGCAACCTAAATGATATGATATAATTTAAATGTCTTAGTATATTCTAAATGAAATGAAATATTCTAAGTTATATGATATATTCTAAATGAAATGAAATGACCTAAGTAACATAATATATTCTATATGAAATGAAATAATTTAAATGACATGAAATATAGAATAATGCTATCATATAATATACATGAAAATAAAAATAATAATGCATGAACATAGTATATGCTAAATAAAAATAACTAAATAAAAGCATAGGATATAATGAAATATTCAAAACCATATAATAAACCATATAACATCAAAAAACATAAATCAGAATAATAACAATATCATAGAAATTATTATAGCAAGAATCACATATTATATAAAATGCATGAATATGAAAAATGCAATGCATGAAATGTATTTTTTTCCTTTAATTAAGGAAATCCGTATATCTAAAAAGATATCCGGCTACCTTAGGAAAATATGTCAAATTAAATATTCTAAAACCAAAATACTTTGTGATTGTTTGAAAACAATTTTAAAAAGCTTGAATTAAAAGTAAAAACTGGGCTAAATCTTTTTTAAAATGGCTTTAATTTCCTAAGTTTAAAATCCGGACTTGACTACCCTTAACCCGAGACTTGAAAAACCATTTTTAGAGTTTAAAAAAGCTTAGAAACTACCCAAAGTCAGTAGCTAACCCTCCTAATCCGCCCACTCTAAGTAACTTAACCAAAACAGAAAAATGATTTTTCTTTAAATTTAATTCTGACTCCACTATCCAGTTTTAAGCCACCATTTTTTACCCTATTTTTAAAAATTCAAAAAATTCTGAAAAAAATACTGGAGACTCAGAACATGTAAAACTACACGGGAACAAATCGGCTTACTTTTCTGATTAAATATGAATTCCTAGAAAAATCGAAAATGTACGAGTACTGTGTGCAAAAACTGTTTTGTCAAAACACATTTTTGCTTTTGATAAAATCATTTAAAATCAAAGTAAAAATATTTAAAACACACAAAATAGCTCACAAACAGTATCTAGGACTTTTTGAAAGTTAGATAAAAATTGACCAAGTAAAAAAATCACAAAGGTAGAATAATCAATTTTACAAAACTTAATTTCCCACAAGTTTGCTCAAGAGAGCATGACTTTAAACCATTAATTGGCTCAAGTCATTATTCAAGTGGCATGAACATGAAATGCATGAAAAATTACAGCAAACATATTGCATGAAATGCATGAGTTTAAACCTAAATGTCATGAAAAAATGCATGGCATTCATATAGTGACCTAGACCTAAATGAACTTGCATGGCATTTAATACAACCTAGACCTAAAATGCATGAACATGCATAGCAAATAAACCAAACTTAATAACTAAAATATGCATGGCATTTTCACAAACACAAAGCATGCTTAAACTAAAAACTCAACCAAATATCATGCAAATGCTAACCTATCAATTAACATGGCAAGAATGCACATAAAATGCAAAAATTCCAAGGGTGGCCGAATGGAATAATCTAACTAGCAAACATGGCATTTTCACAAACACTTGATATACTAACATGCTCAACTAAATCAAATGTCATGCAAATGCAAAAACCTACTAAATAACATGGCAAAAATGCAACACACAATGCAAAACACATGGAGTAGCCAAATGGCCTCAAGCTCCAACAAGCATGGCATTTTCACAAACACTTGGTATACTAACATGCTCAACTAAAATATAACACTCAAATCATGCGAAAACCACACAAGCATTTTCACAAACACTTAATATACTAAATCTAAAACATGCTCAACTAAGATATAAAACTCAAATCATGCAAAAACCACACAAGCATTTTCACAAACACTTGATATACTAAATCTAAAACATGCTCAAATTTAAACATCATGAAAACAGAAAATTAAAAATTAAAAATGCAAGAACATGATATTTAAGTAATAAATGACAACAAACAAAGCAACCAAATTAAAATATAACTCAAGAATATGAAGTAAAATAACATTTAAAACACCAAGATCAAAGAAAATAACATAAACAATATGATAAAATAAACCAAAATAGCAACATAAAAGAATAATGTAGGCCATTCGGCCATGGTGAGTTAATTGTAAAAAAAATTATAAAAAATATATTTAAGAAAGAGGTGAAAGAAGAACTTAAGAAGAACAATAAAAAAAAACATTTATTTAAAATGGAAACTCACCAAATAGTAATCAAAATAGCAAAAATAAGAATGGAAAATCAAGAAAGTGCAAGAGTTGGTGCTCATGAAATTACCACCTTTAGATTAGCATATCAGTTGTCCCAAATTACAGCTGTTCAAGAATAATGTTGACATCTCTCTTGGCCTATGTGGCTTAATCACCATGGCTTGATCAAAGAGAATCTCTAACTAACTCTTAATTTTTAGCCATTTGATTGAAAAATCAGAAGCTTCCTCCTTCCTGTGGGCCTGGGCAGGCCAGCACTTCTCTTTTCCAGCCCAAGTCTGATTTTTTGAAAGGCCCAAAGAAGCCCTTTTCGGTTGCTTGGATGAAATGACCGTTTTGCCCCCCGGATGCAAATAAATATCAAACGGACTCCAAATTCAATTTTTCTTTTTTAATACTTCCAAAATAATAAAACATTGAGTTCTGGAAGTTTTCAAAATTATCCGAGTCCGTTTGCTATTTATTTGGATTTTTTCTTCCAAAAATGCCCTTTTATGCCCCCACATTTTACCATTTTTTAAACGAGCTCCAAATCAAGATTTTTCTTCACCAATCTCTTCCAAATAATTTAAAAGTGTGATCTAGAAGTTTTCATAATTTTTGGAGCTCATTTGGTATTTTTTTTCAGGAATTATCGGCTTGAATTACTGCATAGGAGGCCCGGGATTTGGCCATTTTGCAAACAAACTCCGAATCAATATTTTCTTTCGCCAATCTCTTCCAAATAATTAAAAAATGATATTTGCAAAATTTCATAATTTTTGGAGTCCATTTGCTATTTTTTTAGGATTTTCCAATTTTGCCTTTTTGCCTCCGAAACCCGATTTTGCTCAAAACAAGTCCGATTTTTAGATTTTCTTCAAACTGAGCCTTGGGCTATCCTTTTTTAATCATTCCTCATCCATTGGGGGCTTTTTTCTTACCAAGTCGTGCCATTTCTGTTTTTTCTTCCCGATTACATCAAAATCCACTAAAAACCCTAATTCTCGGTTTTCTCCCGGATTGACTTCTCTTTCGATTTTTCTTGCAAGTGGCTTCTCCATTACCCGTAATCAGTGCTTATGTTTCATTTGGAACCTTCAATTTCGACCAATTTGATCGTTTAAGCACTTTTCCCTAAATTTCTCGGATTAGGGTTTCCTTTCTACTAAATCTCCAAATCCCAACTTCTGAACTCCATATCTTTCAATGTAGACCTTGGATTATCAAAATTATTTTGCCATTTTTCAATTGAACTTAAAATCTAGAGTTTGAAAGTGGGTTGACTTTTTTAGTAGTTGACTTTTTGGGGTTGACTCTTTTGGGGTTGACTTTTTTCGGGGTTGACTTTTTTCAAGTTTGACTTTTTATGCTCGCCTCTTAAACTAAGTCTCGAATACCACCTGCAGGATGAAAAAAGTCTTTTTATAATCGAAAACATCAATTTAGGAAGAAAACATACCTGTTTTAGTGGTCCGAACAAAATTAGGTGTCTACAGTGTATTTGCATTTTCATCATGATTATTTGGCTACCATGCTTTCATTCATGCTTTGCATCATTACGCCATGTTATTGTGTATTTGTTTTACAATATTCTTGCATTATTATTATGTTCATTTGGTCATTATATGTTCATGTTACTTCCATGCATATTTACATGTCATATTATTGCATTAGGTCATCATTTATTGCCATGCATATTTCCTATGTCATTTTAGGTCTTAGGTTATCATTTTATAGCCATGCATACATATTATTGCATTAGATAATATTACATTGCCATGCATTTCCTATGTCATTTTAGGCATTAGGTTGTCATTTTAGGCCATGCACATTTCATGACATATTAGGCATTAAGTTATCATTTATTGCCATGCATATTTCTATCTCATGTTAGGCATTAGGTCATCTTTTATGCCACGCATATTTCTATGTCATTTAGGCATTAGGTCATGCATTTCATGCATTTAACTTACTGTTTGTTCATGCATTTCATCTCTTCCCACTTGATTTTTGACTTAAGCCAATCAATGGCTCAAAGCCAAGCTCTTATGAGCATGCTTGTGAAAAATTAAGATTTGTACAAGTTGGATTTTCTACCTTTGCGATTTTTTTCATTAGGCAATCCTTGTCCAAATTTTTAGAAAATTTTACCACTCATTATAGGATCTTAGAGGAGTCTCTAACATTTTTATTCTGAACTTTGGATGTTCTTATCAAAGTTTAAAAATGTTTTTTGGTTAAATAGTTTTTTACCCAGTGTTCTGTCTTTTATGAGTTTTCGAGTAGGTCATCCTTAGTCCAAAAATTAAGATGATTTTTTCCCACAGAGGTCGACATGTTCTAAGTCTCCCATAATTTTTTTCAGATTTTTTTGAAACTTTTAAATAGGTAAAAAATTCACGTTTTAAAACTGGTGAGAAAAGTTAGATTTGTTTTCAAGAAGAAAATAATTTTCTGTTTGGTTAAGGCATTAAGAGGGGGTTGCTTTAGAATAATAGCTATTGTCCTAGGTTAATTTCCAAGTCATTTTAATCATAAAATTTGATTTTATAAAAGTCGGGTCAATGGTAGTCAAATTCGGGCTTTCAAAGTTAGAAAAATAGAGCCTTCTTAAAGGGGGTTTCAACCATGTTGCCATTTTCATCCAAAAATTTTCAAATTGTTTTCAATCCAATCACAGAGTATTTTTGATTTATGAAAATCTGATTTAAGTCTTTTTCTAAGGTAGTCGGATATCTTTTTAGGTATATGGATGTCCTTATTTAAAGGAAAAAATACACTCTCATGCATTGCATTTTCCATGTTCATGCATATTCTATGATATATGATTTTTGCTATGAATATTCTATAATGATGTTATTGTTTTGATTGAGATTTCATAGTTTTGTCATGATGGTTATATGATTATGTATATTCTATTATATTCTTTGCTTTTTGCTTAGTCATTAATTATTTTGCCATATATTTAGGGTTTATTATGTTCATGCATTGTTTTTCATTTACATGCATATTTTATGATAATGTTATTTTATTGTTTCATATCATATCATATCATGTCATTTATTAATTCTATTTCTATGTCATTTAAATTATGCCATGTCATTTAGATTATATCATGTCATTTAGATTTTTCCATGTCATTTAGATTATATCATGTCATTTAGATTCTACCATGTTATTTAGATTATGCTATGTCATCTAGATTTTGCTATGTCATCTTTTGCCATGTCATACATGTTCATATTCATTTTTTAAAAAATGTTTTTAATAAAGATAATGATTTTCAATAAAAAATAAAAATATTCCCGAGTTAAAATAATTCATGAGTTCTCTGCCGGGTTTGTTGGGAGGATATCATCAATTATCATTAATAAAATAATATCTTTCTTTCAAAAATGAAAATAGTTTGGAGATTTTTCAAATAAATAAAAAATTCTATATTTTATCGGGTTTGCTGGAAAATATAGGAAAATTTGAATTAATAAATTCTGGATCATTTTTAATTAAAACTGAAATTATTTTTCTTTAAATTGGGAATTATTTTAAAATTCTAGTTTCAAAATCGACTTTTTACCGAGACTTGAGATAACACACGATTAATAAGGTACCATTTTATACGGGCGTTGTGGGGGTGCTAATCCTTCCCTGCACGTAACCGAATCCCGAACCCGCTTTTTTGATTTCTCTGGTTTAAAAGCGCAGAATTTGAAATAGGTTTTAAAAAATGTTTTAATTAATTTTAAAATGTTTTACAAAATCGGTTTTAATAGGTGACCGATCACACCTAGCAAACAAAGATTGGTGGCGTCTCAATTTATTTTTCGAGGTTATTTTCAAACCCTCATTTTATTTCAAGAGGAATTAAGTCGCCTTTTCCTCTATTTCCCCCAATGTCACACTTAACGAGTAATGTCTCGCGATAAGACTTGTTATTTTTTAGATTGTGACAAAGGCAGTATGGGTCTGAGCAGTTCATCCCGATGACTCATGGGCTCACTTTGGTAGATTTTGCATATAATGGGCCCAAGTACATGAAGGAAACACGTGAGCTCATCAAAGCATGGAGGAAGTTGCACTGATCATAATTGGGTAGATATACTGATAATGGTACTACTGGATACTTGATTTGGAGAGCCAAGAAGATCCACGACATAGTGCTCCCTGCCGATAATACCTCTGTTTATCTGGTAATCCTTCAACCAGAGCTGGCAGTACTCTCAGAGATCGAGCTTGTCAGGCAAGAATTAGAAAAGGACAAAGGGAAATTGAAGCGTGAGTATGATAAGCTTTAGGACGAAGTTAAAGATTTGAAGACCGACCTTGAGATCCAAAAGGCCAAGACACGGGGGTTGGTTAAAGAGCGAGACACGGCGCAATCCAATATACAGGACTTGCATCAAGAGAACAAGAGGCTAAGAACTAAGGGACAGTTCACTGGAACTGGTAGGTCTCTAAGCGCCCATGAGAAAGAGATAGAAAAGCTTCAGAATGAATTGGACTTCTGGAAGGGTAAGGTTAAGGACAGCAAGGAAAATGAGCCTCGATTTTCTCATGAGCAGCAAAAGTGGGGAGATTCCTGGTCATTGATTTCGACCAGGTTAGAAAGTGCCAGCAAGAGAATGAGCTATTGAAAGCAAAGTTGGGAAATGAGAGGGAA
Source organism: Fremontodendron californicum (assembly GCA_030761205.1). Lineage (NCBI taxonomy): Eukaryota > Viridiplantae > Streptophyta > Magnoliopsida > Malvales > Malvaceae > Fremontodendron > Fremontodendron californicum. The sequence continues at coordinate 16,911,444 of JAULJL010000006.1, read as the reverse complement.
AGGACATCCATGCTACGCAAGGAGAATGAGACACTCCAAGGGACCATTCAGACCTTAGAGCATCAGTTGCAAGTCCAGAAACTGACATTGCTGCCATCATTTGGGAATATAGAGAGAGGAAGACCGAATGGAGCTAGGCGAATGACTTAGCTTTAGATGCTAGCTCAAGGTGGAAGATTGAGACCTTGGGAAGGCAGGAATATATAGATCACTTGACTAGGCAGATCCGCAAGGCTGTGATCAAGGCCAGAGAGATGTCAGAGAAAGTGAAGACTCTGAGGTGTGATGTCAACCTGACAGGAGAGCATGGACAACGCCTGATGAATTTCTTGGAGGAGGCACAAGACCAGTATGAGCAAATACGATCTTTTTATGTAACCCGAGAGTGAGAGAGGATATGTAACAAGTTCCCATGAATTAATGAAAAACCTTTGTGTTGGAATTTGATCTTAAGGTAGATACTTTTATTTGCATCATCTCATTTCATACAATTAAAGAAGCATACATTCATTCATCTATTTGTTTGATCAATCATGCACTGATTTATTCGTTCATCCTTGCACACATTTAATTAATAAAAAGAATAAAATGCCATGAAATTCTAATCCGTGGTATTTACACCAAGGTTCAAAAATTAGAAGCCCACTGAAACTCCTAGAGAGAAGCACTCCACATCAGTATAATACTCGATCACAAGTCAGGATCATGGAGAATGAACAAATGGCCTAAAGAGAGAGAATGGAAAGGGCTCATGATGAGTTGAGGGAACAATTGGCCAAGTCTCAGGCCGAATCAAGGGATCAGATGATTAAGCTGATGGAACTGGTGTCCGCCACAGTCAAAGGAAAGGGACACATGGAGAATTTAGCCCCGGCCTCAGAATCAGGACATCAAGGGGAAAAGAGGGGCAGCAAGAAGCCGTACTGACAAACGGCCAACCTACACAGAATACAAAAACTCCACCACCGGTAACTAAAACGTCTTTCATGTATATTCAACCAAACACAGGGGCACAGAAACAGATGCCAATTGGGGTAAACCTTGGGGCAATCCCGACAGATCCTATCAATATCCCAGACCTGGATGAGCTTGTCGAGCAAGAAAAGAGGAAAGCGGCGGAATTGAAAAAAGTCAAAATAGCCGAATCACAAAAGAAGTATAAGCCATTAGAAGAAAGGTTTAGGGCCGTGGAAGGAGCTGAGCTGTTTTGAAGCCTCGATGCTAAAGAGATGAGTTTAGTCTCTGGCTTAGTAATCCCACCCAAGTTCAAGACGTTAGATTTTGAGAAGTATAACGGGACCACCAATCTTTCGGCATATTTGACAATGTATTGTCGGAAAATGATCGGACATGATAGTGATGAGAATTTTCTCATCTACTGTTTCCAAGATAGCCTCACCAGGTCTGCCACTCGATGGTACAATCAACTCACTCGCAGCAAGATCCGATCAAGGACGGATTTGGCTAGGGCCTTCCTGGAGCACTACAAGCACGTATCTGACATGGTACCTGACAGATTATCCCTGCAAAACATGGAGAAGAAATATACTAAGAGTTTTAAATAGTATGCCCTATACACCTTACCCGACCTACAACCCTTACTATCCTGCTATAAACAGCCTCACTCAGAATCATTTTCCCTACACAACCATACCACAACAACCATATCTGACTTGCATATCTCCTCAGATAGCCATTCCCTCAAACACTACCCCAAACACTCAAAACTTTCCCCGAAATGATCAAAGGCCTGTGAGGAATACCCAAAAGCCTCAATATGACCCTATCCCCACTACTTACAGTGAGTTATACCTGAAGCTGCTACAGGGTCAAATCGTTGCAACTGTCTATCTTCAACCTTTGAAACCTCCCTATCCTAAGTGGTACGATTCCAACACTCATTGCGCGTACCATGCAGGGATCCAAGGACACTCAACCGAGAACTGGACTGCTTTTAAGTGCAAGGTTCATAGCCTTATTGATGTAGGAATTTTGAAATTCGGGTCAAAAGTGGACCTAATATTGCGGGAAACCCATTGCCTAATCATACGGAGGCCAAGGTCAACGCAATCATGTCAGGGGAGTTCGAAAGGGTAAAAAGGGATGTCTAAAAGTAAAAATGCCTATGATCAGAGTCTGATTTGAGATGGCCAAGACATGGTTGGTTAAGCTAAAATCAGATGTAAGGAAGATAGTCAACCAGGTGGAGGACTTTTTCCAATATCATGAGTGCAAGGGGCACGCCATTCAGTTCTGTAAAGAGTTTTTACCACAAGTTCAATAAATGATGGATATAGGCTGTCGCAACCTAAAAAATAACAAGTCTCGTCGCAAGACTTTATTATTCGTTAAGCGTGACATTAAAAAAATCAAGGAAAAGTCAACTTAATTCCTCTAGAAAAATGAAGGTTGTGAAAATGACCTTGAAAAGGACATGGAGTCGCCACCAATCTTTTTTAGCTAGGTGTGATCGGCCACCTATTAAAACCGGTTTTCTAAAATATTTTAAAATTTTAATTAAAACATTTTTAAAACCAATTTCAAGTATGCATTTTAAACCAGAGAAATCAAAGAAACGGGTTCGGGACTCGGTTACGTGCGGGGAATGATTAACACCCCCACAACGCCCATATAAAATGGTACCTTATTAATCATGTGTTATCTCAAGTCTCAGTAAAAAATCGGTTTTAAATTTAATATTTCAAGTTAATTCCCAATTTAAAGAAAAATAATTTCATTTTTAATTGAAAATGATCCGGAATTTATAAATTCAAAATTTTCCTATATTCCCCAAAAAATGTGGCAAAATATAGAAATTTTAATTAATTTGGAAAACTTTCTGAATCATTCTCATTTTAAAGAAGATATCTGTTATTAATGATAATTGATGATATCCTCCCAGGAAACCCGGCAGAGAACTCATGAATTATTTTAACTCGGGAATATCTTTATTTTATTGAAAATCATTACCTTTTTTGAAAACATTTTAAAAAAATGAATATGTATATGCATGACATAAATAAAATGACATAGCAAAATCTAAATAATATTATGCAACCTAAATGGTATGATATAATTTAAATGCCTTAGCATATTCTAAATGAAATGAAATGTCCTAAGTTATATGACATATTCCAAATGAAATCAAATGACTTAGGTAACATATGAAATGTAATATCCTAAATCATATGATATATTTTAAATGAAATAAAATATCCTAAATGACATAATATATCCTAAATGAAATGAAATAACCTAAGTAACATAATATATTCTACATGAAATGAAATGACCTAAGAAACATACACATTCTATATGAAATGAAAAAATTTAAATGACATGGAAAATATGAATGATATGACATATAATTTAAATGACATGGAATATAAAATAATGCTATCATATAATATGCATGAAAACAAAAATGAAAATAATAATGCATGAACATAGTATATGCTAAATAATATGACAAAAAATAACTAAATAAAAAACATAGGATATCATGAAATATTCAAAACCATATTCAAAACCATATAACCTCAAAAAAACATAAATCAAAATAATAACAATACCATAGGAATTATTATAGCAAAAATCACATATTATATAAAATGCATGAATATGGAAAATGCAATGCATGAAAATGTATTTTTTCCTTTAATTAAGGAAATCCATATATCTAAAAAGATATCCGGCTACCTTAGGAAAATATGTCAAATTAAATATTCTAAAACCAAAATACTTTGTGATTGTTTGAAAACAATTTTCAAAAGCTTAGGTTAAAAATAAAAACTGGGCTAAACCTTTTTTTTTAAATGGCTCTAATTTCCTAAGTTTAAAATCCCGGACTGGACCACCCTAAACCCGAGACTTAAAAAATAATTTTTAGAGTTTAAAAAAGCTTAGAAACTACCCTAAGTCAGTAGCTAAACTTCCTAATCAGCCCCATCTAAGTAACTTAACCAAAACAGAAAAATGATTTTTCTTTAAATTTAATTCTGACTCCATAGTCCAGTTTTAGCCACGATTTTTTATCCTATTTTTATAAATTCTAAAAAATCTAAAAGAAATACGGGAGATTCAAGACATGTAAAAATACACGGGAAAAAATCAGCTTAATTTTCTGATTAAAGATGAATGCCCAGAAAAATCGAGAAATTATAAGTGCTAGGTGAAAAAACTGTTTTGCCAAAATACATTTTTGCCTTTGATAAAATCATAAGTAAAAATATTTAAAACTCACAAAATGACTCACAAACAGTAGCTAGGACTTTTTAAAAGTTAGACAAAAATTTGCTAAGTAAAAAAAATCACAAAGGTAGAATAATCAATTTGACAAACCTTAATTTTCCACAAGTATGCTCAAGAGAGCATGACTTTGAAACATTAATTGGCCTAAGTCATTAGTCAAGTGGCATGAACATGAAATGCATGAAAAAATACAGCAAATATGATGCATGAAATTCATGAGTTTAAACCTAAATGTCATGAAAAAATGCATGGCATCCATATAGTGACCTAGACCTAAATGAACTTGTATGGCATTTAATGCAACCTAGGTCTAAAATGCATGGACTTGCATGGCAAAGTAAAGCAAACCTAACAACTAAAATATGCATGGAAATAACACAAACACAAGGCATGCTTAAACGAAAAACTCAATCAAATTTCATGCAAATGCCAACCTATCAACTAACATAGCAAAAATGCAACACACAATGCAAAATAACATGATAGCCGAATGGCCTAAGGTTCCAAACAAACATGGCATTTTAAAAAAAAAAAACCCGGTATACTTAAACTAAATACTTAATCAAATGTCATGCAAATACAAACCATCAACTAACATGGCAAAAATGCACACACAATACCAAATACATGAAGTGGCCGAATGGCCTAAGATTCCAAACAAGCATGGCATTTTCACAAACACTTGATATACTACATGCAAAACTAAAAATATAACACTCAAATCATGCAAATACATAGTAGAAATATTAAAACTAACAAGCATTTTCACAAACACTTGATATACTAACATGCTCAACTAAAACATAACACTCAAATCATGCAAACACAAAGTAGAAATATTAAAACTAACAAGCATTTTCACAAACACTTGATATACTAAATATAAAACATCAACAAATTTAAACATTATGAAAATAGAAAATTAAAAATGCAAGAATATGATATTTAACTCATAAATGGCAACAAAAAAAAAACAACCAAATTAAAACATGCTTCAAAAATATGAAGTAGAAGAACACTTAAAGCATCAAGACTAAAGAAAATAACATAAATAACATGACAAATTAAAGCCAAAACAACAACAATAATAATAAAAAATATAGGCCATTCGGCCATAGTAAGAAAAATAAGGAAAAAAAATTGTAAAAATTATTTAAGAAAGAGATGAAGAAAGAACTTAAGAAAAACATAAAAAAACACTTATTTAAAAAGAAAACTCACCAAATAATAATAAAAAATAGCAAAAACAAGAATGGAAAATCAAGAAAGTGCAAGACTTGGTGCAAAACGCAACCTCAAGAAGCTATATTTCAAGCTTTATCTCTTCAAACTTTCCTTTCTTTTCTAAACTTTTTCTTTTTGCTTTCAACCAAGGAGAGAAAAACTAAGAAAAACCAAGAAGAAATCTGAAAAATGAAGTGAAGAAAATGCAAATTCTGCCTCCCCCTATAGCTAGCCGAATTCACCTTCTCTCCTCACCTAGGATGTTGTCATTTTGATTCCAACCAATTTCCATCCAAGGGCTAGTGATTCAAGGTTAAAAATCATGAAATTATCACCCTTAGATTAGTGTATCAGCTGTCCATAATTACAGCTGTTCAATAATAATGTTGACACTCTCCCTCTTCATGCATTGGCCTATGTGGCTTAATCACAATGGCTTCATCAAAAAAATCTTTAACTAACTCTTAATTCTTGGCCTTTTGATTGAAAAATCAGAAGCTTCCTCCTTCCTTTGGGCCTTGGCAGGCCAGCACTCTCTTTTCCAGCCCAAGTCTGATTTTTTGAAAGGCCAAAATAAGCCCTTTTCGGTTGCTTGGGTAAAATGACCATTTTGCCCCCCGGATGTAAATAAATGGCAAATGGACTCCAAATTCAAAATTTATTTTTTTAATACTTTCAAAATAATAAAATATTGAATTCTGGAAGTTTTCAAAATTTTTTGAGTCCGTTTGCTATTTATTTGGATTTTTTCTTCCAAAAATACCCTTTTATGCCCCCACATTTTACCATTTTTTAAACGAGCTCCAAATCAATATTTTTCTTCACCAGTATCTTCCAAATAAGTGTGATCTGGAAGTTTTCATAATTTTTGGAACTCATTTAGTATTTTTTCAGGATTTATCTTCTTGAATTATTACATAGAAGGCCCAGGATTTGGCCATTTTGCAAATAAACTTTGAATCACGATTTTCTTTTTCCGATCTCTTCCAAATAATTTAAAAATGATATTTGCAAATATTCAGAATTTTTGGAGTCCATTTGCTATTTTTCCGAGATTTATCTTGTTGAATTATTGCATAGGAGACCTGGGATTTTGGCCATTTTGCAAACGAACTCCGAATCAAGATTTTCTTTCGTAAATCTCTTCCAAATGATTTAAGAATGAGATTTGCAAATTTTCAGAATTTTCGGAGTCCATTTGCTATTTTTCCCAAATTTCCCAAATTTTCCTTTTTGCCTCCGAAACTCGGTTTTGCTCAAAACAAGTCCGTTTTTTAGATTTTCTTCAAATCAAGCCTTGGGCTGTCCCTTTTAAATCATTCCTCATCCATTGGGGGCTTTATTCTTACCAAGTTGGGCCATTTCTGTAATTCTTCTCGATTTCACCGAAATCCACCAAAAACCCTAATTCTCGATTTTCTCCCGGATTGACTTTTCTTTCAGTTTTTCTTTCAAGTGGCTTCTCCATTACCCATAGTCAGTGCTTACCTTTCATTTGGAACCTTCAATTTTGACCAATTCGATCGTTTAAGCACTTTTCCCCAAGTTTCTCGGATTAGGGTTTCCTATCTACTAAATCTGCATAACCCAACTTTCGAACTCCATATCTTTCAATGTAGATCTCGGATTATCAAAATTCTTTCGCCATTTTTCAGTTGAACTTCAAATCTTGATTTTGAAAGTGGGTTGATTTTTTTAGTAGTTGACTTTTTGGGGTTGGCTTTTTTTCGAGTTTGACTTTTTATGCTCACCCTCTTAAACTAAGTCTCGGAGTACCACCTGCAGGATGAAAAGAGTCGTTTTACATTCTGAAACATCAATTTAGTAAGAAAACATACCTGTTCTAGTGGTCCGGACAAAATTAGGTGTCTACAGCTGCCCTCTTTGGCTATTGCTGAGAATCAAGAATCAGGCAAAGAGAAACAAACACTAATTTTGTACGGTTAGTGAAATCACATTTGAAGGAAAGGGAAAAGGGTTTTCTTTTTTCTTTTCTTTTCTTTTTTTTTTTTCAAATTTTCATTTCTTCATTTCATCATTTCATCATTTTTTCAGTTTTTTCATTTTCAATTTTTTTTTTTGGAAAAGCAGTAAATTGAAGATTTGTCATTAAACTCCCTGACTAATCAAGGCTCGACCCGTCTTAAGGAGATGAATTCGATTTGCAAGAAAAAGTTATGCCCGGAGGTCTTAAAAAAGGTGCCCGAAGGTCTTTAAAACTGGTGCTCGTAGGCCTTACCCGTATGGATGAAACCAAAAATTAAAATGCATGGATGAAACCATAAAATTGAAAGAGATCTAGATGAAACCAAGGAAATTGAAAGCATGGGTGAAACCATAAAATTGAAAGAGATCTGGATGAAACCAAGGAAATTGAAGGCATGGGTGAAACCATGCAATTGAAAGAGATCTGGATGAAACCAAGGAAATTGAAAGCATGGGTGAAACCATGAAATTGAAAAAGTTCTGGATGAAACCAAGGAAATTGAAGGTATGGGTGAAACCATAAAATTGAAAGAGATCTGGATGAAACCAAGGAAATTGAAGGCATGGGTGAAACCATGAAATTGAAAGAGATCTGGATGAAACCAAGGAAATTGAAACAGATCTAGATGAAACCAAGGAAATTGAAAGCATGGGTGAAACCATGAAACTGAAAAAAATCTGGATGAAACCAAGGAAATTGAAGGCATAGGTGAAACCATGAAATTGAAAGAGATCTGGATGGAACCAGAAATTGAAATGATATAGATATCTTGGATTGATGTAAATGTTTCTAAATGTGGATGCAAATGTCCCTACGAATCATATTCATGTAAGTGGTTCATGAATGGTGTAATTGCAGCTACAATGAAGATGCAATGATCCTAGAAATGATGCACTTGCTTCAGATAATGCGAATGCAACTGCTCATGGAATACTGCAAATACGAATACTCGTGAATTATGCAAATGCTTGCTGACACGGTGCAAATGCGAAGTTTAATAAATAGATGAATGCTCATGAGTGATGCCAATACCCCTGATCACTTTTCTAGATTTTTGACTCAGCCTTTCCAATTCACTTTTTCTCTTCAAATCAGAGTATATCTTCAATTCATTTTTCAATCTTTGGCTATTCTCTTTGCCCCAACAGTTTTCAAACTCTTACTAATAGGAGTCTGCTCCCTGAGTTTTAAATCAAGGTTAATCCTAATAGTTCCACACCTTTGAGTTAAAAAACCTTTATCTCATGTTAACATAAAAAATGGGTATTTCAAAAATATTTTTATTTTCCCTTTTTGAAAAACAATTTTGCTCACCTAATAACAACTTCTGAGCCAAAAATATTAACCCAACAGTGTGGGATGTATGAATCTTTTGAAGACTGATGATCACTGTTAGAAATTTCCCTAGGTGTCAATCTGAATTGGAAAGGCTTGGTACAACAAGATTTTGGTTGATCAAAGAAAACTTCACAACAAAATGTATGTCCCTTCTAGGCTCACAAATGGAACAGGTTTTATAAATCAAGAATTCATTGAGAACCAAACAAATTCAATATTATTTTAGTTTCCATACCAAGGTATTTTGACATGCGTCAAGATGGGCCAGGATGTTTAAACCGAAAAGTTTAATTTTGGAGGAAAAAAAATTCAGTTTTTGAAGACAATCCTCCGAATGAGAGCTGACAATTTCGGAGGTTCAGGAATTCGTAGATGTTCCTCAATGACCACTTCTTCCAATTCACTCTAGACCGCCCATTTTTTGGGTTTTCACCCTAGAGTCTTATTCTTTCCATTTTTTTATTTCTTTTTTTGTTGTTTTACCAATCATTTGAGAATTCTAAATTCTTCCTTAGTGAAATGATAATTTGATGAGATGGGATAAAATCTGAGGAAAAATCCTTCAAGTTAAATATTCATGCTTGATCAAAATGGACTTTTAAAGCACGTAATGTAGGCCATGGCTCAAGGTTCAGAAAGAAAGGATAAATACGCCCAAAGAATGTGTTTGAGGGTAATCAGATCAAGGATCATTTCTTGAGGAGGATTCTTTTTTTGAAGCATTTACCCCTTTTTGGACTTTTCATTCTTTTTTTGGCTTTTGCTCTTTTTCTTCTTTGTTTTTGGCTTCCATTTCGCCACTGCTTTTTCACACAAATTTTTTTGTGTTGTTTTTTTTTGTTTGTTTTTTGCTTCTATTTCGCCATCTTTTCCTTTTTCTTCGACAAAGTGAGCCCTTATTTTTTCGGGGCTCAATTTGCTTTGTATCTGTCTTTGAGCTAGGACACATTTTTCCATGATCTTTGAGAAAATCTTTCCTCGCACTTGCCCCCTAGTGTAGAGGGTGATCCTTGATCAGGGTTCAAAGAAAAAAGAATTCTTTCGGCTCAAAAGGGGTGACTATGGATAATTTCTTTTTGTGCGAAAGGGATATGAAAGATGGCTATTTCTCATGTCAAGAACAAATATTCACATTGAAAAGCAATCCCCAAGGGAAATAGATATTCAGAATTTCATTTTGCACTTTGGAATCATCCGAATTCTCATATGCATGATATCTCAAATTTTTCATTTTTTCATTTTTCGTCGCACGCCCCAATGATTCATGCGTTAGTCCATCCTTATTCACCATGTATCCATCGTTTCCACATATGATGCCCCAAATTAATTAACCATGAAAATTTGTATCAACGAGGAACATAGAAAGTCTAGGTCTGTACTGAAAAGGCTGAATTTCAAATTTGAGTTCTTTGAAGAGACAAGGAAAATATAACCCAAAAACTCTGGGACAAGGGATAATCTAGTTTAATCATTGTGCCCCAGGGTGTCAATCATGAAGTGATGTTTGGGAAATTAGTGTTTTGTGGTTTGTTAAAAATGACATGAATGGTTTTGGTACAACCTTGACACAAACCAAATTACCATGATCTAAATTCTTGAAAGAAAGTCTCATTTGTTTGAATTTCAAGGAGTTCAAATTTTTTTTGAAAAGTTTGTTCCTTTGTTCATAACCTAGACTAGGATATACATCTTTGCTTATTCTACGATGACAATGGTTTTATGAAGTTCAATCATTCATATTCCTTGAAGCATTAGGTCTTTCAAGTGTTCTTGGTTTATGAGATTTAGGCTTAGGAAAACCTAAAAGAGAAGGGAGAAGGTATTGGGTCATTTGTAAAATGATCATCAATCATCTTGAGACTATCCATTACTAAAACTTCCTTAATGCTCTTTTTTTTTTCAATTATTGTTAAAACACAACAAACACAAAGCATTTAAAAATCAAAATTCATTTAATTCTTATGAATGTCAACATGAGACAAGTGTTTTCATCATAAGGTCTGAAACTAAATGCATAAAAACTTCCCCTTGACATGTTCTCCCTAATTCAAACTGGCTATTGCTCAGTACTCTTTTCGACCTTTCCATGTTCTTCCCCTATTATGACATCCATAATAGTCTCATCATTCCCATTCAGTAGATTGTCCACGCTGTCTGTCCTTTGTTTCTTCCCCACACCTAACTGTCCTTTATTGATGAGCTCTTGAACCTTCCGTTTCAGACATAAGCAATTTTCTGTGGAATGTCCCCGAATCCCAGAATGATAATCACAATATGCATTCTCGTCATACCAGCTTGGATATGGGGGTTGGATAGGCTCCACTGGAACTTTAGTGAGGAGTTGTTCTTCGACTAGCTGGGGCAATAGTTCAGAGTAAGACATGGGGAGTGACTCAAACTGATCTCTTTTTCGAACATTCTTCGATTTCCTTTGACTGACAAAAGGTTGAAAATTTACTGGATTCTAAGAGGCCATTGGGTATAAGTATGAACCCTGGGTACATAATTCATAGAAGGACAGGGTGATGGGTATGAAGTAGCTAGAACATACGGGGCAAAGTTTCCTACGGCTTGGACATATTCCTCTTTCTTTTTGGGCGATCTATTTCTTTCTGCATTAAATGTTTTACCTCTTTCGAGTTTCCTGGCCTTGATTGCATTTTCAATCATTTCCCAGGAGATTACCATATCCGAAAAATTCCTTGTGTTGTTGCCAACAAGTCTATCGTAGTATGGGGCCTGTAGTGTATTCACAAAAAGGACAGTGGTTTCCTTCTGAGTTAAAGACGGTTGTACTTGGGTGGCCACGTTTCTTCACCTCTGAGCATACTCTTCGAAGCTCTTAGTAACCTTTTTCTCCATATTTTGCAAAGTGAGACGGTTAGGTGTCATGTCAGTTACATGCTTGTACTGGTTTAAAAAAGCCCTAGCCAAATCATTCCAAGAGCGAATCCGATCCTTGCTCAACTGACTATACCACTTAATTGCGGACCCGCTGAGGCTATCCTGAAAGTAGTGGATCAGAAGCTTATCATTATCTATATAACTTTTCATCTTTCCGCAGAACATAGTGATATGGGCTGACTGATCAGTCGTCCCGTCATATTTCACAAAGTCAGGGACCTTGAATTTAGGAGGGATGACTAAATCGAAGACCAACCATCGTTCTTTCGCCTCCACACTCCCGAATACGTCTGTATTTTCTACTGCCCGGAGCCTTTCATCTAGCAACTGATATTTCCCTTGGGAATCTGCCAACCCTACCTCATTAACCTTTTTCAACTTTGCCTGTTCAGCTAGATCATCTGAATTTAAGACATTGATGGGGTTAACTGTGTTCTGGGTATCCATCATTACGACCTTATTATGACCTTTTTGTGCCTCTAACCCTTCTCTGGCGACCAAGTTTTTAATGTGTCCCTTGATTACGGTGGATATTAGCTCCATCAATTTAATCATCTGATCTTTAAATTCTGCTTGAGACTTTGCCAGCTGTTCTCGCAATTCTTCCTGTACCCTTTCCATTCTTTCCATTCGGGCAACTTGTTCATTCTCCATAGCACTAGCCTGTATTAAAAGGGTACTCAGTACTTCTTATACCTTTGATTTGAAATGAAAATTCTTTCAAAGACTCTTAAAGCCAAGCCAATTTCTATTTTATTCCCCCAAAGTGCGTGTCATGATGAAGGAGCCATGAATGTAATTTGATGCGCAGGAAGCCTAATCAATATGATGTATGGACATGTACAGTGAAAACATGCTGACCATATATGTAATAAATGCAATCACGATGCTAACATGTTGCAATCAAAGAATAAACAAATCAACGCATGGATATTTGCAATGAATGGTCATGAACATTTTAGCGTATGTCCCAATGAATGATCATATACCCTATGAATGCAACATGATGTCAATTATGATACATGTAAACAATGAATGATTGATACAGAGTATATACAAAGAAAATCAAGCTGACCATGTATGTCATGAATGCAACCTAATTGTTAATATGACAGATTAATGCATGAGCATATACAAAGAAATCATGCTGACTGTGTTTTTCATGAATGCAACCCAAAGTCAACATGATGCATGTAAAGAATAAACAAATTGATGCATGGATATATAGAAAAAATCATGCTGATTATGAATGCATGAAAGCAACCTGATGCTGACATGATACATGTATGAATGTATGGTATGACAAATAATTGATCGGATGCAAAATGCAAAAGGAAAGATATCACGGAGGAAATAAGAATCGGAGGAACTTAATCATCGACATCTCATAAATTTGAAACATAATCAATTCATTCCCATATCAACGTTAACAATTGTATAAACCATGTTTTACAAAATATGAGCAATAGTTAAAACTGTCTTTTACAAGCACTTTATTTTTCCTAGCATCCTAAGGCTATAAGAGCCGGCTACTTAAAAAGTGAAATCCTACTGCATCATATCAGACCAAAGTCTTTCTACATCAATGCCGTAAATCTCCCAAACCTAATGACGCTTTCCCAGCCCTCTATCAATCAGTGTCATTGGATCCAACCACTTGGCATCTATAAGAGATTGTACTTTCTTTTTGAACGCTATACAGTCTTCAATGTTATGGCCAACAATTCCACAATGATACTCATATCTTGCATTTGGATTATACCACTTTGGATATGGTGGTAACAGGGGTTTCAATGGGACACAGGCAACCATGTGATTTTGGATCAGTATAGGGAGAAGCTCTCGGTAGCTGATTGGAAAGGGATCAAAATGCCTTTGGGTCTTATCTTGGGGTTGTTTCTTAGTCACACATGGCCTAGGAGTTAGGGCACTTGATGGTGGCACTAAAGTCTGAACCGAAGTGTTTACATAGGGGGATGGCCGAATAACAAGGCAAGGTATGGATTAGGACATGGGACCCTTGGAGGTTGTAAATAGCACGAGGTTCCTATCCCAGATGCTGGATAAGGTGATTAATGAGGGAAACAATATGAACTGGCAGCTGGTGGTGATGGAGTGGGATTCAGGAATCCCATAGTGGTCATCCCAATAGACGATTGGACCATAGTAGGGTGAGGATATTGGTTTGGACCTAGAACAGTTTGCAGGTATGGTACTAGATCCGAGGTTTCTATCTTTGGTATCAGGCTTTCAGGTTTAATCATTTTCACGATTTTGTCCATAATTTCATCAAGATTACAACCTTTGTGGCATTGACAAGTGCAGGATCCAGCAAGGATTGTATGTTCGGGACTTAATGGTTTTGGTTGATTCGAAGGTGATGCAGAGCCCTGAGAAAGTTCCCCTTTACTCTTACCCCTATCCTCAAACATTTTCAGCAATTTGGCGAGTTGTTCTATCATTTCTCGGATTTCATGTCTAAACTCCTCTTGATTGAGTTCCAAAGCATCCAATCGTTCCTCCGATTCATTCCTCATATCTCGAACCCCTTTCATGCAAATGAAAATGTCATGAGATTAAGAATGCAATTGTGAATGTACATGCTCTATTCCTATGTGCATGAATATACTGATGATTAATGCATGAACATATACAGAGAAATTATGATGACTATGTATGCTGTGTATGCAATCTAATGCCAACATGATGCATTTAAAAAATGAATAAATTGATGCACAAGTATATACAAATAATGACCATGTATGTATTCTACAATGAATGACCATGCATGCTATGATGTCAAAATGATACATGCTAAGAATAAATGAATTAATACAAAGAATGACCATGTATATCACAAATGTATTCTACAATGAATAACCATGCATGTTAGGACTTTGACATGATGTCAAAATGATACAAACAAATTAACCAATGATTACACGAAAATGGTGGGACCTAAATCTGGATTATTCAAAAATCTCATTATGCAAGATTTGCCTCCAAATTTATGATTTTTTGAAACATGTTTTTTCTATGAAAAACCAATCATATTATTTTCAAAAGAATTTCAGAGTAGTCGATCCTATTATTGTAAAATATGCAGATGTTCATGCAACACTACCAGTTTTATGAAATCATCAAATGAGATTATTATCACCATCTATTTATTGCAAAAACGAGATCAATAATACAACCAAAATGTACATGCTCTATTCACACATACATGAAATGTGCAAAATGCAAAAATGCTTGAAAAGTGATTTTTATTTTTTATTTCAAATAGTTAATGAATATTTGCCCCGACAAATATCTACTTATATAGGTATCACAGTGCCTTTGGGATGGATTATCACATTTATTACGGGCATTGTACGTACATCGTTGCCCGATCTACAAAACTTCTTCAGAGTGTAAAATAGGTAACAAAAGGTTTAGAAATGTCCCTCCATGTGTTCCTATCTTCGGTATATCTAACGGAAATCCGGCATAGCTTCGCCTAGGTTTACTATATGAGAGTGAATTGGTTCTAAAGGCCCCGAATTGCTCCTCACTGTCGCTGGTGAAGGCTAGTAAGGCACCCCGATAAAAGCGGGTTCAATTCATTAGAGTCTATTTCCCTAGCCCATGCAGATTGTTAATCACGAAGGCTTAGGTAATTTAGTACTCCGGAAGTGTTTCACTAGCCCATGCAGATTGTTAATCACGAAGGCTTAGTTACTTTGCTCCCACCTAAAGGGACGAAACCTGGGTATAGGGATCATGATATGCAAATGCACGTGTAGTGTGTGTGGAGGAACAAAAAGCCTTTCACCACCTATTCTACAAACCTTATTCTAAATGCCTTAACAATTTATTAAAAGAATAATCAAGAATAGTGTAACGCATTAACCAACAAGCAATTATAATATACAACCTTAAATAACTAGAGAACAATAATAAAATGCATGCACATGAGTATGAACATATTTAAAAACATTTTATTATTTTCAATATTCTCCTTATTAAAAAAATGTGGAAATTAAAATTAAATACCAATTAAACCAACAAAATCGAGACTTCGATAACACACGACTAATTTTAGGCCTGACTATCTAATAGTCCCCAGTGGAGTCGCCAAGCTGTCGCAACCTAAAAAATAACGAGTCTCATCGCAAGACTTTATTATTCGTTAAGCGTGACATGAAAAAAAACCTAGGAAAAGTCGACTTAATTCGTCTAGAAAAATGAAGGTTGTGAAAATGACCTTGAAAAAGACATGGAGTCGTCACCAATCTTTTTTAGCTAGGTGTGATCGGCCACCTATTAAAACCGATTTTATAAAATATTTTAAAAATTAATTAAAACATTTTTAAAACCAATTTCAAGTCTGCGTTTTAAACCAGAGAAATCAAAGAAACGGGTTCAGGACTCGGTTACGTGCGGGGAAGGATTAGCACCCCATAACGCCCATATAAAATGGTACCTTATTAATCATGTGTTATCTCAAGTCTCGGTAAAAAATCGATTTTAAATTTAATATTTCAAGTTAATTCCCAATTTTTAAGAAAATAAATTTCATTTTTAATTGAAAATGATCCGGAATTTATAAATTCAAAATTTTCCTATATTCCCTAACAAACGTGGCAAAATATAGAAATTTTTATTAATTTGGAAAACTTTCCGAATCATTCTCATTTTAAAGAAGATATTCCGTTATTAATGATAATTGATGATATCCTCCCCAGCAAACCCGGCAGAGAACTCATGAATTATTTTGACTCGGGAATATCTTTATTTTATTCAAAATCATTACCTTTTTTGAAAACATTTAAAAGAAATGAATATGTATATGCATGACATAAATAAAATGACATAGCAAAATCTAAATAATATAATGCAACCTAAATGGTATGAAATAATTTAAATGCCTTAGCATATTTTAAATGAAATGAAATGTCCTAAGTTATATGACATATTCTAAATGAAATGAAATGACCTAGGTAACATAATATATTCTATATGAAATGTAATACCCTAAATCATATGATATATTTTAAATGAAATAAAATATCCTAAATGACATTATATATCCTAAATGAAATGAAATAACCTAAGTAACATAATATATTCTACATGAAATGAAATAACCTAAGTAACATACACATTCTATATGAAATGAAATGATTTAAATGACATGGCAAATATGAATGATATGGCATATAATTTAAATGACATGGAATATAAAATAATGCTATCATATAATATGCATGAAAACAAAAATGAAAATAATAATGCATGAACATAGTATATGCTAAATAATATGACAAAAAATAACTAAATAAAAAACATAGGATAGCATGAAATATTCAAAACCATATTCAAAACCATATAACCTCAAAAAAACATAAATCAAAATAATAATAATAATACAATAGGAATTATCATAGCAAAAATCACATATTATATAAAATGCATGAATATGGAAAATGCAATGCATGAAAATGTATTTTTTTCCTTTAATTAAGGCAATCCGTATATCTAAAAAGATATCCGACTACCTTAGGAAAATATGTCAAATTAAATATTCTAAAACCAAAATACTTTGTGATTGTTTGAAAACAATTTTGAAAAGCTTAGGTTAAAAATAAAAACTGGGCTAAACCTTTTTTTTAAATGGCTCTAATTTCCTAAGTTTAAAATCCCGGACTTGACCACCCTTAACCCCAGACTTAAAAAATCATTTTTAGAGTTTAAAAAGGCTTAGAAACCACCCTAAGTCAGTAGCACTGTCCAGTTTTAAGCCACAATTTTTTATCCTATTTTTAAAAATTCTAAAAAAAATAATGGAGACTCAGGACATGTAAAAATACAAGGGAAAAAATCAGCTTAATTTTCAGATTAAAGATGAATGCCCCGAAAAATCGGGAAAGTATGAGTACTGGGTGAAAAAACTGTTTTGCCAAAATACAATTTTGCCTTTGATAAAATCATTTAAAAATCAAAGTAAAAATATTTAAAACTTACAAAATGACTCACAAATAGTAGCTAGGACTTTTTAAAAGTTAGACAAAAATTGGCTAAGTAAAAAAAATCACAAAGGTAGAATAATCAATTTGACAAACCTTAATTTTCCACAAGTATGCTCAAGAGAGCATGACTTTAAACCATTAATTGGCCTAAGTGATTAGTCAAGTGGCATGAACATGAAATGCATGAAAAAATACAGCAAATATGATGCATGAAATGCATGAGTTAAACCTAAATGTCATGAAAAATGCATGGCATCCATATATTGACCTAGACCTAAATTAACTTGCATGGCATTTAATGCAACTTAGGTCTAAAATGCATGGACATGCATGGTAAAGTAAAGCAAACCTAACAACTAAAATATGCATGGCAATAACACAAACACAAGGCATGCGTAAACCAAAAACTCAATCAAATATCTTGCAAATGCCAACCTATCAACTAACATAACAAAAATGCAACACACAATGCAAAATAACATGATAGCCGAATGGCCTAAGGTTCCAAACAAACATGGCATTTTCACAAACACTTGGTATACTTAAACTAAATACTCAATCAAATGTCATGCAAATACAAACCTATCAACTAACATGGAAAAAATGCACACACAATACCAAATACATGAAGTGGCCGAATGGCCTAAGATTTCAAACAAGCATGGCATTTTCACAAACACTTGATATACTAACAGGCAAAACTAAAAATATAACACTCAAATCATGCAAATACATAGTAGAAATATTAAAACTAACAAGAATTTTCACAAACACTTGATATACTAACATGCTCAACTAAAACATAACACTCAAATCATGCAAACACAAAGTAGAAATATTAAAACGAACAAGCATTTTCACAACCACTTGATATACTAAATATAAAATATCAACAAATTTAAACATTATGAAAACAGAAAATTAAAAATGCAAGAACATTATATTTAACTCATAAATGGAAACAAAAAAAAGCAACCAAATTAAAACATGCTTCAAGTATATGAAGTAGAAGAACACTTAAAGCATCAAGACTAAAAAAAATAACATAAATAACATGACAAATTAAAGCCAAAACAACAAGAATAATAATAAAAAAAAAAACATAGGCCATTCGGCCATAGTAAGAAAAATAAGGAAAAAAAATTGTAAAAATTATTTAAGAAAGAGATGAAGAAAGAACTTAAGAAGAACATAAAAAAACACTTATTTAAAAAGAAAGCTCACCAAATAATAATCAAAAACAGCAAAACCAAGAATGGAAAATCAAGAAAGTGCAAGAGTTGGTGCTAAAAGCAACCTCAAGAAGCTATATTTCAAGCTTTATCTCTTCAAACTTTCTTTTATTTTCTTTTCTAGACTTTTTCTTTTTGCTTTCAACCAAGGAGAGAAAAACTAAGCAAAACCAAAAAGAAATATGAAAAATGAAGTGAAGAAAATGAAAATTCTGCCTCCCCCTATAGCTAGCCGAATTCACCCTCTCTCCTCACCTAGGATGTTGTCATTTTGATTCTAACCAATTTCCATCAAAGGGCTAGTGATTCAAGTTGAAAAATCATGAAATTATCACCCTTAGATTAGTGTATCGGCTGTCCATAATTATATCTATTCAAGAATAATGTTGACACTCTCCCTCTTCATGCATTGGCCTATGTGGCTTAATCACAATGGCTTGATAAAAAAAATCTCTAACTAACTCTTAATTCTTGGCATTTTGATTGAAAAATCAGAAGCTTCCTCCTTCCTTTGGGCCTTGGCAGGCCAGCACTCTCTTTTCCAGCCCAAGTCTGATTTTTTGAAAGGCCAAAAGAAGCCCTTTTCGGTTGCTTGGGTAAAATGACCATTTTGCCCCCCGGATGCAAATAAATGGCAAACGGACTCCAAATTCAAATTTTATTTTTTTCATACTTTCAGAATAAAAAAAATATTGAATTCTGGAAGTTTTCAAAATTTTCCGAGTCCGTTTGCTATTTATTTGGATTTTTTCTTCCAAAAATGCCCTTTCATGCCACCATATTTTACCATTTTTTAAACGAGCTGCAAATCAAGATTTTTCTTCACCAATCTCTTCCAAATAATTTAAAAGTGTGATCTGAAAGTTTTCATAATTTTTGGAACTCATTTGGTATTTTTTCAGGATTTATCTTATTGAATTATTGCATAGGAGGCCCGGGATTTGGCCATTTTGGAAACGAACTCCGAATCAAGATTTTATTTTGCAAATCTCTTCCAAATAATTTAAAAATGATATTTGCAAATTTTCAGAATTTTTGGAGTCCATTTGCTATTTTTTCGGGATTTATCTTCTTGAATTATTGCATAAGAGACCTCGGATTTTGGCCATTTTGCAAACGAACTTCGAATCAATATTTTATTTCGCCAATATCTTCCAAACGATTTAAGAATGAGATTTTCAAATTTTCAGAATTTTCGGAGTCCATTTGCTGTTTTTCCCAAAATTTCCAATTTTGCCTTTTGGCCTTCGAAACCCGGTTTTGCTCAAAACAAGTCCGTTTTTCAGATTTTCTTCAAACTGAACCTTGGGCTATCCCTTTTTAATCATTCCTCATCCATTTGGGGCTTTATTCTTACCAAGTCGGGCCATTTCTGTAATTCTTTCCAATTTCACCGAAATCGACCAAAAACCCTAATTCTCGGTTTTCTCCCGGATTGACTTTTCTTTCAGTTTTTCTTTCAAGTGGCTTCTCCATTACCTATATTCAGTGCTTATCTTTCATTTGGAACCTTCAATTTTGACCAATTTGATTGTTTAAGCACTTTTCCCAAAATTTCCCGGATTAGGGTTTCCTTTCTACTGAATCTCCATAACCCAACTTCCGAACTCCATATCTTTCAATATAGACCTCGGATTATCAAAATTATTTTGCCATTTTTCTACTGAACTTCAAATCTTGGTTTTGAAAGTAGGTTGATTTTTTCAGTAGTTGACTTTTTGGGGTTGACTTTTTTGGGGTTGACTTTTTTTTTGAGTTTGACTTTTTATGCTCACCCTCTTAAACTGGGTCTCAGAGTACCACCTGCAGGATGAAAAAAGTCGTTTTACATTCTGAAAACATCAATTTAGGAAGAAAACATTCCTGTTTTAGTGGTCCGGACAAAATTAAGTGTCTACATAGGCGAGGCTTAGTTTTCTAAAAAAATAGAGGAGCCTAAAATTGGTATGAATGAGACCGGTTATAGGGTGGATAGACCCCCAATTATATACTATGACGAGCCCAAGGTAAAGGCTATTCCAGTAGTCGAGAGACCCACTCCAAAGATGATCATAGAATTGCCGTCAGCTTTTCTTTACAAAGGAGACAAGACGATTCCATGGGAGTATGAATGCAGTATGGCAATGCCAAGATCTTTAAACCATCAGGTCGCAGCCGTGGATATAACCGGAGTGGGGCACCTAACCCGAAGCAGTAGATGTTATGCCCCGGGGACAGTTGCAGCTGGAAAGACAGGAGGACCTAAAAAGGGAAAAAGAGCAGTAGGACCAGACCTTATGAAGGTAGAATAATATGTTGAAGTTGAAAAATATCCAACTCCAGCTAGTAAGGTAAAGGAACCAGTAAATGAGAAGAAAGCCTGTGAGTTCTTAAAATTCATTAAGCACAGCGAGTACAGCGTAGTAGAACAGTTGCACCGCCAATCGGCTAAGATTTCAGTACTTTCACTGCTATTAAACTCAGAGCCACACCGAAATGCTCTATTGAGGATTCTAAACCAGGCTTACGTAGCGAATAACATATCAGTGGAGAAGTTAGATCGATTGGTGGGGAACATCACAACAGATGATTACATCTCCTTCAATCATGATGAGATATCGCCAAATAGGATAGGATCCACCAAGGCCCTTCATATCACTACTACTTGCAAAGGGTACATTCTACCCCGAGTACTCCTTAACAATGGGTCTTCTCTGAATATGATGCCATTGGCTACCTTATCAAAACTGCAATTGATATGTCCTACATGCTGCCGAGTCATACCGTTGTCAGAGCCTTTGATGGCACTCGTCGGGAAGTGATGGGAAATATTGAGATCCCACTTCAGATAGGTCCTTGTACCTATAAGGTGGATTTTCATGTGATGGACATCACCCCATCTTACAATTGCTTGCTAGGAAGACCGTGGATTCACTCTGTCGGGGCTGTGCCGTCATCTCTCCACCAAAAGTTGAAATTTGTAATGGAAGAGCGCTTGGTTAGCGTGTCAGGAGAAGAGGATATCATTGCCCCTGCATCTATAGATACCCCCTACATAGAGGTAAATGAAGATGCTGTAGAATGCTCATTCAGGTCACTAGAATTAGTCAATGCCATGTTCATCACTGAGTGACATAAAATTCCAACGCCAAATCTATCCAATAATACCAGGTTGGGGGTAAAAACAATGGTGGGAAAAGGCTGCAGAGCTGGAAAAGGACTAGGAAAGTATCTCCAGGGGATGGCCAGAGCAATAAAAGTTGCCAAGAAGAAAGACCGATTCGATCTCGGATATCTCCCTAAAGCTCACGAGAAAAGGAAATAGATTGAGAAGAACCGTAAAAAGGGGATAGCCCGTCTTGCGAGTGTAGATATAGAGTGGGAGCCCATGACTTTCCGGCCAATCCTTCGCATCTTTCACTCGGCCGAATTTGAGTTTGGGAGTAAGATTCCAAGATGTGATGGTCCTGTTGGAGCAAGCTTTCGAGAACTCTATGGAGTTGGAGACAAACAACCATATGAAACGATGGTCAGTATGGATGAAATAGAGGAACAGAGTGAGGATGGCACTAGATGGATGGTACGCCCTTGTCCTCCAGGTTATTACCTAACCAATTGGAGCGTGACTGAACTTCCCATAGTTTTTAGGTCTACTGTAGTGTAATGCTCAAATCAACCTTAATTGCCCTTGCCCGAAGGCATTAAGAGTCCTTTGTACGGGCTTATGTTTAAAACTTATCATTTAATAAATAACAACCATGATGCATTTCCTTCATATTGATGTGTCCATATTCTTTCATTGTCTATATGACTTCCTATATTATTTTTCCCTACCTATTTACAGGTTCTCATATATGGAATATGAGGATCGTTCTGTCAATAATTCTGAAATTAATTTTGAAAAACCCATCTGTATGGGTGATTTCGACACTAACGAAGATGTTGAGGACTGGGATTTGCCTTTCGATTTGTTGAGAATAATAGAACAAGAGGAAAAAAAAGTATTGCCTCACAAAGAGCCGTTGGAAGCGGTAAATTTGGGGAATGAAGAAGAAATAAGAGAAGTCAAGATTGGGACAATAAGAAAAATTTGATAAGTCTACTCCGGGAATATATGGATCTATTTGCATGGTCATACCAAGACATGCCTGGGTTGGACCCTGATATTGTGGTTGACAAACTTCCATTGAGACCAGACTGCAAGCGGATTCAGCAGAAATAGAGAAGAATGAGGCCCGAAATGCTGCTAAAAATGAAAGAGGTAGTAAAAATGCAATTCGATGCCGGATTCGTGGAAGTGGCAAAATACCCCGAGTGGGTAGCAAACATTATCCCAGTTCTAAAGAAAGATGGCAAAGTCCGGACGTGTGTCGATTACCGGGATCTAAACAGGGCAAGCCCTAAGGATAACTTCGCATTGCCTCACATTGATACTCTAGTCGATAATACCGTAAAGAATTCCATGTTTTCCTTCATGGACGGGTTCTCAGGGTATAATCAGCTTCAGATGGCACGGGAAGATATGGACAAAACCACATTCATGACGATGTGGGGAACCTTTTGCTATAAAGTGATGCCATTCGGGTTGAAAAACGTTGGGGCAACATACCAAAGAGCCATGGTAACTTTGTTCAACGACATGATGCACAAAGGAATCGAAGTTTATGTCGATGATATGATCGCAAAGTCACAAGTAGAGAATAAACACCTTGTGAATCTTAAAAATCTCTTTGAAAGATTGAGAAAATTCCAACTTAAACACAACCTGACAAAGTGTACATTCGGAGTCACCTTAGGGAAGCTGCTGGGCTTCGTTGTTAGCCGGAGAGGAATTGAGATTGATCCGGATAAAGTGAAAGGAATCCAGAGTCTACCTCCTCCTCCTACTTAGAAGAAAGTAAGAAGCTTTTGTTGGGATTCGACCTCATGCTCAAACATCAATCGTATTAAAGAAGAACATGAACGTAGCGAAAAACTAAACAAAGAGATAGTCGAATCTTACAGGATCATGCTTGTAAAATTTTAATGTGGTCTTGTAATTATAAAGCATACATATGATTAGAAATCATACCTTAACTCAAAGATCTAGTAATCTTGAGTTAACAAACAGTCCATTGAATCTTGAACACCAAGCTGTCAATCCGAGACTTCAAGCCACACAAGTGTCTGGCCTCTAACGGTAATCCACACAAGATGATCAAGAAAACCTTCATAAGGTACGAATAAACTTGCCGAAAATGATGCTAGTAGTTTAATTTTCAAGAAACCTCTCCCTATCTAAACATACCATGGCCGAATGCTTCATAAGCATCAAGAAGAAGAAAATGCTTTTCTTGCTTCTCCGGGTTTGATGCGCCAATCTCTAGGATTATCTTAATCTTCTTTCTTCTTCACTCTATGCCTTTGCTCTCTTGAAAGAAAATGTTTTTCTCTCTAGCAATCCATGAAGAGGCAAGGAGGAAGTCAAGAAATCAAGAAAACACCAAAGCCTCTAAGCATATCACATATGTGGCTAGGGGGCCATAGGGAGGTCGGCCAAGCTATCATGTTTCTTTTATATGGGGCGGCAATCACTCTAGGGTTTGGACTATGGACAATAGCTCTTATGTATTTGCCCTTAAGTCCTTCCACTTAATTAAACTATTTAATTAAGTCCATATTGATTAAGTTCTCAAATTAATCAATTAGGGTTTTTCCATTTTAATCTCTTAATTCACCTTTCTGTGTGTGACCTATTAGGCTTCCAATATGTTGGAAATGAATATAAATTAATCTAATTATTATACTCATAGATCATGAGCAGACTCTAGCAAGCCATCATGACCACCCAAATAATAGAGGGTCAAGTTAGTCTCGACATAACCTTTCGTGTTCAGTCTATCAGTGTAATTCGGTCCTTTCACCAAATGTCTCGGAAAGACCATGAGCATGGTGCAGTGTCTACTCATGTTCAATCCATAGTAGTTCTTGCAACTTTTGGTTAACTTTGTGAATTTAGAGAAACTATTTTTCCTAAATTCATCATACTCTGGACAGAGATTCCATCAACTTAACTTAAGCCAAGAACATATGAGATATGTCTCCGATGTCACTTGGAGTGGTGAATCCTCTCTGGATCACTCATCCATCTTCGAATGGTTCATGTCATACCTAAAACCATCCTAGCATAAGCATTACTCTGTGTTAGGGACCCGTTCGTGATGGAATCAAAGTATGACACTTCCCATACAAGATAACCTGGTATCACAAGTCAGAGGACTACTTACACGACTAACACGTGAGAACGTTTCCATAGACACTTGAGTGACAATACCAAATGGAGTTCTCACAGCGGGTCTTGTTCAGTGAACTTGTTCAACAGACAAACACTGACATCTTATCCTAAAGTATCTCATATACTTCAACACGTGAGATCAGTTGCTTACTAAGTAAGTAGGCTTAACATGTACCAGTCTTTGAGCATTGCCAATGCCCCGTCTTCGCAATACGATGACTAGGAACCATTTTAGGCACATGGCTTTGATGCATAAGGATCTCACAATTATATATAATTCCTTTGCAAGGTCATTATGTTCCATTGGCTTAATCCGATTAGTACTGAATAACTCCTTATCATTGTACTAACATGAAGGAAAACCTTGTATCACTAAGATATAGTGATGGGTTTCCATTATTGGTAGTTTATGCCTGACCAAACCGATTGGGTCTAGGGCATATACCAACAATCTCCCACTTGCACTAAGCCAATCGCTAACGCATCCAATGCCGAACTCTTTCGATTAGCAATTTTGTTTCTACTAGGACATAACTTCAGTACTTTATTATGAGAATATGCTTCGGTCATATACTTTTGATAATCTCTATTATCATAGTCACAATACTTATCTGGATCGCAATGAAACCCGATTCCTTATGGCTCATGTTGTTACTTTAACAACTAGGAATCTTTTAAGTAGCCCAGTGATCTATGGATCCAAATACACCTTTTCGTAGCCTTGAACAAAAGGTTTGTATTCTGACTTAGAATATAAATAATTTAGTCCTCTCTAATTCGGAATGTTTCCAAATAACTGAATTCATTTACATCATGGCTTTAAGTCAATTATTGGATTTTCTCTATGTTAAACTCATTAAACCTTTAATCCAATTAGTTGTTGCTAAGTCTGTTAGATCTTAGCATAATTGTCGATTTACCTTTTAATCATCAATGTATCTGGTATACATTGTTTGTTGAGTAATCTGTATTACTCTCGCTAATCCTTAGGTGTGCACAAAAGATATCTCATCCTTTTGATAAATTCAACTTTTGAATGTAACTATCAAAACTAGATATCTCAATCCATTGTCTAACAATGTTCTATTAAGTAGACGCATCTCTTATAAGTAATGCATCACTATGCATCCTACTTAATCATAGTTTAGTAGACTCATCTCCTATGAGTAATGCATCATAATGCACCCTACTAAATCTTTGTGCCTTTATGCATCTTATGCATAAATTTTGGATTTCTACTTATGACCTTTAACTTTTAAATGTCATAATTCTCCCACTATTTCGTACTTGTGTAGAAACATTCAAAGTAAACTGATTTACTTTCCTATGGGATGTGAATTCAAAAATCTTTTGAATGCATATTTGTAATTATAAAACCAAACATCTCATATCCCATATGAATGTTTGTTTTGCAAATACAACACGAAATCCTTTCCAGGTTAGTGTTTCGACAATCTTTGCTATTTGGAGCATCATGGACCTTTCTATGTCATCACAATATAATGTCCATCCAATTCATCTGATATGAATTCTATTAGATAATCAATCAATTTAGTTTCAAGCCATTCTTCAAAATATCTTAATAAGAATGCTCTTTAACTAAATTAGTTTCATAATCTCATTATGAAATTCCTTGAGCCAAAGCTCATCTAGTTGACAGTTTTGTATAAGATTTCCTTCGATTCATAATCAAAGAAACTACTAGTATCTATATACTTTAATCTTATACTTTTGACTTGAACAACCTTTGATTATCTTTTATGCAAGTTTCTAGTTTTTATGAGTGCAATAAGACCATGATATGGAACAAATTCCATATAATCTTTCGGTTCATTCTAGGATGAATGGCCAAGCATTTAATGCTAGCATAACGAAAATATAAATGATAATGTTTCTAAAACATTCATCATGAATAGGTTGGCAAGCTTGATCAAGTATCAACTAAGGTTGCCACCTCCTTGGTCTTAATTGTTTCACTTGTCCTTACTATTAGTTCCATCTATATGTCATACATATCTTTGAACCAATTTTATAGGTATCATATACCTAATGGTAGTGAAAACAAACTCATAATAATCATGAACTATAACTTCTCAAGTTTCACTTCCTTTCAAGTATCAAATATACTTCTTGCATTTAAGCCTCCAATGCCATGCATTCCCACAATGATGGTATGTCTTTTTGATCGATATCAATTTCATTCTTCATCTTATCATCCTCACTTTGAAGAACGTTTCTTCGGTTACCTTCCCCTAGTGGAAGTAACAAAGTGGAGATCTTCTAGTCTAGTGAGCACATTTAGCAATATCTTTTGGTTCATGTTGTCCTACAGCACGACTTGCTAATTGCTCTTAGACAATGAAGAAAGAACTAAGTCCATACTTAGATCATGATCCATATATCAACCAAGTTTTTAAAACCTGTCGATTCATCCATTAGCACATGATGCCTCATAGGCTACCTTCTAATCATCTTTCATTAGAACAATTCCTCGAGATGTTTGAACTTCTCATTGCTAAATACTTCATGGATCATTTAGGACATAGGCATTCATTTCATTGATTAGTGAAATCGACTTTGCATCAAGTATGCAATAGAGTGACTAGTTAACCTGCCATGACAACTTATACCCCATATAAACCAATGCATATAATACTCATTATGCAAATTGCAATCATTAAAACTAGGTTTTAAAGTCTGAATGATTGTTCTCACTATTTTATCAACATAGTAGCCCTCCTCTACTATTCGAGAAATTTAACTTTTAAACTTCTTAGTGAGCAAGGACCCCTTTCATCCCACCATGACCTTGAGTGACTCAACAAGCCATGTTGAAACTAATTAAATAGGTAACTTTGCTTACCAATTGCATCTCTATGCAACTCCTTGATCAGTTAGGTGACAACTCTTTGCCTAAATGCATCATATGCATTTCGCCTAACCTTTGCCTTTAAATATCATGTGATCAAGTTTGACGCATCTGGATAACATGGCACTTAGTTGAGTAAGACCCACCTTCTTTAACTCAAACATATTTGTATAGTAGTTTGACCTTGAGTGACTCAACAAGCCTCCTACTGGAAGAACTCTGGTTATCTTGTTAGGATGGTGGAAGGCAACTAATCATACATAACATGGACTCAATATAATTTAATGAGGGATTTCTTTTTTTCATTAAATAGGTTTCATTACTTTTCTTTGTTGATTGACACGCATAGCATTTATTCAAATATATATCACATATATAAATTCAAAAATAAATCTATTTCATGCAATCTACTAGGATGATTATGGACTTTACTACTCTAGTTTCCTTGAGCCATTAGGAAACTAGTTGGTCAAATTCCTAGGGATACCATACATAGTCTTCATAAGTCTTGATGGTGATCCCCTTGGTCCTTCTTCTTGGAGCCTTATCTCCTTACATTTGGAATTGCATAAATTCTAATCTTAGCCTAAATCTATATCTACAGGCCTATATAACATTTACATATCTTTGATAGAAACCTCGAGTTACATTCGAGGGGAGTTGGGTGAGAAGAGAATTTACAACTCCATAAATAAAAAGAGAAGGCAGGGTCCGCAGAGCCTATTTATAAAAATACCAAAAAGAAAATTTAACCATCCCTGACCTAAGTCTAAGGTCTAAGTCCATAACCATCCTCATGCTTTCATAATCACATCATAAAGTACAAATTTAAATGCATACATGTTTAATATCACTTAGTAATCTTGTGTGTTATTTAAGGAAAGTAATATTTAAACTCATTTAAATATACTTGGCTCAAATTATCTAGCAAATTTAATTTTAATTCAATTTACTTGAGTCCTAATCCAATTAGGATTCATTGAATTAAAATCTTCCATCTAATTAAACAATTTAATTAGATTTCCTAACACCTTAGGAAGTTCAAGTTTGATTAGGAAACTTTCTCAGCAAGGAAAGTTTCATATCTTCTCCTAACTTTTAGGAGTCCTTGTCCAACTAGGAAACAATTTTCACAAGGATAACTTAGGTGTATTCCTAACTCTTAGGAATCCAATCTTGACTAGGAAACAATTTCCACAAGTCTAAAATTCCAAAGAATAAGAATTTCCAAAAATAGAAAGCGATGCCCTAACACACAACTTTTGTGTGTAGCCGCTTCCCACCTTTAGTAAGTGACGCCGCCATAATCTATAGCTCTTGTTGGGGCAATGTTTGCCTCAAAGCAGCCGCCTCTTTTGGTGGCTAAGTGGTAAAAAATTCACACACAATTCATTCTTTGATTTTCAGCCAATTATACCTATAATTCAAGAATCAAATTCAAGAACTCAAGGCTGCCCAGAAAATTCCAACAACCATACAAACTGTTTGCACAACTTTGAGAGGCAGTTTAGGCAATAAAAGAAAAAATAAAAAAATTCACCAAAAATTAAAGAAAGACATGTTTCGGACTTCTCCTTAAATTTTCAAAAATTTTGGACACCTCTAACCATGTCAAAACCGTAACTTACAGTAGGTGTGTAGAAAAATCTTGCACTTGTGTTCTTCAAAATTCAAGCACCAAAACCAATTCAAATCAAATCCAAACTTGTTTCTTTTAACTTCGTTGTGTCATGAAATCATATGGAAAGATTATACATTGATCAAATCAATTTTAAACATGTTTTAAACAATTTAAAACACCAAGATCAGATTGCAAACAGAAGCTGTCAGAATTGAAACAAAACAAGAAAATGTTTTTCTTGAAAGAACTTTGCTAGATCAATACACAATTCAATCCAATTGAATATTACCAAGAATTAAACATGTAAATCACAAGAAAACTTCCAAGCTAGGCTCTGATACCTCTTTTGGGATTCGACCTCATGCTCAAACATCAATCGTATTAAAGAAGAACATGAACGTAGCCGAAAATTAAACAAAGAGATAGTCGAATCTTATAGGATCATGCTTGTAAAATTTTAATGCGATCTTGTAATTTTAAAGCATACATATGATTAGAAATCATACCTTAACTCAAAGATCTAGTAATCTTGAGTTTACAAACAGCCCACTCAATCTTGAACACCAAGCTATCAATCCGAGACTTCAAGCCACAGAAGTGTCTGGCCTCTAACGGTAATCCACACAAGATGATAGAAAACCTTCATAAGGTACGAATGGAGTCTTGCCGAAAACGATGCTAGTAGTTTAGGTTTCAAGAAACCTCTCCCCATCTAAACGTAGCATGGCCGAATACTTCATAAGCATCAAGAAAAAGGAAATGCTTTTCTTGCTTCCTCGGGTTTGATGTGCCAATCTCTAGTATTATCTTGATCTTCTTTCTTATTCACTCTATGCCTTTGCTCTCTTAAAAGAAAACATTTTTCTCTCAAGCAATCCATGAAGAGGCAAGGAGGAAGTCAAGAAATGAAGAAGACACCAAAGCCTCTAAGCATATCACATATGCGGCTAGGGGGCCATAGGGAGGTCGGCCAAGCTATCATGTTTCTTTTATAGGGGACGGCAATCACTCTAGGGTTTGGACTATGGAAAATAGCTCTTATGTATTTACCCTTCAGTCCTTCCACTTAATTAAACTATTTAATTATGTCTCTATTGATTAAGTTCTCTAATTAATCAATTATGCTCTTTCCATTTTAATCTCTTAATTCACCTTTCTATGTGTGACCCATTAGGATTCCAATATGTTGGCAATGAATATAAATTAATCTAGTTAATTTATACTCATAGATCATGAGCGGACTCTAGCAAGCCATCATGACCACCCAAATACTGGAGAATTAAGTTAGCCTCGACATAACCTTTCGTGTTCAGTCTGTCAGTGTAATTCGATCCTTTCACCAAATTTCCCGAAAAGACCATGAGCATGGTGCAATGTCTGCTCATGTTCAATCCATATTAGTTCTTGCAACTTTTGGTTAACTTTGTGAATTTAGAGAAACTATTTCTCCTAAATTCATCATACTCTAGCCAGAGATTCCATCAAGTTAACTTAAGTCAAGAACAGATGAGATATGTCTCCGATGTCACTTGGAGTGGTGAATCCTTTCTAGATCACTCATCCATCTTCGTATGGTTCATTTCATACCCAAAACCACCCTACTATAAGTATCACTCTATGTTAGGGACCCGTTCGTGATGGAATCAAAGTATGACACTCCCCATACAAGATGACCTGGTATCACAGTCAGAGGAATACTTACACGACTCACACGTGAGAACTTTCTATAGACACTTGAGTGACAATACCAAATGGAGTTCTCACAGCGGGTCATGTTCAGTGAACTTGTTCAACAGACAAGCACCTACATGTTATCCTAAAGTATCTCATATACTTCAACACGTGAGATCAGTTTCTTACTAAGTAAGTAGGCTTAACATGTACCAGTCTTTGAGCATTGCCAATGCCCCGTCTTGGCAATACAATGACCAGGAACCATTTTAGTAACATGGCTTTGATGCATAAGGATCTCACAATTATATATAATTCCTTTGCAAGGTCATTATGTTCCATGGGCTTCATCCGATTAGTACTTAATATCTCCTTATCATCGTACTAACATGAAGGAAAACCTTGTATCACTAAGATATAGTGATGGGTTTGCATTATTGGTAGTTTATGTCTGATCAAACCGATTGGCTCTAGGGCATATACCAACAGCTTTTTGGGTAGGCTGAATTATATCGCTCAGTTCATCTCTCAACTGATCAATAAGTGTGTTCCGATCTTCAAGTTACTCTGAAAATGTGATCCAGGGGAATGGGATGAAGGATGCCAGATAGCCTTTGATAAGGTCAAGCATTATCTATCAAATCTACCAGTACTAATGCCACCAGTCCTAGGGAACCCGTTGATATTGTACTTGTCAGTATTTATAAGGTCCATGGGGAGTCTGTTGGGGCAACATGATAAAATTGGAAAGAAAGAACAATCCATTTACTACCTCAGCCAAAAGTTCACTGAGTACGAGTTAAAGTATTCATTGGTAGAAAGGCTTTGTTGTGCCCTAGCCTGGATCGCCCGAAGGCTCAGACAATACATGTTGTATCACACGACATGGCTGACTGAGAAGCTAGATCCCCTCATATACATATTCAAGACGCCTTCATTGTCAGAAAGAATGGCAAGATGGCAAGTATTGCTTTTCGAATACAATATTGTCTATGTGAGCCAAAAGGCTATAAAGGGTTGTGCAGTAGTAAACTCATAGCAAGTCGAGCAGTGGAGGATTATGAGCATCTGGATTTTGATTTCCCCGATGAAGACCTAATGTGTGTCTCACAAGAAGGAGGGAGTTCCTCTGAGAGGAAAACCTGGAAAATATATTTTGATGGCGCATCTAATGCCATGGGGCACCAAATCGGTGCGATGCTTATACTCCCTGAGGAAGATTACTATCCTTTCATTGCTAGATTGGATTTTGATTATACAAATAATACCTCTGAGTATGAAGCATGTACCATGGGTCTCCTCGTCACCATAAAAAAGAAGATCAAAACACTAGAGGTCTTCCGAGATTCAAGCTTGGTGATATACCCACTGCTCGGATAGTGGGAAACCCGGGATGAAAAGTCAATCCGATATCGACAGCTTATATTGAGCTTGATTGAGGAATTCGAAGAGGTTGTTTTCAATTACTTGCCCCGAGAAGAAAATCGAATGGCAGATGCTCTAGCCACTTTATCATCAATGTTTAAAGTAAATGAAGAGGCCAAAGTTGTGCCAATCAAAATGAACAAATATGAGTCTCCTGCCCACTGTTTGAGTATCAAAGAAGAAGCGGATGGTCACCCTTGGTTTTACGACATCTTGCAATACATCAAGAGTCAAAAGTACCTTGAGCAAGCAACGGAAAACTATAAAAAAAACCCTGAGAAGATTGGCTATGGGTTTTATCTTAGACGGTGAAATCATTTACAAGAAAGGGAAAGACCAGGTTTTGTTGAGGTGTGTTGTTTCTGTTGAAGCTTAGAAGATGCTCGAAGAGGTCCACGAAGGGATATGCGACACCCACGCCAATGGCCACATGCTGGCTAAGCAGATTAGGAGGGCCAGATACTATTGGCTAACCATGGAAGGGGATTGCATTAACTATTCCCAGAAGTGCCATAAATGCCAAATATATGCCGACAAGATTCATGTGCAGCCATCGTCGCTGCATGTCATGACCGCTCCCTGGCTATTTTCAATATGGGGAAAGGATATGATCGAGCTCATTGCCCCGAAAGCTTCAAATGAACACCGCTTCATCCTAGTAGCCATAGACTACTTCACAAAGTGGGTAGAAGCAGCCTCTTATGCCAATGTGACGAAGTCAGTGGTGTGCAGATTCATAAAAAAAAAGATTATATGCTGATATGGACTTCTGGAGAGAATAATCACAGACAATGCTCCCAATCTGAACAATAAGATGATGAGGGAAATATGTACCCAGTTCAAGATTGACCATCATAATTCGGCACCCTACCGTCCGAAAATGAATGGAGAAGTAGAAGTAGCCAATAAGAACACCAAGAAGATTGTTGAATAGATGACTGATGTGTACAAAGATTGACATGAGATCTTGCCTTTTTCTCTCCACGCATACCGTACTTTGGTTCGCACATCTACGCCGGCCATGCCATTTTCTCTGGTATACGGGATGGAAGTAGTACTGTCTATTGAGGTTGAAATTCCTTCACTTTGGTTTTTTGATGGAAGTTGGCCTAGAAGAAGCAGAATGGGTTAGAGCTCGCTATGAACAGTTGAATCTCATCGAGGAGAAAAGACTGAAGGCAATTTGTCACGGGCAGATGTATCAGAAAATAATAATTAGAGCCCACAACAAGAAGGTTCGCCCTAGGTAGTTTCGAGAAGGGAAGTTGGTATTGAGGAAGGTTCTCCCCATTGTGAGAGATCCCCGCGAAAAATGGGCTACGAATTGGGAAGGACCCTATGTGGTGAAAAGAGCTTTTTATAGAGGAGCATTGATTTTGACTCGGATGGACGGTGATAACTTAAGAAATCCCATGAATGCCGACGTATTGAAGAAGGGAATTCGGATGATTCCAAGTGTAAAAATGAGAATTCTATATATCTATCTCCCCCGAAGATTGCTTTTCAATGAGAATATTCATGCTTGATTTGATCAATGGCCAATTTTCATATTCCTTTCACTAAGAAGAAATTGTCCCTAGTCTCCCCTTTGAGCCTTAAGAGTTCTTTCTTCCTCTGAACCCTGATCAAGGATCACCCTCCATACTAGAGGGCAATATGAGGAAAAATCCTCCTTCAAAAAAATCATGGCAAAAAGAGGCATAAGAAAAAAAAATCATCATGGCAAAAGGAGCCATTGAAAAAAAAAAAAAAGAAGAAAGTGTAATATCAAAGAATGGCAAATGAAAGCCAAGAATGAAAAGAAACAAATTCAAAAAGGAGAGAAAAGTCCAAAATGGACAAAGGATTCAAAAATGAATCCTCCTCATGAAATGATCCTTGATCCAATCACCCTCAAACACATTTTGGGCCTATTTATCCTTTCTTTCTAAACTCGAACCTTGGCCTACAATACATACTTTTAAAGTCCACTTTGATCAAGCATGGGTATTTAATCTGAAGGGTTTTTCTCAGATTTCACCCCATCTTTTGAATTGTCATTTTTACCTTGGAAGCATTTAGAATTCTCAGATGTATGGTAGAACACAAGAAAAAGAAAAAAAAATAATGTAAAAGGAGAGGTTTAAGCCGAAAACCCGAAAAGGGCGACTTAAAACCAAATGGGGGACACTTTGGTTGAAAACCCGCAAAAGGCGGCCCAAGTATTGATCAAAGATTGAATCAATGCTTCATGAAAAGGGGGAGAAATATCATAAAATCAAAAAAAGGGGTAAAGCTCAGTTGGAAGCAATAGCAAAAGCCCAGAAGTTACCCAAGCAAATGGCAGCTCAAAAGACATTTCAGAGGAATTAAAACAGGAAGGGTCCATGATATTCCACGTCTGGGGCATCTACACCTTCTCCTTTTCATTTTTCTTTAAACCTCGATATTCATCTTTGTTATATAAACCTTTTTTGCAATGAACTCATGATTGGCCCTTTCGGGGCATTTGGCTGTTTCATATCCATCTTTCGTACATGTTGTGATGCATTTTGAATGTTATCAAATTGAATGATGATTACATAAAAATCTTTAAATGAAAGGATTTCTTTGCATTACTGTGGAGTAGATCTAAATTTTAGAAAAGGTTTGGAAACCGCTAAAGTTTGGAGAAAATCGAGACAACCCATAATGCAGAGAAACTCATCAAGTAGAGCAAATATTGGATGCACTAAACAAGTCAATCCAAGACACAGAGAAAAGCTCATCGAGAATGGCAAATCAGAGATAGATTGGAGACATTGTCAAAGCAAAAACATGTAGATCACGGTGAAACCATAGAGAAAAGCTCATCAAGTAGAGAAAATCAGAGATAGATTGAAGACACCATCACCAAGTCAAAACTTGTAGATCACAGTGAAAACATAGGGAAGAGCTCATCAAGTAGAGCAAACAGCGGAGTTGAAAAGATTCGTGAACCTCAATGAAATCATGGATTAAAACTCAAAACACAACCATGTAATTGCATTCATCCCTAGGGAACGTACATCTTACAAACAATTGCAAAACCTGTTATCAGCATCATTGCATTTGACTAACCTTGCATAAATCATGGAAAGTTTTCTTTCTTAAGTCCAGCATAACTGGCACAAAAGGAAGTAAGACATCACAATTTTTCTGGACAAGACAACCAGATTTTTCGGATAAGACATCCAATTTTTCCTGGACAAGACAATCAGATTTCGGACAAGACATCCAACTTTTCCTAGACAAGACAACCAGATTTCTCGGACAAAACATCCAACTTTTCCTGGACAAGACAACCAGATTTTGGACAAGACATCTAACATTTCCTAGACAAGACAACCAGGCTATTCGGACAGGACATCCAAGTTTTACAAATCGATTTCGTTTCCTTAAGATAGGTCGAGCCTTGATTAGTCAGGGAACTCAAGTTAAGGACAATTTTTTGTTTCAGTTAAAGCTGCACCAAGATGAGGTAAGGCCCCAGGACTTCCATCGAGGTATTGTCTTCTCTTGCAAATTGAACTCATTTCCTTAAGACGGGTCGAGCCTTGATTAGTCTAGGAACTCAATTTAAGGACAAATTTCTTTTTATTTCATTTTCATTTTTTATAGTTTGCAAAAAAATCAATAAATCAATAAATGGAAAAATGGAAATTCCCCTTCTTATCTAGCACATATGATTTCAGAGATGGACAAAATTATTGTCTAGTTTATCTTTGCCTGATTCCTGATTCTCAGCAATAGTCAAAGAGGGGCAGCTGTAGACACCTAATTTTATCTGGGCCCCCTAAACCGGTCAGATTCTCCTTTTCAACTTTCCAAAACGCAAAGAGACTCCCACCGTTCCATAGATAAGTCCCCAAGACTTTGTTTCGGAGGTCAGCACCAAAAGTCAACTAGAAAAAAGTCAACCTAAAAAAAGTCAACAACTAAAAAAGTCAACTCCTAGTCAAAATCAAGGTTCGAACTTGAATTGAACAATGGCAAAAGAATTTTGACAATCCGAGATCTACAACAAAAGATATAGACTCCAGAAGATGGGTTGCGAAATTTCTGTGCAGAGGAAGACCTAATCCGATAAATTTGGAGAAAACTAAATCGAAGGGAATTTGGTCGTAAAAATTGGGTATTTTGGGACCAACTCAAATTTAATATAGGACAAAGGAAGTAAAAAAAAGAAAATCCGAAAATCGGACCCGTTTCGATTAAAAATGAGATTTTAGAGGTTAAAGGGCAGTACTGAGAAATCACAAAAGAAAATTCTCAAAAAAATAGCAAACGAGCTCTGAAAATTATGAAAACTTCCAGATCTGAGTTTCAGAAAATTTTCAAGAGATAGGTGAAGAAAAATCTGAAATCGGAGATCAAATGAAAAAGGTGAATTTCGGGTGCACTAATCCAAAATTTCCAAAAAACAATTATGGGAAAAATAGCAAACGAGCTCGGAAAATTATGAAAACTTCCAGATCTGAGTTTCATAATTTTTGGAAGAGATTGGTGAGGAAAAATCCATAATTGGAGCTAAAATGAAAAAGGTGAATTTCAGGTGCACTAATCCGAAAATTCCAAAAAAAAAATTCGAGAAAAATAGCGAACGAGCTCGAAAAAGTATGAAAACTTCCAGATCTGAGTTTCATGCATTGATTTGTTTATTCTTTTCATGCATCATGTTGGCATCAGGTTGCATTCATGACAAACATAGTCAGCATTATTTCTCTGTATATGTTCATACATTGATTCATTCATTCTTTACATTCATCATGTTGGCACCAGGTTGCATTCATGACAAACATAGTCAGCATGATTTCTCTGTATATGTTCATACATTGATTTGTTTATTCTTTACATGCATCATGATTGGCATCAGGTTGCATTCTTGATAAATTTAGTCAGCATGATTTCTCTGTATATGTTCATGTATTGATTTGTTTATTCTTTACATGCATCATGTTGGCATCAGGTTGTATTCATGACAAACATAGTCAGCATGATTTCTCTATATATGTTTATACATTGATTTGTTTATTCTTTACATGGATCATGTTGGCTTTAGGTTGCATTCTTGACAAACATAGTCAGCATGATTTCTTTGTATATGTTCATGCATTGATTTGTTTATTCTTTACATGTATCATGTTGGCATCAGGTTGCATTCATGACAAACATAGTTAGTATGATTTCTCTGTATATTTTTATACATTAATTTGTTTATTCTTTACATGCATCATGTTGGCATCAGGTTGCATTCAAGACAAACATAATCAGCATGATTTCTCTGTATATGTTCGTGCATTGATTTGTTTGTTCTTTACATGCATCATGTGGGCATCAGGTTGTATTCATGACAAACATAGTCAGCATGATTTCTCTGCATATGTTCATGCATTGATTTGTTTATTCTTTACATGCATCATGTTGGCATCAGGTTGTATTCATGACAAACATAGTTAGCATGATTTTACTGTGTATGTTCATGCATTAATTTGTTTATTCTTTACACACATCATATAGGCATCGTGTTCCACTCACGACATTTATGGCTCATTCTTCATGACACACACTTAGGGGGATAAGACAAAAGTTGGTTTGGCTGTAAGAGTTTTTTAAGAAATTTCCATTTCAAATCAGAGGTATAAGAAGTACTGAGCACCTTTATAACATAGGCCATAGCTATGGAGAGTGAACAGACTACTTAGATGGAGAGAATGGAAAGGGCACAGGAAGAATTGCGAGAACAATTGGCAAAATCCCAAGCAAAACCTAGAGATCAGATGACTAAACTGATGGAGCTGGTGTCCTCCGCGATCAAGGGAAAGGGATACACTGAAAACTTGGCCACCAGAGAAGGGTCGGAGGCACAAAAGGGTCAGAATGAGGTCATAATGTAAGATGTCCAGTCTTTTCAGAACATAGTTAATCTTGTCAACATCCTGAACATA
Source organism: Fremontodendron californicum (assembly GCA_030761205.1). Lineage (NCBI taxonomy): Eukaryota > Viridiplantae > Streptophyta > Magnoliopsida > Malvales > Malvaceae > Fremontodendron > Fremontodendron californicum. Next base: position 16,872,713 of record JAULJL010000006.1, on the reverse strand, counting down.
GATGATCCAGCTGAACACGCAAAATTGAAAATGGTTGCATTGAATAGGACTGAGTCGGCAAATTCCCAAGGGAAATACCAGCTATTAGATGAAAGACTCCGGGCATTAGAAAGCACATATGTATTTGGAAGTGTAGATGAAAATGAACTTTGCTTGGTCCCCGATTTAGTCATTCCTCCTAAATTCAAGGTTCCCAATTTTGAGAAATATGATGGGACAACCGATCCGTCAGCCTATATCACTATGTTCTGCCAAAAGATAACGGGCCATATAGATAATGATAAGCTTTTAATCCACTGCTTTTCGAATAGCCTCAGCGGGTCTGCAATTAGGTGGTATAATCAGTTGAGCAATGATCGGATTCTCTCTTGGATTGATTTGGCTAATGCATTTTTAATCCAATACAAGCATGTGACTGATATGGTGCCTGACCGTCTCACTTTACAAAATATAGAGAAAAAAGTTACTGAGAGCTTCAAAGAGTATGCTCAGAGGTGGAGGAGCATGGCCATCCAAGTACGACCGCCCCTGACTAAGAAGAAAAGCACTATCCTTTCTGTGAATGCACTACAGGCCCCGTACTATAATAGATTCGTCAGCAATGCCACGAAGAACTTTCTGAACATGGTAATCTTCGAGGAAATGATTGAGAATGCTATCAAGACTGGGAAAATCGAAGGAGATAAAACATCAAATACATAGAGAAACACGATACCCAAAAAGAAAGAGGAAGATATCCAAGCTATAGGAGGCTTTGCCCCATATCTTCAAGCCCCCTCATACCAGCCATTCTGTCCTTCCCGGAGTTCATACTTATACCCGATGGCCTCTCAGAATCCATCAAATATTCAACCTCTTGTCAACCAGAGAAAGCCGAAAAACATCCAAAAAAGAGATCGGTTTGAGCCACTCCCCTTGTCTTACTTTGAACTATTGCCCCAGCTGGTCGAAGAGAAACTCCTTACTAAAGTTCTAGTGGAACCTATCCAACCCCTATACCTGAGCTGGTATGACGAGAATGCATATTGTGATTATCATTCCGGGATTCGATGACATTCCACAGAAAATTGTATATGTCTAAAACAGACGGTTCAAGCACTCATCAATAAAGGGCAGTTAGATATGGGGAAGAGATAAAGGTCAAACAGCATGGAGAATTCACTGAATGGGTATATAATGGAACCATTGTGGATGTCATAATGGGGGAGGAAGATGAAAAGGTTGAAAAGAGTACCAAGGAATAGTCGGTTTGAATTATGGGAAAACATGTCAAGAGGGGAGTTTCTGATGCATGTAGTTCTAAACCTCATGATGAAAACACTTGTCTTATGTTAACATCCATATAAAATAAATGACTTTTGAATTTTAAAATGCTTTGTATTTATTGTATTTTAACAATAATTTGAATGTACAAAAACAAAAATTAAGGAGGTTTTGATAATATAAAGTCTCGAAGAATATTGATGATCATTGTTAGAAATGACCCAATACCCTCCCACCTCTTTTTGGGCTTTCCTATGCCTAAATCCCTTGAATCGAGACCACTTGTAAGACCTAATGCTTCAAGGAATATGAATGATTGAACTTCATAAACCATTTTCATTGTAGAATAATAAAAGATTTAGATCCTAGTCTAGGTTATGAGCAAAGGAACGAAATTTTTCGAGCTCCTTGGAAACTCAAACAAATAAGACATTCTTTCAAGAATCTAGATCATGGTGACTTGATGTGTGCCAAAACCATTCACAGCCTTTCTAATAACCACAAAACACTAATTGCCTAAACACCACTTCGTGATTGACACCTCGGAGCACAATGACTAAACCAGATTATTCCATTTCCTCAGAAAAACCTATTTTGAGCCATATTCTTTCTTGCCACTTCAAACAAACCCAAGATTGAAACTCAACCTTTTCAGTATAGACCTAGACTTTCTCATTCTCATGGTTAATCAAATTGGGGCATCATATGTGGAAATGATGGATACATGGTGAATAAGGATGGAACTAATGCATGAATTATTGGGGCATGCAACCAAAAAAAGAGAAGAAAGAAAAAGAAAGAAAGAAAATTTGTGATATCATGCATGTGAGAATTCAGATAATTCCAAGTGTCAAATGAAATTCTGATTATCTATTCCCCCTGGCGATTGCTTTTAAATGAGAATATTTGTGCTTGATATGAGAAATGACCATCTTTGATATCCTTTTCACAGAAAGAAATTATCCATAGTCACCCTTTTTGAGCCGAAAGAATTCTTTCTTCTTTGAACCCTAATCAAGGATCACCCTATTTTCACTAGGGGGAAAATGCGAGAAAAAATCTTCTCAAACATCATGGAGAAATGAGTCCTAACTCGAAGACAGATAGAATGCAAATTGCGCTCCCACATTAATACGGGCTCACTCTGTCGAAATTAAGATGCAAAACGAAAAGGAAAATGTAGAAAAAGATGGCGAAATGAAAGCCAAGAACAAAACAGACGAAAAGGAAGAAGAAAAAGAAAAAAACACACACAAAAAAATGTGTGAAAAAGTATGGCAACTGAAAGCCTAGAACAAAGAACAAAAGGAGCAAAAGTCAAAAGAAGGAAAAAAAGTCCAAAAGGGACAAATGTTTCAAAGGGAATCCTCCTCAATAAATGATCCTTCATCTGATTACCCTCAAACACATATTTTAGGCTTATTTATCCTTTCTTTCTGAACCCCGAACCTTGGCCTACATCACATGCTTTAAAAGTTCGTTTTGATAAAGCATGAATATTTAACTTGAAGGGTTTTTCATCAGATTTTATCCCATCTCATCGAATTATCATTTGACTATAGAAGAATTTAGAATTCTCAAGTGCATGGTGGAACAATGAAAAAAGAAACAAAAAATGGAAGGAATGGGATTCTAGGGCGAAAACCCAAAAATGGGCGGTCTAGAGTAAAATGGGAATTTTCGATGCCATCTATATTAGTGCCGATGCCACAAAAGAGAAGGTCATATTGAATAAATCGAGGAACATTTAGGAATTCTTAAACCTCTTAAATTGCCAGCTCTCATTTGGAGGATTGACTTCAAAAGCTGAAACTTTTTTCCCTCCGAAATTGACTTTCCAGTTTAAATATTCCGGCCAATCTTGAGGCTTGTCAAAATGCCATGATATGGAAACTAAAAGAATGTTGAATTTATTTGATTCTCAAGGAATTCGCATTTTATAAAACCTGTTCAATTTGTGAGCCTAGAAGGGACATACATTTTTGTTTTGAAGTTTTCTTCGATCAAGCAAAATCTTGTTGTACCAAGTCTTTCAATTCAAGAAAAAAACCCAAATTGATATTCAGAAAATTTCTAACAATGATCATCAGTCTTCAAGAGATTTGTATATCACACATTATAGGGTTAATATTTTTGGCTCAAAAGTTTTTATAAAATGAGCAATTTTTTTTCATATGATGAATTAGTGCTGCCTGCAAAGGAGTTGGGATAAGCTATGCTTTTAATGATTCTTATAGCTTGATAAAATCAAGTTGGGTATTGCAGGATACTTTTTATAAGAAATCACCTATTATGAGTAAGAAACGTGGCCATTTCTATGAGAATTGATCAGGCTAAATTCTCTAGAGTACTCATAGAAATCAGGACGTGTTCGGGGCCAAAATGAACAGAACCGTGAGAACCAAGAATGTTCGAAGGGGAATTGTGTCGTACCTGTAGACATCTAATTTTGTCCGAACCACTAAAACAGGTATGTTTTCTTCCTAAACTGATGTTTCAGAATGCAAGGAAGCTTTTCTCATCCTGCAGGTGGTACAGCGAGACTTAGTCTAAGAAGGCAAGCGTAAAAAGTCAAACTTGAAAAAGTCAACCCTAAAAAAGTCAACCCTAAAAAGTCAACCTACTTTCAAAATCAAGATTTGAAGTTCAATTGAAAATTGGTGAGAGAATTTTGATAACCCAAGGTCTACATTGAAAGATATGGAGTTCGAAAGTTGGGTTACGGAGATTCAGTAGAAAAGAAACCCTAGTTCGGAAAATTTGTGGAAAAGTGCTTAAACGATCAAATTGGTTTGAATTGAAGGTTCCAAATGAAACATAAGCACTGACTATGGGTAATGGAGAGGCTACTTGGAAGAAAAACTTAAGGAAAAGTCAATTGGGAATAAAATCGAGAATTAGGGTTTTTCGTGGATTTTGGTGAAATTGGGAAAAATTGTATAAATGGCCCGATTCGGTAAAACTAAAGCCCCTAATTCATGAGGAGTGAGTAAACAAGGATAGCTCAAGGCTTAGTTTGAAGAAATTCAAAGAAAAGAGTCGATTAGAGAAAAAACGGAAAATCGAGGAAATTCCCGATAGTGAAAAAAGGAAAAATCAAATCGAAGGGGAATTTGATTGTAAAAATTGGGCATTTTCGGACCAACTCCAATTCAATAAATGACAAAGGCTCAGAAAAAGAAAATATGAAAATCAGACTTGTTTTGAGCAAAACCGGGCTTCGGAGGCAAAAGGGCAAAAAATTCAGGAAAAATACCAAATGAGCTCCAAAAATTCTGAAAACTTTTAGATCTCATTCTTAAATCATTTGGAAGAGATTGGCAAAGAAAAATCCGAATTCGAAGCTCGTTTGCAAAATGGCAAATCTTGGGCCCACTATACTAAAATTCAAGAAGATAAATCTCGAAAAAATAGCAAATGAGCTCCAAAAATTCTGAAAATTTGCAGATCTCATTCTCAAATTATTTAAGAGATTGGTGAAATAAAATCTAAATTCAGATTTCGTTTCCAAAATGAAAAATCCCGAGCCCACTATGGAGAAATTCAAAAAGATAAATCCTGAAAAAATAGCAAATGAGCTTGAAGAATTTTGAAAATTTTCCGATCTCACTTTTAAATTATTTAAAAGAGATCGGTGAAGGAAAATCCTGATTTGGAGCTCGTTTACAAAATGGCAAAAGTTCAGGTGCACAAAAAAGCAATTTTGGAAAAACAAATCTAAAAAAAATAGCAAATGGGCTCAGAAAATTTTGAAAGCTTCCAAAATTCATTTTTTTTTATCATTTCGGAAGTATCGAAAAAAGAAAATTTGAATTTGGAGTCCGTTTGCTATTTATTTAGGTTTGGGGGTCAAAAAGGTCATTTTATCGAAGAAACCGAAAAGGGCATTTTCTTGCAATTAAAAAATGAAGTGTGGGCTGAGAAGGTGAAGAAGCAGCCGGCCAAGGCCCATGGAGGATGGATATTTTCTGATTTTTTAGATCAAAGGCCAAGAGTGAAGAGAAAGGTAGTTATTTTTGTGATCAAGCCTTTGAATTTGCAACACATGGACCAATGGATGGAGAGGGATGATGTCATATTTAGGATCCTATTTATGACATCATCTTCATGAAATCATATTTAGGAGCTGATTATTCTAATCTAAGGGTGAGAATTCTACATAGAAAGCGTTTGGGATTGAAAACCATTGGATCAAATTTGGCTAAAAAATTCTAGAACCTCCTAGGCTATTCCATATACCAATCGGCCACACTAAGAGGAGGGGGGAGTCTCTTTCATTTTTCACTCTTGCTTGGCTGATTTCTCGCCATTTTTGAAAAGCAAAAAGAAAGTTTAGAAAGGCAAAGAAAGTAAGAAAAGGAAAAGCTTGCAATATAGCTTTTAGAGGTAGCTAAAAGCACCATACTCTTGCACTTTTTTTGCATTTCTATCCTTGATTTGCTATTTTTATTTTATATTTGGTGAATTTCTATTGATTTTAGTTTTTTAATAAGTGTTTTTAAGTTTATTCTTCAAGTTCTTCTTTTATACTTTCTTGAAAAAAACTTTGAAAAATAAATTTTCTACATGTTTTTAGAAGTGGCCGAATGGCCTTGTTTTTTTTAAATGGTTGATGTTTACTTTTATTTCATGATGCTTGTGATGCTTAGCATGTTTTGGTGTTCTATTTTTTCCTAAAAATAACTAAAGCATGGAGTTTGTTTTGATCTTTCTACTTACTTACCTTTTTTTTTTTAATTATTTCATTTTGTATTCATGTTTATTTTCCTTGTTTACATTGTTTAATTTTCTTTTTTAAAATTGTTTGAGTTTGTTCATGATTTGCATTTTACTATTCTATGTGTTTGTGAAAATGTCAAGTTGTGTTCATGCCTTTACTTCATATTTGCATGTTTTAGCATGTTTCTTTTTAGCCTTGCATTTTAGTATGTCATGTGTTTGTGGAAATGCCATGATAGAATATCATCATTTGGAGCTCATGACCATTCGGCTACTTCTATTTTCCTTGCTTTGCATGTGCATTTTCATCATGCTAGTTGATAGGTTTGCATTTCCATGCTATGATTTTATGTGTTTTGATTTAGTGTGCCCTGTGTTTGTGAAAATGCCATGACTATTTTGAGCCATAGACCATTCGGCTACTTCATTTTTTTTATGCTTCCTATGTGCATTTTCATCATGCTAGTTAATAGGTTTGCATTTCCATGCCTTGACTTTGTGTATTTTGATTTAGCATACAATGTGTTTGTGTTATTGTCATGCATTCTTTAGGTATAGGTTTCATTTGCATTGCCATGCATTTCATGCATGTTTAGACTTAGGTTGCATTTATTGCCATGCAAGTTCATTTTAAGTCTAGGCCATATTCTCAATGCCATGCATTTTTCATGTCATTTAGGTTTTAAATCATGCATTTCATGCATTGAATTTGCTGTATGTTCAAGCATCTCATGTCATGCCACTTGTTTTATGACTTAGGCCAATCAATGGCTCAAAGTTATGCTCATTTGAGCATACTTGTGGGAAATTAAAGAGTTGTCAAATTGATTATTCCACCTTTGTGATTTTTTTTACTTAGTTTTTGTCCAAGTTTTTTTAGAAGTTTTAGTTACTGTTTGTAGGTCCTTAGGAGAGTCTCCAACATTTTTATTTTGACTTTTAAATGATTTTATCAAAGGCAAAAAAATGTGTTTTGGCAAAACAGTTTTCACCAAGTATTTTGACTTTCTCAATTTTTCTGGGAAGTTATCTTTAATCAGAAAATTAAGTGAAATTTTTTTCGTGTAGTTTTACATGGTTTGAGCCTCCAGTATTGTTTTTTGATTTTTTTTTTGAAATTTTTAAAATAGGTTAAAAAATCGTGTTTTAAAATTGGACAGTAGAGGCAGATTTGAATTCAAAAGAAAAACAATTGTGAATTTGGCTAAGGCATATAGAGGGGGTTGGTTAGGAACTTTAGTTACTGTCCTAGCTTGGTTTTTGGACTATTTTAATCTTTAAAAATTATTTTATAAAGCTCGGGTTAAGGGTGGTCAAGTTCGGGATTTCAAACTTAGGAAATTAGAGCCATTTTAAAAAGGTGTTTCAGCTAGGGTTTTAATTTTCATCCAAGATTTTCAAAATTGTTTTTAAACCAATCACAAAGTATTTTGATTTTAGAAAATTTAGTTTGATGTCTTTTCCTAAGGTAGCCATATATCTGTTTAGGTATACGGATTTCCTTATCTAAAGAAAAAAATGCACTTTCATGCATTGCATTTTCCATGTTCATGCGTACTATATAATATGTGATTTTTGCTATGATAATTTCTATGGTATTGTTGTCATTTTGATTTATATTTTATGATGTTATATTGTTTGTTATATGGTTTTAAATATTTCATGCTATCCTATGTTTTTTATTTAGTCATTTACTTTTGTCACATCATTTAGCATATACTATGTCCATGCATTATTATTTTTTATTTTCATGCATATTTCATGATAACATTATTTTATGTTTCATATCATTTCATGTCACTTAGATTATATTCAATGTCATATAGATTATATTATTTAAAATATGCCACGTCATTTAAATTTGCTATGTCATTTAAATCATATTATTTCATTTAGAATATTTCATGTTACTTAGGACACATTATTTCATATAGAATATATTATGTCACTTAGGATATTTTTATTTCATTTATAATATATTATGTTACTTAGGATATTTCATTTCATTTAGAATATATCATGTTACTTAGGATATTTCATTTCATTTAGAATATATCATCTTACTTAGGATATTTCATTTCATCTAGAATATGCTATGCCATTTAAATTATATTATATCATATCATTTAGGTTGCATTATATTAACTAGACTTTGTTATATCATCTTTACCATGTCACACATATTCATTTTCATATTTTTAAAAATGTTTTGAAAAAGATAATGATTTTCAATAAAATAAAGATATTCTCGAGTTAAAATAATTCATGAGTTCTCTGCCGGGTTTGCTGGGGAGGATATCATCAATCATCATTAATAACGGAATATCTTCCTTAAAACGAGAATGATTCGGAAAATTTTCCAAATAAATAAAATTTTCTATATTTTGCCACGTTTGTTGGAGAATATAGGAAAATTTTGGATGAATAAATTCCGGATCATTTTCAATTAAAAATGGAATTGTTTTTCTTTAAATTATGAATTAACTTGAAATACTAAATTAAAAACCGACTTTTACCGAGACTTGAGATAACAAACGATTAATAAGGTACCGTTGTATATGGGTGTTGTGGGGGTGGTAATCCTTCCCCACACGTAACCGATCCCGAACCTGTTTCTTTGATTTTCTCTGGTTTAAAAACGCAGAGAAATTGGTTTTAAAAAATGTTTTAATTAATTTTAAAATGTTTTACAAAACTTGTTTTAATAGGTGGCCGATCACACCTAGCCAACAAAGATTGGTGGCGAATCCATGTCTTTTTCGAGGTCATTTTCAAATCCTCATTTCATTTCAAGAGGAATTAAGTCGTCTTTTCCTCTATTTTTCAATGTCACGCTTAACGAATATAAAGTCTTGCAATGAGACTTGTTATTTTTTAGGTTGCGACAGCTTGGCGACTCCACTGGGGATATTAGAGAGTCAGGCCTAGAATTAATCGTGTGTTATCAAAGTCTCGATTTTGTTGGTTTAATCGGTATTTTATTTTAATTCCCACATTTTTTTAAAAAATAAGGAGAATTTTGAAAATAATAAAATGTTTTTAAATATGTCCATATTCATGTGTATACATATTACTATTGTTCTTTGGTTATTTTGTTGCATATATTTATTTTTTGCTTAATTGATGCTTTACATTGTTAATCTTTTTGGGGCATTTAGAATAAAAGGTGTACAATAGGTGGTGAAAGGTTTGTTATTTCTCCTCACACACTACACGTGCATTTGCATATCATGAGCCCTATAGTCGAGTTCCTTCCTTTTAGGTGGCAGCAAAGTAACTAAGCCTTCGTGATTAACAATCCGTATGGGCTAGTGAAACACTTCCGGAGTACTAAATTACGTAAGCCTTCGTGATTAACAATTCGCATAGGCTAGGGAAATAGACTCTAACGAATTGAACCCACTTTTATCGGGGTCCCTTACTAGCCTTCACCGACGACAGTGAGGAACAATTCGGGGCTTTTAGAACTGATTCACCTTCATATAGTAAACTTAGGCGAAGCCATGCCGGATTTCCAATTAGATATCCTGCAGTTAAGAACACATGGAGGAATATTTCCAATCCTTTTACCTTCTATTCTACTTTTCAAATAAGTTTACTTTTGAAAATCGGGCAATGATGAACGTACATCACAATGCCCGTAATAGGTGTTGGTGTTTTGTCCTAGGGGTGTTATAATGCCGTTGTTGGCATCCTCAAGGATAATTATTGATTTGAATTATATGTTTTTTTGTATTATTCAAATTTATTCCCGTTACTAATTCATTTTCTTTTTGTTGTTGTTTGTTTTTTGCATTCTTGTCATCATTTTTGCACATGGAATGTTATTGGTCTTGGGATAAAATTCAACCAAAAGGGTTTCCATAGAAGGTCAGAGTGTCTCAGTGGTTGAGAAGCATTTAGAGGTTAGGAAACAGTCCGAGAAAGGTCAGTAGGATAATGGGGATTGTTTGAAAATAAGATATGTGTCAATATTGCCAGCCGAGGTTGATCTTACTATCAGGCAAAATGATCTTCAGGAATTGATGGATATATGGAATCAATGGAACATATCAGAAAAAGAAGCCTTCACTCAGACTTATGGGGACATAGCACTGTTAGTTCAAGTTAAGGTCAGTGGTGAGGTAATCCGGGTTGTGGTATAATTCTAGAATCCCACTTATCGATGTTTTACTTTCAACATAGAGGATATGACTCCAACCATTGAGGAATATTCTGCCCTGCTGCATATTGAGAATGTTATTCCCGATCGTATTTATTTCAAAGATACAAAGACGCCGGGTTTCAAGAAAAATGTGTCTAAGATTCTGGGAGTAGAAAGAAATTGGGCCGAAACCCATGTTGTCCGGAAAGGGGTAAGTCACTGTATCTCATGGTATATTTTACAGACCTTAATCCACAGCCATTCAAGTAGGGAGACAGTTAGAAATATTTTTGCTTTGGCTATCTATGGTTTAGTTATCTTCCCAAAGACATTAGGATATGTGGATGTGGCGGTATTCGATATTTTTGAGAGGCTTGAGCAGAGGATAAACCCAACCCCGACAATCATAGCAGAAACAATTCGATCTCTGAATTTCTTTAGGCGGGAAGTGAAAGGGCATTTTATAGGTTGTATATAGCTTCTTTACATATGGGTTCAGAGCCATTTTTGTAAACAGGAGAATTTCCCTCTTTGCTCATATTGGAAGTCTTTTGCACTAATTGGTGAATTTCTTAAGAGGGATTGACCTAAAAATAGGACTGAGGATCAATAGATCAACATATTTCAAAATATCAGGGTTGAGATGATAATTTGGAAGACTCTGATAACTCGTATAATTATATAGTTTTTAGTTATGTTTTATTATTGTTTTGTGTCAAATACGAGTTATTATTGTTTAGTCTAATTGTGTTTATGATCTTTTATATTTTTATTTGGTGTTTTTCACAAGTTTCTTTGAGTGATTTCAGATTACTAGAATTAAGGGCAAATCCAGTTCAGTTCCAGTTCCGACACCTTTTTCCATATCAGCTATATTTGGAGTTTCACTGAAGCAATAAGGCTGAAATTTTAACCGTGCAAAGTTAAGAGGCATATCTATCTTTTTCATGTTTTACACTTCTTGAAACGGAGTCGTTTTCCCTAGCGAAATCAACCATCAAGTTGGCTGATGTGCAATGACGTCTGTCCTGAGCAGTTTTCGCATTTTGACCATATCGTCCGATACACATCAGAAAATGAGCTGATTCCAACGGCTATGGATCACTAACTGATAGGGGAACATTTGTCTAGAAGACCATGTGATCAGATAAAGCCTCCAATATTGAAGAAATCGACCATCAAGTTGGCTGATGTGCAATGACGTCTGTGCTGACCTGTTTTCGTATTTTGCCCATATCTTCTTCTCCACATCAGAAAATGAGCTGATTCCAACGGCTATGAATCAGTAACTCATAGGGGAACATTTTTCTAGAAGACCATGTGATCAGATCAGGCCTCCAAGATTGACAAAATCGACCATCAAGTTGGCTGATCAAAATGGTCATACAATATGACGAAAATTGTTAGAAAAATGCACCCACCTATTATACCTACCTTTGAAATTTGTAAAGCTTGTCTCTTGTCATTTAGCCCTCCAAAATGTGTATAAATAGAGGGCCTTGGATGATTGTAGAGGATCATATTGTACATAGGTAGGATATTAGCCATTGTAATAAAATTCTCTAAGTTTTCTTCTTCTTTCTTTTCTCTAGTTTTCTTTTTCTTTAGAGAGAGCAAGAAGCTGGATAATTAATATTCTTCTTCTTCTTCTTTCTTTCTTTTATTTTCTTCTTAGATTCTCTTTAATTTTATGTTTATGTTTACAATGCCTATGCTAGGCTAAACTTCTATTTGGTTAAGGGTGATTTCAAAGCCCTAGACATGTTTTGTGATTGATTTTCAGATTCTATCTATCATTAATTTTCTATCAAAGTTGCTTATGTTCTTCTACAAGAATTGTTCATGATGTTGTCTTGATTTATTTAGGTGTACAACTAGATAGATCTTGATAATTATCTATTGCTAGTTTAGGAGTCTTGATCCGTGTAATTGTCTTGATTTCCTATTCATAAGTGGCAATTTGTGATTAATGATTATGGTCAAGTTTTCAATAATTGCAAAGTGGAACATAACCTAAGTTGAACAATCCGAGCTTATGTGTTTGTTGCTTAGATCAACCTATCTTTCTCATCATAAAGCTGCCATTAAATTGAATTTAGAGAGCTTATTCTAGGTTGTTTAATGGTTAGAGATTAAATAGAGAGCTTGTTCTATTTAACGACAAACTAAGGAAAGATTGGGGTAACAGAGCTTGTTGTTATCTACGGTTGTTAACTTTGATAGTTGGTTGATATTGATAGATCTGAAATTGATTCTTAATGATGTCTAGTGGTGGAGAATGAAACCTTAACCATATTTTTCATATTTGATTCTTCTTACTTACTTGTTTTCTTACTTTTAGTTTGCTTATTTTTTATATTTATTTTTATTGGCTGGTTATACCGCCTAATTTGTATATTAACTTTGTTTTATTTTTATTGGCTGGTTATACCGCCTAATTTAGTATATATATTTTTATTGGCTGGTTATACCGCCTAATTTAGTATATATATTTTTATTGGCTGGTTATACCGCCTTGCATCTTATTCTTATTATTTACTTTAGTTTAAATCTGGCTTCAAAAACCCATTTTCTTTTATTGTTTTCTTTGAACGTAAGTTATAAACTATTAACTTATAAACTAAAACCCAATCCCTGAGGACTCGACCCTTGCTAACTACTATACTTACAATTGATCTTTTTAGTGCAAGGTTAAATAAGATACACTCTTTTGGGTGCATCAAATTTTTGGCGCCGTTGCCGGGGATTGTTTTCTTTAGTTTATTTGTTACTTGGTTTATTCTTATTTTCAGTTCTAATGAGTTTTATTTTCTTGTACATACGGGTTTTTCTTATCAAATTTTGAAAAGAAAAAAAAAGAAAAAAAAAACGATGGAATTGAGCAATCTAACACTTGAAGAGTTGGTGGCATACATGAACATGGAGAATCAACAAGCCAATCTCACCTTCCCAGTTCAACAATTTGCCATGGGAGGATGTCAAGGCCATCAAGTGTTCCAAGACCAACAGTATGATCATTACTCAAACACTTACCATGAGGGATGGTGGGATCATACTAATTATGGCTACTCGAAAAATTACCAAGAAGTAGATCCTTATGCCAATTACACTCATCCATCTAGCTTCAATCAATCATGGTCCCAAGAACCAGATCTTTTTCAACCACCACATATGACTCAAAACTCAAGTACTTCTTTAGAAGATCTTGTCTATTCTCTTGTTACTGATACTTTGCAATTTCAACAGGAAACAAGGGCAAGCATCCAGAGTTTGGAAAAGCAAATGATCCAATTGACTAGTAGTATGGTGGGATGGGTAGCACAAAGATCTGAAGAACTCCCAGCCCAAACGATGATTAACCCAAAGGAGAATGCTACTATTGTGACCTTGAGGAATGAGGAACAAGATGAGGATGAGACAAAATTAGAGATTAATTCTATTCTTGAAAATAATGAAGCTTCAATTCCGAAAGAGAGTACTTCGGCACCTGAAGTAACGTTTAAGGTTCCACTTTTTGCTAATGTTTCTTCTCCACCTTTTCCTAGTAGATTTGCAAAGTTCAAGGAGGAAGAACATGAACAACACATGCCGGAAACCTTAAACAACTTGTTTGTGGATGCCATTCAACAAGTATCAAAATATGCTCCATTCCTCGATGAGCTATGCACCACAAAGGATGATGGAATAATACTTGTAATGGAGAATGCATCCACTATTGTGCAAAGAAACCGCCCTACAAAACGCACAAATTCGGGAAGTTTCTTGTATGATCTTGCAAATCCTAAACAGCCAAGAAGGGGAATTGGCTAGACTGGAAACAATCAATGAAGTGCTAATTGGGGGAGGTAGCCTAATTAGTGAAAGCATTGTCTAACTGCCATCCTCAGATTTGCTCTCTTTTTCTTTATCTTTTTCTTATGTTTCTTTGTTAATTGTGTTTAGTGTTTTTAAGTTCATTTAGGCTGCATAAGTTTATTTTGTTTAATAGTTCTTTTCACTTACACATGATTCTTTCATTTGGGTTAATAGCATTACATTAATGACAATGTAAGAATTATGTGTGGGGGGAAGAATTTAGGATTTTATTTAGAGTGTTTTGTTTTTGAGTTTTTTTTTATGCTGTTTTTCTTTCTGATCCTTGTTTTGAAAATAACTAGATGTAAATATAATTTTTTTTTAACCCCGATTAAATGGCGGATAACGGTACTCCGTGATTATTTAAATCGGTTCCATCAGATACCCACAAAACTGATATTGTATATAAATTTCTCTTCCAATTTCTCTTTCAATTTTTTTCATTTTTTTTCTTTTCAGGATGGATGATATTCTCACAAGATTGCAGAAACGATTTCCTCCTTTTCCTCGAAATATTTTACTGAAGCTTTACCAAGTTCGTTTCGAAAGATTAAGAATGCTTATGCAGAAAGGGATTCCTGGAGACATACGTTGGATAATTGAAGCCAAGGTACGTGAAGATGAATATCTTCCTGTTTTGCATTTACCAGGTACAGGTAGAAGCACTTTTGCAAAGAAGCGACGAGCAAAGCGCATGAGTTCAAATTGCCACAAATGTGCACGATGGACGTGTAACGGTAAATGTCGTTCTATTGGGATTCCGTCCTCTAATCGAGATGATAAAATTGAATTCATTAAGGATGGACTGAGTAAGGAGAATTTGGGTAATATCCAACTTTCTCTTGAGACGCATCCTAGTGGAGACGTACAAAGAGAAATTCTTGATTTATGGCCGCAATTCCAAAGGGAATGGCAACATCTTGGGAATCTGATGTTAAAAGACCCTGTTTGCCAGCTTGTAAGAAAACTGGATGGGAAGCATATCCTCGACTCATAGAAGGCGTTTAAGCCGTTTCTGGACGTAAAACCAGAGGAAGATGTGAGCCACAATCACAACTACAATAAATGACTTCTCAGCTTTTGGTTTGATTTGCAATAACTTTATTTTGGTTTAATTTACGTGTTGTTCGATTTGTGTAACTATTCTCGTTTTTTTTTATTTGTCTTTTACGGTTGATTTTTTCTTCTCTTTTTGATTTTCTTCCTGAAATCACGCAAAAATCTTTTGTTAGGTTAACATTTTCTTCTGACAGGTCAGATACACTTTCGGCGACATTATTACTCTTGTCTGATTCACTACTGACTCCTCTATATATTACACCATGTACTCATTCTCTTTCAGGCACTCGGAAAAAAAAAATGGAAAGTACTTCATCCCAGCGCATTAAAAAAATTTGTGTCTTTGGAGGTGCTTATCCAGGAAAAAATAACATATTCGCTGATGAAGCCATAAGAGTTGGAGTAATACTTGCCCAACAAAAGATCCACTTGATTTATGGAGGCGGTAGTACGGGTTTAATGGGAGCAGTCGCTACAGCAGCACACGCCGGAGGAAGTCCAGTTCTAGGAATCGTTCCAAAACTATTCACAAGTTTTTGTGGACCTACCGTGGGTAAGGAAATACAAGTCTGGAGTATCCCTGAACGGATGACAATCATGTACCATTCTGCCGATGCATTCATTGCTTTACCAGGAGGTCTGGGTACATTGGAAGAAATAGCTTGCGTGGCTTCTTGGTCATCTTTGGTCACAAATAAGAAACCCATTGGTTTGCTTAATATTAATGGTTATTTTAATAATTTGCTTTCATATTTAGATAATGCTGTGGATAATGGATTCATGTTTTCAGAGGCAAGGAGAACCATAATTTCTGCTACAACCATTGAAGATTTACTCAAAAAGCTCCAAGCTTATGAGTGTTTATCTGCTAGGGTTGTTTCGCAAACGCTCGGAAAAAGAAAAAGAGATATGGACGAGCAACGAGTGGATTGCACTTTGTCTTTGTGACATTATCTAACATTTTGCTTGTTTTGTCTCAGTTATAATAAGTGGTTAGCAACCTCTGCAGGTAATATCTCCTAAATTCTACCTTTAAAATTTGACATTGGGGACAGTGTCATATTTTAGTAGGGGGTAAGGGACATATTTTGCTAATTTAAAAAAAAAAAAAAAAATTAAGAAGTATTCATTCTGAACAAGGTCTGAGTAAGGGAGACTTGAGACATACCTTGTCAGTTTGATTTCTTCTTTTCAAAAAAAAAAAAAAAAACAAAAGTTTGTTGTGTTTTAAGCAATTTAGAAGTATTCATTCTGAACAAGGTCTGAGTAAGGGAGACTTGAGACATACCTTGTCAGTTTGATTTTAATCTTTTTATGTTTACTTGTTAATTTTTGTTTAGTATTTTAGGATTATTTAGGTTGCATGGTTTTGTTTTGTTTTGAGTCTTAGTTGTTCCTATTCTTATGTTATTAGTTCTTTTCTCTTACACATGATTCTTTCATTTGAGTTAATAGACTTACATTGAGGACAATGTAAGAATTAAGTGTGGGGGGGAATGATTTAGGATTTCTTTTATTTTTGTCTACTATTTTTTTTTTCTTTATTATTATTATTATTATATTTTTTTGTGAGTTTTAGTTCTTTTTTAATACGATGATGAGATATGAATTGCATAAGTCTAAAACAGATTTATTAGTGAGAAGATTTTCATGAGAATTGAGCTTGATATCAACCTTTTTATGAGCCAATGTTAATATGATATGTTGATTGAGAAAGAAGCATGTTTAGACTTAATCTGACTTGTATAATCATCCTCGTGAGTTTTTGAGCCTATAATGATTGATGCATTATATAAATCAATCTAATTTCTTTCTTGAGTGCTCTTATGATTACATGATTCTCTAGAACTTGCTTTAGACCTTGTTGAGACTATATTGATGCATGTGACAACATGAATATGATAGAGGCATTAGGATTTTTAGCCAAGGCCAAACAGCCATCCCTTATTGATGTTCCAAGAGAACACACCCTTAGTGAACCAATTTGAGCCTACATTGAATAAGCTATCTCTTTGGTAACCATAACTTGTCCCTAACCTAAATATACTTATATCCTTACCTTTGTTCCAAAGATGAATTAGCATGTTTTGAGACAAGTTGCAAAGACAAGAAAGATCTATTGAAAAGAAATGGAATACTGGCAAATACATTCCTATGTAAAAAGAAATGGAATACTGGCAAATACATTCCTATGTAAAAAAAAATATGAATCATCTCTTGAATTTGGGGAAAAAGAAAAAGATGTTACAAAGTTGTTTAGAATGAAGAAAAGGCCCAACATGAATATCCGGCCTAGGTGACTATGTACTTGTAAAGAGTTTTGAGAAGTTTCTTTGTATGATCTTATTATGTCTCTAAATTTTATGAACTCTTTGGAACCTTTGTGATATCTTTATCCTTTTGTTCTTCAATCACATTACAAACCCCTTGGCCCCATTACAACCTTGATTAAAGACCTCTTGATTTATGAAGTTGCATGATCTTTTAGTGGAGAATAGGTGGACAAGCAAGCATATGGTAGAAGTGTTTTCATGAGATTGATTGAGTGTAAACACTTTACCACTACTTTAAAGAGTGAAAATCAATAGAGTATCCCATGTGAGAAGTTGAGATTAAGTTTGAATATGCACTATTTTGATTGAAATATGTTATGTTAATATTGGCTTAACTCAAACTATTTACATTCAAGCAAGATTTTTTGTGAATTTCTTTAAGCTATTGATTAGTTTTTAAGACTTGTCCAATGATTATCTCAAATTTATATTGGAAGGATTAGTTATAATTATTATTTTTAGTTTTTCTTATGTTTTCAATGTTTGTGGGTATCGTCCTAGTAAACCCTCACGAGACTAAACTCGTCCACTAGGGACACCTAGGGGTTTAAAGGCTTGTGTCACATGCTAAGTGCCACCGTGATTTCCTACGAAAATGGATTAGATTAGATTTTCTTATTTTATTTTTATTGAGTCGTTGCTAGGGACTAGCAACAATCTAAGTGTGGGGGTGTGATAACTCGTATAATTATATAGTTTTTAGTTATGTTTTATTATTGTTTTGTGTCAAATACGAGTTATTATTGTTTAGTCTAATTGTGTTTATGATCTTTTATATTTTTATTTGGTGTTTTTCACAAGTTTCTTTGAGTGATTTCAGATTACTAGAATTAAGGGCAAATCCAGTTCAGTTCCAGTTCCGACACCTTTTTCCATATCAGCTATATTTGGAGTTTCACTGAAGCAATAAGGCTGAAATTTTAACCGTGAAAAGTTAAGAGGCATATCTATCTTTTTCATGTTTTACACTTCTTGAAACGGAGTCGTTTTCCCTAGCGAAATCAACCATCAAGTTGGCTGATGTGCAATGACGTCTGTCCTGAGCAGTTTTCGCATTTTGACCATATCGTCCGATACACATCAGAAAATGAGCTGATTCCAACGGCTATGGATCACTAACTGATAGGGGAACATTTGTCTAGAAGACCATGTGATCAGATAAAGCCTCCAATATTGAAGAAATCGACCATCAAGTTGGCTGATGTGCAATGACGTCTGTGCTGACCTGTTTTCGTATTTTGCCCATATCTTCTTCTCCACATCAGCAAATGAGCTGATTCCAACGGCTATGAATCAGTAACTCATAGGGGAACATTTTTCTAGAAGACCATGTGATCAGATAAGGCCTCCAAGATTGACAAAATCGACCATCAAGTTGGCTGATCAAAATGGTCATACAATATGACGAAAATTGTTAGAAAAATGCACCCACCTATTATACCTACCTTTGAAATTTGTAAAGCTTGTCTCTTGTCATTTAGCCCTCCAAAATGTGTATAAATAGAGGGCCTTGGATGATTGTAGAGGATCATATTGTACATAGGTAGGATATTAGCCATTGTAACAAAATTCTCTAAGTTTTCTTCTTCTTTCTTTTCTCTAGTTTTCTTTTTCTTTAGAGAGAGCAAGAAGCTGGATAATTAATATTCTTCTTCTTCTTCTTTCTTTCTTTTATTTTCTTCTTAGATTCTCTTTAATTTTATGTTTATGTTTACAATGCCTATGCTAGGCTAAACTTCTATTTGGTTAAGGGTGATTTCAAAGCCCTAGACATGTTTTGTGATTGATTTTCAGATTCTATCTATCATTAATTTTCTATCAAAGTTGCTTATGTTCTTCTACAAGAATTGTTCATGATGTTGTCTTGATTTATTTAGGTGTACAACTAGATAGATCTTGATAATTATCTATTGCTAGTTTAGGAGTCTTGATCCGTGTAATTGTCTTGATTTCCTATTCATAAGTGGCAATTTGTGATTAATGATTATGGTCAAGTTTTCAATAATTGCAAAGTGGAACATAACCTAAGTTGAACAATCCGAGCTTATGTGTTTGTTGCTTAGATCAACCTATCTTTCTCATCATAAAGCTGCCATTAAATTGAATTTAGAGAGCTTATTCTAGGTTGTTTAATGGTTAGAGATTAAATAGAGAGCTTGTTCTATTTAACGACAAACTAAGGAAAGATTGGGGTAACAGAGCTTGTTGTTATCTACGGTTGTTAACTTTGATAGTTGGTTGATATTGATAGATCTGAAATTGATTCTTAATGATGTCTAGTGGTGGAGAATGAAACCTTAACCATATTTTTCATATTTGATTCTTCTTACTTACTTGTTTTCTTACTTTTAGTTTGCTTATTTTTTATATTTATTTTTATTGGCTGGTTATACCGCCTAATTTGTATATTAACTTTGTTTTATTTTTATTGGCTGGTTATACCGCCTAATTTAGTATATATATTTTTATTGGCTGGTTATACCGCCTAATTTAGTATATATATTTTTATTGGCTGGTTATACCGCCTTGCATCTTATTCTTATTATTTACTTTAGTTTAAATCTGGCTTCAAAAACCCCTTTTCTTTTATTGTTTTCTTTGAACGTAAGTTATAAACTATTAACTTATAAACTAAAACCCAATCCCTGAGGACTCGACCCTTGCTAACTACTATACTTACAATTGATCTTTTTAGTGCAAGGTTAAATAAGATACACTCTTTTGGGTGCATCAGACTCCATGGATAGCTCCTATGCCAAAATTGTACAAGTGTGGAGATAAAGCTTCTGTTCCATTATTGGGAGTATGGGGAGGAGTGAGCTACGCACCACTGCTAGTACTAAGACAATCGAAATCTTGTCAGTTTACTCGTACAACCCATGACCTTAGTGGTTTATAATTTGCTTATGCAGAAGATGGGTACTCGGGAAAGGTACGTGAGATTGTAGTAGCATGGAAGGAAACTCATCAGGTAGAGGTGGCTAGATATGACGACATCGTCACACCTGATTACTTGGTATGGAGGGAATTGAGGGTTAATGATAGGTTGTTGACATCAAATGAAGAAGGGGTCCAGTTCATGAGTCCACCACCTAAGGAAATACCATCGGAGTTAGAAATTGCAAAGTTGGAATTTTGAAAAGAAATGGCCTAAATGAGTAAAGAGATAGCCTGACTTCAAGAAGAGATTGAGGACATGAAAAATAGGGAATCAGCTTGGGAAAAAGAAATGGAAAGGATTAAAAGAGAAAGAGACACTGCCAAGGGCGATCTTCAGGAATTACACTTGGAAAACAAAAGGTACTGCTTCGAGCTCAGATTTGAAGAGACCCTCAAGACTTCTGGGGAATGGGAGCCAGAAGTCAAAAACCTCAAGAAGGAGAGTAACTATTAAAAATAGATAGCGAGGCATGAAGAAGCCCGAGCCAATCAGCTTGAGAAGCAAGCTAAAGAAAGCTTACACAGTGATGTTTCTGCTGACATGTCAAGGAGCCATGAACAAGTAGGGGTCAAATTGAAAAGCAAGGCAATCAAAAGGAGACTGTGAAAGCAAGCCTAAGATCTGAGGGAGTTACTATAGGACTATTATTTTGTAAACAGCACTTTGAAATAGATAGGTGAATTATGGATTTGTCTTAAAAGTGATCTTTTTATTTTATCTTTGATGTATTTAGTTCCAGGAAATCAATGAAAGGTCGTTCAGTTGGAATTATCCCGGGGCCAATACTTTCAAATGCATTCATATTTTTTATATATTTTGTTTGTTCATTTGTACATTTATTCACAGTTATAATCATTCATTTTTTTTATGATTATTCATTCATATTCATATACTTAGCCACTTATTTATTCATTTTACTTTTTCATTCATTTCATATTTATATACTTAGCCACTTATTTATTTATTTTACTTGTTCATTCATTTATTCTTTCATATTCATATACTTAGACATTTATTTATTCATTTTATTTGTTCATTCATTCACATTTAGTCATTCATTCATTTTTAATAAAATATAAAAAATGTTTCAATAAACTCTAATCCATGATTTTTTAAAACTTAAGGTAAAATCGGGTGCACTCTAAAAGAAACAGGTTTTTGACAATGCTAAAACACTAGATCTCAAGCTAGGATCATGGAGAATGATCATCTTGCTCATATTGAGGGGATGGAACGGGTTCAAAGGGAACTACATGAATAGCTAGTTAAGTCTTAGGAGGAATCAAGGGAACAAATGGCTAAACTCATGGAAATGATGAACGCCATGATGAGACAGAAAAGGCCGAGGGAGAATTCTTCACAATAAAAAAGGTGATAAATGAGGAAGATCAACCTAAAATCATGCAGCAGAAGGGCCAAGCATCCTAGCATGTGGGAAATGAGCTGCCAATTGGGGTAGCCTCTTATGTTTATATCCAACCAGCGACTGAAGCACATAATTATGCTCCTAGAAAAGGTAATATTGGGGATGACCCAAGTGATATTATTGATGTTTCGGACTTTGAGGAACTGGCTGAGAAAGAAAAGCACAGTTGGCTGAGCTGAAAAAGATGGAAATTATAAAATCTCAAAAGAAATATCAATTACTGGTGGAGAGATTAAGAGCAATAGAAGGGGCAGAGTTTTTTGGCAGTCTAGATGCCAAAGAAATAAGCTTGGTACATGGCTTGGTGATTCCTTCCAAGTTTAAAGTACCCGATTTTGAGAAATATAATGGGACTACCAACCCATCAGCACACATGACCATGTACTGCAGAAAAATGACAAGACATGATGATGATGATGAAAAATTGCTTATCCACTATTTTCAGGATAGCTTGACGGGGTCAACAACCTGATGGTATAATCAACTGACTCGGACTAAGATCCGTTCTTGGATGGATTTAGCTAGGGCCTTTATGGAGCATTATAAGCATGTATCTAATACGGTACCTGACAGGCTATCACTGCATAACATGGAAAAGAAGACTATTGAGAGTTTCAAGGAGTACTCTCAAAGGTGGAGGGTCCTAGCCACTCAAGTGCAACCCCTTTTAACCAGCAAAGAGACAACGGTGCTTTTATTCAATACTTTAAAGGACTGTATTATGACAAATTGGTGGGGCGTGCCACTAAAAATTTTGCGGATATGGTTATATCCGGCGAAACGATTGAGACTGCCATCAAAAATGGAAAAATGGAGGGGGGTGAGTCTGCCACTCCGAAGAAGGTATTTCTTGCTAAGAAGAAAGAGGAAACTCACGCAGTTAGCATCAACCAATATCCCTATGCACCTCCTACACCATATACACCTCCCAGGCCCTATACTCTTTCTATATCCTATGCACCTCCTACACCCTACACATCTTACCCGGGGTATAATCCTTACTACCCCAATATGAACCACCTTACTCAAAATCCATTCCCTTATACCAATATACCACAGCAGCCTTTTCCAACTAGCGTGTCCCCACAGATAAACCTTCCCTGAAACACTATCCCAAACACCCAGGGTACCGTGCACAGCAACTAACGTTCACCAAGGAATGATCAAAAACCCTCATTTGACCTGATTCGTACCACTTATGGTGAACTATATCCCAAATTGTTGCAGGGTCAACTTGTTGCACCTATATACCTTGAACCTTTGACACCACCATACCCAAGGTGGTACAACATAAATGCTAACTGCGCATATCACGCGGGGATTCAGGGACATTCAACTGAGGATTGCATTGCCTTTAAAAGAAAAGTCCAAAGTTTGATCAACTCTGAGGTTATGGAATTCGGATCAAAGAATGTGCCAAATGTAGCGGGAAATCCATTGCCCGATCATGCTAAGAATCGAGTAAATGCAATATTGATAGGGAAGTCAGAAGGGTAAAAAGGTATGTCAGTGAAGTCAAGACTCCAATGATAAAAGTATGGGTCAAAATGGTTAAAGTATAAATGGTGGAGGATGGAGACAGTTTAAAAATGGTTGCAAACAAGGTAGAGAATTGGTGCCCGCTCCATAGGTGTAAAGGTCATATCATATAGGAATGCGAGGACTTTCTGGCTAAAGTCCAAAAGATGATGGATGAGGACGAGGCCCAGTTTTACAAGGAAATAGATGAGCAAGTACAGGTTATTGAGAATACAGCTAGCTACGAGGTAGGAAGACCTTTGATAATCTATTACGATGAACCAGAGGATAAGGTTATACCTGTTGTTGAGGAAATTGCGCCTAAGTTAATCATAGAATTGCCTTCTTTCTTTTCATACAAGGAAAACAAAGCTGCACCGTGGAAGTATGACTGCAGCATGGTTATGCCAGGGTCTTCAAGTCAGCAAGATATTACAGGAGTGGGGCACTTAACACGAAGTGGAAGGTGTTATGCCCTTGAGGTTGTTGAACAGGGATCAATGAGAAATGATGGAGGAATGGATAAAGGGAAGAAGGCAACTGAACCAATCCATATTGAGATGGATTTTTCAAAAGAAGTAGGAAAGGGGGCAGCCCGGTTAACAAGATAAAAGAGCTGGTGAACGAAAAGGAGGCTTGCGAGTTTTTAAAATTCATAAAGCATAGTGAGTATAGTGTGGTCGAGCAATTGCAGCGTCAACCAGCAAGGATTTCGATCCTATCATTATTGCTGAATTCGGAGCCACACAGAAATGCCTTGTTAAGAGTTCTAAATCAAGCATATGTGGCCAATACATATCGATGGAGAAACTAGATAGGCTGGTGGGAAACATTGTAGCAAACGATCACATATATTCCAGTTATGATGAAATACCACCTAATGGTATTGGATCAACAAAGGCTCTTCATATAACAACCACTTGCAAGGGGCACATACTACTAAGGGTGCTTTTGGAGAATGGATCTTTGTTAAATGGGATGCCCTTGGCAACCCTGTCCAAATTACCAGTTGATATTTCTTATATGCTGCCAAGTTGTACGGTGGTTAGAGCTTTTGATGGAACTAGACGGGAGGTAATGAGAACTATCGAGGTCCCGATGGAGATTGGTCGTTGTACCTATAAGGTGAACTTCCAAATTATGGATATTACCCCATCCTACAATTGCTTGTTGGGAAGGCATTGGATACATTCAGCAGGGGCTGTACCCTCATCTCTCCACCAAAAGCTTAAATTTGTGATGGAGGGACGTTTGGTCACTGTATCGGGAGAAAAGGACTTCATAGCCTCTGTGTAGACACCAAATTTTGTCCGGACCATTAAATCAGGTATGTTTTCTTCCTAAATTGATGATTCAAAATGCAAAAAGGATTTTCTCACCCTACAGGTGGTACTCCGAGACTCAGTCTAAGAAAGCAGACAGAAAAAGTAAAACTCGAAAAAAGTCAATATCG
This sequence comes from Fremontodendron californicum, assembly GCA_030761205.1. NCBI lineage: Eukaryota > Viridiplantae > Streptophyta > Magnoliopsida > Malvales > Malvaceae > Fremontodendron > Fremontodendron californicum. Next base: position 16,848,002 of record JAULJL010000006.1, on the reverse strand, counting down.
AAAAAGTCAACCCCAAAAAGTCAACTACTAAAAAATTCAATCCACTTTCAAAATCAAGATTTGAAGTTCAATTGAAAGATGGTGAAAGAATTTTGATAATCCGAGGTCTACATTGAAAGATATGGAGTTCGAAAGTTGGGTTACGAAATCAAAGTAGAAAGGAAACCCTAGTTCGAGAAATTTGTGGAAAAGTGCTTGAACGATCAATTTGGTCGAAATTGAAGGTCCCAAATGAAAGATAAGCACAATCTATGGGTAATGGAGAAGCTACTTGGAAAAAAACTGAAAGAAAAGTCAAATCGAAAGAAAATTGAGAATTAGGGTTTTTGATGGATTTCGGTGAAATATGGAAGAATTACAGAAATTGCCCGATTCGATTAGACTAAAGCCCCTAATTGATGAGGAGCGGTTAAACAATAGTAGCCCAGGGCTCAGTTTGAAGAAAATCTAAAAATCGAACTTGTATTGAGCAAAACCGGGCTTCGGAGGCAAAAGGCAAAATTGGAAAATTTGGGAAAATAGAAAATGAACTCCAAAATTTTTGAAAATTTGCAGATCTCATTCTTAAATCATTTCGAAGAGATTGGAAAAATAAAATCTTGATTTGGAGTTCGTTTGCAAAATGGCCAAATCTCGGATCCACTATGCAGAAATTCAAAAGGATAAATCCCGAAAAAAGATAGTAAATGAGCTCCAAAAATTCTAAAAATTTGTAGATCTCATTATTAAATTATTTGGAAGAGATTGGCACTATAAAATCTTGATTCGGAGTTCGTTTGCAAAATGGCCAAATCCCGTATCCACTATGCAAAAATTCAAAAGGATAAATCCCGAAAAAATAGTAAATGAGCTCCAAAAATTTTGAAAATTTGCAGATCTCTTTTTTAAATTATTTGGAAGGGATTGACAAAAGAAAATCCGGAGTCGGAGTTTCTTTGCAAAATGGCCAAATCCTGGGTCCCCTATGTAGAAATTCAAGCAGATAAATCCTGAAAAAATAGCAAATGAGCTCCAAAAATATTGAAAACTTCCAGATCACACTTTTAAATTATTTGGAAGAGATTGGTGAAGAAAAATTTGGATTCGGAGCTCGTTTACAAAATGACAAAAGTTCGAGTGCATTAAGGGGCAATTTTGGAAATAAATCTGAAACAAATAGCAAATGGACTCAAAAATTTTGAAAACTTCCAGAATTCAATTTTTTTATTATTTTGGAAGTATTGAAAAAAGAAAATTTTAATTTGGAGTCGGTTTGCTATTTATTTAGGTCCAGCGGTCAAAAATGGTTATTTTATCGAAGAAACCGAAAAGGGAAAATTTGTAATTAAGAAAAATATGAAAGAAGAAGGAATTGCTGGGATTTTACCTCCTTTGACCAGCCAGCATAGAAGAAAAGAAGGAAGCTTGATCAATTTAACTCCTTTGTCACTATTAAGACCACATGCAACCACTAGTACCTTGCAAATGGCTTAGGTGCCTTGTAGAAAAGTTGAATGCACCACCCAATGGCCAAGTTTAAATGCCAAGATGACATTTTTATTTGTCATGAAAGAACCCTCATCTAATGGCCAATAATGGAAGAAAAAAGATGAGCACAATTCATCCAAAGGTAGGTATCCATTCGGCGAAGCAATGGAGTGCATGGGATTGTCTCTTTTCATCCAATGGCTTAGGCCATCTACAAGGGCTGAATACACATGTTAAGGGCTGCATTTAATCTACAATATGTCATTTTTATGTTGTCCTCATCCAATGACCAAGAATGGAAGAGCACAACTCATCCAAGGGTAGGCACTCAAAGGGCCAAGCAAGGGAGTGCATGGGATTGGTCCTCTTTTTCATCTAAGGGCTGAGGTTATTACAAGGGTTGAGTACACATATTAAGTTAAGCTATCAATTGGAAAGATGACATTTTTATGTTGTCATGAAAATATCTTAATCTAAGGGACAAGATTGGAGGAGAAAAAGAGCAAAAATCCATCCTATGGTGGAGGGGCCATTCGGCCAAGGCTAAGAGAGGGGGGGAATGTTTTATTTTTCCTTAAGTGGCTGAGCATTTGAGAGGATAGGTCAGTAGCTAATTGAGAAAAAAAAAGGTTACATGCATGTTAGGACTGTGAGATGATGTCAAAATGATACAAATAAATTAACCAATGATTACACGAAATTGGTGGGATCTAAATCTTGATTATTCAAAAATCTCATTATGCAAGATTTGCCTCCAAATTTAATCTACAATATTTAGAAACATGTTTTTTGCTATGAAAAAACAATCATATTATTTTCAAAAGAATTTCGGAGTAGTGGGTCCTACTATGGTACAATATGCAAATGTTCAAGTAACACTACAGGTTTTATGAAATCATCAAATGAAATTATTATTACCATCTATTTATTGCAAGGAATGAGATCAAAAATACAACGATAAAGGTACATGCTCTATTCACACATGCATGAAATGTGCAAAATGCAAAAATGCTTGAAAAAGAAGGTTTGTATTTTGAATTTCAAAAGGTTAGTGAACACTTGCCCCAACAATATCTACTTATATAGGCATCACGGTGCCTTTGGGGCGGAGTATCACACTTATTACGGGCGATGTACGTTTATCTTTGCCCGATCTACCATACTTATTCAGAGTGTAAAATAGGTAATAAAAGGTTTAGAAATGTCCCTCCATGTGTTCTTATCTTTGGTATCTAACGAAAATCCGGCATGGCTTCGCCTAGGTTCACTATATGAAGGTGAATCGGTTCTAAGGCCCCGAATTGTTCCTCCCTGTCGCCGGTGAAGGCTAGCAAGGTACCCCGATAAAAGCGGGTCCAATTCGTTAGAGTATATTTTCCAATGCCCGTACGGAGGATTATCACGAAGGCATTAGGTACTTTATACTCCGAAAGTGTTTCACTAGCCCATACGGAGGATCATCACGAAGGCGTAGTTACTTTACTCCCACTTAAAAGGACGGAACCCGGGTAGAGGATTCATGTTATGCAAATGCAAATACAGTGTGTGCGGAGGAACAAAACAAACCTGTCACCACCTATTCTACACCCTTTATTCTAAATACCCCACTAAAATCAAACAATGTAAAGCATCAATCAAGCAAACATATAAATATATGCAACAAAATAACTAAAGAAGAAATAATAATATGAATGCACATGAATATGGACATATTTAAAAACATTTTATTATTTTTTGAAATTATCCTTATTTTTTTAAAAAAATGTGGGAATTAAAATTAAATACCAATTAAACCAACAAAACCGAGACTTTGATAACACATGACTAATTCTAGGCCTGACTCTCTAATTGTTCCCAGTGGAGTCGCCAAGCTGTCGCAACCTAAAAAATAACGAGTCTCATCGCAAGACTTTATTATTCATTAAGCGTGACATTAAAAAACCGAGGAAAAGTCGACTTAATTCCTCTAGAAAAATGAAGGTTTTGAAAATGACCTTGAAAAAGACATGGAGTCGCCACCAATCTTTTTTAGCTAGGTGTGATCGGCCATTTATTAAAACCGGTTTTATAAAATATTTTAAAAATTAATTAAAATATTTTTAAAACCAATTTCAAGTCTGCGTTTTAAACCAGAGAAAACAAAGAAACGGGTTCGGGACTCGGTTACGTGCGGGGAAGGATTAGCACCCCCACAACGCCCGTATAAAATGATACCTTATTAATCATGTGTTATCTCAAGTCTCGATAAAAATCGGTTTTAAATTTAGTATTTCAAGTTAATTCCCAATTTAATGAAAAATAATTCCATTTTTTTATTGAAAATGATCCGGAATTTATAAATTCAAAATTTTCCTGTATTCCCCAACAAACGTGGCAAAATATCGAAATTTTTATTAGTTTTGGAATACTTTCCGAATTATTCTCATTTTTGAAAGAAAGATATTCCTTTATTAATGATAATTGATGAAATTCCCTCCAGCAAACCCGGTAGAGAACTCATGAATTATTTTAACTCGGGAATATCTTTATTTTTATTGAAAAATCATTATCCTTTTGAAAACATTTTAAAAGATATGAATATGTATATGCATGACATAAATAAAATGACATAGCAAAATCTAAATAATATAATGCAACCTAAATGATATGACATAATTTGAATGCCTTAGCATATTCTAAATGAAATGAAATGTCCTAAGTTATATGACATATTCTAAATGAAATGAAATGACCTAGGTAACATAATATATTCTATATGAAATGTAATATCCTAAATCATATGATATATTTTAAATGAAATAAAATAAAATATCCTAAAGGACATAATATATCCTAAATGAAATGAAATGACCTAGGTAACATAATATTTTCTATATGATATGAAATAATTTAAATGACATGGCAAATATGAATGATATGGCATATAATTTAAATGATATGGAATATAAAATAATGCTATCATATAATATGCACGGAAATAAAATTGCAAATAATAATGCATGAACATAGTATATGCTAAATAATATAACAAAAAATAATTAAATAAAAAGCATAGGATATCATGAAATATTCCAAATCATATAATAAACAATATAACATAACTCAAAATCATAACAATATCATAGAAATTATCATAGCAAAAATCACATATTATGTAAAATGCATGAATATGGAAAAATGCAATGCATGAAAATGTATATTTTCCTTTATTTGAGGAAATCCGTATATCTAAAAAGATATCCGGCTACCTTAGGAAAATATGTCAAATTAAATGTTCTAAAATCAAAATACTTTGTGATTGTTTGAAAAAAATTTTGAAAAGCTTAGATTAAAAAAAAAATAAAAAAAAAACTGGGTTAAATCTTTTTTAAAATTGCTCTAATTTTCTAAGTTTAAAATCCCGGACTTGACCACCCTTGACCCGAGACTTAAAAAATCATTTTTAGAGTTTAAAAAGGCTTAGAAACTACCCAAAGTCAGTAGCTAACCTTCCTAATCAGCCCCCTCTAAGTAACTTAACCAAAACAGAAAAATGATTTTTCTTTAAATTCAATTCTGACTCCGCTGTCCAGTTTTAAGCAACGATTTTTTACCCTATCTGTAAAAATTCAAAAAATTCTGAAAAAAATTATTGGAGACTTAGGACATGTAAAACTACACGGAAAAAAATCAGCTTAATTTCTGTTTAAAGATGAATGCCTAGAAAAATAGGTAAAGTACGAGTACTGGGTGAAAAAACTGTTTTGCCAAAATACATTTTTGTCTTTGATAAAATCATTTAAAAATCAAAGTAAAATTATTTAAGACTCACAAAATGACTCAAAAACAGTAGCTAAGACTTTTTGAAAGTTAGATAAAAATTAGCTAAGTAAAAAAAATCACAAAGGTAGAATAATTAATTTGACAAAACTTAATTTTCCACAAGTGTACTCAAGAGAGCATGACTTTGAATCATTAATTGGCTCAAGTCATTAGTCAAGTGGCATGAACATGAAATGCATGAAAAATTACAGCAAATATGATGCATGAAATGTATGAGTTTAAACCTAAATGTCATGGAAAAATGCATGGCATCCATATAGTGACCTAGACCTAAATGAACTTGCATGGCATTTAATACAACCTAGGTCTAAAATGCATGAACATGCATGGCAAATAAACCAAACCTAATAACTAAAACATGCATGGCATTTTCACAAACACAAGGCATGCTTAAACTAAAAACTCAACCAAATATCATGCAAATGCTAACCTATCAACTAACATAGCAAAAATGCAACACACAATGCAAAACACATGGAGTAGCCGAATGGCCTCAAGCTCCAACAAGCATGGCATTTTCACAAACACTTGGTATACTTAAACTAAATACTCAATCAAATGTCATGCAAATGCAAACCTACCAACTAACATTGCAAAAATGCAACACACAATGCAAAACACATGGAGTAGCCGAATGGCCTCAAGCTCTAACAAGCATGGCATTTTCACAAACACTTGATATGCTAACATGCTCAACTAAAATATATCACTCAAATCATGCAAACACAAAGTAGAGATACTAAAACCAAACAAGCATTTTCACAAACACTTGATATACTAACATGCTCAACTAAAATATAACACTCAAATCATGCAAACGCAAGGTAAAGATACTCACAAGCATTTTCACAAACACTTGATATACTAAATAAAAAACATCAACAAATTTAAACATTATGAAAACAGAAAATAAAAATGCAAGAACATGATATTTAAATCATAAATGGCAACAAACAAAGCAACCAAATTAAAATATGACTCAAGTATGAAGTAGAATAACACTTACAACATCAAGATTAAAGAAAATAACATAAATGACATGATAAAATAAACAAAACAGCAACATTAATAAAAAAATGTAGGCCATTCGGCCATGGTGAGAAAAATGTAAAAAAAAATTGTAAAACAAATATTTAAGAAATATATGAAGAAATAACTTAAGAAGAACAATAAAAAAAACACTTATTTAAAAAGGAAACTCACCAAATAGTAATCAAAATAGCAAAAACAAGAATGGAAAATCAAGAAAGTGCAAGAGTTGGTGGTCAAGAGCAACCTCAAGAAGCTATATTTCAAACTTTATCTGTTCAAACCTTCCTTTATTTTCTAAACTTTTTCTTTTTACTTTCAACCAAAGAGAGAAAAACTAAGAGAAATCAGCAAAATGAAGTGTGTAAATGAAAATTCTGCACCTCCCCTTAATGCTGGCAGAATCTTACCTCTCTCCTCCCCTAGGATGTTGTCATTTTGATTCCATCCAACTTCCATCCAAGGGCTAGTGATTCAAGGTGAAAAATCATGAAATTATCACCCTTAGATTAGCATATCAGCTGTCCATAACTACAGCTATTCAAGAATAATGTTGACACTCTCCTTTGGCCTATGTGGCTTAATCACAATGGCTTGATCAAAAAGAATCTCTAACTAACTCTTAATTCTTGGCCATTTGATTGAAAAATCAGAAGCTTCCTCCTTCCTTTCGGTCTTGGCAGGCCAGCACTTCTCTTTTCCAGCCCAAGTCTAATTTTTTGAAAGGCCAAAAGAAGCCCTTTTCTGTTGCTTGGTTGAAATGACCGTTTTGCCCCCCGGATGCAAATAAATATCAAACGGACTCAAAATGAATTTTTATTTTTTTAATACTTTCAAAATAATAAAATATTGAATTTTGGAAGTTTTCAAAATTTTTCGAGTCCGTTTGCTATTTATTTAGATTTTTTCTTCCAAAAATGCCCTTTCATGCCCCCATATTTTACCATTTTTAAAACGAGCTCCAAATCAAGATTTTTCTTCACCAATATCTTCCAAATAATGTAAAAGTGTGATCTGGAAGTTTTCATAATTTTTGGAGCTCATTTGGTATTTTTTCGGGATTTATCTGCTTGAATTACTACATAGGAGCTCGGGATTTGGCCATTTTTTCAAACGAACTCCGAATCAAGATTTTGTTTTTCCAATCTCTTCCAAATAATTTAAAATTGAGATTTGAAAAATTTCAGAATTTTTGGACCATTTGCTATTTTTTCGAGATTTATCTTTTTGAATTATTGCATAGGAGGCTCGGGATTTGAACATTTTGCAAACTAACTCCGAATCAAGATTTTCTTTTTCCAATATCTTTCAAATAATTTAAAAATGATATTTGCAAAATTTTAGAATATTTGGAGCTTATTTGCTATTTTTTCGGGATTTTCTTTCTTGAATTACTACATGAGAAGCCTGGTTTTGGACATTTTGCAAACGAACTCTGAATCAATATTTTCTTTCGCCAATCTCTTCCAAATGGTTTAATAATGAGATTTGCAAATTTTCAGAATTTTTGGAGTCCATTTGCTATTTTTCCCAAATTTTCCAATTTTGCCATCTCACCTTTGAAACCCGGTTTTGCTCAAAACAAGTCCGATTTTCAGATTTTCTTCAAGCTGAGCCTTGGGCTATCCCTTTTTAATCATTCCTCATCCATTGGGGGCTTTGGTCTTACCAAGTCGGGCCATTTCTGTGATTCTTCCCGATTTCACCGAAATCCACCCAAAACCCTAATTCTTAGTTTTCTCCCGGATTGACTTTTCTTTTAGTTTTCTTTCAAGTGGCTTCTCCATTACCTGTAGCCAATTCTTATCTTTCATTTGGAACCTTCAATTTCGACCAATTCGACCATTTAAGCACTTTTCCCAAAATTTCTCGGATTAGGGTTTCCTTTCTACTGAATCTCCAAATCCCAACTTCCGAACTCCATATCTTTCGATGTAGACCTCGGATTATCAAAATTCTTTCGCCATTTTTCAATTGAGCTTAAAATCTTGATTTTGATAGTGGGTTGATTTTTTCAATAGTTGACTTTCTGGGGTTGACTTTTTTCGGGGTTGACTTTTTTCAAGTTTGAATTTTTATGCTCGCCCCCTTAAACTAAGTCTCGGAGTACTACCTGCAGGATGAAAAAAGTCTTTTTACATTCTAAAACATCAATTTAGGAAGAAAACATACATGTTTTAGTGGTCCGGACAAAATTAGGTGTCTACAGCTGCCCCTCTTTGGCTATTGCTGAGAATCAGGAATCAGGCAAAGATAAACAAACACTAATTTTGTATGGTCAGTGAAATCACATGTGAGGGAAAGGGGTCTTCTTTTTCATTTCTTCATTTTTTTTTCATTTTTTTCATTTTTTCATTTTTTTTAAAGCTGTAAACTGACGATTTTGTCTTTAAATTAAATTCCCTGACTAATCAAGGCTCGACCCGTCTTAAGGAAACAAATTCGATTTGCAAGAAAAGAAATGACCTCGATGATGGTCTCGGGGTCTTAACCTATCTTATTCTCAGCTATGTTTAAAATTCTGGGTATCTCCTCCAGAAGCTTCGGCTATCACCACCAAAGTCTTGCTCATTTTTAAAACTGTAAAACTCTGAATATCTCCACCAGAGGCTTTGGCTATCACCACCAAAGACTTTCTACCTTTTCAAAATTTGTAAAATTCTGGGTATCTCCTCCAGAAGCTTCAGCTATCACCACCGAAGACTTTCTCACTGTTTAAAATTTGTAAAAATTCTGGGTTTCTCCTCCAGAAGCTTCAGCTATCACCACCGAAGACTTTCTCACTGTTTAAAATTTGTAAAAATTCTGGGTATCTTCTCCAGAAGCTTCAACTATCACCACCGAAGACTTTCTCACTGTTTAAAATTTGTAAAAATTCTGGGTATCTCCTCCAGAAGCTTCAGCTATCACCACCGAAGACTTGTTCATTTTTTTTCTTTTTAAACGTGTTAAAATTCTGGGTTTGGTGAGTTCAAAATAAAAGAAAGTACCTCGACGGTGATCTCGGGGCTCGACTCATTTGAGAAGCAAAACGAGTTTGATTATACCTGAAAGCTTTAAGAGATGATGCAAATGCTTCATGATGCAAATGCAAATGTCTTTAATTATTGCAAACGCTTCTTGATGTAGATGAAAATGACTTAACTAGTGCAAATGTCTTTGATGCAAATGTAAATGACTTGATTTGATGCAAATTTTCTTGATGCAGATTCAAATAACTTAAATTTATGCAAATGCTTATTGATTTAGATGCACATGCTGAATAAAATTCTGGGTAACTCCTCTAGAAGAAGGTTTCTCTTTCAAAATTATAAAACCCTAGATATCTCCACCAGAGGCTTCAGCTATCACCACCGAAGACTTGTTCACTTTTAAAATTTGTAAAATTCTGGATATCCCCACCAAAAGCTTTAGCTATCACCACCAAAGGTTTGCTCATTGTAATATTCTCGGTAACTCCTCTAGAAGCTTTGGCTATCACCACCAAAGACTTGATCATTGTAAAATTCTGGGTAACTCCTCCAGAAGAAGATTTCTCATTTTTTCGAAATTATAAAACCCTGGATATCTCCACCAGGGGCTTCAGCTATCACCACCGAAGACTTGTTCACTTTTAAAATTTGTAAAATTCTGGATATCCCCTCTAAAAACTTTCGCTATCATCACCAAAGGTTTGCTCATTGTAAAATTATGGGTAACTCCTCCAGAAGCTTTGGCTATCACCACCAAAGACTTGCTCATTGTAAAATTCTGGGTAACTCCTCCAGAAGAAGATTTCCCATTTTTCAAAATTATAAAACCCTGGATATCTCCACCAGAGGCTTCAGCTATCACCACCGAAGACTTGTTCACTTTTAAAATTTGTAAAATTCTGGATATCCCCACCAGAAGCTTTGGCTATCACCACCAAAGGTTTGCTCATTGTAAAATTCTGGGTAACTCCTCCAGAAGCTTCGGCTATCACCACCAAAGACTTGCTCATTGTAAAATTCGTGTTGAAAATTTTACCCAGAAGCTTTGAGAAATGATGCAGATGCACATGTCCTTAACAAGGTGCTCATGCTTCATGGTGCAAATGTAAATGGCTTGGATTGATGTAAATGTTTCTTGGTGCAAATGCAAAAGGCTTGGATTGATGCCCATGTTTCATGATGTAGATGCCCCTACTAATTATGTTCATGTAACTGGTTTATGAATGGTGTAACTACATTTACCACACAAAAATGAAAATGCAATGATTTTAGAAATGATGCAATTGCTTGAGATGACGCAAATGCGAATTCCATGAAGAATGTAAATGTAAAGGTAAAATGCAGATGCTTATGGAATAATGCCAATGCAAATACCCATGAATGATGCAAATGCTTGCCGACACTGTGCAGATGCAATAGCTCGATAACGAGATGAGTGCTCATGAGTGATGCAAATGCCCCCGGTTGTTTTTCTAGACTTTGGCTTAGCCTTTCAAATTCATTTTTCCTCTTCAAATTAGAGTATATCTTCAATTCATTTTGGCTATTCTCTTTGCCCCAATAGTTTTCAAAATTTCATCCACAGAGATCTGAACCAGGTTCTATTTCTTCTTCTCATATCTGGAAGTCAAGACCTATCCTGGTAGTTCTATACCTTTGGGTTAGAAAAATCCTTGTCTCATGTGAACATCAAAATGGGTATTTCAAAAAAATATCTTTATTTGTTTTCTCATTTTGAAAACTTTTCAACAAAAAATATTAACCCCACAATGTGTGATGTACAAATCTTTTGAAGACTGGTGATCATTGTTAGAAATTTCTCTAAGTATCAATCTGGGTTTTTTCAACTGGGATTGGCAAGGCTTGGTATAACAAGATTCTGGCTTTTTCAGGAAAACTTCACGACAAAAATGTGTATCCCTTCTAGGCTCACAAATGGAACAGGTTTTATAAATCATGAATTCATTGAGAACCAAGCAAATTCAACATTCTTTTAGCTTCCATATCAAGGCATTTTGACAAGCGTCAAGATTGGCCGAGATGTTTAAACTGGAAGGTTTAATCTTAGAAGGAAAAAGTTTCAGTTTTTGAAGTCAATCATCCAAATGAGAGTTGACAATTTGGGGGGTTCAGGAATTCCTAGATGTTCCTCGATGACCACTCCTTTAATAAGATCTTTTCTTTTGTGGTATCGGCACTATCATTGATGGCATCAAAAATTCCCATTCTACTCTAGACCGCCCGTTTTTGGGTTTTCGCCCTAGAGTCCCATTCTCTCCAATTTTTCTTTTTTCATTATTTTACCATGCACTTGAGAATTCTAAATTCTTCCTTAGTGAAATGAGAATTTGATGAGATGGGATAAAGTCTGAGGAAAACCCTTCAAGTTAAACATTTATGCTTGATTAAAATGGACTTTTAAAGCACGTAATGTAGGCCATTGCTCAAGGTTCAGAAAGAAAGGATAAATAGGCCCAAAATATGTGTTTGAGGGTAATTAGATCAAGGATCATTTCTTAAGGAGGATTATCTTTGAAGCATTTGTCCCTTTTGGACTTTTCATTCCTTTTGACTTTTGCGTCTTTTCTTCTTCGTTCTTGACTTTCAATTTGCCATGTCTTTCACATTTTTTCATTTTGCTGCCTTTTTTCAACTGAGTGAGCACGTATTTATTTGGGGCTCCATTTTCTTTGCATCTGTCTTTGAGCTAGGATTCATTCCTCCATGTTCTCTAAAAGATCTTTCCTCGCATTTGCCCTCTAGTGTAGAGGGTGATCCTTGATCAGGGTTCAAAGAAGAAAGATTTTTTTTTGCTCAAAAGGGGTGACTATGGATAATAATTTTTCTCTTGTGAAAGGTATATGAAAGATGGCCATTTCTCACGTCAATCACAAATATTCACATTGAAAAGCAATCCCCAAGGGAAATAGATATTCAGAATTTCATTTTGCACTTTGGAATCATCCGAATTCTCATATGCATGATATAACAAATTTTCCATTTTTCATTTTTCATTGTATGCCCCAATGATTCATGCGTTAGTCCATCTTTTTTCACCATGTATCCATCATTTCCACATATGATGGCCCAATTTGATTAACCATGAGAATTTGTATCAACGAGGAACGTAGCAAGTCTAGGTTTATTTTGAAAAGGTTGAGTTTCCAATTGAGTTCTTTGAAGAGACAAGGAAAATATGACCCAAAAACGGGTTTTGTTTAGGATATGGGATAATTTAGTTTAACCATTGTGCCTTAGGGTGTCAATCATGAAGTGATGTCTGGGTAATTGAAGTTTTATGGTCATTGGAAAAGGTCATGAATGGTTTTAGCACAAATCTTGACACACATCAAATTACCAAAATCTAGATTCTTGAAAGAATGTCTCATTTGTTAGAATTTCAAGGAATTTGAAAATTTTCAAAAAGTTCGCTCCTTTGTTCATAGCCTAGACTAGGATTTACATCCTTTCTTATTCTGTAATGACAATGCATTTTTTTTTTTGTGAAGTTCAATCATTCATATTCCTTGAAGCATTAGGTCTTTCAAGTGTTCTTGATTCAAGGTTTAGGCATAGAGAAGCCCAAAAAAAGAGGGGGGAGGGTGTTGGGTCATGTCTAACAATGATCAACAATATTCTTGAGACTGTCCATTATTAAAAATTCCTTAATGCTTGTTTTTGCAAATTCAAATTATTGTTAAAACACAAAGCATTTAAAATTCAAAATTCATGTAGATGTTAACATGAGACAAGTGCTTTCATCATCATAGTGTATAGAACTACATGTGTCAAAAACCTAATATGATCATGCACCATGTTTCTTATGACACTTGGCTTTCCCATCTTCAAAACTTATCGAACTAGCTTTGATGAGATCCCTGACCTTGTACTTCAAAGCAGGGAAGTTCTCTGTTGAGTGACCTTGATTGCCAGAATGATAACCACAACACTCATTAGCCTCATACAAGCTCGGATAAGAGGGCTTCAGAGGCTCTAATTGCATAGGTGTCACTAGGTGATTCTGGATGAGTTGAGGTAATAATAGCTCACTGTATGTCATAGGAATCGGGTTATCCTGATTTCTTTTTCTCTTTTTATGCCCCCTTTCGATTATTCCCAAGGGTGTTCGATTGATAAACAGATGTAAATTCTGGTGTAGTTGCAGTCTTTGGTTGGTAGGGATAAAAACCTTGAGAGACATTGTTCAGGGTAGACTAAAATGGCGGATACAAGGAGAATTGGGGAGGTGAGGCAAAGCCTTCCACGACTTGGGTACCTTCATTTTTCTTTTCAGATGCCCTATTTTTCTTGGTATTGGATGTTCTATCTCCTTCAATTTTCCCATCCTTGATAGCATTCTCAATCATCTCCCCTAAAATTACCATGTCCGAAAAATTCTTCGTGGTATTGTCGACAAGTATATCATAGTACGGGCCCAGCAGTGTATTCACAAAAATGACAGTGGTTTCCTTCTGAGTTAAGGGCGGTTGTACTTGGGCGGCCAGGCTCATCCATCGTTGCGCATATTCTTTGAAGCTCTGAGTAGCTCTTTTCTTCATATTTTGCAAGGTAAGACGGTCAGGCGCCATGTCAATCATATGCTTGTACTGATTTAGAAAAAACCCTAGCCAGGTCATTCCAAGAGCGAATCTGATCCTTGCTCAACTGACTATACCACCTAATTGCGGATCCACTGAGGCTATCCTGAAAGTAGTGAATCAAAAGCTTATCATTATTTATATGACTTGTCATCTTCCGGCAGAACATAGTGATGTGGGCTGACGGGTCGGTCGTCCCGTTATATTTCACAAAGTCAAAGATCTTGAACTTAGGAGGAATGACTAAATCGAGGACCAAACATCGTTCTTTCGCGTCTAAACTCCCAAATACATCTGTACTTTCTACTGCCCGGAGCCTTTCATCTAACAACTGATATTTCCCTTTAGAATCTGCCAACTCAACCTCATTTACTGCAGCCATTTTCAACTTTGCCTGTTCAGCTGGATCATCTGAGTTTAGGACATTGACGGGGTTAACAGTGTTCTGGGCATCAATCATTATGACCTCATTCTGACCCTTTTGTGTCTCTTACCTTTTCCTGGCGACAAAGTTTTCAGTGTATCCTTTTCCCTTGATTACGGCGGACATCAGCTCCATCAATTTAGTCATCTGATCCTTAGATTCCGCTTGAGACTTTGCTAGTTGTTCTCGTAATTCTTTCTATTCCTTTTCCATTTTTTCCATTCGGGCAACTTGTTCATCCTCAACAACACTAGCATGTATTAAAAGGGTACTCAGTACTTCTTATACCTCTGATTTGAAATGGAAATTCTTTCAAAGACTCCTAAAGCCAAGCCAACTTCTGTTTTATTTCCCCCAAATGTATGTCATGATGAATAAGCCATGATTGCAATTTGATGTATGTGAAGAAATAAAAGAATGATGTATGGACATATATAGTGAAAACATGCTGACCATGTATGTAATAAATGCAACCACGATGCCAACATGTTGCAAGTAAAGAATAAACAAATCAACGCATGGATATATACAATGAATAATCATTTACATTTTAGCGTATTTCCCAATGAATGATCATATACCCTATGAATGCAACACGATGTCAATTATGATACATGCAAACAATGAATGATTGATACAGGGTATATACAAAAAAAAATCATGCTAACCATGTGTGTCATGAATGCGACCTAATGCTTAACATGATGTATGTAATAAGCAAATTAATGCATGGATATATGCAGAAAAATCATGCTGATTATGAATGCATAAATGCAACCTTATGCTAACATGATACATGTATGAATGTATGGTATGACCAATAATTGATCAGATGCAAAATACAAAAGGGAAGATATCACGGAGGAAATAAGAATCGGAGGAACTTAATCATCAACATCTCCTAAATTTGAAACATAATCAATTCATTCCCATATCAAAACATTCACAATGGTATAAACCATGTTTTACAAAATCTGAGCAGTAGCTAAAACTATCTTTACAATCACTTTATTCTTCCTAGCATCCTAAGGCTATAAGAGCCGGCTACTGAATAAGTGAAATCCTATTACATCATATAAGACCGAAGTCTTTCCACCTCAATGCTGTAAATCTCCCAATCCTAATGACGCTTTCCCAGTCCTCTATCAATCAGTGTCGTTGGATCCAATCACTTGGCATCTATAAGAGTTTACACTTTCTTTTTGGATGCTATACAGTCTTCAATTTTTAGCCAACAATTCCATAGTGATAATCACATCTTGCATTTGGATTATACCACATTGGATATGGTGGTAATAGGGATTTCAATGGGACACAGGAAACCATGTGATTTTGGATCAGTATAGGGAGAAGCTCTTGGTAGCTGATTGGAAAGGGATCAAAAGGTCTTTGGGTCTTATCCTGGGGTGGTTTCTTAGTCACACATGGCCTAGGAGTTGGGGCACTTGGTGGTGGCACTAAGGATCGAACCGGAGTGTTTACATAGAGATGTGGCGAAACAGCATAGTAAGGGTATGGATTTGGACACAGGACCTTTGGAGGTTGTACATAGCTCGAGGTTCCTATCCCAGATGCTGGATAAGGTGATTGATGAGGGAAGCAATATGAATTGGGAGTTGGTGGTGATGGAGTGGGATTCAGGAATCTCATAGTGGTCATCCCAATGGACGATTGGACCATAGTAGGGTTGGGATATTGGCTTGGACCTACAACAGTTTGCAGGTATGGTACAGGATCCGAGGTTTCTATCCTTGGTATCAGACTCTCAGGTTTAATCATTTTCACGATTTTGTCCATAATTTCATCAGGATTGCAACCTTTGTGGCATTGACAAGTGCAGGATCTAGCAAGGATTGTATGTTCGGGACTTAATGGTTTTGGTTGATCAGAAGGCGATGTAGAGCCCTGAGAAAGTTCCCCTTTACTCTTACCCATATCCTCAAACATTTTCAACAATTTGGCAAGTTGTTCTTTCATTTCCCAGATTTCATGTCTACATTCGTCTTGGTTGCGTTCCAAAGCACCTAATCGTTCCTCCAATTCATTCCTCATATCTCGAACCCCTTTCATGCAAATGAAAATGTCATGAGATAAAGAATACAATTATGAATGTACATACTCTATTCCTATGTGCATGAATATACTGATGATTAATACATGAACATATACAGAGAAATTATGATGACTATGTATGTTATGGATGCGATCTAATGCCAACATGATGCAGAAAAAAAATGAATAAATTGATGCACAGGTATATACAAATAATGACTATGCATGTCATAAACGTATTCTACAATGAATGACTGTGCATGCTATGATGTCAAAATGATACATGCTAAGACTAAATGAATTAACAGAAAGGTATACACAAAGAATGACCATGTATATCACAAATGTATTCTACAATGAATTGAAAGAAAGGAAGAAAAGCTTTTGTTAAGGTAGCCATTCTACCATTGCTACTACATTTTTTGATTCTTCTTCCTCATGCTTTATTTCTTGTTTTCCATGTGATTTCCTACCATTTTTTTACATCTGTCTTGTGTTCTTGCTTTTCAAAAAATTATTAAAAAAATGGTTAGGCTTCACGATCTTGATGAAAATCAAGTGATAATGGTTAGGGTGGGCTTTGTCCAATATACCAACCATGGAGCTCATCTCCATATTTTTTTTTACCTTAGTTATTTTTTATGATTTTGAGATTTAAAGGCTTCATGACCTTGATGAAAATCAAGAGATAATGGTTAGGGGGGCTTTGTCCAATGTACCAACCATGGAGCTCATCTCTTTGTTATTCATTTGCTTACTTTAACTTGCTTATTTCTATTATTGTTTATCTTTATGTATATTTATATTCTTGCTAACCATCTTGTTCTTTTGACTTATGTCATATTTTTGCATCTTTGGGCTATTGTCATATAGTTTAGGCCATTTCCAATTTTCATATCATCTTCCATAGCATTTAGTTAGGTCATTTTACATGACTTTTCTCACAACACTTTGGTTCCTAGGCCATTCGGCCATGTGTATTTTCTCTAAGCTTTAGGTCATTTTTCTAAGCCATGATATTTGCCATTTCATTTAGACATCTAGGTCATTTTACATGTCATTTAGCTTTAGGCCATTTTAATTATTCCATGTAATTTAAGTTTAGGTCATTTTATTATTCTATGTCATTTCACATGTCATTTAGCTTTAAGCCATTTTTATTATTCCATGTCATTTTACATGTCATTTAAGCATTAGGCCATTTTCATATGCCATGATATTTTTTCATGACATTTAGACATTAGGCCATTTTCATATGCCATGTCATTTCACATGTCATTTAGCTTTAAGCCATTTTTGTTATTCCATGTCATTTTACATGTCATTTAAGCATTAGGCTATTTTCATATGCTTTGTTGTTTTTCCATGACATTTAGACATTAGGCCATTTTCATATGCCATGTCATTTCCCATGTCATTTCCCATGTCATTTAGGCAGTAGGCTATTTTCATTATTTCATGTCATTTGCCATGTCAGTTAGGCACTAGTTCATGCATGTTAAGTTAGGATAGCATTTATTGCCCTGCAAACTCATACTAGGCATTTAGGTTATTTACGCCATGCATTTTCCATATCACTTAGGCTTTAAACCAAGCATTTCATGCATTCACTTTGCTGTATTTTCATGCATTTCATGTCATGCCACATGATTTATGACTTAGGCCAATCAATGGCTCAAAGTCATGCTCACTTGAGCATACTTGTGGAAAATTAAAGAGTTGTCAAATTGATTATTCTATTTTTGTGATTTTTTTACTTAGCCAATTTTTGTCTAACTTTTAAAAGTATTATCTACTGTTTGTGGGTCTTTAGGAGAGTCTCTAACATTTTTACTTTGATTTTTAAATGATTTTATCAAAGGCAAAAAAATGTGCTTTGGCAAAACAGTTTTTCATCCAGTACTAGTACTTTCCCGATTTTTCTGGGCATTCATCTTTAATCAGAAAACTAAGCCAACTTTTTTTCGTGTATCTTAACATGTTCTGAGTCTCCAGTACTTTTTTTAGATTTTTTTGAATTTTTGAAAATAGGTTAAAAAATCGTGTATCAAAACGGGACAGTAGAGGCAGATTTGAATTCAAAAGAAAAACAATTGTTGAATTTGGCTAAGGCATTTAGAGGGGGTTGGTTAGAAGCTTTAGCTACTGTCTTAGTATAGTTTCTAAGTCTTTTTTAAACTTTAAAAATGATTTTATAAATCTCGGGTTAAGGGTGGTCAAGTCCGGGATTTTAAACTTAGGAAATTAGAGCCATTTTTAAAGAGTTTGTCTAGGGTTTTAATCTTCATTTAAGCCTCTTTAAAATTGTTTTCAAACAAACCACAAAGTATTTTGATTTTAGAAAATTTAATTTGATATATTTTCCTAAGGTTGCCGGATATCTTTTTAGATATATGGATGTCCTTATTTAAAGGAAAAAATACATTTTCATGCATTGCATTCTCCATGTTCATGCATTTTATTTAATATGTGATTTCTACTATGATATTTTCCATGGTATTATTATTATTTTGATTTACATTTTTATGATGTTATATTATTTGCCATATGGTTTTGAATATTTCATGCTATCCTATGCTTTTTATTTTAGTTATTTATTGTTGTCACATTATTTAACATATGCTATGTTCATGTCTTTATTATTTTTATTTTATGCATATTTCATTATTAGCATTATTTTATGTTTCATGTCATTCCATGTCATTTAGATAATATTATTTAGAATATGCCATGTCATTTAAAATATGCCATATCATTTAAATTTGCGATATCATTTAAATCTTATTCATTTCACTTAGAATATACCATGATACTTAGGATTTTTCATTTCATCTAGAATATACTATGCCATTTAAATTATATCATATCATTTGGGTTGCATTTTATTATCTAGACTTTGCTATGTCATTTTATTTATGTGAGACATGTTCATATTCATTTTTTAAATGTTTTGAAAAAGATAATGATTTTCAATAAAATAAAGATATTCCCGAGTTAAAATAATTCATGAGTTCTTTGTCGGGTTTACTGGGGAGGATATCATCCATTATCATTAATAATGGAATATCGTCTTTAAAACAGGAATGATTCGGAAAATTTTCCAAGTTAATAAAAATTTCTATATTTTGCCACGTTTGTTGGGGAATATAAAAAAATTTTGAATTAATAAATTCCGGATCACTTTCAATTAAAAAATGGAATCATTTTTCTTTAAATTGGGGATTAATTTAAAATACCAAATTAAAAATCGACTTTTTACCGAGACTTGAGATAACACATGATTAATAAGGTACTATTTTATACGGGCGTTGTGGGGGTGCTAATCCTTCCCCGCACGTAACCGAGTCCCAAACCTGCTTCTTTGATTTCTCTGGTTTGAAACGCGGACTTGAAATCGGTTTTAAAAATGTTTTAATTAATTTTAAAATGTTTTACAAAATAGGTTTTAATAGGTGGCCGATCACATCTAGCTAAAAAAAGATTGGTGGCGACTCCATGACTTTTTCCGAGGTTGTTTTCAAACCCTTGACCTTTTATTTCAATCAAGAGGAATTAAGTCGTATTTTCCTCTGCTTTTGTTTCCCCCTCACTCGAACGGGTCCCCGCGACGGGATCACGTATCGACAGTTTGGCGACTCCGCTGGGCACATTTAGAGAGTCAGGCCTAGAATTAGTCGTGTGTTATCAAAATCTCGATTTTTTCGGGTTTAATTGGTATTTAATTTTAATTCCCACATTTTTTTAAAAATAAGGAGAATTTCAAAAATAATAAAATGCTCTTAAATATGTCCATATTCATGTGCATACATATTATAATTGTTCTCTGGTTATTTTGGTGCATATATTCATTTATTGATTAATTGATGATTTATATTGTCTAATCTTGTTGGGGCATTTAGAATCAGGGTTGTAGAATGGGTGGTGAAAGGTTTGTTGTGCCTCCTCACACACATTGCACTCGCATTTGCATATCATGAGCCCTACACTCGGGTTCCGTTCCTTTAAGTGGAAGTAAAGTAGCTACGCTCTCGTGATTAACAATCCGCATGGCTTAGCAAAATACTTCCGGAGTATAAATTACCTATGCTCCCGTGATTAACAATCCGTATGGGCTAGGGAAATATATTCTAACGAATTGAACCCGCTTTTATCGGGGTGCCTTACTAGCCTTCACAGGTGACAGTGAGGAACAATTCGACGCCTTTTTAGAACTTCATTCACCCACATATAGTGAACCATAGAGCCAACATAGGCAAAGCTTTACCAGATTTTTGTTAGAATTACCGAAGTTAGGGACACATGGAGGGACACTTCTAACCTTTTATTACCTATGTTAAATCCCGAATAAATTTTGCAAATCGGGCAGTGATGAACGCACATCGTTTTACCCACCATAGATTCAAAATTTCGTCCCCAAAGGCGTCGTAATGCCGAATTTTCGCTGTGACATTTGTTGTATTATTTTGTTATTATTTGATTTCTTCACCTCTACTAACTTGTTTCTTTCTCATGCATTTTTTTTGGTGTCATCATAATGCATAGGAAAATTATTGGCCTCGAGATAATCTTCAACCAAAAGGGTTTTCATGGAAGGTCAGGCTACTTCGTTAGTGGAAGCGCACACAGGGGTGCGACAGTGTTCGGAGTTAGATCAGTTAAGAGATGGGGATTATGTATAAGAGGGATATATATCAGTATTGCCATAATGGGTAGATTTAGTTTATAGGCAAAATTATCTCCGATGGTTGATGGATATCTGGAGTCATTGGGACGTGTCAGAAAAGTGGATTTTCACTCAGATATATAGAGAGATAGCATTGTTGATTTCCGTTAAGATTAATAGTGAGTTGATTCGGGCTATGATACACTTTTGGAATCCTTCTTACTGATGCTTCACTTTCAGCAAATAAAGTATGACTCCGACCATAGAGGAATATTCGGCTTTGTTGAGTGTTGAGGATGCTATCCCTGATCGGATTTATTTGAAGGATTCGAAGACATTAGGGTTCAAGAAGAAATTAGACAGGATTGTGGGAATGTATAGCAAATGGGTCGATGCACATGTGGTTAAGAAAGGGAAAAGCGAGTGTATTCCGTGGGATGCTCTCCAATCTTTCATCCGTAGTCACCCGAATAGAGAGATTGCTAGGGATATTTTTGCCTGAGCCATATATGGTTTGGTTATCTTCCCGGGGACGCTAGGACGTGTCGAGTTGGCCATAGTTGACCTTTTTGAGAAGTTAAGGCATAAGATAGATCCGTCTCCAGCCATCCTAGCAGAAACTATTCGATCTTTGAACTTTTGCAAAAGGGAAGGAAAAGGAAGATTGAGGGGATGTATGCAGCTTCTCTATGTTTGGATTCAGAACCATTTTTGGAGAAGGGAAGATGTCTCTTTTCAACCGTACTTGAAAACCCTAGTACCGATTAGTGAATTCCTCAAAATAGATTGGCCCGAAGATAGAAATGAAGAGCAGTGGATCAACCTGTTCCGAAATCTTAAAGGTGAAATGATAACTTGGAGAGCTCCATGAATGATCCCTATGACGATATTGTACAAATGCGGAGACAAGTCAGGGGTTCCACTACTTGGGATTTACGGAGCCGTGAGCTACGCACCTCTGTTAGTGCAAAGACAGGTTGAGTCTCGGCAGTTCACACCAGTGACTCAAGGACTGGCTATATTAGAGTTCACCTATGGAGAAGAAGGTTACTGAGGAAAGGTGCGGGGAATAATTGAAGCATGGAACAAGACTCGTCGGATAAGGGTAGCCAGATATGCCGACATCATCACACTCGACTACCTAGCATGGAGAGAAAGGAAGATTAATGACAGGTTGTTGGCATCTAATGGCGAAGAAGTTCAGTTCTTGAGTTCGCCACCGAAGGAAGTGCCATCAGAGATTTAATAATTGCAAGGACAGAATTCGAAAAAGAAAAGGCCCAAATGAGCAAGGAGATTGCCTGGCTGCAAGAAGAGCTTGAGGACATGAAAAATAGGGAATCAGCTCGAGAAAGAGAAAAGGAAAAGATCAAGAGAGAAAAAGACACTGCTAAGGGTGATCTTCAAGAATTACATTTGGAGAATAAGAGGTACCGCTTCAAGCTTAGATTTGAAGGAACCCTCAAGACTTCCGGGGAATGGGAGCAAGAGGTCAAAAACCTCAAGAATGAGAGTAACTACTGGAAAGAGAGAGCGAAGCATGAGGAAGCCCAAGCCAATCAACTAGAGTAGCAAACTAAGGAAAGCTTACATAGTGATGTTTATGCTGACGCGTCAAGGTGCCATGAACAATTAGGGGTCAGATTGAAGAGTAAGGCAATCAAAAAGAGACTGTGAAGGAAAGTCTCAGATCAGAGGGAGTTACTATAGGACTAATATTTTGTAATAGCACTTTGAAAGGCAAATTATGGACTAGTCTTAGGCAACGATCTTTTTATTCTATCTTTGATGTATTTAATTCCAGGAAATCAATGAAAGACCGTTTGGTTGGAATTATCCCGGGGCCAATACTTTCAAATGCATACATATTTTTATCATTCACTTATTCTATCCTTTATATATTTTGTTCGTTCATTCATACATTTATTCATAGTTATAATTATTCATTCATTTATTCTGCATATCATTCATTCATACTCATATACTTAGTCATTCATTTATTTGTCCATTCATTTATTTTTTATAATTAGTCATTTGTTCATTCATTAAACATTTAGTCATTCATTCATTCATTTTTTATAAAACATTAAAAAAAATTATGTCAATAATTTCTAATCCATGGTTTTTCAAAACTAAAGGTGCAATTGGTCGCACTAGAAAAAAATTGGATTTTCGACACCCTTACAGTACTTGATCTCAAACCAGAGCTATGGAGAACGATCAGCTTGCTAGAATTGAAAGAATGGAAAGAACTCAAAGGGAACTGCAGGAATAGTTTGCTAAATCTCAGGAGGACTCACGAGAATAGATGACTAAACTCATGGAAATGATGAGTGCCATGATGAAACAAAAAGGGACGGGGGATGATTCGGTCATCGGGAAAAGGGTGGTAAATGAAGAGGATCAACCTGAAAACATACAACAAAAGGGCCAAGAGCTGCCAATTGGGGCAACCTCCTATGTTTATATCCTACCAGCTGCTGAGGCACAAAACTATGTTCCCGGAAAAGGTAATATTAGAACTGACCCAATGGATGTTAATGTTGCAAACTTTGAGGAACTAGCTGAAAAGGAAAAGGCAAAGATGACTGAGCTGAAGAGCGTTGAAATGGCAGAATCCCAGAAAAAATACCAGCTGTTGGAGGAGAAGCTGAGGGTCGTTGAATGGGCGGAGTTATTTGGCAGTTTGGATGCCAAAGAGATGAGTTTAGTACACGATCTGGTAATTCCCCCAAAGTTCAAAGTACCAGACTTTAAGAAATATAATGGGACTACCAACCCATCAGCACATCTGACCATGTACTGCAGAAGAATGATGGGGTATGAAGATAATGAAAAACTGCTTATCCATTGTTTCCAAGATAGCTTGACAGGTTCTGCAACCCGATGGTATAATCAACTGAGTCATACCAAGATTCGTTCGTGGACGGATTTAGCCAGGGCTTTCATGGAGTATTATAAGCATGTGTCTGATATCTTACCAGATAGGCTGTCACTACAGAACATGGAAAAGAATACTACTGAGAGTTTCAAAGAATACTCGCAAAGGTGGAGGGATCTGGTCACACAAGTGCAACCCCCTTTAACTAGAAAAGAAACTACAGTGCTTTTCATCAATACCTTGAAAGCACCCTATTATGATAAATTGATGGGGGTGCCACCAAGGACTTTGCAGACATGGTGATATCCGGGGAGATGATATAGTTTGCCATTAAGAATGGGAAAATGGAAGGGGGTGAGTCTGCTACTCCGAAGAAGTTATTCCCTGCTAGGAAGAAAGAGAAGACCCACGCAGTTAGTATCAACCAATATCCATATACACCTCCCACACCATATATACCACCAAGGCCCTATACTTCTACTACATCTTATGCACCTCCTACACCCTACACACCTTACCCGGGGTATAATCCTTACTACCCCAATGTGAACCACTTTACCCAAAATCCATTCCCTTATACCAATATACCCCAACAGCCATTTCCAACTGGTATATCCCTACAGATAACCCTTTCCCGAAACACTATCCCAAATACTCAAGGTCCCACACACAACGACTAACGTTCACCAAGGAACGATCAAAAACCCCAGTTTGATCCCATTCCTACCACCTATGGTGAGCTATATTCCAAATTACTACTGGGCCAACTTGTTGCGCCCCTATATCTTACACCTTTGACCCCACCATACCCAAGGTGGTACAATGCAAATACCAACTGCGCATATCACGCAGGAATTTAGGAGCATTCGACTAAGGATTGCATTGCCTTAAAAAAGAAAGTCCAAAGTTTAATCAGTACCGGAGTTGTGAAGTTTGGGTCAAAGAATGGGCCGAATATAGCAGGAAACCTATTACCCGATCATGCTGAGAATCGGGTAAATGCAATATGGACAGGGGAAGAGAGAAGGTTGAAAAGGCATGTCAGTGAAGTCAAGACTCCAATGATAAAAGTATGGGTCAAAATGGTAAAAGCAGGAATGGCGGAGGATAGTGACAGTTTAAAAATGGTTGCAAACAAGGTGAAGAATTGGTGCCCGTTCCATGGATGTAAAGGTCATATCATATAGGAATGTGGGGACTTTCTGGCTAAAGTCCAAAAGATGATGGATGAGGGGGAAGCCCAGTTTTACAAAGAAATAATGGATGAAGTAGAGGTTATTTAGAATACAGCTGGCTTCGGGATAGGAAGACCTTTGATCATCTATTATGATGAACCAGAGAAGACTACTCCAGTTGTTGAGGAAATCGCACCTAAGTTAATCATAAATTTACCTTCTTCCATCTCATATAAGGAAAACACAGCTGCACCGTGGAAGTATAATTGCAGCATGGTTATGCCAGGGTCTTCCAGTCAGCAAGATATCACAGGTGTAGGTCACTTAACACGAAGTGGAAGGTGTTATGCCCCTGAGGTTGTTGAATAGAGATCAACGAGAAAGGATGGAGGAATGGATAAAGGGAAGAAAACAGCTGAACCAATCCATATTAAGATGGATTCATCAAAAGAAGTAGAGAGGGGGTCAACCCCGGTTAACAAGATAAAAAAGCCGGTAATCAAAAAAGAAGCATGCAAGTTTTTAAAGTTCATAAAGCATAATGTATAGTGTGGTTGAGCAACTGCAGTGTCAGCCAGCAAGAATTTCAATCCTATCATTGCTACTGAATTTAGAGCCACATCGAAATGCCTTGTTGAGAGTTTTGAATCAGGTATATGTTGCCAAGAACATATTGGTGGAAAAACTAGATAGGCTGGTGGGAAACATTGCAGCAGACGATCATATCTATTTAATTTATGATGAAATACCACCCAATGGTATCAGATTAACCAAAGCTCTTCACATAACAACCACCTGCAAATGGCACATATTACCGAGGGTCCTTTTGGATAATGGTTATTCATTAAATGTGATGCCCTTGGCAACCCTGTCCAAATTGCTAGTGGATATTTCTTATATGCTGCCTAGTTTCACGATAGTTAGAGCTTTTGATGGAACTAGGCCGGAGGTAATGGGAACTATCGAGGTCCCAATGGATATAGGTCCTTATACCTATAAGGTAAACTTCAAAGTCATGTGTAGACACCTAATTTTGTCCGGACCACTAAAACAGGTATGTTTTCTTCCTAAATTGATGTTTTAGAATGTAAAAAGACTTTTTTTCATCCTGCAGGTGGTACTCCGAGATTTAGTTTAAGGGGGCGAGCATAAAAATTCAAACTTGAAAAAAGTCAAGCTCGAAAAAGTCAACCCCAGAAAGTCAACTACTGAAAAAATCAACCCACTTTCAAAATCAAGATTTTAAGCTCAATTGAAAAATGGCAAAATAATTTTGATAATCCGAGGTCTACATCGAAATATATGGAGTTCGAAAGTTGGGATTTGGAGATTCAGTAGAAAAGAAACCCTAATCCGAGAAATTTAGGGAAAAGTGCTTAATGGTCAAATTGGTCAAAATTGAAGGTTCCAAATGAAAGATAAGCATTGACTACGGGTAATGGAGAAGCCATTTGATAGAAAAACTGAAAGAAAAGTCAATCCGGGAGAAAACCGAGAATTAGGGTTTTTGGTGGATTTCGGTGAAATGGAGAAGAATCACAAAAATGGCCTGACTTGGTAAGACCAAAGCCCCCAATGGATGAGGAATGATTAAAAAGGGATAGCACAAGGCTCATCTTGAAGAAAATCTTAAAATCGGACTTGTTTTGAGCAAAACTGGGTTTCAGAGATATAAGGGCAAAATTGGAAAATTTGGGAAAAATAGCAGATGGACTCCGAAAATTCTGAAAATTTGTAAATCTCATTCTTAAATCATTTGGTAGAGATTGACAAAAGGAAATCTTGATTCGGAGTTCGTTTGCAAAATGTCCAAATCCCGGGCTTCTTATCTAGTAATTTAGGAAAGAAAATCTCGAAAAAATAGCAAATGAGCTCCAAATCTTCTGAAATATTGCAAAATCTCATTTTAAAATTATTTTAAAGATATTGGCGAAAGAAAATCTTGATTCGGAGTTCGTTTGCAAAATTTCCAAATCCCGGGCCTCCTATGCAATAATTCAAGAAGATAAATCCCGAAAAAATAGCAAATGGACTCCAAAAATTCTGACATTTTGCAAATCTCATTTTGAAATTATTTGGAAGAGATTGGCAAAACAAAATCTTGATTCGGAGTTCGTTTGCAAAATGGCTAAATCCCGAGCTCTTATGTAGTAATTCAAGCAGATAAATCCCGAAAAAATACCAAATAAGCTCCAAAAATTATGAAAACCTCCATATCATGCTTTTAAATTATTTGGAAGATATTGGTGAAGAAAAATCTTAATTTGGAGCTCGTTTTAAAAATGGTAAAATATGGGGGCATGAAAGGGCATTTTTGGAAGAAAAAATCCAAATAAATAGCAAACGGTCTCAAAAAATTTTAAAACTTCCAAAATTCAATATTTTATTATTTTGAAAGTATTAAAAAATAAAAATTGAATTTGGAGTCCGTTTGATATTTATTTGCATCCGGGGGGCAAAACGGTCATTTCACCCAAGCAACCAAAAAAAGCTTCTTTTGGCCTTTCAAAAAATCAGACATGGGCTGGAAAAGAGAAGTGCTGGCCTGCCAAGGCCCAAAGGAAGGAGTAAGCTTCTGATTTTTCAATCAAATGGCAAAGAATTAAGAGTTAGTTAGAGATTCTTTTTGATCAAGCCATTGTGATTAAGCCACATAGGCCAAAGGAGACTGTCAACATTATTCTTGAACAGCTGATATGCTAATGTAAGGGTGATAATTTCATGATTTTTCACCTTGAATCACTAGCCCTTGGATGGAAGTTGGTTGGAATCAAAATGACAACATCCTAGGGGAGGAAAGAGGTAAAATTCTGCCAGCATTAAGGAGAGGTGCAGAATTTTCATTTACACACTTCATTTTGCTGATTCCTCTTAGTTTTTCTTAGTTTTTCTCTCCTTGGTTGAAAGTAAAAAGAAAAATTTTAGAAAACAAAGGAAAGTTTGAAGAGATAAAGCTTGAAATATAGCTTCTTGAGGTTGCTCTTGAGCACCAACTCTTGCACTTTCTTGATTTTCCATTCTTGTTTTTGCTATTTTGATTACTATTTGGTGAGTTTTCTTTTTAAATAAGTCTTTTTTTTATTGTTCTTATTAAGTTCTTTCTTCATCTCTTTCTTAAATTTTTTTTTTACAATTTTTTTTTACATTTTTCTCACCATGGCCGAATGGCCTACATTTTTTTATTAATGTTGCTGTCTTGTTTATTTTATCATGTTATTTATGTTATTTTCTTTAATCTTGATGTTTTAAGTGTTATTCTACTTCATACTTGAGTCATATTTTAATTTGGTTGCTTTGTTTGTTGCCATTTATGATTTAAATATCATATTCTTGCATTTTTAATTTTCTGTTTTCATAATGTTTAAATTTGTTGATGTTTTATATTTAGTATATCAAGTGTTGGTGAAAATGCTTGTGAGTATCTTTACCTTGTGTTTGCATGATTTGAGTGTTATATTTTTGTTGAGCATGTTAGTATATCAAGTGTTTGTGAAAATGCTTGTTTGGTTTTAGTATCTCTACTTTGTGTTTGCATGATTTGAGTGATATATTTTAGTTGAGCATGTTAGCATATCAAGTGTTTGTGAAAATGCCATGCTTGTTGGAGGTTGAGGCCATTCGGCTACTCCATGTGTTTTTCATTGTGTGTTGCATTTTTGCCATGTTAGTTGGTAGGTTTGCATTTGCATGACATTTGATTGAGTATTTAGTTTAAGTATACCAAGTGTTTGTGAAAATGCCATGCTTGTTGGAGCTTGAGGCCATTCGGCTACTCCATGTGTTTTGCATTGTGTGTTGTATTTTTGCTATGTTAGTTGATAGGTTAGCATTTGCATGATATTTGGTTGAGTTTTTAGTTTAAGCATGCCTTGTGTTTGTGAAAATGCCATGCATATTTTAGTTATTAGGTTTGGTTTATTTGCCATGCATGTTCATGCATTTTAGACCTAGGTTGCATTAAATGCCATGCAAGTTCATTTAGGTCTAGGTCACTATATGGATGCCATGCATTTTTCCATGACATTTAGGTTTAAACTCATACATTTCATGCATCATATTTGCTGTAATTTTTCATGCATTTCATGTTCATGCCACTTTACTAATGACTTGAGCCAATTAATGATTCAAAGTCATGCTCTCTTGAGCACACTCGTGGAAAATTAAGTTTTGTCAAATTAATTATTCTACCTTTGTGATTTTTTTTACTTAGCTAATTTTTATCTAACTTTCAAAAAGTCTTAGCTACTGTTTGTGAGTCATTTTGTCAGTCTTAAATATTTTTACTTTTATTTTTAAATGATTTTATCAAAGACAAAAATGTATTTTGGCAAAACAGTTTTTTCACCAAGTACTCGTACTAACCCGATTTTTCTAGGCATTCATCTTTAATCAGGAAATTAAGCTGATTTTTCCCCGTGTAGTTTTACATGTCATGACTCTCTAGTATTTTGTTCAGAATTGTTTGATTTTTTAAAAATAGGGTAAAAAATCGTGGCTTAAAACTGGATAGTGGAGTCAGAATTGAATTTAAAGAAAAATCATTTTTCTGTTGTAGTTAAGTTACTTAGAGGGGGCTGATTAGGAAGGTTAGCTACTGACTTAGGGTAGTTTCTAAGCCTTTTTAAACTCTAAAAATGATTATTTAAGTCTCGGGTCAAGGGTGGTCAAGTCCGAGATTTTAAACTTAGGAAATTAGAGCCATTTTAAAAAAGATTTAACCCAGTTTTTTTGTTTTTTTAATCTAAGCTTTTCAAAAAAAAATTCAAACAATCACAAAGTATTTTGGTTTTAGAACATTTAATTTGACATATTTTCCTAAGGTAGCCGGATATCTTTTTAGATATACGGATTTCCTCAAATAAAGGAAAAAATACATTTTCATGCATTGCATTTTTCCATATTCATGCATTTTATATAATATGTGATTTTTGCTATGATAATTTATATGATATTGTTATGATTTTGAGTTATGTTGTATTGTTTATTATATGATTTGGAATATTTCATGATATCCTATGCTTTTTATTTAATTATTTTTTGTTATATTATTTAGCATATACTATGTTCATGCATTATTAGTTGCATTTTTATTTCCATGCATATTATATGATAGCATTATTTTATATTCCGTGTCATTTAAATTATATGCCATATCATTCATATTTGCCATGTCATTTAAATTATTTCATATCATAAATAATATATTATGTTACCTAGGTCATTTCATGTAGAATATATTATGTTACCTAGGTCATTTCATTTCATTTAGGATATATTATGTCATTTAGGATATTTTATTTCATTTAAGATATATCATATGATTTAGGATATTACATTTCATATAGAATATATTATGTTACCTAGGTCATTTCATTTCATTTAGAATATGTCATATAACTTAGGACATTTCATTTCATTTAGAATATGCTAAGGCATTCAAATTATGTCATATCATTTAGGTTGCATTATATTATTTAGATTTTGCTATGTCGTTTTATTTATGTCATGCATATACATATTCATATCTTTTAAAATGTTTTCAAAAGGATAATATTTTTCAATAAAAATAAGATATTCCCGAGTTAAAATAATTCATGAGTTCTCTACCGGGTTTGCTGGAGGGAATTTCATCAATTATCAATAATAAAGGAATATCTTTCTTTCAAAAATGAGAATGATTCGGAAAGTTTTCCAAAACTAATAAAAATTTCGATATTTTGCCACGTTTGTTGGGGAATATAGGAAAATTTTGAATTTATAAATTCTGGATCATTTTCAATAAAAAAAATGGAATTATTTTTCTTTAAATTGGGAATTAACTTGAAATACTAAATTTAAAACCGATTTTTACCCAGACTTGAGATAACACATGATTAATAAGGTACCGTTTTATACGGGCGTTGTGGGGGTTCTAATCCTTCCCCACACGTAACTGAGTCCCAAACCCATTTCTTTGATTTCTCTGGTTTAAAACGCAAACTTGAAATTGGTTTTAAAAATGTTTTAATTAATTTTTAAAATATTTTATAAAACCGGTTTTAATAGGTGGCCGATCACACCTAGCTAAAAAAGATTGGTGGCGACTCCATGTCTTTTTCAAGGTCATTTTCAAAACCTTCATTTTTCTAGAGGAATTAAGTCGACTTTTCCTCGGTTTTTTAATGTCACGCTTAATGAATATGAAAGTCTTGCGATGAGACTCGTTATTTTTTAGGTTGCGACATCATGGATATTATCCCATCCTACAATTGCTTGTTGGGAAGGCCTTGGATATATTCAGCAAGGGCTGTACCCTCATCTCTCCACCAAAAGTTGAAATTTGTTATGGAGGGACGTTTGGTCACTATATCGGGAGAAGAGGACATCATAGCCTCTACATCTACTGGTTCCCCTTACATTGAGCCGAATGAGGAGGCTGTGATGCTTCTTCCAATCCTTGGAGTTTGTGAATGCAATATTCATCACTGAGGGACGAAAAATTCCAAAACCGAAGTGGTCTAAGAATACAAGATTGGGAGTAAGGTCTACCGTAGGAAAGAGCTGCAGGACTGGTAAAGGTCTCGAAAAGTATCTTCAGGGATGGCCCGAGCAATTGAAATAGTGGGAAAGAATGACCGATTTGGCTTAGGATATCTTTCGAAGGCCCATGAGAAGAGGAAACAAATTGAAAAGAACCGACAAATGAAGATGGCCCATCTCGCGTGTATGGATATTGAGTGGGAGCCTATGACATTTCCACCAATCCTTCACAGCTTTCGCTCGGCCGGTTTTCTATTTGAAGAAAGGAATTCAGATGATGTACTTATAATGATTGAGCAAGCCTTCGAGAGATTCCAGGTGAATAGGGATGATCAGATACATGATATGGAGATCTGTATGAGCAGGGAGGAAAGAATTGAAAGTGAGAATGCTAACCGGATGGTGCGACCTTGTCCACCAGGATATAGACTGACCAATTGGAGTGCAACTGAGCTGCCCATAGTCTTTAGGTCTAATCCAATGTAATGCTTTTAAACAAATCTTAAATATCTTTGCCCGAAGATATTAAGAATTTCTTTTGTAATGGGCTTTTGTCTAAAAGTTTTCATTCAATAAATTACAAACACGAAGCATTTTCTCCATATTAATGTGTCCTTATTCTTTCATTTATGCTATTTACTTTGCTTTCATGTATATATGTTTGATTATATTGTTTCTTCCCCACCTATTTACAGGTGTACGGATGCGAAATATGAGGATCTTCCTGTCAGTAATTCTAAAATTCATTTTGAGAGACCTATTTGCACAGGTGATTTTGAGGCCGACGAAGATATTGAGGATTATGGTCTACCTCCGAACTTATTAAGGAAAATAGAACAAGAGGAAAAACAAGTACTTCCTCATGAGGAGCTATTGGAAATGATAAATTTGGGAAATGGTGAAGAGATAAAGGATGTTAAAATTAGGACTACATTGTCATCATCAATAAAGGGTGAATTGATAGCCTTGCTCCAGGAATATGTAGATGTATTTGCATGGTCGTACCAAGACATGCCAGGTTTGGATCCAGATATTGTGGTTCATAAGCTCCCTTTAAGGCCAGGATGCAAGCCAATTCAGCAAAAGTTGAGAAGAATGAGGCTGGACATGCTGTTAGAGGTAAAAGAGGAGGTGAAGAAGCAGTTTGATGCTGGATTCTTAGAGGTGACAAAATATCCGGAATGGGTGGCAAATATTGTTCCAATACCAAAGAAGGATGGCAAGGTGCGGATGTGCGTTGATTACCGAGATCTGGATAAGGCCAGTCCTAAAGATAATTTCCCTTTACCCCATATTGTTACTTTGGTGGATAGTACAGCGAAGAGCTCCTTATTTTCTTTCATGGACGAATTCTCGAGATATAATCAGATTAAGATGGCACCAGAAGATATGGAGAAAACTATATTTGTTACAATGTGGGGGACATTCTGCTACAAGGTAATGCCGTTTGGGTTGAAAAATATTGGGGCAACATATCAGAGGGCCATGGAGACCTTGTTTCATTACATGATGCATAAGGGAATTGAGGTCTATGTTGATGATATGATTGCAAAGTCACAAGGAGAATATGAGCATATTGCAAATCTTAGGAAACTCTTTGAAAGACTAAGAAAGTTTCAACTCAAGCTAAACCCGGCAAAATGCACTTTTGGAGTCACTTCGGGGAAATTGTTGGGTTTTGTTGTTAGCAAAAGGGGAATTGAGATTGATCCGGATAAAGTGAAGGCCATCTAGAATTTGCCACCTCCACGTACTCAAAAAGAAGTAAGAGGTTTTCTGGGGAGATTGAATTACATTGCTCGGTTTATTTCTCAGTTAACCGATAAATGTGATCCAATATTTAAGCTACTTCGAAAACGTGATCTAGGAGAGTGAGATGAAGGGTGTCAGATTGCTTTTGAAAAGGTTAAGCATTATCTATCAAACCCACCAGTATTAATGCCACCGACTCTGGATAAATCGATGATATTGTATCTATCAGTATTTGAGAGATCCATGGATTGTGTTTTGGGGCAGCTTGATGAGACTGGAAAGAAAGAACAGGCGGTTCAGCAAGAAGTTCACATTATGAGTTAAAATATTTGTGGATAGAAAAGTTGTGCTATGCCTTAGCTTGGACTGCTCGAAGGCTCAGACAGTACATGCTGTACCACACGACTTGGTTGATCGCCAAGCTAGATCCAATCAAGTACATGTTAGAAGCACCTTCTTTGTCAGGGAGGACAGCAAGATGGCAGGTTTTGTTGCCAGAATATGACATTGTATATGTGAGTCAGAAAGCTATCAAGGGCATTGCAGTGGCTAAATTTTTAGCAAGTCGGGCAGTGGAAGATTATGAGTCGTTGAACTTTTATTTCCCTGATGAAGATTTGATGTGCATCTCGCAAGAAGATGAGATTCCCTCTAAAAAGAAGAAAATATGGAAGATGTACTTTGATGGGGCACAGAATTGGTGCAATGCTCATATCCCCAGAAGAAGATTATTATCCTTTCACTGCCATATTGGATTTTGATTGTATAAACAATAATGCAGAATATGAAGCATGTACAATGGGCCTTCGTGCTGCCACAGACAGAAAGATAAAAAAACTGGAGGTTTTTGGAGACTCAGCTTTAGTGATATATCAATTGCGCAGAGAATGAAAAACCCGAGATGCAAAGTTAATCCGATATCGAGAGCTCATATTGAGTTTGTTAGAGGAATTTGAAGAAGTAAATTTCAATTAATTCCCCTAAGAAGAAAACTGAAAAACGGATGCTCTGGCTACTTTGTCATCAATGTTTAAAGTGAATAAAGGGGCTGAAGTTGTGCTGATCAAGATGAGCATATATGAATCTCCTGCCCACTGCTTGAGTATCAAAGAAGAAGCAGATTGTCTCCCTCGGTATAACGACATCTTGTAGTGCATCAAGAGTCAACAGTATCCAGAACGAGCAACAAAAAAATGACAAGAGGACTCTGAGAAGGTTAGCAATGGGTTTTGTTCTAGATAGTGAGATTCTCTACAAGAAAGGGAAAGACGAAGTCCTATTGAGATGTGTCGGATCTGTCGAAGCTCGGAGAATCATAGAAGAAGTCCATGAAGGGATATGCGGCACCCATGCCAATGGTCATATGCTTGCTAAACAGATTATGAGGGCAGGATACTATTGGCTGACAATGGGAGGAGATTGTATCAGTTATTCCAGGAAGTGTCATAAATCACAGATCTATTCAGATAAGATTCATGTGCCGCCATCTCCATTGCATGTCATGACTGAATCATGGCCATTTTCAATGTTGGGAATGGATATGATTGGGCCTATTACCCCGAAAGCTTCAAATGGACATCGTTTCAACCTGGTGACCATAGATTATTTCACAAAGTGGGTGGAAGCTGCTTCTTATACTAATGTAACAAAATCGGTGGTATGCAGATTTGTTAAGATGGAAATCATATGCCGATATGGATTGCCGGCAAGAATTATTTCAGATAATGCTCTGAATCTGAATAATAAGATGATGAGAGAAGTGTGTACTCAGTTCAAGATCACGCATCACAATTCGGCACCTTATCGTCCGAAGATGAATGGGCAGTAGAAGCAGCCAACAAAAACATCAAGAAGATGGTCGAGAAGATGACTGATGTGTGCAAGGATTAGCATGAGATCTTTCCTTTTGCTCTTCATGTATACCGTACCTCAGTTCGCACACTGCAGGGGCAACGCCGTTTTCTTTGGTATACGGGATGGAAGCAGTGCTACCTATTGAAGTTGAAACCCCTTCACTTCGGGTTTTGATAGAGGTTGGCCTAGAAGAGGCAGAATGGGTTAGAGCTCATTATGAACAGCTGAATCTCATCGTGGAGAAAATATTGAAGGCAATTTGTCATGAGCAATTGTATCAAAAAAGGATGATTCGAGCCCACAATAGGAAGGTTCATCCCAAACAGTTTCGAGAAGGGGAGTTAGTACTAAGGAAAATTCTCCCTATCGTGAAGGATCCGCGAGAGAAATGGGCTCCAAATAGGGAAGGACCCTATGTGGTAAAAAGAGCTCTTTCTGGAGGAGCATTAATTCTAACTTGGATGGATAGGGATGATTTGAGAAATCCCGTGAATGCTGATGAATTGAAGAAATATTATGCTTGAAAAAAAACAAAAAAAAAAGAGAAAAAAAAGTGTGATGCTATACACATGGAAATTCGAATGCTTGCAAGTGTAAAAATGGAAATTCTATATATCTATGTCCCCTGAGAATGGATCTCTTTCATATTCCCTTCACTAAGAAGAAATTATCCCTAGTCACCCCTTTGAGACTTAGGATTTATTTCTTTCTTTGAACCTTGATCAAGGATCACCCTCTACACTGGAGGGCAGATACGAGAAAAAATAATCAAAATCATGGCAAAAAAGAGAGCCATTGAAAAATGTGAAATTACAGAATGGCAAATGAAAACCAGTAATGAAAGAAAAAAATATTGAAAAAGAAAAAAGAAAAGAAAGTCTAAAAAAATGGACAAATGATTCAAGAATGAATTCTCCTTAGGAAAAGATCCTTGATCTAATCACCATTAAACAAACTTTGGGCCTATTTATCCTTTCTTTTTAAACCCGAAGCTTGGCCTACATTACGTGCTTTAAATGTCCATTTTGATCAAGCATGGATATTTAATTTGGAAGGTTTTTCTCAGAATTCATCCCATCTTTTGAATTGACATTTTTTTTTACCTTGGAAGCATTTAGAATTCTCAGATGCATGGTAGAATACAAGAAAAAGGAGAAAACAAAAAAAAATGAAAATGAAAAAAGAATGTAAAATGAGAGGTTTAAGTCGAAAACCCGCAAAAGGGCGGCTTAATACCGAATGGGGGACACTTGAGTTGAAAACCTGCAAAGGGCTGCTCAAGTACTGGTTAAAGTTCTGAATTAATGCTTCGTGTAAAGGGGGAGAAAATATCTGAAAATCAGAGGAAAAAGAAAAAAACTCAGTCTGACTAACTACGAAAGCCGAAGGATTACCCAAGTAAATTGCTCATTCAAAAAAAGTTTCAGATGGTTTGAAAAAATAGGGGTCCAAGATATTCCGCATCTGGGGCATCTACAACCTATAACTTTACATTTGTTTCTTATATCCTTGATATTCAATTTTACCATTTTAAAACATTTGTTGCAATAAATTCTTGTTATCCTTCTTATGACATTTGCTTGTTTCATATTTTCTTTCATACATTTTTGAGATTGCATTTGTTTGTTATTAAATTGAATGATGATTAGTAAACATAAAAATCTTTAAATAAAAGGATTTTAAAGTATTACTAAGGAATAGATTTAAATCTTAGAAAAGGTTTGGAAACCACTAATCATGATGGAAAATTCACCAAGTAAAAGAAAATAGTGAATGTGTTGAAGACTCCGTCATGAAGTCAGAAATTTGTGAATTTCAACGAAGTCAAAAACTGGGATTGTTTGACAATTTATCTTGAGTGAAAGGTTCCTTAAGTGGGGCATCATTGAACAATTGAAGACTCCGTCATGAAGTCAAATAATCTGTGAACTTCAAAGAAACCATGGATTAGAAATCATGACACAATCATTTGATTGCATTCATCCTTAGGAAACATACAAGCATTTGCAAAGCATGTCATTCTCATCATTGCATTTAGCTAACATTGCAGGAATCAGGAAAACTTTGGCTTCCCCAAATCGAACTCGTTCTCCTTCTCAAATGGGTCGAGCCCTGAGATTGCCGTCGAGGTATGTTCCTTTCATTTTTCAAGTTAAATTTATTTTTTTCCAAATAAATTAAACCTAGGATCATTCTTAGTAATTCTCTTTGTTTTAAATCGAATTCATTCTCCTTATCAAATGAGACGAGCCCTGAGACCATTGTCGAGGTATTTCCCTTTGTTTTAAATCGAATTCATTATGCTTTTCAAATGATTCAAGCCTCGAGACCATCGTCGAGGTATTTCCTTTTGTTCTAAAATCAAACTCGTTTTGCTTCTCAAATGAGTCAAGCCCCGAGACCATCGTCGAGGTATTTTCTTTTGTTTTAAAATCGAACTTATTCTACTTCTCAAATGAGTCGAGCCCCGAGACCATCGTCGAGGTATTTCCTTTTGTTTTAAAATCGAATTCATTTTGCTTCTCAAATGAGTCGAGCCTTGGAACCGTCTTCAAGGTACTTTCTGTTTAAATCATGGATAAGACCTTCGGGCACCATTCTTAAGATCTCCGGGCATAGTTTTTCTTTTGAAATCATGGATAAGACCTCCAGGCACCATTCTTCAGACCTCCGGGCATCACTTTTAAAGTCGCATACAACGCAATTTTCCAAATCATAGATCAGACCTCCGGGCATAGTTTTTAAGATCTTCGGGCACCAATTTTTGAAAACATAGATCAGACATCCGGGCCTCGTTTTTAAAGACCTCCAGGCATAATTACTGAAAATCATGGATAAGACCTCCGAGCGCCATATTCAGAAAGTACCTCTGGTTTCAACTAGGTCTTTTTCGACTTCTGGTTTCGCCCAAGTCATCACCTTGAAATTTATCTATGGTTTCGCCTAGATAACTTTTCGACTTCTGGTTTCACCCAAGTCATCACCTTGAAAATTATCTATGGTTTTGCTTAGATAACTTTTTGACTTCTGGTTTCGCCCAAGTCATCACCTTGAAAATTATCTACGGTTTCGCCTAGATAACTTTTCCATTACTGGTTCTACCCTAATCATCACTTTGCAAATCGAACTCGTTTCCTTAAGACGGGTCGAGCCTTGATTAGCCAGGGAATTCAATTTAAGAACAAAATCTTCAATTTACATCTTTTTCAAAAAAAAATGAAAAATGAAAAAATGATGAATGAAAACTCCTTTCCCTTTCCTTCACATGTGATTTCACTAACTGGACAAAATTAGTGTTTGTTTATCTTTGCCTGATTCCTGATTCTCAGCAATAGCCAAAGAGGGGCAGCTGTAGACACGTAATTTTGTCCGGACCACTAAAACAGGTATGTTTTCTTCCTAAACTGATGTTTCAGAATCCAAAGAAGCTTTTCTCATCCTGCAGGTGGTACTCCAAGACTTAGTCTAAGAAGGCAAGCATAAAAAGTCAAACTTGAAAAAGTCAACCCAAAAAAGTCAGCCTCAAAAATTCAACCTACTTTCAAAATCAATATTTGAAGTTCAATTGAAAAATGGTGAAAGAATTTTGATAATCCGAGGTCTACATTGAAAGATATATAGTTCGGAAGTTGGGTTACGGAGATTCAATAGAAAGGAAACCCTAATTCAGAAAATTTAGTGAAAAGTGCTTAAACGATCAAATTGGTCTGAATTGATGGTTCCAAATGAAATATAAGCATTGACTATGGGTAATGGAGAGGTTACTTGGAAGAAAAATTGAAGGAAAAGTCAATTCGAAAAAAATCGAGAATTAGGATTTTTTGTCGATTTTGGTGAAATTGGGGAAAATTGCAGAAATGGCCCGATTGGGTAAAACTAAAGCCCTTAAACAAGGATAGCCCAAGGCTCAGTTTGAAGAAATTTCGAGAAAAGAGCCGATTGGAGAAAAAACGAAAAATCGAGGAAATTCCCGATAGTGAAAAAAGGAAAAATCAAATCGGAGGGGAATTTGATTGTAAAAATTGGGCATTTTTGGACCAAATCCAATTCAATATATGAAAAAGGACTAGAAAAAGAAAATCTGAAAATCAGACTTGTTTTGAGCAAAACCGAGCTTCGGAGGCAAAAGGGCAAAACTGGAAAATTCAAGAAAAATACCAAATGAGCTCCAACATTTTTGAAAATTTGTAGATCTCATTCTTAAATCATTTTGAAGATATTGGCAAAGAAAAATCAGGATTCGGAGCTCGTTTACAAAATGGAAAATCTTGGACCCACTATGCTAAAATTCAAGAAGATAAATCTCGAAAAAATAGCGAATGAGTTCCAAAAATTTTGAAAATTTTCAAATCTCATTCTTAAATTATTTGGAAGATATTTGTGAAAGAAAATCTGAATTCGGAGTTCTTTTTCAAAATGTCAAATCCCGAGCCCACTATAAAGAAATGCAAAAAGATAAATCCCGAAAAAATAGCAAATAAGCTCACAAAATGTTAAAAATTTGCAGATCTCACTTTTAAATTATTTTAAAGAGATTGGTGAAGAAAAATCCGGATTTGGAGCTCGTTTACAAAATGGTAAAAGTTTGGGTGCACAAAAAGGCAATTTTGGAAGAAAAAATCTAAAAAAAATAGCAAATGGGCTCGAAAATTTTTGAAAGCATCTAGAATCCAATTTTTTTTTATCATTTTGGAAGTATTGAAAAAATAAAATTTGAATTTGGAGTCCGTTTGCTATTTATTTAGGTTCGGGGGTCAAAAAGGTCATTTTATCGAAGAAACCGAAAAAGGGCCTTTTCTTGCAATTAAAAAATGAAGTGTGGGCTGAGAAGGTGAAGGGGCAGCCGGCCAAGGCCCATGTACGATGGACATTTTCTGATTTTTTAGATCAAAGGGCCAAGAGTGAAGAGGAAGGTAGTTATTTTTGTGATCAAGCCTTTGAATTTGCAACACATGGACCAATGGATGGAGAGGGATGATGTCATATTTAGGATCCTATTTATGACATCATCTTCATGACATCATTTTTAGGAGCTGATTATTCCAATTAAGGGTGAGAATTCTACATAGAAAGCATCTTGGATTGAAGACCATTGGATCAAATTTGGCTAAAAAATTCTAGAACCTCCTAGGCTATTCCATATACAACCGGCCACACTAAGGGGATGGGGGAGTCTCTTTCATAATTCACTCTTGCTTGGCTGATTTCTCTCCATTTTTGAAAAGAAAAAAGAAAGTTTAGAAAGGCAAAGAAAGTAAGAAGAGGTAAAGCTTGCAATATAGCTTTTAGAGGTAGCTAAAAGCACCGTACTCTTGCATTTTTTTTGCAATTCCATCCTTGATTTGCTGTTTTTATTTTATATTTGGTGAGTTTCTATTGATTTTAGTTTCTTAATAAGCGTTTTTAAGCTTCTTCTTCAAGTTCTTCTTTTATACTTTCTTGAAAAAACTTTGAAAAACACATTTTCTACATGTTTTTAAAAGTGGCCGAATGGCCTTGTTTTTTTTAAATGGTTGATGTTTGCTTTTATTTCATGTTGTTGTGATGCTTAGCATATTTTGATGTTCTATTTTTTTTCTAAAAATAACTAAAGCATGGAGTTTGTTTTGATCTTTCTACCTACTTACCTTTTTTTTTTAATTATTTCATCTTGTAATCATGTTTATTTTCCTTGTTTACATTTTTTTGATTTTCTATTTTCAAAATGTTTGAGTTTGTTCATGATTTGCATTTTACTATTCTATGTGTTTGTGAAAATGTCTAGTTGTGTTCATGCCTTTACTTCATATTTGCATGTTTTAGCATGTTTCTTTTTAGCCTTGCATTTTAGTATGTCATGTATTTGTGAAAATGCCATGATAGACTATTATCATTTGGAGCTCATGACCATTCGACTACTTCCATTTTCCTTGCTTTGCATGTCCATTTTCATCATGCTAGTTGATAGGTTTGCATTTCCATGCTATGATTTTATGTGTTTTGATTTAGTGTGCCATGTGTTTGTGAAAATGCCATGACTATTTTGAGCCATAGAACATTCGGCTACTTCAATTTTTTTATGCTTCTTATGTGCATTTTCATCATGCTAGTTGATAGGTTTGCATTTCCATGCCTTGACTTTGTGTATTTTGATTTAACATACTATGTGTTTGTGTTATTGCCATGCATTCTTTAGGTCTAGGTTTCATTTGCATTGCCATAAATTTCATGCATGTTTAGACCTAGGTTGCATTTATTGCCATGCAAGTTCATTTTAGATCTAGGCCATATTCTCTATGCCATGCATTTTTCATGTCATTTAGGTTTTAAATCATGCATTTCATGCATTCAATTTGCTGTATGTTCATGCATCTCATGTCATGCCACTTGATTTATGACTTACGCCAATCAATGGCTCAAAGTCATGCTCATTTGAGCATACTTGTGGGAAATTAAAGAGTTGTCAAATTGA
The DNA here is from genome assembly GCA_030761205.1 of Fremontodendron californicum. NCBI lineage: Eukaryota > Viridiplantae > Streptophyta > Magnoliopsida > Malvales > Malvaceae > Fremontodendron > Fremontodendron californicum. The sequence goes on along the minus strand of JAULJL010000006.1, from coordinate 16,806,343 downwards.
TTATTCTATTTTTTGTGATTTTTTTTACTTTAGCCAATTTTTGTCCAAGTTTTTTAGAAGTTTTAATTACTATTTGTAGGTCCTTAGGAGTGTCTCCAACATTTTTTCTTTTATTTTTAAATAATTTTATCAATGGCAAAAAAAATTGTTTTAGCAAAAGAGTTTTCACCCAATATTCTGACGTTCCCGATTTTTCTGGGAAGTTATCTTTAATCAGAAAATTAAGTCAATTTTTTTTTTGTAGTTTTACATGTTTTGAGTCTCCAGTATTTTGTTAGATTTTTTTTTTAAATTTAAAAATAGTTTAAAAAATCATGTTTTAAAACTGGACAGTAGAGGCATATTTGAATTCAAAAGAAAAACAATTGTGAATTTGGCTAAGGCATTTAGAGGGGATTGGTTAGGAACTTTAGTTACTGTCCTAGCTTGGTTTTTAGACTATTTTAATCTTTAAAAATTATTTTATAAAGCTCGGGTTAAGGGTGGTCATGTCCGGGATTTCAAACTTAGGAAATTAGAGCCATTTTAAAAAGATGTTTCGACTACATTGTCATCATCAATAAAGGGTGAATTGATAGCCTTGCTCCAGGAATATGTAGATGTATTTGCATGGTCGTACCAAGACATGCCAGGTTTGGATCCAGATATTGTGGTTCATAAGCTCCCTTTAAGGCCAGGATGCAAGCCAATTCAGCAAAAGTTGAGAAGAATGAGGCTGGACATGCTGTTAGAGGTAAAAGAGGAGGTGAAGAAGCAGTTTGATGCTGGATTCTTAGAGGTGACAAAATATCCGGAATGGGTGGCAAATATTGTTCCAATACCAAAGAAGGATGGCAAGGTGCGGATGTGCGTTGATTACCGAGATCTGGATAAGGCCAGTCCTAAAGATAATTTCCCTTTACCCCATATTGTTACTTTGGTGGATAGTACAGCGAAGAGCTCCTTATTTTCTTTCATGGACGAATTCTCGAGATATAATCAGATTAAGATGGCACCAGAAGATATGGAGAAAACTATATTTGTTACAATGTGGGGGACATTCTGCTACAAGGTAATGCCGTTTGGGTTGAAAAATATTGGGGCAACATATCAGAGGGCCATGGAGACCTTGTTTCATTACATGATGCATAAGGGAATTGAGGTCTATGTTGATGATATGATTGCAAAGTCACAAGGAGAATATGAGCATATTGCAAATCTTAGGAAACTCTTTGAAAGACTAAGAAAGTTTCAACTCAAGCTAAACCCGGCAAAATGCACTTTTGGAGTCACTTCGGGGAAATTGTTGGGTTTTGTTGTTAGCAAAAGGGGAATTGAGATTGATCCGGATAAAGTGAAGGCCATCTAGAATTTGCCACCTCCACGTACTCAAAAAGAAGTAAGAGGTTTTCTGGGGAGATTGAATTACATTGCTCGGTTTATTTCTCAGTTAACCGATAAATGTGATCCAATATTTAAGCTACTTCGAAAACGTGATCTAGGAGAGTGAGATGAAGGGTGTCAGATTGCTTTTGAAAAGGTTAAGCATTATCTATCAAACCCACCAGTATTAATGCCACCGACTCTGGATAAATCGATGATATTGTATCTATCAGTATTTGAGAGATCCATGGATTGTGTTTTGGGGCAGCTTGATGAGACTGGAAAGAAAGAACAGGCGGTTCAGCAAGAAGTTCACATTATGAGTTAAAATATTTGTGGATAGAAAAGTTGTGCTATGCCTTAGCTTGGACTGCTCGAAGGCTCAGACAGTACATGCTGTACCACACGACTTGGTTGATCGCCAAGCTAGATCCAATCAAGTACATGTTAGAAGCACCTTCTTTGTCAGGGAGGACAGCAAGATGGCAGGTTTTGTTGCCAGAATATGACATTGTATATGTGAGTCAGAAAGCTATCAAGGGCATTGCAGTGGCTAAATTTTTAGCAAGTCGGGCAGTGGAAGATTATGAGTCGTTGAACTTTTATTTCCCTGATGAAGATTTGATGTGCATCTCGCAAGAAGATGAGATTCCCTCTAAAAAGAAGAAAATATGGAAGATGTACTTTGATGGGGCACAGAATTGGTGCAATGCTCATATCCCCAGAAGAAGATTATTATCCTTTCACTGCCATATTGGATTTTGATTGTATAAACAATAATGCAGAATATGAAGCATGTACAATGGGCCTTCGTGCTGCCACAGACAGAAAGATAAAAAAACTGGAGGTTTTTGGAGACTCAGCTTTAGTGATATATCAATTGCGCAGAGAATGAAAAACCCGAGATGCAAAGTTAATCCGATATCGAGAGCTCATATTGAGTTTGTTAGAGGAATTTGAAGAAGTAAATTTCAATTAATTCCCCTAAGAAGAAAACTGAAAAACGGATGCTCTGGCTACTTTGTCATCAATGTTTAAAGTGAATAAAGGGGCTGAAGTTGTGCTGATCAAGATGAGCATATATGAATCTCCTGCCCACTGCTTGAGTATCAAAGAAGAAGCAGATTGTCTCCCTCGGTATAACGACATCTTGTAGTGCATCAAGAGTCAACAGTATCCAGAACGAGCAACAAAAAAATGACAAGAGGACTCTGAGAAGGTTAGCAATGGGTTTTGTTCTAGATAGTGAGATTCTCTACAAGAAAGGGAAAGACGAAGTCCTATTGAGATGTGTCGGATCTGTCGAAGCTCGGAGAATCATAGAAGAAGTCCATGAAGGGATATGCGGCACCCATGCCAATGGTCATATGCTTGCTAAACAGATTATGAGGGCAGGATACTATTGGCTGACAATGGGAGGAGATTGTATCAGTTATTCCAGGAAGTGTCATAAATCACAGATCTATTCAGATAAGATTCATGTGCCGCCATCTCCATTGCATGTCATGACTGAATCATGGCCATTTTCAATGTTGGGAATGGATATGATTGGGCCTATTACCCCGAAAGCTTCAAATGGACATCGTTTCAACCTGGTGACCATAGATTATTTCACAAAGTGGGTGGAAGCTGCTTCTTATACTAATGTAACAAAATCGGTGGTATGCAGATTTGTTAAGATGGAAATCATATGCCGATATGGATTGCCGGCAAGAATTATTTCAGATAATGCTCTGAATCTGAATAATAAGATGATGAGAGAAGTGTGTACTCAGTTCAAGATCACGCATCACAATTCGGCACCTTATCGTCCGAAGATGAATGGGCAGTAGAAGCAGCCAACAAAAACATCAAGAAGATGGTCGAGAAGATGACTGATGTGTGCAAGGATTAGCATGAGATCTTTCCTTTTGCTCTTCATGTATACCGTACCTCAGTTCGCACACTGCAGGGGCAACGCCGTTTTCTTTGGTATACGGGATGGAAGCAGTGCTACCTATTGAAGTTGAAACCCCTTCACTTCGGGTTTTGATAGAGGTTGGCCTAGAAGAGGCAGAATGGGTTAGAGCTCATTATGAACAGCTGAATCTCATCGTGGAGAAAATATTGAAGGCAATTTGTCATGAGCAATTGTATCAAAAAAGGATGATTCGAGCCCACAATAGGAAGGTTCATCCCAAACAGTTTCGAGAAGGGGAGTTAGTACTAAGGAAAATTCTCCCTATCGTGAAGGATCCGCGAGAGAAATGGGCTCCAAATAGGGAAGGACCCTATGTGGTAAAAAGAGCTCTTTCTGGAGGAGCATTAATTCTAACTTGGATGGATAGGGATGATTTGAGAAATCCCGTGAATGCTGATGAATTGAAGAAATATTATGCTTGAAAAAAAACAAAAAAAAAAGAGAAAAAAAAGTGTGATGCTATACACATGGAAATTCGAATGCTTGCAAGTGTAAAAATGGAAATTCTATATATCTATGTCCCCTGAGAATGGATCTCTTTCATATTCCCTTCACTAAGAAGAAATTATCCCTAGTCACCCCTTTGAGACTTAGGATTTATTTCTTTCTTTGAACCTTGATCAAGGATCACCCTCTACACTGGAGGGCAGATACGAGAAAAAATAATCAAAATCATGGCAAAAAAGAGAGCCATTGAAAAATGTGAAATTACAGAATGGCAAATGAAAACCAGTAATGAAAGAAAAAAATATTGAAAAAGAAAAAAGAAAAGAAAGTCTAAAAAAATGGACAAATGATTCAAGAATGAATTCTCCTTAGGAAAAGATCCTTGATCTAATCACCATTAAACAAACTTTGGGCCTATTTATCCTTTCTTTTTAAACCCGAAGCTTGGCCTACATTACGTGCTTTAAATGTCCATTTTGATCAAGCATGGATATTTAATTTGGAAGGTTTTTCTCAGAATTCATCCCATCTTTTGAATTGACATTTTTTTTACCTTGGAAGCATTTAGAATTCTCAGATGCATGGTAGAATACAAGAAAAAGGAGAAAACAAAAAAAAATGAAAATGAAAAAAGAATGTAAAATGAGAGGTTTAAGTCGAAAACCCGCAAAAGGGCGGCTTAATACCGAATGGGGGACACTTGAGTTGAAAACCTGCAAAGGGCTGCTCAAGTACTGGTTAAAGTTCTGAATTAATGCTTCGTGTAAAGGGGGAGAAAATATCTGAAAATCAGAGGAAAAAGAAAAAAACTCAGTCTGACTAACTACGAAAGCCGAAGGATTACCCAAGTAAATTGCTCATTCAAAAAAAGTTTCAGATGGTTTGAAAAAATAGGGGTCCAAGATATTCCGCATCTGGGGCATCTACAACCTATAACTTTACATTTGTTTCTTATATCCTTGATATTCAATTTTACCATTTTAAAACATTTGTTGCAATAAATTCTTGTTATCCTTCTTATGACATTTGCTTGTTTCATATTTTCTTTCATACATTTTTGAGATTGCATTTGTTTGTTATTAAATTGAATGATGATTAGTAAACATAAAAATCTTTAAATAAAAGGATTTTAAAGTATTACTAAGGAATAGATTTAAATCTTAGAAAAGGTTTGGAAACCACTAATCATGATGGAAAATTCACCAAGTAAAAGAAAATAGTGAATGTGTTGAAGACTCCGTCATGAAGTCAGAAATTTGTGAATTTCAACGAAGTCAAAAACTGGGATTGTTTGACAATTTATCTTGAGTGAAAGGTTCCTTAAGTGGGGCATCATTGAACAATTGAAGACTCCGTCATGAAGTCAAATAATCTGTGAACTTCAAAGAAACCATGGATTAGAAATCATGACACAATCATTTGATTGCATTCATCCTTAGGAAACATACAAGCATTTGCAAAGCATGTCATTCTCATCATTGCATTTAGCTAACATTGCAGGAATCAGGAAAACTTTGGCTTCCCCAAATCGAACTCGTTCTCCTTCTCAAATGGGTCGAGCCCTGAGATTGCCGTCGAGGTATGTTCCTTTCATTTTTCAAGTTAAATTTATTTTTTTCCAAATAAATTAAACCTAGGATCATTCTTAGTAATTCTCTTTGTTTTAAATCGAATTCATTCTCCTTATCAAATGAGACGAGCCCTGAGACCATTGTCGAGGTATTTCCCTTTGTTTTAAATCGAATTCATTATGCTTTTCAAATGATTCAAGCCTCGAGACCATCGTCGAGGTATTTCCTTTTGTTCTAAAATCAAACTCGTTTTGCTTCTCAAATGAGTCAAGCCCTGAGACCATCGTCGAGGTATTTTCTTTTGTTTTAAAATCGAACTTATTCTACTTCTCAAATGAGTCGAGCCCCGAGACCATCGTCGAGGTATTTCCTTTTGTTTTAAAATCGAATTCATTTTGCTTCTCAAATGAGTCGAGCCTTGGAACCGTCTTCAAGGTACTTTCTGTTTAAATCATGGATAAGACCTTCGGGCACCATTCTTAAGATCTCCGGGCATAGTTTTTCTTTTGAAATCATGGATAAGACCTCCAGGCACCATTCTTCAGACCTCCGGGCATCACTTTTAAAGTCGCATACAACGCAATTTTCCAAATCATAGATCAGACCTCCGGGCATAGTTTTTAAGATCTTCGGGCACCAATTTTTGAAAACATAGATCAGACATCCGGGCCTCGTTTTTAAAGACCTCCAGGCATAATTACTGAAAATCATGGATAAGACCTCCGAGCGCCATATTCAGAAAGTACCTCTGGTTTCAACTAGGTCTTTTTCGACTTCTGGTTTCGCCCAAGTCATCACCTTGAAATTTATCTATGGTTTCGCCTAGATAACTTTTCGACTTCTGGTTTCACCCAAGTCATCACCTTGAAAATTATCTATGGTTTTGCTTAGATAACTTTTTGACTTCTGGTTTCGCCCAAGTCATCACCTTGAAAATTATCTACGGTTTCGCCTAGATAACTTTTCCATTACTGGTTCTACCCTAATCATCACTTTGCAAATCGAACTCGTTTCCTTAAGACGGGTCGAGCCTTGATTAGCCAGGGAATTCAATTTAAGAACAAAATCTTCAATTTACATCTTTTTCAAAAAAAAATGAAAAATGAAAAAATGATGAATGAAAACTCCTTTCCCTTTCCTTCACATGTGATTTCACTAACTGGACAAAATTAGTGTTTGTTTATCTTTGCCTGATTCCTGATTCTCAGCAATAGCCAAAGAGGGGCAGCTGTAGACACGTAATTTTGTCCGGACCACTAAAACAGGTATGTTTTCTTCCTAAACTGATGTTTCAGAATCCAAAGAAGCTTTTCTCATCCTGCAGGTGGTACTCCAAGACTTAGTCTAAGAAGGCAAGCATAAAAAGTCAAACTTGAAAAAGTCAACCCAAAAAAGTCAGCCTCAAAAATTCAACCTACTTTCAAAATCAATATTTGAAGTTCAATTGAAAAATGGTGAAAGAATTTTGATAATCCGAGGTCTACATTGAAAGATATATAGTTCGGAAGTTGGGTTACGGAGATTCAATAGAAAGGAAACCCTAATTCAGAAAATTTAGTGAAAAGTGCTTAAACGATCAAATTGGTCTGAATTGATGGTTCGAAATGAAATATAAGCATTGACTACGGGTAATGGAGAGGTTACTTGGAAGAAAAATTGAAGGAAAAGTCAATTCGAAAAAAATCGAGAATTAGGATTTTTTGTCGATTTTGGTGAAATTGGGGAAAATTGCAGAAATGGCCCGATTGGGTAAAACTAAAGCCCTTAAACAAGGATAGCCCAAGGCTCAGTTTGAAGAAATTTCGAGAAAAGAGCCGATTGGAGAAAAAACGAAAAATCGAGGAAATTCCCGATAGTGAAAAAAGGAAAAATCAAATCGGAGGGGAATTTGATTGTAAAAATTGGGCATTTTTGGACCAAATCCAATTCAATATATGAAAAAGGACTAGAAAAAGAAAATCTGAAAATCAGACTTGTTTTGAGCAAAACCGAGCTTCGGAGGCAAAAGGGCAAAACTGGAAAATTCAAGAAAAATACCAAATGAGCTCCAACATTTTTGAAAATTTGTAGATCTCATTCTTAAATCATTTTGAAGATATTGGCAAAGAAAAATCAGGATTCGGAGCTCGTTTACAAAATGGAAAATCTTGGACCCACTATGCTAAAATTCAAGAAGATAAATCTCGAAAAAATAGCGAATGAGTTCTAAAAATTTTGAAAATTTTCAAATCTCATTCTTAAATTATTTGGAAGATATTTGTGAAAGAAAATCTGAATTCGGAGTTCTTTTTCAAAATGTCAAATCCCGAGCCCACTATAAAGAAATGCAAAAAGATAAATCCCGAAAAAATAGCAAATAAGCTCACAAAATGTTAAAAATTTGCAGATCTCACTTTTAAATTATTTTAAAGAGATTGGTGAAGAAAAATCCGGATTTGGAGCTCGTTTACAAAATGGTAAAAGTTTGGGTGCACAAAAAGGCAATTTTGGAAGAAAAAATCTAAAAAAAATAGCAAATGGGCTCGAAAATTTTTGAAAGCATCTAGAATCCAATTTTTTTTTATCATTTTGGAAGTATTGAAAAAATAAAATTTGAATTTGGAGTCCGTTTGCTATTTATTTAGGTTCGGGGGTCAAAAAGGTCATTTTATCGAAGAAACCGAAAAAGGGCCTTTTCTTGCAATTAAAAAATGAAGTGTGGGCTGAGAAGGTGAAGGGGCAGCCGGCCAAGGCCCATGTACGATGGACATTTTCTGATTTTTTAGATCAAAGGGCCAAGAGTGAAGAGGAAGGTAGTTATTTTTGTGATCAAGCCTTTGAATTTGCGACACATGGACCAATGGATGGAGAGGGATGATGTCATATTTAGGATCCTATTTATGACATCATCTTCATGACATCATTTTTAGGAGCTGATTATTCCAATTAAGGGTGAGAATTCTACATAGAAAGCATCTTGGATTGAAGACCATTGGATCAAATTTGGCTAAAAAATTCTAGAACCTCCTAGGCTATTCCATATACCAACCGGCCACACTAAGGGGATGGGGGAGTCTCTTTCATAATTCACTCTTGCTTGGCTGATTTCTCTCCATTTTTGAAAAGAAAAAAGAAAGTTTAGAAAGGCAAAGAAAGTAAGAAGAGGTAAAGCTTGCAATATAGCTTTTAGAGGTAGCTAAAAGCACCGTACTCTTGCATTTTTTTTGCAATTCCATCCTTGATTTGCTGTTTTTATTTTATATTTGGTGAGTTTCTATTGATTTTAGTTTCTTAATAAGCGTTTTTAAGCTTCTTCTTCAAGTTCTTCTTTTATACTTTCTTGAAAAAAACTTTGAAAAACACATTTTCTACATGTTTTTAAAAGTGGCCGAATGGCCTTGTTTTTTTAAATGGTTGATGTTTGCTTTTATTTCATGTTGTTGTGATGCTTAGCATATTTTGATGTTCTATTTTTTTTCTAAAAATAACTAAAGCATGGAGTTTGTTTTGATCTTTCTACCTACTTACCTTTTTTTTTTAATTATTTCATCTTGTAATCATGTTTATTTTCCTTGTTTACATTTTTTTGATTTTCTATTTTCAAAATGTTTGAGTTTGTTCATGATTTGCATTTTACTATTCTATGTGTTTGTGAAAATGTCTAGTTGTGTTCATGCCTTTACTTCATATTTGCATGTTTTAGCATGTTTCTTTTTAGCCTTGCATTTTAGTATGTCATGTATTTGTGAAAATGCCATGATAGACTATTATCATTTGGAGCTCATGACCATTCGACTACTTCCATTTTCCTTGCTTTGCATGTCCATTTTCATCATGCTAGTTGATAGGTTTGCATTTCCATGCTATGATTTTATGTGTTTTGATTTAGTGTGCCATGTGTTTGTGAAAATGCCATGACTATTTTGAGCCATAGAACATTCGGCTACTTCAATTTTTTTATGCTTCTTATGTGCATTTTCATCATGCTAGTTGATAGGTTTGCATTTCCATGCCTTGACTTTGTGTATTTTGATTTAACATACTATGTGTTTGTGTTATTGCCATGCATTCTTTAGGTCTAGGTTTCATTTGCATTGCCATACATTTCATGCATGTTTAGACCTAGGTTGCATTTATTGCCATGCAAGTTCATTTTAGATCTAGGCCATATTCTCTATGCCATGCATTTTTCATGTCATTTAGGTTTTAAATCATGCATTTCATGCATTCAATTTGCTGTATGTTCATGCATCTCATGTCATGCCACTTGATTTATGACTTACGCCAGTCAATGGCTCAAAGTCATGCTCATTTGAGCATACTTGTGGGAAATTAAAGAGTTGTCAAATTGATTATTCTATTTTTTGTGATTTTTTTTACTTTAGCCAATTTTTGTCCAAGTTTTTTAGAAGTTTTAATTACTATTTGTAGGTCCTTAGGAGTGTCTCCAACATTTTTTCTTTTATTTTTAAATGATTTTATCAATGGCAAAAAAATTTGTTTTGGCAAAAGAGTTTTCACCCAATATTCTGACGTTCCCGATTTTTCTGGGAAGTTATCTTTAATCAGAAAATTAAGTCAATTTTTTTTTTGTAGTTTTACATGTTTTGAGTCTCCAGTATTTTGTTAGATTTTTTTTTTAAATTTAAAAATAGTTTAAAAAATCATGTTTTAAAACTGGACAGTAGAGGCATATTTGAATTCAAAAGAAAAACAATTGTGAATTTGGCTAAGGCATTTAGAGGGGATTGGTTAGGAACTTTAGTTACTGTCCTAGCTTGGTTTTTAGACTATTTTAATCTTTAAAAATTATTTTATAAAGCTCGGGTTAAGGGTGGTCATGTCCGGGATTTCAAACTTAGGAAATTAGAGCCATTTTAAAAAGATGTTTCGACTACATTGTCATCATCAATAAAGGGTGAATTGATAGCCTTGCTCCAGGAATATGTAGATGTATTTGCATGGTCGTACCAAGACATGCCAGGTTTGGATCCAGATATTGTGGTTCATAAGCTCCCTTTAAGGCCAGGATGCAAGCCAATTCAGCAAAAGTTGAGAAGAATGAGGCTGGACATGCTGTTAGAGGTAAAAGAGGAGGTGAAGAAGCAGTTTGATGCTGGATTCTTAGAGGTGACAAAATATCCGGAATGGGTGGCAAATATTGTTCCAATACCAAAGAAGGATGGCAAGGTGCGGATGTGCGTTGATTACCGAGATCTGGATAAGGCCAGTCCTAAAGATAATTTCCCTTTACCCCATATTGTTACTTTGGTGGATAGTACAGCGAAGAGCTCCTTATTTTCTTTCATGGACGAATTCTCGAGATATAATCAGATTAAGATGGCACCAGAAGATATGGAGAAAACTATATTTGTTACAATGTGGGGGACATTCTGCTACAAGGTAATGCCGTTTGGGTTGAAAAATATTGGGGCAACATATCAGAGGGCCATGGAGACCTTGTTTCATTACATGATGCATAAGGGAATTGAGGTCTATGTTGATGATATGATTGCAAAGTCACAAGGAGAATATGAGCATATTGCAAATCTTAGGAAACTCTTTGAAAGACTAAGAAAGTTTCAACTCAAGCTAAACCCGGCAAAATGCACTTTTGGAGTCACTTCGGGGAAATTGTTGGGTTTTGTTGTTAGCAAAAGGGGAATTGAGATTGATCCGGATAAAGTGAAGGCCATCTAGAATTTGCCACCTCCACGTACTCAAAAAGAAGTAAGAGGTTTTCTGGGGAGATTGAATTACATTGCTCGGTTTATTTCTCAGTTAACCGATAAATGTGATCCAATATTTAAGCTACTTCGAAAACATGATCTAGGAGAGTGAGATGAAGGGTGTCAGATTGCTTTTGAAAAGGTTAAGCATTATCTATCAAACCCACCAGTATTAATGCCACCGACTCTGGATAAATCGATGATATTGTATCTATCAGTATTTGAGAGATCCATGGATTGTGTTTTGGGGCAGCTTGATGAGACTGGAAAGAAAGAACAGGCGGTTCAGCAAGAAGTTCACATTATGAGTTAAAATATTTGTGGATAGAAAAGTTGTGCTATGCCTTAGCTTGGACTGCTCGAAGGCTCAGACAGTACATGTTGTACCACACGACTTGGTTGATCGCCAAGCTAGATCCAATCAAGTACATGTTAGAAGCACCTTCTTTGTCAGGGAGGACAGCAAGATGGCAGGTTTTGTTGCCAGAATATGACATTGTATATGTGAGTCAGAAAGCTATCAAGGGCATTGCAGTGGCTAAATTTTTAGCAAGTCGGGCAGTGGAAGATTATGAGTCGTTGAACTTTTATTTCCCTGATGAAGATTTGATGTGCATCTCGCAAGAAGATGAGATTCCCTCTAAAAAGAAGAAAATATGGAAGATGTACTTTGATGGGGCACAGAATTGGTGCAATGCTCATATCCCCAGAAGAAGATTATTATCCTTTCACTGCCATATTGGATTTTGATTGTATAAACAATAATGCAGAATATGAAGCATGTACAATGGGCCTTCGTGCTGCCACAGACAGAAAGATAAAAAAACTGGAGGTTTTTGGAGACTCAGCTTTAGTGATATATCAATTGCGCAGAGAATGAAAAACCCGAGATGCAAAGTTAATCCGATATCGAGAGCTCATATTGAGTTTGTTAGAGGAATTTGAAGAAGTAAATTTCAATTAATTCCCCTAAGAAGAAAACTGAAAAACGGATGCTCTGGCTACTTTGTCATCAATGTTTAAAGTGAATAAAGGGGCTGAAGTTGTGCTGATCAAGATGAGCATATATGAATCTCCTGCCCACTGCTTGAGTATCAAAGAAGAAGCAGATTGTCTCCCTCGGTATAACGACATCTTGTAGTGCATCAAGAGTCAACAGTATCCAGAACGAGCAACAAAAAAATGACAAGAGGACTCTGAGAAGGTTAGCAATGGGTTTTGTTCTAGATAGTGAGATTCTCTACAAGAAAGGGAAAGACGAAGTCCTATTGAGATGTGTCGGATCTGTCGAAGCTCGGAGAATCATAGAAGAAGTCCATGAAGGGATATGCGGCACCCATGCCAATGGTCATATGCTTGCTAAACAGATTATGAGGGCAGGATACTATTGGCTGACAATGGGAGGAGATTGTATCAGTTATTCCAGGAAGTGTCATAAATCACAGATCTATTCAGATAAGATTCATGTGCCGCCATCTCCATTGCATGTCATGACTGAATCATGGCCATTTTCAATGTTGGGAATGGATATGATTGGGCCTATTACCCCGAAAGCTTCAAATGGACATCGTTTCAACCTGGTGACCATAGATTATTTCACAAAGTGGGTGGAAGCTGCTTCTTATACTAATGTAACAAAATCGGTGGTATGCAGATTTGTTAAGATGGAAATCATATGCCGATATGGATTGCCGGCAAGAATTATTTCAGATAATGCTCTGAATCTGAATAATAAGATGATGAGAGAAGTGTGTACTCAGTTCAAGATCACGCATCACAATTCGGCACCTTATCGTCCGAAGATGAATGGGCAGTAGAAGCAGCCAACAAAAACATCAAGAAGATGGTCGAGAAGATGACTGATGTGTGCAAGGATTAGCATGAGATCTTTCCTTTTGCTCTTCATGTATACCGTACCTCAGTTCGCACACTGCAGGGGCAACGCCGTTTTCTTTGGTATACGGGATGGAAGCAGTGCTACCTATTGAAGTTGAAACCCCTTCACTTCGGGTTTTGATAGAGGTTGGCCTAGAAGAGGCAGAATGGGTTAGAGCTCATTATGAACAGCTGAATCTCATCGTGGAGAAAATATTGAAGGCAATTTGTCATGAGCAATTGTATCAAAAAAGGATGATTCGAGCCCACAATAGGAAGGTTCATCCCAAACAGTTTCGAGAAGGGGAGTTAGTACTAAGGAAAATTCTCCCTATCGTGAAGGATCCGCGAGAGAAATGGGCTCCAAATAGGGAAGGACCCTATGTGGTAAAAAGAGCTCTTTCTGGAGGAGCATTAATTCTAACTTGGATGGATAGGGATGATTTGAGAAATCCCGTGAATGCTGATGAATTGAAGAAATATTATGCTTGAAAAAAAACAAAAAAAAAAGAGAAAAAAAAGTGTGATGCTATACACATGGAAATTCGAATGCTTGCAAGTGTAAAAATGGAAATTCTATATATCTATGTCCCCTGAGAATGGATCTCTTTCATATTCCCTTCACTAAGAAGAAATTATCCCTAGTCACCCCTTTGAGACTTAGGATTTATTTCTTTCTTTGAACCTTGATCAAGGATCACCCTCTACACTGGAGGGCAGATACGAGAAAAAATAATCAAAATCATGGCAAAAAAGAGAGCCATTGAAAAATGTGAAATTACAGAATGGCAAATGAAAACCAGTAATGAAAGAAAAAAATATTGAAAAAGAAAAAAGAAAAGAAAGTCTAAAAAAATGGACAAATGATTCAAGAATGAATTCTCCTTAGGAAAAGATCCTTGATCTAATCACCATTAAACAAACTTTGGGCCTATTTATCCTTTCTTTTTAAACCCGAAGCTTGGCCTACATTACGTGCTTTAAATGTCCATTTTGATCAAGCATGGATATTTAATTTGGAAGGTTTTTCTCAGAATTCATCCCATCTTTTGAATTGACATTTTTTTTACCTTGGAAGCATTTAGAATTCTCAGATGCATGGTAGAATACAAGAAAAAGGAGAAAACAAAAAAAAATGAAAATGAAAAAAGAATGTAAAATGAGAGGTTTAAGTCGAAAACCCGCAAAAGGGCGGCTTAATACCGAATGGGGGACACTTGAGTTGAAAACCTGCAAAGGGCTGCTCAAGTACTGGTTAAAGTTCTGAATTAATGCTTCGTGTAAAGGGGGAGAAAATATCTGAAAATCAGAGGAAAAAGAAAAAAACTCAGTCTGACTAACTACGAAAGCCGAAGGATTACCCAAGTAAATTGCTCATTCAAAAAAAGTTTCAGATGGTTTGAAAAAATAGGGGTCCAAGATATTCCGCATCTGGGGCATCTACAACCTATAACTTTACATTTGTTTCTTATATCCTTGATATTCAATTTTACCATTTTAAAACATTTGTTGCAATAAATTCTTGTTATCCTTCTTATGACATTTGCTTGTTTCATATTTTCTTTCATACATTTTTGAGATTGCATTTGTTTGTTATTAAATTGAATGATGATTAGTAAACATAAAAATCTATAAATAAAAGGATTTTAAAGTATTACTAAGGAATAGATTTAAATCTTAGAAAAGGTTTGGAAACCACTAATCATGATGGAAAATTCACCAAGTAAAAGAAAATAGTGAATGTGTTGAAGACTCCGTCATGAAGTCAGAAATTTGTGAATTTCAACGAAGTCAAAAACTGGGATTGTTTGACAATTTATCTTGAGTGAAAGGTTCCTTAAGTGGGGCATCATTGAACAATTGAAGACTCCGTCATGAAGTCAAATAATCTGTGAACTTCAAAGAAACCATGGATTAGAAATCATGACACAATCATTTGATTGCATTCATCCTTAGGAAACATACAAGCATTTGCAAAGCATGTCATTCTCATCATTGCATTTAGCTAACATTGCAGGAATCAGGAAAACTTTGGCTTCCCCAAATCGAACTCGTTCTCCTTCTCAAATGGGTCGAGCCCTGAGATTGCCGTCGAGGTATGTTCCTTTCATTTTTCAAGTTAAATTTATTTTTTTCCAAATAAATTAAACCTAGGATCATTCTTAGTAATTCTCTTTGTTTTAAATCGAATTCATTCTCCTTATCAAATGAGACGAGCCCTGAGACCATTGTCGAGGTATTTCCCTTTGTTTTAAATCGAATTCATTATGCTTTTCAAATGATTCAAGCCTCGAGACCATCGTCGAGGTATTTCCTTTTGTTCTAAAATCAAACTCGTTTTGCTTCTCAAATGAGTCAAGCCCCGAGACCATCGTCGAGGTATTTTCTTTTGTTTTAAAATCGAACTTATTCTACTTCTCAAATGAGTCGAGCCCCGAGACAATCGTCGAGGTATTTCCTTTTGTTTTAAAATCGAATTCATTTTGCTTCTCAAATGAGTCGAGCCTTGGAACCGTCTT
Source organism: Fremontodendron californicum (assembly GCA_030761205.1). Taxonomy (NCBI): domain Eukaryota; kingdom Viridiplantae; phylum Streptophyta; class Magnoliopsida; order Malvales; family Malvaceae; genus Fremontodendron; species Fremontodendron californicum. The sequence continues at coordinate 16,790,901 of JAULJL010000006.1, read as the reverse complement.
CAAGGTACTTTCTGTTTAAATCATGGATAAGACCTTCGGGCACCATTCTTAAGATCTCCGGGCATAGTTTTTCTTTTGAAATCATGGATAAGACCTCCAGGCACCATTCTTCAGACCTCCGGGCATCACTTTTAAAGTCGCATACAACGCAATTTTCCAAATCATAGATCAGACCTCCGGGCATAGTTTTTAAGATCTTCGGGCACCAATTTTTGAAAACATAGATCAGACATCCGGGCCTCGTTTTTAAAGACCTCCAGGCATAATTACTGAAAATCATGGATAAGACCTCCGAGCGCCATATTCAGAAAGTACCTCTGGTTTCAACTAGGTCTTTTTCGACTTCTGGTTTCGCCCAAGTCATCACCTTGAAATTTATCTATGGTTTCGCCTAGATAACTTTTCGACTTCTGGTTTCACCCAAGTCATCACCTTGAAAATTATCTATGGTTTTGCTTAGATAACTTTTTGACTTCTGGTTTCGCCCAAGTCATCACCTTGAAAATTATCTACGGTTTCGCCTAGATAACTTTTCCATTACTGGTTCTACCCTAATCATCACTTTGCAAATCGAACTCGTTTCCTTAAGACGGGTCGAGCCTTGATTAGCCAGGGAATTCAATTTAAGAACAAAATCTTCAATTTACATCTTTTTCAAAAAAAAATGAAAAATGAAAAAATGATGAATGAAAACTCCTTTCCCTTTCCTTCACATGTGATTTCACTAACTGGACAAAATTAGTGTTTGTTTATCTTTGCCTGATTCCTGATTCTCAGCAATAGCCAAAGAGGGGCAGCTGTAGACACGTAATTTTGTCCGGACCACTAAAACAGGTATGTTTTCTTCCTAAACTGATGTTTCAGAATCCAAAGAAGCTTTTCTCATCCTGCAGGTGGTACTCCAAGACTTAGTCTAAGAAGGCAAGCATGAAAAGTCAAACTTGAAAAAGTCAACCCAAAAAAGTCAGCCTCAAAAATTCAACCTACTTTCAAAATCAATATTTGAAGTTCAATTGAAAAATGGTGAAAGAATTTTGATAATCCGAGGTCTACATTGAAAGATATATAGTTCGGAAGTTGGGTTACGGAGATTCAATAGAAAGGAAACCCTAATTCAGAAAATTTAGTGAAAAGTGCTTAAACGATCAAATTGGTCTGAATTGATGGTTCCAAATGAAATATAAGCATTGACTACGGGTAATGGAGAGGTTACTTGGAAGAAAAATTGAAGGAAAAGTCAATTCGAAAAAAATCGAGAATTAGGATTTTTTGTCGATTTTGGTGAAATTGGGGAAAATTGCAGAAATGGCCCGATTGGGTAAAACTAAAGCCCTTAAACAAGGATAGCCCAAGGCTCAGTTTGAAGAAATTTCGAGAAAAGAGCCGATTGGAGAAAAAACGAAAAATCGAGGAAATTCCCGATAGTGAAAAAAGGAAAAATCAAATCGGAGGGGAATTTGATTGTAAAAATTGGGCATTTTTGGACCAAATCCAATTCAATATATGAAAAAGGACTAGAAAAAGAAAATCTGAAAATCAGACTTGTTTTGAGCAAAACCGAGCTTCGGAGGCAAAAGGGCAAAACTGGAAAATTCAAGAAAAATACCAAATGAGCTCCAACATTTTTGAAAATTTGTAGATCTCATTCTTAAATCATTTTGAAGATATTGGCAAAGAAAAATCAGGATTCGGAGCTCGTTTACAAAATGGAAAATCTTGGACCCACTATGCTAAAATTCAAGAAGATAAATCTCGAAAAAATAGCGAATGAGTTCCAAAAATTTTGAAAATTTTCAAATCTCATTCTTAAATTATTTGGAAGATATTTGTGAAAGAAAATCTGAATTCGGAGTTCTTTTTCAAAATGTCAAATCCCGAGCCCACTATAAAGAAATGCAAAAAGATAAATCCCGAAAAAATAGCAAATAAGCTCACAAAATGTTAAAAATTTGCAGATCTCACTTTTAAATTATTTTAAAGAGATTGGTGAAGAAAAATCCGGATTTGGAGCTCGTTTACAAAATGGTAAAAGTTTGGGTGCACAAAAAGGCAATTTTGGAAGAAAAAATCTAAAAAAAATAGCAAATGGGCTCGAAAATTTTTGAAAGCATCTAGAATCCAATTTTTTTTTATCATTTTGGAAGTATTGAAAAAATAAAATTTGAATTTGGAGTCCGTTTGCTATTTATTTAGGTTCGGGGGTCAAAAAGGTCATTTTATCGAAGAAACCGAAAAAGGGCCTTTTCTTGCAATTAAAAAATGAAGTGTGGGCTGAGAAGGTGAAGGGGCAGCCGGCCAAGGCCCATGTACGATGGACATTTTCTGATTTTTTAGATCAAAGGGCCAAGAGTGAAGAGGAAGGTAGTTATTTTTGTGATCAAGCCTTTGAATTTGCAACACATGGACCAATGGATGGAGAGGGATGATGTCATATTTAGGATCCTATTTATGACATCATCTTCATGACATCATTTTTAGGAGCTGATTATTCCAATTAAGGGTGAGAATTCTACATAGAAAGCATCTTGGATTGAAGACCATTGGATCAAATTTGGCTAAAAAATTCTAGAACCTCCTAGGCTATTCCATATACCAACCGGCCACACTAAGGGGATGGGGGAGTCTCTTTCATAATTCACTCTTGCTTGGCTGATTTCTCTCCATTTTTGAAAAGAAAAAAGAAAGTTTAGAATGGCAAAGAAAGTAAGAAGAGGTAAAGCTTGCAATATAGCTTTTAGAGGTAGCTAAAAGCACCGTACTCTTGCATTTTTTTAGCAATTCCATCCTTGATTTGCTGTTTTTATTTTATATTTGGTGAGTTTCTATTGATTTTAGTTTCTTAATAAGCGTTTTTAAGCTTCTTCTTCAAGTTCTTCTTTTATACTTTCTTGAAAAAAACTTTGAAAAACACATTTTCTACATGTTTTTAAAAGTGGCCGAATGGCCTTGTTTTTTTAAATGGTTGATGTTTGCTTTTATTTCATGTTGTTGTGATGCTTAGCATATTTTGATGTTCTATTTTTTTTCTAAAAATAACTAAAGCATGGAGTTTGTTTTGATCTTTCTACCTACTTACCTTTTTTTTTTAATTATTTCATCTTGTAATCATGTTTATTTTCCTTGTTTACATTTTTTTGATTTTCTATTTTCAAAATGTTTGAGTTTGTTCATGATTTGCATTTTACTATTCTATGTGTTTGTGAAAATGTCTAGTTGTGTTCATGCCTTTACTTCATATTTGCATGTTTTAGCATGTTTCTTTTTAGCCTTGCATTTTAGTATGTCATGTATTTGTGAAAATGCCATGATAGACTATTATCATTTGGAGCTCATGACCATTCGACTACTTCCATTTTCCTTGCTTTGCATGTCCATTTTCATCATGCTAGTTGATAGGTTTGCATTTCCATGCTATGATTTTATGTGTTTTGATTTAGTGTGCCATGTGTTTGTGAAAATGCCATGACTATTTTGAGCCATAGAACATTCGGCTACTTCAATTTTTTTATGCTTCTTATGTGCATTTTCATCATGCTAGTTGATAGGTTTGCATTTCCATGCCTTGACTTTGTGTATTTTGATTTAACATACTATGTGTTTGTGTTATTGCCATGCATTCTTTAGGTCTAGGTTTCATTTGCATTGCCATACATTTCATGCATGTTTAGACCTAGGTTGCATTTATTGCCATGCAAGTTCATTTTAGATCTAGGCCATATTCTCTATGCCATACATTTTTCATGTCATTTAGGTTTTAAATCATGCATTTCATGCATTCAATTTGCTGTATGTTCATGCATCTCATGTCATGCCACTTGATTTATGACTTACGCCAATCAATGGCTCAAAGTCATGCTCATTTGAGCATACTTGTGGGAAATTAAAGAGTTGTCAAATTGATTATTCTATTTTTTGTGATTTTTTTTACTTTAGCCAATTTTTGTCCAAGTTTTTTAGAAGTTTTAATTACTATTTGTAGGTCCTTAGGAGTGTCTCCAACATTTTTTCTTTTATTTTTAAATGATTTTATCAATGGCAAAAAAATTTGTTTTGGCAAAAGAGTTTTCACCCAATATTCTGACGTTCCCGATTTTTCTGGGAAGTTATCTTTAATCAGAAAATTAAGTCAATTTTTTTTTTTGTAGTTTTACATGTTTTGAGTCTCCAGTATTTTGTTAGATTTTTTTTTTAAATTTAAAAATAGTTTAAAAAATCATGTTTTAAAACTGGACAGTAGAGGCATATTTGAATTCAAAAGAAAAACAATTGTGAATTTGGCTAAGGCATTTAGAGGGGATTGGTTAGGAACTTTAGTTACTGTCCTAGCTTGGTTTTTAGACTATTTTAATCTTTAAAAATTATTTTATAAAGCTCGGGTTAAGGGTGGTCATGTCCGGGATTTCAAACTTAGGAAATTAGAGCCATTTTAAAAAGATGTTTCGACTAGGGTTTTAATTTTCATCCAAGATTTTCAAAATTGTTTTAAACCAATCACAAAGTATTTTGATTTTAGAAAATTTAATTTGATGTCTTTTCCTAAGGTAGACGGATATCTTTTTAGGTATACGGATTTTCTTATTTAAAGGAAAAAATACACTTTCATGCATTGCATATTCCTTGTTCATGCATACTATATAATATGTGATTTTTGCTATGATAATTTCTATGGTATTGTTATCATTTTGATTTATATTTTATGATGTTATATTGTCTGTTATATGGTTTTGAATATTTCATGCTATCCTATGCTTTTTATTTAGTCATTTATTCTTGTCACATCATTTAGCATATACTATGTCCATGCATTATTATTTTTATTTTCATGCATATTTCATGATAACATTATTTTATGTTTCATATCATTTCATGTCACTTAGATTATATTCCATGTCATATAGATATATTATTTAAAATATGCCATGTCATTTAAATTTGCTATGTCATTTAAATCATATTATTTCATTTAGAATATTTCATGTTACTTAGGACACATTATTTCACATAGAATATATTATGTCACTTAGGATATTTCATTTAATTTATAATATATTATGTCACTTAGGATATTTCATTTCATTTATAATATATTATGTCACTTAGGATATTTCATTTCATTTAGAATATATCATGTTACTTAAAATATTTCATTTCATTTATAATATATCATCTTACTTAGGATATTTCATTTCATCTAGAATATGCTATGCCATTTAAATTATATCATATCATTTAGGTTGCATTATATTATCTACACTTTGTTATATAATCTTTACGATGTCACACATATTCATATTCATATTTTTTAAAATGTTTTGAAAAAGATAATGATTTTCAATAAAATAAAGATATTCCCGAGTTAAAATAATCATGAGTTCTCTGCCGGGTTTGCTGGGGAGGATATCATCAATTATCATTAATAACGGAATATCTTCCTTAAAACGAGAATGATTCGGAAAATTTTCCAAATTAATAAAAATTTCTATATTTTGCCACGTTTGTTGGGGAATATAGGAAAATTTTGAATAAATAAATTTCGGATCATTTTCAATTAAAAATGGAATTATTTTTCTTTAAATTGAGAATTAACTTGAAATACTAAATTAAAAATCGACTTTTACTGAGACTTGAGATAACACACGATTAATAAGGTATCATTTTATACGGGCGTTGTGGGGGTGCTAAACCTTCCCCACACGTAACCGAGTCTCGAACCCGTTTCTTTGATTTTCTTTGGTTTAAAAACGCAGACTTGAAATTTGTTTTAAAAAATGTTTTAATTAATTTTAGAATGTTTTACAATATTGGTTTTAATAGGTGGCCGATCACACCTAACCAAAAAAGATTGGTGGCGACTCTATGTCTTTTTCGAGGTCATTTTCAAATCCTCATTTTATTTCAAGAGGAATTAAGTCATCTTTTCCTCTATTTTTCAATGTCACGCTTAACGAATATAAAGTCTCGCAATGAGACTTGTTATTTTTTAGGCTGCGACAATACCTATTGTCTGGGTTTACACGAAAGGATGAATAGTTCAGGACATCATGTTCACTAGTTAGCTGAGTAAATCCGATAGTTGTCACTATGAAAGGTTCAAAGCCAAAAGCTACTTATCTTGAAGCAATTACTCTTCAAAGTTAGTCTCTCTCATACTCCGAGTCAATTCGTCATTTTAATCAGACATTTTCTATTCATGTGGGGGATTGTTGGATATCAAGTGATTAAATGTTGTGTATAAATACGAAATACGTATACCAATACGTAGGTTGTTTTAACTAGATACACAGTGCATAATTAACGTACACAATTGATATCTAAATTGAATGAGAAATTGGTCTCATTAAAAACCCACTTGAAGAGGAGGAAAGTTGGTTGAAGTTGTGTATGGTATACAATCCCACATAGAAGAAAGTATGACCTTAGCTAGTTGTATATATGGGCTAGTGTTCCATGTTGGGTTAGGCCCCAAGGGGCACCCAAGTTTTGTGAATGGTGAGGACCTACACAAAACTGGGCTGGACTACACACACGCGCGCGCACGTACCGAGATGACCCAAGTCGGGCTGAGATTGGGCTGGGCTAGGTCGGGTCAGACTGGACCTGGGCTTGGGTTTGGGCCAGCAATTATCTTTGTGCTGCCCAGCCCAAATTTCCAACCAGCTTTTTATGTCTGTTCAGTCTAGGACCGAACCAATTCGTGGTCATTCGATTTGAACCGAATCGGTCCGTGTCTGTTCCAACAGGGTTGTTTGCTGTCTGTTGGCCGAACCAGTTCATTCAAATAGGCTTGACTATTCCAAACAATGCTAAGCATTTCTATAAATACTTAAGTCCTGTGTCTATTTTAATTACTCAAAAATTATTTTGTCTTCTGAGAGAGACTTAGCATTCTTCTGGTTCGCTGTGTTGTATTTCGAGTGTGCTCTCATCTGTAACGATTATCGAGAAGGCCTGAGAGACGATTTGCATCAAAACTGCAAACACCATTTAGACAGGTAAAATTCGTCTTAAGGTTAGAGGGTCTACCTTGACTCAATTTTGTATCTTTTCTGTTCGGATTAAGTTAGTATAAATGTATGTTATTTGTTCATATTTATATAGTGAAATTCGTTTTTGTTCTATACAGTGTGAATTTCTTTTATATTTTATATTCTGTTTTTTTAGATATTTATTGTTTTGTTCATGCAGTATTCTTATAATCACTTCATTAAGTTCTAACAACTATAGCGTAGTATCACATAGAAGCTTGTGATGAAACAAGGAAACCTAGGGAGATTATAGAAAATCACCGCTTTCTTGTCTTTTTCAGCTGATACTTTACTTCCAACGTCATGACTAATTTCAGTTGCAACAGCAGAATCATCCTTGTGACTTGGTGATGCAGACTCATGCTTATTTTCTAAGACATGCTAAATAACAAAGTAAGAATGTGTCATTATGTAAAATCAAACTAGAGTAGACAAGCATTTGGAGGTTCTATGTGAAAGAAATATACATTCTAATATCTTAGCCTACCTCCTCTACCGTATTAAGTGGAGCTCCTTCAATTTTGGAAGTATCATTATTTTCAACTTCTGCTGTTGAGTCATCATCACTGTCATCCCACTTTGAGGTCCTGCCGAACGGATGATAATGAAAAAGACAATAAAAAAACAAACATAAGAAATAAGATGTGCGCTCATGTAAAGACACTTCAAGAGAAAATTAAAAAAACAACCAGTCTGACCTCATTTAAAGAAGAATCCTCCATGTTACCAATTGTATCACCATGTGTACTTTCTGTGCGTTTGTCTTCACTACTAGCTTCTTACTCAACCTTTTCATTTTTTACCTTCCCTTCCTCCACAGCTTTCCTTTTTCCCTGTAAAGCTTCCTCTGCTTCTCTTTTTTCATTCTCTTCCTTCTCTTTCTACAACCTTGCTTTCTCCTCTGCCTTCTCTATCTATTCTTTACGTTCTACACAAGGTAAGCAAACAAATCATGTTGCTTTCTCGTATAGGAAGGAGGTACTGCTAGATTAGATTATGTGATGTAAAGTGCTTTGCAGTCATAAAATGCCTATCAATTTTACAGGATTTTTTTTTTTAATATACAGAATAAACATGCCAAGGTCATACCTAGAGGAATAAGTGTTAGACATCTAAGACATAAGTAGTGCTAACTAAGAAAGAAGATGATAGGGATAATAATGAGAGTACAGTACAACAAAGTATAGAATACAAAATGATTGCTTAGCCAGATAAAAGATAGAAAAAAAAATAAACTACAATACAATGACCATAATCATACAACAAGTAGTCAAATTTTGTAATCTCCTCCTTTATAGCATAACTACTGGTTTAAAATCGTTTCAATTGTTCCTCCTTTTTATTAGAAAGCGAAAATGAAAAGAAATATAGACGATTACTAGAAACGTTAACTGCCTTATGGTGTAGAGAAAGGGGTAGTAGTATAATTAGCCTTGAAGATGCCCAAATTAAACATGGAAAGCTAAACAAGATCAATACACATTGTGAGAAAATTTAATTGCCAAAAATTTCATGAAGATTGACATAGATAATAGAAAATGTTGTCAAATGCTTGGTAAGAGACCTATAATTAACAAGAGAAAGGCTGGACAAATTGAGTTTAGTTGAACTGAAAGCCAGCTATAAACACACCATAATATTGTAATTAAAATCGTATCCATTCATATTAAGGGCATATAATTAGAGCTGAGATTTAGGATTGTGATGGCATTTGCTATATATGCATCCTTGAGAATTTTAGCTTACTGGACATGTCGATACGTGATCCCGAACGGGGGGAACCCTTTCGAGTGAGAGGGGAAACAGAAGCAGAGGAAAAGACGACTTAATTCCTCTAGATTGAAATAAAAGGTTGAGGGTATGAAAATGGCCTCGTAAAAAGACATGGAGTCGCCACCAATGTTTTTTAGCTAGGTGTGATCGGCCACCTATTAAAATCGGTTTTATAAAACATTTTAAAATTAATTAAAACATTTTTAAAACCAATTTCAAGTCTGCGTTATAAACCAGAGAAAATCAAAGAATCTGGTTCGGGACTCGGTTACGTGTGGGGAAGGATTAGCACCCCCACAACGCCCGTATAAAACGGTACCTTATTAATCGTGTGTTATTTCAAGTCTCGGTAAAAAAGTCGGTTTCAATTTAGTATTTCAAGTTAATTCCCAATTTAAAGAAAAATAATTCCATTTTTAATTGAAAATGATCCGGAACTTATTAACTCAAAATTTTCCTATATTCCCCAACGAAATCAGCAAAATATATAAATTTTTATTCATTTGGAAAACTTTCCGAATAATTCTCTTTTTTTTTTTTTGTTTTGAAGGAAAGATATTCCATTTTTAATGATAATTGATGATATTCCCTCCAGCAAACCCGGTAGAGAACTCATGAATTATTTTAACTCGGGAATATCTTTATTTTTTTTTATTGAAAATCATTATTTTTTTTAAAACATTTAAAAATATGAACATGAACACGTATGACATAAATAAAATGACATGGCAAAGTCTAGATAGTATAATGCAACCTAAATGATATGACATAATTTAAATGACATAGTATATTCTAAGTGAAATGAAAAATCCTAAGTATCATGGTATATTCTAAATGAGATAAAATGATTTAAATGACATGGCAATTTTAAATGATATGAAATATTTTAAATGACATGGCATATTATAAATAAAATAACCTAAATGACATGGAATATGATCTAAATGACAAGAAATGACATGAAACATAAAATAATGCTATCATAAAATATGCATGAAAATAAAATAAAAATGCATGAACATAGTATATGCTAAACAATATGACAAAAATAACTAAATAAAAAGCATAGGATATCATGAAACATTCAAAATCATATGGAAAACAAATATAAGATCATAAAATGTGAAGTAAAATAATAATAATATCATGGAAAATATCATAGCAAAAATCACACATTTAAGTAAAATGCATGATCATGGAAAATGCAATGCATAAAAATGTATTTTTTCCTCTAAATAAAGAAATCCGTATATGTAAAAAGATATCTAGCTACCTTAGGAAAATATGTCAAATTATATTTTCTAAAAAAACAAAACTTTGTGATCTTTTGAAAACAATTTTGAGGAAAACTTGAATAAAAATTAAAACCCTTACCAAACGCTTTTAAAATGGCTCTAATTTCCTAAGTTTAAAATCCCGGACTTAACTACCTTTAACCCGAGATTTATAAAATAATTTTTAAAGTTTAAAAAGGCTTAGAAACTACCCTAAGACAGTAGCTAAATCTTCAAACCAACCCCCTCTAAATGCCTTAGCCAAAGTCAACCATTATTCTCTACTGTTTGATTTTGTCACACTATTTTGTAGCCTATTTTTAAAAATTCAAAAAAATCTAAAATAAATACTGGAGACTCAGAATATGTAAAACTGCACGAGACAAAATTAGCTTAATTTTCTAATTAAAGATGACTGCCTAGAAAAAATTGGAGAAGTTCGAGTACTAGGTGAAAAAAAAAACTGTTTTGTCAAAACACATTTTTTGCCTTTGATAAAGTCATTCAAAAATCAAAGTAAAAATTGTTGGAGATCATCCTAAAGACCTAAGGACAGTAGATAAACATTTAAAAACCTTGGACAAAAATTGGCTAAGTAAAAAAAATCAAAAAGGTAGAATAATCAATTTGACAATTCCTTAATTTTCCACAAGTATGCTCAAGAGGGCATGAGTTTGAGCCATTGATTGGCCTAAGTCATAAATCATGTGGCAATGAAATGGAATGCATGACCATACAGCAAATGAAATGTATGAAATGCATGGTCTAAAGGTCTAAATGGTAAAGGAAATGCATGACAATTCTAGACAACCTAAATGCCTATCATGAGTTTGCATGGCAATAAATGCTATCCTAACTCAATATTCATGCAATGCTTGATAATGCAAATATGAATTGGACCTAATATGTTATGAATATGCATGAAAATGCTAATGTAACCTAAGACCTAAATAGTATAGTAATGCATGACAATACCAATGTGATTTAAGACTGAATATGCATGGCACTACCAATACGGCCTATACCTAAAATGTAATGAACATGCATAGCAATACTATGAACATACAATGACCAATGAAACTAATGTCAATGCTGGAACAAATAGCAACTAATACACAATTTCAAGATATGATAATGCAAAGCATGTTACCTAAACAAAATGCAAATGCATGATAAGGCAAGGGATGCATGAAGAGGCCATATGTAGCTACATGATGCTCTAATGCAATCCTATCTAGTAAATGACACAAGTACATGACAAATCATATTAAGATGCATAATGTCATGACATTTTCACAAGCATATGACATACTAAAATCAAAATGCACAAGCTCATGGCATGGAGATGCAAACAAGTCAAGAAGCAAGGTGAAAATGCACATGCAAGGCATATCAATATGGAGTAGCCAAATGGCCATGTAACAAAATGATGGCATTTTATCATAGCATTTTCATAAGCACATGGCATACTAAAATCAAAATGTACAAGTTCATGGCATGGAGATGCAAACAAATAAAGAAACAAAAGGAAAATGCACATGCAATGCATACTAAAATGGAGTAACCGAATGGCCATGTAACAAAATAAAAAATGCAAACATGTTTATAATATAAGACGTGATACATGAAAAAAATGCACAAAATGAGCATATGAACACAATGGCCGAATATGCAAGGGAAAGTTATTAAGCATGGAACAGAAATATATAAGTAAATATAGCATAGAAAATAATGTAAAGAACATATAAAAAATTTAACATAGACATGCGAAACAAATAACAAGCAAAACTAGTAAATAAAACAAGGAAAGTTAAGCTCCATGGTTGGTATAAAATGGGCATAGCCTCTTACCTAACCATAATCACTTGGTCTTGCGAAGATCATGAAGCCTTTCCATTCCAAAAAATTATAAAACAAACCATGCAAAACAGCAAAATTATGGTGAGCTTCATGGTAGGTAAAAATGGGCATAGCCTCTCTCCCAAACATGGTCACTTGGTCTAGCCAAGATCATGCAGCCATTTCAACCTTTTTTCTTCATCTTTCGTAAAACATCAGAACCTTAGAATACTCTAAAAAACCTTCTAAGAATCATTTTTCACAACAACATGCAAGGAAGAAAGAAAGAAAGAAAACCAAGGCAAGCAAACATGCCATATTCGGCCAAGCATGAAACCATGTAAAAAAAATTTATTTTTCACCATTTTAATGAAGAAGAAGAGATGAAAACATAAGTAAACATTAAAAAAATTTATTTCTATGAAAAATGTAGTAGGAAAACAAGATAGAAAAAAAAAAGAAAAAAAAACACCATGGAAAACAAGAAGAAAGCTATGCTAGAGCATGGTAGAGATGACTACCTTCAAGCTCTCTATTGAAAACCTTTTTTTCTTTCTTTCAAAACATTTTTCTTTGCCAAATTAGCTACTGTTTACAGCCAAAAAACTTATGAAAAAATGAAACCAACCCCCCTCTTTAGCCTTGGCCGAATGGCCTCTCACCTTTGGATGGAAATTGCACTTTTTTCTCCTCCAATCTTGGCCTTTAGATTAAGATATTTTGATGACAACATAAAAATGTCATCTTGCCAATTGATAGCAGCCCTTAAGATGTATACTCAGCCCTTGTATAAACCTCAACCCTTAGATGCAAAAGAGGACCAATCCCATGAACTCCCTTGCTTGCCCCTTTGAGTGCCTACCCTTGGATGAGTTTTGCTCTTCCATTCTTGGTCCTCAGATGAGGACAACATAAAAATGATATCTTGTAAATTAAATCCAGCCCCCAACATGTGTACTCAACCCTTGTAGATGGCCTAAGCCATTGGATGAAAAGAGACAATCCCATGCACTCCCTTGCTTAACCGAATGGATGCTCACCCTTGGATGAATTGTGCTCATCTTTTTTCTTCCATTAATGGACATTAGACGAGGGTTCTTTTATGAAAAATAAAAATTTCATCTTGGCATTTAAACTTGGCTATTGGATAGTGCATTCAATTTTCCTCCAAGGCACTTAAGCCATTGGATGAAGGGGGACCATTTGCAAGTTGTTAGTGGTAACATGTGCTGGATGACCAAGGGAAGAAAAATCCTAGCAATTTCTTCTTCTTTCATATTTTTCTCATTTACAAATTTACCCTTTTTGGTTTCTTTGGTGAAATGACCTTTTTGCCTCCCCGAACCTAAATAAATAGCAAACCGACTCCAAATTCTTTTCTTTCTTCAGTACTTCCAAAGTAATAAAAATTTGAATTCTAAAAGATTTCAAAATTTTTTGAGTCTATTTGCTATTTATTTCAGATTTATTTTCGAAATTGCCTCTTTTATGCACCCGAACTTTACCATTTTATAAACGAGCTCCGAATCAAGATTTTTCTTCACCAATATTTTCCAAATAATTTAAAAATGTGATTTGGAAGTTTTCATAATTTTTGGAGCTCATTTGCTATTTTTTCGGGATTTATCGGCTTGAATTCCTGCATAGGGGACCCGGGATTTAGCCATTTTCAAACGAACTCCGAATCAAGATTTTCTTTCGCCAATCTCTTCCAAATAATTTAAAAATGAGCTTTACAAATTTTCAGAATTTTTGGAGTTCATTTGCTATTTTTTCGGGATTTATCCTGTTGAATTTCTACATAATGGGCCTAGTATTTGGCCATTTTGCAAACGAACTCCGAATCAAGATTTTATTTGGCCAATATAAATGATTTAAGAAAGAGATTTACAAATTTTCAGAATTTTTGGAGATCATTTGCTATTTTTCCATATTTTCCAATTGCCCTTTTGCCTCCAAAACCCGATTTTGCTCAAAACAAGTTCGATTTTCATATTTTCTTCAAACTGAGCCTTGGGCTATCCTTGTTTAATCATTTCTAATTAATTAAGGGCTTTAGATCTACTGAATCAGTCTATTTCTGTAATTCTTCCAAATTTCAACGAAATCCACCGAAAAACTCTAATTCTCGGTTTTCTTCCCAATTGACTTTTCTATCAGTTATTCTTCTAAGTGGCTTCTCAATTACCCGTAGTCAGTGCTTATCTTTCATTTGGAACCTTCAATTCCAACCAATTTGAATGTTTAAGCACTTTTTCCCAAATTTCCCGAATTAGGGTTACTTTTCTACTGAATCTCTATAACCCAACTTTCGAACTCCATATCTTTCAATGTAGACCTCGGATTATCAAATTTCTTTCACCATTTTTCAATTGAACCTCAAATCTTGATTTTGAAAGTGGGTTGACTTTTTAGTAGTTGACTTTTTTGAGGTTGACTTTTTTTAAGCTTGAGTTTTTCTGTACGTTTTCTTAGACTAAGTCTCGAAGGACTACCTGCAGGATGAGAAAAACCTTTTAGCATTCTGAAACATCAATTTAGGAAGAAAATGTACCTGATTTAGGGGTCCGGACAAAATTAGGTGTCTACAGCTACCCTCTTTGGCTATTGTTGAGAATAAGGAATCATGCAAAGATAAACAAACACTAATTTTGTACGGTTAGTGAAATCACATGTGAAGAAAAGGAAAGGGGTTTGCAATCATCATCATTTTTTAATTTTTTTTTTGTTGAGAAAGCTGTAAATTGAAGATTTTGTCCTTAAATTGAATTCCCTGACTAATCAAGGCTCGACCTGTCTTAAGGAAATGGGTTCGATTTCAAAAGAAAAAATTATGCCTGAAGGTCTTAAAAGTGGTGCTTCAAGGTTTTAAAAATGGTGCCCAAAGGTCTTAAAAATGGTGCCCGGAGGCCTTAGCCGTGTTTTGTAAAATTATGCCCGAAGGTCTTAAAAATGGTGCCCGGAGATCTTTAAAATGGTGCCCGGAGGTCTTAAAAATGGCGCCTGAAGGTCTTCAAAATGGTGCCCGAAGGTCTTTAAAAATGGTGCCCGATGGCCTTACCCTTGATTTGAAAAATTATGCCCGAAGGTCTTAAAAATGGTGCCCGAAGGTCTTTAAAATGGTGCCCAAAGGTCTTAAAAATGGTGCCCGAAGGTCTTAAAAATGGTGCCCGAAGGTCTTTAAAAATGATGCCCAAAGGCCTTACCCGTGATTTGAGAAATTATGCCCGAAGGTCTTAAAAATGGTGCCCGAAGGTCTTACCCGTGATTAAAATACCTTGACAACAGTCTCAAAGCTCGAATTATTTGATAAACAGAATGAATTCGATTTAAAACAAAAGGAAATACCTCGACGGTGGTCTCAAGGCTCGACTCATTTGATAAAACATAATGAATTCGATTTAAAACAAAAGGAAATACCTCGACGGTGGTTTCAAGGCTCCACTCATTTGAGAAGCAGAACGAATTCGATTTGGGAAGCTAAAGTTTTCTTGATTCCTGCAATGTTAGATAAATGCAATGATGAGAAGAAATGCTTTGCAAATGCTTGTATGTTTCCTGAGGATGAATGCCATCAAATGATTGTGTCATGATTTCTAATCCATGGTTTCTTTGAGGTTCACAGATTATCCGACTTCATGATGGAGTCTTCAATTGTTCACTGATGCCCCACTTAAAGAACCCTTTACTCAAGATAATTTATCCAACAGTCCCAGTTTCTGACTTCGTTGAAATTCAAAAAATTTTGACTTCATGGCAGAGTCTCCAAAACATTCACTGTTTTCCTTTTCTTGGTGAATTTTCCATCAGGATTAGTGGTATCCAAACTTTTTCTAAGATTTAAATCTATTCCTTAGTAATACTTTTAAACTCCCTTTTATTTTAAAAATTTATGCTTACTAATCATCATTCAATTTAATAACAAACAAAATGCAATCTAAAAAATGTATGAAAGAAAGTATGAAACAAGCAATTGTCATAAAAGGGGTAACAAAAATTTATTGCAACAAAATGTTTAAAAATGATAAAAGTGGATATCAAGGATATAAGAAACAAATGTAAAGTTATAAGTTGTTGATTCTCCGAATGCAGAATATCTTGGACCCCTCCTTTTTCAAATCATCTAAAATTTCTCTTGAACGATCAATTTACTTGGGTAATCCCTCGGCTTTCGTAGTACGTCAGACTAAGTTGTTCCCCTTTTCTCTGATTTTTAAATTCTTTCTCCCCTTTACACGGAGCATTGACTCAAACCTTTATCAGTACTTGAGCCACCCTTTACGGGTTTTCAACTCAAGTGTCCCCCATTCGGTATTAAGTTGCCCTTTGTGGGTTTTCAGCTTAAACCTCTCCTTTTATTTTTTTTTTTTTGTATTCTACCACGCATCTGAGAATTATAAATGTTTCCAAGGTGAAAATGTCAATTAAAAAAATGTCAAATTAAATATCCTTGCTTGATCAAAATGGACTTTTAAAGTACGTAATGTAGGCCATGGTTCGGGTATAGAAGGAATGGATAAAATAGCCCCAAAATGTGTTTAAAGGTGATTGGATCAAGGATCATTTCCTGAAGAGAATTCATTCTCGAGACATTTGTCCCTTTTTTGGACTTTTTTCTTTCCTTTCCTTTTCTTTATTGCTGGTTTTCATTTTCCATTCCTTGATTTCACATTGTCCAATGGCTCTTTTTTTTTCCTCGTTTTTGCCTTCCAGTGTAGAAGGTGATCCTTAATCAGGTTTTCAACGAAAGAAATAATTCCTAAGGCTCAAAGGGGTGACTAGGGATAATTTCTTCTTAGTGAAGGGAATATGAAAGATGACCACTTATCACACCAAGCATGAATAATCTCTTTGAAAAACAATTCTCAGAGGAGATATATATATAGAATTTCCATTTCTACATTTGGAATCATTCGAATTCCCTTGTGCGTAGCATCACACTTTTTTTTTTAAGCATAATATTTCTTCAGTTCATCAGCATTCACAGGATGTCTAAAATAATCCTTTTCTATCCGAGTTAGAATCAATGCTCCTCCAGAAAAAACTCTTTTTACCATATAGGGTCCTTCCCAATTTGGAGCCTATTTTCCTCGTGGATCCTTCACTATGGGGAGAATTTTCCTCAGTACTAACTCTCCTTCTCGGAACTGTCTGGGTCGAACCTTCTTGTTACGGCTCAAATCATCATTTTCTAATACAACTGCCCATGACAAATTGCCTTCAATCTTTTCTCCTCGATGAGATTTAGCTGTTCATAATGAGCTCTAACCCATTCTGCCTCTTCTAGGCCAATCTCCATCAAGACCCGAAGTGAAGGAATCTCAACTTCAATAGCTAACATTGCTTCCATACCATATACCAAAGAAAACGGCGTTGCCCCTGTAGATGTACGAATCGAAGTGCGATATGCGTGAAGATCAAAAGGCAAAATCTCATGCCAATCCTTGTACACATCAATCATCTTCTCGACAATCTTCTTGATATTTTTGTTGGCTGCTTCTACTGCCCCATTCATCTTTAGACGATAAGGTGCCGAATTGTGATGCGTGATCTTGAACTGAGTACATACTTCTCTCATCATCTTATTATTCAAATTGAGAGCATTATCTGAAATAATTCTTGCTGGCAATCCATATCAGCATATTGTTTCCTTCTTAACAAATCTGCATGCCACCGACTTCGTTACATTCGTATAAGAAGCAGCTTCTACCCACTTTGTGAAATAGTCTATGGCCAACAGGATGAAACGATGTCTATTTGAAGCTTACGGGGTAATAGGCCTAATCATATCCATTCCCCACATTGAAAACGACCGTGGTGCGGTCATGACATGCAATGGCGATGGCGGCACATAAATCTTATTTGCATATATCTGGCATTTATGGCACTTCCGGGAATAACTGATACAATCTTCTTCCATCATCAACCAATAATATCCTGCTCTCATAATCTGCTTAGCAAGCATGTAACCATTAGCATGGGTGCCATATATCCCTTCATGGACTTCCTCTATGATTCTTTGAGCTTCGGCAGACCCGATACATCTCAATAGGACTTGATCTTTCCCTTTCTTGTAGAGAATCTCCCCATCTAGAACAAAACCCATTGCTAGCCTTTTCAGAGTACTCTTGTCATTTTATACTGCAAGATGTCGTTATACCACGGGAGACCATCCGTTTCTTCTTCGATACTCAAGCAGTGGACAGGAGACTCATATATGCTCATTTTGATCGGCACAACTTTCGCCCCTTCATTCACTTTAAACATTGATGACAAAGTAGCCAGAGCATCCGCCATCCGATTTTCTTCTCGTTGGAAGTAATTGAAACTTACTTCTTCAAACTCCTCCAATAAACTTAGTATGAGTTATCGATATCGGATTAGTTTTGTATCCCGGGTTTCCCATTCTCCCCGTAACTGGTATATCACTAAGGCTGAGTCTCCAAAAACTTCCAAAACTTTGATTTTTCTGTCCACTGCCGCACGAAGGCCCATAGTACATGCCTCATACTCAACCGTATTGTTTGTACAATCAAAATCCAATCTTGCAGTGAAAGGATAATAATCTTCTTCTTGGGATATGAGCACTGCACTGATTCTATGCCCCATGGCATTAGATGCCCCATCAAAGTACATCTTCCATACTTTCTTCTTCAAGGGAACCCCATACGCTTGCCAAACATACATCAAATCTTCATCTGGGAAATCAAAGTTCAACGGCACATAATCTTCCACTGCCTGACTTGCTAAAAATTCAGCCACTGCACTGCCCTTGATAGCTTTCTGACTCACATATACAATGTCGTATTCTGACAACAAAACCTGCCATCTTATCGCCTCCCTGACAAAGAAGGTGCTTCCAACATGTACTTGATTGGATCTAGCTTGGCTATCAACCACGTTGTGTGGTACAACATGTACTGTCTGAGCCTCTGAGCAGTCCAAGCTAAGGCACAGCACAGTTTTTCTACCGATGAGGTAGTAAACCGCTTGTTCTTTCTTTCGAGTCTCATCAAGCTGCCCCAAACACAACCTATGGATCTCTCAAATACTGATAGATACAATATCATCGATTTATTCGGGGCCGGTGGCATTAATACTGGTAGGTTTGATAGATAATGCTTAACATTTTTGAAAGCAATCTGACACCCTTCATCCCACTCTCCTGGATCACGTTTTCGAAGTAACTTGAATATTGGATCACATTTATCGGTTAACTGAGAAATAAATCGAGCAATGTAATTCAATCTTCCCAGAAAACCTCTTACTTCTTTTTGAGTACGTAGAGGTGGAAAATTCTGGATGGCCTTCACTTTATTCGGATCAATCTCAATTCCCCTTTTGCTAACAACAAAACCCAACAATTTCCCCGAAGCGACTCCAAAAGTGCATTTTGCCGGGTTTAGCGTGAGTTGAAACTTTCTTAGTCTTTCAAAGAGTTTTCTAAGATTCACAATATGCTCCTCTTCTCCTTGTGACTTTGCAATCATATCATCAACATAAACCTCAATTCCCTTATGCATCATGTCATGAAACAAGGTCACCATGGTTCTCTGATACATTGCCCCAGCATTCTTCAACCCAAACAGCATTACCTTGTAGCAGAATGTTCCCCATATTGTAACAAATACGGTTTTCTCCATATCTTTCGGTGTCATCTTAATCTGATTATATCCCAAGAATCCATCCATGAAAGAAAACAAGGAACTCTTCGTCGTATTATCCACTAAAGTATCAATGTGAGGCAAAGGGAAATTATCTTTGGGACTGGCTTTGTTCAAATCTCGATAATCGACACACATACGCACCTTGCCATCCTTCTTTGACACTGGAACAATGTTTGCCACACATTCCAGATATTTTACCACCTCTAAGAATCTAGCATCATACTGCCTCTTCACCTCCTCTTTTACCTTTAACAGCATGTCTGGCCTCATTCTTCTCAACTTTTGCTGAATTGGCTTGCACTCTGGTCTTAAAGGGAGCTTATGAACCACAATGTCTAGGTCCAAACCTAGCATGTCTTGGTATGACCATGCAAATACATCTACATATTCCCAGAGCAAGGCTATGAGTTCACCCTTTATCGATGACGAAAATGTAGTCCCGATTTTAACCTCTTTATCTCCTCACTACTTCCAAAATTTAACCATTCCAATAGCTCCTCATGAGGAAGTACTTGTTTCTCTTCTTGTTCTATTTTTCTTAATTAGTCCAGAGGTAGACCATAATCCTCAATATGTTTGTCGGCCTCAAAATAACCCGTGAAAATGGGCCTCTCAAAATCAATTTCAAAATTACTGACAGAAAGGTCCTCATATTCCGCATCCGCACACCTATAAATAGGTGGGGAAGAAACAATATAGGAAAACATATATACAATAGAAACAAAATAAATAGCAGAAATGAAAGAATATGGACACATCAATATGAAAGAAATGCATCATGTTTGTTATTTATTAGATGAAAAGTTTTAGACAAAAGCCCATTACAAAAGAAATTCTTAATATCTTCGGGCAAATATATTTAAGATTTGTTTAAAAGCATTACGTTGGAATAGACCTAAAAACTATAGGCAGCTCGGTTGCACTCCAATTGGTTAGTCTATATCCTGGTGGACAAGGTCGCACCATCCAGTTAGCATTATCTCTTTCAATTTTTTCTTCCCCAGTCGTGCAGATCTCCATATCATACATCTGCTCATCCCTATTCACCTAAAATATCTCGAAGGCTTGCTCGACCATTACGAGCACATCATCAGAATTCTTTTCTCCGAATAGAGAACCGGCTGAGCAGAAGCTGTGAAGGATAGGTGGGAATGTCATAGGTTCCCATTCAATATCTATACCCGCAAGACGGGCCATCCTCTTTTGTCGGTTCCTATCAACTTGTTTCCTTTTCTCATGGGCCTTCGGAAGATACCCTAGGCCGAATCCGTCTTTCTTTCCCACTACTTCCATTGCTCGGGCCATCCTCTACAGATATTTTTCGAGACCTTTTCCAGCCCTGCAGCCTTTTTCCATCGTAGTTCTTACCCCCAGCCTTGTGTTCTTGAACAGGCTTGCTTTTGGAATTTTTCGTCATTCAGCGACGAAAACTGCATTTAGGAATTCCAAAGACCGAAAGGAACATTCTACGGCATCTTCATTGGGTTCAACATAAGGAGATTCAGTAGATGCAAACGCTATTACGTCCTCTTCTCTTGATACAGTGACCAAACGCCCCTCTATCACAAATTTTAGCTTTTGGTGGAGGGATAAAGGTACAACCCCTGCTGAATGTATCCACGACCTTCCCAATAGGCAATTATAGGACAGATTAATATTCATGACTTGAAAGTTCACTGTATAGGTGCATGGGCCTATCTCTAGAGAAACCTCAATAGTTCCCATTACATCTCTCCTGGTACCATCAAAGGCTCTGACCACCGTGCAGCTTGGCTGCATATAAGAAATATCCACTGGAAATTTGGACAGGGTTGCCAAGGGCATCACATTTAATGAAAAACCATTATCCAAAAGGACCCTTGGTAATATGTGCCCCTTGCAAGTGGTAGTTATGTGGAGAGCTTTTATTGACCCAATACCATTGGGTTGTATCTCCTCATAACTGAAATATATATGGTCATCTGCCGCGATGTTTCCCACCAGCCTGTCCAATTTTTCTATCGATATGTTGTTAGCCTCATATGCCTGATTCAACACTCTCAACAGGGCATTTTTATGTGGCTCCGAGTTCAAAAGCAAGGATAAGATTGAAATTCTAGCTAGTTGATGTTGCAGTTGCTTAACCACGCTATACTCACTATGCTTTATGAATTTTAAGAACTCGTAGGCTTCCTTCTCACTCACCGGCTCTTTCATTCTGTTTACCGGGGCTGACTCCCTTTCTACTTCTTTTGACAAATCCATCTCAATATGGATTGGTTCAGCTGCTTTCTTGCCTTTGTCTGTTCCTCTATCTTTTCCTACTAACCCATGTTCAACAGCCTCAGGACCATAACACCTTCCACTTCGTGGTAAGTGCCCCACACCTGTGATATCTTGCTGACTCAAAGACCCAGGCTTAACCATGGTGCAGTAGTATTTCCATGGTGCAGCTTTGTTTTCCTTGTACGAAAAGGAAACAGGCAAATCAATGATTAACTTAGGCGTACTTTCCTCAACGACTGGCATAACTCTCCTGTGGTTCATCATAATAGATGATAAAGGGTCTTCCTATCCCGTAGCCAGCTGCATTCTCAATAACCTCTACTTCCTCCTCTATCTCCTCGTAAAACTGGGCCTCCCCATCATCCATCATCTTTTGGACTTTAGCCAGAAATTCCCCACAGTCCTACATGATATGACCTCCACACTTATGGAATGGGCACCAATTCTACACTATCTTTGCAACCATTTTTAAACTTTCTGTATCCCCTACCATTACTGCTTTATCCATCTCGACCCATACTGTCAACATTGGAGTCTTGACTTCCCTGACGTGCTTTTTTACCCTTCTGACTTCCCCTGTCCATACTACATTTACCCGATTCATCGCATGATCTGGCATTGGGTTTCCCGCTACATTCGGCCCATTCTTTGCCCCAAACTTCACAACTCCGGCGTTGATCAGGCTTTGGACTTTCTTTTTAAAGGCTAGGCAATCTTCAGTCGTATGTCCTTGAATTCTGCGTGGTACGCGTAGGTAGTATTTGCATTGTACCACCTTGGATATGGCTGTGTCAGAGGTTTGAGGTACACGGGTGCAACAAGTTGACCCTGCAACAGTTTGGGATATAGCTCACTATAGGTGGTAGAAATCGGATCAAATTGGGGCTTTTGATCATTCCTTGGTGAACGTTGGTCATTGCACTTGACTCTCTGAGTGTTTGGGACAGTGTTTCGGGGAAAGTTTATTTTTGGGGATATGCCAGTTGGAAATGGCTGTTGTGGTATATTGGTGTAAGGGAAAGGATTTTGGGTAAGGTGGTTCACATTGGGGTAGAAAGGATTATACCTCGGGTAAGATGTGTAGGGTGTAGGAGGTGCATAAGATGTGGTAGAAGTATAGGGCCTTGGTGGTGTATATGGTGTGGGAGGTGCATATGGGTATTGGTTGATACTAACTGCATGGGTCTCCTCTTTCTTCCTGGCAGGGAATACCTTTTTTGGAATAAAATGCTCACCCCTTCCATTTTCCCATTCTTAATGGCCGACTCTATCATCTCCCCAGATATTACCATGTCTGCAAAGTCCTTGGTGGCACTCCCCACCAATTTATCATAATATGGTGCTTTCAAAGTGTTGATGAAAAGCACTGTAGTTTCTTTGCTAGTTAAAGGGGGTTGCACTTGTGTGGCCAGATCCCTCCACCTTTGCGAGTATTCTATGAAACTCTCATTGGTTCTATTTTCCATGTTCTGTAGTGACAACATATCAGGTAACATATCAGATACATGCTTATAATATTCCATGAAAGCCCTGGCTAAATTCGTAAATGAACGAATCTTGGTACGACTCAGTTGGTTGTACCATCGGGTTGCAGACCCTGTCAAGCTATCTTGGAAACAATGGATAAGCAGTTTCTCATTATCATCATGCCCCGTCATTCTTCTGCAGTACATGGTCAGATGTGCTGATAGGTTGGTCGTCCCATTATATTTTTCAAAGTCTAGTACATTGAACTCTGGGGGAATTACTAGATCATGCACTAAACTTATTTCTTTGGCATCCAGACTGCCAAATAACTCCGCCCCTTCAACGGCCCTCAGCCTCTCCTCCAGCATTTGATATTTTTTCTGTGATTCTACCATTTCGACCCTCTTCAGCTCAATCATCTTTGCTTTTTCCTTTTCAGCTAGTTCCTCAAAGTCTGGAACGTTAACATCATTTGGTCAGCTCCCATATATTAGCCTTTCCGGGAACATAGTTCTGTGTCGCAGCAGCTGGCTGGATATAAACATAGGATGCTGCCCCAATTGGTAGCTCTTGGCCCTTTTGCTTTATGTTTTCAGGTTGATCCTCTTCAACTACCACCCTTTTCCCAGTGACCGAATTCTCCCCCAGCCCTTTTGGTTTCATCATGGCACTCATCATTTCTATGAGTTTAGTCATCTGTTCTCGAGACTCCTCCTAAGATTTAGCTAATTGTTCCTGCAGTTCCCTTTAGTTCTTTCCATTTTTTCAATTCTAGCAAGCTGATCGTTTTCCACAGCTCTGGCTTGAGATTGAGTATTGTAAGGGTGTCGAAAATCCGATTCTTTCTGAGTGCAACAAATTGTTCCTTTAGTTTTGAAAACCATGAATTAGAAATTATTGAGACATCATTTTTTTATGTTTTATAAAAAATGAATGAATGACTAAATGTGAATGAATGAATCAAATAAAATGGATATGTACATGACTACGTATATGAATATGAAACAATAAATGAATGAACAAGTGAAATGAACAAATAAGTGTTTAAGCGTATGAATATGAATGAATGAACAAGTAAAATGAATAAATAAGTGGTTAAGTGTATGAATATGAATGAATGAAAAAGTAAAAGGAATAAATAAGTGGTTAAGTGTATGAACATAAACGAATTTCAAAAAAGAATGATTATAAATATGAGTAAATGTACAGATGAACAATCAAAATATATAAAATATGAATGCATTTGAATGTATTGGCCCCGGGATAATTTCAACCGAACGGTCTTTCATTGATTTCCTGGAACTAAATACATCACAGATAGAATAAAAGTATCACTGCCTAAGATAAGTCCGTAATTCGCCTTTCAAAGTGCTATTACAAAATTAGTCCTATAGTGACTTCCTTAGATCTTGGACTTTCTTTCACAGTCTTTTTTTGATTGCCCTGCTCTTCAATCTGACTGCTACTTGTTCATGGCCCTTTGACGTGTCAGCAGAAGCATCACCGTGTAAACTTTCCTTAGCTTGCTTCTCCAGTTGATTGGCTCAGGCTTCCTCACGCTTCGCTCTCTTTTTCCAGTAGTTATTCTCCTTCTTGAGGTTTTTGACCTTATGCTCCCATTCCCCGAAAGTCTTGAGGATCCCTTCAAATCTGAGCTCGAAGCGGTCCCTCTTGTTTTCCAAATGTAATTCCCGAAGGTCGCCCTTAGCAGTGTCTTTTTCTCTCTTGATCTTTTCCTTTTCTCTTTCTCGAGCTGATTCCCTATTTTTCATGTCCTCAAGCTCTTCTTGTAGTCAGGCAATCTCCTTGCTCATCTAGGCCTTTTCTTTTTCAAATTCCGCCTTTGCAATTTCTAGCTCTGACGGCATTTCCCTTGGTGGCGAATTCATGAACTGGACCTCTTCCCCGTCTGATGTCAACAACCAATCATTAAACCTTAATTCCCTCCATACCAGGTAATCAGGTGTGACAATGTCTGCATATCTGGCCACTTTTATCCGATAAGTTTTCTTCCATGCTTTAATCACTGCCTGCACCTTTCCAGAATATCCGTCTTCTCCATAAATGAACTCTGATGATCCTAGCTTGTGAGTCACGGGTGTGAATTGCTGAGACTAAACCTGTCTTTGCACCAACAAAGGCGCATAACTCACAGAACCAAAAATTTTGAGTAGTGGAACTCCCGAGTTGTCTCCACATTTGTACATAATCGGCATAGGAACCAACCATGGAGCTCTCCAAGTCACCATCTCCCCTTTTAGATTTCGGAACATATTGACCTATTTCTCTTCATCCCTGTCTTCAGGCCAGTCATTTTGAAGGAATTCCCTAATCGAAACTAAAGACTTCATGTACAGTTTGAAGGAAACATTTTCTATCTTTCAAAAGTGACTTTGAATCCAAATATAAAGGAGTTGTACACACCCCTTTATTCTCCCTTGTCCTTCCTTTTTGCAAAAATTCAAAGATCGGATAGTTTCAGCTAGGATGGCTGGAGATGGGTTGATCTTCTGTTCCAACTTTTCAAAGAAATCAAACACGGCTATATCCACATAGCCCAATATCTTCGGAATCTGATTAATCCGTAGATGGCTAGAGCGAAGATGTCCCTGGCTTTTACTTTGTCAGAATAACCCAATATCAATTGTCGGAGAGTTTCCCATGGAATGCATCTATTTTTCTGCTTTGTATCCACATGACTCTCAACCCATGTTGTATTCATTCCTGTGATCCTAGCCACTTTCCTTTTAAAACCTGAAGGTTTCACTTCCTTCAAATATACCCGATCAGGATTATGACATTCAATACGTAACAGTGCTGAATATTCTTCAATCAGTGGGGTCATATCCTCCTTGTTAAAAGTAAAACATCTATAAGCAGGATTCCAAAACTGTACCGTATCCTGAATCAACCCACTATTGACCCTAATCGGAATTAAGAGTGCTATATCTCCATATTTCTGAGTGAAGGCTTCTTTCTCTGATACATTCCATTGATTCCAAATGTCGACTAACCTTCGGAGATTATTCTATCTAGAATCCACTTTGACCCTTTCCGGCAACACTGACACATTATCTTTCTTCAGGCAATCGCCATCCTCCCTCTGATCTTTTTTCGACCATGCCCTGATTACTGCATGATCTTCTATTACTGAAATAACCAGACACTCCATGAAAGTCCTTTGGGTTGATGACTATCCTAAGGCCAATAAACTCCAAGTGTATGATGATGTCTATGATGCATGTCAAAGAAAAGAAAACAGAAAGAAATAGATTAGTAAAGAAATGAATTCATAAATATAACATAAATAACAACATGCTTAAAAAATAATGTCCCGAAAATTTTAACAGAGCTTTGGCATTACGACACCTTTGGGACAAAATAATAAATTTATTACGAGCGATATGATGTTCGTTCATCATCACCCAATTTGTAAAACCTAACATATAGAAAGATGGTAAAAGGTTGGAAATGTTCCTCCATGTGTTCTTAAACTTTGGGTATCTAATAGAAATCCGGCATAGCTTCGCCTAGGTTCATTATATGAAGGTGAATCGGTTCTAAGGGCCCGAATTGTTCCTTACTATCGCCTGTGAAGGCTAGTAAGGCACCCCAATAAAAGCGGGTTCAATTCGTTAGAGTATATTTTCCTCTGCCCGTACAGAGGACTACCACGAAGGCATTAGGTACTTTATACTCCGAAAGTGTTTAACCAGCCCATACGGAGGATCATCACGAAGGTGTAATTACTTTACTCCCACTTAAAAGGACAGAACCCGGGTAGAGAGTTCATGTTATGAAAATGCAAATATAGTGTGTGCGGAGGAACAAAACAAACCTGTCACCACCTATTCTACACCCCTTATTCTAAATACCCCACTAAAATCAAACAACGTAAAGCATCAGTCAAGCAAACATATAAATATACGCAACAAAATAAACAGAGAACAAATAATAATATGCATGCACGTGAAGATGGACATATTTAAAACATTTTATTATTTTCAAAATTCTCTTTATTATTTTAAAAATATGGGAATTAAAATTAAATACCAATTAAACCAACAAAACTGAGACTTAGATAACACACGACTAATTTTAGGCCTGACTCTCTAAAAAAGTCCCCATTGGAGTCGCCAAGCTGTCGATACGTGATCCCGATTGCGAGGAACCCGTTCGAGTGAGGGGGAAATAGAAGCTGAGGAAAAGACGACTTAATTCCTCTAGATTGAAATAAAAGGTCGATGGTATGAAAACGGCCTCGTAAAAAGACATGGAGTCGCCACCATTCTTTTTTGGCTAGGTGTGATCGGCCACCTATTAAAATCGGTTTAATAAAACATTTTAAATTAATTAAAACATTTTTTAAAATCAATTTCAAGTCTGCGCTATAAAGCAGAGAAAATCGAAGAATCGGGTTCGGGACTCGGTTACGTGTGGGGAAGGATTAGCACCCCTACAACGCCCGTATAAAACGGTACCTTATTAATCGTGTGTTATTTCAAGTCTCGATAAAAAAGTCGGTTTTAATTTAGTATTTCAAGTAAATTGCCAATTTAAAGAAAAATAATTCCATTTTTAATTGAAAATGATCCGAAATTAATTCAAAATTTTCCTATATTCCCCGACAAAATCAGCAAAATATAGAAATTTGGATTCATTTGGAAAACTTTAATCATTCTCTTTTTTTTTGAAGGAAAGATATTCCTTTATTAATGATAATTAATGATATTCCCTCAGCAAACCCGGTAGAGAACTCATGAATTATTTTAACTCGGGAATATCTTTATTTTTTTTATTGAAAATCATTATCTTTTTCAAAACATTTAAAAATATGAACATGAACATGTATGACATAAATAAAATGACATGGCAAAGTCTATATAGTATAATGCAACCTAAATGATATAACATAATTTAAATGACATAGTATATTCTAAGTGAAATGTAAAATCCTAAGTATCATGGTATATTCTAAATGAGATAAAATGATTTAAATGACATGGCAATTTTAAATGATATGGCATATTTTAAATGACATGGCATATTATAAATAAAATAACCTAAATGACATGGAATGTTATCTAAATGAAAAGAAATGACATGAAACATAAAATAATGCTATCATAAAATATGCATGAAAATAAAATAAAAATGCATGAACATAGTATATGCTAAACAATATGACAAAAATAACTAAATAAAAAGCATAGGATAACATGAAACATAAAAAATCATATGGCAAACAAATATAAGATCATAAAATGTGAAGTAAAATAATAATAATATCATGGAAAATATCATAGCAAAAATCACACATTTAAATAAAATGCATGATCATGGAAAATGTAATGGATAAAAATGTATTTTTTCGTCGAAATAAAGAAATCCGTATATCTAAAAAGATATCCGACTACCTTTGGAAAATATGTCAAATTAGATTTTCTAAAAAAACAAAACTTTGTGATTGTTTTAAAACAATTTTCAGGAAAACTTGAATAAAAATTAAAACCCTTACCAAACCCTTTTAAAATGGCTCCAATTTCCTAAGTTTAAAATCCCGGACTTAACTACCCTTAACCCGAGATTTATAAAATCATTTTTAAAGTTTAAAAAGGCTTAGAAACTACCCTAAGACAGTAGCTAAATCTTCCAACCAACCCCCTCTAAATGCCTTAGCCAAATTCAACCATTATTCTCTACTGTTTGATTTTGTCACACTATTTTTTTGCCTATTTTTAAAAATTCAAAAAAATCTAAAACAAATACTGGAGACTCAGAACATGTAAAACTACACGAGAAAAATTGGCTTAATTTTTTGATTAAAGATGACTTCCCAGAACAATTGGAGAAGTTCGAGTACTGGGTGAAAAAAAACTGTTTTGTGAAAGCATATTTTTTTCCTTTGATAAAGTCATTCAAAAATCAAAGTAAAATTTTTTGGAGATCATCCTAAAGACCTACGAACTGTAGCTAAACATTTAAAAACCTTGGACCAAATTTGGCTAAGTAAAAAAAATCACAAAGGTAGAATAATCAATTTGACAATTCCTTAATTTTCCACAAGTGTGCTCAAGAGAGCATGACTTTGAGCCATTGATTGGCCTAAGTCATAAATCATGTGGCAATGACATGGAATACATGAACATACAGCAAATGAAATGTATGAAATGCATGGTCCAAAGGTCTAAATGGTAAAGGAAATGCATGACAATTCAAGACAACCTAAATGCCCATCATGAGTTTTCATGGCAATAAATGCTATCCTAACTCAATATGCATGCAATGCTTGGTAATGCAAATATGACTTGGACCTAATAAGTTATGAATATTCATGAAAATGCTAATGTAACCTAAGACCTAAATACCATAGTAATGCATGACAATACCAATGTGATTTAAGACTCAATATGCATGGCACTACCAATATGGCCTAGACCTAAAATGTAATGAACATGCATAGCAATACTATGAACATACAATGACCAATGAAACTATTGTCAATGCTGGAACAAATAGCAAATAATACAGGATTTCAATATACGATAATGCAAAGCATGTTACCTAAACAAAATGCAAATGCATGATAAGGCAAGGGATGCATGAAGAGGCCAAATGTAGCTACATGATGCTCTAATGCAATCCTATCTAGTAAATGACACAAGTACATGACAAATCATATTAAGATGCATAATGTCATGACATTTTCACAAGCATATGACATACTAAAATCAAAATACACAAGCTCATGGCATGGAGATGCAAACAAGTCAACAAGCAAGGTGAAAATGCACATGCAAGGAATATCAATATGGAGTAGCCGAATGGCCATGTAACAAAATGATGGCATTTTATCATAGCATTTTCATAAGCACATGGCATACTAAAATCAAAATGTACAAGTTCATGGCATGGAGATGCAAACAAATTAAGAAGCAAAAGGAAAATGCACATGCAAGGCATACTAAAATGGAGTAGCCAAACGGCCATGTAACAAAATAAAAAAAGCAAACATGTTTATAATATAAGACATGATACATGAAAAAAATGCACAACATGAGCATATGAACACAATGGCCCAATATGAAAGGAAAAGTTATTAAGCATGGAATAGAAATATATAAGTAAATATAGCATAGAAAATAATGTAAAGAACATATAAAAAATTTAACATAGACATGCAAAACGGATAACAAGCAAAACTAGTAAATAAAACAAGGAAAGTTAAGCTCCATGGTTGGTATAAAATGGGCATAGCCTCTCACCTAACCATAATCACTTGGTCTTGCCAAGATCATGAAGCCTTTCCATTCCAAAAAATCAGAAAAAGGGCATAGCCTCTCTCCTAACCATGCAAAACAGCAAAATTAAGGTAACCTTCATGGTAGGTAAAAAAGGGCATAGCCTCTCTCCTAACCATGGTCACTTGGTTTAGCCAAGATCATGTAGCCATTTCAACCTTTTTGCTTCATCTTCTGTGAAAAATCAGAACCTTAGAATACTCTAAAAAACCTACTAAAAATCATTTTTCACAACAACATGCAAGGAAGAAAAAAAAGAAATCCAAGGCAAGCAAACATGCCATATTCGGCTAAGCATGAAACCATGTAAAAAAAAATTGTTTTCCACCATTTTAATGAAGAAGGCATGAAAACATAATTAAACATTAAAAAACTTTATTTCTATGAAAAATGTAGTAGGAAAACAAGATAGAAAATAAAAAAAAAAAAAAAAAACCATGGAAAACAAGAAGAAAGCTATACTAGAGCTTGGTAGAGACGACTACCTTCAAGCTCTCTATTGAAAACCTTTTTTTTCTTTCTTTCAAAAACTTTTTCTTTGCCAAATTAGCTACTTTTTCCAGCCAAAAAAACTTATGAAAGAATGAAACCAACCCCCCCTCTTTAGCCTTGGCCAAATGGCCTCTCACCTTTGGATGAAAATTGCACTTTTTTCTCCTCCAATCTTGGCCTTTAGATTACGATATTTTGATGAAAATATAAAAATTTCATCTTGCCAATTGATAGCAACCCTTAAGATGTGTACTCAGCCCTTGTAGTAAGCTCAACCCTTAGATGCAAAAGAGGACCAATCCCATGCACTACCTTGCTTGCCCCCTTGAGTGTCTATCCTTGAATGAGTTGTGCTCTTCCATTCTTGGTCCTTGGATGAGGAAAACATAAAAATGTCATCTTGTAGATTAAATCCAGCCCTCAACATGTGTACTCATCCCTTGTAGATGGCCTGAGCCATTGGATGAAAAGAGACAATCCCATGCACTCTCTTTCTTAACCGAATGGATGCTTACCCATGGATGAATTGTGCTCATCTTTTTTCTTCCATTCTTGGCCGTTAGATGAGAGTTCTTTTATGACAAATAAAAATGTGATCTTGGCATTTAAACTTGGCCATTTCAACTTTCCTACAAGGCGCCTAAGCCATTGGATAAAGGGGGGACCATTTGCAAGGTGTTAGTGGTAGCATGTGACTTGATAGTGACTAAGGAATTAAATTGTTTAGCTTCCTTCTTCTCCTTTATGCTAGCTAACCAAGGGAAGAAAAATCCCAGCAATTCCTTCTTCTTTCATATTTTTCTCAATTACAAATTTTCCCTTTTTGGTTTCTTTGGTGAAATAACCTTTTTGCCCCCCCGAACCAAAATAAATAGCAAACGGACTCCAAATTTGAATTTTCTTTTTTCAATACTTCTAAAATAATAAAAAATTGAATTTTGGAAGTTTTCAAATTTTTTTGAGTCCATTTGCTATTTATTTCAGATTTATTTTTGAAATTGCCCTTTTTATGCACCTGAACTTTACCATTTTGTAAACGAGCTCCGAATCCAGATTTTTCTTCACCAATTTTTTCCAAATAATTTAAAAATGTGATGTGGAAGTTTTCATAATTTTTTGAGCTTATTTGCTATTTTTTCGGGATTTATCTACTTGAATTACTACATAGGGGACCCGGGATTTATCCATTTTGCAAACGAACTCCGAATCAAGATTTTCTTTCACCAATCTCTTCCAAATGATTTAAAAATGAGATTTTTAAATTTTAAGAATTTTTGGAGTTCATTTGCTATTTTTTCGGGATTTATCCTATTGAATTTCTACATAGTGGGCCCGGTATTTGGCCATTTTGCAAACGAACTCCGAATCAAGATTTTCTTTCCCAATCTCTTTGAAATGATTTAAGAATGAGATTTGCAAATTTTTAGAATTTTTGGAGTTCATTTGCAATTTTTCCCATATTTTCCAATTTTGCCCTTTTGCCTCCGAAAACCGGTTTTGCTCAAAACAAGTCCAATTTTTAGATTTTCTTCAAACTGAGCCTTGGGCTATCCTTGTTTGATCATTTCTCATCAATTAAGGGCTTTAGATCTATCGAATTGGGCTATTTCTGTAATTCTTCCAAATTTCACCGAAATCCACCAAAAAACCTTAATTCTCGGTTTTCTTCCCAATTGACTTTTCTATCAGTTTTCTTCCAAGTGGCTTCTCCATTACCCATAGTCAATACTTATCTTTCATTTGGAATCTTCAATTCCAACCAATTTGATCGTTTAAGCACTTTTCCCCAAATTTCCCAAACTAGGGTTTATTTTCTACTGAATCTCTATAACCTAACTTCCGAACTCCATATCTTTCAATGTAGACCTCGGATTATAAAAATTATTTCATCGTTTATCGATTGAACCTCAAATCTTGATTTTGAAAGTGGGTTGACTTTTTTCAGTAGTTGACTTATTTGGGCTTGACTTTTTTGGGGTTGACTTTTTTAAGTTTGACTTTTTCTGTATGCTTTCTTAGACAAAGTCTCGAAGGACTACTTGCAGGATGAGAAAAGCCTTTTAGCATTTTGAAACATCAATTTAGGAAGAAAATGTACCTGATTTAGGGGTCCGGACAAAATTAGATGTCTACAGAACATACTAGAAAAATAATGACACCACTGATTAGAGCTTTGAGAACAAAATCTTGTTTCAGGTAAACAGATGTCAAGCAACATGTAAAAGCATTTACCTTCTGCATATAGCATATTTCCTTCACCAGTCATGAGGATACTTACAATTACACACAACCTCAAGTTAAAATAAATAAAAACATTTCAACATACACATGCAATTCAAATAAGATGAACTACAATATTGTCACAACCACAATGGTAATTGGACAAATATCAAGGATTCTTCAAAAGAAAGTGTTACCTTTAAGGTCTTGAACAAGGCCCTTCAAGATCTTCTCCTCATTTTTAAGCTTTGTTAGTTGCGCTTCATCTTTGGTTATAGCTAATTTAGCCTGTTCAACTTCCAGCTTTCGCAGTGCAGCCCCCTCATTATATGTAGTGATTTTTTTTATGAACCTGTCTCTGGTCACTTTGCCAGCCTCCGAGCATGTATTGGGGCAGTTCACTTTACCATCATACTCATCACTCCATCACAACAATCTAGAGATAGTAAGTTAGTGAAAAGTGGCTCAATATAAAGAGAGAGATCCTCATGGCTTTATTGTTGCAAAAATATCAGCCATTTCCAGGAATGTAGTGCACTTACCACAGATACCATCATTGATTCTAGAAGAAAATAAGAATTGGGGAATGTGTCTAGCATTTTGGCAGTAGAACTTTGCAGTTGGGCTGGCCGATATACCTATTAAGGCAAATAGAATGAGGGTTAATAAGAAGATAGCCCCATATCATATGTACTGTACCCCCATTAAAACAAAAAGAAAAATGGAAGGAAAGAGCGGAGACCAGGCTCATCGGTGCCGTTAGGGCAATTGTAGAAGTCATCATTGAGCTGGAATTTCGTGAATTTCTTGGATCCGTCTTTGCACTTGATGCTATCTGATGATGACTTGCAGTACTTCTCATCTCAGTATCAATCATATCAGTTATTCTCATCATAATTAAAAACAAAATTATTCCTCTAATCCATTGGAAGATTATTAAAGAAAGAAATATGGAGGGAAAAAATACCTTGAGGAGAAATTCCAAGAAGAGGGTGTTTAGGAGCAAAAAAAGCTGATGTAACAAATTGATGTAGGTCGATATTCAGGGTAGGTAAGTTCATTACTAGTTTAATGGATTGG
Source organism: Fremontodendron californicum (assembly GCA_030761205.1). Lineage (NCBI taxonomy): Eukaryota > Viridiplantae > Streptophyta > Magnoliopsida > Malvales > Malvaceae > Fremontodendron > Fremontodendron californicum. The sequence goes on along the minus strand of JAULJL010000006.1, from coordinate 16,756,498 downwards.
GGTCAGCACAGTATGGTCACTGGCCCACTGAAGCTTGGCCCACTCTCAACCAAGTCCAATGGCTTAATAAATTGTAGATGTTTGTTCTTTTTGTTATTTCTATTATTAGCCTTCATATTTTCTTATGTGGCTTTGTTTATGTTATATACCTATTGTCATGAGTGTTTCGAGTGATCTGAGATTTCCGGTATGGAATATATTGCAGAATGATGGAATAAAAAGCATTATTGAATTCAATAACACAATTTCTTCTCTCTTTCTTCTCTGTATTCTCTCTTCTCTGTTTCCTCTCTATTTCCATTGTAGATTCTTTCTCTGTTTTTGGAGTCTTCATCGAAGATCTGTAGAATCAAGGTTGAGCTTCACCATTTGGTATCAGAGCCTCGACTTGGGAGAATGACCGACGGCATCACCACGCGATTGCAGAAGGAGTTTACTCAGGTTCAGCAAGAGCTCTCCCGGACTCAAACTGATGTTCAACAGCTGGACAAGAAGTTTGAAGGATTTTGATCGGAGTTGAAGTTGGAACTCAAGAAATTTTTTAAGCTTTTAACGAACAAGGGGAACCAGGCTGAAACGTCTTCTCATTCCGAGTCTGTAGGAATGGAGGCTGGCAAAACTCCCAAGGAAGGTCTGGATCAGCTACTAACACCTGCTCGACCAGCTTATTGTGACACAGGCTGTATCACTCCTTCAAACGGGAGTTCCCTAAATTGAATGGGGAAGATTTTAATGGATGGCTATTGAAGTTGGGCCAATACTTTGAAGCCGAAATAATCCCAGTCGGTAATAAGGTTAGGGTGGTTATGTTGAAGTTCGAAAGGAAGGCCCTATAGTGGCACCAGTATTATGCAAGGCTCAAGGGGGTTTTGACAATTTGAGCTGGGAAGCTACATGGAGGAAATGAAGGCTCGATTTGCTCTTGGGGAGTATGAGAATCCAATGACTGATCTGGTGCAATTGAGACAATCGAGAACAGTAGACCAGTATCATGAAGACTTTATAGGTATACTCAACTTATTGCATCTTTCAGACTCTTATGCATTAAGTATTTTTACTAGCAATTTGAAATCTGATGTAGCTTAGTCTCTTAGATTCTTTTGACCTAAGTCCATGAATGAAGCCTTGTATCTAGCTAAGCATATAGAATCCATCATTTACCCCAACCTCAAGAAAACCATAAGCTTCTCACCCTATAAACCGGTGTCCTTTACCACCTCCAACTCATACTCAAACAACCACTCTAAACCTGGAAGCTTACCACCATTGCTTCCAACCCTTAAAATCCCACCTAATCCAAATCTAGCACATACCACTACTGTTAAGCCCTACTCGAACAACCAAAACAGAACCACATTTTCCCCAAACACTAGACCTAATCCCAAAGGCCTTACAACTGCTGAAATGGAGGATCGGAGAAATAAGGGACTTTGTTATTAGTGTGGCTCCAAATACACCTAAGGCCATAAGTGCATGAAGTTTCTGTTATATCAGTTTCTCACTGAGTCCATTGATGAAGAACTTGAACTAGAAGAGTTTTCAGACTGTCTGGATAACCCAGATGTGTTAGTTGCTGATACTGAGGTAACTGAGCAACAAACACTATCACTACAAGCCATGTTGGGTACAAATAGGTTTCAGACTATGAGGATCTCAGGGTTGATTAGGAAGCACACCATCACTATATTGATAGACTCGAGAATCACACATAATTTCAGAGATAGCTCAGGAGTGAAACGCATGGGGTATACATGTGCAAAACAGTCGTAGATTGAGTGTGACTATTGCTAATGGTGGGAGTTTGTACATATTTGGAGTTTGTAAAGGTGTATCGTGGTCATCTCAAAAGGTTCAGTTTATAATGGATTTCATGATCCTACCTTTAACTGGTTGCGAGATGGTGCTAGAAGTGCAGTGGTTAGTCACGTTGGGGCCCTATTATGGGACTTCAATGCACTAACCATTCAATTCCAGTTGATTCTACCTGGTGTATGCTGCAAAGGGTGCAGGCTAACTCAATACAGATGCTCTCCCAAAAGAATGATACTAAGCTGTTGTTGGCATTGCTGACTGGTTCAGAACAACAACCTTATGCTTACCTGTTAACTTCTAGCTTATAGTCTGCATTATCTATGAACCTCACTGAGGCTAATCAGGATACAACTAGTTCCAGGGCAATAGAATTATTGTTGCCAGAGTACTCTGGGTTATTTGCTTCACCATCTGGTCTTCCTCCATGCAGAACGCAAGATCACAGAATCCCACTGAAGGATGAAACTCAATCTGTTAAAATCAGACCCTACAGACACTCTGCTGCTCAAAAGGATAAAACTGAAAAGTTGGTTAAGGAGATATTGGCAACTAGAATTATCAGAGACAACAACAGCTTGTTTGTTTCTCCCATAGTAATGGTTAAGAAAAAAGATGGTACTTGGAGACATTATGTGGATTATTGGCAGTTTAACCAGTTGACTATTAAAGACAGGTTCCCAATTCCTTTAATTGATGAATTGCTAGATGAGCTAGTCGATGCAGCTTACTTTTCTAAGCTTGACTTAAGGTCGGGTTATCATCAAATCAGGATGTGTGAGGACGATATACACAAAACTGCTCTTAGGACATATGGAGGGCATTACGAGTTCTTAGTGATGCCTTTTGGGCTCACCAATGCCCCTTCAACCTTTTCAAAGCTTGATGAACTCCCTCTTCAAGCCCTTTCTCAGGGAGTTTGTTCTGGTTTTCTTTGATGACATACTCATTTATTCCAGCTCTTCAGAAACTCATATCGTTCACTTGAGAAGGGTCTTTGACATACTTCAAGATCATCAGTTGTATCTGAAGCAAAGTAAATGTGTCTTTGCTGCACAAGAGATAAAGTATCTCAGTCAAACTATTAGTGCCAAGGGAATTACTATGGATGTGTATAAGGTTAAGTGTATGTTGGATTGGCCACTGCCTAAAACGGTTATGCAACTCAAGGGATTTCTAGGTCTCATTGGCTATTACAGAAGGTTTATAAAAGATTATGGTTTCATTGTTAAACCATTAACTGTATTATTAAAAAAGGATGCATGGAACTGGACTACTGCAGCTACTCAAGCCTTCGACAACCTTAGTTGGCCTTCACCAAGGCTCCTGTACTAGCCTTGCCTGATTTTAATTCTGAATTTACAGTGGAGACTAATGCTTTAGGAGTTGGAATTAAAGTAGTGCTTACCCAAAAGGGGAGACCAATAGCATATTATAGCAAGGCCTTATCCTCTAGGCATCAAGCCTTCTCCATTTATGATAAAGAGATGCTAGCAGTGCTAATGGCTATTAAGAAATGGAATTCATACCTTGTTGGCAGGCACTTCCAAATTAAGACTGACCACCAGAGTCTTAAATTTTTACTCAACCAGCAGACTGTGACCCCAGCACAGCAGTTATGGGTTACCAAGATGATGGGCTATGATTATGCAGTGTGTTACAGAAAAGGGTCAGCCAATACTGTTGCTAATATGTTGTCCAGGAAACTAGAAGCTTATCCTTCTTAGTTGATGTCCCTTTCCTCTATGGATACTGATCTGCTTCAAAAAATCCAAAACTCTTGGCAAGCATATACACAACTGCATAAACTTTTGACCGAGCTATCTCATAACAATGATCACTCTTCAAATACTCGTTGAGTGGTGGGTTACTCAAGAGAAATGGCAAGTTAGTAGTGGGAAACCAATGTAAGCTGATATAGGAGCTCATAGACTACTTCCATGCGAGCCCTGTAGGTGGTCACTTAGGGATACTGCCAACACTTCAAAGGCTTAAGGCAATCTTATATTGGATGGGGATGAGAGAGGATGTTAAAAGAAGAATTCGTGAATGCCAAGTATGCCAGAAGCAAAAGTATGATACTGCTGCAAGGCTTGCCCAAATCTGAAGGACATGACATCATTCTAGTAGTGGTCGATAGGTTGTCCAAGTATGCCCACATCATTGCCCTATCTCACCCATTCACAACTCTATCTGTAGCTCAGATATTTCTCGATCAGGTTTTCAGGTTGCATGGGTTACCTCAGAGCATTGTATTAGATAGGGATAAAGTGTTTATGAGTCTATTCTGGCAGGATCTATTTAAGAAGTTTGGAACCTCTCTGAAGCTGTCCACCTCATACCATCCCTAGACTGATGGTCAATCTGAAGTTGTCAACAGGTGCATTGAAACTTACTTGCAGTGTATGACAAGGGAGAAGCCTAAGGAATGGCGACCCTTAGCTGAGTACTGGTACAATACTTCTTATCATTCTTCTATACATACTTCTCTCTATGAGGTCGTCTATGGCAAACCACCCCCGATGCACATGCCTTACCTAGCGGGTGAATCTGTGGTGGTTGCTGTTGACAGAAGCCTTCAAGCAAGGGAAGCTACTCTTAAGATGCTTAAGTTCTATTTGTTGAGGGCACAGAACATAATGAAATCCATGCATGATAAGAAGAGATCTGAACGGGCTATCCAAATAGGAGACTGGGTTTACCTCAAACTACAACCTTACAGACAGCAGTGTGTAGCTACCCAAACATGCATGAAGCTTGCTCCAAAAAATTTTGGTCCATTTCTGGTACTAGCTAAAGTTGGACCAGTGGCTTACAAGCTCTAACTTCCACCTGGTTCCCGAGTCCACTCCACATTCCATGTCTCTCAGCTCAAGAGACATATTGGCCCACTTCCTTCCCAGTCACAACTGCCAATTATTTCTAATGATGGTACCATTTCCAAAGAACCGGTGTACATTATTGCCCATCGAATGACAAAAAAAGGTAATCGTGCTGTGACAGACCTGGAAGATGATACATGGGAACTGCTGTACCAGCTCCAACAGAAGTTTCCCAATTTTAATCCTTGATGACAGGGATTATTTTTACAAGGGGTATTGATGCTGGTCGATATTCAGGGTAGGTAAGTTCGTTACTGGCTTAATGGATCGAGGTCAGCATAGTATGGTTACTGGCCCACTGAGGCTTGGCCCACTCTCAACCAAGTCTAATGGCCTAACAAATTGTAGCTGTTTGTTGTTTTTGTTATTTATGTTATTAGCCTTCACATTTTCTTATATGGCTTTGTTTCTGTTCTATCGCTGTTGTCATGAGTGTTTTGTGTGATCTGAGATTAGCGGCATGGAATATATTACAAAATGATGGAATGAGAAGCATTATTGAATTCCATAACAGAATTGTCTTCTCTCTTTCTTCTCTGTATTCTCTCTTCTCTGTTTATTCTCTATTTCTATTGCAGGTTCTTTCTCTGTTCTTGGAGTCTTCATCGGAGATCTGCAGAATCAAGGTTGAGCTTCACCAAAAATGATGCTAAGCATAACAGAAGGAGAATGAACATGGAATATACTTTCATTTTTTGCAATCCAAATCTCTCAGAGAGCCAGCCAGAAGAAGGCTACTACGCCTCTCCTCTCGTCTCCTCTACAACTACTGTAGACACTGATTTTTATCCGGGCTATTTTAATTTTAATTTTAGTTTATTTTAATCTTTAATCTTTAATCTTTAATTTTAATTTTAATTATAGTTTAATTTTAATTTTGGCTTAATTTTTAATTTTATTTTTGAATTAATTAAAAAAAGGAAATATTGGAAAAGAAAAAGAAAAAGAAAAAGAAAGTTGGATCAACTTAGACTTCTTCTTTGGATCAAGATCAACTAGGGTCAGAATACAAAACCCAAGCAAATGAAAACTCTTGTGATTTTCTCTTATAAAAAATGTTGGGATTCAACACTGGAAGTGGGGGGAATAGATGGAGCACAATTTTGGAATAAAATCAGAGGCAAAAATCAGAGGAAGGCAGAAACAAAAAAATATATTTTTTTTTCTTCTAGGGTTAGATTTGAAATTCCTAGGGTTTTGGAGGGTTTGTTCTGAGAATCACAACGGTTAGGAATTTAGGGTTTAATTAGAGAAAGCCTAGGTCAAAGTTTGGAGACCATCTAACGATGAACGTAGCCAGATCGATAAATTAAAGTTTTAGGATTTCGAATTTTCAAACTTAGATCTACGATTTTTGGAGGTGATTCGGACAAAAACAAGTTGATTTTTGGGAAGAGAAGGAAAAAAAGATTTTTGAGTATATTTTGGAAATTTTTTTGGGTGCATACAGTTATTATACATAAGGATGAAATGTTGGTGTAAGCCCTACAAGCCAATCTAGTTGGGCTTGTAAGACACTATTTATATATTCATGTATTGCACATTATAGTTTATTAATTATAATTGAGGTATTTCTTAATCCATAAGTTTTGTTATAATTGTTATAAATCACTTGTGAAGATAAAGCCCATGAGACACAATGGCATTGCAAAGGAATTGTAAGGTGTTACAATTATAAGGATCCTTATGCATCAATGTCGTGTTTCTAAAACTGTACCTGGTCATTGTATTGTCAAGACAGGGCATTGACAATGCTCAAAGACTAGCATATGTTACGCCTTCATGCACTTGATGCATGCAACTGATCTCATAGGTTGAAAGTATAGAGATACTTGGGGATAACATATGGGTGCTTGTTAGTTGAACAAGTTCACTGAACATGACCTGCTATGAGAGTTCCATTTGGTATTTCACTCAAGTGTCTATGGAAAATACTCTCATGTGTCAATAATGTAAGTAATCCTTTGACTTGTGACACCAGGTCATCTTGTATGTGAACTGTCATACTTAGATTTCATCACGAATAGGTCCCAATCACGAGGATGCTTATAGTAGGGCGTTAGTGGGTATGACATGAAGCACACGAAGATGAATGAGTGGTCCAGAGAGGATTCATCACCCCAAGTGATTAAGGGGACATATCTCACATGTATCTAGCTTATATTACCTTATGGAAGTCCTTGGCCAAGGCAATACTTAAGGAGTTAATATTAAAGCTGCAGATCTAATATGGAATGGTTTAAGAGTAAACATATTGTACACGAAAGGCTAGTCGAAGCTTGATGACTCTCTTGGCATTTAGGTGGCCATGATGCATTGCTATATGCCGCTCATGATCTATAAATATAAATAGAAAATTCTTAATTGAATTTATTATATTTATTTCCAATATGTTAAGGGCCTAATCGGTCACACACAAAAGGTGATTAATGAAATTAAAATGAGATTGGGCAAAATTAAATATTCATTAAGTGTTGTGGGCTTATTGTGAATATTTAATAATATGTATAAGGGCTTTAGTGCAGTTAGTCCAAGAGTTGGCATACACTAAACCTACTTATATGTAGGCTAATGTTGTTGCCGCCTCCCCCTAAGAGGATACCTGAATTGGCGCCTCTCTTCCCTATGTAGACACCTAATTTTGTCCGGACCCCTAAATTAGGTACATTTTCTTCCTAAATTGATGTATCAGAATGCTAAAAGGTTTTTCTCATCCTGCAGGTGGTACTCCGAGACTTAGCCTAAGAAAGCAGAGAGAAAAAGTCAAACTCAAAAAAGTCAACCCCAGAAAAAGTCAACCTCGAAAAAGTCAACCCCAAAAAAGCCAACTATTGAAAAAGTCAACCCACTTTCAAAATCAAGATTTGAGGTTCAATTGAAAAATGGTGAAAGAATTTTGATAATCCGAGGTCTACATTGAAAGATATGGAGTTCGGAAGTTGGGTTACGTGATTCAGTAGAAAGAAAACCCTAATTCGGGAAATTTAGGGAAAAGTGCTTAAACGATCAAATTGGTCAGAATTGAAGGTCTCAAATGAAATATAAGCATTGAATACAGGTAATAGAGAAGCCACTTGGAAGAAAAACTCTTAGAAAAGTCAATTCGGAAGAAAATCGAGAAGTAGGGTTTTTTTGGTGGATTTCGGTTAAATTTGGAGGAATTCCAGAATGGCCAGATTCGGTAAGACTGAGGCCCCTAATTGATGAGAAATGATTAAAGAAGGATATCCCAAGGCTCAATTTGAAGAAAATCTAAAAATCGGACTTGTTTTGAGCAAAACCGCGTTTCGGAGTTAAAGGGCAAAATTGGAAAATATGGGCAAAATTGGAAAATAAACTCCAAAAATTCTGAAAAATTTGGAAATCTCATTCTTAAACCATTTCAAAGAGATTGGCGAAAGAAAATCTTGATTCGGAGTTCGTTTGCAAAATGGCCAAATCCTGGGTCCCCTATATAGTAATTCAAGCGGATAAATGTCGAAAAAATAGCAAACGAGTTCCAAAAATTCTGAAAATTTGCAAATCTCATTTTTAAATTATTTGGAAGAGATTGGCGAAAGAAAATCTTGATTCGGAGTTTGTTTACAAAATGGCCAATCCCAGGCCCCTTATTTAGTAATTCAAGCAGATAAATCCCGAAAAAATAGAAAATGAGCTCCAAAAATTTTTCTAGATCACATTTTTAAATTATTTGGAAGATATTGGTGAAGAAAAATCTGGGTTCGGAGCTTGTTTAAAAAAGGTAAAATTCGGGTGCATAAAAGAGGTAATTTTGGAAATAAATCAGAAATAAATAGCAAATGGACTCGAAAATTTTTGAAAACTTCCAGAATTCAATTTTTTATTATTTCAAAAGCATTGAAAAAATAAAATTCGAATTTGGAGTCCGTTTGCTATTTATTTAGGTTCGGGCGGCAAAAAGGTCATTTCACCAAAGAAATCATAAAGGGCAAATTTGTAATTGAGAAAAATATGAAAGAAGAAGGAATTGCTGGGATTTTTCCTTTCTTGGTCAGCCAACATAGAGGATAATAAGGAATCTTGAACAATTTAATTCCTTAGTCACTATCAAGCCACATGCTACCACAAATACCTTGCAAATGGTCCCCCTTCATCCAATGGCTTAGGTGCCTTGTAGGAAAGTTGAATGCACCATCCAATGGCCAAGTTTAAATGCCAAGATGACATTTTTATTTGTCATGAAAGAACCCTCATCTAATGGCCAATAATGGAAGAAGAAAAGATGAGCACAATTCATCCAAGGGTGAGCATCCATTCGGTTAAGCAAAGGAATGCATGGGATTATCTCTTTTCATCCAATGGCTTAGGCCATCTACAAGGGCTGAGTACACATGTTGAGGGCTGGATTTAATCTACAAGATGTCATTTTTATGTTGTCCTCATCCAATGGCCAAGAATGGAAGAGCATAACTCATCCAAGGGTAGGCACTCAAGGGGGCAAGCAAGGGAGTGCATGGGATTGGTCCTCTTTTGCATCTAAGGGCTAAGGTTACCACAAGGGCTGAGTACATATCTTAAGGGCTGCTATCAATTGGCAAGATGACATTTTTATGTTGTCATCAAAATATCTTAATCTAAAGGCCAAGATTGGGGGAGAAAAAAGTGCAATTCCCATCCAAGGGTTAGAGGCCATTCGGCCAAGGCTAAAAAGGGGGGTTGGTTTAATTTTTTGATATGTTTTTTGGCTGGAAAAAGTAGATAATTTGGCAAAGAAAAAGGTTTTGAAAGAAAGAAAAAAGGGTTTTCAATAGAGAGTTTGAAGGTAGTCATTTCTACCAAGTTCTAAGCATAGCTTTCTTCTTGTTTTCTATGGTGTTTTCTTTATTTTCTATCTTGTTTTCCTACTACATTTTTCATAGAAATAAAGTTTTTAATTCTTACTTATGTTTTCATATCTTCTTCTTCATTAAAATGGTGGAAAACAAATTAATTTTTTACATGGTTTCATGCTATGGCCGAATATGGCTTATTTACTTGCCTTGGTTTTCTTTTTTTTTTCTTTCTTGCATGTTGTTGTGAAAAATGACTTTTAGAAGGTTTTTTAGAGTATTCTAAGGTTCTGATTTTTTACAAAAGATGAAGCAAAAAGGTTGAAATGGCTACATGATCTTGGCTAGACCAAGTGACCATGGTTAGGAGAGAGGCTATGCCCATTTTTACCTACCATGAAGCTCACCTTAATTTTACTGTTTAACATGGTTTATTTTCTGTTTCATTAAGATCAAAGGCTTCATGATCTTGGCAAGACCAAGTGATTATGGTTAGGTGAGAGGCTATGCCCATTTGATACCAACCACGGAGCTTAACTTTCCTTGTTTTATTTACTAGTTTTGCTTGTTATTTGTTTTGCATGTTTATGTTAAAAAAAATTTATATGTTCTTTACATTATTTTCTAAGCTATATTTGTTTCTATATGTCATTTCCATGCTTGATATTGTATCCTTGCATATTCGGCCATTGTTGTTCATATGCTCATGTTGTGCATTTTTTTCATATATCATGTCTTATATTGTAAACATGTTTGTATTTTCTTTATTTTGTTCCATGACCATTCGGCAACTCCATTTTTGTATGCCTTGCATGTGCATTTTCCTTTTGCTTCTTAACTTGTTTGCATCTCCATGCCATGAACTTGTACATTTTGAGTTTAGTATGCCATGTGCTTATGAAAATGCTATGATAAAATGCCATTATTTTGTTCCATGACCATTATGCAACTCCATTATTGATATGCCTTGTATATGCATTTTCACTTTGCTTCTTGACTTGTTTGCATCTCCATGCCATGAACTTGTGCCTTTTGATTTTAGTATGTCATATGCTTATGAAAATGTCATGACATTAAGCATCTTAACATGATTTTTCATGTACTTGTGTCATTTACTAGATAGGATTGCATTAGAACATCATGTAGCCTCTTCATGCATCCCTTGCCTTGTCATGCATTTGCATTTTGTTTAGGTAACATGCTTTGCATTATCATATCTTGAAATTGTGTATTAGTTGCAGTTTGTTCTAGCATTGACATTAGTTTCATGGGTCATTGTATGTTCATAGTATTGCTATGCATGTTCATTACATTTTAGGTCTAGGCCATATTGGTATTGTCATGCATATTGAGTCTTAAATCACATTGGTATTGTCATGCATTACTATGCTATTTAGGTCTTAGGTCACATTAGCATTTTCATGCATATTCATAACATATTAGGTCCTAGTCACATTTACATTATCAAGCATTGCATGCATATTTAGTTAGGATAGCATTTATTGCCATGCAAATTCATGCTAGGCATTTAGGTTATCTTGAACTGTCATACATTTCCTTTACCATTTAGACCTTTAGACGTTGCATTTCATACATTTCATTTGCTGTATGTTCATGCATTCCATGTCATTGCCACATGATTTATGACTTAGGCCAATTAATGGCTCAAAGTCATGCTCTCTCGAGCATACTTGTGGAAAATTATGGAATTGTCAAATTGGTTATTCTACCTTCGAGATTTTTTTTACTTAGCCAATTTTTGTCCAAGGTTTTTAAATGTTTAGCTACTGTCTTTAGGTCTTTAGGATGATCTCCAACAATTTTTACTTTGATTTTTGAATGACTTTATCAAAGGCAAAAAATGTGTTTTGACAAAACAGTTTTTTTCACCCAGTACTTGAACATCTCCGATTTTTTTGGGCAGTCATATTTAATCAAAAAATTAAGTCAATTTTTTCTCGTGTAGTTTTACATGTTCTATGTCTCCAGTATTTTGTTTATATTTTTTTGAATTTTTAAAAATAGGCTAAAAAATCATGTGGAAAAACCGGACAGTAGTGGCAAATTTGAAATCAAAACAGGAATAATGGTCGAATTTGGCTAAGGCATTTAAAGGGGGTTGGTTAGAAGCATTAGTTACTGTCTTAGGGTAGTTTCTAAGCCTTTTTAAACTTTAAAAATGATTTTATAAATCTCAGGTTAAGGGTGGTTAAGTCTGGGATTTTAAACTTAGGAAATTAGAGCCATTTTTAAAGGGTTTGGTAAGGGTTTTAATTTTTATTCAAGTTTTCCTCAAAATTATTTTCAAACAATCACAAAGTTTTATTTTTTAGAAAATCTAATTTGAAATATTTTCCTAAGGTAGCCGGATATCATTTTAGATATACGGATTTCTTTATTTAGTGGAAAAAATACATTTTCATGCATTGCATTTTCTATGTTCATGCATTTTATTTAAATGTGTGATTTTTGCAATTATATTTTCCATGGTATTATTATTATTTTGATTTACATTTTATGATGTTATATTGTTTGGCATATGATTTTGATTATTTCATGATATCCCATATTTTTTTTATTATTTAGTCATTTATTTTTGTCAAATTATTTAGCATATACTATGCTCATGCATTTTTATTTTATTTTCATGCATATTTTATGATAGCATTATTTTATGTTTCATGACATTTCATCATATTCCATGTCATCTAGGTTTAATTATTTAGAATATGCCACGTCATTTAAAATATGCCATATCATTTAGAATTGTCATGTCATTTAAATCATTTTATCTCATTTAGAATATACCATGATTGTCGCAACCTAAAAAATAACAAGTCTCATCGCAAGACTTTATTATTCGTTAAGCGTGACATTAAAAAAAACCGAGTAAAAGTCGACTTAATTCTTCTAGAAAAATGAAGGTTTTGAAAATGACCTTCAAAAAGACATGGAGTCGCCACCAATCTTTTTTAGCTAGGTGTGATCGGCCACCTATTAAAACCGATTTTATAAAATATTTTAAAATTAATTAAAACATTTTTAAAATCAATTTCAAGTCTGCGTTTTAAACCAGAGAAATCAAAGAAACAGGTTCGGGACTCGATTACTTGTGGGGAAGGATTAGCACCCCCACAATGCCCATATAAAACGGTACCTTATTAATCATGTGTTATCTCAAGTCTCGGTAAAAAAGTCGGTTTTAAATTTAGTATTTCAAGTTAATTCCCAATTTAAAGAAAAATAATTCCATTTTTAATTGAAAATGATTAGGAATTTATAAATTCAAAATTTTCCTATATTCCCCAACAAACGTGGCAAAATATAGAAATTTTTATTAATTTGAAAAACTTTCCGAATCATTCTCATTTTAAAGAAGATATTCTGTTATTAAAGATAATTGATGATATCATCCCCAGCAAACCCGACAGAGAACTCATTAATTATTTTAACTCGGGAATATCTTTATTTTATTCAAAATCATTACCTTTATTGAAAACATTTAAAAGAAATGAATATGTATATGCATGACATTAATAAAATGACATAGAAAAAGCTAAATAATATAAAATGATATGATATAATTTAAATGTCTTAGCATATTCTAAATGAAATGAAATATCCTAAGTTATATGATATATTCTAAATGAAATGAAATGACCTAGGTAACATAATATATTCTATATGAAATGTAATATCCTAAGTCATATGATATATTCTAAATGAAATAAAATATCCTAAATGACATAATATATCCTAAATGAAATGAAATGGCCTAGGTAACATAATATATTCTACATGTAATGAAATGACCTAAGTAATATAATATATTCTATAGGAAATGAAATAATTTAAATGACATGGAATATAAAATAATGCTATCATATAATATGCATTAAAATAAAAATGAAAATAATAATGTATGAACATAGTATATGCTAAAGAATATAAAATAGCATAACTAAATAAAAACCATAGGATATCATGAAATATTCAAAATCTTATAATAAGCAATATAACATAATCATAACAATATCATAGAAATTATCATAGCAAAAATCACATATTATATAAAATGTATGAGTATGGAAAATGCAATGCATGAAAATGTATTTTTTTCCTTTAATTAAGGAAATCCGCATATCTAAAAAGATATCCGGCTACCTTAGGAAAATATATCAAATTAACTATTCTAAAACCAAAATACTTTGTGATTGTTTGAAAACAATTTTGAAAAGCTTAGATTAAAAGTATAACTTGGCTAAACCCTTTTTTAAATGGCTCTAATTTCCTAAGTTTAAAATCCCGGACTTGACGATCCTTAACCCGAGACTTAAAAAATCATTTTTAGAGTTTAAAAAGGCTTAGAAACTACCTTAAATCAGTAGATAAATTTCCTAATCAGCCCCCTCTAAGTAACTTAACCAAAACAGAAAAATGATCTTCCTTCAAATTCAATTATGACTCCACTGTCCAGTTTTAAACCACGATTTTTGATCCTATTTTTAAAAATTCAAAAAAATCTAAAACAAATACTAGAGACTCAAAACATGTAAAACTACACGGAAAAAAATTAGCTTAATTTTATGATTAAATATGAATGCCAGAAAAATCGGGAAAGTACGAGTACTGGGAGAAAAAAACTGTTTTGCCAAAATACATTTTTGCCTTTGATAAAATCATTTAAAAATCAAAGTAAAAATATTTAAGACTTATAAAATGGCTCACAAACAGTAGCTAGGAATTTTTAAATATTAGACAAAAAATTGGCTAAATAGAAAAAATCACAAAGGTAGAATAATCAATTTGACAAACCTTAATTTTCCACAAGTATGCTCATGAGAGCATGACTTTGAACCATTAATTGGCCTAAGTCATTAGTCAAGTGGCACGGACATGAAATGCATGAAAAAATATAGCAAATATGATGCATGGAATGCATGGTTTTAAACCTAAATGTCATGAAAAATGCATGACATCAATAAAATGACCTAGACCTAAATGAACTTGCATGTTATTTAATGCAACCTAAGTCTAAAATGCATGAACATGCATGGCAAGATAAACCTGACCTAACATCTAAAATATGCATGGCAATACACAAACACAAGGCATGCTTAAACCAAATACTCAACCAAATGTCATGAAAATGCAAACCTATCATCTAACATAACAAAAATGCACACACAATGCAAAACAGATGGAGTAGCCGAATGGCCTCAAGCTCCAACAAGTATGGAATTTTCACAAACACTTGATATACTAAATATAAAACATCAACAAATTTAAACATTATGAAAACAGAAAATAAAAAATGCAAGAACATGATAATAAACAATTAAATGACAACAAACAAGCCACCAAATTAAAACAAACTTCAAGTATATGAAGTAGAAGAATACTTAAAGCAGCAAGACTAAATAAAATAACAAAAATAACATGACAAATCAAAGCCAAAACAACAACAATAATAAAAATATAGGCCATTCGGCCATAGTAAGAAAAATAAGAAAAAAATTTGTAAAAACTTCTTTAAGAAAAAGATGAAGAAAGAACTTAAAAAGAATATAAAAAAACACTTATTTAAAAAGAAAAATCACCAAATAATAATCAAAATAGCAAAAACAAGAATGAAAAATCAAGAAAGTGCAAGAGTTGGTGCTAAAAGCAACCTCAAGAAGCTATCTTTCAAGCTTTATCTCGTCAAACTTTCCTTTCCTTTCTTTTCTACACTTTTTCTTTTTGCTTCCAACCAAGGAGAGAAAACTAAGCAAAAACCAAGAAGAAATCTAAAAATCAAGTGAGCTGAAATGAAATCTGCCTCTCCCTTTAGTGCTGTCCGAATTTGTTTACAAAATGGAATAAGAGACCTGGTTTTGGCCATTTTGTAAACGAATTCCGAATCAAGATTTTTTTTTTCCAATCTCTTTAAAATAATTTAAAAATGATATTTACAAATTTTCATAAGATTTGGAGTTCATTTGCTATTTTTTCGGGATTTATCTTCTTGAATTACTACATTAGAGACCCGAGATTTAGCCATTTTGCCAACAAACTCTGAATGAAGATTTTATTTCGCCAATCTCTTCAAAATGATTTAAAAATAAGATTTGAAATTTTTCAAAATTTTTGGAGTTCATTTGATATTTTTCCCAAATTTTCCAGTTTTGCCCTTTTGCCTCCGAAACTCGATTTTGCTCAAAACAAGTTCGATTTTCAGATTTTCTTCAAACTGAGCTTTGGTCTATCCCTTTTTAATCATTCCTCGTCCATTAGGGGCTTTTTTCTTACCAAGTCAGGCCATTTCTGTAATTCTTCCCAATTTCACCGAAATCCACCAAAAATCCTAAATCTCGGTTTTCTCCCGGATTGACTTTTCTTTCAATTTTTCTTTCAAGTGGATTCTCCATTACCCGTAGTCAGTGCTTATCTTTCATTTGGAACCTTCAATGTTGACCAATTCGATCGTTTAAGCACTTTTCCCTAAATTTCCCGGATTAGGGTTTCCTTTCTACTGAATCTCCAAATCCCAACTTTCGAACTACATATCTTTCGATGTAGACCTCGGATTATCAAAATTCTTTCGCCATTTTTCAATGAACTTCAAATCTTGATTTTGAAAGTGGGTTGACTTCTTAATAGTCGACTTTTTGGAGTTGACTTTCTGGGGTTGACTTTTTTAAAGGTTGACTTTTTATGCTCGCCCTCTTAAACTAAGTCTCGGAGTACTATCTGCAGGATGAAAAAAGTCTTTTTACATTCTGAAACATCAATTTAGGAAGAAAACATACCTGTTTTAGTAGTCCGAACAAAATTAGGTGTCTACAACTATCTACAGCTGCCCCTCTTTGGCTATTGCTGAGAATTAGGAATCAGGCAAAGATAAACAAACACTAATTTTGTATGGTCAGTGAAATCACATGTGAAGGAAAGGGAAGGGGGTTTTCTTTTTTCTTTTTCATTTTTTTTCTTTTTTTCTTTTTTTCATTTTTCATTTTTCATTTTCATTTTTTTTTTGTTTTGAAAAAACTGTAAATTGAACATTTTGTCCTTAAATTGAATTCCCTGACTAATCAAGGCTCGACCCGTCTTAAGGAAATGAGTTCGATTTCAAAAAAAAAATTGTGCCCGAAGGTCTTAAGAACTGGTGGCCGAAGGTCTTTAAAACTGGTGCCCGAAGGTCTTTAAAACTGGTGCCTGAAGGTCTATAAAACTGTGCCCGAAGGTTTTTAAAATGGTGCCCAAAGGTCTTTAAAACTGGTGCCCGAAGGTCTTTAAAACTGGTGCCCGAAGGTCTTTTAAAACTGGTGCCCGAACGTCCTTAAAACTGGTGCCCGAAGGTCTTTAAAACTGGTGCTCGAAGGTTTTTAAAACTGGTGCCCGAAGGTCTTTAAAACTGGTGTCCGAAGGTCTTTAAAACTAGTGCCCGAAGGTCTTTAAAACTGGTGCCCGAAGGTCTTTAAAATGGTGCCCGAAGGTCTTTAAAACTAGTGCCCGAAGGTCTTTAAAACTGGTGCCTGAAGGTCTTTAAAACGGTGCCCGAAGGTCTTACCCGTGATTAAAATACCTTGACGATGGTCTCAAGGCTCGACTCATTTGAGAAAACAAAATGAATTCGATTTAAAACAAAAGAAATACCTCGACGGTGGTCTCAAGGCTCGACTCATTTGATAAAACAAAATGAATTCGATTTAAAACAAAAGGAAATACTAAGAATGTTTCTGGGTTTGGTTCATTTGGAGAAAATAAATTTAACTTGAAAATGAAAGGAACATACCTCGACGGCGGTCTTGGAGCCTGACTCGTTTGAGAAGCAAAACGAGTTCGATTTGGGGAAGTCCAAGCTTTCCTGATTTCTACACTATTAGCTAAATGCAATGATGAGAATGACATGCTTTGCAAATGCTTGTATGTTTCCTAAGAATGAATGCAATCAAATGATTGTGTCATGATTTCTAATCCACGGTTTCTTTGAGGTTCACAGATTATTGGACTTCATGACAAAGTCTTCAATTTGTTCATTGATGCCCTACTCAAGATATCTTATCCATCAGTCTTAGTTTCTGGCTTTCGCTGAAATTCACAGATTTTTTTGACTTCATGATGGAGTTCCCACCACATTCACTGTTTTATTTTCTTGGTGAACTTTCTAAACCTTTCCCAAGATTTAAATCTATTCCTTAGTAATACTTTGAAATCCTTTTAGTTAAAGATTTTTTTATTACTAATCATCATTCAATTTAATAACAATCATAATGCATCTCAAAAATGTATTAAAAAAACATGAATTAAGCAAAAATTGTCTTGAAAAGAATAACAAGAATTTATTCCAAAAATGCTTTAAAATAGTAAAAATAAATATCAAGGATATAAGAAACAAATTTAAGGTTATAGGTTGTAGATGCCCTGGATGCGGAATATCTTGGACCCCTCCCTTTTCAAACCATCTGAAATTTCTCTTGAACGAGCAATTTACTTGGGTAACCTCTTAGCTTCCGTAGTTACATCAGACTGAGTTAATTCTTCTAGAAAAATGAATGTTTTGAAAATGACCTTGAAAAAGACATGGAGTCGCCACCAATCTTTTTTAGCTAGGTGTGATCGGCCACCTATTAAAACCGGTTTTATAAAATATTTTAAAATTAATTAAAACATTTTTAAAACCAATTTCAAGTCTGCGTTTTAAACAAGAGAAATCAAAGAAACGGGTTCGGGACTCGGTTACGTGTGGGGAAGGATTAGCACCCCCACAACGCCTATATAAAACTGTACCTTATTAATCATGTGTTATCTCAAGTCTCGGTAAAAAAGTCAGTTTTAAATTTAGTATTTAAAGTTAATTCCCAATTTAAAGAAAAATAATTCCATTTTTTAATTGAAAATTATCCGAAATTTATAAATTCAAAATTTTCCTATATTCCCCAACAAACGTGGCAAAATATAGAAATTTTTATTAATTTGGAAAATTTTTCGAATCATTCTCATTTTAAATAAGATATTCCGTTATTAATGATAATTGATGATATACTCCCCAACAAACATTTAAAAGAAATGAATATGTATATGCATGACATAAATAAAATGACATAGCAAAATCTAAATAATATAATGCAACCTAAATGATATGATATAATTTAAATGTCTTAGCATATTATAATGAAATGAAATATCCTAAGTTATATGATATATTCTAAATGAAATGAAATGACCTAGGTAACATAATATATTCTATATGAAATTTAATATCCTAAGTCATATGATATATTCTAAATGAAATAAAATATCCTAAATGACATAATATATCCTAAATGAAATGAAATGGCCTAGGTAACATAATATATTCTACATGTAATGAAATGACCTAAGTAACATAATATATTCTATAGGAAATGAAATAATTTAAATGACATGGAATATAAAATAATGCTATCATATAATATGCATTAAAATAAAAATGAAAATAATAATGTATGAACATAGTATATGCTAAAGAATAGAAAAAATAACATAACTAAATAAAAAGCATAGGATATCATGAAATATTCAAAATCATATAATAAGCAATATAACATAATCATAACAATATCATAGAAATTATCATAGCAAAAATCACATATTATATAAAATGTATGAATACGGAAAATGCAATGCATGAAAATGTATTTTTTCCTTTAATTAAGGAAATCCGCATATCTAAAAAGATATTCGGCTACCTTAGGAAAATATATCAAATTAACTATTCTAAAACCAAAATACTTTGTGATTGTTTGAAAACAATTTTGAAAAGCTTAGATTAAAAGTAAATACTTGGCTAAACCCTATTTTAAATGGCTCTAATTTCCTAAGTTTAAAATCCCAGACTTGACAATCCTTAACCCGAGACTTAAAAAATCATTTTTAGAGTTTAAAAAGGCTTAGAAACTACCCTAAGTCAGTAGATAAATTTCCTAATCAGCCCCCCTAAGTAACTTAACCAAAACAGAAAAATGATCTTCCTTCAAATTCAATTCTGACTCCATTGTCCAGTTTTAAACCACAATTTTTTATCCTATTTTTAAAAATTCAAAAAAAATCTAAACCAAATACTGGAGACTCAGAACATGTAGAACTACACAGAAAAAAATCACCTTAATTTTATGATTAAATATGAATGCCCAGAAAAATCGAGAAAGTACGAGTACTGGGTGAAAAAAATTGTTTTGCCAAAATACATTTTTGCCTTTGATAAAATCATTTAAAAATCAAAGAAAAAATATTTAAGACTTATAAAATGGCTCACAAAAAGTATCTAGGACTTTTGAAATATTAAGACAAAAAATTGGCTAAGTATAAAAAATTACAAAGGTAGAATAATCAATTTGACAAACCTTAATTTTTCGCAAGTATGCTCAAGAGAGCATGACTTTGAACCATTAATTGGCCTAAGTCATTAGTCAAGTGACATGGACATGAAATGCATGAAAAAATACAGCAAATATGATGCATGGAATGCATGGTTTTAAACCTAAATGTCATGAAAAATGCATGGCATCAATAAAATGACCTAGACCTAAATGAACTTGCATGGCATTTAATGCAACCTAAGTCTAAAATGCATGAACATGCATGGCAAGATAAACCTAACCTAACATCTAAAATATGCATGGAAATAACACAAACACAAGGCATGCTTAAACCAAATACTCAACCAAATGTCATGAAAATGCAAACCTATCATCTAACATAACAAAAATGCACACACAATGTAAAACACATAGAGTGGCCGAATGTCCTCAAGCTCCAACAAGCATGGCATTTTCACAAACACTTGATATGCTTAAACTAAATACTCAATCAAATGTCATGCAAATGCAAACCTATCAACTAACATAGCAAAAATGCCCAATACAAAACAAAATACATGGAGTAGCCGAATGGCCTCAAGCTCCAACAAGCATGGCATTTTCACAAACACTTGATATACTACAT
Organism: Fremontodendron californicum; assembly: GCA_030761205.1. Taxonomy (NCBI): domain Eukaryota; kingdom Viridiplantae; phylum Streptophyta; class Magnoliopsida; order Malvales; family Malvaceae; genus Fremontodendron; species Fremontodendron californicum. The sequence continues at coordinate 16,736,049 of JAULJL010000006.1, read as the reverse complement.
ATAAAACATCAACAAATTTAAACATTATGAAAACAGAAAATTAAATATGCAACAACATGATAATAAACTCATAAATGACAATAAACAGGCAACCAAATTAAAACAAGCTTCAAGTTTATGAAGTAGAAGAATACTTAAAGCATCAAGATTAAAGAAAATAACAAAAATAACATGACAAATCAAAGCCAAAACAGAAACAATAATAAAAATATAGGCCATCCGGCCATAGTAAGAAAAATAAGAAACAAATTGTAAAAACTTGTTTAAGAAAAAGATGAAGAAAGAACTTAAAAAGAATAAAAAAAATAAAACTTATTTAAAAATAAAACTCACCAAATAATAATCAAAATAGAAAAAACAAGAATGGAAAATCAAGAAAGTGCAAGAGTTGGTGCTAAAAGCAACCTCAATAAGCTATCTTTCAAGCTTTATCTCTTCAAACTTTCCTTTATTTTCTAAACTTTTTCTTTTTGCTTTCAACCAAGGAGTGAAAACTAAGCAAAAACCAAGAAGAAATCTGAAAATCAAGTGAGCTAAAATGAAAATCTGCCTCTCCCTTTAGTGCTGCCCGAATTCCCCCTCTCTCCTCCTAGGATGTTGTCGTTTTTATTCCAACCAATTTCCATCCAAGGGCTAGTGATTCAAGGTGAATAATTATGAAATTATCACCCTTAGATTAGGCCATCAGCTGTCCATAATTATAGCTGTTCAAGAATAATGTTGACACTCTCCCTCTTCATGCATTGGCCCATATGGCTTATTTGCAATGGCTTCATAAAAAAAATCACTAACTAACTCTTAATTCTTGGCCTTTTGATTGAAAAATCAGAAGCTTCTTCCCTCCTTTGGACCTTGGTAGGCCAGCACTCCCTTTTTCAGCCCAAGTCAGATTTTTTTGAAAGGCAAGAAAAGCCCTTTTCGGTTGCTTGGGTAAAATGACCATTTTGCCCCCCGGATGCAAATAAATGGAAAACGGACTCAAAATTCAAATTTTATTTTTTAATACTTTCAAAATAATAAAATATTGAATTCTGGAAGTTTTCAAAATTTTTCGAGTCCGTTTGCTATTTATTTGGATTTTTTTCCAAAAATGCCTTTTATGCCCCCACATTTTACCATTTTCTAAACGAGCTCCAAACCAAGATTTTTCTTCACCAATCTCTTCCAAACAATGTAAAAGTATGATCTAGAAGTTTTCATAATTTTTGGAACTCATTTGGTATTTTTTCAGGATTTATCTGCTTGAATTACTACATATGAGGCTCGGGATTTGGCCATTTTGCAAACGAACTCCGAATCAAGATTTTATTTCTCCAATCTCTTCAAAATAATTTAAAAATGACATTTGCAAAATTTTAGAATTTTTGGAGTCCATTTGCTATTTTTTCGGGATTTATCTTCTTGAATTACTACATAAGAGACCCCGAATTTGGCCGTTTTGCAAACGAATTCCGAATGAAGATTTTCTTTTTCCAATCTCTTTCAAATAATTTAAAAATGTGATTTGCAAATTTTTAGAAGATTTGGAGTTTATTTGCTATTTTTTCGGGATTTATCTTTTTGAATTACTACATTAGAGACCCGGGATTTGGCCATTTTGCCAACGAACTCCGAATCAAGATTTTCTTTCTCCAATCTCTTCGAAATAATTTAAGAATGAGATTTGCAATTTTTCATAATTTTTGGAGTTCATTTGCTATTTTTCCCAAATTTTCCAATTTTGCCCTTTTGCCTCTGAAACCCGGTTTTGATCAAAAACAAGTCCGATTTTTAGATTTTCTTCAAACTGAGCTTTGGGCTATCCCTTTTCAATCAGTCCTCATCCATTAGGGGCTTTTGTCTTACCAAGTTGGGCCATTTCTGTAATTCTTCCCGATTTCACCGAAATCCACCAAAAACCCTAATTCTCGGTTTTCTCCCAGATTGACTTTTCTTTCAGTTTTTCTTTCAAGTGGCTTCTCCATTACCCATAGTCAGTACTTATCTTTCATTTAGAACCTTCAATTTTAACCAATTCGATCGTTTAAGCACTTTTCCCCAAATTTCTCGGATTAGGGTTTTCTTTCTAGTGAATCTCCAAATCTCAACTTCCGAACTCCATATATTTCGATGTAGACCTCGGATTATCAAAATTCTTTCTCCATTTTTCAATTGAACTTCATATCTTGATTTTGAAAGTGGGTTGACTTTTTCAGTAGTTGACGTTTCGGGGTTGGCTTCTTTCAAGTTTGACTTTTTATGCTCGCCCTCTTAAACTAAGTCTCGGAGTACCACTTGCAGGATGAAAAAAATTCTTTTTACATTCTGAAACATCAATTTAGGAAGAAAACATACCTGTTTTAGTAGTCCGGACAAAATTAGGTGTCTACAACGATACTTAGGATTTTTCATTTTATCTAGAATATACTATGTCATTTAAATTATGTCATATCATTTAGGTTGCATTATATTATCTAGACTTTGCCATGTCATTTTATTTATGTCATACATGTTCATGTTCATATTTTTAAATGTTTTGAAAAAGATAATGATTTTCAATAAAAATAAAGATATTCCCGAGTTAAAATAATTCATGAGTTCTCTACCGGATTTGCTAAAGGGAATATCATCAATTATCATTAATAAAGGAATATCTTTCTTTCAAAAAACGAGAATGATTTTGAAAGTTTTCCAAATGAATGAATTTCTATATTTTGCCGATTTTGTCGGGGAATATAGGAAAATTTTGAATTAATAGATTCCGAATCCTTTTCAATAAAAAATGGAATTATTTTTCTTGAAATTGGGAATTAACTTGAAATACTAAATTAAAAACCAACTTTTTACCGAGACTTGAGATAACACGTGATTAATAAGGTACCGTTTTATACGGGGATTGTAGGGGTGCTAATCCTTCCCCGCATGTAACCGAGTCCCGAATCCGTTTCTTTGATTTCTCTAATTTATAACGCAGACTTGAAATTGGTTTTAAAAATGTTTTAATTAATTTAAAAATATTTTATAAAACCAGTTTTAATAGGTGGCCAATCAAACCTAGCTAAAAAAGATTGGTGGCGACTCCATGTCTTTTTACGAGGCCGTTTTCATACCCTCGACCTTTTATTTCAATCTAGAGGAATTAAGTCGTCTTTTCCTCTACTTCTGTTTTCCCCCTCACTCGAACGGGTCCCCCGCGATCCTGGATCACATATCGACACCTTCGTTTTTATAGAGGAATTAAGTCAACTTTTCCTCTTTTTTTTAATGTCACGCCTAACGAATATTAAAGTCTTGCGATGAGACATTATTTTTTTAGGTTGCGACAGCTTGGCGACTCCACTGGGGGCTATTAGAGAGTCAGGCCTAGAATTAGTCGTGTGTTATCAAAGTCTCAGTTTTATTGGTTTAATTGGTATTTAATTTTAATTCCCACATTTTTTAAAATAAAGGAGAATTTTGAAAATAATAAAATGTTTTTGAATATGGTCATACTCATGTGCATGCATTTTATTATTTTTCTCTAGTTATTTAATGTTGTATATTATAATTGCTTGTTGGTTAATGCGTTACACTATTCTTAATCTTTATTTTAATAAATTGTTGGGATATTTAGAATAAGGGGTGTAGAATAGGTGGTGACAGGTTTGTTTTGTTCCTCCGCACACACTACATTTTCATTTGCATAACATGAACTCTCTACCCGGGTTCCGTCCTTTTAAGTGGGAGTAAAGTAACTACGCCTTCGTGATGATCCTCCGTATGGGCTTAGGAAAATATACTCTAACGAATTGAACCCGCTTTTATCGGGGTCTTTCTAGCCTTCACCGGCAACAGCGAGGAGCAATTCGGGGCCTTTAGAACCGATTCACCCTCATATAGTGAACCTAGGCGAAGCCATGCCGAATTTTCATTAGATACACCGAAGATAAGAACACATGGAGGGACATTTCTAAACCTTTTGTTACCTATTTTTTACGCTCTGAATAAGGGTTGTAGATCGGGCAACGATGTACGTACATCGCCCGTAAAGAGTTTAATATCCCGCTCTAAAGGTATCGTGATGCCTAGATGAGTCAAAAATAATGGGGCAAATGTTCACTAGTTTTTTTTTTTTTTTTTTTTTTTTTAAAATTCAAAATAAAAACATTCTTTTTCAAACATTTTTGCATTTTTCATGCATGTGTGAGTAGAGCATGTACATTCATGGTTGTATCTTTGATCTCATTCTTTGCAATAAACGGTTAGTAATAATAATCTCATTTGATGATTTCATAAACAATCGTTGGTTGAATAAGAATTATGAATCGGTAGTGTTACATGAACATTTGTATATTATACCATATTAGGATCCACTATCCCGAAATTCTTTTGAAAATATGTGTGGTTTTTCATAGAGAAAACATGTTTCAAAAAAATGTAGATTAAATGTGGAGGCAAATCTTGCATAATGAGATTTTTGAATAATCAAAATTTGGTCCCACCATTTTTGTGTAGCCATTGATTTCTTTGATATACCATGGTGTTAATTCAAATATTCTTTGCATGTATCATTTTGACATCATGTTACAGTCATAAGCATGTATGCTTATTCAATGTAGAATACAGTCATAGTTAGCATAATTTTTCTGTATATATCCATACACTAATTTGCTTATTCTTTACATGCATCATGTTGGCATCAGGTTGCACACATGGCATACATAGTCATCATAATTTCTTTGAACGCTTCATGCATTAATGATTAGTATATTCATGCATATAGGAATAGAGTATGTACATTCATAATTGTATTCTTAAATCTCATGACAATTTCATTCGCATGAAAGGGGTTCGAGATATGAGGAAAGAATTGGAGGAACGAGTGGGTGCTTTGGAACGAAATCAAGAGGAGTTTAGACATGAACTCTGGGAGTTGAAGGAACAGCTTGTCAAATTTATGAAAATGTTTGAGGATATGGGTAAGAGTAAAGGGGAATTTTCTGATGGTTCTTCATCATTTTTGGATCAACCAAAACCTTCAGGTCCAGAACATACAATCCTTGCTAGATCCTGCGCTTGCCAGTGTTACAAAGGGTGCAACCATGATGAAGTTGTGGACAAAATCATGAAAATGATTAAACCAGAGAGCCTGATACCAAAGACATAAATCACCGATCCTGTACCATACTTGCAAACTGCTCTAAGTCCAAACCAGTATCCCTACCCTATTATGGCTCAATTGTCCACTGGGATGATCACTACTGGATCCCTGAATCCCACTCCATCACCACCAACTGGCAGTTCGTACTATTTCCCTCATCAATCACCTTATCAAGCATCCGGGATAGGAATCTCGAGCTATATACAACCTCCAAGGGTCCCGAGTCCAAATCCATACCCTTGCCTTGTTATTCTGTCATCTCCCTATATGAACACTCCGATGCAAGCCTTAGCGCCACCATCAAGTGCCCCAACTCCTAGGCCGTGTGTGACTAAGAAACAACCACGGGATAAAACCCAAAGGCATTTTGATCCTATTCCAATCAGCTATCAAGAACTTTTCCCAATGTTGGTCAGAAATCACCTAGTTGCCTATGTGCCATTGAAATCCCTGTCACCACCATACCCCAAGTGGTATAACCTGAATAAAAGATGTGATTATCACTGTGGAACTGTTGGGCATAGCATTGAGCACTTCAATGCACTCAAGAACAAAGTACAATGTCTTATAGATGCCAAGTGGTTGGATCCAACGATGCTGATTGATAGAGGACTAAGAAAGGGTAATTAGGATTCGGAGATTTACGGTAATGATGTTGAAGGACTTCGGTCTTATAGGATGTAGTAGGATTTCACTTTTTTAGTAGCCGGCTCTTATAGCCTTAGGATGCTAGGAAGAATAAAGTGCTTGTAAAGACAGTTTTAATCACTGCTTATGATTTTGTAAACATGGTTTATACCATTGTGAATGTTGATTTGGGAATGAATTGGTTCTGCTTCAATTTATGAGATGTTGATGATTAAGTTCCTCTGATTCTTATTTTCTCCGTGATATCTTCCGCTTTGCATTTTGCATCCGATCAATTATTTGTCATACCATACATTCATACATGCATCTTGGTAGCATCAAGTGGTATTCATGACAAACATAGTCAGCATGATTTTTCTATATGTTCATGCACTAATTTGCTTATTACATACATCATGTTAGCATTAGGTCGCATTCATAACACACATGGTCAGAATGAGTTTCTTTGTATATACTCTGTGTCAATCATTCATTGTTTACATGCATCATAATTGACATCATGTTGCATTCATAATGTATACGATCATTCATTGGGAAATACGCTAAAATATACATGGTCATTCATTGCATATATCCATGCATTGATTTGTTTATTCTTTGCTTGCAGCATGTTGGCATCGTGCTTGTATTTATTGCATTTATAGTCAGCATGTTTCCATTATATATGTCCATACAATCATATTGTTTAGGCTTCATGTGCATCAAATTGCATCCATAACTCCTTCATCATGACATGCACTTAGGGGTGAATAAAACAGAAGTTGGCTTGGCTTTAAGAGTCTTTGAAAGAATTTCCATTTCAAATCAGAGGTGTAAGAAGTACTGAGTACCCTTTTTAATACAGGCTAGTGCTATGGAGAATGAACCAGTTGCCCGAATAGAAAGAATGGAAAGGGTACAGAAAGAATTGCGAGAACAGCTGGCAAAGTCTCAAGCAGAATCTAAGGATCATATGACTAAATTGATGGAGCTGATGTCCGCCGTAATCAAGGGAAAAGGATACATTGAAAACTTTGCCGCCAGATAAGGGTTAGAGGCACAAAAGGGTCAGAATGAGGTCGTAATGATGGATGGGTAGAACATAGTTAACCCCATCAACACCCTGAACTTAGACGACCCAGCTGAACGGAAAAAGTTGAATATGGTTGAGTCAAATATGGCTGAGTTGACAGATTCTCGAGGGAAATATCAGTTGTTAGATGAAAGGCTACGGACAGCAGAAAATACAAACGTATTCTGGAGTGTGGATGAGAAAGAACGATGTTTGGTCCTCAGTTTAGTCATTCCTCCTAAATTCAAGGTCCCTGCCTTTGTCAAATATGACAAGACGACCGATCCATCAACCCACATCACCATGTTCTGCCGAAAGATGGCAAGTCACATAGATAATGATAAGCTTTTGATTCACTGCTTTTAGGATAGCCTTAGCGGGTCTGCAATTAGGTGGTATAGTCAGTTGAGCAAGGATCAGATTCGCTCTTGGAATGGTTTGGCCAGGGCTTTTCTAAACCAGTAGAAGCATGTGATCAACATGACACCTGACCGCCTCACCATGCAAAATATGGAGAAAAAGGTTACTGGGAGTTTCAAAAAGTATTCTTAGAGGTGGAGGAACATGGCCACCCAAGTACAACCGCCCTTAACTCAGAAGCAAAACCACTGTCCTTTTTGTGAATACACTACAGGCCCCATACTACGATAGACTTGTTGGCAACACCACGAAGAATTTTTCGGATATGGTAATCTCTGGGAAATGATTGAAAATGCTATCAAGGATGGGAAACTCGAAGGAGGTAAAACATTTAATGTAGAGAGAAACAAAACTTCCAAAAATAAAGAGGAATATGTCCAAGCTGTGGGAGACTTTGCCCCGTATATTCCGGTTACTTCATACCAACCACCTTGTCCTTCTATGAACTATGTATCCCAGGGTTCATACTTATACCCGATGGCCTCTCAGAATCCAGTAATTTTTCAACCTTTTGCCAGTCAGAGGAAATCGAAGAATATCCAAAAAAGGGATCAGTTTGAGCCACTCCCCATGTCTTACTCTAAGCTATTGCCCCAGCTAGTCGAAGAACAACTCCTCACTAAAGTTACAGTGGAGCCTATCCAACCCCAAAATCAGAGCTGGTATGACGAGAATGCATATTGTGATTATCATTCTGGGATTCGGGGACATTCCATGAAAAATTGCCTATGTCTCGAAACGGAAGGTTCAAGCACTCATTAATAAAGGGCAGTTAGATGTGGGGAAGAAACAAAGGTCAGGCAGCATGGAGAATCTACTGAATGGGAATGATGAGACCATTGTGGATGTCATAATAGGGGAAGAAAATGGAAAGGTCGAAAAGAGTACCGACGAATAGCCAGTTTGAATTAGGGAGAACATGTCAAGGGGAAATTTTTATGCATTTAGTTTCATACCTCATGATGAAAACACTCGTCTTATGTTAACATCCCTATGAAATAAATGAATTTTGAATGTTTTTATGTTTGTTGTGTTTTAACAATAATTTGAATGTGCAAAAACAAGCATTAAGGAGGTTCTAATAATAGGATAGTCTCGAGAATATTGATGATCATTGTTAGAAATGACCCAATACCTTCCCTCTTTTGGGATTTCCATATGTCTAAATCCCTGAAACTAAGATCACTTGAAAGACCTAATGCTTCAAGGAATATGATTGATTGAACTTCATAAACCATTGTCATTGCAGAATAAGCAAAGATGTAAATCCTAGTCTAGGCCATGAGCAAAGGAACAAATTTTTTGAAATTTTTTCGAATTCCTTGAAATTCAAACAAATGAGACTTTCTTTCAAGAATCTAGATTTTGGTAAATTGATGTACGTCAAGATTGTGCTAAAACCATTCATGACCTTTACCAATAACCACAAAACACTAATTACCCCAAACATCACTTCATGATTGACACCATGGGGCACAATGATTAAACTAGATTATCCCATGTCCCAAATAAAACCCTTTTTTGGGTCATATTTTCCTTGTCCTTTCAAAGAACTCATATTTGAAATTCAGCCTTTTTAAAATATACCTAGACTTGCTACGTTCCTCGTTGATACGAATTCTCATGGTCAATCAAACTGGGGCATCATATGTGTGAATGATGGTTATATGGTGAAAAATGATGGACTAACGCATGAATCATTGGGGTATGCGACAAAAAAAATTAAGATATCATGCATATGAGAATTCGAATGATTCCAAAGTGCAAAATGAAATTTTGATTATCTATTCCCCCTGGGATTGCTTTTCAATGTGAATATTCGTGCTTGACATGAGAAATGACCATCTTTCATGTCCCTGTCACAAAAAAAAATTATCCATAGTCACCCCTTTTGAGCCGAAAGAATTATTTCTTCTTTAAACCCTGATCAAGGATTACCCTCTACACTGGGGGGCAAATACGAGGAAAGATCTTCTCAAAGATCACGAAAAAATGAGTCCTAGCGCAAAAATATATACAAAGCCAATGGAGCCCCGAATAAATACGGGCTCACTCTATCAAAGAAAAAGAAAAAAGAAAAGATGGCGAAATGAAAGCCAAGAAAAACAAAAAAAAAAAATTGAAGTATGGAAAATGAAAGCCAAAAGCAAAGAAGAAAAAGAGCAAAGTCAAAAGGAATGAAAAGTCCAAAAAGGATAAATGTTTCAAATAGAATCCTCCTCAAGAAATGATGCTTGATCTGATTACCCTCAAACACATATTTTGGGCCTATTTATCCTTTCTTTCTGAACCCTGAGCCATGGCCTACATTACGTGCTTTAAAAGTTCATTTTGATCAAGCATGAATATTTAACTTGAAGGGTTTTTTCCTCAGATTTTATCCCATCTCATCGAATTATCATTTCACTAAGGAAGAATTTAGAGTTCTCAAATGCATGGTAAAATAATGAAAAAAAAAGAAAAAATTGGAGAGAATGGGACTCTAGGGCGAAGACCCAAAAATGAGCGGTTTAGAGTAAAATGGGAATTTTCGATGCCATCTATGATAGTGCCGATACCACAAAAGAAAAGATCATCTTAGAGAAGTGGTCATCGAGGAACATCTACGAATTCTTCAACCTCCCAAACTGTCAACTCTCATTTGGATAATTGATTTCAAAAAATGAAACTTTTTTTTTCTCCAAAATCAACTTTCCAGTTTAAACATCCCAGCCAATCTTGACGGTTGTTAAAAATACCTTGATATGGAAACTAAAAGAAAGTTGAATTTGTTTGGTTCTCAATGAATTCATGATTTATAAAATCTGTTCCATTTGTGAGCCTAGAAAGGACATACATTTTTTGTTGTGAAGCTTTCCTCGAAAAAACCAAAATCATGTTGTACCAAGCCTTGTCAATTCAAGTTGAAAAACCCAAATTGACACTTAGGAAAATTTCTAACAATGATCACCAGTCTTCAAAAGATTTGTACATTACACACTGTGGGGTTAAAATTTTTGAATCAGAAGTTTTCATTAAATAACCAAAATTGTTTTTCAGAAAAGGAAGATAAAAATATTTTTGAAATACCCATTTTTGATGTTAACATGAGATAAGGGTTTTTTTAACTAGGTGTGGAAACATTAGGGTTAACCTTGACTTCCAAATATGAGAAAAAGAAATAGAACTCGACAAGTAGACTTCTATTAATAAGATTTTAAAACTGTTGGGGCAAAGAGAATAGCCAAAGATTTAAAAATGAATTGAAGATATACTCTGATTTGAAGAGGAAAAATGAATTGGAAAGGCTAAGCCAAAATCTAGAAAAATGATCAGGGGCATTTGCATCACTCATGAGCATTCATCTATATATAAGCTTTGCAACTGCACCGTGTCAGCAAGCATTTGCATAATTCATGCGTATTTGTATTTGCACTATTCCATGAGCATCTGCATTCTATCTTTACAAGTACATCCTTCATAGATATTTGCATTCGCATCAGCTCAAGCAAGTGCATCATTTCTAGGATCATTGCATCTTCATTGTAGCCGCAATTACACCATTCATGAACCACTTACATTAACATGATTCGAAGAGACATCTGCATCTGTGTTTAGAAGCATTTGCATCAATCCAAGACATCTGTATCATTTCAAGAAGCATTTGCATCAATCCAAGATATTTGCATTTACACCATGAAGCATTTGCATCCTCTCTCAAATCTTTCAGGTTACTTTCTAGGTCATTTCAATTTCTGGTTTCATCCAGATTTTTTCAATTTTTTGGTTTCACCCATGCCTATTTATTCTCTGGTTTCATCCAGATCTTTTTCAAAATTCTGGTTTCACCCAAGCTTTTCAATTTATGGTTCCATCTAGATCATTTTCAATTTTTTTGGTTTCACCCATGCCTTTTTATTCTCTGGTTTCATCCAGATCTTTTTCAAAATTTTGGTTTCACCTATGCTTTTCAATTTCTGGTTTCATCCAGATCATTTTCAATTTTTTCATTTCATCCATGCCTTTTTATTCTCTGGTTTCGTCCAAATCTTTTTCAAATTTCTGGTTTCACCTATGCTTTTCAAATTTCTTGTTCCATCCAGATCGTTTTCAAATTTCTAGTTTCACCTATGCCTTTTTAATCTCTGGTTTCATCCAGATCTTTCTCAATTTTTTGGTTTCACCCATGTCATTTCAACTTCTAGTTTTATCCGGATCCTTTCAATTTCTGGTTTCATCTAGATGTTTTTCAAATTTCTGGTTTCACCCATGCTTTTCAATTTCTGGTTCCATCCAGATCATTTTTAAATTTCTGGTTTCACCCATGTTATCTCAATTTTCTGGTTTCATTCACATCTCTTTCAATTTTTTGGTTTCACCCATGCCCTTTTAATTTCTGGTTTCATCCAGATCTTTTTCAATTTTTGGTTTCATCCATGCGGGTAAGGCCTTCGGGCACCATTTTTAAGGCCTTCCGACATAATTTTTCATCACGGGTAAGGCCTCCGGACACTATTTTTAAAGACCTTCGGGCACCATTTTAAAAACCTTTAGGCACTATTTTAAAGACCTTTGGGCACCATTTTTAAGACCTTCTGGCACCATTTTTAAGACCTCCGGGCACCATTTTAAAGACCTTCGGGCACCATTTTTAAAGACCTTCGGGCACCATTTTCAAGACCTCCGGGCACCATTTTTAAAGACATTCGGGCACCATTTTAAAGACCTTTCGACACCATTTTAAAGACCTTCGGGCACCATTTTTAAGACCTCCAGGCACCATTTTAATGACCTTCGGGCTCCATTTTTAAAGACCTTGGGGCATTATTTTCAAGACCTCCGGACACCATTTTTAAAGACCTTTGGGCATCATTTTGAAGACCTTCGAGCACCATTTTTAAAGACCTTCGAGCACCAATTTCAAGACCTCCGGGTACCATTTTTAAGACCTTCAAGCACCATTTTTAAGACCTTCGGGCACCATTTTTAAGACCTTCGGGCATCATTTCTAAGACCTTCGGGCATAGTTTTTTTCTTTTGAAAATCGAACCAGTTTCCGTAAGACTGGTCGAACCTTGATTAGTCAGGGAATTCAATTTAAGGACAAAATCTTCAATTTACAGCTTTTTCAAAACAAAAAAAAAAAAATTTGAGGAATGATGATGATTGAAAACCCCTTTCCCTTTCCTTCAGATGTGATTTCACTAACCGTACAAAATTAGTGTTTGTTTATCTTTGCCTGATTCTTGATTCTCAACAATAGCCAAAGAGAGGCAGCTGTAGACACCTAATTTTGTCCGGACCCCTAAATCATGTACATTTTCTTCCTAAATTGATGTTTCAGAATGCTAAAAGGTTTTTCTCATCCTGCAAGTGGTATTCCGAGACTTAGCCTAAGAAACCAGACAAAAAAGTCAAACTAAAAAAAGTCAACCCTAAAAAAAGTCAACCTCGACAAAGTCAACCTCAAAAAAGTCAACTACTAAAAAAGTCAACCCACTTTCAAGATCAAGATTTGAGGTTCAATTGAAAAATGGTGAAAGAATTTTGATAATTCGAGGTCTACATTGAAAGATATGGAGTTCGAAAGTTGGGTTACGAGATTCAATAAAAAGGAAACCCTAATTTTGGAAATTTGGGGAAAAGTGCTTAAACGATCAAATTGGTCAGAATTGAAGGTCTCAAATGAAAGATAAGCACTGACTACGGGTAATGGAGAATCCACTTGGAAGAAAAACTGATAGAAAAGTCAATTCGAAAAAAAACTGAGAATTATGGTTTTTTTTGTGGATTTCGATGAAATTTGGAGGAATTACAGAAATGGCCCAATTCGGTAGGAATGAGGCCCCTAATTGATGAGAAATGATTAAAAAAGGATAGCCCAAGGCTCAATTTGAAGAAAATCTGAAAATCAGACTTGTTTTGAGCAAAATCGGGTTTCGGAGGCAAAAAGGCAAAATTTGAAAATGTGGTAAAAATTGCAAATGAACTCCAAAAATTCTGAAAAATTTGCAAATCTCATTCTTAAACCATTTCGAAGAGATTGGCAAAATAAAATCTTGATTCGGAGTTCGTTTGTAAAATGGCCAAATCCCGGGTCTCCTATACAATAATTCAAGCGAATAAATCCTGAAAGAATAGCAAACGAGTTCCAAAAATTTTGAAAATTTGTAAATATCATTTTTAAATTATTTGGAAGAGATTGGAGAAAGAAAATATTGATTCAGAGTTCTTTTGCAAAATGGCCAAATCCCGGGTCCTTTATAAAGTAATTCAAGCAGATAAATCCTGAAAAAATAGAAAATGAGCTCCAAAAATTATGAAAACTTCCAGATCACACTTTTAAATTATTTGGAAGAGATTAGTGAAGAAAAATCTGGATTCGAAGCTCGTTTAAAAAATGGTAAAGTTCGGGTGCATAAAGGGGTAATTTCGGAAATAAATACAAAATAAATAGCAAATGGACTCGAAAATTTTTGAAAACTTCCAGAATTCAATTTTTTATTATTTCAGAAGTATTGAAAAAAGAAAATTCGAGTTTGGAGTCCGTTTGCTATTTATTTACGTTCGGGGGGCAAAAAAGGTTATTTCACCAAAGAAACCAAAAAGGGCAAATTTGTAATTGAGGAAAATATGAAAGAATAAGGAATTGCTGGGATTTTTCTTCTCTTGGTCATCCAACATAGAGGAGAAGAAGGAAGCTTGAACAATTTAATTCTTTAGTCACTATCAAGCCACATGCTACCACTAACACCTTGCAAATGCTCCCCCCTTCATCCAATGGCTTAGGTGCCTTGTAGGAAAGTTGAATGCACCATCCAATGGCCAAGTTTAAATGCCAAGATGAAATTTTTATTTTTCATGAAAGAACCCTCATCTAATGGCCAAGAATGGAAGAAAAAAAGATGAGCACAATTCATCCAAGGGTGAGCATCCATTCGGTTAAGCAAAGGAGTGCATGGGATTACCTCTTTTCATCCAATGGCTTAGGCCATCTACAAGGGCTGAGTACACATGTTGAGGGCTGGATTTAATCTACAAGATGTCATTTTTATGTTGTCCTCATCCAATGACCAAGAATGGAAGAGCATAACTCATCCAAGGGTTGGCACTCAAGGGGGCAAGCAAGGGAGTGCATGGGATTGGTCCTCTTTTGCATCTAAGGGATAAGGTTAGTACAAGGGCTAAGTACACATCTTAAGGGCTTCTATCAATTGGCAAGATGACATTTTTATGTTGTCATAAAAATATCTTAATCTAAAGGCCAAGATTGGAGGAGAAAAAAGTGCAATTCCCATCCAAGGGTTAGAGGCCATTCGACCAAGGCTAAAGAGGGGGGTTGGTTTCATTTTTTTCATATGTTTTTTGGCTGGAAACAGTAGCTAATTTGGCAAAGAAAAAGGTTTTGAAAGAAAGAAAAAAAAAGGTTTTCAATAGAGAGCTTGAAGGTAGTCATCTCTACCAAGTTCTAAGCATAGCTTTCTTCTTGTTTTCTATGGTGTTTTCTTGATTTTCTATCTTGTTTTACTACTAAATTTTTCATAGAAATAAAGTTTTTAATGGTTACTTATGTTTTCATCTCTTCTTCTTCATTAAAATGGTCGAAAACAATTTTTTTTACATGGTTTCATGCTATGGCCGAATATGGCTTATTTACTTGTATGTTTTCCTTTTTTTCTTCCTTGCATGTTGTTGTGAAAAATGATTTTTAGAAGGTTTTTTAGAGTATTTTAAGGTTCTGATTTTTTACAAAAGATGAAGCAAAAAGGTTGAAATGGCTACATGATATTGGCTAGACCAAGTGGCCATGGTTAGGAGAGAGGCTATGCCCATTTTTACCTACCATGAAGCTCACCTTAATTTTGCTGTTTAACATGGTTTATTTTCTGTTTTATTGAGAGGGAAAGGCTTCATGATCTTGGCAAGACCAAGTGATTATGGTGAAGTGAGAGGCTATGCCCATTTGATACCAACCATGGAGCTTAACTTTCCTTGTTTTATTTACTAGTTTTGCTTGTTATTTGTTTTGCATGTCTATGTTAAACTTTTTTTATATGTTCTTTACATTATTTTCTAAGCTACATTTGTTTCTAAATGTCATTTCCATGCCTGATATTATATCCTTGCATATTTGGCCATTGTTGTTCATATGCTCATGTTGTGCATTTTTTTCATATATCATGTCTTATATTGTAAACATGTTTGCACTTTCTTTGTTTTTTTCCATGACCATTCAGCAGCTCCATTTTTGTATGCCTTGCATGTGCATTTTTCTTTTGCTTCTTAACTTGTTTGCATCTCCATGCCATGAACTTGTACATTTTGATTTTAGTATGCCATGTGCTTATGAAAATGCTATGATAAAATGCCATTATTTTGTTCCATGACCATTCGGCAACTCCATTATTGATATGCCTTGTATGTGCATTTTCACTTTGCTTCTTGACTTGTTTACATCTCCATGCCATGAACTTGTGCCTTTTGATTTTAGTATGTCATATGCTTATGCAAATGTCATGACATTATGCATCTTAACATGATTTGTCATGTACTTGTGTCATTTACTAGATAGGATTGCATTAGAGCATCATGTAGCTACATTTGGCCTCTTCATGCATCCCTTCCCTTATCATGCATTTGTATTTTGTTTATGTAACATGCTTTGCATTATCATATCTTGAAATTGTGTATTAGTTGCTGTTTGTTCCAGCATTGACATTAGTTTCATGGGTCATTGTATGTTCATAGTATTGCTATGCATGTTCATTACATTTTAGGTCTAGGCCATATTGGTATTGTCATGCATATTGAGTCATAAATCACATTGGTATTGTCATGCATTACTATAGAAGTTTGGTATAAATGCATGAATATAACTGATATATACTTTTTCCATATTAGTTTGTTGAAAATGTTTAATACTTTAACTGTACTGCGTGGCATTATGAATGCCATTAGTCCAACATGTTTAGATTGGTACATGATATTGAGAAGCGTTCTAAATGAAAGGAAGGTTGCTCACTTGACAAGTCAAGAAGAACTTATAGAAGTTTCTGGGTTGACTGTATTTGTGATTGAACTGAATCTTTCTACTATTAAATCCAATTCTTGGATAATTGATTCAGGATGCGGTTCACATCTATGTAAGGACATAGTGATGTTGAAAGGAAGTAGAAAGTTGAGCAAGGATGAAGTAGTTTTAAGAGTAGGCAATGGTGCAAAAGTTGCAGCATTGGCCGTTGGAACATGTACTTTATCTTTGTCGTCTGGCATAAAATTGGAACTGGAAGATTGTTACTTTGTTCCAGTATTGTCTAGAAACATCATTTTGGTTTCATACCTCACTGTTAATGATGGTTTCAAGATAAGAATGAAGGGCAATAGTTGCTCTATCATTCTTAAAGACATTCACTATGGATCGGCAACATTACATAATGGTTTATATATTTTGGATCCAGAGATGCCTGTGTTCAATATAAATGTCAAGAAAGCAAGAAAGGATGATCCAAGTAAGACTTACATCTGGCACTGTTGACTTGGTCATATCAATGAGACAAGGATTTCCAAATTGCATAAACATGGTTATTTGAAACCTTTTGATTATGAATCATATGGGACTTGTGAATGTTGTCTCCTTGGTAAGATGACCAAGACTCCCTTTACAGGAAAGGGTGAAAGAGCTGGTGTTTTATAAGGCTTAATACATTTAGATGTATGTGGGCCAAAAAACACAACTGCTAGAGGTAATTACTAATACTTCATAACCTATATCAATAATCATTCTAGATATGGTTATGTGTATCTGATGAGATACAAGTCTGAAGCTTTTGAAAAGTTCAAAGAGTTCAAAGCTGAAGTAGAGACACAAACTGGAAAAATATTCTGGCTCTTAGATCAGATAGAGGAGGAGAATATTTAACCCATGATTTCTTGGATCATTTGACAAAAAATGGAATTATGTCGCAATGGACTCCACCTGGAACTCCTCAGCGTAACGGAGTGTTCGAGAGGAGAAATTGAACCTTGTTGGACATGGTTCGGTCCATGATATCTAAGGTTGACCTTTCGATATCCTTTTGGGGATATGCCTTAGAAACTACAGCTTACCTTCTAAATAGGGTTCCAAGCGAATCTGTAGATAAGGTACCATATGAGATATGGAATGGCAAAAAGCCATACTTATCTTATTTAAAGATTTGGGGATGTACTGCTTAAGTGAAGCAAGTTCCTTCTGATAAGCTGGGAGCTAGATCAGAAAAATGTAAGTTTGTGGGATATCCAAAAGAGATTGTTGGATATTACATTTACAGTCCTACTGATCAAAAGGTGTTTGTGTCAAAACACGCTGCTTTTCTAGAGAAATAGTTTCTACTAGAAGGATTCAGTGGGAGTAAAGTAGAACTTGAAGAAGTTCAAGAACCACAACCTGACATTCCTTCAAAACCTGTGCCATCGATCGAGGCATTAGATGCTCGGACTGATGCTCAAGAAACACAAGTGCTCCGAATGTCTAGTGGGGATAGACATGATCTAGTGAAATATAATTTCTACCAAAATGTGATGCGTTGCATATTGATTAACGCAAGCATCTCAGACCTGGAACATTAGAATTGATGAAACAATCCAAGGATATGGTTTTATCTAGAATCCTGATGATCCATGTGTTTATAAAAAGGTAAACGGATTGGCAGTTGTTTTCCTGATGCTACATCTCGATAACATATTGCATATAGGAAATGTTGTACCTATGCTACAGATGATTGAGGTCTGGCTATCCAAACAATTCTCCATTACGGATTTTGGAGAAGCAGCATTTATTCTGGGAATTGAGATCTATAGAGATAGATCCAAAAGGCTGCTTGGATTCTCCCAATCCACATACATAGACAAGGTGCTAAAAGGTTTAGCATGGATACCTTCAAAAGAGGTAACTTGCCTATGTTGTGTGGCATACATCTCTCGAAAGAGATGTGTCCTAAAACATTAGATGAAAGGACACGGGCCGATAGGATTCCATATGCTTCGGCAATTGGATCTATCGTGCATGCTATGTTGTGCAATAGACCAGATGTATCATACGCTCTGACTATCATGAGCATATACAAAAAGGGGCAATCCTGGTGAAAAGTCGCTAAACTGCTGAAGAATGTCCTTAAGTACTTGAGAAGCATTAAGGATACTTTCTTGGTCTATAGAGGGGCTGAACTCCAAGTTATGGGTTATACAGATGCTGACTTCTAATTTGATTAGGATAACAGTAAATCGCAGTGTAATTATATATTTACCTTGTATCTTGGTACAGTTAGTTGGAAAGGTTCCAAACTAGAGATGACTGTAGATTCAACAACCAAAGCTGAGTACATCTCTTCCTTTGAGGCAACGAAGGAGGTTGTTTGGATCAAGAAGTTCATTAAAGAACTTGGTTGGTTCCGAGCATTGTTGATCCTGTACCACTTTACTGTGATAACAATGGAGCTATAGCGCAAGCTAAGGAACCAAGGTCTCATCATAGATTCATACATATATTGCGGCAGTTTCACCTGATTAGTTTAATCATTGAAAGTGGTGACATTAATATGAAAAAGGTTACCTACTAAGGTTCTGTCCCAGCAGAAACATAATCGTCACATGGAAGGACATGGGCTTAAGTACATGGGCGATTGGCTTTAGTGCTAGTGGGAGATTGTTGGTGTAAACCCTACAAGCCAATCTAGTTGGGCTTGTAAGAAACTATTTATATATTCATTTATTGCACATTATATTTTATTAATTATAATTGAGGTATTTCTTTATCCATAAGTTTTGTTATAATTGTTATAAATCACTTGTGAAGATAAAGCCCATGAGACACTATGGAATTGCAAAGGAATTGTAAGGTGTTACAATTATGAGGATCCTTATGCATCAATACTGTGTTTCTAAAACTGTTCCTAGTCAGTGTATTGTTAAGACAGGGCATTGAAAATGCTAAAAGACTGGCATATGTTAAGCCTTCATGCACTTGATGCATGCAACTGATCTCATAGGTTGAAAGTATAGAGATACTTGGGGATAACATATGGGTGCTTGTTAGTTGAACAAGTTCACTAAACATGACCCCCAATGAGAGTTCCATTTGGTATTTCACTCAAGTGTCTATAGAAAATACTCTCATGTGTCAATAGTGCAAGTAATCCTTTGACTTGTGACACCAGGTCATCTTGTATGTGAACCGTCATACTTAGATTTCATCACGAACGGGTCCCAATCACGAGGATGCTTATAGTAGGGTGTTATTGGGTATGACATGAAGCATACAAAGATGAATGAGTGGTCCATAGAGGATTCATCACCCCAAGTGATTAAGGGGACATATCTCACATGTATCTGGCTTATATTAACTTATGGAAGTCCTTGGCCAAGGCAATACTTAAGGAGTTAATATTAAAACTGCAGATCTAATATGGATTGGGTTAAGAGTAGACACTGAACCATGCTCTTTCCTATCCCAGGATATTTGATGAAGGGATCGAATTACACAAACATATTGTACACGAAAGGCTAGTCGAAGCTTGATAACTCTCTTGGCATTTGGATGGTCATGATATCTCATCTTTTTTGATAAATTCAACTCTTGAATGTCACTATCAAAACTGGATATCTCAATCCATTGTCTAACAATGTTCTATTAAGTAGACTCATCTCTTATGAGTTATGTATCACTATGCATCCTACTTAATCATTACGTTTAGTAGACTCATCACATATGAGTAATGCATCACAATGCATCCTACTAAATCTTTGTGCCTTTATGCATCCTATGCATAAACTTGGATTTCAACCTATGATCTTTAACTTTTAAAGTGTCATAAAACTCCCACTGTTTCCTACTTGTGTAGAAACATTCAAAGTAAACATATTTACTTTCTTATGGGATGTGAATTCAAAATTCTTTTGAATGCACATTTGTAATTATAAAACTAAACATCTCATATCCCATACGAATGTTTGTTTTATAAATACAATTCAAAATCCTCTCTAGATTAGTGTTTCAGCAATCTTGGCTATTTGGAGCATCATGGACCTTTTTATGTCATCACATAGTAATATCCATCCAATTCATCTGATATGAATTCTATTAGATAATCAATCAATTTAGTTTCAAGCCATTCTTCATTTAGATCATATCTTAATAAGAATGATCTTTAACTAAATTAGTTTCATTATCTCATTATGAAATTCCTTGAGCCAAAGCTAATCTAATTGTCAAGTTTTGTATAAGATTTGCTTTGATTCATAATCAAAGAATCTACTAGTATCTATATACTTTAATCTTATACTTTTGACTTGAACAACCTTTGATTATCTTTCATGCAAGTTTCTAGTTTTTATGAGTGTAATAAGACCATGATATGGAACATATTCCATATGACCTTTCAGTTCATTTTAGGATGAATGGACAAGCATCTAATGCTAGCAACACCGAAATATCAATGATAATGTTTCTAAGACATTCATCATGAATAGGTTGGCAAGCTTGATCATGTATCAACTAAGGTTGCCACCTCCTTGGTCTTATTCTTTTTCACTTGTCCTTGTCATTAGTTCCATCTATATGTCATACATATCTTTGAACCATTCTTATAGGTATCATATACCTGAAGGTAGTGAAAACAAACTCATAATAACCATGAAGTAAAACTTCTCAAGTTTCAATTCCCTTCAAGTATCGAATATACTTCTTGCATTTAAGCCTCCAATGCCTTGCATTGCCACAATGATGGTATGTCCCTTTAACAATATCAATTTCTTTCTTCATCTCATCATCCTAACTTTGAAGAACGTTTCTTCGGTTACCTTCCCCTTGTAGAAGTAACAAAGTGGACGATCTTAGACAATGAAGAAAGAACTAAGTCCATACTTAGATTATGATCCATAAATCAACCAAGTTTCTAAAACTTGTCGATTCATCCATTAGCACATGATGCCTCATAGGCTACCTTCTAACATCTTTCATTGGAACAATTCCTTGAAATGTTGAACTTCTCATTGCTAAGTACCTCATGGATCATTAAGGACATAGTTATTCATTTCATATCCATCACAATCTCTATTGTGCAACTGATTAATATAAATCGGCTTTATAGTTTGCATAAAGTATGCGATCAAGTGACTAGTTAACCTGCCATGACGATTTATATCCTATATAAGCCAATGCGTATAATAGTCATTATGCAAATTACAATCATTAAAACTAGGTTTTAGAGTTTAAATGATTGTTCTCACTATTTTTTCAACATAATAGCCCTCCTCTACTTTTCGAGAAATTTAACTTTTAAACTTCTTAGTGAGCAAGGACCCCTTTCATTCCACCATGACCTTGAGTGACTCAACAAGCCATGTTGTAACTAATTGAGTAGGTAACTTTGCTTACCAATTGCATCTCTATGCAACTCCTTGCTCAGTTAGGTGACAACTCTTTGCCTAAATGCATCATATGCATTTTGCCTAACCTTGCCTCTAAATGTCATGCGATCAAGTATTAAAGCATCCGGATAACATAACACTTAGTTGAGTAAGACCCAACTTCATTAACTCAAACATATTCGTACAATAGTTTGACCTTGAGTGACTCAACAAGCCTCCTACTAGAAGAACTCTGGTTATCTTGTTAAGATGGTGGAAGGCAACTTATCATGCGTAATATGGACTCAATATAATTTAATGAGGGATTTCTTTATTCCATTAATTAGGTCTCATTGATTTTCTTTGTTGATTTACATGCATAGCATTTATTCAAATATATATCACATATATGAATTCAAAAATAAATCTATCTCATTCAATCTACTAAGATGATTATGGACTTTACTACTCTAGTTTCCTTGAGCCATTAGGAAACTAGTTGGTCAAATTCCTAGGGAATGCATACATAGTCTTCATAAGTCTTGATGATGATCTCCT
Source organism: Fremontodendron californicum (assembly GCA_030761205.1). Taxonomy (NCBI): domain Eukaryota; kingdom Viridiplantae; phylum Streptophyta; class Magnoliopsida; order Malvales; family Malvaceae; genus Fremontodendron; species Fremontodendron californicum. The sequence continues at coordinate 16,713,889 of JAULJL010000006.1, read as the reverse complement.
TGGTCCTTCTTCTTGGTGCCTTATCTCCTTACATTTGGGAATTACATAAATTTTAATCTTATCCTAAATCTAAATCAACAAGCCTATATAACATTTACATATCTTTGGTAGAAACCTCGAGTTACATTCGAGGGGAGTTAGGTGAGAAGAGAATTTACAACACCGAAAATGAAAAAGAGAAGGCAAGGTTTGCAGGCCTTATTTATAAAAATACCAAAAAGAAAATTTAACCATCCATGACCTAAGTCTAAGGTCTAAGTCCATAATCACCCTCATGCTTTCATAATCACATCATAAAGCATAATAATAAATGCATACATATTTAATTCACTTAGTAATCTTGTGTGTCATTTAGGGAATGTAATATTTAAACTCATTTAAATATACTTGGCTCAAATTATCTAGCAATTTTAATTCAATTTACTTGAGTCCTAATCCAATTAGGATTCTTTGAATAAAAATCTTCCATCTAATTAAACAATTTAATTATATTTCCTAACACCTTAGGAAGTCCAAGTTTGACAAGGAAAACAATCTCTACAATGAAAGTTTTATATTCTCTCCTAACTTTTAGGAGTCCTTGTTTAACTAGGAAACAACTTCCACAAGGATAGCTTAGGTGCACTCCTAACTCTTAGGAATCAAATCTTGACTAGGAAACAATTTCCACAAGTCCAAATCCCTAAAGAATCAGAATTTCCAAAAATAGAAGGTGATGCCCTAACACACAACTTTTGTGTGCAGCCGCCTTCCATTCATAGCAAGTACTGTTTCCGTATTCGACAGCTCTTGTTTGGGCAACTTTTGCCTCAAGCAGCCGCCTCTTTTGATGGCTAAGTGGTGAACAATTCACACACAATTCATGTTTTGATTTTCATCCAATTATACCTATAATTCAAGAATCATATTCAAGACCTCAAGGCTGCCCAGAAAATTCCAGCAACCATGCAAACTGTATGCACAACTTTGAGAGGCAGTTTCGTCAATAAAAAAAATACCAAAAATTACAGCATCTAGATAGACATGTTTCGTACTTCTCCTCAAATTTTCAGAATTTTTGGACACCTCTAACAATGTCAAAACCGTAACTTACAGCAGGTCTGCAGAAAAAATCCTGCACTGTGTACTTCGAAATTCAAGCACCAAAACCAATTCAAATCAAGTCCAAACTTGTTTCTTTTAACTTCTTTGTGCCATGCAATCATGTGGCAAGGTTTACCATTGATCAAATCAATTTTAAACATGTTTTAAAAAATTTGAAACACCAAGATCGGATTGCATACAAAAGCTGTCCAGAATTGAAACAAAGCAGAAAAAATTTTCTTAAAAGAACTTTGCTAGACCGACACACAATTCAATCCAATTGATATTACCAAGAACTAAACATGTAAATCACAAGAAAACTTACAAGCTAGGCTCTGATACCACTGTTGGGATTCGACCTCATGCTCAAACAATAATCGAATTAAAGAACATGAACACAACGGAAAAATGAACAAAGAGATAGTCGAATCTTACAGGATCATACTTGTAAAATTTTAATGTGATCTTGTAAATATATACATCTGATTAAGATTCATACCTTAACTTAAAGATCTAGTAATCTTGAGTTCACAAACAGCCCACCCAATCTTGAACATCAAGCAGTCAATCCGAGACTTCAAGCCACACAAGTGTTTGGCCTCTAACGGTAATCCACACAAGATGATCAAGAGAACCTTCATAAGGTAGGAATGGAGTCTTGTCAAAAACCATGGTAGTGGTTTAAGTTTAGAAACCTCTCCCCATATAAACATCCATGGCGGAACGCTTCATAAGCATCAAGAAGAAGAAAAATGATTTTTCTTCCTTCTCCGGGTTTGGTGCGCCAACCAAGAAAGATTATATGGATCTTCTTTCTTCTTCACTCTATGCCTTTGCTCTCTTGAAAGAAACGTTTTCTCTCTAGCAATCCATAAAGAGGCAAGGAGGAAGTCAAGAAATCATAAAGACACCAAAGCCTCTAAGCATATCACATATGCAGCTAGGCCACTTCACTTTTTAACTTGGACAGCAACATGTTCTTTATATAGGGGCGGAAATCACTCCAGGGTTTGGACTAAGGGCAATAACTCTTATGTATTTGCACTTCACTCTTTCCACTTAATTAAACTATTTAATTAAGTCCCTATTGATTAAATTCCCAATTTAATCAATTAGGCTCATTCCATTTGAATCTCTTAATTCACCTTTCTGTGTGTGACCCATTAGGCTTCCAATATATTGGCAATGAATATAAATTAATCTAATTAATTTATTCTCGTAGATCATGAGCGGACTCTAGCAAGCCATCATGACCATCCAAATACTGGAGAGTCAAGTTAGTCTCGACATAACCTTTCGTGTTCAGTCTATTAGTGTAATTCGGTCCTTTCACCAAATATCCCGAAAAGACCATGAACATTGTGCAGTGTCTACTCATGTTAAAATCCATATTAGTTTTTTGCAGCTATTGGTTAACTTTGTGAACTTAGAGAATCTATTTCTCCTAAATTCATCATACTCTGGCCAGAGATTCCATCAAATTAACTTAAGCCAAGAACAGATGAGATATGTCTCTAATGTCACTTGGAGTGGTGAATCCTCTCTGGATCACTCATCCATCTTTGTAGGGTTCATGTCATAACCATAACCACCTTACCATAAGCATCCTCTTGTTTGGGACCCGTTCGTGATAGAATCAAAAGTATGACACTCCCCATACAAGATGACCTGGTATTACAAGTCAGAGGACTACTTACACGACTGACACGTGAGAACGTTTGCATAGGCACTCGAGTGACAACACCAAATGGAGTTCTCATAGCGGGCCATGTTCAATGAACTTGTTCAACAGACAAGCACCTGCGTGTTATCCTAAAGTATCCCATACTTCAACCTATGAGATCAGTTGCATGCACCATGTACATGGAGGCTTAACACATGCCGGTCTTTGAGCATTGTCAATGCCCTGTCTTGACAATACAATGACCAGGAACTTTTAGAAACACGGCTTTGATGCGTAAGGATCCTCATAATTGTAACTCCTTACAATTCCTTTGCAAGGCCATTGTGTTTCATGGGCTTCATCCAATTAGTACTCCAAAAACTCTTTATTATTGTACTAACATGAAGGAAAACCTTGTATCACTAACGAATAGTGATGTGTTTGCATTATTAACTGTATATTTCTTGTCCAATCTGATTGGCTCTAGGGCATATACCAATAAATAATGCATTCCCGTCACTATACATTAGTTATACAAGTTTTTCCTTCATGTTAGTACGATGATAAAGAGTTATTAAATACTAATCGGATGAAGCCCATGGAACATAATGGCCTTGCAAAAGAATTATTTACAATTGTGAGATCCTTATGCATCAAAGCCATGTTCCCAAAACGTTTCCTAGTCATCGTATTGCCAAGACGGGGCATTGGCAATGCTCAAAGACTAGTACTTGTTAAACCTATTTACTTATGAAGTAAGCAACTGATTTCACGTCTTGTAGTATAAGGGATACTTGGGATAACATGTAGGTGCTTGTCTATTGAACAAGTTCACTGAACTTGGCCCACTGTGAGAACTCCATTTGGTATGGTCACTCAAGTGCTATAGAAATGTTCTCACGTGCCAGTCGTGTAAATTAGTCCTCCGACTTGTGATACTAGGTCATCTTGTATGAGGAATGTCATACTTTGATTCAATCACGAACGGGTCCCAAATGAAAAGATGCTTATGGTAGGGTAGTTTTAGGTATGACATGAAGCATATGAAGATGGATAAGTGATCCAAAAAGGATTCACCACTCCAAGTGACATCAAAGACATATCTCATCTATTCTTGGCTTCAGTTAACTTGATAAAGTCTTTAGCCAAAGAATGATGGATTTAGGAGAAATCGTTTCTCTAAATTCATAAAGTTAACCATAAACTGCAGGAACTAATATGGATTGAACATGAGTAGACACTGCACCATGCTCACGGGCTTTCCGGGATATTTGGTGAAAGGACCGTATTACACTGATAGACTGGTTACTGAATGGTTTTAATGAGGTCATGTTGACTTCTCAATATTTGGGTGGTCATGATGGGTTGCTAGATCCCGCTCTTGATCTATGTGTACAAATTAATCGGATTAATTTATACGCATTGCCAACATGTTGGGAACCTAATGGGTCACACACAAAGACGTAATTGTTGGTTTAAGCTTGGGATTTAATCAAGTAATGAATTAATTGAATAAAAAGTTAATTTGGAGGACCTAATTGAATAAGATTCAAATTAGGAAGGTTAAGACATAATTTAAATTTGAGAAATCCAAATAAGGATGTCTTAATATGACAATATGGATAAGCTTGTCTTAAGCAGACCATGTCTTAATTTAGACATGTCTTAAGATAAGGTTGTCCTGACCGAAAATAAGAAGTTGTCTGAAATGAGAAAAGGTTTCTCATTTTAGAGGAGTTTGATTACGAATCAAATTTTGACTTCTCATATTTCACTAAACCGAACATTGCTTCGATTATGTCTAAGTTCGAGTCCGGCACTAAGAGTTAGTGTTTGACTAGGACTCTAACACTTGTTAAGTGAAAGAGTTTCATTTGAACAAGAACTCTGTTAATTCGAGCTGGTTGAGTTTAATTAGGACTCTAAGAGTTTGATTTGGAATCAAATTCTTACCCCTGTGGAATCGAGCAATTAACGTAGACATAATCCGGGATAGATTTAACCTCGGCTTTAAGAGTTAGAGTTTTGGTTGAACTAGGATGCTTGAGGTTGAAAGAGTTTCATCTCAACTAGGTTGTTGTATTTAATTTAAACTCCTATCCCTTATCTATCCTAGCCAGCCGAATGGGGACTTAAAAGTGTCTAAGTTCATCCAAGCCTTTGTGAAAGTGTTTGGGTAAAACTAATTCACTTTTAATTGAGAAATGTTCTCATGTGATTAGGAATTTAAATTAAAATTAAAATCCTATCATATTCCTAAAAAGTATGGCCGTCTAAAGAGTTTGATGGGAATTAGAATTCTTAATCTTGGAAATGACGTTGAAGTGAAAAAGTGAGATACACTAATGGAATGGCTCACGGTTTTTAAGATGAGAATTTTTTTTCACTTTCTTCTTAAGTCACGTTTTCATGAGAGAAGATTTGGAATGCTTTTAGTTACGGTTTGATGAAAAGAATGTGAGAATTCTTTTTGGCTTACACGCTAAACAAGATGAGAATTCTTTTCTCTTAATATTTTTTTCGGCTAAGTGAATTTTGATTAAGGAAGAAGTTGTTTTTTTCTCTTAAGCCAAAAGGAATTCGGCCAATCACATTGCCAAACCTTCATCAAAATTATCTTGGTGATTTTTCCTTTGTATAGCCGAACCTCTTTATTCGAGAGTGTCTCGGCCTTTGAGAGAAAAATAAAAGAAGTGACCTTTTGATTATTGATCGAGAGATCGAACTGCTAGCAAAGTGGAATCCCCAGGGCCTTTCGAAGGTACCAACAGGCATCCGTGTGGATTACCATTGGAGGCAAGACAACTGTGTTGGTCGTGGCCTCGGATAAGCCGTTCAGGTGACCATCAAGTTGCTGCCATCTTGCAGGGAACGACACACTCGGGTGTACGAGTTCTCGAGTAGGTATGATTCTGATCATATTGGTGTTTTAAAGTTTTAAATGCCATGAAACCCATGTAAGTCATGATTCGAGATCCTGAGGTAGTCCGGGTGTTTATATGTTTAATTCTGCTGCTTTACTTTTGTATATCTATGTATATGCATGAGCCCAGACTTTTCCAACAGTGGAATCAGAGACTAGGATCCGCTGATTTCATGTGGTTGTTGCATGTCAATTCTCGGTGATAAGCATATTGTATGCTTTGTGTATTGATTCTAGTAGTTTCGGTTCGTTTAATTTCTTGAAAAACTGAGTTTTCTTTACATCTGTACGTTCTGGTAAACTGCTATAGTTCGGCTTAAATCGAATTTAAAAATGTTCAAATGTTGTCGTAGACACCTAATTTTGTCCGGACCACTAAATCAAGTATGTTTTCTTCCTAAATTGATGTTTCAGAATGCAAAAAGGCTTTTCTCATCCTGCAGGTGGTACTCCGTGACTTAGTTTAAGAAAGCAGACATAAAAAGTCAATCTTGAAAAAGCCAACCCCAAAAAATCAACTACTAAAAAGTCAACCCACTTTCTAAATCAATATTTGAAGTTCAATTGAAAAATAGTGAAAGAATTTTGATAATCTGAGGTCTACATTGAAAGATATGGAGTTCGAAAGTTGGGTTACGAAGATTCAGCAGAAACGAAACCCTAGTTCAAAAAATTTGCGGAAAAGTGCTTAAACGATCAAATTGGACGAAATTGAAGGTTCCAAATGAAAGATAAGCACTGACTACGGGTAATTGAAACAAAAGTCAATTCAAAAGAAAATCGAGAATTAGGATTTTCGGTAGGTTTTGGTAAAATTGGGGAAAATTGCAAAAATGGCCAGATTCGGTAAGACTAAAGCCCCTAATTCATGAGGTGTGAGTAAACAAGGATAGCCCAAGGCTTAGTTTGAAGAAATTCCGAGAAAAGAGCCGATTGGAGGAAAAACGAGGAAATTCCCGATAGTGAAAAAAGAAAAAATCAAATCGGAGGGGAATTTAAAATTGAGCCTTTTCTAACCAACTCCAATTTAATCTATGACAAAGGCCCAAAAAAAGAAAATCTGAAAATCGAACTTGTTTTGAGCAAAACCGAGCTTCGGATGCAAAACGGCAAAATTGGAAAATTCGGGAAAAATACCAAATGAGCTCCAAAAATTCTAAAAATTTATAGATCTCATTCTTAAATCATTTGGAAGAGATTGCCAAAGAAAAATTGAGATTCGGAGCTCGTTTGCAAAATGGCAAATCTCGGGCCTACTTTGCTGAAATTCAAGATAAATCCCGAAAAAATAGCAAATGAGTTCCAAAAATTTTGAAAATTTGCAGATCTCATTCTTAAATTATTTGGAAGAGATTGGAGAAAGAAAATCTAGATTCAGAGCTCGTTTGCAAATTGGAAAATCCCAGACCCACTATGCAAAAATTCAAGTAGATAAATCTCGAAAAATAGCAAATGAGCTCCAAAAATTATAAAAAAGTTCCAGATCTCACTTCTAAATTATTTGGAAGAGATTGGTGAAGAAAATTTTAAATTTAGAGTCAGTTTGTTATTTAACTGAAGAAGACCTTTAAAAAATTGGATATTGGGCTAGATTTTAAAAGAGCAATCAGCCAAGCCTATAATGGAGAGTGATGTTGCTGAGATTTTAGATCAAAGGGCTAAGAGTGAAGAGTAAGGTAGTTATTTTTCTTGATCAAACCTTTCAAATTGCAACACTTGGACCAGTGGATGGAGAGGGATGATGTCATATTTATGACATCCTATTTATGACATCATCTTCATAACATCATATTTAGGAGCTGATTATTCCAATCTAAGGGTGAAAATTCTACAAAGAAAGCATCTTGGATTGGAGATCATTGGATCAAAATTGGCTAAAAAGACCTAGAACCTTCTACACCATACTAAGGGCCATTCGGCCACTACCATTTGGGGGAGGCTATTTTCATTCTTTCATCTTATTTTTGGCTGAATACTCTCCATCTTTTTAAAGCAAATATAAAGTTTAGAAAGGCAAAGAAAGTAAGAAGAGGAAAGGCTTGCAATATATCTTTAGAGGTAGCTAAAAGCACCATACTCTTGCATTTTATTTTTTTTTTGCATTTCCATCCTTAATTTTCTGTTTTCATTTGATATTTGATGAGTTTCTATTGATTTTAGTTTTAAAACAAGTATTTTTCAGCTTTCTCTTGAAGTTTTTCTTTGATGCTTTCTTGAAAAACTATGAAAAACCAAAAAAATTTTACATCTTTTTCTAGTTGGCCGAATGGGCTTTTTTATTTTTTTTAATGGTTGGTGTTTTGTTTTTTATTTCATGTTGTTTGTGATGTCTAGCATGTTTTTCATGATTTATATTTTCTTCAAATAACAAAAATATGGAGCTTGTTTTGATATCTTTACTTACTTACCTCCATTTTTTATTTTACCATCTTGTTTTCATGTTTACTTTCCTTGTCTACCATTTTTAATTTTCTGTTTTTAACATGTTTGAGTTGTTCATGATTTACATTTTACTATGCTATGTGTTTGTGAAAATGTCTAGTCTTGTTCATGCCTTTACTTCATGTTTGCATGGTTTAGCATGTTTCTTTTTAGCCTTGCATTTTAGTATGTCGTGCTTGTGAAAATGCCATGCTAAAATATCATCATTGTGAGCATGAGTCCATTCGGCTACCCTCCATTTCTTTGCTTTGTATATGTTTTTTCATCCTACTTGTTGACTTGTTTGCATTTCCATGCCATGCCTTTGTGTATTTTGATTTAGCATACTATGTGTTTGTGTTATTGCCATGCATTCTTTAGGTCTAGGTTTCATTTGCATTGCCATGCATTTCATGCATGTTTAGACCTAGGTTGCATTTATTGCCATGCAAGTTAATGTTAGGTTCAGACCATGTTCTTTATGCCATGCATTTTTCATGTCATTTAAATCATGCATTTCATGCATTCAATTTGGGTTTAAGTACCCACATAGTCCCTGTACTGTAGTGAAAAGAATAATTTAGTTATTGTACTCTAAAAAAGACTAATTTAGTCCCTATACAATTGAAATAGGTGCAAATAAGTAAAATTGATAATGGTTTTAATGAAAAACCGTTAAAATGCTAACATGGACTCGTAAAATCTAACAAATTTAGATATATTTCAAGTCATATTTTATTCCAAGTCATTAATTCTATTAGATTTTACGAGTCCACATCAGCATTTTAACGGTTTTTCATTAACATTAGTATCAATTTTACTTATTTGCACCTATTTCAATTGTACAGGGACTAAATTACTCACTTTTATAGTACAGGGACTAAATTACTCTTTTCACTATAGTACAAGGACTATGTGGGTACTTAAACCTTCAATTTGCTGTATTTTCATGACTATCATATCATGCCACATGATTTATGACTTAGGCCAATCAATGGCTCAAAGTCATGCTCACTTGAGCATACTTGTGGAAAATTAAAGAGTTGTCAAATTGATTATTCTACCTTTGTGATTTTGTTTACTTAGCCAATTTTTTTCTAAATTTTTAAAAGTTTTAGCTACTATTTTTAGGTCCATAGGAGAGTCTCCAACATTTTTACTTTGATTTTTAAATGATTTTATCAAAGGCAAAAAAATGTTTTTTGGCAAAACAGTTTTAACCCAGTATTCTGACTTTCCTGATTTTTCTTGGAAGTGATCATTAATCCGAAAATTAAGTCAATCTTTTCCCATGTAGTTTTACATATTTTGAGTCTCCAGTATTTTTTTAGATGTTTTTGAAATTTTAAAATTAGGTTAAAAAATCGTTATTTAAAACTGGACAGTGGAGTCAGATTTGAATATGAGGAAAAATTAATTTTCTGTTTTGGCTAAGTTACTTAGAGGGGGGCTGATTAGGAACTTTAGTTACTGTCTTAGGGTAGTTTCTAAGCCATTTTAAACTTATAAAATAATTTTATAAAGCTTGGGTCAAGGGTGGTCAAGTCTGGATTTTCAAACTTAGGAATTAGAGCCTTTTTCAAAGGGATTTCGGTCATGAATTATTTTTCATCCAAGATTTTCAAAATTGTTTTCAAACAAATCACAAAGTATTTTGATTTTAGAAAATTTAATTTGATATATTTTCCTAAGGTAGCCGGATTTCTTTAGTTAAATGAAAAAATACACTTTCATGCATTGCATTTTCCATGTTCATGCATACTATATGTGATTTTTGCTATGATAATTTCTATGGTATTGTTATTATTTTGATTTATATTTTATGATGTTATATTGTTTGTCATATGGTTTTGAATATTTCATGCTATCCTATGCTTTTTATTTACTCTTTTATTTTTGTCACATTATTTTGTATATACTATGTTCATGCATTATTATTTTTATTTTCATGCATATTTCATGATAGCATTATTTTATGTTTCATGTCATTTCATGTCACTTAGATTATATTCCATGTCATCTAGATTATATTATTTAGAATATGTCATGTCATTTAAAATATGCCATATCATTTAAATTTGCCATGTCGTTTAAATCATATCATTTCATTTAGAATATATAATCTTACTTAGGATATTTCATTTCATTTAGAATATATCATGAAACTTAGGATATTGCATTTAGAATATGCTATGCCATTTAAATTATATTATATCATTTAGGTTGCATTATATTATCTAGACTTTGTTATATCATCTTTACTATGTCATACATATTCATGTTCATTTTTTTTTTAAATGTTTTGAAAAAGATAATGATTTTCAATAAAATAAAGATTTTCCCGAGTTAAAATAATTTATGAGTTCTCTGCCAGGTTTGCTGGGGAAGATATCATCAATTATCATTAATAACGGAATATCTTCTTCAAAACAATTATTATTCGAAAAATTTTCCGAAGTAATAAAATTTTTTATATTTTGCCACGTTTGTTGGAAAATATAAGAAAATTTTGAATTAATAAATTTCGGATTATTTTCAATTAAAAAATGAAATTATTTTTCTTTAAATTGAAAATTAATTTAAAATACCAAATTTAAAATCGACTTTTTACCGAGACTTGAGATAACACACGATTAATAAGGCATCGTTTTATACGGGCGTTGTAGGGGTGCTAATCCTTCCCCACACGAAACCGAGTCCCGAACCCGATTCTTCGATTTTCTCCGGTTTATAACGCAGACTTGAAATTGGTTTTAAAAAAATATTTTAATTAATTTTAAAATATTTTACGAAACCGATTTTAATAGGTGGCCGATCACACCTAGCTAAAAAAAATTGGTGGCAACTTCATGTCTTTTTCAAGGTCATTTTCAAAACCTTCAATTTTCAAGAGGAACTAAGTGGACTTTTCCTCGATTTTTTTTAATGTCACGCTTAACGAATATAAAGTCTCGCGATGAGACTTGTTATTTTTTAGGTTGCGACAGCTTGGCGACTAGGAAAATTTATAAAGTCAAGCCTAGAATTAGTCGTGTATTATCAAAGTCTCGGTTTTTGTTGGTTTATTTGTATTTAATTTTAATTCCCATATTTTTAAATAATAAGGAGAATTTTGAAAGTAATAAAATGTTTTAAATATGTCCATATTCATGTGCTTACATATTATTATTAATTCTCTGGTTATTTCGGTGCATATATCTATTCCTTGCTTAATTAATGCTTAAATTGTTTAATCTTGTTGGGGCATTTAGAGTAAGGGATGTAGAATAGGTGGTGAAAGGTTTGTTATTTCTCCTCACACACTACACGTGCATTTACATATCATGAACCCTATACCCAGGTTCCATTCTTTTAGGTGGGAGCAAAGTAACTAAGCCTTCGTGATTAACAATCTGCATGGACTAGTGAAACACTTCCGGAGTACTAAATTACCTAAGCTTTCGTGATTAACAATCCGCATGGGCTAGGGAAATAGACTCTAACGAATTGAACCCGCTTTTATCGGAGTGCCTTACTAGCCTTCACCAACGAGAGTGAGGAACAATTCGGGGCCTTTTGGAATCGATTCACCTTCATATAGTGAGCATAGACGAAGCTTTGCTGAATTTTTGATAGATATATCGGAGTTAGGAACACATGGAGGGATATTTCTAACCTTTTATTACCTATTTTACATCTCAAATAAGTTTTGTAAACCAGGCAAAGATGAACTTACATCGCTCGTAATAAGTTTAATACCCCGTCCAAAGGCATCGTGATGCCTAAGTGAGTCGATACTGTTGGGGCAAGAGTTCATAAACTTTTTAAAATTGAAAATATCAAAACATTCTTTTTTAAACATTTTTGCATTTTCACATTTCATGTATGTGTGAATAGAGCGTGTACATTCATGGTTGTATTTTTGATGTCATTCTTTGCAATAAATAGTTGATAATAATCTCATTTGATGATTTCAAAAATCGATAGTGTTACATGAACATTTGCATATTGTACCATAGTAGGATCCACTACCACGAAATTCTTTTGAAAATAGTATGTTTGATTTTTCATAGAGAAAACATGTTTCAAAAAAATCATAGATTAAATTTGGAGGCAAATCTTGCATAATCAGATTTTTGAATAATCAAAATTTAGGTCCCACCAATTTCATGTAATCATTGGTTAATTTATTTGTATCATTTTGACATCATGTTACAGTCCTAACATGCATGGTTATTCATTGTAGAATACATTTGTGATATACATGGTCATTCTTTGCACCTACCTTTGTGTTAATTCATTTATTCTTTGCATATGTCATTTTGACATCACGTTACAGTCATAGCATGCATGGTCATTCATTGTAGAATACGTTTATTGACATGCATGATCATTATTTGTATATACCTGTGCATCAATTTATTCATTTTTTTTAAATACATCATATTGGCATTCGATTGCATCCATGGCATACATAGTCATCATAATTTCTCTGTATATGTTCATGCATTAATCATCAGTATATTCATGCACATAAGAATAGAGCATGTACCATCATAATTGTATTCTTGATCTCATGACATTTTCATTTGCATGAAAGGGGTTTGAGATATGAGGAAAGAATCGGAAGAACAATTGGGTGCTTTGGGACACAATCAAGAGGAATTTGGACATGAAATCCGGGAAGTGAAAGAACAAGTTGCTAAATTGATGAAATCCGGGTAAGAGTAAGGAGGAACTTTCTCAGGGCTCTACATCGCCTTCGGATTAACCAAAACCATTAGGTCCAAAACATACAATCCTTGCTGGATCCTGCGCTTGTCAATGCCACAAAGGTTACGATCCTGATGAAATTGTGGAGAAAATTGTGAAAATGATTAAACCCAAGAGCCTGAGACTAAGGATAGAAACCTCAGATCCCAAACTGTCCCTTCAATTGGTCCTATGTCCAAGCCAATATCCTTACCCTACTATGGCCCAACTGTCCACTACGATGATCACTACGGGACCCCTGAATCCCACTCCATCACCACCAATTGGAAGTTCGTATTTCTTCCCTCATCAATCACCTTATCACGCACCCGGGATAGGAACCTCGAACTATGTACAACCTCCAAGGGTCCCGTGTCCAAATCCATACCCTTACCATGTTGTTCCGTCACTTCTCCATGTAAACACTTCGGTTCGAACCTTAGTGCCATCACCAAGTGCCCCAACTCCTAGGCCATGTTTGACTAAGAAATAACCCAAAAACAAGACTCAAGAGCAGTATGGTCCCATTCCAATCAGCTATCAAGAGCTTCTCCTTATATTGGTACAAGATCACATGGTTGCTTGTGTCCCGCTGAAACCCTTGTTACCACCATAACCCAAGTGGTACAACCCAATTGCAAGATGTAATTATCACTGCGGAATTGTTGGGCATAGCATTGAAGACTGTATAGCCTTGAAAAGGAAAGTGCAGTCTCTTATAGAGGTCAAGTGGATCAATCCCACGACACAGATTGATAGAAGGCTGGGAAAGGGTAATTAGGATTCAAATATTTATGGCAATGATGTAGAAAGACTTCGGTCTGATATGATGTAGTAGGATTTCACCTTTTCAATAGCCGGCTCTTATAGCCTTAAGATTCTAGGAAAAATAAAGTGCTTGTAAAGACAGTTTTAACCACTACTCAGATTTTGTAAACATGGTTTATACCATTGTGAACGTTGATTTGGGAATGAATTGATTGTGCTTCAAATTTATGAGATGTTGATGATTAAGTTCCTCCGATTCTTATTTCCTCCGTGATATCTTCCCCTTTGCATTTTGCATCCGATCAATTATTTGTCATACCATACTTTCATACATGCATCTTGGTAGCATCAGGTGGTATTCATGACAAACATAGTCAGCATGATTTTTCTGTAGATCTTCATGCACTAATTTTCTTATTACATACATCATGTTAGCATTAGGTCACATTCATAACTCACATGGTCAGCATGAGTTTCTTTGTATATACTCTGTGTGAATCATTCATTAATTACATGTATCATATTTGACATCGTGTTGCATTCATAGTGTATATGATCATTCATTGAGAAATACACTGAAATATACATGGTCATTCATTGCATATATCCATGCGTTGTTGTTTATTCTTTGCTTGTATCATTTTTGCATAGTAATTGCATTTATTACATAAATGGTCAGCATGTCTCCACTGTATATGTCCGTACATAACATTGTTTATGTTTCACGGGCATCAAATTGCATTCATGACAAATTCATCATGATATGCATTTGAAGGGACAAAATGGAAGTTGGCTTGGCTTTAGGAGTCTTTGAAAGAATTTCCATTTCAAATCACAGGTATAAGAAGTACTGAGTACCTTTTCAATACAGGCTAGAACTATGGAGAATGAACAAGCTACCCAAATGGAAAGAATGGAAAGGGCACAGGAAGAATTGTGAGAACAGCTGGCAAAGTCTCAAGCAGAATCTAAAGATCAGATGACTAAATTGATGGAGCTAATGTCCACCCTAATCAAGGGATATACTGAAAATTTGGCCGCCAGAGAAGGGTTAGAGGCACAAAAGGGTCAGAATGAGGTCGTAATGAGGTAGAGTCTTAAATTCAGATGATCCAGCTGAACAGGCAAAGTTGAAAATGGTTAATGAGGTAGAGTCGGTAGATTCCCAAGGGAAATGTCAGTTGCTAGATGAAAGGCTCCAGGCAGTAGAAAATACAGACGTATTGGGGAGTGTGGATGCGAAAGAACGATGTTTGATCCTCGATTTAGTCATTCCTTCTAAATGCAAAGTCCCTGACTTTGTGAAATATGACGGGACGACTGATCCATCAGGCCACATCACTATTTCTACCGAAAGATGACAAGTCATATAGATAATGATAAGCTTCTGATTCACTATTTTCATGATAGCCTCAGCGAGTCCGCAATTAGGTGGTATAGTCAGTTAAGCAAGGATCAAATTCACTCTATGAATGATTTGGCTAGGGCTTTTCTAAACCAGTACAAGCATATCACCGACATAACATCTGGTCGTCTCACTTTGCAAAATATGGAGAAAAGAGCTACTGAGAGCTTCAAAGAGTATGCTCAGAGGTGGAGGAACATGTCCACCTAAGTACAACCACCTTTGACACAAAAGAAAATCACCGTCCTTTTTGTGAGTACACTATGGGCCCCGTACTATGATAGACTCGTCGGCAATGCCTCAAAGAATTTTGCAGATATGGTAATCTCAGGGGAGATGATTGAGAATGCTATCAAGAATGGGAAACTTGAAGGAGAAGGAACATCCAATGCCGAGAGAAATAGGACACCTAGAAAGAAAGAGAAAGATGTCCAAGCTATGGGAAATTTTATCCCATTTTCCCAATTTCCCTCATACCAATCATGTTAACCTACTGAGGTATCTTCAAGCCTTTATCCTTACCTACCAACCCAAGCACCTAATCCTATACCAGTTTTTGCTACAAGGCCTGCTTCCAAAAAACGACCACGGGACAACCAAGAAAGAATTCCAATCCCCATCCCTGACCTGATGCCATTACTAATAAAGAATCAGTACCTTACCCCAATACCTTTGAAAATAACTCTGAATCCATCAGCAAAGAGTTATGACCCTGACAACAAGTGTGATTATCACCTAGGGGTAGTTGGGCATTCAACTGAAAAATGCAGACAACTGAGGGAAAGGATTGAAAGTCTTATCCGCGATGGTATTTTGACACCGGAGCTTATCAATTAGTGGAAGGCCGCTTTGCCATAAATCAATTTCTTTCAGGGTTTTAGGAGGAGAATTATTACTTTTGAAAGATGTCAATAGGAGCATTTTGATGCATGTAGTTTCAGACATTATGATGAAAACACTTGTCTCATGTCGACATTCATATGAATTAAATGAATTTTGAATTTTAAATGCTTTGTGTTTGTTGTGTTTTAAAAATAATTTGAATTTGCAAAAACAAGCATTAAGGAAGTTTTAATAATGGCTAGTCTCGAGAATATTGATGATCATTGTTACAAATGACCCAGTACCCCTCTCTTTTAGGCTTTCCTAGGCCTAAATCTCTTGAACCAAGACCACTTGGAGAACCTAATGCTTCAAGGAATATGAATAATTGGACTTCATAAAACCATTTTCATAATAGAATAAGCAAAGATGTAGATCCTAGTCTAGGCTATGAACAAAGGAATGAACTTTTTCAAAAAAATTTCGAATTCTTTGAAATTCAAACAAATGAGACATTCTTTCAAGAATTTAGATCATGGTAATTTGGTGTGTGTCAAGATTGTGCCAAAACCATTCATTTCATTTTCAACAACCATTAATTGCCCAAACATCACTTCATGATTGACACCATGGGGCACAATGATTAAACTAGATTATCCCATGTTCTAGAGAAAACCCATTTTTGGGTCATATTTTTCTTGTCTCTTAAAAGAACTCAGATTTGAAACTCAACCTTTTCAAAATAGACCTAGACTTTCTATGTTCCTCGTTGATACAAATTCTCATGGTTAATCAAATTGGGGCATCATATGTGAAAATGATGGATATATGGTGAAAAAAGATGGGACTAACGCATGAATCAGTGGGGCATGCGACAAAAAAAAAGAAAAAAGAGGAAAAATTGTGATATCATGCATATGAGAATTCGGATGATTCCAAAGTGAAAAATGAAACTTTGATTACCTATTTCCCTTGGGAATTGCTTTTCAATGAGAATATTTGTGCTTGATATGATAAATGACCATCTTTCATATACCTTTCGCAAAAAAAAAAAAATAAATAAAAAAAAAAAAATTATCCATAGTCACTCATTTTGAGCCAAAAAAAATCTTTCTTCTTTGAACCCTGATCAAGGATCACCCTCTACACTAGGGGTCAAATGCGAGGAAAGATCTTCTCAAAGATCACAGAAAAATAAGTCCTAGCACAAAGACAGATACAAAGCAAATTGAGCCCCGAATAAATATGGGCTCACTCTGTCGAAGTAAAGAAAAAGAAAAAGGAAAAGATGACAAAATGGAAGCCAAAAACAAAACAAAAGAGAAAAAAGAACAAAAAAGTGTAAAAAAGTATGGCAAATGAAAGCCAAAAGCAAAGAGGAAAAAGAGCAAATCAAAAGGAATGAAAAGTCCAAAAGGGATAAATGCTTCAAAGAAAATCCTCCTCAAAAAATAATCCTTGATCTGATTACCCTTAAACACATATTTTGGGCCCATTTATCCTTCCTTTCTTAACCCCAACCATGGCCTACATTACGTGCTTTAAAAGTCTATTTTGATTAAGCTCGAATATTTAACTTGAAGGGTTTTTCCTCAGATTTTATCCTATCTCATCGAATTCTCATTTGACTATGGAAGAATTTAGAATTCTCAAGTGCATGGTAAAACAATAAAAAAAAAAAAAAAAAAAAAAAAAAAAGAGAAGAAAAAAATGGAAAGAATGGGACTCTAGGGCGAAAAACCAAAAATAGGTGGTCTAGAGTAAAATGGAATTTTTTATGCCATTTATGTTAGTACCGATACCACAAAAGAGAAGGTCATCTTGAAGAAGTGATCATCGAGGAACATCTAGGAATTCATGAACCTCCTAAATTGTCATCTCTATTCGGATGATTGACCTCAAAAACTGAGATTTTTTCCCTCCAAGATTAAACTTTCCAGTTTAAACATCCCAACCAATCTTGACGCTTTTCAAAATGCCTTTATATGAAAACTAAAAGATTGGTGAATTTGTTTGATTCTCATTGAATTCATGATTTATAAAACCTGTTCCATTTGTGAGCCTAAAAGAGACATACCTTTTTTTGTTATGAAATTTTCTTTGATCAACCAAAATCTTGTTATACCAAAACATTGCCAATTCAAATTGAAAAACCCAAATTGACACTTAAAGAAATTTTTAACAATGATCATCAGTCTTCAAAAGATTTTTACATCACACACTGTGGAGTTAATATTTTTTGTTCAGAAGTTTTCAAGATGAGCAAACAAATAAAGATATCTTTTTGAAAAACCAATTTTTGATGTTGACATAAGATAAGGGTTTTTCTAACCCAAAGGTGTGGAACTACTAGGATTAATCTTGATTTCCAAATATGAGAAGAAATAGAACTCGGCCAGCAGACTTCTGTCAACAAGAGTTTGAAAACTGTTGGGGCAAAGGAAATAGCCAAAGATTGAAAAATGAATTAAAGTTATACTCTGATTTGAAGAGGAAAAATGAATTGGAAAGGCTAAGCCAAAGTCTATAAAAATGATCAGGGGCATTTGCATCTTTTCATGAAGCATTTGCATAATGTCAATCTTTGCATCTGCATCATTCCATGAAGTAGTTGCGTTAACACCAATTTTCGCATTTGCATCATATAGAAGCATATGCACATTGTTGACCTTTGCATTTGCATCCTTCCGTGAAGTAATTACGTTATTTGAGGATCATTTGCATTTGCATCATTTAGAAGCAACTGCATCTTATTCAACATCTGCATCTGCATTTGTATTAATAAGCATCTGCATCAATCTAAGCCATTTACATGTACACCATGAAGCATCTGCATCTTATCCAACATCTGCATCAGCATCAAGAAACATTTGCATCAATTCAAGACATTTACAATTGCAAAATGAGTATGTGCATCCTATTAATCATTTGCACCGGCATCAAAAAGCACTTGCATCTTCTCAAAATCTTCAGGTTAATTTTCAACAATTCTTCAAAGATCATTTTTAAGACCTCTGGACACCATCTTTCAAAATCATAGATCAGACCTCCGAGCATCGTTTTTTAAAGACCTCCGGGCATCAATTTTCAAAATCATAGATCAGACCTTCGGGCATCATTTTTAAAGTCGCATACAGCATAATTTTCCAAATCATAAATCAAACCTCCGGGCACCGTTTTTTAAAGACCTCCGGGCACCAATTTTCAAAATCATAGATCAGACCTCCGGGCATCATTTTGAAAGTCGCATACAGCGCAATTTTGCCAAATCATAGATCAGACCTTCGGGCACCATTTTTTAAGACCTTCGAGCACTAGTTTTCAAAAATCATAGATAAGACCTCCGGACATCATTTTTAAGACCTCCGGGCACTATTTTTAAGACCTCCGGGCATAATTTTCATTTTGCAAATCGAACTCATTTCCTTAAGACGGGTCGAGCCTTGATTAGTCAGGGAACTCAATTTAAGGATAAAATCTTCAATTTTCAGCTTTCATAAAAAAATGAAAAAGAGAAAAAAAAATGAAAACCCCTTTCCCTTTTCTTCACATGTGATTTTACTAACCGAACAAAATTAGTGTTTGTTTATCTTTGCCTCATTCCTGATTCTCAGCAATAGCCAAAGAAGGGCAGCTGTAGACACCTAATTTTGTCCAGACCACTAAATCAATATGTTTTCCTCCTAAATTGATGTTTTAGAATTCATAAAGGCTTTTCTCATCCAACAGGTGGTACTTCGTGACTTAGTTTAAGAAAGCATACATAAAAAGTCAATCTTGAAAAAGGCAACCCCAAAAAAATCAACCCTGAAAAGTCAAATACTAAAAAAGTCAACCCACTTTCTAAACCAAGATTTGAATTTCAGTTGAAAATGGTGAAAAAATTTAGGTAATCCGAGGTCTACATTGAAAGATATGGAGTTCGGAAGTTGGGTTACGGAGATTCAGTAGAAAGGAAACCCTAGTTCGAAAAATTTGGGGAAAAGTGCTTAAAGATCAAATTGGTCTAAATTGAAGGTTCCAAATGAAAGATAAGCACTGACTACGGGTAATTGAGAAGCTACTTGGAAGAAAAACTGAAAGAAAAGTCAATTCGAAAGAAAACCGAGAATTAAGGTTTTTGGTGAATTTTGGTGAAATTGGAAAAAATTTCAAAAATAACCCGATTCGGTAAGACTAAAGCCCCTAATTGATGAGGAGTCAGTAAACAAGGATAGCCCAAGGCTCAGTTTGAAACAATTTCAAGAAAAGAACCGATTGGAGGAAAAAAGAAGAAACAAGAAAATTCCCGATAGTGAAAAAAGGAAAAAACAAATCGGAGGGAAATTTGATCGTAAAAATTGGGCGTTTTCGAACCCACTCCAATTCAATATATGACAAAGGCCCAAAAAAAGAAAATCTAAAAATCGAACTTGTTTTGAGCAAAACCGGGCTTCGGAGGCAAAAGGACAAAACTGGAAAATTCGAAAAACATACCAAATGAGCTCCAAAAAAATAAAAATTTGCAGATCTCATTCTTAAATCATTTGGAAGAGATTGGCGAAGAAAAATTGGGATTCAGAGCTCGTTTGCAAAATGGCAAATCTCGGGCCCACTATGTTGAAATTCAAGAAGATAAAACCCGAAAAAATAGCAAATGAGTTCCAAAAATTCTGAAAATTTGCAGATCTCATTCTTAAATTATTTGGAAGAGATTGGAAAAAGAAAATATGGATTCAGAGCGTTTACTAAATGGCAAATCCCGTGCCCACTATGTAGAAATTCAAGCAGATAAATCCTGAAAAAATAGCAAATGATCTCTAAAAATTATGAAAATTTTTAGATCTCACTTTTAAAATATTTGGAAGAGATTGGTGAAAAAAATTGGATTTGGAGCCCGTTTTCTATTTAATTTGGTTTGGGGGTCAAAAAGGTCATTTCATAGAAAAAACTAAAGAAGGCCTTTAAAGAATTGGAGATTGGGCTGGATTTTAAAAGAGCAATCAGCCAAGCCCATAATTGAGAGTTATGTTGCTGAGATTTTAGATCAAAGGGCTAAGAGTGAAGAGGAAGGTAGTTATTTTTCTTGATCAACCCTTTGAAATTGCAATACTTGGACCAATGGATGGAGAGGGATGATGTCATATTTATGACATCCTATTTATGACATCATCTTCATAACATCATATTTAGGAGCTGATTATTCCAATCTAAGGGTGAGAATTCTACAAAGAAAGCATCTTGGATTGGAGGCCATTGGATCAAAATCGGCTAAAAAAACCAAGAACCTTCTACACCATACTAAGGGCCATTCGGCCACTACCATTTAGGGGAGGCTATTTTCATTCTTTCTTCTTTTTTTTGGCTGAATACTCTCTATTTTTTTAAAGCAAATTAAAATTTTAGAAAGGCAAAGAAAGTAATAAGAGGAAAAGCTTGCAATATAGCTTTTAGAGGTGGCTAAAAGCACCATACTCTTGCAATTTTTTTGATTTCCACCTTTGATTTGCTGTTTTCATTTGATATTTGGAGAGTTTCTATTGATTTTAGTTTTAAAATAAGTGTTTTTAAGCTTTCTCTTGAAGTTCTTCTTTGATGGTTCAGATCTATGTTCGCCATAAAACTTGGTAACCTGGCTCTGATACCAACTTGTCACAGAGTTAAACTTTCTCCCAAAAATTTTGCCCTATGATGGCACTAAGCCGCGAATTTAGTCAGCCCACACACAAGCACAACGAAAGCAAATAACAATAAACAAAGGCAACCAAGATTACGGGAAATTCCAAATCGTTTTATTGCTTGTAAATAAATCGGAATACAACACGCTCATTTAGATCTTTGTTCGCCATTAAACTTGGTAACCTGGCTCTGATACCAACTTGTCACAAGGTTAAACTTTCTCACAAAATTTTTGCCCTATGATGGCCCTAAGTCGCGCACTTAGTCAGCCCACACACAAGCACAACGAAAGCAAATAACAAAAAACAAAGGCAATCAAGCATGTACCTTGCCGGCGATGCTAAGTTATGGTAGAGAAGCAGGACCAATGATGATGTTTGTGTGGGTAGACCACGGATTGAGACGTTTGATGTACTGAAAAAAGAATTGAGAGAGAAATTCCTACCCTTGAATGCCGTGTGGGTAGCAACGAAAGCCCCCAAAAAAAGGTAAATCTGGTTGCTTTTTATGTTCTAGTCCCCATAGATTTCGCGATTGCACCAAAAGAGACAGGTTGTCTACCCTTGTTTCTAATGAGATGGTTGATGATGGTGGTTCTAATGAGTGCATACCAAGAGTAAACCCGATACAGTTGCTTAATGCGATGACTACGAAGCAACAGGTTCCACTGAAGGGACTGATGTATGTGACAACCAGGGTGAATGGCAATGCTGTGCGAGCTATGCTAGACACGGCTGCTACAAATAATTTTGTGTCGCTCAGAATGGTTGATCAGTTGGGTTTGAAAATCACCAAGAGTACCAGTCAGGTTAAGGCTGTGAACTCGAAAGCTCAAGGTATCCAAGGTACGGCTATTTCTACATTGCGGGTAGGGAGTTGGCAAGAGGAGTACCGCTTCATGGCTTTGCCTCTAGATAACTTTGACATGATTCTCATAATTGAGTTCTTTGTACAAGACAAGCCTATGGCAATGCCACATTTGGGGGGCATTATGATTGCAAGCAAGAGGAGTCCAAGTTTTGTACCTGTTGAGGGACAAGTCACAGAGAAGCCATTGATGCAAAGTGCTTCTCAATTCAAGTCGGGTATCGAAAGAGGAGAGACCACCATGATTGCTGCACTAGTAGAGATTAAACCAGATCAAGTTGTGGATGTCCCAGATTCGGTCGCGAAAGTACTGGATGAGTTTAGGGACGTGATGCCTGCGGAGTTGCCAAAGGTACTACCACTTAGGCGTGTCATTGACCAGAGGGTCGAGTTGGAGCCAGGAACTCGACCCCCAGCACGAGCCCCATATCGGAAGGCCTCTGGGAAGCTAGCTGACTTGAGAAAACAGGTAGATGAGTTGCTCGATTATGGATACATCCAACAATCAAAGGCCCGATATGGAGCCCCGATATTATTTCAGAGGAAGCAAGATGGTACATTGCGGATGTGTGTTGATTACAGGGCCTTGAATAAGGTCACGATGAAAAACAAGTACCCAGTCCCGAATGTTGCTGACTTATTCAATAGACTATCCAAAGCAACTTACTTCACAAAGCTGGACTTGCGACCGGGGTATTTGCAAGTGCGGATTGTTGAGGAAGATAAGTCAAAGACAGCGTGTGTGACTAGGTATGGCTCGTATGAATTTCTTGTTATGCCTTTTGGTTTGACTAATGCGCCTGCTACTTTTTGCAACTTGATGAACGATGTGCTGTATGAGTTCCTCGATGATTTGTCGTTGTGTACCTGGATGATATTGTGGTGTACAATCGGACCCTTGGGGAACACATTGAGCATTTGCGGTTGGTTTTCTCTACATTGAGAAAAAGCTCCTTATCTGTGAAAAACGAGAAATGTGAGTTTTGCCAACAGGAGATCATGTTCTTGGGGCACAAAATGAGTCAGGGCCGGATTCGTGTGGACAATAGGAAGGTACAGGCCATTCTAAACTGGTCAGCACCAACCAAAGTCACAGAGCTGAGATCATTCCTTGGTTTGGCTAGTTATTATCAGCGATTTATTAAAAACTACTCGAAGATAGTGGGTCCTCTCACGGATCTGTTAAAGAAAGACAAGCATTGGGAGTGGTCAGATGTTTGTAAAGAGGCATTTCAGAAAATAAAGCATGCAGTGACATTAGAACCGGTGCTAAGGTTGCTTGATTTTGAGTTACCTTTTGAGGTGCACACTGATGCTTCGAACAGAGCCATTGGCGGGGTGCTGGTCCAAGAGGGATACCCTATTGCTTTTGAGAGCAGAAAACTGAAATAAGCAGAGTAGCATTACTCAGCTCATGAGAAAGAAATGACGGCGGTTGTGCATTGCTTTGAAATATGGAAACACTACATGCTGAGTACAAAGTTTGTGGTCGTAACTGACAATGTGGCAAACACTTATTTTAAGATTTAGAAGAAGCTTACGCCTAAGCATGTAAGATGGAAAGGTTGGGAATTTCCCGTAATCTTGGTTGCCTTTGTTTATTGTTATTTGCTTTCGTTGTGCTTGTGTATGGGCTGACTAAGTGCGCTACTTAGTGCCATCATAGGGCAAAAATTTTGGGAGAAAACTTAACCCTGTGGCAAGTTGGTATCAGAGCGTGGTTACCAAGTTTAATGGCGAACAGAGATCTAAACGAGCGTGTGAGTATGCTCGAAGAGTTGGTAGGAGCCCGAGCTCATGATACGGGATCTTTTTCAGAACAAGGTGAGTTGCATGCAGTGCGTATGAAAGAGTTGTCTCAACTTGATCTCGACAATCAGAAGGATGTCGTTGCTCGGTACAACGATATTCTCAGTCAGTTTCTTAGAGTCGCAGAACGGGCAGAGGAATGATTTTATGCTATTGAGCAGGATGTGTCCTTGCTCAAGAAAGCTGCTATGGGTCAAGGCAGTGGTGATGGTGGCGAGAAACCGAAACTCAGGGTCCCTGAGCCAAAGACGTTTGATGGCAGTCGGAATGCGAAAGCACTTGGAAACTTCTTGTGGGATATGGAGCAGTACTTTCAGGCTGCTCGAGTTGCGGTGAGTGAGCAAGTCACCACCACAAACTTGTATCTTGCCGGCGATGCAATGTTGTGGTAGAGAAGCAGGATCAATGATGATGCTTGCGCGGGTAGACCACGGATTGAGACGTTTGAAGTACTGAAAAAGAAATTGAGAGACCAATTCCTACCCTTGAATGCCATGTGGGTAGCAAGAGAAGCCTTGAAAAGGCTAAGGCACATAGGGTCTATGCAAGATTATGTCAAAGAATTTAGTTCTCTGATGTTGGACGTGAAACAAATGTCGGAGGACGACAAGTTGTTCAAATTCTTCTCGAGCCTTCAGCCTTGGGCACAGGCTGAATTAATGAGGCAGAATATGAAGGATCTGCCACAGGCCATTGCAGCCGCAGATAGTTTGGTTGATTACAAACTCAATCCTTCTTCATCGAATGCTGATAAGAATAAGGGAAAGGAGGCAAAGAAGGGAAAATTCGAAAAAGATGGAAAGAAGGATAAACATAAAGAGGGGGAGTTGCCTACGCAGAAGGGTTCGGATCCACCCCAAAGCAAAGGTAAATCTAGTTGCTTTTTATGTTCTGGTCCCCATAGATTTCATGATTGCCCCAAAAAGGACAGGTTGTCTGCTCTTGTTTCTAATGAGATGGTGGTTCTAATGAGTGTACACCAAGAGTAAACCCGATACAGTTGCTCAATGCGATGACTATGGAGCAACAGGTTCCACTAAAGGGACTGATGTATGTGACAACCAGGGTGAATGGAAAGGTTGTGTCGGCTATGCTAGACAGAGGTGCTACAAACAATTTTGTGTCAATCAGAATGGTTGATTAGTTGGGTTTGAAAGTTACCACGAGTACCAGTCAGGTGAAGGATGTGAACTCGAAAGCTCAAGGTATCCAAGGTACAACTATTTCTACATTGCGGGTAGGGAGCTGGCAAGAGGAGTGCCGCTTCATGGCTTTGCCTCTAGATGACTTTGACATGATTCTCGGAATTGAGTTCTTTGTACAAGCCAAGGCTATGGCAATGCCACATTTGGAGGCATTATGATTGCAAGCGAGAGGAGTCCAAGTTTTGTACCAATTGAGGGACGGGTCACAGAGAAGCCATTGATGCAAACTGCTTCTCAATTTAAGTTGGGTATCAAAAGAGGAGAGACCACCATGATTGCTGCACTTGTAGAGATTAAACCAGATCAAGTGGTGGATGTCCTAGATTCGATCGTGAAATTACTGGATGAGTTTAGGGATGTGATGCCTGTGGAGTTGCCAAAGGTACTGCCACCTAGACGTGCCATTGACCATAGGATCGAGTTGGAGTTTGGAATTCGACCCCCAACACGAGCCCCATATCGGATGGCCCCTGCGAAACTAGCTAAGTTGAGGAAACAACTAGATGAATTGCTCGATGCTGGATACATCCAACCATCAAAGGCCCCATATGGAGCCCTGATATTGTTTCAGAGGAAGCAAGATGGTATATTACGGATGTGTGTTGATTACAGGGCCTTGAATAAAGTCACGGTGAAAAATAAGTACCCAGTCTCGAATGTTGCTGACTTATTCGATAGACTATCCAAAGCAGCTTACTTCACAAGTTGGACTTGCGATCGGGGTATTGGTAACTGCGGATTGCTGAGGGAGATGAGTCAAAGACAGCGTGTGTGACTAGGTATGGCTCGTATGAATTTCTTGTTTTGCCTTTTGCTTTGACTAATGCGCCTGCTACTTTTTGCAACTTGATGAATGATGTGCTGTATGAGTTCCTCGATGATTTTATCGTTATGTACCTAGATGATATTGTGGTGTACAGTCAGACCCTTGGGGAACACATTGAGCATTTTCGGTTGGTTTTCTCTGCATTGAGGAAAAACTCAGTATCTGTGAAAAAAGAGAAATGTGAGTTTTGCCAATGGGAGATCATGTTCTTGGGGCACAAAGTGAGTCAGGGTCGGATTCGTATGGACGAGAGAAAGGTACAGGCCATTCTAGACTGGTCAGCACCAACCAAGGTCACGGAGCTGAGATCTTTCCTTGTTTGGCTAATTATTATCGGTGATTTATTAAAGACTACTCGAAGATGGCAGGTCCTCTCACGGATCTGTTAAAGAAAGACAAGCATTGGAAGTGGTCCAATGTTTGTCAATAGGCATTTCAAAAAAATAAAGCATGCGGTGACATCAGAACTGGTTCTTAGGTTGCCTGATTTTGAGTTACCTTTTGAGGTACACACTGATGCGTCGGACAGAGCCATTGGCGGGGTGCTGGTCCAAGAGGGACACCCTATTGCTTTTGAGAGCAAAAAACTGAAATAAGTAGAGCAGCGTTACTCAACTCATGAGAAATAAATGACGGCGGTTGTGCATTGCTTGGAAATATGAAAACACTACTTGCTGGATACAAAGTTTGTGGTCATAACTGACAATGTGGCAAACACTTATTTTAAGACTCAGAAGAAGCTTACGCCTAAGCAGACACGGTGGCAAGAATTTTTAGCTGAGTTTGATTTTAGTTAGGTTCATCGACCAGGGAGTCAGAACCACGTTGTTGATGCTTTGAGTAGGAAAGAGGTGAAAACCTT
This sequence comes from Fremontodendron californicum, assembly GCA_030761205.1. Lineage (NCBI taxonomy): Eukaryota > Viridiplantae > Streptophyta > Magnoliopsida > Malvales > Malvaceae > Fremontodendron > Fremontodendron californicum. The sequence continues at coordinate 16,686,846 of JAULJL010000006.1, read as the reverse complement.
TGTTGCCTCTTTATCAACCGTGCAGTCGGATTTCCTAGAGCGGATAAGGCAATAGGCCAATACGGACAAGAATTATGGGCAGCTCAGACAACGAGTTAGAGATGGGCTGGTTCACAAATACTTGCTAGATGATGATATGTTGTATGCACGGGCAACAAACTTTATGTCCCTGCGAGAGGGGCAATGAGGAGAGAGTTGTTGCGGGAATCACATGATCCTTAGTAGCCAGGACATCCTGGTGTTGAAAGGATGATAGCACTACTGTCACGAACATATTTTTGGCCAAAGATGAAGATATCGAAATATATGTCCGGACATGTTTGACTTGTCAGATGGACAAGACCGAGAGGAAGAAGCAAGCGGGCCTTCTTCAACCACTTCCTATTCCATAAAGACAGTGGGAGTTTGTTTCCATGGATTTTATCACGGGGATGCCTGAAGTCGGTGACTTGGGTTCGATATTGGTTGTGGTAGATCACTTTTCTAAGTACGCAGTCTTTATGGCAGCACCACAGTCGTGCACCGCCAATGCAGCGACGGAACTCTTTCTGAAACATGTTGTGAAAATCTTTGGGTTGCCTAAGGATGTGATTAGTGATCGAGATGCTCGGTTTACTGGTAAATTCTAGACTTGCTTGTTTAAATTGCTGGGTTCGGAATTCAAATTTTCAATAGCAAATCATCTGCAAGCTGATGGCCAAACGGAGTGGCTTAATGCTTTGCTGGAGGAGTATTTGAGGCACTATGTGATGGCTAGCCAGAAAAAACTGGGTAAGTTTACTTGATACAGCTCAGTTTTGCTATAATTTGCATAAGTCATCTGCTACGGGTTTAAGTCCATCGGAGTTGGTTTTGGGACAACAACCGTTGACACCTTCAGAGGTAGCTAAATCTAAGTCTCAAGGAGAATGTCCTGCAGCCTATCAATTTCCAGAGAAAGACAAGAGTTGATGGGCCAGGCAAGTGAGAGCTTAGAGAAAGCACAGAGGCAGATGAAAAAATATGCTAATCAGCATAGGCGACCATTAAAGTTTCAAGTGAGAGATAAAGTTCTATTGAAACTAACGCCTCAGATTTGGAAGAAGGTGACTGACAAACGATAGCAGAAGAGCCTTGTGCAGAGGTATGATGGTACTTTTGAGGTGATTAAACGGGTTGCTAATGTAGCTTATCGGTCAAAATTGCCTGAACGAATGAAAGTTCACCCAACATTCCATGTGAGCTTCCTTAAGCCTTATCATGAAGATACTATTTATGAGAGAAATTTGATCAGACGGGCACCTTCAAGTGTCAGAAAACACTATGAGAAAGCAATTGTGAAAGTTCTCGACCATCGGAGGGAGGGCGCTAGTAGAAAGAATCGACGCAATTACTACTTAGTGCAGTGGGAAGGTGGAAATGTGGAAGATGCTACTAGGGAAGGGGATGTGGGCCTTTAGCAGTTTGAGGATGAGATCCAGCGTTACTTGGAAACTCTTTCGACGAGGGCGTCAGAATCATCCGGTGGAGGTGGGTTTGTTAGACCCTGAGATGCACGGCATCGGGGCCTTGTTGCTGGTCGACGCAAGCAGGACAAGATTTGGGCCAAGTTGCGACGAGGTGATTGGTCCTTAGCACAACCAAGGTGCGACCTTGGGTGCAAACGTGGGAAGACTGTAAGAGTCCAGATGCGAGTAAGAGTCTGGCCGTAAACATGCGGGTGCGTGGTCCGTGATGTGTGCAAGCACGTGTTGGCTTGGAGAAGTTGAGTTCGAGTGGGAAACTGATTGTGCGCGATAGTTGCGTGAGGAGCGAGATGTTCGGACATGGACAACCCCAAAACCACATAAGCAGCGTGGTGTGTAAGACATGAATTAAGGCACACGCAGATCGTGGTCAAAGTTCGTGGTGCACTAGGACTCTAACTGTTGCCAAAACGTGTAATTGTAGTCTTACTGGTCAGGGATGTTGGCCAAGCCTTTATCTATAAATACTTTGTTGAGTAAAGCAGAGGACACAACAGAAAAATAGAAATATGAGTGTGTGATCCCTGCAGCAGACTTTGTATTCCGATTTATTGACGAGCAATAAAACGATTGGGAATTTCTCGTAATCTTGGTTGCCTTTATTTGTTCTTATTTGCTTCTGTTGTGCTTGCGTGTGGGCTAACTAAGTGCGCGGCTTAGTGCCATCATAGGGCAGAAATTTTGGGAGAAAGTTTAACCCTGTGACAAGTCTGAAATGCCTCTTGACAAACATCTGACCACTGCTAATGCTTGTCTTTCTTTAACAGATCTGTGAAAGGACACGCCATCTTCGAGTTGGTTATAATTAGCCAAACCAAGGAAAGATCTCAACTCCGTGACCTTGGTTGGTGCTAACCAGTCTAGAATGGCCTGTACTCTTCCATCGAGGGCGTCAAAATCATCTGGTGGGGGTGGGTTTGTTAGACCCTGAGATGCGCGGCAACGGGGCCTTGCTGCGGATAGACACAAGCAGGCTGAATTGAGGAGGCAGAATGTGAAGATCTACCACAGGCCATTGCAGTCGCAGATAATTTGGTTGGTTACAAAGTCAATCCTTCTTCATCGAATGCTGATAAGAAGAAGGGAAATGAGAGAAAAAAGGGAAAATTCAAAAAAATGGAAAGAAGGATAAACATAAAAAGGGGGGTTGCCTAAGCGGAAAGGTTTGGATCCACCCCAAAGCAAAGGTAAATCTGGTTGCTTTTTATGTTCTGGTCCCCATAAATTTCGTGATTGCCCCAAAAGGGACAGGTTGTCTGCCCTTGTTTCTAATGAGATGGTTGATGATGGTGGTTCTAATAAGTGCACACCAAGAGTAAACCCGATACAGTTGCTCAATGCGATGACTACGGAGCAACAGGTTCCACTGAAGGGACTAATGTATGTGACAGCCAGGGTGAATGCAAGGCTGTGCGGGCTATGCTAGATGTCGCAACCTAAAAAAAATAACGACGAGTCTCATCGCAAGACTTTATTATTCGTTAAGCGTGACATTTAAAAAAAACCGAGGAAAAGTCGACTTAATTCCTCTAGAAATGAAGGTTTTGGAAATGACCTAAAAAGACATGGAGTCGCCACCAATCTTTTTTAGCTAGGTGTGATCGGCCACCTATTAAAACCGATTTTATAAAATATTTTAAAAATTAATTAAAACATTTTAAAAACCGATTTCAAGTCTGCGTTTTAAACCAGAGAAATCAAAGAAGCGGGTTCGGGAGTCGGTTACGTGTGGGGAAGGATTAGCACCCCCACAACGCCCGTATAAATCGGTACCTTATTAATCGTGTGTTATCTCAAGTCTTGGTAAAAGTTGGTTTTAAATTTAGTATTTCAAATTAATTCCCAATTTAAAGAAAAATAATTCCATTTTTTATTGAAAATGATCCGGAATTTATAAATTCAAAATTTTCCTATATTCCCCAACAAACGTGGCAAAATATAGAAATTTTTATTAGTTTTGGAAAACTTTCCGAATCATTCTCTTTTTTTTTTTGAAAGAAAGATATTCCTTTATTAATGATAATTGATGATATTCCCTCCAGCAAACCCGGTAGAGAACTCATGAATTATTTTAACTCGGGAATATCTTTATTTTTTATTGAAAAATCATTATCCTTTTGAAAACATTTTAAAAGATATGAATATGTATATGCATGACATAAATAAAATGACATACCAAAATCTAAATAATATAATGCAACCTAAATGACATGGCAAACATGAATGATATGGCATATAATTTAAATGACATGGAATAAAATAATGCTATCATATAATATGCATGAAAATAAAAAATGCAATGCATGAAATGTATTTTTTCCTTTAATTAAGGAAATCCGTATATCTAAAAAGATATCCGGCTACCTTAGGAAAATATGTCAAATTAAATATTCTAAAACCAAAATACTTTGTGATTGTTTGAAAACAATTTTGAAAAGCTTGAATTAACAATAAAAACTGGGCTAAAAATTTTTAAATGGCTCTAATTTCCTAAGTTTAAAAAATCTGGACTTGACTACCCTTAGCCCGGGACTTGAAAAACCATTTTTAGAGTTTAAAAGGCTTAGAAATCACCCTAAGTCAGTAGCTAACCCTCCTAATCAGCCCACTCTAAGTAGATTAACCAAAACAGAAAATTGGTTTTTCTTTAAATTCAATTCTGACTCCATTGTCCATTTTTAATCCACGATTTTTTACCCTATTTTTAAAAATTCCAAAAATTATGAAAAAATTACTGGAGACTCAAGACATGTAAAACTACACGATAAAAAATCGGCTTAATTTTTTAATCAAAGATGAATTCCCAGAAAAACCAGAGATGTACGAGTTTTTGGAGGAGAAAAAACTGCTTTGTTTTTCTTTAAAATCAATTCTGACTTCACTGTCCAGTTTTAATCCACGATTTTTTATCCTATTTTTAAAAATTCCAAATATTCTAAAACAAATACTGGAGACTCAGGACATGTAAAACTACACAAAAACAAATCGGCTTAATTTTCTGATCAAAGATGAATTCCCAGAAAAATCATAGATGTACGAGTTTTTGGAGGAAAAAAAAAAACTGTTTTGTTTTTCTTTAAATTCAATTCTGACTCCACTGTCCAGTTTTAATCCACGATTTTTTACCCAATTTTTAAAACTTCCAAAAATTCTAAAAAAAATACTGGAGACTCAGGACATGTAAAACTACATGAAAACAAATCGGCTTAATTTTCTGATCAAAGATAAATTCCCAGAAAAATCATAGATGTACGAGTTTTTGGAGGAGAAAAAAACTGCTTTGCCAACACATTTTTGCTTTTGATAAAATCATTTAAAAACCAAAGTAAAAATATTTGAAACTCATAAAATGACTTGAAAGCAGTAGCTAGGACTCTTTCAAAGTTAGATAAAAATTGGCTAAATAAAAAAAATCACAAAGGTAGAGTAATCAATTTGACAAACTTAATTTTCCACAAGTGTGCTCAAGAGAGCATGATCTTGAACCATTAATTGGCTCAAGTCATTATTCAAGTGGCATGAACATGAAATGCATGAAACAATGCAGCAAACATAATGCATGAAATGCATGGATCTAAACCTAAATGTAAGGAAAATGCATGACACAAATAATATGGCCTAGACCTAACATGAACTTGCATGGCATTTAATGTAACCTAGACCTAAGACATGCATGGCATTTTCACAAACACAAGGCATGCTTAATTCAAAAATCCAACCAAATATCATGCAAATGCAAAAACCTAACAACTAGCATGACAAAAATACAACACACAATGCAAAACACATGGAGTAGCCAAATGGCCCCAAGCTTCAACAAGCATGGCATTTTCACAAACACTTGGTATGCTAGCATGAAAAACTAAGTCATAACACAAAAATCACACAAGCATTTTCACAAACACCTAATATACCAAATCTAAAACATGCTCACTAAGATATAAAACAAGAATCATGCAAAGAATCACACAAGCATTTTCACAAACACTTAATATGCTAACTCTAAAACATGCTCAAATTTAAACAACATGAAAACAGAAAATTAAAAATGCAAAAACATGATATCTAAGACATAAATGGCAACAAACAAAGCAACCAAATTAAATATAACTTAAGAACATGAAATAACATAATATTTAAAACATCAAAAATAAAGAAAATAGCATAAACAATATGATAAAATGAATCAAAAACAACAACTTAAAATAAATAATGTAGGCCATTTGGCCATGGTGAGTTTATTGTAAAAACAAAATGTAAGAAAAATATACTTAAGAAAGGAAATGAAGGAAGAACAAGAAACATTATTTTAAAATGAAAACTCACCAAGTAGCTTTTGAACGGATTAAGCTATAAACCCTCAGAGTAGCTTTTGAACGGATTAAGCTACGAACCCTCAGAGTAGCTTTTGAACGGATTAAGCTACGAACCCTCAGAGTAGCTTTTGAACGGATTAAGCTACGAACCCTCAGAGTAGCTTTTGAACGGATTAAGCTACAAACCCTCAGAGTAGCTTTTGAACGGATTAAGCTACAAACCCTCAGAGTAGCTTTTGAACGGATTAAGCTACAAACCCTCTCAACAAAAACACTATGACTCACCACCCGGATAATCCTAATACAAGTGTATAGACTATCTCACAAGGGGTAGTGGGTGATTTCAACCAAAGGACAAGACCCCTTATTTATAAGGTGAGCACCTCCTTGGCTTGACATTACAAAGGGATGTGGGATTGGGACTTAGGCTCAAAAATACCACTCTTGATTTTTAACCACTTGATTGAAAAAAATCATAAGCTTCCTCCTTCCTTTGGGCTTGGGCAGGCCAGCACTTCTCTTTTCCAGCCCAGCTCTGATTTTTGAAAGGCCCAAAGAAGCCCTTTTCGGTTGCTTGGGTGAAATGACCATTTTGCCCCCCCGTATGCAAATAAATATCAAACGGACTCCAAATTCAATTTTTCTTTTTTTAATACTTCCAAAATAATAAAATATTGAGTTCTGGAAGTTTTCAAAATTATCCGAGTCCGTTTGCTATTTATTTGGATTTTTTCTTCCCAAAATGTCCTTTTATGCCCCTACTTTTTACCATTTTTTAAACGAGCTCCAAATCAAGATTTTTCTTCACCAATCTCTTCAAAATAATTAAAAACTGTGATCTGGAAGTTTTCATAATTTTTGGAGCTCATTTGGTATTTTTTCGGGATTTATCGGCTTGAATTACTGCACAGGAGGCCCGGGATTTGGCCATTTTGCAAACGAACTCGGAATCAAGATTTTCTTTCGCCAATCTCTTCCAAATAATTTTAAAATGAGATTTGCAAAATTTCAGAATTTTTGGAGTCCATTTGCTATTTTTTTCGGGATTTTCCTTTTTGAATTACTGCATAAGAAACCCGGGATTTGGCCATTTTGCAAACGAACTCCGAATCAAGATTTTCTTTTACCAATCTCTTTCAAATGATTTAAGAATGAGATTGACAAATTTTTCAAAATTTCCGGAGTCCATTTGCTATTTTTCCCAAAATTTTCCAATTTTGCCCTTTAACCTCCGAAACCCGGTTTTGCTCAAAACAAGTCCGATTTTCAGATTTTCTTCAATCTGAGCCTTGGGCCATCCTTTTTAATCATTCCTCATCCATTGGGGGCTTTGGTCTTACCAAGTCGGGCCATTTCTGTGATTCTTCCCGATTTCACTGAAATCCACTAAAACCCTAATTCTCGGTTTTCTCCCGGATTGACTTTCTCTCGGTTTTTCTTGCAAGTGACTTCTCCATTACCCGTAGTCAGTGCTTATCTTTCATTTGGAACCTTCAATTTCGACCAGTTTGATCGTTTAAGCACTTTTCCCCAAATTTCTCGGATTAGGGTTTCTTTTCTATTGAATCTCCAAATCCCAACTTCCGAAGTCCATATCTTTCAATGTAGACCTCGGATTATCAAAATTCTTTCTCCATTTTTCAATTGAACTCAAAATCTTGATTTTGAAAGTGGGTTGACTTTTTCAGTAGTTGACTTTTTGGAGTTGACTTTTTCGGAGTTGACTTTTTCGGGGTTGACTTTTTTTTAAGTTTGACTTTTTGTGCTCGCCCTCTTAAACTAAGTCTCGGAGTACCACCTGCAGGATGAAAACAATCTTTTTATACTCGAAAACATCAATATAGGAAGAAAACATACCTGTTTAGTGGCCCGGACAAAATTAGGTGTCTACAGCTGCCCCTCTTTGGCTATTGCTGAGAATCAGGAATCAGGCAAAGATAAACCAACACTAATTTTGTACGGTCAGTGAAGTCACATGGAAAGGAACGGGGTTTTCTTTTTCATTTCTTCATTCATTTTTGCATTTTGCATTTTTTATTTTCTTTTTTCATTTTCTATTTTTTTCATTTTTTTCATTTTTTCTCTTTTTTCTTTTTTTTTCATTTTTTTGTTTTTTTTGTTTTTGAAAACAGTAAATTGAAGATTTGTCCTTAAATTGAATTCCCTGCCTAAACAAGGCTCGATTCGTCTTAAGGAAACGAATTCGATTTGCAAGAAAAGAAATGACCTCGACGATGGTCTCGGGGCCTTAACCTGTCTTGTTCTCAGCTGTGTTTAAAATTCTGGATATCTCCTCCAGAAGCTTCGGCTATCACCACCAAAGTCTTGCTCATTTTTTTTTATAATGTAAAAATTCTGGGTATCACCTCCAGAAGCTTCAGCTATCACCACCGAAGACTTTCTATCTTTTCAAAGGATTTTAAAACTCTGGATATCTCCACCAGAGGCTTCAGCTATCACCACCGAAGTCTTGCTCATTTTTAAAACTGTAAAATTCTGGGTATCATCTCCAGAAGCTTCAGTTATCACCACCGAAGACTTTCTACCTTTTCAAAGGACTTTAAAAAAAACTCTGGATATCTCCACCAGAGGCTTCAGCTATCACCACCGAAGACTTGTTCATAAATAAAAAAAAGTACCTCGACGATGATTTCGGGGCTCGACTCGCCTTAAGGAAACGAAATCGATTATACCTGAAAGCTTTAAGAGATGATGCAAATGCTTCATGATGCAAATGTCTTTTGTTGATGCAAACGCTTCTTGATGTAGATGCAAATGACTTAGATTGGTGCAAATGTCTTTGATGCAAATGTAAATGACTTGATTTGATGCAAACTTTCTTGATGCAGATTTAACTAACTTAGATTGATGCAAATGCTTCTTGATGTAGATGCACATGTTGAAAAAAATTCTGGATAACTCCTTCAAAAGAAGATTTCTCATTTTTCAAAATTATAAAACCCTGGATATCTCCACCAGAGGCTTCAGCTATCACCACCGAAGACTTCTTCATTTTTAAAACTGTAAAATTCTGGATATCCCCACCAGAAGCTTTGGCTATCACCACCAAAGACTTGCTCAATATAAAATTCTAGATAACTCATCTAGAAGAAGATTTCTCATGTTTCAAAATTATAAAACCCTGGATATCTCCACCAGAGGCTTCAACTATCACCACCGAAGACTTATTCACTTTTAAAACTGCAAAATTCTGGATATCACCACCAGAAGCTTTGGCTATCACCACCAAAGACTTGCTCATTGTAAAATTCTGGGTAACTCCTTCAGAATAAAATTTCTCATTTTTCAAAATTATAAAACCCTGGATATCTCCACCAGAGGCTTCAGCTATCACCACCGAAGACTTGTTCACTTTTAAAACTGTAAAATTCTGGATATCCCCACCAGAAGCTTTGGCTATCACCACCAAAGACTTGCTCATTGTAAAATTCTGGGTAACTCCTTCAGAATAAAATTTCTCATGTTTTCAAAATTATAAAACCCTGGATATCTCCACCAGAGGCTTCAGCTATCACCACTGAAGACTTGTTCACTTTTAAAACTGCAAAATTCTGGATATCACCACCAGAAGCTTTGGCTATCACCACCAAATACTTGCTCATTGTAAAATTCTGGGTAACTCCTTCAGAATAAAATTTCTCATGTTTTCAAAATTATAAAACCCTGGATATCTCCACCAGAGGCTTCAGCTATCACCACCGAAGACTTATTCACTTTTAAAACTGCAAAATTCTGGATATCACCACCAGAAGCTTTGGCTATCACCACCAAAGACTTGGTCATTGTAAAATTCTGGGTAACTCCTTCAGAATAAAATTTCTCATTTTTCAAAATTATAAAACCCTGGATATCTCCACCAGAGGCTTCAGCTATCACCACCGAAGACTTGTTCACTTTTAAAACTGTAAAATTCTGGATATCCCCACCAGAAGCTTTGGCTATCACCACCAAAGACTTGCTTATTGTAAAATTCTGGATATCCCCACCAGAAGAAAATTTCTCATTTTTCAAAATTATAAAACTCTGGATATCTCCACCAGAGGCTTCAGCTATCACCACCGAAGACTTGTTCACTTTTTAAAAACTGTAAAATTCTGGATATCCCCACCAGAAGCTTTGAGAAATGATGCAGATGCACATGTCTTTTAACAAGGTGCTCATGCTTCGTGGTGCAAATGTAAAATATTTCTTAGTGCAAATGCAAATGGCCTGGATTGATGCCCATGTTTCATGATGCAGATGCCCCTATTAATTGTGTTCATGTAACTGGTTTATGAATGGTGTAACTACAATTACCACACAATAATGAAAATGCAATGATTCTAGAAATGATGCAATTGCTTGAGATGACACAAATGCGAATTCCATGAAGAATGTAAATGTAAAGGTAAAATGCAGATGCTTGTGGAATAATGCCAATGCAAATACCCATGAATGATGCAAATGCTTGCCGACACTGTGCAGATGCAAAAGCTCGATAAAGAGATGAGTACTCATGAGTGATGCAAATGCCCCCGGTTGTTTTTCTAGACTTTGGCTTAGCCTCTCAAATTCATTTTTCCTCTTCAAATCAGAGTATATCTTCAATTCATTTTGGCTATTCTCTTTGCCCCAACAGTTTTCAAACTTTCATCAACAGAGATCTGAATTGGGTTCGATATCTTCTTCTCATATCTGGAAGTCAGGACCTATCCTGGCAGTTCTATATCTTTGGGTTAGAAAAATCCTTGTCTCATGTCAACATCAAAAATGGGTATTTCAAAAATATTTTTATTTTCCCTTTTTGAAAAACAATTTTGCTTATTTAAGGAAAACTTCTAAGCCAAAAATTTTAACTCCACAATGTATGATATACAAATCTTTTGATGACTGATGATCACTGTTAGAAAATTCTCTAAGTATTAATCTGGGTTTTTTCAACTGGGATTGGCAAGGCTTGGTATAACAAGATTCTGGCTTTTCCAGGAAAACTTCACAACAAAAATGTATGTCCTTTCTAGGCTCACAAATGGAACAGGTTTTATAAATCATGAATTCATTGAGAACCAAGCAAATTCAACATTCTTTTAGTTTCCATATCAAGGCTTTTTGACAAGCGTCGAGATTGGCTGGGATGTTTAAATCGGAAAGTTTGATCTTGGAGGAAAAAAGTTTCAGTTTTTTGAAGACAATCCTCCGAATGAGAGCTGACAATTTGGGGGGTTCAGGAATTCCTAGATGTTCCTCGATGACCACCTTTTTTTAAGATGACCTTCTTTTTTTTTCTTTTTTTTTGGGTATCGGCATAGATGGCATCGAAAATTTCCAAATTTACTCTAGACCGCCCGTTTTTAGGTTTTCGCCCTAGAGTCCCATTCTTTCCATTTTTTTTTCATTTTTACCATACACTTGAGAATTCTAAATTCTTCCTTAGTGAAATGATAATTCGATGAAATGGGATAAAATCTGAGGAAAAAACTTTCAAATTAAATATTCATGCTTGATCAAAATGGACTTTTAAAGCACGTAACGTAGGCCATGGCTCAGGATTCAGAAAGAAAGGATAAATAGGCCCAAAATATGTGTTTGAGGGTAATCAGATCAAGGATCCTTTCTTGAAGAGGATTTTCTTTGAAGCATGTGTCTCTTCTTGGACATTTCTTTCTTTTTGATTTTGCTCTTTTTCTTCCTTGCTTTTGGCTTTCAATTTGCCATGTCTTTCACACACATTTTTTTATTGTGTTTTTTGTTTGTTTTTCTTGGCTTTCATTTCGTCATCTTTTCCTCTTCTTTTTTTCTTTGACAGAGTGCGCCCGTATTTATTCGGGGCTCCATTTGCTTTGTGTCTGTCCCTGAGCTGTCACTCATTTCTCAATGATCTTTGAAAAGATCTTTCCTCGCATTTTCCCCCCAGTGTAGAGGGTAATCCTTGATCAGGGTTCAAAGAATTAAGAATTCTTTTGGCTCAAAAGGGGTGACTATGGATAATAATTTTTTTCTTGTGAAATGGATATGAAAGATGGCCATTCATCATATCAAGCCCAAATATTCTCATTGAAAAGCAATCCTCAGGGGAAATAGATATTCAGAATTTCATTTTGCACTTTGGAAAAATCCGAATTCTCATATGCATGATATCATGATTTTTCTTTTTCTTTTTTTCTTTTTTTTTTTTTTGTTTTTTTCGTCTCATGCCCCCAATGATTCATGCATTAGCCCATCCTTCTTCACTATGTATCCATCATTTCCACATATGATGCCCCAATTTGATTATCCATGCGAATTTGTATCAACGAGAAACATGGCAAGTCTAGGTCTGTTTTGAAAAGGCTGAGTTTCCAATCTGAGTTCTTTGAAGAGACAAGGAAAACATGACCCAAAAGCAGGTTTTCTCTTGGACAAGGGATAATCTAGTTTAATCATTGTGCCCCAAGGTGTCAATCATGAAGTGATGTCTGGGCAATTAGTGTTTTGTGGTCATTGGGAAAGGTCATGAATGGTTTTAGCACAATCCTGACACACAGCAAATTATCAAAATCTGGATTCTTGAAAGAATGTCTCATTTGTTTGATTTTCAAGGAATTCAAAAAATTTCAAAAAGTTTGTTCCTTTGTTCATAGCCTAGACTAGGATTTACATCCTTGCTTATTTTCCAATGACAATACTTCTATGAAGTCAAATCATTCATATCCCTTGAAGCATTAGGTCTTTCAAGTGCTCTTGGTTTAAGAGATTTAGGCTTAGGAAAACCTAAAGAGAATGGAGAAGGTATTGGGTCATTTGTAACACTGATCATCAATCTTCTTGAGACTATCCATCACTAAAAATTCCTTAATGCTTGTTTTTGCAAATTCAAGTTATTGTTGAAACACAACAAACACAAAGCATTTAAAATTCAAAATTTATTTAATTCATGTAGATGTTAACATGAGACAAGTGCTTTCATCATCACAGTGTATAGAACTACATGTGTCAAAAACCTAATATGATCATGCACAATGTTTCTTGTGACACTTGGCTTCCCCATCTTCAAAACTTATCGAACCAGCCTTGATGAGATCTCTGACCTTGTACTTCAAAGCGGGGCAGTTCTCTGTTGAGTGACCTTGATTGCCAGAATGGTACCCACAACACTCATTAGCATCATACCAGCTCGGATAAAGGGGCTTCAGAGGCGCTATTTGCATGGGTGTCACAAGGTGATTCTGGATGAGTTGAGGTAGTAGCTCACTGTATGTCACAGGAATCGGGTCAACCTGATTTATTTTTCGCTTTTTATGCCCCCTTCGATTATTCCCGAGGATGTTCGATTGATAGACAGATGTAAATTCTGGTGTAGTTGCAGTCATTGGTTGGTAGGGATAAAAACCTTGAGAGACATTGTTCAGGGTAGAGTTAAATGGCTGATACGAGGAGAATTGGGGAGATGGGGCAAAGTCTTCCACGACTTGGGTATCTTCCTTTTTATTTTCAGATGCCCTGTTCTTGGTATTGGATGTTCTTTCTCCTTCAATTTTCCCATCCTTGATAGCATTCTCAATCATCTCCCCTGAAATTACCATGTCCGAAAAATTCTTCATGGTGTTGCCGACAAGTCTATCGTAGTATGGGGCATGTAGTGTATTCACAAAAAGGACAGTGGTTTCCTTCTGAGTTAAAGGCGGTTGTACTTGGACGACCAGGCTCATCCACCGTTGCGCATATTCTTTGAAGCTCTCAGTAGCTCTTTTCTTCATATTTTGCAATGTGAGACGGTCAGGCGCCATGTCGGTCATATGCTTGTACTGGTTTAGAAAAGCCCTAGCCAAATCATTCCAAGAGCGTATCTGGTCCTTGCTCAACTGACTATACCACCTAATTGCGGACCCGCTGAGGCTATCCTGAAAACAGTGAATCAAAAGCTTATCATTACCTATATGACTCGTCATCTTCTGGCAGAACATAGTGATGTGGGCTGATGGATCGGTCGTCCCGTCATATTTCACAAAGTCAGGGATCTTGAACTTAGGAGGAATGACTAAATCGAGGACCAAGCATCGTTCTTTCGCCTCCACACTCCCGAATACATCTGTTCTTTCTATTGCCCGGAGCCTTTCATCTAACAACTGATATTTCCCTTGGGAATCTGCCAACTCAACCTCATTTACTGCAACCCTTTTCAACTTTGCCTGTTCAGCTAGATCATCTGAGTTTAGGACATTGACGAGGTTAACAGTGTTCTGGGCATCACTTATTATGACCTCATCCTGGCCCTTTTGTGCCTCTAACCCTTCTCTGGCGATAACGTTTTCGGTGTATCCTTTTCCTTTGATTACGGCAGACATCAGCTCCATCAATTTAGTCATCTGACCTTTAGATTCTGCTTGAGATTTTGCTAGCTGTTCTCGCAATTCTCTCTGTTCCCTTTCCATTTTTTCCATTCGGGCAACATGTTCATCCTCCATAGCACCAGCCTGTATTAAAAGTGTACTCAGTACTTCTTCTGATTTGAAATGGAAATTCTTTCAAAGACTCCTAAAGCCAAGCCAACTTCTATTCTATTTTCCCCAAAATGTATGTCATGATGAATGAGCCATGAATGCAATTTGATGCATGTGAAGCCTAAACAATATGATGTATGGACATGTATAATGGAAACATGTTGACCATATATGTAATAAATGCAATCACAATGCCAACATGTTGCAAACAGAGAATAAACAAATCAACACATGGATATATGCAATGACTGATCATGTGCATTTCAGCATATTTCCCAATGAATGTTCATATGTTCTATGAATGCAACATGGTGTCAATTATGATACATGCAAACAATGAATGATTGATACAGAGTATATACAAAGAAAATCATACTAACCATGTGTGTCATGAATGTGACCTAATGCTAATCATGATGTATGTAATAAGAAAATTAATGCATAGATATATACAGAAAAATCATGCTGATTACGAATGCATGAATGCAACCTGACAAATAATTGATGGGATGCAAAATGCAGAGGGGGAGATATCACGGAGGAAATAAGAATCGGAGGAACTTAATCATCAACCTCTCATTAATTTGAAACATAATCAATTCATTCCCACATCAACATTCACAATGGTATAAACCATGTTTTACAAAATTTGAACAGTGGTTAAGACTGTCCTTACAAGCACTTTATTCTTCCTAACATCCTAAGGCTATAAGAGCCGGCTACTGAAAAAGTGAAATCCTATTACATCATATAAGACCGAAGTCTTTCCACCTCAATGATGTAAATCTCCCAATCCTAATGACGCTTTCCTAGTCCTCTATCAATCAGTGTCGTGGGATCCAACCACTTGGCATTTATAAGAGTTTGCACTTTCTTTTTGAATGCCATACAGTCTTCAATGTTATGGCCAACAATTCCACAATGATAATCACATTTTGCATTTGGATTATACCACCTTGGATATGGTGGTAACAGAGGTTTCAATGGGACACAGGCAACCATGTGATTTTGGATCAGTATAGGGAGGAGCTCTTGGTAGCTGATTGGAATGGGATCAAAAGGCATTTGGGTCTTATCCTGGGGTCGTTTCTTAGTTACACATGGCCTAGGAGTTGGGGCACTTGGTGGTGGCACTAAGGTCCGAACCAGAGTGTTTACATGGAGATGTGGCGGAACAGCATGGTGAGGGTATGGATTCGGATACGGGGCCTTTGGAGGTTGTACATAGCTCGAGGTTCCTATCCCATATGCTGGATAAGGTGGTTGATGAGGGAAATAGTATGAACTGGTAGTTGTTGGTGATGGAGTGGGATTCAGGAATCCCGTAGTGGTCATCCCAATGGACGATTGGACCATGGTAGGGTGGGGATACTGGCTTGGACCTCGAACAGTTTGCAGGTATGGTACAGGATCCAAGGTTTCTATCTTTGGTATCAGGCTCTCAGGTTTAATCATTTTCACGATTTTGTCCATAATTTCATCAGGATTACAACCTTTGTGGCATTGACAAGCGCAGGATCCAGCAAGGATTATGTGTTCTGGGCCTAATGGTTTTGGTTGATCCGAAGATGATGCGAAGCCCTGAGAAAGTTCACCTTTACTGTTACCCATATCCTCAACCATTTTCAGCAATTTGGCAAGTTGTTCCTTCACCTTTCGGATTTCATGTCCATATTCCTCTTGATTGCGTTCCAAAGCACCCAATCGTTCCTCCGATTCATTCCTCATATCTCGAATCCCTTTCATGCAAATGAAAATGTCATGAGATTAGGAATACAATTATGAATGTACATGCTCTATTCCTATGTGCATGAATAAACTGATGATTAATGCATGAACATATACAGAGAAATTATGATGACTATGTATGCTATGGATGCAATCTAATGCCAGGTATATACAGATAATGACTGTGCATGTCATAAACGTATCTTACAATGAATGACCATGCATGCTATGACTATAATATGATGTCAAAATGATACATGCAAAAATAAATGAATTAACACAAAGGTATATACAAAGAAATCAATGATTACACGAAATTGGTGGGACTATTCAAAAATCTCATTATGCAGGATTTGCCTCCAATTTTTTTTTTTTTTTTTGATTTTTTTTTTTGATAAACCAATCACATCATTTTCAAAAGAATTTCAGGGTGGATCTTACTATGGTACAATATGCAAATGCTCATGTGACACTACCGGTTTTATGAAATCATCAAATTCAATTACCAACTGTTTATTGCAAAGAATGAGATCAATAATACAACCAAAAATGTACATGCTTTATTTACACATGCATGAAATGTGCCACATGCAAAAATGCTTGAAAAAGGATTTTTTTTTTTTTTTATTTTATAAAAAAACAGCTAATGAACATCTGCCCCAGCAATATCTGCTTATTTAGGCATCACGATGCCTTCGAGGCGGAGTATCACATTTATTACGGGCGATGTACGTACATCGTTGCCCGATCTACCACACTTATTCGGAGTGTAAAACAGGTAACAAAAAGTTTAGAAATGTCCCTCCATGTGTTCCTATTTTCGGTATATCTAACGGAAATTCGGGATGGCTTCGCCTAGGTTCACTATATGAAGGTGAATCGGTTCTAAGGCCCCGAATTGTTCCTCACTGTCGCCGGTGAAGGCTAGTAAGGCACCCTGATAAAAGCGGGTTCAATTCGTTAGAGTATATTTTCCTATGCCCGTACGGAGGATTATCACGAAGGCATTAGGTACTTTATACTCCGAAAGTGTTTCACTAGCCCATACGGAGGATCAATCACGAAGGCTTAGTTACTTTACTTCCACTTAAAAGGACGGAACCCGGGTAGAGGATTCATGTTATGCAAATGCACGTGTAGTGTGTGTGGAGAAACAAAACAAACCTGTCACCACCTATTCTACAAACCTTATTCTAAATGTCCTAACAATTAAAACATTCAAGAATAGTGTAACGCATTAACCGACAAGCAGTTATAATATTCAACCTTAAATAGCTAGAGAACAATAATAAAATGCATGCACATGAGTATGAACATATTTAAAAATATTTTATTATTTTCAAAATTCTCCTTATTAAAAAAAATATGGGAATTAAAATTAAATACCAATTAAACCAACAAAACCGAGACTTTGATAACACACG
This sequence comes from Fremontodendron californicum, assembly GCA_030761205.1. Classification (NCBI taxonomy): domain Eukaryota; kingdom Viridiplantae; phylum Streptophyta; class Magnoliopsida; order Malvales; family Malvaceae; genus Fremontodendron; species Fremontodendron californicum. The sequence continues at coordinate 16,669,393 of JAULJL010000006.1, read as the reverse complement.
ACTAATTTCTAGGCCTGACTCTCTAATATGTCCCCAGTGGAGTCGCCAAGCTGTCGCAACCTAAAAAAAATAACGACGAGTCTCATCGCAAGACTTTATTATTCGTTAAGCGTGACATTTAAAAAAAACCGAGGAAAAGTCGACTTAATTCCTCTAGAAATGAAGGTTTTGGAAATGACCTAAAAAGACATGGAGTCGCCACCAATCTTTTTTAGCTAGGTGTGATCGGCCACCTATTAAAACCGATTTTATAAAATATTTTAAAAATTAATTAAAACATTTTAAAAACCGATTTCAAGTCTGCGTTTTAAACCAGAGAAATCAAAGAAGCGGGTTCGGGAGTCGGTTACGTGTGGGGAAGGATTAGCACCCCCACAACGCCCGTATAAATCGGTACCTTATTAATCGTGTGTTATCTCAAGTCTTGGTAAAAGTTGGTTTTAAATTTAGTATTTCAAATTAATTCCCAATTTAAAGAAAAATAATTCCATTTTTTATTGAAAATGATCCGGAATTTATAAATTCAAAATTTTCCTATATTCCCCAACAAACGTGGCAAAATATAGAAATTTTTATTAGTTTTGGAAAACTTTCCGAATCATTCTCTTTTTTTTTTTGAAAGAAAGATATTCCTTTATTAATGATAATTGATGATATTCCCTCCAGCAAACCCGGTAGAGAACTCATGAATTATTTTAACTCGGGAATATCTTTATTTTTTATTGAAAAATCATTATCCTTTTGAAAACATTTTAAAAGATATGAATATGTATATGCATGACATAAATAAAATGACATACCAAAATCTAAATAATATAATGCAACCTAAATGACATGGCAAACATGAATGATATGGCATATAATTTAAATGACATGGAATAAAATAATGCTATCATATAATATGCATGAAAATAAAAAATGCAATGCATGAAATGTATTTTTTCCTTTAATTAAGGAAATCCGTATATCTAAAAAGATATCCGGCTACCTTAGGAAAATATGTCAAATTAAATATTCTAAAACCAAAATACTTTGTGATTGTTTGAAAACAATTTTGAAAAGCTTGAATTAACAATAAAAACTGGGCTAAAAATTTTTAAATGGCTCTAATTTCCTAAGTTTAAAAAATCTGGACTTGACTACCCTTAGCCCGGGACTTGAAAAACCATTTTTAGAGTTTAAAAGGCTTAGAAATCACCCTAAGTCAGTAGCTAACCCTCCTAATCAGCCCACTCTAAGTAGATTAACCAAAACAGAAAATTGATTTTTCTTTAAATTCAATTCTGACTCCATTGTCCATTTTTAATCCACGATTTTTTACCCTATTTTTAAAAATTCCAAAAATTATGAAAAAATTACTGGAGACTCAAGACATGTAAAACTACACGATAAAAAATCGGCTTAATTTTTTAATCAAAGATGAATTCCCAGAAAAACCAGAGATGTACGAGTTTTTGGAGGAGAAAAAACTGCTTTGTTTTTCTTTAAAATCAATTCTGACTTCACTGTCCAGTTTTAATCCACGATTTTTTATCCTATTTTTAAAAATTCCAAATATTCTAAAACAAATACTGGAGACTCAGGACATGTAAAACTACACAAAAACAAATCGGCTTAATTTTCTGATCAAAGATGAATTCCCAGAAAAATCATAGATGTACGAGTTTTTGGAGGAAAAAAAAAAACTGTTTTGTTTTTCTTTAAATTCAATTCTGACTCCACTGTCCAGTTTTAATCCACGATTTTTTACCCAATTTTTAAAACTTCCAAAAATTCTAAAAAAAATACTGGAGACTCAGGACATGTAAAACTACATGAAAACAAATCGGCTTAATTTTCTGATCAAAGATAAATTCCCAGAAAAATCATAGATATACGAGTTTTTGGAGGAGAAAAAAACTGCTTTGCCAACACATTTTTGCTTTTGATAAAATCATTTAAAAACCAAAGTAAAAATATTTGAAACTCATAAAATGACTTGAAAGCAGTAGCTAGGACTCTTTCAAAGTTAGATAAAAATTGGCTAAATAAAAAAAATCACAAAGGTAGAGTAATCAATTTGACAAACTTAATTTTCCACAAGTGTGCTCAAGAGAGCATGATCTTGAACCATTAATTGGCTCAAGTCATTATTCAAGTGGCATGAACATGAAATGCATGAAACAATGCAGCAAACATAATGCATGAAATGCATGGATCTAAACCTAAATGTAAGGAAAATGCATGACACAAATAATATGGCCTAGACCTAACATGAACTTGCATGGCATTTAATGTAACCTAGACCTAAGACATGCATGGCATTTTCACAAACACAAGGCATGCTTAATTCAAAAATCCAACCAAATATCATGCAAATGCAAAAACCTAACAACTAGCATGACAAAAATACAACACACAATGCAAAACACATGGAGTAGCCAAATGGCCCCAAGCTTCAACAAGCATGGCATTTTCACAAACACTTGGTATGCTAGCATGAAAAACTAAGTCATAACACAAAAATCACACAAGCATTTTCACAAACACCTAATATACCAAATCTAAAACATGCTCACTAAGATATAAAACAAGAATCATGCAAAGAATCACACAAGCATTTTCACAAACACTTAATATGCTAACTCTAAAACATGCTCAAATTTAAACAACATGAAAACAGAAAATTAAAAATGCAAAAACATGATATCTAAGACATAAATGGCAACAAACAAAGCAACCAAATTAAATATAACTTAAGAACATGAAATAACATAATATTTAAAACATCAAAAATAAAGAAAATAGCATAAACAATATGATAAAATGAATCAAAAACAACAACTTAAAATAAATAATGTAGGCCATTTGGCCATGGTGAGTTTATTGTAAAAACAAAATGTAAGAAAAATATACTTAAGAAAGGAAATGAAGGAAGAACAAGAAACATTATTTTAAAATGAAAACTCACCAAGTAGCTTTTGAACGGATTAAGCTATAAACCCTCAGAGTAGCTTTTGAACGGATTAAGCTACGAACCCTCAGAGTAGCTTTTGAACGGATTAAGCTACGAACCCTCAGAGTAGCTTTTGAACGGATTAAGCTACGAACCCTCAGAGTAGCTTTTGAACAGATTAAGCTACAAACCCTCAGAGTAGCTTTTGAACGGATTAAGCTACAAACCCTCAGAGTAGCTTTTGAACGGATTAAGCTACAAACCCTCTCAACAAAAACACTATGACTCACCACCCGGATAATCCTAATACAAGTGTATAGACTATCTCACAAGGGGTAGTGGGTGATTTCAACCAAAGGACAAGACCCCTTATTTATAAGGTGAGCACCTCCTTGGCTTGACATTACAAAGGGATGTGGGATTGGGACTTAGGCTCAAAAATACCACTCTTGATTTTTAACCACTTGATTGAAAAAAATCATAAGCTTCCTCCTTCCTTTGGGCTTGGGCAGGCCAGCACTTCTCTTTTCCAGCCCAGCTCTGATTTTTGAAAGGCCCAAAGAAGCCCTTTTCGGTTGCTTGGGTGAAATGACCATTTTGCCCCCCCGTATGCAAATAAATATCAAACGGACTCCAAATTCAATTTTTCTTTTTTTAATACTTCCAAAATAATAAAATATTGAGTTCTGGAAGTTTTCAAAATTATCCGAGTCCGTTTGCTATTTATTTGGATTTTTTCTTCCCAAAATGTCCTTTTATGCCCCTACTTTTTACCATTTTTTAAACGAGCTCCAAATCAAGATTTTTCTTCACCAATCTCTTCAAAATAATTAAAAACTGTGATCTGGAAGTTTTCATAATTTTTGGAGCTCATTTGGTATTTTTTCGGGATTTATCGGCTTGAATTACTGCACAGGAGGCCCGGGATTTGGCCATTTTGCAAACGAACTCGGAATCAAGATTTTCTTTCGCCAATCTCTTCCAAATAATTTTAAAATGAGATTTGCAAAATTTCAGAATTTTTGGAGTCCATTTGCTATTTTTTTCGGGATTTTCCTTTTTGAATTACTGCATAAGAAACCCGGGATTTGGCCATTTTGCAAACGAACTCCGAATCAAGATTTTCTTTTACCAATCTCTTTCAAATGATTTAAGAATGAGATTGACAAATTTTTCAGAATTTCCGGAGTCCATTTGCTATTTTTCCCAAAATTTTCCAATTTTGCCCTTTAACCTCCGAAACCCGGTTTTGCTCAAAACAAGTCCGATTTTCAGATTTTCTTCAATCTGAGCCTTGGGCCATCCTTTTTAATCATTCCTCATCCATTGGGGGCTTTGGTCTTACCAAGTCGGGCCATTTCTGTGATTCTTCCCGATTTCACTGAAATCCACTAAAACCCTAATTCTCGGTTTTCTCCCGGATTGACTTTCTCTCGGTTTTTCTTGCAAGTGACTTCTCCATTACCCGTAGTCAGTGCTTATCTTTCATTTGGAACCTTCAATTTCGACCAGTTTGATCGTTTAAGCACTTTTCCCCAAATTTCTCGGATTAGGGTTTCTTTTCTATTGAATCTCCAAATCCCAACTTCCGAAGTCCATATCTTTCAATGTAGACCTCGGATTATCAAAATTCTTTCTCCATTTTTCAATTGAACTCAAAATCTTGATTTTGAAAGTGGGTTGACTTTTTCAGTAGTTGACTTTTTGGAGTTGACTTTTTCGGAGTTGACTTTTTCGGGGTTGACTTTTTTTTAAGTTTGACTTTTTGTGCTCGCCCTCTTAAACTAAGTCTCGGAGTACCACCTGCAGGATGAAAACAATCTTTTTATACTCGAAAACATCAATATAGGAAGAAAACATACCTGTTTAGTGGCCCGGACAAAATTAGGTGTCTACACTAGACACGGGTGCTACAAATAATTTTGTGTCGCTTAGAATGGTTGATCAGTTGGGTTTGAAAGTCACCAAGAGTACCAGTCAGGTGAAGGCTGTGAACTTGAAAGCTCAAGGTATCCAAGGTACGACTATTTCTACATTGTGGGTAGGGAGTTGGCAAGAGGAGTGTCGCCTCATGGCTTTGCCTCTAGATGACTTTGACATGATTCTCGAAATTGAGTTCTTTGTACAAGCCAAGGCTATGAAAATGCCACATTTGGGGGGGATTATGATTGCAAGTGAGAGAAGTCCAAGTTTTGTACCTGTTGAGGGAAATGTCACAGAGAAGCCACTGATACAAAGTGCTTCTCAATTCAAGTCGGGTATCAAATGAGGAGAGACCACCATGATTGCTGCACTGGTAGAGATTAAACCAGATCAAGTGGTGGATGTCCTAGATTCGATCGCGAAAGTACTGGATGAGTTTAGGGACGTGATACCTACGTAGTTGCCAAAGGTACTGCCACCTAGACGTGCCATTGACCATAGGATCGAGTTATTGCCAGGAACTCGACCCCCAGCATGAGCCCCATATCGGATGGCCCTTGTGGAGCTAGCTGAGTTGAGAAAATATCTAGATGAGTTGCTCGATGCTGGATACATCCAACCATCAAAGGCCCCATATAAAGCATTTACGGTTGGTTTTCTCTACATTGAGACAAAACTCCTTATCTGTGAAAAAGGAGAAATGTGAGTTTTGCCAACAGGAGATCATGTTCTTGGGGCACAAAGTGAGTCAGCGCCGGATTCGTATGCATGAGAGGAAGGTACAGGCCATTCTAGACGTTTCCAAGTAATGCTGGATCTCATCCTCAAATTGCCAAAGGTCCACATCCCTTTCCCAAGTAGCATCTTTCACATTTCCACCTTCCGACTGCACTAAGTAGTAATCCCGCCGATTCTTTCTACTAGGGCCCTCCCTTCGATGGTCGAGAATTTTCACAATTGTTTTTTCATAGTGTTTTCTGACACTTGGAGGTGCCCGTCTGATCAACTGTCTCTCATTAACAGTATCTTCATTATAAGGCTTGAGGAAGCTCACATGGAATGTTGGGTGAACTTTCATTCGTTCGGGCAATTTTAACCGATAAGCTACATTACCAACCCGTTTAATCACCTAAAAAGGACCATCATACCTCTGCACAAGGCCCTTGTGGTATCGTTTGTCATTCACCTTCTTCCAAATCTGAGGCGTTAGTTTCAATAGAACTCTGTCTCCACTTGAAAACTCTAATGGCCGTCTATGCTGATCAGCATATTTTCTCATCCACCTCTGTGCTTTCTCTAAGCTCTCACTTGCCTGGTCCATCAACTCTTGTCTTTCTCTGGAAAATCGATAGGTTGCAGGACATTCTCCTTGAGACTTAGTTTTAGCTACTTCTGAAGGTGTCAACGGTTGTTGTCCCAAAACCAACTCCGATGGGTTGAAACCCGTAACAGATGACTTATGCAAATTATAGCAAAACTGAGCTGTATCAAGTAAACTTACCCAGTTCTTCTGGCTAGTCGTCACATAGTGCCTCAAATACTCCTCCAACAAAGCATTAATCTGCTCTATTTGGCCATCAGTTTGCGGATGATTTGCTATTGAAAATTTTAATTCCGAACCTAGCAATCTAAACAAGCAAGTCCAAAATTTACCAGTAAACCGAGCATCTCGATCACTAATCACATCCTTAGGCAACCCAAAAATTTTCACCACATGTTTCAGAAAGAGTTTCATCGCTGCATTGGCGATGCACGACTGTGGTGCTGCCATAAAGACTGCATACTTAGAACCAATATCAAACCCAAGTCATCGACTTCAGGCATCCCCATGATAAAATCCATGGAAACAGACTCCCACTGTCTCTCTGGAATAGGAAGTGGTTGAAGAAGGCCCGCTTGCTTCTTCCTGTCGGTCTTGTCTATCTGACAAGTCAAACATGTCCGAACATATAATTCGATGTCTTCCTCCATATTTGGCCAAAAATATGTTCGTGACAATAGTGCTATCATCCTCTCAATACCAGGACGTCCAGCCCACTGAGGATCATGTGTTTCTCGCAACAACTCTCTCCTCATTGCCCCTCCTGCAGGGACATAAAGTCTGCTGCCCCGTGCATACAACAGGTCATCATCTAGCCAGTATTTCGGACCAGCCCATCTCTAACTCGTTGTCTGAGCTGCCCATAATTCTTATCCGCATCAGCTTGTTGCCTTATCCTTTCTAGGAAATTCGATTGCACGGTTGATAAAGAGGCAACAAAGGTCTTCACCTCTTTCCTACTCAAAGCATCAGCAACGTGGTTCAGACTCCCTGGTCGATGAACCCAACTAAAATCAAACTCAACCAAAAATTCTTGCCATTGTGTCTGCATAGGCGTAAGCTTCTTCTGAGTCTTAAAATAAGTGTTTGCCACATTGTCAGTTACGACCACAGACTTTGTACCTAGCAAGTAGTGTTTCCATATTTCCAAGCAAGCACGTGCTTGCGCACATCACGGACCACGCACCCACATGTTTGCTCATATCCCCATACCCATGTCCGGATATGTTTTGGACACTGGTACTTCAAGAAAAATGAAGAGTCGGAGCAACATAGTATAAATGAATAGTCAAAAATTCAAAAAGCCTCTATGAAAAGCATTGCCTTCTGTGATTTTTATAAACCCCAACCCCAAATGCTAACCTAATATTTGAGCAATATGGTCAACACCTATGTTACTCGGACTCGAGTGTGAGTGTCGGATACGGGTATGTGTCCGACATGGATATGTTCAATTTTTTCTAAGTTTTTCTATGTATTTGGAGGGTCCTTGGAGAGTCATATCCCCATACCCATGTCTGAATATGTGTCGGACACAGATTTCGGATACGGGTACTTCAAAGAAAATGAAGAGTCGGAGCAATATAGGTCAACACCTATGTTACTCGGACTCGGGTATGAGTGTCGGACACGGGTGTGTTCAATTTTTTTTCAAGATTTCCATGTATTTGGAGGGTCCTTGGAGGATCATATCCCCATACCCATGTTCGGATATGCTTCGGACACGGGTGTCGGATACGGATACTTCAAGAAAAATAAAAGTCAGAGCAACATAGGTCAACACAGTATATCATGAAGTTAAAAAAGAAGCATATAAACATTATAAAAAGTAATATCTCTAGTTACCTGCTTGGCTGAAGCAACCTTCGGCTCTCCCCATTCAATGGCTTTCTTCTCAAGCATATCAAAATCAGCTTTACCAGCCTGTTAGATGATGTATTACTTACATTAGCCATAGAAAATGCCTACTTTAGGACAAAAAAGAAGTTAATCACAAAAACACATTACCTCAATTTGGGCACCAATTTCTGTGTCAAAGCTGAAATATCGTTTACGAACAAGCTCACCCAAATAACCATCCTATAATCAAGAAATCCATTAATATATGAAAGAAGCATTTGGTCAAAAAGTGGAGGAAACTTGATATTATTTTACCTCAATTAGCTTGGCAACATTTCGGAGTCCATGTGCCAAGGTGTCCATTCCACTAACATGAGCAATGAACAAGTCCTCAACATCTGTGCTCTCTCTCTGCCTACAAAACAATAAAAAGTAAAAAAAAAAATAAACATCATCTCAAACGGATAAAGATAACGAGAGTCTAGATCTATGTTACTCTGACTCTTCATTTTTCTTGAAGTACCTGTGTTTGACACCATTGCCCGACATATATTCGAACATGTGTATAAGGATATGACCCTCCAAAGACCTTCCAAATACATAAAAAAACTTAGAAAAACTGAACATACCTGTATCCAACACTCACACCCGAGTCCGAGTAACATAGGTCTAGATAAACACAACACAACTGAAAGAAAACAACGAGGGACAGTTTACACAAAATTTTGCATCAAAGTTGAATCCTCTTGGTGCTAATCCTCCCTGTCACACAAAAATGTGAAAAGTGTAAAACCATTGAAAGTCAAACTCTCTTCGAACTATCGAAAGTAATTAAAAAAAAAAAAAGAACCCTTCCATACATTTCTAATCATACTTAGCATAACCATAGTTGCCTCTCCAATATCTATCAAGAACTTATCTGTATCCCAACCTGTATTGCAAACAAATCTATATCTTCAACTTCCAAGTTTGTTAATCGAAACTAGGATACTTCGTAAGAATAAAATGGCATTTAGTTATTGAATGGTACCAATTTGACGATCCCCAGTGTTTGCATCAATATTTCCTAGCAATCCATTGATTCTTGCAGTCTCAAGATCATGATGACAGCTGCCAATTACATAAGCACCATAGGTTGGCAAAGGAATTTACATGCATGCAGTTGATGGGCAATTTTACTCGGAAACAATAAGCAAATATAAAAAATTTGAAGGTACGAAACATGACAAACCTCTGACCAGAGAGTGTGGCATGGTTACATTCAATGTTAAGTTTGAATTCCCCTGCGTCGCAACCTAAAAAATAACAAGTCTCATCGTAAGACTTTATTATTCGTTAAGTGTGACATAAAAAAACCGAGGAAAAGTCGATTTAATTCCTCTAGAAAAATGAAGGTTTTGAAAATTACCTTGAAAAAGATATGGAGTCGCCACCAATCTTTTTTACCTAGGTGTGATCGGCCACCTATTAAAACCGGTTTTATAAAATATTTTAAAATTAATTAAAACATTTTTAAAACCAATTTCAAGTCTGCGTTTTAAACCAGAGAAATCAAAGAAGCGGGTTCGGGACTCGGTTACGTGTGGGGAAAGATGAGCACCCCCACAACGCCCGTATAAAACAGTACCTTATTAATCATGTGTTATCTTAAGTCTCGGTAAAAAGTTGGTTTTAAATTTAGTATTTCAAGTTAATTCCCAATTTAAAGAAAAATAATTCCATTTTTAATTGAAAATAATCCGGAATTTATAAATTCAAAATTTTCCTATATTCTCCAACAAACGTGGCAAAATATAGAAATTTTTATTAGTTTGGAAAACTTTCCGAATCATTCTCATTTTAAAGAAAATATTCTGTTATTAATGATAATTGATGATATCCTCCCCAGCGAACCCGGCAGAGAACTCATGAATTATTTTAACTCGGAAATATCTTTATTTTATTGAAAATCATTACATTTTGGAAAACATTTAAAAAATATGAATATGAATATGTATGACATAAATAAAATGACATAGCAAAGTCTAAATAATATAATGCAACCTAAATGATATGATATAATTTAAATGTCTTAGCATATTCTAAATGAAATGAAATATCCTAAGTTATATGATATATTCTAAATGAAATTAAATGACCTAGGTAATAACATATTCTACATGAAATGAAATGACCTAAGTAACATAATATATTCTATATGAAATGAAATAATTTAAATGACATGGCAAATATGAATGATATGGCATATAATTTAAATGACATGAAATATAAAATAATGCTATCATAAAATATGCATGAAAATAAAAATAAAAATAATAATACATGAACATAGTATATGCTAAAGACTATAAATAAAAAATAATAATAATAATAACTAAATAAAAAGCATAGGATATCATGAAATATTCAAAATCATATAATAAACAATATAACATAACTCAAAATTATAACAATATCATAGAAATTATCATAGCAAAAATCTCATATTATATAAAATGCATGAATATGGAAAATGCAATGCATGAAAATGTATTTTTTTCCTTTAATTAAGGAAATCCGTATATCTAAAAAGATATCCGGCTACCTTAGGAAAATATATCAAATTAAATATTCTAAAACCAGAATACTTTGTGATTGTTTGAAAAAAAATTTGAAAAGCATAGATTAAAAATAAAAACTTAGCTAAACCCTCTTTTAAATGGCTTTAATTTCCTAAGTTTAAAATCCCGGACTTGACCACCCTTAATCCGAGACTTAAAAAATCATTTTTAGAGTTTAAAAATGCTTAGAAACTACCCTAATTCAGTAGCTAAACTTCCTAATCAGCCCCCTCTAAGTAACTTAACCAAAACAGAAAAATGGTTTTCCTTCAAATTCAATTCTGACTCCACTGTCTAGTTTTAAGCCATGATTTTTTACCCTTTTTTTAAAATTTCTAAAAATCTAATACAATTATTGGACACTCAGGACATGTAAAACTACACGGAAAAATATCAGCTTAATTTTCTGATTAAAGATGAACTCCCAAAAAAATCGAAAAAGTACGAGTACTGGGTGAAAAAACTGTTTTGCCAAAACACATTTTTTGCCTTTGATAAAATCATTTAAAAATCAAAGTAAAAATATTTAAGACTCAAAAAAATGATTCACAAATATTAGCTAGGACTTTTGAAAAGTTAGACAAAAATTGGTTAAGTAAAAAAAATCACAAAGGTAGAATAATCAATTTGACAACTCTTTAATTTTTCACAAGTATACTCAAGAGAGCGTGACTTTGAACCATTAATTGGCCTAAGTCAATAGTCAAGTGGCATGGACATGAAATGCATGAAAAATACATCAAATATGATGCATGAAATGCATGAGTTTAAACCTAAATGTCATGAAAAATGTACGGCATCAATAAAATGACCTAGACTTAAATGAGCTTGCATGGCATTTAATACAACCTAGGTCTAAAATGCATCGACATGCATGGCAAAATAAACTAAACCTAACATGTAAAATATGCATGGCAATAACAGAAACACAAGACATGTTTAAACCAAATACTCAATCAAATGTCATGCAAATGCCAACTTATCAACTAACATAGCAAAAATGCAAAATACAAAGCAAAATACATGGAGTGGCCGAATGGCCTCAAGCTCCAAACAAGCATAGCATTTTCACAAACACTTGATATACTTAAACCAAATACTCAATCAAATGTCATGCAAATGCAAACCTATCAACTAACATATAGCAAAAATGCACACACAAAGCAAAATCAATGGGATGGACGAATGGCCTCAAGTTCCAAGTGAGCTTGGCATTTTCACAAACACTTGATATACTAACATACTCAACTAAAATATGACACTCAAATCATGCAAATATAAAGTAGATGTATTAAAACTAACAAGCATTTTCACAAACAGATGGATTACAAAATATAAAACATCAACAAATTTAAACATCATGAAAACATAAAATTAAAAAAAGCAAGAACATGATAATAAACTCATAAATGGCAACAAACATGCAACCAAATTAAAACAAGCTTCAAGTATATGTAGTAGAAGAAAATTTAAAGCTTCAAGACTAAGAAAATAACAAAAATAACATGACAAATCAAAGCAAAACAACAATAACAAAAAACATGGGCCATTCGGCCAAGACAAGAAATCAAGAGAGAAAAAATGCAAGAACTTTTTTAAGAAAAGATGAAGAAAGAACTTAAAAAGAACATTAAAAAACTCTTATTTGAAAAGAAAAATCAAAAGAAAACTCACCAAAATAATAATCAAAACAACAAAAACAAGAATGGAAAATCAAGAAAGTGCAAGAGTTGGTGCTAAAAGAAACCTCAAGAAGCTATCTTTCAAGCTTTTCTCTTCAAACTTTCTTTTCTTTTCTAAAATTTTCTTTTTGCTTTGCAACCAAGGAGAGAAAACTCAGCCAAACAAGAGAGAAATATGAAAGAATGAAGTGCTAAAAATGAAAATTCTGGATCCCCTAGGCTGGCTGAAACCCCTCTCTCATATAGGCTACGATGTTGTCATCTTTCCTCCAACCAATTTTCATCCAATGGCTAATGAATTAAGAGGTTTAAAACATGAAATTATCACCCTTAGATTAGTCCATCAGCTGTCCATAATTACAGCTGTTCGAGAATTATGTTGACACTCTTCCTCTTCATGCATTGGCCCATGTGGCTTATTTGCAAAGACTTGATCAAAAAATCACTAACTCTTAATTTTTGGCCTTTTGATTAAAAAATCAGAAAGCCCTTCCCCTCTTTGGGCCTTGGCAGGCCAGCACTCTCTCTTCCAGCCCAATTTTGATTTTTTTGAAAGGCAAAATAAGCCCTTTTCGATTTCTTGGGTAAAATAACCTTTTTGCCCCCCGAATGCAAATAAATGGAAAACGGACTCCAAATTCAATTTTTTTTAATACTTTCAAAATAATAAAACATTGAATTCTGGAATTTTTCAAAATTTTCTGAGTCCGTTTGATATTTATTTGGATTTTTTCTTCCAAAAATGCCCTTTTATGCCCCCACATTTTACCATTTTCTAAACGAGCTCCAAATCAAGATTTTTCTTCACCTATATCTTCCAAATAATTTAAAAGTGTGATCTAGAAGTTTTCATAATTTTTGGAACTCGTTTGGTATTTTTTTGAGATTTATCTGCTTGGATTACTACATAGGAGGCCCGGGATTTAGCCATTTTGCAAACGAACTCCGAACCAAGATTTGCTTTTTCCAATCTCTTCCAAATAATTGAAAAATGAGATTTGCAAATTTTCAAAATTTTTAGAGTCCATTTGCTATTTTTTGGGGATTTATCTTCTTGAATTACTGCATAGGAGACCCGGATTTGGCCATTTTGCAAACGAACTCCGAATCAAGATTTTCTTTCGCCAATATCTTTCAAATAATTTAAAAATGAGATTTGCAAATTTTCAAAATATTTGGAGTTCTTTTGCTATTTTTCCCAAATTTTCTAATTTTGCCCTTTTGCCTCCGAAACCCGGTTTTGCTTAAAACAAGTCCAATTTTCAGATTTTCTTCAAACTGAGCCTTAGGCTATCCTTTTTTAATCATTCCTTATCCATTGGGGGCTTTAGCCTTACCAAGTCGGGCCATTTCTATAATTCTTCCCGATTTCACCGAAATCCATCAAAAACCCTAATTCTCGGTTTTCTCCCGGATTGACTTTTCTTTCAGTTTTTCTTTCATGTGGCTTCTCCATTACCCGTAGTCAGTGCTTATCTTTCATTTGGAACCTTCAATTTCGACCAATTCGAGCGTTTAAGCACTTTTTCCCAAATTTCCTGGATTAGGGTTTCCTTTCTACTGAATCTTCATAACCTAACTTCCGAACTCCATATCTTCCAACGTAGACCTTGGATTATCAAAATTCTTTCACCATTTTTAAATTGAACTTCAAATCTTGATTTTGAAAGTGGGTTGACTTTTTCCGTAGTTGACTTTTCAAGGTTGACTTTTTTGGGGTTGACTTTTTTCGAGTTTGACTTTTTATGCTCGCCCTCTAAAACTAAGTCTCGGAGTACCACCTGCAGGATGAAAAAAATCTTTTTACATTCTAAAACATCAATTTAGGAAGAAAACATACCTGTTTCAGTGGTCCGGACAATATTAGGTGTCTACAGTTGCCCCTCTTTAGCTATTACTGAGAATCAGGAATCAGGCAAAGATAAATAAAAACTAATTTTGTCCATTTAGTGAAATCACATGTGAATGAAAGGGAAAGGGGTTTTCCTTTTTCATCTTTTTTTTTTTTTTTTGAAAAAACTCTAAATTGAAGATTTTGTCCTTAAATTGAATTCCTTGACTAATCAAGGCTCGACCCGTCTTAAGGAAACGGGTTCGATTTTCAAAAGAAAAAATTGTGCCCGAAGGTTTAAAGAATAATGCCCGAAGGTCTTTAAAATGGTGTCCGAAGGTCTTTAAAACTGGTGCTCGAAGGTCTTTAAAACTGGTGCCCGAAGGTTTTTAAAAATGGTGCCCGAAGGTCTTTAAAATGGTGCCCGAAGGTCTTTAAAATTGGTGCCCGAAGGTCTTTAAAAAGGGTGCCCGAAGGTCTTTAAAAAAGTGCCCGAAGGTCTTTAAAAAGGTGCCCGAAGGTCTTTAAAAAGGGTGCCCGAAGGTCTTTAAAATGGTGCCTGAAGGTCTTTAAAAAGGTGCCCGAAGGTCTTTAAAATGGTGCCCGAAGGTCTTTAAAATGGTGCCCAAAGGTCTTTAAAATGGTGCCCGGAGGCCTTACCCGTGATTAAAATACCTTGACGACGGTCTCAAGGCTCGACTCATTTGATAAAACAGAATGAATTCGATTAAAAACAAAAAGAAATACCTCGACGGAGGTCTCAAGGCTCGACTCATTTGATAAAACAGAATGAATTCGATTTAAAACAAAAGGAAATACTAAGAATGATTCTGGGTTTGGTTCATTTGGAAAAAATAAATTTATCTTGAAAATGAAAGGGACATATCTCGATGGCGGTCTCGTGGCTCAACTTATTTGAGAAGCAAAACGAGTTTGATTTGGAAAGGAAACATATCTCGACGGTGATCTCGGGGCTTGACTCGTTTGAAAAACAAAACGAGCTCACTTTGGGGAAGTCCAAGTTTTCCTGATTTCTGCAATGTTAGCTAAATGCAATGATGAGAATGACATGCTTTGCAAATGCTTGTATGTTTCCTACGAATGAATGCAATCAAATGATTGTGTCGTGATTTCTAATCCATGGTTTCTTTGAGGTTCATAGACTATCCGACTTCATGACGGAATCTTCAATTGTTCACTGATGCCCCAGTTTCTGACTTCACTGAAATTCACAAATTTCTGACTTCATGACAGAGTTTCCACCATGTTCACTGTTTTCTTTTCTTGGTGAACTTTCCAAACCTTTCCCGAGATTTAAATCTATTCCTTAGTAATACTTTGAAATCCTTTTATTTAAGATTTTTTATTTCTAATCATCATTCAATTTAATAACAACCATAATGCATCTCAAAAATGTATGAAAGAAAATATGAATCAAGCAAGAATTGTCATGAAAAGGGTAACAAGAATTTATTGCAAGAAATATTTTAAAATAGTAAAAATAAATATCAAGGATATAAGAAATAAATGTAAGGTTATAGGTTGTAGATGCCCCGGATGCGGAATATCTTGGACCCCTCCCTTTTCAAACCATCTGGTGTTTCTCTTGAACGAGCAATTTACTTGGGTAACCTCTTAGCTTCCGTAGTTACGCCAGACTGATTTGTTCCCCTTTTCTCTGATTGTCAGATACTTTCTTCCCCTTTACACGGAGCATTGATTTGAACTTTTAATCAGTACCTGAGCCGCCCTTTGCGGGTTTTCAACTCAAGTGTCCTCCATTCGGTATTAAGTTGCCCTTTTGGGGTTTTCGACTTAAACCTCTCCTTTTACATTTTTTTTTCATTTCCATTTTTTTGTTTGTATTATACAATGCATTTGAGAATTCTAAATGTTTCCAAGATAAAAATGTCAATTCAAAAGATGGGATGAATTTTGAGATTAACTTTTCAAATTAAATATCCATGCTTTATCAAAATGGGCTTTTAAAGCACATAATGTAGGCCAAAGTTTAGGTTCAGAAGGAAAGGATAAAATAGGCCCAAAATGTGTTTAATGGTTATTGGATCAAGGATCATTTGCTGAGGAGAATTCATTCTTGAAACATTTGTCCCTTTTTGGACTTTCTTTTTTTTTTTTTTTTGCTTTGTTGGCTTTCATTTGCCACATTTTTCGATGGCTTTCTTCTTGCCATGATTTTTTGATTATTTTTCCTCGCATTTGCCCTCCAATATAGAGGGTGATCCTCGATCAAGGTTTAAAGAAAGAAATAATTCCTAAGGCTCAAAGGGGTGACTAAGGGTAATTTCATCATATCAAGCATGAATATTTTCTTTGAAAAGCAATTCTCAGGGGAGATAGATATATAGAATTTCTATTTTTACACTTAGAATCATTTGAATTTCCATGTGCACAGCAGCACACTTTTTTTTTTCAAGCATAATATTTCTTCAGTTCATCAGCATTCACGAGATTTCTGAAATCCTCCCCGTCCATTCTAGTTAAAATCAATGCTCCCCAGAAAAAGCTCCTTTTACCACATAGAGGTCCTTCCCAATTCGGAGCCCATTTTCCTCTCGGGTCCTTCACTATAGGGAGAATTTTCCTCAGTACTAACTCCCCCTTTCGGAACTGTCTAGGACAAACTTTCTTGTTATGGGCTCGAATCATCATTTTCTGATACAACTGCCCGTACAAATTGCTTTCAACCTTTTCTCCTCGTTGAGATTTAACTGTTCATAACGAGCTCTAACCCATTCTGCTTCCTTTAGGCCAACTTCCATCAAAACCCGAAGTGAAGGGATCTCAACTTCAATAGGTAGCACTGCTTCCATTCTGTATACCAAAAAAAACGGTGTTGCCCCTGTAGATGTGCGGACCGAAGTACGATATGCATGTAGAGCGAAAGGCAAGATCTCATGCCAATCTTTGTACACATTGGTCATCTTCTCAACAATCTTCTTGATGTTCTTATTAGCTGCTTCTACTGCGCCATTCATCTTCGGACGGTAAGGTGCCGAATTATGATGTGTGATCTTGAATTGAGTACAAACTTCTTTCATCATCTTATTGTTCAAATTGAGAGCATTATCCAAAATAATTCTTGCTGGCAACCCGTAACGGCATATGATTTCCTTCTTAACGAATCTGCATACCACCGACTTTGTTACATTCGCATAGGATGCAGCTTTTACCCACTTTGTGAAATAGTCTATGGCCACCAAGATGAAACAATGCCCATTTGAAGCTTTCGGGGTAATAGGCCCGATCATATCCATTCCCCACATTGAAAAAGGCCATGGTGCAGTCATGACATGTAATGGAGATGGCGACACATGAATCTTATCTGCATATATCTGGCATTTATGGCACTTTCGGGAACAACTGATATAATCTTCTTCCATTGTCAACAAATAGTACCCTGCCCTCATAATCTGTTTAGCAAGCATGTGACCTTTAGCATGAGTGCCACATATCCCTTCATGGACTTCTTCTATAATTCTCCGAGCTTCAGCAGATCTGACACATCTCAACAAGACTTGGTCTTTTCCTTTCTTGTAGAGAATCTCACTGTCTAACACAAAACCCATTACTAGCCTTCTCAGAGTCCTCTTGTCATTCTCTGTTGCTTGTTCTGGATACTGTTGACTCTTGATGTACTACAAAATGTCGTTATACCAAGGAAGGCCATCTGCTTCTTCTTCAATACTTAGACAGTGGGCAGGAGACTCATATATACTCATTTTTATTGGCACGACTTCAGCCCCTTCATTCACTTTAAACATTGATGACAAAGTAGCTAGAGCATCTGCCATTCGGTTTTCTTCTTGAGGAAAGTAATTTAAATTCACTTCTTCAAATTCCTCCAATAAACTCAGTATGAGTTCTCCGTATTGGATTAGCTTTGTATCTCAGGTTTCCAATTCTCCTCGTAGCTGGTAAATCACTAAAGCTGAGTCTCTGAAAACTTCCAATACTTTGATCTTTCTGTCCACTGCAGCACGAAGGCCCATAGTACATGCTTCATACTCGGCAGTATTGTTTGTACAATCAAAATCCAACCTAGCAGTGAAAGGATAATAATCTTCTTCTGGGGATATAAGCACTGCACCGTTTCCATGCCCCATGGCATTAGATACGCCATCAAAGTACATTTTCCATACTTTCTTTTTTAGGGGAATCTTATCTGCTTGCGACACATACATCAAATCTTCATCCGGGAAGTCAAAGTCCAACGGCACATAATCTTCCACTGCCCAACTTGCTAAGAATTCAGCTACTGCACTACCCTTGATAGCTTTTTGACTTACATATACAATGTCGTACTCTGACAATAAAACCTGCCATCTTGCCATCCTCCCTGGCAAAAAAGGTGCTTCCAACATGTATTTGACTGGATCCAGCTTGGCAATCAACCACGTTGTGTGGTACAACATGTACTGTCTGAGTCTTCGAGCAGTCCAAGCTAAGGCACAACACAACTTTTCTACCGACGAATATTTCAACTCATATTCTGTGAACTTCTTGCTGAGGTAGTAAACTGTCTGTTCTTTCTTTCCAGTTTCATCAAGCTGCCCCAAAACACAACCCATGGATTTCTCAAATACTGATAAATACAGTATCATTGATTTATCCGGAACAGGTGGCATTAGTACTGGTGGGTTGGATAGATAATGTTTAACCTTTTCAAATGCAATCTAACAACCTTCATCCTATTCTCCTGGATCACGTTTTCGAAGTAACTTAAATATTGGATCACACTTGTCGGTTAACTGAGTAATAAACCGAGCAATGTAATTCAATCTCCCCAGAAAGCCTCTTACTTCCTTTTGAGTATGAGGTGGTGGCAAATTCTGAATAGCCTTCACTTTATCCGGGTCAATCTCAATTCCTCTTTTGCTGACAACGAAACCCAATAATTTCTCCGAGGTGACTCCAAAAGTGCATTTTGCCGGATTTAACTTGAGTCTAAACTTACTTAATCGTTCAAAGAGCTTTTTAAGATTCGCAATATGTTCCTCTTCTCCTTGTGACTTTGCAATCATATCATCAACATAGACCTCAATTCCCTTATGCATCATATCATGAAACAAAGTCACCATGGCTCTTTGGTATGTTGCCGCGGCATTCTTCAACCCAAATGGCATTACCTTGTAGCAGAAGGTTCCCCATATTATAACAAATATGATTTTCTCCATATCTTTCGGTTCCATCTTGATCTGATTGTATCCTGAGAATCCATCCATGAAAGAAAATAAAGAACTCTTTGCTGTATTATCCACCAGAGTATCAATATGGGGCAAAGGGAAATTATCTTTAGGGCTGGGTTTGTTCAAATCTCGGTAATCAACGCACATCCACACCTTGCCATCTTTTCTTTGGTACTGGAACAACATTTGCCACCCATTCTGGATATTTTGCCACCTCTAAGAATCTAGCATCAAATTGCTTCTTCACCTCCTCTTTTATCTTTAACAGCATGTCTGGCCTCATTCTTCTCAACTTTTACTGAATCGGCTTGCATTCTGACCTTAAAGGGAGCATATGAACCACAATATCCGGATCCAACCCTGGCATGTCTTGGTAAGACTATGCAAATACAACCACATACTCCTGGAGCAAGGCTATCAATTCACCCTTTATTGATGATGACAATGAACTTCAGATTTTGACTTTCTTTATCTCTTCACCATCTCCCAGATTTATCGTTTCCAATAATTTCTTATGAGGAAGTACTTGTTTCTCCTCTTGTTCTATTTTCCTTAATAGATTCGGAGGTAGATCATAATCCTCAGTATCTTCGTTAGCCTTCAAAATCACCCAATGCAAATGGGTCTTTCAAAATCAATTTCAGAATTGCTGACAGGAAAGTCCTTATATTCCGCATCCGCACACCTGTAAATAGGTGGAGAAGAAACAATATAGAAAAATATATAATGAAGACAAAATAAATAACAAAAATGAAAGAATATGGACACATTAATATGGATAAAATGCATTGTGCTTGTTTTTATTGAATGAAAGTGTTTAAACAAAAAGCCCATTACAGAAAAAACTCTTAATATCTCTGGGTAAAGATAATTAAGATTGCTTTTTTAAAAGTATTACATTGGAATAGACTTGAAAAATATGGGCAACTCAGTCGCACTCCAATTGGTTAGTCTATATCCTGGTGGACATGGTCGCACCATCGAGTTCGCACTGTCACTTTCCATCCCTTTTTTCCCGATCATGCAAATCACCATATCCTGAATCTGCCCCCCTTTATTCACATAGAATTTTTCAAAAGCTTGCTCGATCATCACAAGTACATCCTCTGAACTTTTTTGGGAAAGTTATGAAGGATTGGTGGGAAAGTCATGGGTTCCTATTCAATATCCATACCCGTGAGACGGGCCATTCTTCTTTGCCTATTCCTTTCAACCTGTTTCCTCTTCTCATGGGCCTTCGGAAGATATCCTAAGTCAAACCGATTTTTCTTTCCCACTGCTTCGACTGCTCGAGCCATTCCTTGAAGATATTTTCCCAAACCTTTTCCAGCCATGCAACATTTTCCCACTGTGGTTCTTACTCCTAACCTTGTGTTCTTGGACAACCTTGGTTTTGGAATTTTTCGTCCTTCAGCGACGAAAACTGCATTTACGAATTCCAAAGACCGAAAAAAACATTCTACGACATCTTCATTGGGCTTGACATAAGGAGATTCAGTAGATGCGGAGGCTATTATGTCTTTTTCTCCTGATACAGTGATCAAACGGCCTTCCATCACAAATTTCAGCTTTTGGTGGAGAGACGAGGGTACAGCCCCAGCTAAATGTATCCATGGCCTTTCCAACAAGCAATTATAAGACGGATTAATATCCATGACCTAGAAGTTCACCGTATAAGTGCATGGGCCTATCTCTAGAGAAACCTCAATAGTTCCCATAACCTCTCTCCTTGTACCATCGAAAGCCCTGACTACTGTGCAACTCGGTATCATATAAGATATATCCACTGGCAACTTGGATAGGGTTGCTAAGGGCATCACATTTAATGAAGAACCATTGTCCAGAAGGACCCTTGGTAATATGTGCCCCTTACAAGTGGTAGTTATATGGAGAGCTTTTGTTGACCCAATACCATTGGGTGGTATCTCCTCATAGCTGAAAAATATATGGTCGTCCGCTGCGATGTTTCCCACCAGCCTGTCCAACTTTTCTGCTGATATGTTGTTAGCAACGTATGCCTGATTCAACACTCTTAACAGGACATTTCTGTGTGGCTCTGAATTCAAAAGCAAGGATAAGATTGAAATTCTAGCTGGTTGACGTTGCAGTTGTTCAACCACGCTATACTCAATGTGCTTTATAAATTTTAAGAACTCACAGGCTTCCTTCTCACATACCGGTTCTTTTATTCTGTTAACCGGGGCTGATCCTCTTTCTATTTCTTTTGACAAATCCATCTCAATATGGATTGGCTCCCTTTGTCTACTTCTCTATCTTTCCCTGTTAACCCCTATTCAGCAGCCTCGGGAGCATAACACCTTCCGTTTTGGGTTAAATGCCCCACGCCTGTGATATCTGCTGACTCGAAGATCCAGGCATAACCATGCTGCAGTCGTATTTCCATGGTGCAGCCTTGTTTTCCTTGTATGAAAAAGAAACAAGCAAATCAATGATTAACTTAAGTGCACTTTCCTCAACGACTGGCATAACTTTCTCCTCCGGTTCATCATAATAGATGATCAAGGGTCTCCCTATCCCGTAGCCAGCTGCGTTCTCAATAACTTCTATTTCCTCCTCTGTCTCTTCGTAGAACTGGGCTTCCCCATTATCTATCATCCTTTTGACTTTAACCAGAAAGTCTCCGCAGTCTTGTATGACATGACCTCCATGCTTATGGAACGGGCACCAACTCTGCACCCTTTTTGCAACCATTTTCAGACTGTCTGCATCTTCCACCATTCCTGTCTTGACCATCTCAACCCATACTATCAACATCGGAGTCTTGACTTCCCTGACGTCCCTTTTTAACCTTCTGACTTCCCCTGTCAATATTACATTTACCCGATTCCCAGCATGATCGGGCAATGGGTTTCCCGCTACATTCGGCCCATTCTTTGCCCCAAACTTCACGACTCCGGCATTGATCAGGCTTTGTACTTTCTTTTTAAAGGCCAGATAATCTTCAATTGAATGTCCTTGAATTCCTACGTGGTATGCGCAGTTAGTGTTTGCATTGTACGACCTTGGATATGGAGGTGTCAGAGGTTTGAGGTATACAGGTGCAACAAGTTGTCCCTGCAATAGTTTAAGATATAGCTCACCATAGGTAGTAGGAATCGGATCAAATTGGGGTTTTTGATCGTTCCTTGGTGAACGTTGGTCATTGCGCGCGGGACCTTGAGTGTTTGGGACAGTATTTCGAGGAAGGGTTATTTGAGGGGATATACCAGTTGGGAATGGCTGTTGTGGTATATTGGTATAGGGGAATGGATTTTGGGTAAGGTGGTTCACATTGGGGTACTATGGATTATACCCCGGGTATGGTGTATAAAGTGTCGGAGGTGCATAAGATGTGGTAGGAGTATAAGGCCTTGGTGGTGTGTATGGTGTAGGAGGTTGATAACTCGTATAATTATATAGTTTTTAGTTATGTTTTATTATTGTTTTGTGTCAAATACGAGTTATTATTGTTTAGTCTAATTGTGTTTATGATCTTTTATATTTTTATGTAATTTGGTGTTTTTCACAAGTTTCTTTGAGTGATTTCAGATTACTAGTATTAAGGGCAAATCCAGTTCAGTTCCAGTTCCGACACCTTTTGCCATATCAGCTATATCTTGAGTTTCACTGAAGCAATAAGGCTGAACTTTGTATCCCTGCAAAGCTAAGAGGCATATCTATCTTTTTCATGTTTTACACTTCTTGAAACGGAGTCGTTTTCCCTAGCGAAATCGACCATCAAGTTGGCTGATGTGCAATGACGTCTGTTCTGCACCGTTTTGGTATTTTGACCATATCTTCCGATCCACGTGCGCAAATGATCTGATTCCAACGGCTATGGATCCATAACTGATAGGGGTATATTTTTCTAGAAGACCATTTTATCAGATCGAGCCTCCAACATTGACAAAATCGACCATCAAGCTGGCTGATCAGAATTGTCATACAATATGACGAAAATTGTTAGAAAAATGCACCCACCTATTATACCTACCTTTGAAATTTGTAAAGCTTGTCTCTTGTCATTTAGCCCTCCAAAATGTGTATAAATAGAGGGCCTTGGATGAGTATTGGGATACATTGATACATTGGTAGGATAGCCATTGTAATAAAATTCTCTAAGTTTTCTTTTTCTTTCCTTTCTCTAGTTTTCTTTTTCTTCTTACATTTCTTTTCATTCTTTTCATTTTTAGTATGTGTTGCTAATCATATTGTTGAGGTGATGAGGTGAAGCTCTTGGTAAATGCTAAGGTTAGTCTCTTAAACATGAGCTAAAATGAATCATCATTTATAAACACTAGTATATATAATATTTTCTTTTGGTTTAAAATCATACTTGCAAAGTAGAGATCTTGATTCATTATTGACAATGAAAATGGCACAGTAAATGCTTGGTTTCATAACCTTGATTTGTTGTAGACATATACCTTGGCATAAGGAATGCTTGGACTCTTTTTATGAGTTTTGAGGACACCAAATGAACATAATATCATATGCTATGGACGTTGGACTGAATTGCTAAACCTTCCGATTGGAACCTCCCTTATGTGTGGATTTCAATTGTGTAATAAAACAAGATTAATCTTAGCATAACACCAAGAGTGGATTCTCTAACCTCAACATCCTTTTTTATTGTTTTTTATATCTTGTTTAATTGTTTTTATGTTATTTTGTTTATTTTGTTCTCTAATATCTTGTTTATCTTATTTTGTTGTTGATTCCCTAATATCTTGTTTACTTTCTTTGTCTTATATATTTATAAACTTATACTTATTAATACGCTTCCCTGTGGTTCGACCTCGGACACCCGAGAATTTATTACTTGAACATAACCTGCACTTGGGTTTACAACTCTTAATTGAGTTTCCATCAAGTTTTTGGCGCCGTTGCCGGGGAAGCAATACTAAGTATATAAGTTTATAAGTATATTTATTTTTATTGGCTGGTTATACCGCCTAATTTTGTATACATTTGTTTTTATTGGCTGGTTATACCGCCTAATTTAGTATATTTATTTTGTTTGGCTGGTTATACCGCCTAATTTTGTTTATTAACTTTGTTTTATGCTTGTTTGGCGACGTGATTTTAGATCTCGTCGTTTAGTTAGATTTTATTGTGAAACTTTTTCAGGTAATCTTTCTAATACAACTCCTACCATGGCTGACAATGAAAGTGTTCATGCTGAAGATGAGAACAGACAAGTACGCACCATGCGTGACTACTTGCAACCAACTCGAAGCTCATCACCCTCTTGTTTTATTTTTCCTCTCAATGCAAACAACTTTCGTTTTAAACCAGGTATGATAGCTTTGCTTCCAAATTTCCATGGGTTAGAATCGGAAAGTGCTTACTCGTTTCTAAAAGACTTCGAAGATGTATGTGTCACCTTTAATGACCAACAATGTACAAATGAAATTGTCAAGCTAAAATTATTTCCTTTTTCTTTAAAAGATAAAGCAAAAATTTGGCTTCATAATTTAAAACCAAGGTCAATTGGCACATGGCAAGAATTACAAACTGAGTTTCTAAAGAAATTTTTCCCAGCACATAAAACTACTGCTTTGAAAAGACAGATTCAAAATTTCAATCAAAATCAAAATGAAGCATTTTTTCAGTGCTGGGAGCGTTTTAAAGATTTGTTAAGTTCTTGTCCACATCATGGTTTTGAAAAATGGCGTCTTATTAGTTTCTTTTATGAAAGTTTAACTCCCGAAACTAAACAATTTGTTGAAACAATGTGTAACGGTGAGTTTCTAGAAAAAGAACCTGAAGAAGCCTTTGACTACTTAGACCATTTGGCAGATAACTCTCAAGCCTGGCACACAGATAATTCCTCTGAAAGTTCCAATAGATCTAATGTTGTTTCTAACAGAGGAAAATATCATTTTAGTCAAGAAGATGAGATAAAAGCTAAAGTAGCTAATTTGGCTAGAAAGATTGAAGCCATGGAACTTAGAGAAGTAAAAGAAGTCAAAACGGTTAAAAATGAAGAAAGTTGTGGAATTTGTGAAATCATGGGACACCCCACTTCTGAATGTCCAAACATTCCCATTCTTAAAGAAGCGTTGCATGATCAAGTAAATTCCATAAACACATTTAAAAAGCCTTTTCCTTCTCCTTACTCTGAAACGTATAACCCTGAATGGAGAAATCATCCCAACTTCAGTTGGCGGAATAATAATCATGTTCAGGTACCACAATCTCAAAAGCCGGGCAACACTTTTTCCTATCAACCTTCACGTGTACAAACCTTGGAAGAGACATTGCAAGCATTCATGCAAACACAAGCAAATGTGAATAGCCGGACTTCACAGGACATCAATGAGATCAAAAACACCTTGTCCACATTGACAGCTTCATTACGCACTCAAGAAAAAGGTAAGTTTCCTGCTCAACCTCAGCCTAACCCTTCTACTCAATGTCTTGTTTCTTGCTCCAATGAAACTCAACAGGAAAATGCCAGTTCTATCACAACTCTTCGAAGTGGAAAGGCAATTGACAAAAACATTCCATCAAAAGACCAAGATCCTCTTTCCCCTCCGAAAAGTAATGGTAAGGATGATGGTAAGTCTGAACTTCTTGAAAATTTGGACAAAGAAAAAGGTATGCATCCTGCTCCTTTTCCTCAAAGGTTGCAAACAATAAAGAATTTGAATCAAAATGCAGAAATTTATGAACTTTTCAAACAAGTTAAGATTAACATTCCTTTATTGGATGCAATCAAACAAGTTCCATCTTATGCTAAATTTTTGAAGGACATGTGCACAGTTAAAAGGAAACATAATGTACAAAAGAAAGCATTTTTGACGGAAAGTGTGAGCTCAATCATTCAGCACCTTACTCCACCAAAATTCAAAGATCCTGGATGTCCAACAATCTCATGCATCATTGGAAACACTAGAATAGAACGTGCATTGCTTGATCTTGGTGCTAGTGTTAATCTTTTGCCTTTTTCTGTTTATCAACAGTTAGGTTTAGGTGAACTCAAGGAAACACCTGTTACACTTCAACTAGCTGATCGTTCTGTAAAAATTCCTCGAGGGATAGTTGAAGATGTTTTGGTTCAAATTGATAATTTTTACTTCCCTGTTGATTTTATTGTTTTGGACACACATCCTGTTTCAAATCCAAATGTTCAAATTCCTGTTATATTAGGCCGTCCATTTCTTGCAACTTCTAATGCTCTGATAAATTGCAGGAATGGTATGTTGAACATTTCTTTTGGAAATATGACTTTAGAATTAAATGTGTTCAACATTTGCAAGCAACCTGGTGATAATTCAGAAGTACATGAAGTGGATTTCATTGAAGAACTTGTTCATGAACATCTCACCACTACCACATTCCATGATCCTTTAGAAGCTTATTTAATTGAATATGAGTTTGATAATGCTTCAGAAATTTCACACACTGATTCTTTGTTAAAATCTTTTCAGGATAACCATTGTTGGAAACAAAAGTTTGAGGAACTTCCATCACTTACAAATGTCACTGTACCATCAACTATTGAACCACCCAAGCTGGAGTTAAAACCATTGCCATCCGAGCTAAAATATTCCTTTTTGGGTGAGAGTGAAACTTTTCCAGTCATAATTTCTTCACATCTTGATGAACTACAAGAAGGTAAGTTGTTACAACTTTTGAAGATGCACAAAAATGCATTAGGATGGACCTTAGCTGACATAAAGGGAATAAGCCCATTAATCTGCACACATAATATTTATTTAGAGGAAAATGCTAAACCCTCTAGACAAATGCAACGAAGGCTTAATCCTAATATGAAAGAAGTAGTGAGAAATGAAGTCATTAAACTTCTAGATAATGGAATCATTTATCCTATCTCTGATAGCAAATGGGTAAGTCCTACTCAAGTCGTACCTAAGAAATCTGGAGTTACTGTAGTTAAAAATGAAAACAATGAATTAATTCCAGCTAGGACTGTTACTGGTTGGCGCATGTGCATTGACTATAGGAAACTTAACTCAGTGACGAGGAAAGATCATTTCCCTTTGCCTTTCATGGATCAAATCTTAGAAAGAGTTGCAGGGCATGAGTTTTATTGTTTTCTAGATGGATATTCTGGGTATAATCAAATTGCCATTGCACTTGAGGACCAAGAGAAAACCACTTTTACATGTCCTTTTGGTACTTTTGCATATCGTAGAATGCCATTTGGATTATGTAACGCCCCTGCCACATTTCAAAGATGCATGCTTAGCATTTTTAGTGACATGATTGAACGTAATCTTGAGATTTTCATGGATGATTTTTCTGTTTCTGGTGATTCATTTGATGATTGCTTAGCCAATTTGAAAAATGTATTGATTAGGTGTGAAGAAAAAAATCTTGTTCTTAATTGGGAAAAATGTCATTTCATGGTCACTAAAGGTATTGTACTAGGTCACATTGTTTCTGCAAAAGGGATTGAGGTAGACAAGTCAAAACTTGAATTGATTGCTAATCTACCCACACCAAAGACAGTAAAGGACATTAGGTCATTCTTGGGACATGCAGGTTTTTATAGAAGATTCATAAAAGATTTTAGCACGATATCTAAACCTCTATGTAATCTTTTAATGAAAGACACTGCATTTGAATGGACTAAAGATTGTGAAGATGCTTTTGAAAAACTCAAAAATATGCTCACTACTGCTCCTATTATGAGATCTCCTGATTGGTCTTTACCATTTGAAATAATGTGTGATGCTAGTGACTATGCTGTTGGTGCTGTGTTAGGACAAAGGAAAGATAATAAACCACATGTAATTTACTATGCAAGTAAAACTTCAAATAGAGCCCAAATGAATTATTCCACTACAGAAAAGGAATTACTTGCAGTTGTTTTTGCATTGGATAAATTCAGATCTTACCTTGTTGGATCATCAATTGTTGTCTTTAGTGATCATGCAGCTTTAAAATATCTTCTCTCTAAGAAGGATGCAAAACCTAGGTTGCTGAGGTGGATCCTTTTGCTGCAAGAATTTGACATCACCATTCGAGATAAAAAAGGAGTAGAAAATGTGGTGGCTGATCATTTATCAAGACTTGTTTGTGATGAATCTTTTGGAACCTCACCAATAAATGATACTTTTCCTGATGAACAACTTCTAATTGTCTCCACGACACCTTGGTTTGCTGACATTGCTAATTTTCTTGCTACAGGAAAAATTCCTTCTCAATGGAGCACCCAAGATAAAAGGAAGTTTCTGAATGAGGTAAAGAAGTTCTATTGGGATGACCCTTACTTGTTCAAATATTGTCCTGATCAGATTTTTCGAAGATGCATTCCCGACAATGAGGTAAGTAGTGTAATTAAGTTTTGTCATTCCGAGGCATGTGGTGGTCATTTTTCATCAAAGAAAACTGCTGCAAAAATTTTACAGTGTGGATTTTACTGGCCAACTTTGTTCAAAGATGCACATAATTTTTGCAAGTCATGTGAAAGTTGTCAAAAATTAGGTTCCATTTCGAAAAGAAACATGATGCCTTTGAACCCAATTCTTGTAATTGAAATTTTTGACTGTTGGGGTATTGATTTCATGGGACCATTTCCACCATCTTTTGGTTTCTTATACATTTTAGTTGCAATAGATTATGTTTCAAAGTGGATAGAGGCAATTCCATGTCGAAATAATGATCACAAAACAGTGATTAAATTTTTAAAAGAAAATATTTTGAGTCGATTTGGAATTCCTCGATCTATCATAAGCGATGGGGGAACACATTTTTGCAACAAGGTTTTTGAAACATTAATGAAGAAATATGCCATTACACACAAAGTTGCAACCCCTTATCACCCGCAGACAAATGGACAGGTAGAATTAGCAAATAGGGAGATTAAACAAATTTTGGAAAAGACAGTTAATCCAAATCGCAAAGATTGGTCTCTTAGACTTAACGATGCATTATGGGCCTATCGAACAGCTTTTAAAACAGCATTGGGCATGTCTCCTTATAGGCTAGTTTATGGAAAACCTTGTCATTTACCTGTGGAACTTGAGCATAAAGCATATTGGGCCATTAAAATGTTCAACTCAAACCTTGATGACGCTTCTAATTTACGAAAATTACAAATAAATGAACTTGAGGAACTCAGAAATGATGCATATGAGAATTCTAAAATTCATAAAGAAAGAACTAAAGCCTTTCATGACAAGTTAATTTCAAGAAAAACATTTAATGTTGGGCAAAAAGTTCTACTTTATAATTCTAGACTTCACATATTTCCTGGTAAGTTGAGATCAAGATGGACTGGCCCATTTGTGGTTAAGCATGTGTATCATTATGGAGCAGTTGACATTGAGAATCCTCAAAATGGTAACGTATTCAAGGTAAATGGACAAAGACTCAAACTCTTTTTGGAAAATCATGTTACTCAAGAAGAGGTTGTTTTTCTTTCTGATCCTTGTTTTGAAAATAACTAGATGTAAATATAATTTTTTTTTTTTACCCCGGTTAAATGGCGGATAACGGTACTCCGTGATTATTTAAGTCGGTTCCATCAGCTACCCACAAAACTGATATTGTAAATAAATTTCTCTTTCATTTTATTTTATTTCATTTTTTTTTCAGGATGGATGATATTCTCAAAAGATTGCAGAAACGATTTCCTCCTTTTCCTCGGAATATTTTACTGAAGCTTTACCAAGTTCGATTAGAAAGATTAAGAATGCTTATGAACAAAGGGATTCCTGAAGACATACGTTGGATAATTGAAGCCAAGGTACGTGAAGATGAATATCTTCCTGTTTTGCATTTACCAGGTACAGGTAGAAGCACTTATGCAAAGAAGCGACGAGCAAAGCGCATGAGTTCAAATTGCCACAAGTGTGCACGATGGACGTGTAACGGTAAATGTCGTTCTATTGGGATTCCGTCCTCTAATCGAGATGATAAAATTGAATTCATTAAGGATGGACTGAGTAAGGAGAATTTGGGTAATATCCAACTTTCTCTTGAGACGCATCCTAGTGGAGATGTACAAAGAGAAATTCTTGATTTATGGCCGCAATTCCAAAGGGAATGGCAACATCTTGGGAATCTGATGATAAAAGACCCTGTTTGCCAGCTTGTAAGAAAACTGGATGGGAAGCATATCCTCGACTCATAGAAGGCGTTTAAGCCGTTTCTGGACGTAAAACCAGAGGAAGATGCCAAATACACTTTCGGCGACATTATTACTTTTGACTTTTACGGTTGATTTTTCTTCTCTTTTTGATTTTCTTCCTGAAATCATGCAAAAATCTTTTGTTAGGTTAACATTTTCTTCTGACAGGTCAAATACACTTTCGGCGACATTATTACTCTTGTCTGATTCATTACTCAGTCCTCTATATATTACACCATGTACTCATTCTCTTTCAGGCACTCGAAAAAGAAAAAAAATGGAAAGCACTTCGTCCCAGCGCATTAAAAAAATTTGTGTCTTTGGAGGTGCTTATCCAGGGAAAAATAACATATTCGCTGATGAAGCCATAAGAGTTGGAGTAATACTTGCCCAACAAAAGATCCAGTTGA
This sequence comes from Fremontodendron californicum, assembly GCA_030761205.1. NCBI lineage: Eukaryota > Viridiplantae > Streptophyta > Magnoliopsida > Malvales > Malvaceae > Fremontodendron > Fremontodendron californicum. The sequence goes on along the minus strand of JAULJL010000006.1, from coordinate 16,638,535 downwards.
TTTATGGAGGCGGTAGTACGGGTTTAATGGGAGCAGTCGCTACAGCAGCACACGCCGGAGGAAGTCCAGTTCTAGGAATCGTGCCAAAACTATTCACAAATTTTTGTAGACCTACCGTGGGTAAAGAAATACAAGTCTGGAGTATCCCTGAACGGATGACAATCATGTACCATTCTGCCGATGCATTCATTGCCTTACCAGGAGGTCTGGGTACATTGGAAGAAATAGCTTGCGTGGCTTCTTGGTCATCTTTGGTCACAAATAAGAAACCCATTGGTTTGCTTAATATTAATGGTTATTTTAGTAATTTACTTTCATATTTAGATAATGCTGTGGATAATGGATTCATGTTTTCAGAGGCAAGGAGAACCATAATTTCTGCTACAACCATTGAAGATTTACTCAAAAAGCTACAAGCTTATGAGTGTTTATCTGCTACGGTTGTTTCGCAAACGCTCGGAAAAAGAAAAAGAGATATGGACGAGCAAGGAGTGGATTGCACTTTGTCTTTGTGACATTATCTAACATTTGGCTTGTTGTGTCTCAGTTATAATAAGTGGTTAGCAACCTCTGCAGGTAATATCTCCTAAATTCTACCTTTAAAATTTGACATTGGGGACAATGTCATATTTTAGTAGGGGGTAAGGGACATATTTTGCTAAAAAAAAAAAAAAATTGTTGTGTTTTAAGACATTTAGAAGTATTCATTCTGAACAAGGTCTGAGTAAGGGAGACTTGAGACATACCTTGTCAGTTTGATTTAATCTTCTTAATCAAAAAAAAAATAAAAAATAAAAAATAAAAAATAAAAAATAAAAAAAAAAAAAAGCATGTTTAGACTTAGTGTGTTTTTTTTTAGTTACTTTCAATACAATGATGAGATATGAATTGCATAAGTCTAAAACAGATTTATTAGTGAGAAGATTTTCATGAGAATTGAGCTTGATGTCAACCTTTTTATGAGCCAATGTTAATATGATATGTTGATTGAGAAAGAAGCATGTTTAGACTTAATCTGACTTGTATAATCATCTTTGTGAGTTTTTGAGCCTATAATGATTGATGCATTATACAAATCAATCTAATTTCTTTCTTGAGTGCTCTTATGATTACATGATTCTCTAGAACTTGCTTTAAACCGTTTGAGACTATATTGATACATGTGACAACATGAATATGATAGAGGCATTAGGATTATAACCAGAGCCAAACAGCCATCCATTATTAATGTTCTACGAGAACATCCCCACTAGTGAGCCAATTTGAGCCTACATTAAATATGATGTTTTATTGGTAACCACAACTTACACCTAGCCTAAATATGCTTATATCCTTACCCTTGTTCTAAAGATGAATTTTATATTTTGAGACATATTGCAAAAAAACAAGGGATATTTTTATTTGAAAATTTGGGTTAGAAACAAAAGATAAGTGTGGGGGAAAGAAAAGAAAAGAAAAAGTCAAGAGAAAAAGAAAGGGATCATTGTCAAATACATTCCCATATTAAAAAAAAAAAAAAAAAAAAAAAAAAAAAAAATCTTCTCTTGAACTTCTAGAAAAAGATGTTACAAAGTTGGTTAGAATGATGCAAAGGCTCAACATGAATATTTAGCCTATGTTATTATGTGCTTTATAAGAGTTTTGAGAAGTTTTATTTGTATGATCTTATTATGTCTCTAAAATCTATGAACTCTTTGGAACCTTTGTGATATCTTTATCCTTTTGTTCTTTAACCACATTATAACCCTTTGGCCCCATTACAACCTTGAATAAAGACCTCTTGATTTATGAAGTTGTATGATCTAAATAGTGGAGAATAGGTGGACAAGCAAGCATATGGTAGAAGTGTTTTCATGAGATTGATTGAGTGTAAACACTTTACCACTACTTTAAAGAGTGAAAATCAAGAGAGTATCCCATGTGAGAAGTTGAGATTAAGTTTGAATATGCACTATTTTGATTGAAATATGTTATGTTAATATTGGCTTAACTCAAACTATTTACATTCAAGCAAGATTTTTTTGTGAATTTCTTTAAGCTATTGATTAGTTTTTAAGACTTGTCCAATGATTATCTCTAATTTATATTGGAAGGATTAGTTATAATTATTATTTTTAGTTTTTCTTATGTCTTCAATGTTTGTGGGTATCGTCCTAGTAAACCCTCACGAGACTAAACTCGTCCACTAGGGACACCTAGGGGTTTAAAGGCTTGTGTCACATGCTAAGTGCCACCGTGATTTCCTACGAAAATGGATTAGATTAGATTTTCTTATTTTATTGAGTCGTTGCTAGGGACTAGCAACAATCTAAGTATGGGGGTGTGATAACTCGTATAATTATATAGTTTTTAGTTATGTTTTATTATTGTTTTGTGTCAAATACGAGTTATTATTGTTTAGTCTAATTGTGTTTATGATCTTTTATATTTTTATGTAATTTGGTGTTTTTCACAAGTTTCTTTGAGTGATTTCAGATTACTAGTATTAAGGGCAAATCCAGTTCAGTTCCAGTTCTGACACCTTTTGCCATATCAGCTATATCTTGAGTTTCACTGAAGCAATAAGGCTGAACTTTGTATCCCTGCAAAGCTAAGAGGCATATCTATCTTTTTCATGTTTTACACTTCTTGAAACGGAGTCGTTTTCCCTAGCGAAATCGACCATCAAGTTGGCTGATGTGCAATGACGTCTGTTCTGCACCGTTTTGGTATTTTGACCATATCTTCCGATCCACGTGCGCAAATGATCTGATTCCAACGGCTATGGATCCATAACTGATAGGGGTATATTTTTCTAGAAGACCATTTTATCAGATCGAGCCTCCAACATTGACAAAATCGACCATCAAGCTGGCTGATCAGAATTGTCATACAATATGACGAAAATTGTTAGAAAAATGCACCCACCTATTATACCTACCTTTGAAATTTGTAAAGCTTGTCTCTTGTCATTTAGCCCTCCAAAATGTGTATAAATAGAGGGCCTTGGATGAGTATTGGGATACATTGATACATTGGTAGGATAGCCATTGTAATAAAATTCTCTAAGTTTTCTTTTTCTTTCCTTTCTCTAGTTTTCTTTTTCTTCTTACATTTCTTTTCATTCTTTTCATTTTTAGTATGTGTTGCTAATCATATTGTTGAGGTGATGAGGTGAAGCTCTTGGTAAATGCTAAGGTTAGTCTCTTAAACATGAGCTAAAATGAATCATCATTTATAAACACTAGTATAGATAATATTTTCTTTTGGTTTAAAATCATACTTGCAAAGTAGAGATCTTGATTCATTATTGACAATGAAAATGGCACAGTAAATGCTTGGTTTCATAACCTTGATTTGTTGTAGACATATACCTTGGCATAAGGAATGCTTGGACTCTTTTTATGAGTTTTGAGGACACCAAATGAACATAATATCATATGCTATGGACGTTGGACTGAATTGCTAAACCTTCCGATTGGAACCTCCCTTATGTGTGGATTTCAATTGTGTAATAAAACAAGATTAATCTTAGCATAACACCAAGAGTGGATTCTCTAACCTCAACATCCTTTTTTATTGTTTTTTATATCTTGTTTAATTGTTTTTATGTTATTTTGTTTATTTTGTTCTCTAATATCTTGTTTATCTTATTTTGTTGTTGATTCCCTAATATCTTGTTTACTTTCTTTGTCTTATATATTTATAAACTTATACTTATTAATACGCTTCCCTGTGGTTCGACCTCGGACACCCGAGAATTTATTACTTGAACATAACCTGCACTTGGGTTTACAACTCTTAATTGAGTTTCCATCAGAGGTGTATAAGGGTATTGATTGAAGCTTACTGCATGTGTCTCCTCCTTCTTCTTTGCAAGAAAAACTCTCTTCGGGGTAGCAGACTCACCCCCTTTCATCTTCCCGTTCCTAATAGCGGACTCTATCTTTCTCAAGATATCACCATATCTGCAAAGTCCTTTGTGGCGCTTCCCACCTATTTGTCATAATAAGGTGCTTTCAAGGTGTTGATGAAAAGCATTGTGGTTTCTTTGCTAGTTAAAAGGGGTTGCATTTGTGTGGCCAGATCCCTCCACCTCTGCGAGTATTCTTTGAAGCTCTCATTGGACCTCTTTTCCATATTCTGTAACGACAGCCTATCAGGTACCATGTTAGACACATGCTTATAATATTTCATGAAAGCCCTGGCTAAATCCGTCCATGAACGAATCTTGGTACGACTCAGCTGATTGTACCATCGGGTTGCTGACCCTATCATGCTATCTTGGAAACAATGGATAAGCAATTTCTCATTATCATCATGCCCCGTCATCCTTCTGCAATACATGGTCAGATGAGCTGATGGGTTGGTGGTCCCATTATACTTTTCAAAGTCTGGTACTTTGAACTTTGGAGGAATTACTAGATCGTGTACTAAGCTCATCTCTTTGGCATCCAGACTGCCAAATAACTCTGCCCCTTCAACAGCCCTTAACCTTTCTTCCAGCAGTTGATATTTTTTTGGGGATTCAGCAGTTTTGACCCTCTTCAATTCAGTCATTTTTGCCCTTTCCTTTTCTGTCATTTCTTCAAACTCTGGAACTTCGACATCAATTGGATCAACTCCGATATTACCCCTTTTTGGATCGAAATTTTGTGCTTTGACTGCTGGTTGGATGTAAATATAGGATGCTGCCCCAGTTGGAAGTTCATTTCCCACAGGTTTGGATGTTTGACCATTTTTCTGTACTACCTTTGGTCGGTCTCCTGGTTCACTACCCCCATTCCGGTAACCGAATTTTCTCCTAGCCACTTCTGCCTCATCATAGTACTCATCATCTCCCTGAGTTTGGTCATTTGCTCTCGGGACTCTTCTTGAGACTTAGTTAACTGTTCTTGCAGTTCTTTTTGAATCTTTTCCATCCTTTCAATTCTAGCAAGCTGATCATTCTCCATAGCTTTTGCCTAAGATCGAGTATTGTAAGGGTGTCGAAAGTCTGATTCTTTCTGAGTGCAACCAATTGTACCTTTAGTTTTAAAAACCATGGATTATAAATTATTGACACATTTCTTATTTTATTTTATAAAAATGAATAAATGAATGATTAAATATTAATGAATGAACAAATAAGTAAATGACTTAGTGTATGAACCTAAATGACTAATTATAAAGAATAAATGAATGGACAAATAAATAAATGACTAAGTGTATGAACAATTTATAAAAAATAAATGAATGAATGAACAAATAAAATATATAAAAGAAAGAACAAATGAATGATGAATGCATTAAAAAGTATTGGCCCCGGGATAATTCCAACCAAACGGTCTTTCATTGATTTCCTGGAACTAAATACATCAAAGAAAAGATCCCTGCATAAGACAATATGATAATCTGTCTCTCCTAAAAAACCTATTACAAAATACTGGTCCTATAGTAACTCCCTCGGATCTTGAACCTTTTTCACTATCCTCTTTTGACTGCCTTGCTCTTCCATCTGATCCCTACTTGTTCATGACCCTTTGAAATGTCAGTAGAAGCATCACCGTGTAAGCTTTCCCTAGCTTGTTTCTCCAGTTAATTTCCTCGGGCTTCCTCATGCTTTGCTTTTTCTGCCCAATAGTTCTTGTCCTTCTTGAGGTTTCTGATTTCTTGTTCCCATTCCCCAAAAGTTTTGAGAGTTCCCTCGAATTTGAGCTCGAAAAGGTACCTCTTGTTCTCCAAGTGTAATTCCTGAAGATTGCTTTTAGTATTATCCCGATCTCTCTTGATTTTTTCCTTTTCTCTTTCTCGGGCTGACTCTCTATTTTTCATATCCTCAAGCTCTTCTTGCAATCGGACAATTTCTTTGCTCATTTGGGCCTTTTCTTTTTCGAATTCTGCCCTTGCGATTTCTAACTCTGATGGCGCTTCCTTGGGCGGCGAACTCAAATGCTGAACTTCTTTCCCATCTGATGTCAACAACCTATCATTAACCCTCAATTCCCTCCATGTCAGGTAATCAGGTGTGACGATGTCAGCATATCTAGCTAGCTCCACTCGATGAGTTTCCTTCCATGCTACCACGATCTCACGTACCTTTCCCGAATATCCATCTTCTCCATAAGAAAATTCCAAATTACTAAGGTCATGGGTCATAAGAGTAAACTGACGGGATTCTGATTGTTTCAGTACCAGCAGTGGTGCATAGCTCACTCCTCCCCATACTCTCAATAATGGAACAGAAGCTTTATCTGCGCACTTGTACAATATCGGCATAGGAGCCATCCATGGTGCTCTCCAAATTATCATCTCAGCCCTGATATTCTGGAATATGTTTATCCATTGTTCCTCGGTCATATTTTCAAGCCAATCCCTCTTAAGAAATTCATCAATTGGTGCAAAAGATTTCCAGTATGAGCGAAGAGGGAAATTCTCCTGTTTACAAAAAATGGCTCTGAACCCATATGTAAAGAAGCTGTATACAACCTAGAAAACGCCATTTTCCTTCTCGTCTATAGAAATTCAGGGATCGGATTATTTCTACTATAATTGTCGGGGCTGGGTTTATCCTTTGCTCAAGCCTCTCAAAAACATCAAATATCGCCACATCCACATACCCTAATGTCTTCGGGAAGATAACTAAACCATAGATAGCCAAAGCAAAAATATTCCTAACTATTTCCTTACTCGGATGGCTATGGATTAAGGTCTGTAAAGTGTCCCATAATATACAGTAGCTTACCCCTTTTCGGACAACATGGCTTTCGACCTAATTTCTTTCCACTCCTAGAATTTTAAACACCTTTTTCTTGAAACCCGGCATCTTTGTTTCCTTCAAATAAATACGGTCGGGAATAACATTCTCAATATGCAGCAAGGTTGAATATTCCTCTATGGTTGGAGTCATATCCTCTCGATTGAAGGTAAAACACCGCTAAAAGGGATTCCAGAATCGCACCACAGCCCAGATCACCTCACCACTGACCTTAACCTGAGCTAACAGTGCTATGTCCCCATATGTCTGAGTGAAGGCTTCTTTTTCTGATATGTTCCACTGATTCCATATATCCATCAATTCCCGGAGATCATTTTTCTTGATAGTAAGATCAACTTCAGCTGACAATGTTGACACATATCCCATCTTCAAACAATCCCCATTATCCCGCTGACCTTTCTCGGACTGTTTCTTAACCTTTAAATGCTTCTCGACCACTGAGACACACTGACCCTCCATGAAAGCCCTTTTGGTTGAATAATATCCCGAGACCAATAACCTTCAAATGTGCAAAAATGATGACAAGAATGCAAAAAACAACAACAAAAAGAAAATGAATTAGTAACGGGAATAAATACGAATAATACAACAAAAAAAACATATAATTCAAAACAATAATTATCCCTGAGGATACCAATAAAATTTCGGCATTATAACATCTCTGGATGAAATATCAACACTTATTACGGGCATTGTGATGTACGTTCATCATTGTCCAATTTTCAAAAATTCCTCCATGTGTTCTTAACTTCGGGATATCTAATTGGAAATCTGGCATGGCTTCGCCTAGGTTTACTATATGAAGGTGAAGTAGTTCTAAAAGCCTCGAATTGTTCCTCACTATCGCCGGTGAAGGCTAACAAGGCACCCCGGTAAAAGCGAGTTCAATTCGTTAGAGTCTATTTCCCTAGCCCATGCGGATTGTTAATCACGAAGGCTTAGGTAATTTAATACTCCGGAAGTGTTTCACTAGCCATGCGGATTGTTAACCACAAAGGCTTAGTTACTTTGCTCCCACCTAAAAGGACGAAACCCGGGTATAGAATTCATGATATGCAAATGCACGTGTAGTGTGCGAGGAGAAATAACAAACCTTTCACCACCTATTCTACACCCTTTATTCTAAATGCCCAAACAAGATTAAATAACATAAACCATCAATTAATCAATAAATGAATATATGCACCAAAATAACCAGAAAACAATTATAATATGTATGCACATGAATATGGAAATATTAAAAACATTTTATTATTTTTGAAATTATCCTTAAAAAAATATGGGAATTAAAATTAAATACCAATTAAACCAACAAAACTGAGACTTTGATAACACACGACTAATTTTAGGCCTGACTCTCTAATAGTCCCAGTGGAGTCGCCAAGCTGTCGCAACCTAAAAAATAACAAGTCTCATCGCAATATTTATTATTCGTTAAGTGTGACATAAAAAAACTAAGGAAAAGTCGATTTAATTCCTCTAGAAAAATGAAGGTTTTGAAAATGACCTTGAAAAAGATATGGAGTCACCACCAATCTTTTTTAGCTAGGTGTGATCGGCCACCTATTAAAATCGATTTTATAAAATATTTTAAAATTAATTAAAACATTTTTAAAACCAATTTCAAGTCTACGTTTTAAACCAGAGAAATCAAAGAAGCGGGTTCGGGACTCGGTTACGTGTGGCAAAGGATTAGAACCCCCACAACACCCGTATAAAATGATACCTTATTAATCATGTGTTATCTCAAATCTCGGTAAAAAGTTGATTTTAAATTTAGTATTTCAAGTTAATTCTCAATTTAAAGAAAAATAATTTTATTTTTAATTGAAAATGATCCGAAATTTATAAATTCAAAATTTTCTTATATTCCCCAACAAACGTAGCAAAATATAAAAAAATTTATTAGTTTGAAAAACTTTCCGAATCATTCTCATTTTAAAGAAAATATTCCGTTATTAATGATAATTGATGATATCCTCCCCAGCAAACCCGGCAGAGAACTCATGAATTATTTTAACTCGAAAATATCTTTATTTTATTGAAAATCATTACATTTTTTAAAACATTTAAAAAATATGAATATGAATATGTATGACATAAATAAAATAACATAGCAAAGTCTAAATAATATAATGCAACCTAAATGATATGATATAAATTTAAATGTCTTAGCATATTCTAAATGAAATGAAATATCCTAAGTTACATGATATATTGTAAATGAAATGAAATGACCTAGGTAACATAACATATTCTACATGAAATGAAATAACCTAAGTAACATAATATATTCTATATGAAATGAAATAATTTAAATGACATGGCAAATATGAATGATATGGCATATAATTTAAATGACATGAAATATCAAATAATGCTATCATAAAATATGCATGAAAATAAAAATAAAAATAATAATACATGAACATAGTATATGCTAAAGAATATAAAAAATAAAAATAACTAAATAAAAAGTATAGGATATCATGAAATATTCAAAATCATATAATAAACAATATAACATAACTCAATATCATAACAATATCATAAAAATTATCATAGCAAAAATCTCATATTATATAAAATGCATGAATATGGAAAATGCAATGCATGAAAATGTATTTTTTCCTTTAATTAAGAAAATCCGTATATCTAAAAAGATATCCGGCTACCTTAGAAAAATATATCAAATTAAACATTCTAAAACCAAAATACTTTGTGATTGTTTGAAAACAATTTTGAAAAGCTTATATTAAAAATAAAAACTTAGCTAAACCTTTTTTAAATGACTCTAATTTCCTAAGTTTAAAATCCCAGACTTGACCACCCTTAACCCGAGACTTAAAAAATCATTTTTAGAGTTTAAAAAAGCTTAGAAACTACCCTAAGTCAGTAGCTAAACTTCCTAATCAGCCCCCTCTAAGTAACTTAACCAAAACAAAAAAAATGATTTTCCTTCAAATTCAATTCTGACTCAACTGTCCAGTTTTAAGCCATGATTTTTTACCCTATTTTTAAAAATTCTAAAAAATCTAAAAAAAAATACTGGAGACTCGGGACATGTAAAACTACACGAAAAAATATCGACCTAATTTTCCGATTAAAGATGAACTCCCAAAAAAATTGAAAAAGTACGAGTACTGGATGAAAAAACTGTTTTGCTAAAACACATTTTTTGCCTTTGATAAAATCATTAAAAATCAAAGTAAAAATATTTAAAACTCACAAAATGACTCACAAACAGTAGCTAGGACTTTTGAAAAGTTAGACAAAAATTGGCTAAGAAAAGAAAATCACAAAGATAGAATAATCAATTTAACAACTCTTTAATTTTTCACAAGTATACTCAAGAGAGTATGACTTTGAATCATTAATTGGCCTAAGTCATTAGTCAAGTGGAATGGACATGAAATGCATGAAAAATACAACAAATATGATGCATGAAATGCATGAGTTTAAACCAAAATGTCATGAAAATGCATGGCATCAATAAAATGACCTAGACCTAAATGAGCTTGCATGGCATTTAATGCAACCTACGTCTAAAATGCCTGGACATGCATGGCAAAATAAACCAAACCTAACATCTAAAATATGCATGGCAATAACACAATCACAAGGCATGCTTAAACCAAATACTCAATCAAATGTCATGCAAATGCCAACTTATCAACTAACATAGCAAAAATGCAAAATACAAAGCAAAATACATGGAGTGGCCGAATGGCCTCAAGCTCCAAACAAGCATGGAATTTTCACAAACACTTGATATACTTAAACCAAATACTCAATTAAATGTCATGCAAATGCAAACCTATCAACTAACATAGCAAAAATGCACACACAAAGCAAAATCAATGGGATGGCCGAATGGCCTCAAGTTCCAAGTGAGCTTGGCATTTTCACAAACACTTGATATACTAACATACGCAACTAAAATATGACACTCAAATCATGCAAATATAAAGTAGATGTATTAAAACTAACAAGCATTTTCACAAACACATAGATTACAAAATATAAAACATCAACAAATTTAAAAATAATGAAAACAGAAAATTAAAAAAAGCAAGAACATGATAATAAACTCATAAATGGCAACAATAGTAGAAGAAAATTTAAAGCATCAAGACTAAAAAAATAACAAAAATAACATGACAAATCAAAGCAAAACAGCAAGGACAAAAAACATGGGCCATTCGGCCAAGACAAGAAATCAAGAGAAAAAAATGCAAGAACTTTTTTAAGAAAAGATGAAGAAAAAACTTAAAAAGAATATTAAAAAACACTTATTTAAAAAGAAAAATCAAAAGAAAACTCACCAAAATAAAAATCAAAACAGCAAAAAAAAAAGAATGAAAAATCAAGAAAGTGCATGAGTTGATGCTAAAAGCAACCTCAAAAAAGCTATCTTTCAAGCTTTTTCTCTTCAAACTTTTTTTCTTTTCTAAACTTTTCTTTTTGCTTTGCAACCAATGAGAGAAAACTCAGCTAAACAAGAGAGAAATATGAAAAAATGAAGTGCTAAAAATGAAAATTCTGGATCCCCTAGGCTGGCCGAAACCCTTCTCTCATATAGGCTAGGATGTTGTCATCTTTCCTCCAACCAATTTTCATCCAATGGCTAATGAATTAATAGGTTTAAAACATGAAATTATCACCCTTAGATTAGGCCATCAGCTGTCCATAATTACAGCTGTTCAAGAATTATGTTGACACTCTCCCTCTTCATGCATTGGCCCATGTGGCTTATTTGCAAAGGCTTGATCAAAAAATCACTAACTCTTAATTTTTGGTCTTTTGATTGAAAAATCAGAAACTCCTTCCCCTCTTTGGGCCTTGGCCGGCCAGTACTCTCTCTTCCAGCCCAATTCTGATTTTTTTGAAAGGCAAAAGAAGCCCTTTTCAATTTCTTGGGTAAAATGACATTTTTGCCCCCCGGATGCAAATAAACGGCAAACGAACTCCAAATTCAAAATTTCTTTTTTTAATACTTTCAAAATAATAAAATATTGAATTCTGAAAGTTTTCAAAATTTTTCGAGTCCGTTTGCTATTTATTTTGATTTTTTCTTCCAAAAATGTCCTTTTATGCCCCCACATTTTACCATTTTCTAAACGAGTTTCAAATCAAGATTTGTATTCACCAATCTCTTTCGAATAATTTAAAATGTGATCTGAAAGTTTTCATAATTTTTGGAACTCGTTTGATATTTTTTCGGGATTTATCTACTTCAATTACTACATAGGAGGCTTGGAATTTAGCCATTTTGCAAACGAACTCCGAATCAAAATTTTCTTTCGTCAATCTCTTCCAAATAATTTAAAAATGATATTTGTAAATTTTCAGAATTTTTGGAATACATTTTCTATTTTTCCGGGATTTATCTTCTTGAATTACTGCATAGGAGACCCAGGATTTGGCCAGTTTGCAAACGAACTCCGAATCAAGATTTTCTTTCGTCAATCTCTTTCAAATAATTTAAAAATGAGATTTACAAATTTTCAGAAAATTTGGAGTTCTTTTGCTATTTTTCTCAAATTTTTCAATTTTGCCCTTTTACCTCTATAACCCGATTTTGCTCAAAACAAGTCCGATTTTCAGATTTTCTTCAAACTGAGCCTTGGGCTATCCTTTTTTAATCTTTCCTCATCCATTAGGGCCTTTAGTCTTACCAAGTCGGGCCATTTCTGTAATTCTTCTCGATTTCACCGAAATCCACCAAAAACCCTAATTCTCGATTTTCTCCCGGATTGACTTTTCTTTCAGTTTTCTTTCAAATGGCTTTTTCATTACCCGTAGTCAGTGCTTATCTTTCATTTGGAACATTCAATTTCGACCAATTCGATCGTGTAAGCACTTTTCCCCAAATTTCTCGGATTAGGGTTTCCTTTCTACTAAATCTCCATAACCCAACTTCCTAACTCCATATCTTTCAATGTAGACCTCGGATTATCAAAATTCTTTCTCCATTTTTCAATTGAACTTCAAATCTTGATTTTGAAAGTGGGTTGACTTTTTTAGTAGTTGACTTTTCGAGGTTGACTTTTTCGGGGTTGACTTTTTCCGAGGTTCACTTTTTTCGAGTTTGACTTTTTTATGCTCGCCCTCTTAAACTAAGTCTCAGAGTACCACCTGTAGGATGAAAAAAGTCTTTTTACATTCTGAAACATCAATTTAGGAAGAAAACATACATGTTTTAGTGATCTGGACAAAATTAGGTGTCTACACACTACAAAAGGAAATAGTTAACAATGAGTTAAAAATATAACTGCCTACCAACATAGCTGGAAGATGTCTCATTTTTCTTCTAATATAAATGGATGGTTTGGAAATCGAATACTAAACAAAATAGTTCTACATCACAAAATATCATAAAGCCCAATAAATTCCAAATTAGTTATTCTCTAGGCTGAGGGTTACGCTTTCTCATCATATAATTTTTTTCTCAGCTAGCTAATCTTACCATGTCATCATCAAGTTGTTCCTTATTTTTCCCGATCCTGGTAAATGCATGACTTAAACACTTGGTTTTACCTAAAAGGTATACTTTTCAAACAGCACATATAGTCACATTCATGAAATCAACCTATGTTACTCGAATTCGGGTGTGAGTGTCGGACAGGGGTATATTTGATTTATTCTAAGTTTTTCCATGTATTTGGAGAGTCATTGGAGGATCATATACCCATAACTATGTCCAAATATGGGTCGGATACGAGTGTCGAACACGGGTACTTCAAGAAAAATAAAGATTCCTAAATCAAAGTATGTTCCATCAGAATTTCAGCAAAATAAGAAAAATATGAAAAATAACTACAGGGCAGAAATGCAAATGACTCCATGGTCTAAAATGGCATCCTTTTTTTTGTTCCCCTCCTCCTAGCCACCTATATTTGCAGGAAGGGGAGTTCACATACAGTCTTAAGATTATTATAATGGAAAATTACCATTGAATCCAATCTTCTTCTTGTAGGCAACAGTAGCTTCAAGAAATCTTGCCTGTCAAAATAAATAACAAACGTTAAGTTGATAAGAACTAGGACACCGCATTGGAAACTTTGAAAAAACTTTAAAATAGGGAAAAATGCATAAAATAAAGTAAACCTTTTAAGTAACATAAAACTAACAAGAGCTGACATTGAAAAGCATTATTTCCCAGATTTCCTAGTAAGAAATGAGGAACAAACATACCAGATGATCAAGCTCTCTTTCCATGTCTGTGTTTAAGAGTTATTGATAACCCTCACAACCACCCCAAAAGACATAATTTTCTCCCCTTAGATAATGTGTCACCTATAGGAAGAGCAAAGCAGCATATAAAGCAATTATCAGAAATAAGACCAATGTAACAGTACTCTAAAGAAACAAAATACACAAAGTTTCCTCTCAATGTTATATATAAGTAAACACCTACCTCCATAGCTTTCTTGACTTGAGCAGCAGCATATGCATATACACCCACTTCAGAGCTGCAAAGCAAACACAGAAGTAAGAATTAAGTTCATCAAGGGACAACTGATCACATTCTATACAGGATATACCAAGGATATATGCAAAACACTCAATTAAGGATACCTTGTAGCACCACCATGCATGTAACGAGGATGCATAAATAGTTGAGCTGTACCCCACAGCGGAAGGATCTTGTCTCCCTGCATAGTCAAGTAACAGAGATATTTGGGAAACATATAACCTAGTCTTGTATCAAACAAAAACTTATCACACAGAAGATAATGAAACCCAACATGCAATATAATTGTTCACACTAGAAAAAATGACAAAACAAGGTGCCAAATTATTTTGAGCAATGTGAAATTTGTGGCACAAGATTTTTCATGCATAACTAGATCTTATTTTCGATTATAGGAGCACGAATAGCTAGAAAATGAAAGCCGCAGACCCCAACAACAACCCTTCTCATATCTCAAATTAGAAATATACAATTGTAAGTTTTTCTATTCTTTCCCATCCAATCAAATAATAAATGAATAGCCAAGTAGATTCGATGCTCTCTATTCTTCATAATAGAGAAGTAGAAAATCACATAGTGAATTCACTGTTCATGTTCTATAACTAGTTATCCTCCACGTTACTCACTGCTGAGAATCCATCAAAAGTGACATTGTTATACTTCTTCCACAAACAATATTTTATATACACGGTGCATATTTTAATACGTAAAAATATGAAATACGTATATTAATACGTAAGTTGTCGTAAGTAGATACACGGTGCATATTTTATGTACACAACTGATATCATGTTTGAATAAGAAAATAATTTCTAAGTACCCACCTAAAGATGAATAAAGTTGGTTGATATTAGTGATTGATGTGGAATCCCACCTAGGATGAACAAAGGCTAAGTTTGTGGTATTTATAAGTCTTGTTTCCATGAGAGGTTGGGCCCCAAGAGGCACCCAAGTTTTGTGGTGGGTGAAGATCTGCACAACTTTACATGCACAACGAGTTTACGTGCAACCGTTATATATATATTAAAAAAAACAGTATTCTCGACCAGTTTGTACAAATATAAATCGTATGAAAATGTACGAAAGCTTGTAAACACCGCTTGTGGAATTAAAAATATCCACCATCAGTGTATTAAGATAATAATCCAAAGATTATTGTCTTGCAAACGATCAATTGACTGGAAGTTCAAAACTTTTAAGTTCTTCATCATCTTTGAGTTTGAACCCAACTCTGTCAGACTCTCAGTTTTGATTGCTTTTTGACATGAAATATCAAGAGCTTCAAGATGATCTAATCCAGAGCTTGCAATCTCAACAATGGCTTCATCTATATTACCACGAAATTCGCTCAGGTCGATCTTTTTGAGGTCTCTGAATCGCTTGAGATGTGACGAAAGCATGCTAATTAACTTTGGGATGAACAACTTTTAAGCTTTGCTTGGAAGGATTTGAGTTTGTTAACAAATCTTTACAGCTAAATCATACTGTTTTCAAATCACCATCGATAGATGATTGAATATCAATAGCAAGCAATCTGTTGGCAAATTTCAGCACCCTCCATTGGCTTCAACAGCTTTGACATCTTGAAAGAGGAGCAAAGCAAGACAATCTCTCAAAGCTATTAATTTTCTTCGACAACAACTTGAATACCGCAGCTAGGGTTTTTCTTTTTTATAGCAATGACCTAATTTTCAACCTCATTGGATCCAAATCAAACTCATCTTTATTAAGCTTAAGAGTTATAATAATTTTCTCAAGTAAAAACGATTAAAGAACAAAAAAAAATGAAATATACATCAATGGTTAATATACTTTATTAAATAATAATTAAGTAATTAATACAAAAATTTTAATATTTTATCTATAATTTATATCTATAATAATATATATATATAAGCACGAATATCAATAAGTTTTTTAAACAGATGAAAATAATTATTGTTGTTCAATATATATTTAAATTGTGATTATAATAAAATTTATTTAATTTATAAATAAAAAGTTTAATTTCATTAAAAAAATTGTATTAAATAAATAAATTTGATAATAAATAAAAAAGAATTAAAATTTTGAATATTGCTGAAGTTCATTATCAAAAGGATCACATCTGGTTGTAATTGTCTTTGATTTAGTTGAAATTGTAGTAGAGTCAAGAGTGTGCTGGCCATGGTATATTTTTTTAGCGTGATATGAGATCAATGTTTAGGTGAGAATGGAATTTGAGTTATTTATGTTAGATTTAGTGACATCAGTTCTCTGTTTTGGGGCATTTTTCCAGCTTTCAGGAATGCTAAAGCGGGAATACGAAGCCTGGGGGAGTAAATCCAATGGCACCGCAAAAATGGACACAAAATCTACAAAAATATGGCATAGCCGCAGCTACAAACAAGAGTAACAAGAACAATGTAGATGGAGGTGCACAAATGGCGGACAAGGAGGGGATTTCCAAGTATTCAACCGTTTGTTCTGTTGGAATTGGATAGCATTCTTTCCTCAAAGTAAGCAAAAGTAGGCCTGCAATATATCTACCCTGAGGAATTGTTTTAACACTTTTGGATTTTGAAATGAAAATTTCATTAACCCAAAATCCATAATAAAAAAATTTCCAACTTTTTTATTTGAAATTGAAATACACCACTTTCATTTGGATCCTGAATCCTGATTAGCTTAGCTCTGAATATTTGTTTATGGAAAGTAAAATTCTGTCCATACTTTAAGCCAAGCCGGGCTAATAGGGATGGCAGCAGATCGGATATCTGTATTTTTTGTACTATCCGAATTCGCAAAACTGTTTTAAAATCCGAATTCGTAAATTATCCGCATTTAATCTGCATATTACTATCCGAATCCGAATTAAATAACATTATCCGCAGGATATCCAAATCCGCTAAAAATTCGAATTCAATAAATAATTTTTTTTTAAAAAATATATATAAAATCAAACAAAATTTATGTGTTTTACAAATAAGCGGATTCGGATATCCGAATCCGCAGAAGTAATACGGATTCGGATAATAGATATTCGAGGTATTATATCCGTATCCGCTGTGGATAGTAATTATAATATCCGAATCTAACTTTTATTTGAATCCGCAAAAAACGAGTCGGATATCCGCGAATATCTGAATCCGTATTTTAAATTGCCATCCCTAGGGCCTAGACAGTCATAAAGTTCATTAATATATTGCCTAGATTCGACCCAAAAATAGTTTGACTCACTCATGAATAGATCTATATATTTGCGAATGATAATTAAAAATGTATCAAAAAGTAATGGATTAAAAAGTAACAAAGGAGATCATGAATAAAATAAGGGAAGATTAAAGCTAAAATAATTTATAAAAAAATAAAGAGGAAAAGGCAAAAGGAATCAAAGCTGATTTATTAAGGAAAGATCAAAGCAAACATTAATAGAATAGTCTTATAAGGCCAGATGCCAACACATCTTATCTAGGCAGAAGAAACAACAACAACAACAACCAAATTAAATAGAAGAGAGCATTAATTCTCAAATGTAAAATAAAATTGAAGGCATTTAGATGAATTTAAACTTGTCCATTCATTTCCCCTCTTGCTGCTAACAAACCAAGCAATACATCCTTATAGGCTCCCTTAACTCTCTCTTCTATTTTGTGCCCAAATTTAGCAGCCATTCCCTTCAAATCTCCACCTTCTTGTAGACCTGATAATATTAGACATGACATGATTATACGACATGAAAAAAATAATTAAAATATGACATGAAAAAGAAAACACGGACACGATATGAATACATGAATGTATCAAAATCTATATAATACAAATTATTAACACGTTAAAATTTATATTAATATAAAACACCTTAAACACGATTAGGATACCAAAAAAAAACACAAATACGATACGAACACACAAATTACTAGATTTACCTTCTTGGGTTGCAACCAATCGAGTCAATGCTTTTTTGGCATCCTCATTTGCATCAATGCTGAGAGCTGTATCAAAAACCTGAAAACAAAGACAATTGATCAAAATAGTTGCTTGTATATTCGAATATACTTTTTACCTTTGGATTTCGAAGGCACGAAAAATAAATAACAAAAGTATCAATCAAACAAAGTCTTGATAATCTTACCCTGGTGAAATATGTGTGAGGGGTGCATAGGCATTCTACTGTCTCTTTTAGGAGCAACTCAACTTCAAGATCCTAAACAAAGCAATAGAATTCAAGTTAAATGTTGGTGTTTTGGATTTTTTTTTTTTTTTTTTATAAAGAAAACCACAATTTCTGATAGGTGAAGAGGGTTGCAGATGATGAGATTTGAATGTCAAATCTATTGGATGCCATCTCTCAAGGATAACTACACAAACCAACTGAACTAAAAGGCCAACAATAAAATTAAAGTTAAATGTTAGTGTTTTGAGAGATTGTTTCTATAGTTCATTTTTGATACATTGGTAGTGAAGTTTCTTTTGTCATTTTAACAAAAAAAACAGCCTAGACTTGTTCAAGGGCTAGGCTACCCACTCGACCCGACAGGCTCAGCCCAAATTGGGTCGGGCATGGACAAGGTTTTTTTCAATTCGGGCCGGTTCAGCCCGGCCCGAATCACTGTTCATCCAATAAAAAATATTTTTATTTAATTTAATTATAAAATATATAATCATTAATATAAAAATAATTTTTTTAATATTTTAATATTTATAAACAATAAACCGAGCCTACGGGCTAGCCCAGCCTGGGCTTGGGTAAGAGGAGAAAAAAGATCGGGCCGTGGCTCGGTCCATGGACAAATCTAAAACAGCCACATGTACCATTTATTTTAATATATACCTTAAGAGGTATGAGTCACTCCTTTTGTAGAATCTAAAAACTTCATTGACAGTGAATGAGATAATTTCTCTTGTTTTTATCGGCAATTGTTAATGATTGTGTATATATATAGAGGTTACCTCAGTGATTGTGATGGAAAGTAGTTTCTCTTCTTTTTATTTTTTCGCTTGTATATATAGAGGTTACCTCAGTGATGGTCTTGCCAGAAATTTTCTTGTATTGTTCATAAACTTCCTTAAGATGAGGCTTGCTCCTTGTTGATAGAATCCTGATCACTTCATAGTCCTCCATAGGTTTCTTCTTATCGCAATTCTTGATTGCATTTAAAAGTGCTTTGGCCTCTGATTTTGCAGTGTCTTCCTTCACCTTTGGTCCTTCATATCTGTAAGCACTCACCAGTGCCACCAACAGCTGTTCAAACAGCATATAAACTAATTAATTAGATGCCACTTTCCCCAATAAGCTAATTAGCTAGGTTCAAGGACTAAATAATAACAAGTCTAGTACCAAAATTGACACCTCTTTTTAAAGGTCTTAGGATTTTTTTTTTTCTTCCTTTTTTCAGTTTAATAACTGCAAAAGAAAAAAAAAAATCAATATTCCCTTTTCCTTAACCTCTAAAAATCTCCATGGTAAAAATTAAGGTTATTCAAAATCAAGATCAACACATTTTTCACCCTTAAGAAGGTGATACTATAAATTAGATGTCCAAGTTCAAATGTTGGACTTATATGGTTGAAAAAACTTGGTTATAAACCCGATATTTAGTTCAGTTGATTCATGCAGAGATGGCATTTAGCAGGTCTGAAGTTCCGAATCCCAGCATCTGCAATCTTATTTTTCTCTATCTTCATGCAACATCTTTTGTAAAAAAAAAAAAAAAAAAAAAAAAAAAAAGAAGCTTAGTTATAATTTGAGTAAGTGAATGTTTCAAGCCTAAATTTTGGTAAGACATTGATTTCCTAAAAATGGGGTCAAAAAAATTAGTTCAATAGCCTGAAAATAAATAAAGATTCACATCTATTAGACGAATAGATATCTTCTACCTCTTTTTTGTGCTCCTTTTGATGTCCTTTAAATATTTTTTTGTCATGTGCCTAAGTAAAAAATGTTAATGTTTAACTGTTTATAAATAAAAAATAACTCTGGACATGTGTCAAAAAGACATTGAAGAGGCACCAAAAGAGGAAAAATTATTTTATAGACCCTTCCCACCACGTCAGCCATGATCACAGTCAATCAAGTTACACCAAATCAAATTCTTCTTACACGTCATCATTATTATTTTTGTTTTTTTAGTTTCATTCTTAAGGTTTAAGGGTTTAGGATTTAGGGTGTAGGGTCGTCTTTTAGGGTTTAGGATCGTGTTTTAGGTTGGAAAGTAAGTATGACGTGGAATGAAAATCTAATTTGTTTTAATTTAATTGGATGAGACCATGATTGTTGTGGTGGAAATGGTCCATAGTATAATTTTTCCCAAGAGAGGCATAAAAAAGGGTCAGAAGAAATCTATTCCTAATGAACTCTTAATTCCAATTGAACTTTGACAATCTCAAATATGAAAAAAAAATAAAAAAAAAAATTCATATAAAGTTGGCCCAAGAAAAAGGAAAAAAAAAATGCTATGTGATCAAGATGGTGGGAATTAACCTTGCGCTCAGTGCCCTTGATGTGGGTAGCAAGATCTTCCTCATGGATCGATCAAAGAGGGAATGGTAGGCTTTTCTTGCACCCAACAGCTGATCAGATGATCTGGTACATGCTATTTCTATAATAACACCATATTGCTGGCCTCCTTTCTTCAATGCCTTTTTCAATAAACGAGCATCCCTTTCCCATGGATGCATCAATGAAAGCACCACAGCATCCTGAAAAATTAATGAATAATAAATAAATAAATAAATAAAAGATTATAGAAAAATGGAAGTAGCATTCAAGTTATATTATAACATCATTCATGATTTACTTATATATATATACATATTTTAAAATCATTTTTATTCCAAATGTATAAGCTTTACAACTCGAATATAAGATTTTTTTGACAGAACCATTCTATATATATAAAAAAAAAAAAAAAACGGTTTTTTACTTTAATATAGCTGTTTTTTTATTTATTTATATTTATCGAAATACCGTTGTTTTCAAATTATTTTTCAAAATTCCCTTTTTTTTTAAACTATGTTTTTTTTTTTTACTTTAATATAGCCCATGTATGGTATCAACGCCACATTTGCTTGCCCAAGCCCGGCCCGACCCAAAATATGGGTCTCAAATTTTGTCCAAACTCGCCCATATTTGTAAATGGATAGCCCAAGCCCGTTTAGACCCACCCATATTATTTTTTTCTAATTTTTTTTTAAATATATATTTTTTTATTATTTAATCTTTAATAATTTTATATTTTTTCTTTTATTAAGTTGTTAAACATGGACAACTTAACATATTTTTTAATGTTTACACTATAATATTATATATATATTTAATTTTTATATGGCATAAATTACATAATATATAAATATATAAATAATATATTATTTAATTAAAAAACGAACTCGAGCCGAGCTCGGGCCTTGAATGTTGGAACCAAGACCCGACCCATATTTTAAATGGGCCTAATTTTTTTTTATTCTTTTAATTTTATTAAATAATAAATTTTAAATAATTTATAATTTTAAAAAATAAAGATTTAATAATTTTTATATATAATTTTTATCCCATAGTGGTAGAAGTGTACATGGACCGGGCTGGGCCTTGTTCGGGCCAAGCCCATGTATAGTATCAATACCACATTTGCTTGCCCAGGCCATGCTGAGGCCCAAATTTTTTTTTATTTCCTTTGCCCAAGCCCGAAAATAAAAAATATATAATTTATAATTTTAAAAAAATAAAATTTAATAAATTAATAAATTGTAAAATTTAAATAATAACAAATTTTAAAATTATATAAATAGGATCTGGGTTTACCGGGTCGGGCTTACCACAATGGGATAAAAACTATATATATATTATTAAATTTTTATTTTTATTTTTTAAAATTATAAATTATAAATTATATAATTTTTATTTAAATTTTATTATTTAATAAAATTAAAAGAATAAAAAAAAGTTAAAACTTACCTTGGAAAATCGCCAACCTTCACCCCTTGTGAAGAATTCCCAGTGTAAAAAATCAAAAAAAAAAATTAAAACTATTTGAAAAATCGTCATGGCCCATGGCGATTTTCAAACTTAGTTTAAAAAAATATATATTACCGTTGGAAAATCGTCATGAGCCATGGCGATTTCCCAACTGATAAAAAAAAAAGCGAATTTTGGAAAATAATTTGGAAACAACGGTATTTTGGTAATTAAAATTTTTTTAGTTATATTGAAATTAAAAAAAAAAAAAACTTTTTATTACGTGCCTACAGAACTATTTATATTGTAATCCTCAAATATGATATCTTTCCCTATTACTAGGTTATTTTTGTAAATTTTCCATATACATCATTTCGGAAAATTTTGCACTAAAAAATTTGTTAATATGCATTAATTTAGATCTATTCATGAGTTGAATCGGGCTTATCAAATTTAACGAGTAACCCAACTCTTGAATACTTCTATGCATCATCGTAAAGTATTTTATGTGATTCTTTTCAGATAAGTTTTCATGCATGCATTACACTAATAGAGAGAGAAAGGAACAATTAAGATTTGTCCTAATTAGTACCGAGCATTTGACTTATTGGTATATGATTTCCTTCTTTAAAATTTATACTGTTCGAACCCTTCTTTTCTAAATAAAGAAGAAAAGAAAGATTTGTCAAAATGGTTTTTATCTATAATTCCAAGTTGAAGACTCAAATCTCTCTTCCCTAAACTTCCCCATATGTAAAAAATTAATTCAATAAAAAAATTAATATAATTGACTCTAGTGATATTTTATGTAGGAAATTTATGTAAAAGCTTATATGTTCATGGGCCGAGTCGGACTCAGATCAGCCCGTAAATTCGTTTTACTGTTTATAAATATGAAAATATTAAAAATATAATTTTTATAATTAAATTTAAATAAAAAATAATTTTTTATTGTAATTCGAGCCGGATCGGGCCGGCCCAAATTGAAAAAAATCATGCCTAGACCCGGCACAATTCGAGCCAGATCCATCGGACCAAACGAGTAGCCCGACTCTTGGACAGATCTAACAAAAGCCTAAGAAAAAGAAGTATAATAATTTATAAGTTAAATGTACATAAAAATAAAATAATCTAGCTAGCTAGAATTAACTTTGAAGTGCATAAAGTTATACCTTAAACCGCTTGAATTCAATTTTGAGACTTTTGATGGCACTATCGTCCCACCGCTCAAATTGACGTTCGTCCTCAAAGAAGAATTGAGAACATCCTTTCCTGATGGATTTCTTGTGCTCATGGTGTGGTTTTACCAATATTGAAATTAATGATTTTTCATCAACTCCAATTCCTAAATTAATGAAGAAAACTTTTATAATTTTTTCTAAAGCAAAATTAACTAATCTACTAATAGGATTAATTAATAATTATTTGTCCCCGAATAATAATATAATGTTCAATTCTTGTAATGTCTACTCTTTTTGAAGGCATTTCCATTTTTTTAGCCCATATAATAAAATGCCAAATAACAATAACATTAGCTTTCACAATTACTAAATTAGTTGAGTTCTAAATTGTAGTAGTATGGATTATAACTACTTATAATTAAAGGTATTCATAAATCAGGTCAGGCTCGAATAGTAAAAAATATGATTGCTCAAATCCAATCCGTTGGACTCAAAAACTCGCTTTACTATTTGAAATATATTAAAATATTAATATTTATATATTTTCATAATTAAATTTAAATAGAAATAATATTTATAAATTACATAGTAATTCAGACTGGATCGACCCGGATTACAAAAATTTTATCCCAGACCCGATTCAACTCGGTTCAAGCAGATAGTCGATCCGTAGACAAGTCTACTTACAATGTCAAATACTAAAAAATATTAGCTCAAACTTATATTTAAAAAGGACCTGATTCAATTTTTTCCCTTCAAATCACAATGTTGGATGACCACATTTTCAAGCTTAAATAACAATGTAAAAACTAAGTCAAATGAGCAAGGAGACGAAAAAATATATTTTAATTTGAAGCTTTTAAATTTAGTAAAATGAAGGAAAATTAAGAATTAATTTATAAATTCCATAGGGTGAATTCATTAAAAATTAAAAAAGACTATATGTAATTTCACTATCATATGCCACTTATCTATGGATAATTAATGAAACCAATTGCATCAAAAAGAAAAAAAATTATTCCATATTATCTATAGATAATTAATCTAAAAAGAATGAGAAATTATCAAATATAAGCATGGAGGAAGGAAAATGAAGAACCTGACAAGGCTTTGTTGAGAACTTCCACTTCAGCTGGATGGGCCATTTTCTCTGTTTAGATGGAGTTATGCAATGAGTAGAAAGGGTGCCATGCTAAGGCTGAAATGCCTTTCTTTTATATCAACTTAAGAGGTTATTTTTGTCATTGACTTACTCAAGTTTAGGGTATTTTTGGAAACAAATTTTGGGAGGGAAACAATGGAAAAAGAAAAGGAAAAAGAAAAGCTTAGAAAGAGAGAGAATAAAGAAACAACAATTAAAAAATTGGTAATAATAAAATATATTAGATGATATATATTCTACCTTTTTTGTATAATATGAAAGGCAACAACTAATTAATGTAAAAATTGAAAGAGCAAGAAGTAGATCTGTTTATGGGTCTAGTTGGAACGAGTTTAGATAATAACAAAATTTGCTTATTTAATATCCGATTCAGCTCGTTTGATCCAAAAAGCTTGAATTATTATTTAAAATACATTAAAAATTAAAATTAAAATTATTTTTATATTAATGTTTATATATGTTTTCATAATTAAATTTTTAAAAATTATTTATTAAATAATAATTCAAGTCAAATCAGATCGGATCGGATCGAACTGAATTTAAAATATTTTGTCCATGCCCGATCCAAATCATGTCGGATGAATAATTCAACCGTTGGACAAGTGTGAATGTTATTTCATTGTTCTATTTTTTTCTTGTAATTAATCATTTTTTTATTGGGATATGGAGAATTTGAAACTCGACTCTTTGAACAAATTAATAGATACATTTATAATATGCTTCACTAATCTTCTTACAAAGTCATACTATATATTGCAATTTACATGTTTATTGAGCCCCCTTTGTGCATATCTCAAGTTCTTTATTTCTCTAATAGATAGCCACCTGTTCAAGAATTGGGTAGTTCGCCCAGCCCGATAAAATCGACTCGTGTTCAGTCGGGTCTGGGTATTTATAATTCGGTCCGGTCCGAATCATTATTTAACTAATAAAATTTTTTATTTAAACTTAATTATAAAAATATATAAATATTAATATAAAAAATAATTTTTTAATTTTTTATTATTATTTGAACAGTAAATCGAGTTAGCCAGCTGACTCGAGCCCGCCTAGGACCGAGCCTAAGTAAAGGAAATGAAAATTTTTTGGGCCACAGCCGGACCCATGAAATTTTTATAAGTAAAATTTGAGGTTTAATTTTGCCTCATTTTGATTAATTTGTAGATACATTATACACTTTGATAATTTTTTTTAGTTTCTTTGCTTTTTAAGTTTTTTGTTTTTTTAATAATTGATATTGTCAAAATTTGATCCCTCATCATTAGAACCAACATTCTTCTAACAGATCACACGACTGTTGATTTTGCTTTTTAAGTATCATAGAGGATAATTAAGAGTCCAGCACTCTAATTTATTTTATTTTATTTTTTTAGAGGATAATTATGAAGAAAAAAAATCTAGATCACGTTATTCACGTTGCTACCTAACTAATAATATCAACCTATACCTTATGGAAAGTTTAATGAAACAAATTATAATATTACTACAACATATCCACAATATGATTATAGGTGATATGTTCACATTCATAAATTTTCATTGACTTATTAATAATTATTTGAGATTGATATTTGAGTATTTGGTTCAACAATTGATGCATTTTTTTTCTTCTTCTTAAAATCGAGCTCGAATTCTCTCACCCCCAACATAAAAAAATAAATAAATTAGAGTTTGATATAGCTATTATTATTGTTTATGTTGTAAAAGGTTCACACTATATATAGATATAGATAGAACAAAAAAAGAGCTAACCATTAATTTGAGATGGAGGAAAGTAGTTAATTAGGATGCTTTCATCAGTTTATTCACATTGTATATTAAGCATTGATATTTCATTAATCAATCTTAGTTTTCTTAAAATTTCCTTTTTATTATTAAAAAAAGGTCCTAAGGTGTAATATTAAATTTAAAAAATTCAATGTTTAATAAGGTTTTGGGTAATTTTTACAAACAGATCACCATCTCACATAAGAAGTATTTCCATATTTTGTACTATTATTATACTTTTGATCAATTTCTCTTTCACACAAAGTTTTCAACAATCCAAAGAAAATTAAACTGGATAGTTATTTTTCAATTAATTAGAATTAATTTGGCTTTGATAAAAATTAGATAGAAAGTGGCCCTCTAGGTCTCTACTAGACCTGTTCATGGATTGGGCTAAGTCGGATTGTGGCCCGAATTTTTTTCCCCTTACCTAGGCCTGATCCTGGGCAGAATCGGCTTGCTGTTCACAATATTAATAAAAAAATAATTTTTGTATTAATACTTATATATTTTTATAACTAAATTTAAATAAAAATATATTTTTTTAGTTAAATAGTGATCCGAGCCGGTCCGGATCACAAAAACTCCTACACAAATTTGGTCCAATACGAGTCGGGCTAGACGGGCTATCCGACCCATGACTAGGTCTAGCCTCTAGTATAATTTGATTCTTTTTATTATTGGTCACTTTTAGCATGCTTCCCAATTGGCCAAATGTATGAATTAATTGATTTTATTACTCGACAAAAAATTTTTTGATTTTTTTTTTTTTTTTGCTTATAATTAATAAAAATCTCATCTAACTTTGTTGGTGTGAATTCATCTATTAGCTAGGTATTGAAATTGCAAGCTTAGATGGCCAATTGATGATATATAGCCAGTTATGAATTATTTCATAACTTCAAACAAATTAATTAATTAATTATTAAATGCTACGATTGTTTTATATAAATTTGATAATTCATGTATTCATATTATTTTTTTATGTTATAATCATGTTAAAGGTGTTATATATTTATATATTTTTTGATATGTTAATAATTCATGTATTCATATTATTTTTTTATGTTATAATCATGTTAAAGGTGTTACATATTTATATATATTTTGATATGTTAATAATTCATGTTTTATAAATTTCAAAACATTCATGTATTCGTGTTTTGTTCAAAATTATCAAATTTAATTTTACAAAAAAAAATCTTTCTTTTTCTATTCACCGCCATCTAATAAGCATATATAAAAATTAAATTCAAGAAAAGAAAAAACTATAACAATATAGCTTGGAGTTTTTCATCTAAACTAATTAGTTTTTGCTTAACAGCTTTGGCTAATCTTTGAAAACTTTTATTCATAGAATTAATTGAACCTTTTTCTTAATTAGCCTAACTAGTTGATATATATATATATATATATCCTCTGTTCCTGTTCTCTCTTTCATTATAATCCTGTCACATATTTAATTAATTAATTGTTTAAAATTAAAATTAATTTATCATAAATACGTGTCAAAAAATATTAAAAAAACATCAATAGAGGAAAAAAAATAGAAACAATTTGTTCATATATAGATGGTCACAATAAAGGTCTCATCTTCGAATTTTGGGGTCACAATGGAGTTTTTATATGTAGGGAAAAATGTTTAGAAGGTAACATACAAATCTTACTTGTGAACCATATTATTATTTTTTTCCCCTTAAATAATAAATATCCTTGTTTGGTGATGATTTGATGATTTTCATTTATATAAAATAGATTTAGTAATTTCAGACACGATATAAACACAACACTAAAAAATAATTAAGACATGATGCGATATGAAAATTTAATATGAACACGTCACAAATATACGAACGTGCAAAATTTATATTATACGAATTATTAATGTGTCAAAAATTATATAAATATATAATATCTTAATTAAAGACGATTATAACGCATAAGAATTATACGAATACGATACAAATACTTAGATTACCAAATCTAATGTGAAATAATAAATGCATGCATTTCATGATACCTTTAAATATTCTTGGTGATAAATCGGTTATTTTTTGTTTTGTTTTGTTTTGAGAAGCATGTATGTTTACTTATAAAAAAGAAAAAAAAAAAAAAAAGCAGTTGCATGTGCTGATGTGCATGCTCTACCTAGCCTTTGTTTTTTTTCTTAATTTAATAAATAGTTCTCTTTTCTTTTTGATATTATACTGGTTTTTAAAATGAAGGAAACTTAGCACAAGTCAGATCTAAATGCATGCATTTCATGATACCTTTAAATATTCTTGGTGATAAATCGGTTATTTTTTGTTTTGTTTTGTTTTGAGAAGCATGTATGTTTACTTATAAAAAAGAAAAAAAAAAAAAAAAAAAAGCAGTTGCATGTGCTGATGTGCATGCTCTACCTAGCCTTTGTTTTTTTTCTTAATTTAATAAATAGTTCTCTTTTCTTTTTGATATTATACTGGTTTTTAAAATGAAGGAAACTTAGCACAAGTCAGATCTAAATGTTGTCCAAATTAATTTAATATTGCAGATACTTGACTTTGTATTTGATTTATGTAATAGAAAAACAATTAATATATGTAAATGCGATTCCATTTTTAAAAAATTATTTATTATTAAGTTGTAAGTTTATTGCATGAATCATTCTTGATTAATCGATACATGTGAAGGTTTATATATTAACTATTTATACTTCGCCATGAAGCAACATACTGAAATTTTCTTTTAAGTTGGGTTTCATTTGAAAGCTTGGTTAAAAGAATTCAATCGAATTGAGTATCGTTTTATGATCAGATTCATTTAGAAAGAGAAATAAAGAGTTTAATTGTTGTCAACAGTAGTATAATCGATTGGTTGAATATTAGATTTTTAGTTTTGTGATAAAATTTAACTCCTGACAAAATCAAGTATATATAAAGTATATTTAATTTTTCTTTAATTACATTTATTTGAGCTCTAATTACGCACCTATCAACCCGAAATAAGTTGATCATTTAACCCATCAATTGCTTAATAATTAGTATCTTAAATTCTTAATTTAATGCTTTGTGATATCCTTGCTTTCTTGTGTTAAAGGTTTCGAAATATATGAGGCATATGGTTTCCTGATCTCCAAGTGATTGGGTCAAACAAAGTTTTCTGACTTATATTCACTTCCTCAATGATTAGTTAAAATAATCTGAACTAAAAATAATTCGAATTAAACTTATTTAAATTAACTGAACAAGAGGTCGGTCCAATCGAATTTTTCCAAACTCATCGGTTTTGCAACCTCTACAATAACTTTGATCGGTCATTTTCATTTTCATGTCAACCAATTAAGAATAGTGAAATGATACGACTAGAGATGTTTATAAGTTGGGTCAGATCTAATAGCAAAAATATTTACTTGTTCAAACTCGATTCGGCCCGATTTGAAAATTTGTTTTACTGTTTAAAATATATTAAAAATATTAAAAAATTTATTTTTATATTAATATTTATATATTTTATAATTAAATTTAACTTTTTATTAATTAAATAGTAATCTAAGTTAGACCTGCTTATGGGCCAGGCCGGGACTCGATTTTTTCTTCCTTCCTTACCCAAGCCGGGCTGGCCCGCGGGCCTGAAGGAAGTTACTATTCATCATATATATAAAAATATATTTTTATTTTTTATTAATATTTATATATTTTTATAATTAAGTTTAAATAAAATAATATTAATTTAATATATGAACAGTGATCGGGTCGGGTCGGGCCGGGCCGGATCATGAAAATGCCTGCCCAGGCCCGGCCCATGAGCAGGTCTAATCTGAGTTGGGTTGAGCCAAATTATAAAAATCTTATTCCAAACTCGATCCAATAAATCGAACCTGTCATATTAGACGGGAAATCTGATCGTAAACTGTTGGAGGTATTTTGTATATTTGTAAAAACCTTGTTGAAAAGTTTACTACTAAACAATTAAATAGCATACCTTTAAATAGAATATTAGAGAACTTACTCATACTCGGTGGTCCTCTAACCAGCACTAACTCAGTTGGCCCGCTGGCCATCTCAAACTCACCTGCCTCAGCAGAAAGACCATTGTCTTGGCCTGCTGTCCATGTTTAACCCTGTGGCCTCTTTCAACTGCTTCAAGCACGGCTCAGGTGCACTCACTCATGCCCCCGCTAGGGCTCTTGTTGAAGACCAAATTGAAGAATTAAGAACTTTACATTGTTGCCAAGGATTGAACCCTTTATCCTTAAGGCGAAATTGCCCGTCACTTGGTGCACACGGATTCAATGCAATTGCCTCCCAAGAATTCAACAACACCACTTTGAAAAGTTGCACACCTTTTCAAAGTCCACAAACTTAAGGAATTGACTCAATTTTCTCTCTACAATAACAGATTCCTAAGCTCTAGAGTAGAAAGAACAAAGGAAGAAAAAAGAGCTTTTAGAATTGTTGAACCAATTGTTGAATCTCTTGTTGAATGGTTGAATTAGATTCCCATAATCACAAGGTTTTTATTTCTTGGATTTTCTTTGTTTGCAACTTTCAGACATTTATTTATTTTTAAATTTCATTTTTATTTGAACATCCCTAATTTCAGTAGATCTAATTTGGTCATCACTTTAATTAAAAAAAAATTGGAATTCAGTGTATCTTGCACAAACAATTGAAGTTGTGTTATAAATAAAGGAGTAAATAAAGAGAAATAAAGATAAAGGAAATATGAATTTTTAAAATTTAGTTCTTGAAAAATTAGTTATGTCACAAATCCTTTTTCTATATTCATTTTTTTGGATAAAAATCAATCTTTATATAGGATTTCAAAAATCATTAGGGAAGGAGAAAATATACTTCTCAATACAATGCATACTAATGACATCTTTAGTATCTAGCCATCTACCACATGCGTGTATTATAACAAGTTGAACATTAATGCATAATTTTCGTCTTTTATTTTAAGGTTCCGTTTAGTTTAATAGGAATGAGAGAAAGAGAAAAAAAAAATAATTTAATAGTTGATATTCATAATAACATGCGTTATTTTTAGTTCAACAATTAAATTAATTTTTTTTATGAAATATAAAGAGTAAATGAAATAAAATAAGAAAAATTTAAAAAAAAAAAGAGTATATGGTTGAGCTCTAATTGTGGCCCTTTCCACACCAAACAAATTGATCATTTGGTTAACTTGTATTTTAATTTAATGCTTTGCGGTCTTCTTCAATTGTTTTATTCTTTTGTTTTCATGGTAGGAAGAGGTTTTGAAACTTTGAGATTCTAGGTAGTTTAAGTTCTTCACTTGTGAGTTTGACCCAATTTTATATCAAATTTATCTAGTTATATATTGGTTAATTTGTTGGTTGATTTATTTTGTTTGATTTAATATTTATAGATTTTTTATATGAAATGTAATCTTTGATTATTATTATTTTTTATTGTTTCTTTTTCTTATACTAATAATTTCATTAAACAAAAATCAAAATATGAGACATATGGTCTTCTTTCCATGTGAATAGATCAGCCAAGTTGTTTGACTTTAATTTGAAGTGACTCAAATTCAAAGTTAAGGAATCTGAATGATTCAAAGCCGAGTGAACCTACCCTAAACTCACCCATTTTGTCACCTCAACTTTCTTTAATCGATGTAAATTTTTTTTTTTCATATTAACAAACTAATA
This sequence comes from Fremontodendron californicum, assembly GCA_030761205.1. Lineage (NCBI taxonomy): Eukaryota > Viridiplantae > Streptophyta > Magnoliopsida > Malvales > Malvaceae > Fremontodendron > Fremontodendron californicum. The sequence goes on along the minus strand of JAULJL010000006.1, from coordinate 16,606,617 downwards.
ACAGTAAAAAATAATACGATGGTTGATGTTATGAACAATGAAACTACTAAGAAAATAGCAAGTTTTTTTTTTTTCTTATTCAAACAATTAATAAAAAAAAACTTTCTTATTGATTTACGTTCTGCTTAAGGAGAACCAAGAGTGCAATTTTTTTCTAGTAATCTGAGTTCAAGAAAATGGAAGACTCTGAAAGTTTCCTTGAGTATATGTCGAACGGTTGATCAATGATTTCATTTCCGAAGTGTTTTTGAATGAGTTCTTCCAAGATAACTCTCATGTGCTTCTTTGGGTTGTTCAATATGTTCATCCTCTCAATACTGAAACTTCCATTTTCCTCTATAATTTTCTGCAATTCCTTCGAGGATGTGAAATAAACAGGCAAATTAAAAGTATCAACTTTCGTCTCACTTACAATTCCCTGCATCAAAAAACCATTTGCAAGCCTAAAAAGCTCCACTATCGTGTATTTGATAATAATCCATTAGAGATAATTATTGAATTTAGCAAAATCTCTAAAAATATATTATATTACCATTTTTGCCATGTGATCCAAAAAGTTCAGTTTCTGGTCCTGTTGTAGCTTGAGGGTGGGAGGCTGCATCTGGAACAGCGGGTATAACAAGTGCCATTAACCCACCAGGAGCAAGCTCTTTCACTCTTGCCTGTAAAAATGAATCGATGTCCATGGCGAATTGATCTGAATAAGCTTCAAAGACTTCCTTTGATGCACCTGTATAATGAATCCTACCTCGATTCCAGGCAAACCCAGTTTCATCTACGACCCTTTTTGGCACCTTAGAGAGCCAATGGAGTGCGCTTGATGAGTAAACAAAATGAAGGGAGGCCGTAGGAAACAGGCGCCCATGGAAAGAACCAGGAACACTAGCTGCATAATATTTTCTCTCGACTGGAAGCGATTCAAACAGAGAATTGAAGTCATTGCTAAATTGGTCACTAAAGAAAACCTGAAACTCAGGGCTAATTAATCCATGGGTTTAGAACTTGCGAACTACAACCTCTAGTATACTTTGGATTGCTAGAATTGTATTGAGTCCAGAAGAGCAACCCAAGTCTGCAATCTTTAATGGCTGATCTGAAGTTGCTAATGAAAGTTGTTGAATGTCAAATTTCATGGTGATTTCCTCATTGATGATAGCTTTGGCAGCCTCCATAATTCCTCTCTGCAAGCGGCATGCATGAATTTGTTATTGTTGCATCTATATATATATATATTCATTAGTGAAATTAGAGGTAGGTACCTGATAAACGGAGAGTTGTGGGCATAGCTATTAGGTCCATCTCCTCCGTTCATAGCAAATGAGTTGGACGATATGCTTTGTCTTTTTTCTTCCATCAAAATGCTTTGGCTATTTTCCACCAAATACCAATGTTTCCCTCACAAAGTTACCTCCATGGAGTTTATATATATATATATATATATATATATATATATATATATATATATATATATATATATTCTAAAATTGAAGCCATTGTTGTTAGAAAACAAAAGGTTTGTATTTCTTGAAATGCTAAGGTCCAATGAGATAATCCCATCAACAACTTGTATATATAATAAGTATGTAATAATTAATATTCAATCTACAATTGTGTTAATTTATGGTCGTTGTCGACTGAGGTTGAGGGGTCGCCATTGTCATTTTTAAAGTTTGAAATCTTTAACCATATTACAATAATAATTAATAAACTTATCAAGTATTCAAAAAAAAAAAACAAAAATTCGTCTAATCTACCATGGTGTGTCATCTGTTCTCGGCTCTGTATCATTGTCATCTTTTTCTTTTTTTTTTTGGATTATTGAGTAATGTGTTAGGTAAAGTTAGATTTATAAGATGCAAGTTAAATGCAGAAATTGAGATCAATGTAACGTTTTTGAATCTGATCCAGGTTAACCAAAGTGAACAGGTTACAGGGCTGCTGGAATTCTTGAGAACTTTTGAAGAAGGTGAGAGCCATGTTACTCGGATTCGGGTGTGAGTGTTGGGTACGAAAATGTGTCCGACACAGGTATATTTAATTTTTTCTAAGATTTTTCATGAATTTGGAAGATCTTTGAAAGATCATATCTCTATACCCATGTCCGGATATACATCGGACACAAATGTCAAACACGAATACTTCAAGAAAAATAAAGAGTCGAGCGGGTGAGAGATATGCAGAACATGGACTCAGCTGGAAGTTTGTCCGCAAGCAAGAGGCAGCCTCAGATTATGCCATCCGTCATTAACCTCTTCTCTCACCCAAATTAAAAGCAAATGCTGAATTCGTCCACCTTGTAGGTTGTCAATATTTTGGCTATGAGATTTATTGAATTGGAGAAAGTTGGATAATTATATTGTTTTTGAGATACTGTATTGTTGACTGGCAAGTTTTTGTGATATTATTCTTGAATAATAAAATGATTACACTCCAAAACAGGTTTAAAAAGATGACATATATATTTTAAAGTATTAAAAAAAATTAAATAAAAATATATATATATAATAGTATTTTAATTTGTTTGTAAAATTAAAAAACTCCATTGTCAATCAAAATTCATTTTTTTAACATATTTTGCTGCTATAGCCTTATACATAGCAAGATTCATGGTTAGAAATATCGAATGGACTTTCTCTGCTCCCGTTGGTGCCCTTTTGTTCAAATGCTAACACCTGTCTTTTGATTAACATTTAAGTTAGTTTTTGTTTGGTTTTAAAAACAAAACAGTTTTTAAACAAAGTTACAAAACACAACCAAAAAAAAAAAATTGTCATTCTTGTTATATACCAAGTTCTCATTATTTTCTTCACTCTTGGATTTTTTTTTTAGTGTCAAGATTCATTAGAACATTGGATTTCTTAAAACAGTGTGAAGTTTTTTTGAGATAATTAGTTGGGTTTTTCTTTTTTTAAAAAAACCAAAATCAATTTAAATTGAAAATAGAGATATTTGAAAAAATATAAATTCCAATTTAATTCAAGTTAAGTTGAAAAACAAAAATTCTTAAATTAGAAAAAAATTTCAATGCTGAAATAAAAGTTTTTTTTTTTTTTAAAATGATTAAGAAAAATAAAAAAATCTTAAATTAAAGAAAATAAGATAAAAATATATATTTTCCTCTCCGTTAAAGATATAAAATTGTCATTTTCGTGTTTTATCTGCATTTTTTTAATTTTTTATACATGTTCAAACCAAACAAAGATTAACTTAACATTGATCAAAAGACACGTGTTAGCATTTAGAAGCTGGGACACAAAAGAGAGCAGGAAAACGGGGTAGAGGATGTACATTCAAAAATATCCTGGCTATCTATTATTATTCAAGGAGTAGTTGGATAATGATATCATTTACTATTTTTAAATAGAGAAGTTGATTGGAATCAAAATATAAAAAAATTCATTTTGAATGCTGGTGATAACTGATAAGAATGAAGCAACAAATGAAAATATATTATTTTTTGTTCAGCATACGATTTTTTTGGAAAAAAAATATGAAGGTAAAAATTAGTTGGGATTGTTGTAAATTTTTATTTTTTTTGTATATTTGATATTCTTTCCGGTAGTAGAATTATTATTTTTATGCTAAGAACCTTTAGGGTGTGTTTGGATGAGGGATTTCAGGAAGTGAATTCATTTGTAGAGAGATTTTTAAAATTCTAAAAGTAAATTACTTTGTTTGGCAAATTAAAAATTAAATTTGTCAAAATTCTTGGAATTTGAAAGATGAATTTTAGAAGACTCAAATTTATTTTTCAAAATTTATCTTTAAAGGTGAAATTTGTGAAATTCTTTTGTTTTTTAATAAGATATTAACATTTATTATGTTTCCTTTTTCACGCAATTTTTTTTTTCAATTTTAACTACGAAAACTCATTTTTTATTTTTTATGTTATTAGTAATGTTTATATGTTTTTACAAATCTAATGATACCCATATTGCATATTTTTCTTAATATTTTTCTTATTTTATCTTTAATATTACTTTTTTACCTCATCAAATTTCAATACTTAATTTTTTTTTTTTTTTTGTAAAAAATATTTATCGAAACAATAAAATTACAAATGTTAGTATTTTGAATTGATGCATTATAAAATGCTAGTATTTCAAAATTTTAAAATTTCTCATCCAAACACAACCTTAATATTTTTATATAAATATAAGACTTAGCAATAAGATAATTGCCTGTTAAGAAATTTTGTAAAGTATAATGTTGATATGCATAAGTTAAAACATACAATGTTGATGTTTGTGATTGAAAACTAGATTTGAAATGATTTTTTTGGTGTTTATTGGTCGATAGTTAGTTCATTGGATTATAAATATGATTTCCTAGATATGCACATGGTTGTTAATCATTTTATTGACGTTTTGTTTTTGATAACTTTTAAAAGATAGCGAGCAAAAGAAATTTAATGGAGTTATCTCTTTTAATTGCTTAACCTCACATGTTATAAAATAATATTTCCATTTTTTTATTAGTATTATCTTGGGTTAAGGGGTAAATTTGATATAATACTATAAGTGCATATTGAAATTTGTCACTATACTTTATTTTGATTGATATTTGTCATTATACTTTTGAGATAAATGCAAATTTGCCACTATACTTTAACTCAATATTGAATTTTGCCACTCTACTTTTATTTGATTGAATTTTGCCATTAGATTTTGATTTTTGCTTGAATTTTACCATTTAACTTTGATCTTGGATGATTTTAAGTCAAAATTTAATTGAAAAAAATCTTTCAAATATTTTATTTTAATAATTAGGGTTTAATAAATTAATTAATAAAGAATGATAAAAAAAAGTTTAAGTTTTAGCTTTTTGTAAAATAAAAAATTTATATTAATTTATAATATTTTTTATAAATTAATTCTATTTTTAAATTTTCCAAAATCAAAGTTCAGTGGCAAAATTAAATTAAAAAATTAAAGTTTAGTGGTAAAATTCAATCAAATAAAAGTACAGTGACAAATTTGCTCTAATATCAAAAGTACAATGACAAATATCAATCAATATAAAGTATGGTGGCAAATTTCAATATCCACTTATAGTATGATCGCAAATTTACCCATTAACCCTATTATCTTAGATCTTTATTTTTGGGCTTGACCAACAAGAAATTTATTTATTTATAGTGTAAACATTAAAAAATATGTTAAGTTATTCATATATTAAAACTTAATAAAACAAAAAATTATTAAATTATTAAAAATTAAATAAAAGAGTTTTTTAAATTTTTTTAGAAAAAATAATATGAGTAGGCCTAAACGGGCTTGGATTATCCATTTTCAAATATAGAAGGGTTTGGACAAAATTTGAGAGCCATATTTCAGGCCAGGCCAGACTTGAGCAAGTATATGTGGTGTTAATATCATACTTAAGGCCGATCCGGCCCATGAACACTTCTAATTCTAATTTGTCTGTCTAAGTTAATATTTATTAATTTTTTACACTACAAGAAAAATAGGTTTTAGCAACTAAAATTTGGTCGTTGCGAAAACTTGCAACGACATGTATGTCTTTGCGTAAAATTGCAATATTTGCAACGTTCTCGCATTGTCATTGCTTAATTTAATTTTCAAAGTATTAATCGTAGCGAAATTTTTTGTCGTTGCGAATTTTTATTTTATACATAACGAAAAAAACAAGTTGCTGTTAAATATTGTTATATTAACAATAATTTTTAAATGTCGTTGCTTAATTTAAGTTTTAAAGATATATATTAATTGCTACATTTTTTGTCGTTACTAATTTTTATGTTAAACATAACGACAAAACAAGTTGTTACTAAATATTTTTATATTAGTAACAACTTTTAAATGTCGTTGTTTAAATTAATTTTTCAAGGTATTAATCGCAATGACAATTTTTGTCGTTACTAATTTTTATTTTATACATAACCACAAAACAAGTTGTTGCTAAATATTGTTATATTAGTAACGAATTTTAAATGTCGTTGCTTAATTTAATTTTCCAAAGTATTAATCGTAACGACAAAAATATTTTTATTTTATAAATAACGACAAAATAAGTTGTTACTAAATATTGTTATATTAGCAACAACTTTTAAATGTCGTTGCTTAATTTAATTTTTCAAGGTATTAATGGCAACAACAATTTTTGTCATTGCGAATTTTTATTTTTTACATAACTACAAAATAAGTTATTGCTAAATATTGTTATATTAGCAACGACTTTTAAATGTCGTTGCTTAATTTAATTTTTCAAAGTATTAATCGCAACAACAATTTTTGTAGCGGGCAGTATTTTGTAACGGGCAAAAGTCGTTGTAATAAACATATTTACAAACGACTTTTTGGGTGGTCAAAGTCGTTGCGTATATTTTTAACAACGGAGGCATATGCAACCATCTAGCAACGATTTTTTCTCGTTTCGAAAAAGTTTTCGCAACGACATTTAAGCATTTTGCAACGACTTTTAACATTGCTAAAAGTAAATTTTTTTTTGGTAGTGTTATATGAAATGTAATCCTTGATTATTAATATGATTTTTTCTTATACTAATAACTTGATTTAAAAAAATAAAAATCAAAATCAAAATATGAGGCATATGGTCTGCTGCTCCCATGTCAATGGATCAGCCAAAATTAAGAAGAGTAAAATAATACGATGGTTCAGGTTATTAACAATGAAACTACTAACAAAATAGCAAGTTTCTTCTCTTAAATTCAAACAAACAAAAAAACATTCAATATTAATTTACGTTGTGCTTGAGGAGCAGTAAGAGTGAAATACTTTTCTGGTAATCTGGGTTGAAAAAAATGGATGACCCTGAAAGTTTCCTTGAGTATATTTCGAACAGTTGATCAATGATTTCATTTCCAAAGTGTTTTTCAATGAGTTCTTCCAAGACAGCTCTTATGTACAGCATTCGTTGTGTTAGGTCAGGCATGACTATATGCTGCTTTGGGTTGTCCAATATCTCCATCCTCTGAAACATCCATTTCCCTCTATAATTTGCTGCAATTCCTTCGAGGATGTGAAGTAAACCAGCAAGTTAAAAGTATCAACCTTCACTTCACTTACTATTCCCTGCATCAATAAGCTACATGTTATATATCATGATCGAAAGCTTAGCGCAAAAACTTATAAATGGTAATTAATTAGAGATGACAATAAAAACCTATGTTATTCGAATTCGAAAATGAGTATCAAATATATGTATACATGTCCGAATAAGTGTGGGATACAAATTTTGGACACAAATACACACGAATACTTCAGAGAAGATGAAGAATTTGGATAACATAGATAGCGACATTTTAGAGATTCCTTCGGATACATTTAATAATTATTAAATAATTGATAATTTTTTAAACATTTCTTAACTTAAATCTTAAATAGATAACAGTTAATCTTTTACACCCCTTTACAAGGCTAAAAGGCTTCACTGTATGTCAAGTATTTGATAATAATCCATTAGAGATAATCATTAAATAATTTAACAAAAGCCGTGAAAATTATATCACCATTTTTTCCATGTCCATGAGGCAAGAACCCACAAGTTCAAGTTCTGATCCTATTGTAACTTGAGGGTGGGAGGCCACATTTGGAACAGCTGGTATAACAAGTGCCACTAACCCACCAGGAGCAAGCTCTTTCACTCTTGCCTGTAAAAATGAATCGATGTCCTTGGCGAATTGAATTGAATAAGCTTCAAACACTTTCTTTGATGCACCTGTGTAATGAATCCTACCTCCATTCCACGCAGGTCCAGTTTCGTCTACGACCCCTTTTGGCATCTTAGAGAGCCAATGGAGTGCGCATGATGAGTAAACAAAATGCAGGGTTGCCGTAGGAAACAGGCAGCCATGGAAAAAACCAGGAAAACCAGCTGCATAATATTTTCTCCCAGCTGGAAGCGATGCAAACAAACATTGCTAGCTTGGTCATTCAAGAAAACCTGAAATTCAGGAGTAATTATTCCATGGGTTTGGAACTTGCGATCTACAGCCTCTAGTATACTTTGGATTGCTAGAATTGTATTAGGTCCACAAGAGCAACCAAGGCCTGCAACCCTTAATGTTTGATCTGAAGTTGCTAAAGGAAATTGTTGAATGTCAAGTTTCATGGTGATTTCCTCATTGATGATAACCTTGGCAGCCTCCATAATTCCTCTCTACAGGCAGGCGGCATTGTTATTGTTGCATATATATATATATAAATATTTATATTATATATATATAAATTTATATTATTTTCATTAATGAAATTAGAGGTAGGTACCTGATAAACGGAGTTGTGGACATAGCTGTTAGGTTCATCTCCTCCGTTCATAGCAAATGACTTGGATGATATGCTTTGGCTATTTGCCACCAAATAGCAATGTTTCCTTCACAAAGTTACCTGCATGGAGTTTATATATATATATATATATATATATATATATATATATATATATATATATATATTCTAAAATTGAAGCCATTGTTGTTAGAAAACAAGAGGTTTGTATATGTTGAAATGCTAAGGTCCAATGAAATAATCCCATCAACAACTTGTATATAAAATAAGCATGTAAGTAAGTAATTAATATTCAACCTACAATTGTGTTAACTTATGGTTGTCGGCAGAGGTTGAGGGGTCGCCATTGTCATATTTAAAGTTTGAAATCTTTCACCATATCATAATAATAATTAATAAACTTATCAAGTATTCAAAAAAATAAAAAAACTTTTCGTCTAATCTAGCATGGTGTGTCATTTTTTTTTTTTAATTTATTATTGAGTAATGTGTTAGCCAATGTTAGAGGGCTGCTGGAATTCTTGAGAACTTTGAAGAGGATGAGAGACATGTAGAACATGGACTCAGGGAGTTTGTCGTTCTAAATCGCGGTCGCGAATTTCGTCGCGGATGCGGTTACGAGTGTCCTAAGCATTACGTAATGCGTCGCGGTTGTCGCGGACATGAATTTGATAGTATATTTCAATAAATTTGATAGTATCGTGGACGTTATGTAACGGATAACATGCGATGCGAATATTTTAAATTTCATTACGTTGAGGCCGTTACATTGCGTAACGACCGTATTTTAATACTATGGTTTGTCCGCAAGCAAGAGGCAGCCTCAGATTATGCCATCCGTCAATAACCTCTTCTCTGACCCAAATTAAAAGCAAGTGCCGAATTCGTCCACCTTCTAGCTAGGTTGTGAATATTTTGGCTATGAGATTTATTGAATTGGAGAAAGTTGGGTAATTATATTGTTTTTATAAAGAAAGGCACAAGACAATTGTATTGTAGACTGGCAAGTTGTTTAGATATTCTTCTTGAATAATAAAATGAGAAATTATGAAATACACTTTAAACGTAGTTTAAAAGGATAACACATATATTTTAGAATATAATAAAAAAATTAAATAAAAAAATGAGACATGTAGTTAAGGGTGACAGCGGATCGGATATCTGCTTTTTTCTGTAATATCCGAATTCGAATCTGCATAACTGCTTTAAATTCGAATACGTTTATTATCTGCATTAATTTCGAATATTACTATCTGAATCTGAATCCGAAAAAAAAAGAACACAATAGCTAACAATATTTTTACCTTTTAGAAGAGTATTGCAAAAGCGAGTATATTTTTAATGAAATTTTCGTGACCACCTGAGAACTGAGAAGAAGGAAGTGGTATTTGGGTTTGTTAGTTGCTCCGCTTCGAGGTTTGAGAAGTGAGAACCGTGAAGAAGAAATGAAGAGTATAGAGTGGTTAGGGTTTGTTAATCGTTTAGGCCTTTAGAGAAAATGGTGTAGTATAAACCAAATATATTTTTAATGTTCTAATTGTCTGTTTTTATATATATATATTTTTCTTTTACGTTTTTTAATCCAAATTGTTTGTTTTTAATTTTGTGCATCATCAAATTTTGTTTATTAAAATATCATAAAAAGGATATTGATACACGAATTGCACATGTTTCATTAATTTGATACATTTTCATATTTTTTGTTAATTTGATAATTTTTCATATGTTCATTAATTCAATTAATAAAATTAGAAGTATTATGATAAAATTCAGTAAAATTAGAAGTATTATGATAAAATTCAATGAAATTGAATCATAATGGCGAAATCCAATATCGACCAATTGTTAAGTAATGTTATCACATACCTGTTAAATTTTGGATTATAGTTTTATATTCAAATTCAATATATAGTCAAATGATTTTAATGTACCAAATCACTCTCCTCTCTATATGACATGAAATTTGTATGTCTTAAACACGGTTAGACAAAATGCATACAATATTTTCTCATACAATTTAGAATAAAGTATATAAAATAGGTAATTGAGAATGATATATGTATTTTCTCTAGATCTGTCAATCCATATATTCATATCGTGTCCGTGTACTTTAACGTGTCATAATCGTGTTTAAGGTATTAATATTTATATCAATTATGACACATTAATAATTTGTGTTATATATTTTTTAACACGTTCGTGCATTAATATCATGTTTGTGTTATTTTTCATGTCGTGTTTTAATTATTCGACTTATTGCCTTCCCTTATTGTATTCATGTCATGTAAAGGGTTCCAAAGAAAAATATATATACACATATATGTATATAATTTGTTAAGATTTATACATTTATGTAAAAATATCATGTATATTTAGAATTTATTAATATTTATCATATCTTTATCATATCATGTAAAAGCTATATATCTCTATCTTTACTTAATAGAAAAGCATGAGTTTCTTTACTCAAAAAGAGAATCTCATCATATTTCTACATGTGTAATGAATCCTACTTCGATTCCAGGCAGGCCCAGCTTTGTCTACGACCACTTTTGGCACCTTAGAGAGCCAATTGAGTGCGCATGATGAGTAAACAAATTGCAGGGATGCCGTAGGAAACAAGTGGCCATGGAAAGAACCAGGAACACCAGCTGCATAATATTTTCTCCCAACTGGAAGCTGTGATGCAATTGCAAATAGAGAATTGAAGTCATTGCTAACTTGGTCATTAAAGAAAACCTGAAACTCAAGGCTAATTAGTCCATGGGTTTGGAGCTTGATATCTACAGCCTCTAGTATACTTTGGATTGCTAGAATTGTATTGGGTCCAGAAGAGCAACCCAAGTCTACAATCTTTAATGGCCTTGAAGATACTAAACTAAGTTGTTGAATGTCAAGTTTCTTGGTGATTTCCTCATTGATGATAGCTTTGGCAGCCTCCATAATTCCTCTCTGTAGGCGGCATGCTTGAATTTGTTATTGTTTCAGATATTTTCATTAATGAAATTAGAGGTAAATCTACCTTATGTTACTCGGATTCGGAAGTGAGTGCCGGATACGGGTATGTATCCGACACGGGTATATTCAGTTTTCTTAAGTTTTTCCATATATTTGGAGTGTCGCAACCTAAAAAATAACAAGTCTCATCGCAAGACTTTATTATTCATTAAGCGTGACATTCAAAAAAACCGAGGAAAAGTCGACTTAATTCCTCTAGAAAAATGAAGGTTTTGAAAATGGCCTTGAAAAAGACATGGAGTGGCCACCAATCTTTTTTAGCTAGGTGTGATCGGCCACCTATTAAAACCGGTTTTATAAAATATTTTAAAAATTAATTAAAACATTTTAAAAACCAATTTCAAGTCTGCGTTTTAAACCAGAGAAATTAAAGAAACGGGTTCGGGACTCGATTACGTATGGGGAAGGATTAACACCCCCAAAACGCCCGTATAAAACGGTACCTTATTAATCGTGTGTTATCTCAAATCTCGGTGTAAAGTTGGTTTTAAATTTAGTATTTCAAGTTAATTCCCAATTTAAAGAAAAATAATTCCATTTTTATTTTAAAATGATTCGGAATTTATAAATTCAAAATTTTTCTATATTTCCCAACAAACGTGGCAAAATATAGAAATTTTTAATAGTTTTGGAAAATTTTCGAATCATTCTCTTTTTTGAAAGAAAGATATTCCTTTATTAATGATAATTGATGATATTCCCTCCAGCAAACCCGGTAGAGAACTCATGAATTATTTTAACTCGGGAATATCTTTATTTTTTATTGAAAAATCATTATCCTTTTGAAAATATTTTAAAAGATATGAATATGTATATGCATGACATAAATAAAATGACATAGCGAAATCTAAATAATATAATGCACCCTAAATGATATGATATGATTTAAATGTCTTAGCATATTCTAAATGAAATGAAACATCCTAAGTTATATGACATATTCTAAATGAAATGAAATGAAATGACCTAGGCAACATAATATATTCTATATGAAATGTAATATCCTAAGTCATATGATATGTTCTAATTGAAATAAAATATCCTAAAGGACATAATATATATCCTAAATGAAATGACCTAGGTAACATAATATATTCTACATGAAATGACCTAGGTAACATAATATATTCTATATTAAATGAAATAATTTGAATGACATGGCAAATATGAATGATATGGCATATAATTTAAATGACATGAAATATAAAATAATGCTATCATATAATATGCATGAAATTTAAAAATGAAAACAATAATGCATGAACATAGTATATGCTAAATTATATAAAAATAACATAACTAAATAAAAAGCATAGGATATCATGAAATATTCAAAATCATATAATAAACAATATAACCTAATCATAACAATATCATAGAAATTATCATAGCAAAAAAAAAATCACATATTATATAAAATGCATGAATATGGAAAATGCAATGCATGAAAATGTATTTTTTTCCTTTTAATTAAGGAAATTCATATATCTAAAAAGATATCCGACTACCTTAGGAAAATATGTCAAATTAAATATTCTAAAACTAAAATACTTTGTGATTATTTGAAAACAATTTTGAAAAGCTTAGATTAAAAATGGGAACTGGGCTAAACCTTTTTTTAAATGACTCTAATTTCCTAAGTTTAAAATCCCGGACTTGACCACCCTTAACCCGAGACTTAAAAAATCATTTTTAGATTTTAAAAAGGCTTAGAAACTACCCTAAGTCTGTAGCTAAACTTCCTAATCAGCCCTTTCTAAGTAACTTAACCAAAACAGAAAAATAATTTTTCTTTAAATTCAATTCTGACTCCACTGTCCAGTTTTAAGCCACGATTTTTTACCCTATTTTTAAAAGTTCAAAAAAATCTAAAAAAATATTGGAGACTCAGGACATGTAAAACTACACGGAAAAAAATCAGCTTAATTTTTTGATTACTGATGAATGCCCAGAAAAATCGGGAAAGTACAAGTACTGCGTGAAAAAACTGTTTTGCCAAAATACATTTTTTGCCTTTGATAAAATCATTTAAAAATCAAAGTAAAAATATTTAAGACTCACAAAATGACCCACAAACAGTAGCTAGGTCTTTTTAAAAGTTAGATAAAAATTGGCTAAGTAAAAAAAATCACAAAGGTCGAATAATCAATTTGACAAACTTTAATTTTCCACAAGTGTGCTCAAGAGAGCATGACTTTGAACCATTAATTGGCCTAAGTCATTAGTCAAGTGGCATGAACATGAAATGCATGAAAACAATACAGCAAATATGGTGCATGAAATGCTTGAGTTTAAACCTAAATGTCATGAAAAAATGCATGGCAACCATATAGTGACCTAGACCTAAATGAACTTGCATGGTCTAAAATGCATGGACATGCATGGCAAAAAATCTAACCTAACATTTAAAATATGCATGGCAATAACACAAACACAAGGCATGCTTAATCCAAAAACTCAACCAAATATCATGCAAATGCTAACCTATCAATTAACATAGCAAAAATGCACACATGATGCTAGAATACAAGGAGTGGCCGAATGGCCTATGGTTCCTAACAAGTATGGCATTTTCACAAACACTTGGTATACTTATACTAAATACTCAATCAAATGTCATGCAAATGCTAAACCTATCCACTAACATGGAAAAAATGCACATACAATGTAAAACACATGGAGTAGCCCAATGGCTTCAAGCTCCAACAAGCATGGCATTTTCACAAACACTTGATATGCTAACATGCTCAACTAAAATATAACACTCAAATCATGCAAACACAAAGTAGAGATACTAAAAATAACACGCATTTTCACAAACACTTGATATATTAACATGCTCAACTAAAATATAACACTCAAATCATGCAAACACAAGGTATCTACTCACAAGCATTTTCACAAACACTTGATATACTAAATATAAAACATCAACAAATTTAAACATTATGAAAACAGAAAATTAAAAATGCAAGAACATGATATTTAAATCATAAATGGCAACAAACAAAGCAACCAAATTAAAATATGACTCCAGTATATGAAGTAGAATAACACATGAAACATCAAGATTAAATAAAATTACTTGAATAACATGATAAATTAAGGCAAAGAACTGCATCAATAATAAAAATGTAGGCCATTCGGCCATGGTGAGAAGTAAAAAAAATGTAAAAACAAACTTGTTTAAGAAAATGATGAAGAAAGAACTTAAAATGAATGTAAAAGAACTTATTTAAAAAGAAAACTCACCAAATGATAATCAAAATAGCAAAAATAAGAATGGAAAAATCAAAAAAGTGCAAGAGTTTGTGCTAAATGCAACCTCAAGAAGCTATATTTCAAGCTTTATCTCTTCAACTTTCCTTTCTTTTCTAAACTTTTTCTTTTTGCTTTCAACCAAGGAGAGAAAAACCAAGAAAAACTAAGAAGAAATCTGAAAATGAAGTGAAGTAAAATGAATTCTGCCCTCCTCTATGTGAAGGCCGAACCACCCCTCTCTCCTCCAAGAAATGTTGTCATTTTTTCCCCAACCAATTTTCCATCCAATGGCTAGTAATTCAAGGTGAAAAAAAATCATGAACTTATCACCCTTAGATTAGCATATCAGCTGTCCATAATTACAGTTGTTCAAGAATAATGTTGACACTCTCCCTTAGCCTATGTGGCTTAATCACAATGGCTTGATCAAAAAGAATCTCTAACTAACTCTTAATTCTTGGCCATTTGATTGAAAAATCAAAAACTTTCTCATTCCTTTGGGTCTTGGTAGGCCAAAACTTCTCTTTTCCAGTCCAAGTCTGATTTTTTGAAAGGCCAAAAGAAGCCCTTTTCGGTTGCTTGGATGAAATGACCGTTTTGCCCCCGGATGCAAATAAATGGCAAACGGACTCCAAATTCAAATTTTCTTTTTTTAATATTTTCAAAATAATAAAATATTGAATTCTGTAAGTTTTAAAAAAATTTTGAGTCCGTTTGCTATTTATTTGGATTGTTTTATTCCAAAAATGCCCTTTCAAGCCCCCACATTTTACCATTTTTTAAACGAGCTCCAAATCAAGATTTTTCTTCACAAATCTCTTCAAAATAATTTAAAAGTGTGATCTGAAAGTTTTCATAATTTTTGGAACTCATTTGGTATTTTTTCAGGATTTATCTGCTTGAATTACTACATAGTGGCTCGGGATTTGGCCATTTTGCAAACGAACTCCGAATCAAGATTTTCTTTTGACAATATCTTCCAAATAATTTAAAAATTAGATTTGAAAAATTTTAGAATTTTTGGAGTCCATTTGCTATTTTTTCGGGATTTATCTTCTTGAATTATTGCATAAGAGGCTCGGGATTTGGCCATTTTGCAAACGAACTCCGAATCAAGATTTTCTTTTGCCTATCTCTTCCAAATAATTTTCAAATGATATTTGCAAATTTTTAGAATATTTGGAGCTCATTTGCTATTTTTCCGAGATTTTCCTTCTTGAATTACTACATAAGAGGCCCGGGATTTGGCCATTTTGCAAACGAACTCCGATTCAAGATTTTCTTTCGCCAATATCTTTCAAATGATTTAAGAATGAGATTTGAGAATTTTCGGAGTCCATTTGCTATTTTTCCCAAATTTTCCAATTTTGCCCTTTTGCCTCCGAAACGCAGTTTTGCTCAAAACAAGTCCGATTTTCAGATTTCCTTCAAGCTGAGCCTTGGGCTATCCCTTTTTAATCATTCCTCATCCATTGGGGGCTTTAGTCTTACCAATTCGGGCCATTTCTGTAATTCTTCTCGATTTCACCGAAATCCACCAAAAACCCTAATTCTCGGTTTTCTCCCGGATTGACTTTTCTTTCAATTTTTCTTTCAAGTGGCTTCTCCATTAACCGTAGTCAGTTCTTATCTTTCATTTGGAACCTTCAATTTTGACCAATTCGATCGTTTAAGCACTTTTCCCCAAATTTCCCGGATTAGGGTTTCCTTTCTACTGAATCTCCAAATCCCAACTTCCGAACTCCATATCTTTCGATGTAGACCTCGGATTATCAAAATCTTTCGCCATTTTTCAATTGAACTTCAAATCTTGATTTTGAAAGTGGGTTGACTTTTTTAGTAGTTGACTTTTAGGGGTTGACCTTTTTTTGAGTTTGACTTTTTATGCTCGCCCTCTTAAACTAAGTCTCAGAGTGCCACCTGCAGGATGAAAAAAGTCGTTTTACATTCTGAAACATCAATTTAGGAAGAAAACATACATGTTTTAGTGGTCCGGACAAAATTAGGTGTCTATAGCTGCCCCTCTTTGGCTGTTGCTGAGAATCAGGAATCAGGCAAAGATAAACCGACACTAATTTTGTACGGTTAATGAAGTCACATGTGAAGGAAAGGGAAAGGGGTTTTCTTTTTCTTTTTTCATTTTTTTCATTTTTCATTTTTTTTTTTGAAAAAGCTGTAAACTGAAGATTTTGTCCTTAAATTAAATTCCCTGACTAATCAAGGCTCGACCCGTCTTAAGGAAACGAATTCGATTTGCAAGAAAAGAAATGACCTCGACGATGGTCTCGGGGTCTTAACCTGTCTTGTTCTCATCTGTATTTAAAATTCTGGGTATCTCCTCCAGAAGCTTCGGCTATCACCACCAAAGACTTTCTTTTCTTTTCAAAAATTTTAAAACTCTAGATATCTCTACAGAGGCTTCGGCTATCACTACCAAAGACTTTCTCCCTTTTCAAAAAAAAAAATAAAAAAAAATTAAACTCTGGATATCTCCACAAAGGCTTCGGCTATCACTACCAAAGATTTTCTCACTTTTAAAATTTGTAAAATTCTGGGTATCTCCTCCAGAAACTTCAGCTATCACTACCGAAGACTTTCTCACTGTTTAAAATTTGTAAAAATTCTCACCTCCAGAAGCTTCAGCTATCACCACCGAAGACTTGTTCATTTTTTAAAACGTGTTAAAATTCTGGGTTCGGCAAGTTGAAAATAAAAGAAAGTACCGCGACGGTGATCTCGGGGTTCGACTCATTTGAGAAGCAGAACAAGTTCGATTATACCTGAAAGCTTTAAGAGATGATGCAAATGCTTCATGATGCAAATGCAAATGTCTTTGACTGGTGCAAATTTTCTTGATTATACAAATACTTCTTGATGTAGATGCAGATGTTGAATAGAATTCTGGGTATCTCCTCCAGAAGCTTCGGCTATCACCACCAAATACTTGTTCATTTTCAAAACTGTAAAACCCTGGATATCTCCATAGAGAAAGATTTATCATTGTTCAAAAACCCTGGATATCTCCACCGGAGGCTTCAGCTATCACAACCGAAGACTTATTCACTTTTAAAATTTGTAAAATTTTGGATATCCCCTCCAAAAACTTTGGCTATCACCACCAAAGGTTTGCTCATTGTAAAATTTTGGGTAACTCCTCCAGACGCTTCGGCTATCACCACCAAAGGTTTGCTCATTGTAAAATTCTGGGTAACTCCTCCAGAAGAAGATTTCTCATTGTTCGAAATTATAAAACCCTGGATTTCTTCACCAGAGGCTTCAGATATCACCATCGAAGACTTGTTCACTTTTAAAATTTGTAAAATTCTGATATCCCCTCCAGAAGCTTTGGCTATCACCACCAAAGGTTTGCTCATTATAAAATTTGTGTTGAAAATTATACCCAAAAGCTTTGAGAAATGATGTAGATGCACATGTCTTTAACAAGGTGCTCATGCTTCATGGTACAAATGTAAATAGCTTGGATTGATGTAAATGTTTCTTGGTGCAAATGCAAATGGCTTGGATTGATGCAAATACTTGCAGATGCGGATATTGAATATGATACAGATGCTCCTACTAATCGTGTTCATGTAAGTGGTTTATGAATGGTGTAACTGCAACTGCCACACAATAATGAAAATGCAATGATTTTTGAAATGATGCAATTTGCTTGAGATGACGCAAATGCGAATTCCATGAAAAATGTAAATGTAAAGGTAAAATGCAGATGCTTATGGAATAATGCCAATGCAAATACCCATGAATGATGCAAATGCTTGTCGACACTGTGCATATGCAAAAGCTCGATAAAGAGATGAGTGCTCATGAGTGATGCAAATGCCCTCAGTTGTTTTTCTAGACTTTGGCTTAGCCTTTCAAATTCATTTTCCCTCTTCAAATCAGAGTATATCTTCAATTAATTTTGGCTATTCTCTTTGCCCCAACAGTTTTCAAACTTTCATCAACAGAGATCTGAACCGGGTTCTATTTCTTCTTCTCATATCTGGAAGTCAAGACCTATCCTGGCAGTTCTATACCTTTGGGTTAGAAAAATCCTTGTCTCATGTCAACATCAAAATGGGTATTTCAAAAAAATATCCTTATTTGTTTTCTCATTTTGAAAACTTCTGAACAAAAAATATTAACCCCACAATGTGTGATGTACAAATCTTTTAAAGACTGATGATCATTGTTAGAAATTTCTCTAAGTATCAATTTGGGTTTTTTCAACTGGGATTGGCAAGGCTTGGTATAACAAGATTCTGGCTTTTCCAGGAAAACTTCATGACAAAAATGTATATCCCTTCTAGGCTCACAAATGGAACAGGTTTTATAAATCATGAATTCATTGAGAACCAAGCAAATTCAACATTCTTTTAGTTTCCATATCAAGGCATTTTGACAAGCATCAAGATTAGCTGGGATGTTTAAACGGAAAGTTTAATCTTGGAGGAAAAAAAGTTTCAGTTTTTGAAAACAATCCTCCGAATGAGAGTTGACAATATGGGAGGTTCAGGAATTCTTAAATATTTCTCGATGACCACTTTTTTAAGATGACCTTCTCTTTTTGTGGCATCGGCACTTTCATAGATGGCATCAAAAATTTTCATTTTACTCTAGACCGACCATTTTTGGGTTTTCGCCCTAGAGTCCCATTCTTTCCAATTTTTCTCTCTTTTTTTTTTGTTCTACCATACACTTGAGAATTCTAAATTCTTCCTTAGTGAAATGATAATTCGATAAGATGGGATAAAATATAAGAAAAAACCTTTCAAATTAAATATTCATGCTTGATCAAAATGGACTTTTAAAGCACATAATTTAGGCCATGGCTCAGGGTTCAGAAAGAAAGGATAAATAGGCCCAAAATATGTGTTTGAGGGTAATCAGATCAAGGATCATTTCTTGAGGAGGATTCTCTATGAAGCATTTGTCCGTTTTGGACTTTTCATTCCTTTTGACTTTTGCGTCTTTTCTTCTTCGTTCTTGGCTTTCAATTTGCCATGTCTTTCACATTTTTTTTTGACTGAGTGAGCACGTATTTATTTGGGGCTCATTTTGCTTTGCATCTGTCTTTGAGCTAGGATTCTTTCCTCCATGTTCTCTAAAAGATCTTTCCTCGCATTTGCCCTCCAGTGTAGAGGGTGATCCTTGATCAGGGTTCAAAGAAGAAAGAATTCTTTTGGCTCAAAAGGGGTGACTATGGATAATAATTTTTTTCTTGTGAAAGGGATATGAAAAAAAAGCCATTTCTCATATCAAGCACAAATATTCTCATTGAAAAGCAATCCTCAGGGGAAATAGATAATCAAAATTTCATTTTGCACTTGAAATCATCTGAATTCTCATATGCATGATATCACAATTTTTTTATATCGCATGCCCCAATAATTCATGCATTAGTCCATCATTTTTCACCATGTATCCATCATTTTCACATATGATGCCCCAATTTGATTAACCATGAGAATTTGTATCAACGAGGAACGTAGCAAGTCTAGGTCTATTTTTGAAAAGGTTGAGTTTCCAATCTGAGTTCTTTGAAGAGACAAGGAAAATATGACCTAAAAATGGGTTTTCTCTGGGATATGGGATAATCTGGTTTGGTCATTGTGCTTCCAAGGTATTAATCATGAAGTGATGCTTGGGTAATTGAAGTTTTATGGTCATTGGAAAAGGTCATGAATGGTTTTAGCACAATCTTGACACACATCAAATTATCAAAATCTAGATTCTTACAAGAATGTCTCATTTGTTTGAATTTCAAGGAATTCGAAAAAATTTCAACAAATTCGTTCCTTTGTTCATAGCCTAGACTAGGATTTACATCTTTGCTTATTCTGCAATGACAATGCTTTTTTTTTTGGGTGAAGTTCAATCATTCATATTCCTTGAAGCATTAGGTCTTTCAAGTGTTCTTGATTCAAGGGTTTAGGCATAGAGAAGCCCAAAAAAATAGGGGGGAGGGTGTTGGGTCATGTCTAACAATGATCAACAATATTCTCGAGACTGTCCATTATTAAAAATTCCTTAATGCTTGTTTTTGAAAATTCAAATTCTTGTTAAAACACAACAAACACAAAGCATTTAAAATTCAAAATTCATTTAATTCATATAGATGTTAACATGAGACAAGTGCTTTCATCATCACAGTTATAGAACTACATGCGTCAAAAACCTAATATGATCATGCACCATGTATCTTATGACACTTGGCTTTCCCATCTTCAAAACTTATCGAATCATCCTTGATGAGATCCCTGACCTTGTACTTCAAAGCGGGGCAGTTCTCTGTCGAGTGACCTTGATTGCCAGAATGATAACCACAACACTCATTAGCATCATACCAGTTCAGATAAGGGGGCTTCAGAGGCTCTAATTGCATGGGTGTTACAAAATGATTCTGGATGAGTTGAGGTAATAGCTCACTGTATGTCACAGGAATCGGGTCATCCTGATTTCTTTTTCGCTTTTTATGCCCCCTTCGATTATTCCCAAGGGTGATCGATTGATAGACAGATGTAAATTCTAGTGTAGTTGCAGTCATTGGTTGGTAGGGATAAAAACCTTGAGAGACATTATTCAGGGTAGAGTAAAATGGTTGATACGAGGAGTATTGGGGAGGTGAGGCAAAGCCTTCCACGACTTGGGTATCTTCTTTTTTCTTTTCAGATGCCCCTTTTTTCTTGGTATTGGATGTTCTTTCTCCTTCATTTTTTCCATCCTTGATAGCATTCTCAATCATCTCCCCCGAATTACCATGTTCGAAAAATTCTTCGTAGTGTTGCCGACAAGTATATCATAGTACGGGGCCTACAGTGTATTCACAAAAATGACAGTGGTTTCCTTCTTAGTTAAGGGCGATTGTACTTGGGCGGCCAGGCTCATCCATCGTTGTGCATATTCTTTGAAGCTCTCAGTAGCTCTTTTCTTCATATTTTGCAAGGCGAGACGGTCAGGCGCCATGTCGATCATATACTTGTACTGGTTTAGAAAAACCCTAGCCGGGTCATTCCAAGAGCTAATCTGATCTTTGCTCCACTGACTATACCACCTAATGCGGACCCCCTAAGGCTATCCTGAAAGCAGTGAATCAAAAGCTTATCATTATCTATATGACTTGTCATTTTTCGGCATAACATAGTGATGTGGGCTGACGGATTGGTCGTCCCGTCATATTTCACAAAGTCAGGGATCTTGAACTTAGGAGGAATGACTAAATCGAGGACCAAACATCGTTCTTTCGCGTCTAAACTCCCAAATACATCTGTACTTTCTACTGCCTGAAGCCTTTCATCTAACAACTGATATTTCCTTTGGGAATCTGCCAACTCAACCTCATTTACTGCAACCATTTTCAACTTTTCCTGTTCAGCTGGATCATCTGAGTTTAGGACATTGACGGGGTTAACTGTGTTCTGGGCATCAATCATTACGACCTCATTCTGACCCTTTTGTGCCTTTAACCCTTTCCTGGCGACAAAGTTTTCAGTGTATCCTTTTCCCTTGATTACGGCGGACATCAGCTCCATCAATTTAGTCATCTGATCCTTAGATTCTACTTGAGACTTTGCTAGCTGTTCTCGCAATTCTTTTTGTTCCCTTTCCATTTTTTCCATTCGGGCAACTTGTTCATCCTCCATAGCACTAGCCTGTATTAAAAAGGTACTCAGTACTTCTTATACCTCTGATTTGAAATGGAAATTCTTTCAAAGACTCCTAAAGCCAAGCCAACTTCAGTTTTATTTCCCCCAAATGTATGTCATGATGAATGAGCCATGATTGTCATTTAATGCATGTGAAGAATAAAAGAAATGATGTATGGACATATATAGTGGAAACATGCTGACCATGTATGTAACAAATGCAATCACGATGCCAACATGTTGCAAGCAAAGAATAAACAAATCAACGCATGGATATATGCAATGATTAATCATGTACATTTTAGCGTATTTCCCAATGAATGATCATATATCCTATGAATGCAACACGGTGTCAATTATGATACATGCAAACAATGAATGATTGATAAAGAGTATATACAAAGAAAATCATGCTGACCATGTGTCATGAATGCATCCTAATGTTAATATGACAGATTAATGCATGAGCATATACAAAGAAATCATGCTGACTATGTTTGTCATGAATGCAACCTAAAGTTAACATGATGCATGTAAAGAATAAACAAATTAATGCATGGATATATACAGACTAATCATGCTGATTATGAATGCATGAATGCAACCTGATGCTAACATGATACATGTATGAATGTATGGTATGACAAATAATTGATCAGATGCAAAATGCAAAGGGGAAGATATCACGGAGGAAATAAGAATCGGAGGAACTTAATCATCAACATCTTCTAAATTTGAAACATAATCAATTCATCCCCACATCAACGTTCACAATGGTATAAACCATGTTTTACAAAATCTGCGCAATAGTTAAAACTGTCTTTTACAAGCACTTTATTTTTCCTAGCATCCTAAGGCTATAAGAGTCGGCTACTTAAAAAGTGAAATCCTATTACATCATATAAGACCGAAGTCTTTCCACCTCAATGCTGTAAATCTCCCAATCCTAATGACGCTTTCCCAGCCCTCTACTAAACAGCGTTGTTGGATCCAACCACTTAGCATCTATAAGAGTTTGCACTTTCTTTTTGAATGCTCTACAGTCTTCAATGCTATGGCCAGCAATTCCACAGTGATAATCACATCTTATATTTGGATTATACCACTTTGGATATGGTGGTAATAGGGGTTTTAGCGGGATACAGGCAACCATGTGATTTTGGATCAGTATAGGGAGAAGCTCTCGATAGCTGATTGGAAGGGGGTCAAAATACCTTTGGGTCTTATCTGGGGTTGTTTCTTAGTCACACTGAACCAAAGAGTTGGGGCACTTGGCGATGGTACTAAGGTCCGAACCAGAGTGTTTACATGGAGATGTGGCGGAACAACATGGTAAGGGTATGGATTTGGACACGGGGCCTTTGGAGGTTGTACATAGCTCGAGGTTCCTATCCCAGATGCTGGATAAGGCGATTGATGAGGGAAATAGTATGAACTGGCAGTTGTTGGTGATGGAGTGGGATTCAGGAATCCCGTAGTGGTCATCGCAATGGACGATTGGACCATGGTAGGATGGGAATACTAGCTTGGACCTAGAACAGTTTGCAGGTATGGTACAGGATCCGAGGTTTCTATCTTTGGTATCAGGCTCTCAGGTTTAATCATTTTCACGTTTTTGTCTATAATTTCATCAGGATTGCAACCTTTGTGGCATTGACAAGCACAAGATCCAGCAAGCATTGTATGTTATGGACCTAATGGTTTTGGTTGATCCAAAGGCGATGCTGACTCAATTAAGAGTTGTAAACCCAAGTGCAGGTTATGTTCAAGTAATAAATTCTCGAGTGTCCGAGGTCGAACCACAGGGAAGCGTATTAGTAAGTATAAGTTTATAAATATATAAGAAAAAGAAAGTAAACGAGATATTAGGGAATCAACAACAAAATAAGATAAACAAGATATTAGAGAACAAAATAAACAAAATATAAAAGAAATTAAACAAGATAGAAAAAAACAATTAGAAAAGATGTTGAGGTTAGAGAATCCACTCTTGGTGTTATGCTAAGATTAATCTTGTTTTATTACACAATTGAAATCCACACATAAGGGAGGTTCCAATCGGAAGGTTTAGCAATTCAGTCCAAATTGTCCAACGTCCATAGCATATGATATTATGTTCATTTGGTGTCCTCAAAACTCACAAAAAGAGTCCAAGCATTCCTTATGCCAAGGTATATGTCTACAACAAATCAAGGTTATGAAACCAAGCATTTACTGTGCCATTTTCATTGTCAATAATGAATCAAGATCTCTACTTTGCAAGTATGATTTTAAACCAAAAGAAAATATTATCTATACTAGTGTTTATAAATGATGATTCATTTTAGCTCATGTTTAAGAGACTAACCTTAGCATTTACCAAGAGCTTCACCTCATCACCTCAACAATATGATTAGCAACACATACTAAAAATGAAAAGAAATGTAAGAAGCATAAGTAAATAAAGAAAAAGAAAAATAGAGAAAGGAAAAAAGAAGAAAACTTAGAGAATTTTTTTACAATGGCTAATATCCTACCAATGTATAATGTATCCCAATACTCATCCAAGGCCCTCTATTTATACACATTTTGGAGGGCTAAATGACAAGAGACAAGCTTTACAAATTTCAAAGGTAGGTATAATAGGTGGGTGCATTTTTCTAACAATTTTCGTCATATTGTATGACAATTCTGATCAGCCAGCTTGATGGTCGATTTTGTCAATGTTGGAGGCTCGATCTGATAAAATGGTCTTCTAGAAAAATATACCCCTATCAGTTACGGATCCATAGCCGTTGGAATCAGATCATTTGCGCACGTGGATCGGAAGATATGGTCAAAATACCAAAACGGTGCAGAACAGACGTCATTGCACATCAGCCAACTTGATGGTCGATTTCGCTAGGGAAAACGACTCCGTTTCAAGAAGTGTAAAACATGAAAAAGATAGATATGCCTCTTAGCTTTGCAGGGATACAAAGTTCAGCCTTATTGCTTCAGTGAAACTCGAGATATAGCTGATATGGCAAAAGGTGTCGGAACTGGAATTGAACTGGATTTGCCCTTAATTCTAGTAATCTGAAATCACTCAAAGAAACTTGTGAAAAACACCAAATTACATAAAAATATAAAAGATCATAAACACAATTAGACTAAACAATAATAACTCGTATTTGACACAAAACAATAATAAAACATAACTAAAAACTATATAATTATACGAGTTATCACACCCCCATACTTAGATTGTTGCTAGTCCCTAGCAACGACTCAATAAAATAAGAAAATCTAATCTAATCCATTTTCGTAGGAAATCACGGTGGCACTTAGCATGTGACACAAGCCTTTAAACCCCTAGGTGTCCCTAGTGGACGAGTTTAGTCTCGTGAGGGTTTACTAGGACGATACCCACAAACATTGAAGACATAAGAAAAACTAAAAATAATAATTATAACTAATCCTTCCAATATAAATTAGAGATAATCATTGGACAAGTCTTAAAAACTAATCAATAGCTTAAAGAAATTCACAAAAAAATCTTGCTTGAATGTAAATAGTTTGAGTTAAGCCAATATTAACATAACATATTTCAATCAAAATAGTGCATATTCAAACTTAATCTCAACTTCTCACATGGGATACTCTCTTGATTTTCACTCTTTAAAGTAGTGGTAAAGTGTTTACACTCAATCAATCTCATGAAAACACTTCTACCATATGCTTGCTTGTCCACCTATTCTCCACTATTTAGATCATACAACTTCATAAATCAAGAGGTCTTTATTCAAGGTTGTAATGGGGCCAAAGGGTTATAATGTGGTTAAAGAACAACAGGATAAAGATATCACAAAGGTTCCAAAGAGTTCATAGATTTTAGAGACATAATAAGATCATACAAATAAAACTTCTCAAAACTCTTATAAAGCACATAATAACATAGGCTAAATATTCATGTTGAGCCTTTGCATCATTCTAACCAACTTTGTAACATCTTTTTCTAGAAGTTCAAGAGAAGATTTTTTTTTTTTTTTTTTTTTTTTTAATATGGGAATGTATTTGACAATGATCCCTTTCTTTTTCTCTTGACTTTTTCTTTTCTTTTCTTCCCCCACACTTATCTTTTGTTTCTAACCCAAATTTTCAACTAAAAATATCCCTTGTTTTTTTGCAATATGTCTCAAAATATATAATCCATCTTTAGAACAAGGGTAAGGATATAAGTATATTTAGGCTAGGTGTAAGTTGTGGTTACCAATAAAACAGCATATTTAATGTAGGCTCAAATTGGCTCACTAGTGGGGATGTTCTCTTAGAACATTAATAATGGATGGCTGTTTGGCTCTGGTTATAATCCTAATGCCTCTATCATATTCATGTTGTCACATGTATCAATATAGTCTCAAACGGTTTAAAGCAAGTTCTAGAGAATCATGTAATCATAAGAGCACTCAAGAAAGAAATTAGATTGATTTGTATAATGCATCAATCATTATAGGCTCAAAAACTCACAAGGATGATTATACAAGTCAGATTAAGTCTAAACATGCTTCTTTCTCAATCAACATATCATATTAACATTGGCTCATAAAAAGGTTGACATCAAGCTCAATTCTCATGAAAATCTTCTCACTAATAAATCTGTTTTAGACTTATGCAATTCATATCTCATTATAGTATTGAAAGTAACTAAAAAAAACACACTAAGTCTAAACATGCTTTTTTTTTTTTTTTTTTTTTGTTTTTTTTTGTTTTTTTGAAAGAAGAAGATTAAATCAAACTGACAAGGTATGTCTCAAGTCTCCCTTACTCAGACCTTGTTCAGAATGAATACTTCTAAATGTCTTAAAACACAACAATTTTTTTTTTTTTTTTTTTAGCAAAATATGTCCCTTACCCCCTACTAAAATATGACATTGTCCCCAATGTCAAATTTTAAAGGTAGAATTTAGGAGATATTACCTGCAGAGGTTGCTAACCACTTATTATAACTGAGACACAACAAGCAAAATGTTAGATAATGTCACAAAGACAAAGTGCAATCCACTCCTTGCTCGTCCATATCTCTTTTTCTTTTTCCGAGCGTTTGCGAAACAACCGTAGCAGATAAACACTCATAAGCTTGTAGCTTTTTGAGTAAATCTTCAATGGTTGTAGCAGAAATTATGGTTCTCCTTGCCTCTGAAAACACGAATCCATTATCCACAGCATTATCTAAATATGAAAGTAAATTACTAAAATAACCATTAATATTAAGCAAACCAATGGGTTTCTTATTTGTGACCAAAGATGACCAAGAAGCCACGCAAGCTATTTCTTCCAATGTACCCAGACCTCCTGGTAAGGCAATGAATGCATCGGCAGAATGGTACATGATTGTTATCCGTTCAGGGATACTCCAGACTTGTATTTCCTTACCCACGGTAGGTCCACAAAAATCTGTGAATAGTTTTGGCACGATTCCTAGAACTGGACTTCCTCCGGCGTGTGCTGCTGTAGCGACTGCTCCCATTAAACCCGTACTACCGCCTCCATAAATCAAGTGGATCTTTTGTTGGGCAAGTATTACTCCAACTCTTATGGCTTCATCAGCGAATATGTTATTTTTCCCTGGATAAGCACCTCCAAAGACACAAATTTTTTTAATGCGCTGGGACGAAGTGCTTTCCATTTTTTTTCTTTTTCGAGTGCCTGAAAGAGAATGAGTACATGGTGTAATATATAGAGGACTGAGTAGTGAATCAGACAAGAGTAATAATGTCGCCGAAAGTGTATTTGACCTGTCAGAAGAAAATGTTAACCTAACAAAAGATTTTTGCGTGATTTCAGGAAGAAAATCAAAAAGAGAAGAAAAATCAACCGTAAAAGACCAATGCAAAAAAAAAAGAATAATTACACAAATCGAACAACACGTAAACTAAACCGAAATAAAATTATTGCAAATCAAACCAAAAGCTGAGAAGTCATTTATTGTAGTTGTGATTGTGGCTCACATCTTCCTCTGGTTTTACGTCCAGAAACGGCTTAAACGCCTTCTATGAGTCGAGGATATGCTTCCCATCCAGTTTTCTTACAAGCTGGCAAACAGGGTCTTTTAACATCAGATTCCCAAGATGTTGCCATTCCCTTTGGAATTGCGGCCATAAATCAAGAATTTCTCTTTGTACGTCTCCACTAGGATGCGTCTCAAGAGAAAGTTGGATATTACCCAAATTCTCCTTACTCAGTCCATCCTTAATGAATTCAATTTTATCATCTCGATTAGAGGACGGAATCCCAATAGAACGACATTTACCGTTACACGTCCATCGTGCACATTTGTGGCAATTTGAACTCATGCGCTTTGCTCGTCGCTTCTTTGCTTAAGTGCTTCTACCTGTACCTGGTAAATGCAAAACAGGAAGATATTCATCTTCACGTACCTTGGCTTCAATTATCCAACGTATGTCTTCAGGAATCCCTTTGTGCATAAGCATTCTTAATCTTTCAAATCGAACTTGGTAAAGCTTCAGTAAAATATTTCGAGGAAAAGGAGAAAATCGTTTCTGCAATCTTGTGAGAATATCATCCATCTTGAAAAAAATGAAAAAAAAAAATTGAAAGAGAAATTTATATACAATATCAGTTTTGTGGGTAGCTGATGGAACCGACTTAAATAATCACGGAGTACCGTTATCCGCCATTTAACCGGGGTTAAAAAAAATGTATTTTTTTTTTTTTGAAGATTAGTAAAAATTATATTTACATCTAGTTATTTTCAAAACAAGGATCAGAAAGAAAAACAACCTCTTCTTGAGTAACATGATTTTCCAAAAAGAGTTTGAGTCATTGTCCATTTACCTTGAATACGTTACCATTTTTAGGATTCTCAATGTCAACTGCTCCATAATGATACACATGCTTAACCACAAATGGGCCAGTCCATCTTGATCTCAACTTACCAGGAAATATGTGAAATCTAGAATTATAAAGTAGAACTTTTTGCCCAACATCAAATGTTTTTCTTGAAATTAACTTGTCATGAAAGGCTTTAGTTCTTTCTTTATGAATTTTAGAATTCTCATATGCATCTTTGAATAAAGTTGGCCAGTAAAATCCACACTGTAAAATTTTTGCAGCAGTTTTCTTTGATGAAAAATGACCACCACATGCCTCGGAATGACAAAACTTAATTACACTGCTTACCTCATTGTCGGGAATGCATCTTCGAAAAATTTGATCAGGACAATATTTGAACAAGTAAGGGTCATCCCAGTAGAACTTCTTTACCTCATTCAGAAACTTCCTTTTATCTTGGGGGCTCCATTGAGAAGGAATTTTTCGCAAAAAGGAATATTTTAGCTCGGATGGCAATGGTTTTAAATCCAGCTTGGGTGGTTCAATAGTTGATGGTACAGTGACATTTGTGAGTGATGGAAGTTCCTCAAACTTTTGTTTCCAACAATGCTTAACCTGAAAAGAATTTAACAAAGAATCAGTGCGTGAAATTTCTGAAGCATTATCCAACTCACATTCAATTAAATAAGCTTTTAAAGGATCATGGAATGTGGTAATGGTGAGATGTTCATGAACAAGTTCTTCAATGAAATCCACTTCATGTACTTCTGAATCATCACCAGGTTGCTTGCAAGTGTTGAACACATTTAATTCTAAAGTCATATTTCCAAAAGAAATGTTCAAATTACCATTCCTGCAATTTATCAGAGCATTAGAAGTTGCAAGAAATGGACGGCCTAATATAACAGGAATTTGAACATTAGGATTTGAAACAGGATGTGTGTCCAAAACAATAAAATCAATAGGGAAGTAAAAATTATCAATTTGAACCAAAACATCTTCAACTATCCCTCGAGGAATTTTTACAGAACGATCAGCTAGTTGAAGTGTAACAGGTGTTTCCTTGAGTTCACCTAAACCTAACTGTTGATAAACAGAAAAAGGCAAAAGATTAACACTAGCACCAAGATCAAGCAATGCACGTTCTATTCTAGTGTTTCCAATGATGCATGAGATTGTTGGACATCCAGGATCTTTGAATTTTGGTGGAGTAAGGTGCTGAATGATTGAGCTCACACTTTCCGTCAAAAATGCTTTCTTTTGTACATTATGTTTCCTTTTAACTGTGCACATGTCCTTCAAAAATTTAGCATAAGATGGAACTTGTTTGATTGCATCCAATAAAGGAATGTTAATCTTAACTTGTTTGAAAAGTTCATAAATTTCTGCATTTTGATTCAAATTCTTTATTGTTTGCAACCTTTGAGGAAAAGGAGCAGGATGCATACCTTTTTCTTTGTCCAAATTTTCAAGAAGTTCAGACTTACCATCATCCTTACCATTACTTTTCGGAGGGGAAGGAGGATCTTGGTCTTTTGATGGAATGTTTTTGTCAATTGCCTTTCCACTTCGAAGAGTTGTGATAGAACTGGCATTTTCCTGTTGAGTTTCATTGGAGCAAGAAACAAGACATTGAGTAGAAGGGTTAGGCTGAGGTTGAGCAGGAAACTTACCTTTTTCTTGAGTGCATAATGAAGCTGTCAATGTGGACAAGGTGTTTTTGATCTCATTGATGTCTTGTGAAGTCCGGTTATTCACATTTGCTTGTGTTTGCATGAATGCTTGCAATGTCTCTTCCAAGGTTTGTACACGTGAAGGTTGATAGGAAAAAGTGTTGCCTGGCTTTTGAGATTGTGGTACCTGAACATGATTATTATTCCGCCAACTGAAGTTGGGATGATTTCTCCATTCAGGGTTATACGTTTCAGAGTAAGGAGAAGGAAAAGGCTTTTTAAATGTGTTTATGGAATTTACTTGATCATGCAACGCTTCTTTAAGAATGGGAATGTTTGGACATTCAGAAGTGGGGTGTCCCATGATTTCACAAATTCCACAACTTTCTTCATTTTTAACCGTTTTGACTTCTTTTACTTCTCTAAGTTCCATGGCTTCAATCTTTCTAGCCAAATTAGCTACTTTAGCTTTTATCTCATCTTCTTGACTAAAATGATATTTTCCTCTGTTAGAAACAACATTAGATCTATTGGAACTTTCAGAGGAATTATCTGTGTGCCAGGCTTGAGAGTTATCTGCCAAATGGTCTAAGTAGTCAAAGGCTTCTTCAGGTTCTTTTTCTAGAAACTCACCGTTACACATTGTTTCAACAAATTGTTTAGTTTCGGGAGTTAAACTTTCATAAAAGAAACTAATAAGACGCCATTTTTCAAAACCATGATGTGGACAAGAACTTAACAAATCTTTAAAACGCTCCCAGCACTGAAAAAATGCTTCATTTTGATTTTGATTGAAATTTTGAATCTGTCTTTTCAAAGCAGTAGTTTTATGTGCTGGGAAAAATTTCTTTAGAAACTCAGTTTGTAATTCTTGCCATGTGCCAATTGACCTTGGTTTTAAATTATGAAGCCAAATTTTTGCTTTATCTTTTAAAGAAAAAGGAAATAATTTTAGCTTGACAATTTCATTTGTACATTGTTGGTCATTAAAGGTGACACATACATCTTCGAAGTCTTTTAGAAACGAGTAAGCACTTTCCGATTCCAACCCATAGAAATTTGGAAGCAAAGCTATCATACCTGGTTTAAAACGAAAGTTGTTTGCATTGAGAGGAAAAATAAAACAAGAGGGTGATGAGCTTCGAGTTGGTTGCAAGTAGTCACGCATGGTGCGTACTTGTCTGTTCTCATCTTCAGCATGAACACTTTCATTGTCAGCCATGGTAGGAGTTGTATTAGAAAGATTACCTGAAAAAGTTTCACAATAAAATCTAACTAAACGACGAGATCTAAAATCACGTCGCCAAACAAGCATAAAACAAAGTTAATATACAGATTAGGCGGTATAACCAGCCAATAAAAATAAAACAAAGTTAATATACAAATTAGGCGGTATAACCAGCCAATAAAGCAAAGTTAATATACAAATTAGGCGGTATAACCAGCCAATAAAAATAAATATACTTATAAACTTATATATTAGTATTGCTTCCCCGGCAACGGCGCCAAAAACTTGATGGTGACTCAATTAAGAGTTGTAAACCCAAGTGCAGGTTATGTTCAAGTAATAAATTCTCGAGTGTCCGAGGTCGAACCACAGGGAAGCGTATTAGTAAGTATAAGTTTATAAATATATAAGAAAAAGAAAGTAAACGAGATATTAGGGAATCAACAACAAAATAAGATAAACAAGATATTAGAGAACAAAATAAACAAAATATAAAAGAAATTAAACAAGATAGAAAAAAACAATTAGAAAAGATGTTGAGGTTAGAGAATCCACTCTTGGTGTTATGCTAAGATTAATCTTGTTTTATTACACAATTGAAATCCACACATAAGGGAGGTTCCAATCGGAAGGTTTAGCAATTCAGTCCAAATTGTCCAACGTCCATAGCATATGATATTATGTTCATTTGGTGTCCTCAAAACTCACAAAAAGAGTCCAAGCATTCCTTATGCCAAGGTATATGTCTACAACAAATCAAGGTTATGAAACCAAGCATTTACTGTGCCATTTTCATTGTCAATAATGAATCAAGATCTCTACTTTGCAAGTATGATTTTAAACCAAAAGAAAATATTATCTATACTAGTGTTTATAAATGATGATTCATTTTAGCTCATGTTTAAGAGACTAACCTTAGCATTTACCAAGAGCTTCACCTCATCACCTCAACAATATGATTAGCAACACATACTAAAAATGAAAAGAAATGTAAGAAGCATAAGTAAATAAAGAAAAAGAAAAATAGAGAAAGGAAAAAAGAAGAAAACTTAGAGAATTTTTTTACAATGGCTAATATCCTACCAATGTATAATGTATCCCAATACTCATCCAAGGCCCTCTATTTATACACATTTTGGAGGGCTAAATGACAAGAGACAAGCTTTACAAATTTCAAAGGTAGGTATAATAGGTGGGTGCATTTTTCTAACAATTTTCGTCATATTGTATGACAATTCTGATCAGCCAGCTTGATGGTCGATTTTGTCAATGTTGGAGGCTCGATCTGATAAAATGGTCTTCTACAAAAATATACCCCTATCAGTTACGGATCCATAGCCGTTGGAATCAGATCATTTGCGCACGTGGATCGGAAGATATGGTCAAAATACCAAAACGGTGCAGAACAGACGTCATTGCACATCAGCCAACTTGATGGTCGATTTCGCTAGGGAAAACGACTCCGTTTCAAGAAGTGTAAAACATGAAAAAGATAGATATGCCTCTTAGCTTTGCAGGGATACAAAGTTCAGCCTTATTGCTTCAGTGAAACTCGAGATATAGCTGATATGGCAAAAGGTGTCGGAACTGGAACTGAACTGGATTTGCCCTTAATTCTAGTAATCTGAAATCACTCAAAGAAACTTGTGAAAAACACCAAATTACATAAAAATATAAAAGATCATAAACACAATTAGACTAAACAATAATAACTCGTATTTGACACAAAACAATAATAAAACATAACTAAAAACTATATAATTATACGAGTTATCAGATGCAGAGCCCTGAGAAAGTTCCTATTTACTCTTACCCATATCTTCAACCATTTTCAGCAATTTGGCAAGCTGTTCCTTCACCTCCCAGATTTTATGTCCACATTCCTCTTGATTGCGTTCCAAAGCATCCAATCGTTCCTCCGATTCATTCCTCATATCACGAACCCCTTTCGTGCAAATGAAAATGTCATGAGATTAAGAATACAATTATGAATGTACATGCTCTATTCCTATGTGTATGAATATACTGATGATTAATGCATGAACATATATAGAGAAATTATGATGACTATGTATGCTATGAATGTAATCTAATGCTAACATGATGCATTTAAAAAATGAATAAATTGATGCACAGGTATATACAAATAATGACCATGTATGTCATAAACGTATTCTACAATGAATGACCATGCATGCTATGGTGTCAAAATGATACATGTGAAGAATAAATGAATTAATACAAAGGTAGGTACAAAGAATGACCATGTATATCACAAATGTATTCTACAATGAATAACCATGCATGTTAGGACTGTGACATGATGTCAAAATGATACAAATAAATTAACCAATGATTACACGAAATTGGTGGGACCTAAATCTTGATTATTCAAAAATCTCATTATGCAAGATTTGCCTCCAAATTTATTATTTTTTGAAAAATGTTTTTTTCTATGAAAAACCCAATCATATTATTTTCAAAAAAATTTCGGGGTAGTAGATCCTACTATGGTACAATGTCCAAATGTTCATGCGACACTACCGGTTTTATGGAATCATCAAATGAAATTATTACCACCACCCGTTTATTGCAAAAAAAAAAAAAAAAGAGATCAACAATACAACCATAAATGTACATGCTCTATTCACACGCATGAAATGTGCAAAAATGCAAAAATGCTTGAAAAATGATTTTTATTTTTTATTAAACAGTTAATGAACATTTGCCCCGACAAATATCTACTTATATAGGTATCATAGTGCCTTTGGGACGGATTATCACATTTATTACGGGCGATGTACGTACATCGTTGCCCGATCTACAAAACTTCTTCAGAGTGCAAAATAGGTAACAAAAGGTTTAGAAATGTCCCTCCATGTGTTCCTATTTTCGGTATAGCTAACAGAAATCCGGCATGGCTTCGCCTAGGTTCACTATATGAAGGTGATTCGGTTCTAAGGCCCCAAATTGTTCCTCACTGTCGCTGGTGAAGGCTAGTAAGGCACCTCGGTAAAAGCGGGTTCAATTCGTTAGAGTATATTTTCCTATGCCCGTACGGAGGATTATCACGAAGGCATTAGGTACTTTATACTCCGAAAGTATTTCACTAGCCCATACGGAGGATCATCACGAAGGCGTAGTTACTTTACTCCCACTTAAAAGGACGGAACTCGGGTAGAGGATTCATGTTATGCAAATGCAAATATAGTGTGTACGGAGGAACAAGAAACCTTTCGCCACCTATTCTACAAACCTTATTCTAAATGCCCTAGCAATTTATAAAAAAAAAAATCCAAGAATAGTGTAACGCATTAACCAACAAGCAATTATAATATACAACCTTTATATAACAAGAGAACAATAATAAAATGCATGCACATGAGTATGAACATATTTAAAAACATTTTATTATTTTCAAAATTCTCCTTATAAAAATGAATGTGGGAATTAAAATTAAATACCAATTAAACCAACAAAACCGAGACTTTGATAACACACGACTAATTCTAGGCCTGACTCTCTAATA
This sequence comes from Fremontodendron californicum, assembly GCA_030761205.1. NCBI lineage: Eukaryota > Viridiplantae > Streptophyta > Magnoliopsida > Malvales > Malvaceae > Fremontodendron > Fremontodendron californicum. The sequence continues at coordinate 16,571,182 of JAULJL010000006.1, read as the reverse complement.
GTCTCCAGTGGAGTCGCCAAGCTGTCGCAACCTAAAAAATAACAAGTCTCATCGCAAGACTTTATTATTCATTAAGCGTGACATTAAAAAAACCGAGAAAAATACGACTTAATTCCTCTAGAAAAATGAAGGTTTTGAAAATGACATTGAAAAAGACATGGAGTCGCCACCAATCTTTTTTAGCTAGGTGTGATCGGCCACCTATTAAAACCAGTTTTATAAAATATTTTAAAAATTAATTAAAACATTTTAAAAACCAATTTCAAGTCTGCGTTTTAAACCAGAGAAATCAAAGAAACGGGTTCGGGACTCGATTACGTATGGGGAAGGATTAGCACCCCCAAAACGCCCGTATAAAATGGTACCTTATTGATCGTGTGTTATCTCAAATCTCGGTGTAAAGTTGGTTTTAAATTTAGTATTTCAAGTTAATTCCCAATTTAAATAAAAATAATTCCATTTTTAATTGAAAATGATTCGAAATTTATAAATTCAAAATTTTTCTATATTCCCCAACAAACGTGGCAAAATATAGAAATTTTTATTAGTTTTGGAAAACTTTCCGATTCATTCTCTTTTTTGAAAGAAAGATATTCCTTTATTAATGATAATTGATGATATTCCCTCCAGCAAACCCGGTAGAGAACTCATGAATTATTTTAACTCGGGAATATCTTTATTTTTTATTGAAAAATCATTATCCTTTTGAAAACATTTTAAAGGATATAAATATGTATATGTATGACATAAATAAAATGACATAGCGAAATCTAAATAATATAATGCACCCTAAATGATATGATATGATTTAAATGTCTTAGCATATTCTAAATGAAATGAAATATCCTAAGTTATATGACATATTCTAAATGAAATGAAATGACCTAGGTAACATAATATATTCTATATGAAATGTAATATCCTAAGTCATATGATATATTCTAATTGAAATAAAATATCCTAAATGACATAATATATATCCTAAATGAAATGACCTAGGTAACATAATATATTCTACATGAAATGACCTAGGTAACATAATATATTCTATATGAAATGAAATAATTTGAATGACATGGCAAATATGAATGATATGGCATATAATTTAAATGACATGAAATATAAAATAATGCTATCATATAATATGCATGAAATTTAAAAATGAAAATAATAATGCATGAACATAGTATATGCTAAATAATATAAAAATAACATAACTAAATAAAAAGCATAGGATATCATGAAATATTCAAAATCATATAATAAACAATATAACCTAATCATAACAATATCATAGAAATTATCATAGCAAAAAAAAATCACATATTATATAAAATGCATGAATATGGAAAATGCAATGCATGAAAATGTATTTTTTCCTTTTAATTAAGGAAATCCGTATATCTAAAAAGATATCCGGCTACCTTAAGAAAATATTTCAAATAAAATATTCTAAAACCAAAATACTTTGTGATTATTTGAAAACAATTTTGAAAAGCTTAGATTAAAAATGGGAACTGGGCTAAACCTTTTTTTAAATGGCTCTAATTTCCTAAGTTTAAAATCCCGGACTTGACCACCCTTAACCCGAGACTTAAAAAATCATTTTTAGAGTTTAAAAAGGCTTAAAAACTACCCTAAGTCGGTAGCTAAACTTCCTAATCAGCCCTTTCTAAGTAACTTAACCAAAACAGAAAAATGATTTTTCTTTAAATTCAATTCTGACTCGACTGTCCAGTTTTAAGCCACGATTTTTTACCCTATTTTTAAAAATTCAAAAAAATCTAAAAAAATACTGGAGACTCAAAACATGTAAAACTATACGGGAAAAAATCAGCTTAATTTTCTGATTAAAGATGAATGCCCAGAAAAATCGGGAAAGTACGAGTACTGGGTGAATAAACTGTTTTGCCAAAATACATTTTTTGCCTTTGATAAAATTATTTAAAAATCAAAGTAAAAATATTTAAGACTCACAAAATGACCCACAAACAGTAGCTAGGTCTTTTTAAAAGTTAGATAAAAATTGGCTAAATAAAAAAATCACAAAGGTAGAATAATCAATTTGACAAACTTTAATTTTCCACAAGTGTGCTCAAGAGAGCATGACTTTGAACCATTAATTGGCCTAAGTCATTAGTCAAGTGGCATGAACATGAAATGTATGAAAAAATACAGCAAATATGGTGCATGAAATGCATGAGTTTAAACCTAAATGTCATGAAAAAATGCATGGCATCCATATAGTGACCTAGACCTAAATGAACTTGCATGGCATTTAATGCAACTTAGGTCTAAAATGATGGACATGCATGGCAAAAAATCTAACCTAACATTTAAAATATTCATGGAAATAACACAAACACAAGGCATGCTTAATCCAAAAACTCAACCAAATATCATGCAAATGCTAACCTATCAATTAACATAGCAAAAATGCACACATGATGCTAGGATACAAGGAGTGGCCGAATGGCCTATGGTTCCTAACAAGTATGGCATTTTCACAAACACTTGGTATACTTATACTAAATACTCAATCAAATGTCATGCAAATGCAAAACCTATCCAATAACATGGCAAAAATGCACATACAATGTAAAACACATGGAGTAGCCGAATGGCCTCAAGCTCCAACAAGCATGGCATTTTCACAAACACTTGATATGCTAACATGCTCAACTAAAATATAACACTCAAATCATGCAAACACAAAGTAGAGATACTAAAAATAACAAGCATTTTCACAAACACTTGATATACTAACATGCTCAACTAAAATATAACACTCAAATCATGCAAACACAAGATAGAGATACTCACAAGCATTTTCACAAACACTTGATATACTAAATATAAAACATCAACAAATTTAAACATTACGAAAACAGAAAATTAAAAATGCAAGAACATGATATTTAAATCATAAATGGCAACAAACAAAGCAACCAAATTAAAATATGACTCAAGTATATGAAGTAGAATAACACTTAAAACATCAAGATTAAATAAAATAACATGAATAACATGATAAATTAAAGCAAAAAACTGCATCAATAATAAAAATGTAGGCCATTCGGCCATGGTGAGGAAGTAAAAAAAAAATGTAAAAACAAACTTGTTTAAGAAAAGGATGAAGAAAGAACTTAAAATGAATGTAAAAAAAAACTTATTTAAAAAGAAAACTCACAAAATGATAATCAAAATAGCAAAAATAAGAATGGAAAATCAAGAAAATGCAAGAGCTGGTGCTAAATGCAACCTCAAGAAGCTATATTTCAAGCTTTATCTCTTCAAACTTTTCTTTCTTTTCTAAACTTTTTCTTTTTGCTTTCAACCAAGGAGAGAAAAACCAAGAAAAACTAAGAAGAAATCTGAAAATGAAGTGAAGTAAAATGAATTCTGCCCTCCTCTATGTGAAGGTCGAACCACCCCTCTCTCCCCCAAGAAATGTTGTCATTTTTTCCCAACCAATTTTCCATCCAATGGCTAGTAATTCAAGGTGAAAAAAATCATGAAATTATCAGCCTTAGATTAGCATATCAGCTGTCCATAATTACAGCTATTCAAGAATAATGTTGACACTCTCCCTTGGCCTATGTGGCTTAATCACAATGGCTTGATCAATAAGAATCTCTAACTAACTCTTAATTCTTGGCCATTTGATTGAAAAATCAGAAACTTCCTCCTTCCTTTGGGCCTTGGCAGGCCAGAACTTCTCTTTTCCAACCAAGTCTGATTTTTTGAAAGGCCAAAAGAAGCCCTTTTCGGTTGCTTGGGTGAAATGACCGTTTTGCCCCCCGGATGCAAATAAATGGCAAACAGACTCCAAATTCAAATTTTATTTTTTTAATATTTTCAAAATAATAAAATATTGAATTCTGGAAGTTTTCAAAATTTTCCGAGTCCGTTTGCTATTTATTTGGATTTTTTTCTTCCAAAAATGCCCTTTCATGCCCCCATATTTTACCATTTTTTAAACGAGCTCCAAATCAAGATTTTTCTTCACCAATATCTTCCAAATAATTTAAAAGTGTGATCTGGAAGTTTTCATAATTTTTGGAACTCATTTGGTATTTTTTCGGGATTTATCTGCTTGAATTACTACATAGGGGGTCGGGATTTGGCCATTTTGCAAACGAACTCCGAATCAAGATTTTATTTCTCCAATATCTTCCAAATAATTTAAAAATGAGATTTGCAAAAATTCAGAATTTTTGGAGTCCATTTGCTATTTTTTCGGGATTTATCTTCTTGAATTATTACATAGGAGGCCCGGGATTTGGCCATTTTGCAAACGAACTCCGAATCAAGATTTTCTTTCGCCAATATCTTCCAAATAATTTAAAAATGATATTTGCAAATTTTTAGAAGATTTGGAGGTCATGTGCTATTTTTTCGGGATTTTCCTTCTTGAATTACTACATAAGAGGCCCAGGATTTGGCCATTTTGCAAACGAACTCCGAATCAAGATTTTCTTTCGCCAATCTCTGTCAAATGATTTAAGAATGAGATTTGAGAATTTTTGGAGTCCATTTGCTATTTTTCCCAAATTTTCCAATTTTGCCCTTTTGCCTCCGAAACCCGGTTTTGCTCAAAACAAATCCGATTTTCAGAGTTTCTTCAAGCTAAGCCTTGGGCTATCCCTTTTTAATCATTCCTCATCCATTGGGGGCTTTAGTCTTACCAAGTTGGGCCATTTCTGTAATTCTTCCCGATTTCACCGAAATCCACCAAAAACCCTAATTCTCGATTTTCTCCCAGATTGACTTTTCTTTCAATTTTTCTTTCAAGTGGCTTCTCCATTACCCATAGTCAGTGCTTATCTTTCATTTGGAACCTTCAATTTTGACCAATTCGATCGTTTAAGCATTTTTCCCCAAATTTCCCGGATTAGGGTTTCTTTTCTATTGAATCTCCAAATCCCAACTTCCGAACTCCATATCTTTCGATGTAGACCTCGGATTATCAAAATTCTTTCACCATTTTTAAATTGAACTTTAAATCTTGATTTTGAAAGTGGGTTGACTTTTTCAGTAGTTGACTTTTTGGGGTTGACTTTTTTTTTAGTTTGACTTTTTATGCTCGCCCTCTTAAACTAAGTCTCGGAGTACCACCTGCAGGATGAAAAAAGTCGTTTTACATTCTGAAACATCAATTTAGGAAGAAAACATACCTGTTTTAGTGGTCCGGACAAAATTAGGTGTCATGGAGGGTTTTTTGAGAGTCATATCTCCATACCCATGTCCAAATATGCGTTGGACACGGGTGTCGGATATTGATACTTCAAGATAAATAAAAAGTTGGAGCAACATAGTACGTACCTGATAAACTGAGTTGTGGGCATAGTTGTTAGGTCCATCTCCTCTGTTATGCTTTGGCTTTTATCTTCCATCAAAATGTTTGAATAATGCACTCCTAAATGTAAAATTTCCTTGTCTTTCACAACCATATAACAATGTTTCCTTCACTTACCTACATGTGGAGTTTATATATTGTGTTCAAAGAGACCAAGACCCAAGGAAGCCGCCCATAACTAGACCAAGTTCCCAACATGGCAGGCGAGCACGTGGAAAACACCTGACGAGCTTTCAGCTTCTCAACTGCTTCATTAAGCTCTAGTAACAAAAGACATTTGGTCTACACCTGTCTAAGTTAGAAATTCTTAGCATAGACACGAACAAATATAAATAGCCTTAGTTAAGGCTGATCCGACGTAAGTAAACTTTAAATTTATTGAAACTTTGTCAAATTCCTTTCTCACCAGCTTTCCTCTAAAACTCTGTCAAACTCCGATGCCCTTTGGCATTATCTTATTTTCTCAAGATTTCGAGCCTTTCCCTATCCGAACAACTTACTCAACTTGTCACCGATAGATATCAATATACATTTGTCATCACATGCGTTCATATGTGAATACTTGTTAATTTATTTATTTTTATTATATAATTGTATATTTTAAAATAAATAAAATTAATGAAGTATACATTAACTAAATTTGTATTAACATGTAAAGTTTGTTTATGTGCAAATTATATCAAATTATTATAAAGTTTATTATTTTAATACTAATACAAAATTAATTATATCAAATAAAAAAATTTAATGTAAAATTTAATTCTTTTTTATTTATACCAAATAAATAGATTTACTTTTTAAAATAAATTTTATTAATAATAAAAAAAAAATTATAATGATAATTTAAAAATATAATGAACGACAATAACTATTTTTACCAATTCAAAATATTCTTTAGGTTCATGCTTATATATATATATATATTATAAATTATATATATATATATATATATTCATGAAAGCCAGAAAAATCCAATGAAATAATTTCATTGGCAACTTGTACATAAAATAAGTAAGTAATTAATAGAGGGACTCCTTGCTAGGCACCGCCGTTGTCGTGGCGCTTCCTAATTTTGTGAGTTGAAATCTTTGACCATATTACAATAATAAATTAAGGGTTGGAGCATGGCTGCTTGTAATGATGACGATGGATATAGAAAGATTTCGAATTTTTGATATTATTTTATCTGATTTTTGCGATATTGCAGATTTATAAAAATTTCGGATTTGAGTATATCCTTGAAAGTTTCATAACCGATTCAGATAAAAAAATTTTTATACATAATATTCGAATCTATTTTGATTTTAATTTAGATAATATATCGGATATTCAAATTTGTTTAATTTATATAAATATTATCGGATATTTAAGTTCGATATCTGATTATTATTTGTAAAATATAAAAAATTTTATGATTGTATAGAGATTTGAATCTTAGCATATAAATTTTTATTACCAAGAATTTGAATATTAAACAGATTCAAATATTCAACTAATATTGCTATCTAATTCGAATTTGAATTCGAATAATAATATTTAGATAATAAATAAATAATAAAAAAAATTTAAATATTATATAAATTAATTGAATTCAAATTCAAATTTAAATATTTAAAAAATTACAAATATATAATCCTTATCATTCCTAGTTGCTCGTCTATCCTGCACCTTCTCGCTAAGTAGCTCCTTCTTCTTTTTTTCCTCTTTCTTTCGTCCTTATCCAATTGGTCGGTCTCCTTTGTTATTAAGCTGAACAGTGGTTTGATAATGAAGCATATAATAGAGAGTTTTTGAAAGAAAATTTAACACCCAAAGATGAGGAACAAATTAATTTAGAGAGAGAAATTAAAACATGGTTGAGGAAAGAAAAAAAGAAAATAAAAAGTTGGATTTTTGACCCATGTCGGATTATGACCAATAACTCACCATGATTGTAGGGAAGGGAATCTAGTGAGATTATTGCTGCAAAAGTTTAGAGAGAAAGCCTGGAAATGAACCAAAGAAGAAAGGGAAAAAAAATAAAAGAGAAAAATTCATGTGATAAATAAAAAATAAAAAGAAAAAAAAATACCCAACAGTGTTAGCATTTAAATTAACAGAAATATTATCATTTAAATATTAGTTCAGATAACATGTATGTTGATCAAATTTTTGGAGGTTGCAAATTTGGGAAAATTTAAATGTATAATTTTCTCTTTAAGCGCGGGATTAAATGTAAATTAGGAATCTTTTAAAAAAATTAACAGAAATTAAATTCACTAGAAAGATAAAGTGTCACTTATAAAACCTCCAAAGCACCTTTATTTCCCCTCAAACTATAATGTATTTTTATGTAATTTATCATTTTTAAAAATATTTTAAATTATGTTTCCTTTTTTAAAATGTTTAGACTTTAGACTTCGTTTAGTTGAATTTTATTTGTTACAAAATTGAAGTAAAAGGTTAAGAATTTATTATGATACAAATTAAAGGTTAAAGATTCATTTGAGTGTAATAAAAGTATATAAATTTATCTAGATAATGTGATAAAATTTCGGAACTTTTTTTTTTATTATTTTAGCAACAAAAAAAAAATTGAGCAGATAGATTTCTTTTTTGGTTACTACTTCCCAAATCAAAAGCAAGTAAAAGAAAATTTTTGATGGAAAGAAAGTTGTAAAATTTTTATCATTAGTTACTAAAATTTTAATTCATGAAACGTTTCATGTGCTTCATTCATTTATATATATATATATATATATATATATATATATATATATAAGGTACATGCTGACTGGGTAATTTTTGCTGACATGGATGCTTACGTGGACATCTCCTCTTAATGACACATGGGATAATATTTAAAATAGGTTAATGATTAGATAATTCTATTTAATAAATTATTTAAATTCAAATCAAAATCTATTCAAAATTGAACATTTTTAGATAAATTTTAAATTCTAACATAGCAAATTCATAATTTATCTTTTTTTTTTTTAATTTAACCATAGTTCTAAAAATATATATCCCTATAAATTTTGAATCAGAATTGATTAGATTTGTTTTTTATTTCTATTTTGAATTTAAAAGATAAATTTAATGAAATATTCTTCTTCCTCTTGATAACAACTTTTGTTAACAATGGTAAAAATTGCAACACAAAGATCAACCTAATTATTGTAAGAAGTTTTTCATTATTTTTTGTACAATCTTCAATCCCACAATAATAAGAGGAAGAGTAAAACAATATAATTTAATCTATTTTTAAGGCAGCTAATTGGCCTTCCCATCTCAATACTACTCCCAATGATTTCAATTTATGGCCAATAACAAGTACTATATTATAAGAAAAATAATGATTTAACATGTCATAATTAAAATGAATTTTAATTATAAAATATATATTTTTAATCATCTAAGTATTAAACTTGAATTATGTACGAGACTTAACATGTCATAATTAAAATAGATTTTTATATACAATACGTATTTTAGATTGATTTTTACTTGATTTTTAATTAGAATTTTATTATCATTTTAGTTCAAAATTATATTTATTTATTAATTTTGTTTAAGAGTCATTCAAAAGTAATTTTTTATATTAAAAGAATTGATGAATAATATAATTTATTATTGAAAACAATATAAATAATATATATTTTAATAGAAAAATCATCATTGCCACATAAAGTTATAAATATAATTTCCAAAAGTATGCAAAAACTACCATTTAAACTAAATAACATTCAAATTTATCTTGATTTATTTACTAATAAAATTATGTATTTTTCTAGATTATTACGATGAATTGAAAAAAAAAAGATAACAAAATAAGAGAAAATAAAAATGAAATAAATTATTTTCTTTTTTGTAATTCAAACTAATTTTTATAATATTTAAAAAATATTACATTTAAATTATTATGTTAAACCCAATCAATTAATAATACAAACAAGTAGAAGTGTAATTAAACAATAAATTAACATAAAAAAGATAAAAATTTAATATATAGGATTCGTTGCCATTCTTAACTGCTCGCCTGTCCTGCACCCTCTCCCCAAGTAGTTTCCTTTTTCTTTTCTTTTCTTTTCTTTTTTTCTTTTCTTTTTTTGTTTGTTTGTTTCTGTTCTATATATCTATTTATTTATTTATTTATTTTTTTTGTGTTTTGTTCTCTCTTTCTCTCATTCTTATCCAATAGGTCGGTCTTAGGAGTGTAATTGAGCCGAACTCAAGTAATAAAAAGCTCGAGCTCGAGTTCGACTCGAAACTCGCGCTCGAAACTCTGCTCGAGCTAGATCGAAATTCATTTTTAAAGCTCGAGCACGATTTGAGATAAAAAATCAAACAGTTCGAGCTCGCTTGATTAGGTTCGACTAGACTCGTTTACCTAGTGAAAATGAGCTCGATTTTCATGCTCGACTTCAAACTCAATTACTTGTGCTTGAGCTCGAGCTCAAATTTGAGTTCGGATTGAGATTTTTCAATATTATTTAAAAATATTAAAAATAAAAAAGCTCAATTTGGCTGGCGAGCTACTCGAGTCGAGTATTAGGATACTCGAATTTGGCTCGCTCGATAGCTTGAATTGCTCGAGCTCGGCTCGACAATAACCGAGTTGGATTCAAAAAATTTTTTTTAGCTGAACCCGAATAATTTACGAATATAGATGTCTCATTTATACCACTAATTGGTCTCCTTTGTTATCAAAGCTAATGCTGGATTGATAATGAAGCACATAAAACTTTTGAAAGAAAAATTAACATCCAAATATGAGGGGCAAATGAGTTTAGAGAGAAATTGAAACATTGTTGAGGAAAAAAAAAGAAAGATAAAAAGTAGGATTTTTGACCCATGTCAGATTATGGCTGTTAAGCATCCAATTTAAAATCAATTGGTAATAGGTGGATAGACCCAACTTGAATATAAGACTCCAAGCAATCCAGGATTTAACCGATATGAGATAACACCACTTTAACAGCCCCCCATCACGTGTAGGCGGAGACAGAATAGCATACCACGTGACAAACTCATAAGGAGTAACAGACAGGAACAACATAACAGAACTTGGGCTTTGATACCATGTTAAAAGATAAGAAGCAATGATACCATATTACAATAAAAGGGGTAAAGCAAGAACACAAATGAATACGTGGTTCGGCTATGGTGGTCTACATCTACGAAAAAAGACCCTAAGGGCTACATTGTTGATATTATAGATTATTATTAGTTTATACAAGAATATCCTATCTATATAGAAGATTCTCACCAATTTAGGAAAGAAATAAGTAAGAATATCGTATCGTAATCTCTAATATATTGTATCATAACCCCTAATATATCTAATTACATTTATTAGTTTAACACCCCTCTCAAACTCAAGGTGGTATTATAAATACTAACTTGAATTTGTTAACTAATAAAGGAACATGTGATAGAACACATGATATAAGAATATGACGTGACGGAACATGCAGCAGGAATAAGAAGACATGGCGTAACACGTGATAAGAAAACGTGGCGTAACACGTTGTAGGAAAATCTGACGTGGAGTAACAGGCGAGAGGAAGACGTGATGTAACACGTTGCAGGAAATTCTGACGTGACAGAACACGCAGCAGGATCAGGAAAATCTGATGTGGCAGAACATGTTGCAGAAAAATAAGAAAATCTGACGTGGAGTAACATGTTGCAGGAATGAGAAAATCTGACGTGGTAGAACATGCAGCAGGAACGTGGCGGAACACATTGCAAGAAAATCTCGGCTCTTATACCATCTTAAGCATCGAACCTAAAACCAATTCGTAATAGATGTAGAGGCCCTACTTGAATAAAAAAACACAGATAATCCAAGCTTTAACCGATGTGGGATAACACCACTTTAACAATGGCTAATAATAAAAAATAAACTTGTTTATGGGTCGGACAGGGTCGCGGTCCAAATTTTTTTCTTTTCTTATTCAAGCTCGATTCGGGCCGGTTCGTAAACTTGTTTTACTGTTTAAAACTATTAAAATATTAAAAAAAATTATTTTTATATTAATATTTATATATTTTATAATTAAATTTAAGTAAAACATAATTTTTTTTGAATGAACAATAATTCAAGCCGGACCAATCCGAATTGAAAAAATCCCTATTCACACCTGACCTAATTTGGACCGAGCCTGGAAAATCGAATAGCTAACCCAATGCCCCAATCCTTGGACAGGTCTACTCACAAATGAGTTTAGATGATTGCTACAAAAGTTTCGAGAAAAAGGCTGGAAATCAACCAAGAAGAAAGAAAAAAAATAACAAAATAATGTGATAAATTAAAAATAAAAGCAATAAAAATATACCCAACGGTGTTAGCATTTAAATTAACAGAAAAATTTACAAGGAAGGCACATTTATTTCCCCTTGAATTATAAGGTATTTATCATTTTTAAAAATATTTTAAATTATGTTTCGATGATTTTTTTTTTTACTATTTGTTTTCTTTGGAATTTACTTTCATAATTTGCTTCCCTTATTATTTTGCGAGTGTGTTATACTTATTTCTAAAGTAGATTCTTGTTAGTTATTGTTGTATTTTGTTTGGTTTGGAAATTAATTAAATGTCTAAAATTTCTGTTTTGATCCGAATTTTTTACTTCTTTTATTTTTGTTTTTATTTCTTGGATTTTTTTTGTTTGCAACTTTAAGACATTTGGTCTTCAATTTTTTTTTTTTATTTTAATTTTTCTTTGAACATCACTAATTTGAGTAGATCTAATTTAGTCATCGTTTTAACTAAAAAAAATCCGGAATTCAGTGTATCTTGCACAAACAATTCAAGTTGAACATTAATGCAATTCGCCTTTTACTTTAGGGTTCCGTTTAGTTTTATAGGAAGAGAGAAAGAGAAAAGAAATAATAATTTAATAATCGAGATTCATAATAACTTGTGTTATTGTTAGTTAAACAATTAAATTAAAAATGTTTTTTTCTTTTATCAAATAGAGCGTAAATGAAATAGAGTCAGATTTTTTTTTTAAAAAAATTTTTAAAAAGGAGTATATGGTTTAGCTCTAATTATTATTAATTTTTATATGAAATATAATCCTTGATTATTATTATTATTATTATTATTATTATTATATGTCCTCTTATTATACTAATAATTTCATTAAAAAAATTCAAAATATGAGACATATGGTCTCCTCTCCATGTGAATGAATCAGCCAAAGTTGATTGTTTTTAATTGGAAGTGACTCAAATTCAAAGTTAAGATCTGGAATTGAGTGAACCTGCCCTAAACTCACCCATTTTGTCACCTATACTTTCTTTAATCGATGTAATTTTCATTTTCATTTTCTTGTTAACAAATTAAGAACAGTAAAATAATACGATGGTTGATGTTATTAACAATGAAACTACTAACAAAATAGCAAGTATTTTTTCTCTTATTCAAACAATCAAAAAAACTTTTTTACTAATTTAAATTAGGCTTGAGGAGGGCGACGAGTGAAATTGTTTTATGGTAATCTGGGTTCAAGAAAAAGGATGGCTCTGAGAGTTTCCTTGAGTAAATCTCGAACAGCTGATCAATGATTTCTTTTCCAAAGTGTTTTTCAATGAGTTCTTCCAAAATAGCTCTCAAGGTCAACGTTCGTTGTGTTAGGTCAGGCATGGCTATGTGCTGCTTTGGGTTGTTCAATATGTCCATCCTCTCAATGCTGAAACATCCATTTCCCTCTATAATTTGCCGCAATTCCTTCGACGATATTAAATAAACAGGCAAGTTAAAAGTATCAACCTTCATCTCACTCACAATTCCCTGCATCAAAACCATTTGCAAGCCTAAAAAGCTAGCTCTACTGTCGTGTATTTGATATTAACCCATTGGAGATAATTATTGAATTTAACAAAAGTTATGAAAATTATATTACCATTTTTGCCATGTCCATGAGGCAAGATCCAATAAGTTCAATTTCTGATCGTGTTGTATCTTGAGGGTAGGAGGCCGCATCTGGAACAGCGGGTATAACAAGTGCCATCAACCCACCAGGAGCAAGCTCTTTCCCTCTTGCCTGTAAAAATGAATCTATGTCCTTGGCGAATTGATCTGAATAAGCTTCAAAGACTTCCCTTGATGCACCTGTGTAATGAATCCTACCTCGATTCCAGGCAGGCCCAGTTTTCTCTACGACCCATTTTGGTACCTTAGAGAGGCAATTCAGTGCGCATGATGAGAAAACAAAATGCAGGGAGGCCGTAGGAAACAGGCGGCCATGGAAAGAACCAGGAACACCAGCTGCATAATATTTTCTCCCAACTGGAAGTGATGCAAATAGAGAATTGAAGTCATTGCTAACTTGGTCATTAAACAAAACCTGAAATTCAGGAGTAATTAATCCATGGGTTTGGAACTTGTGATCCACAGCTTCTAGTATATTTTGGATTACTAGAATTATGTTGGGTCCAGAAGAGCAACCGAAGTCTACAATCTTTAATGGCTCTGAAGCTGCTAAATTAAGTTGTTGAATGTCAAGTTTCATGGTGATTTCCTCATTGATGATAGGTTTGGCAGCCTCAATAATTCCTTTCTGCAAAAATTACAGTACATGCTTTAATATGTTATTGTTGCATATAATATTTTTTCATTGTAGCATATAATATACTATGGGTCAATGTTTAATATTGTCACTCTACAGTCAACACCAATTTCATTGAATTTTTTCATTATATTTTTTATTTTTTTATTTTAAATAAAAAATAATAAAATTAACATAAATTTATTATTTACATTAACAAAATATTTCACAAATATTTTAATTTCGTTATTTTTTGTTTAAAAATTAATGAAATGAAAAATATAATGATAAAATTCAATAAAATCAAATTACAATAATAAAATTATTCTTTGAATCGTAATAATAGTGACAAATTGAATTTAGAGGTAGGTACCTAATAAACGGAGTTGTGGGCATAGCTGTTAGGTCCATTTCCTCCGTTCATAGCAAATGACTTGGATGATATGCTTTGGCTTTTATCTTCCATCAACATGCTTTGGCTATTTTCCACCAAATATCAATGTTTCCTTCACAATTTACCTCCATGGAGTTTATATATATATATATATATATATATATTCTAAAATTGAAGCCATTGTTGAAATGCTAAGGTCCAATGAAATAGTTCCATCAATAATATTGAAATTTAAATATAATAGTTGAGTATTTTTTCAATAGCTTAAACTTTTGAAATAATTAGTCATCTAATTTAAGATGGTATCAGAGTTTTCGAGTTCGAATCTCTACAGCCGTTGCTCTCAGTGTCTTATTACCCATCGGATTGTGCGTTGTTGCTATAATTCTTTTTTTCTTTTACATTTGAGCTCACATATAAGCCCATTAATCATTAAGCCTAAAATGACTCGAACTCGAACTGATTCCAACCCGAAATATTTAATTTTTGGTGATAAATTGTTTTTTTTGTTTTTTTTTTTTTTTAAAGCATGTTATAAAAAACACTACAAACAAATTGCCATATAGTGACGGTCCAAAAAGTGTTGGTAAAACCCAAAAATCCGTCGCTAAAAGTCCTAAAACCCTATACCGACGGTCAAAATACTATTCCAACAAAAATTTAAGCGACGGTAAAACCCTCGTCGGTATAGACCTATATCGACGGAAAAAGTGACTGTCGGAATAGGATGTATAACCTATACCGACGGTTTTAGGCATCACTAATGTTACTACCATCAGTATAGCTTATGTTGGGTTAGTATCTTGTGTTTTTACCTATACCGACAGCTCTGCGTCCGTCGGTATAGATACAATATATATACATATACCGACGGTCATTTTATCCGTTGGTATATATATACCGACAGATTTTTTTTCTACGTCCGTCGGTATAGATTAAATTGTAAAATATATAATTTACCTATAGCGACGGTTTGTCCTAATTTTACCGACGATTTTCTCTATGAACTGTCAATATAGAGGTCAAAGCGTCGGTAAAAATAAAATTTTATCATTTTTTGAATTACTAATTTTGATATATTTATAATTTAATCCAACATATTTCATATAAAAAAAACCATCATAAGAAAGTACAAAATATTTAATAATATTAAAAATAACATTACAAATAAATTGTCTTAATTATACAACTTTTACAAACTAAATAGAAGTCGCAAACTAAAGTCATAATACAGTCTTAAAATTGAAAATTAGCAGTCTAAACACAGTAAATAAGCAATCTAAATACATAAAGTGAAATAAGCAGTCCAAATCTCATAAATATTCCTATAGAGCAGCATCTGCATAAAATTGACAAATATTATACAATTAAAGCAATTAAGTAGTGAAGTCAATATAAAAGAATAAAAAATAGAACAAAAAAGAGAGACAATCTCGCTAGTTCTGGTCCCAACCATTCATTCATTCAAGTGACTAGGAAACATTACATGGATGTTGGTGAAGGGGGGATGGATTGATTAAGTAATGAATTCAGAATTCCCAACTTAATAATATGTAAATTCAGCAATTAAAAAGTGACAACTTTGAAAAGAAAGCAATATAGCCTATAAGCCACTCTTAGTTTCGGGTCTCCAGACAGGAAGGTCCATGCTTTTGATTTCTTTAGGTTTGCTTCTTCAGACAAGGTATGGTATTCATTAAGCTAGGCATCAGGATCAACATCCTTAATTTATTTGTTACTGGTTAGGCAACATACATTGAAAAACTTGAACTTGACAATACAATAAGGTGGAGCAAGTCAAGGTTTTGAGATTCAATTAAAATGCAAACTAATAATAACATGTATTACTTTCTATATAAGATCACAATGATCCCTGTCATTTTAGAGAGCAAAGGGAGATCTGTTGGAAATTTTAAATGATTTCCTATGGCCCTATTCGTTTCACTTTATAATGTAAAAGCACCCTCATGGATGCAGTACTCAAAGTTGATTTCTGGACATGCATCTATAAATACCATCAGTCCAAAGTTGGAGTCATCTAGGATAAGACAACCATGACTAATTACAACATGCAGGGCCCCTGAAATAAGCTATCGAGATGTTCCAAAAGATACTACAAAGTAAGCTTTTAGATACTACAAGGATTGAAAGAGAGACTCACAGTGGTGCTATCTTGCATCCAAACTCATAGAAATATGGAGACCGAGATTTAAGATCCACGCAAGCTGCATCAGCTTGGATTTCCAGTCGTGGCCATACAAAAAAAAAAAAGCATCATCAATAACACATAAAGACAACTTTGTAAGCACATAAATTATCAAGACATTAATCAGATGTTGAACTATCAAATAAGTTAATCACCATTCTTCCATTGCAACTAGACACACTTATGCAAGAATTAATAACTATTGACTGCTTCAAATAAATTCGAACAAAATTCATTGTGAAATAAAATCAAACACCTACTACTACTACCAAACCAAATTCAACATAACCGAAACTAAAACTCAATTCAAAATTTTTAAGAGCTATTTAGAAAAAGGAAATTACTTTGATTGAAACAGGCGGGGAAGCTTATCGATATGGCTTACCTTAAGTATAGTTCTTGAGCAAGCCACAATGGCAGCTCCACTTTTGCTCCTTGTTCAACCTAAGAAGCAAGCATCAGAAAATTAACCTATTTTTTTCTTAAAAATGGGATTAGACAGGAAAATATTAACAAAACTTATGGAGTTTGTTTCGGAACTGGGATCAGTTCCATTTGCTGCTTTATGAAAAACAACTGGAACAAACTGCAATATGTAAACAAAAAAAGGTGAAATTTTTAGATGAGGAATTTGATAATTTAAAAGTAAGCAAAAAGGGGGGAGTGTTAAATCAACCTCTTTCTCTGTAAGAATATCATCGATATTGTAGTAATTTGCCATTTTCTTTCTTTCTTTTTTTGGTTTAATCTCTTTCTTGATTTCTCTTTTGATTCTGGGAAGAAGAAAAATGAGTAAAGGAATATCATGTGATAGTTGATTTCTGGGGTTTTGATTCTTTTTGGGAATTGAGAGGGAAATTATGACAATCTTCACAGCCAATAAATTTCTAAATAGTAAAAAAAGCACACAATTAAAGAAAAACAAACATTTATACCCAAGCAGTAAGCCCTTCAGTCTTCTTCAATAGGCAGAGTCACAACAATACTAGAGAAGAGCAATTCTACCCTTGGAAATACATATATTGTTCACACAAACATTTATACCGAAGGAAATGGAAACAGAGAACAACAAACCTTAATGCATTTCACTATTCTCATGCAAAAATTGTAATAAGCTTCTGCAAATGCAACTTAAAATATTAACCAATAGAAAGGTCTGTGGCATGCATAATGTTCTCAGGGCATCACTTGCCTAGGAAAGTGCTAAAAGTGTCTGTAGTACTCCTGTAACAAGTCTAACAGAATGCCTCTAAAATCAATGAGGAATATGAGATAAAATTACGTAAATTGCGTAAGGCATGCATAATTGTGGAATATGAGATAAAATTGTTTGGTTCAACATGGAAATCAATGAGATAAATTGCGTAAGACTAACAAAATGCCCATAAAATCAAAATACAAGCATTCTGGTAACAAGTCTTGAGATAAGTTTATATTCATCTAACTGCAAACAGTTCAGTTCCTAATCCTGTAACAATGCAAAAAAGAATAATTCACAAACCTACCATAGTTCTATAATCTGTTTTCAACTTATCAGTATAGCATTTTGGTAAGGCATTTGTTCTCATATATGGTCTAGTTCTTGAGGCTCCTTAACTAGACATTACACTATGAACCAATCGTCAAATGAAACTCTCTATATATAGAATCAATTCATACATGAAAATCATCTAAGTCTTTGTATAAGGTGTCTGCTAATCAAACTCCAGAATGAAAAAAATATATATATATATTTACAGAAAGTAGCACTCAAAACAACTTACAGAGATTTATGCAACAAAAGCCAGGATCCAGGAATAACAAGCTCTATCTACTCCTTCCTGGACAAAGTGCATATAAGCAGAACCATTACATGTGTTATTGTATATTTCGTTGCCGGTAGCCTGTGCCATTACATGGCAGCCCTCATAGCTCCTCTTGCAGCCTCATGCTTCATCTCAGCAACTTTGCCGCTGCCACGGAAACACATGCATACTTGCTGCAAAGCCAACAGCCAACGATGTTAGAAATCCCATACGTGAACAGAAACTAATTGTTTTGACTTAACCTAATTGTTTAACAAAATTAATATTGGTGAAGGGAGCACTGTGAACATAAACTACTAGTACTACCACTCCCCACTCTAAAACCTTAACCTAATTGTTTAACAAAATTAAAAAATAAAAATTATTGAAAATAAATAATCCCATTATCAAAAAGAAAAATACAAGACGGGTGGTGAGTCACAAGTTTTCTTCAATTAGCTCTTTTTTTCTTCTTTGATTGATTTATTTAAATAACCCCATATAAACGCCTTGTAGCAGTATTACAAAGCACGACAATGGAAGCCATATCCTACTTTCACATAGCAGCCTTAAAAATCATCCATAAGAATGTCCAGCTTTTCAAATAAAATAAAAATGCTTCGAGAGGGGGATAGAAAATGACAAGCAACAATTACTTGTATCTACGGTCCAGCTTTTCAAATCCAGAAGTGTGTCTAGAAGGTGGAGCTTTTAGATCCAACTTTTTTTTGTCAGAACCTGAACCCAAGATATTAAGATGCAACCCAAGATATTAAGATGCGAGCAACATCAATGAACCCAAGATATTACCAATGAACTTTAAAAAATATTCATTCCAACAATGCAAAAGAATTTCTTCCAACCTAATTCAAGTTTTCAAACCAAGCATCTATCTAGTTGGTACAACGTGCAAAGAACGTATCCATAGCAGTAGATTTATTAGGAAAAGTAATTAAAACAGAGTTACCTCCCAATGTGCGAACAAAGCAAGAGATATCTTCATGAGACAAGGAATAGAAAGTTTCTAATTGTTGCAGAAGCTGAGAAATCCAACTCACATCAACAGGGATGCACAACATCAATAATTTCAATCTTCTTTCCTTAGCTCTGCTATGGTTTTCGAAGCCCCTTTGTGTGAAGAAGTCGAGCCGACGAGAAAGGAGAGAATGAAAGAGAGACGGACGAGAAAAGAGAGAATGAAAGGAGAGACGGCTAAAACAAACCCTATATATAACTTAGACCTATACCGACGGTCATAAAGTAATTATCCGTTGGTATAGGCTTAGTTAATAAAAAAAATGTAAAAGGAAAATTTCTCTGCCATTTAAAAAAATGAGTTTTTTTTTTTTCAAATATACTGATGGAAGAAGAGAGGCCGTTAGTAAAAATCATATCTATACCGACGGCCAATGATAAACTGTCAGTATACATGGTATCTTTACCGACGGCCAGTGATAAACCGTCAGTATACGGGGTATCTATAGCGACGGACAACAAAGTGTCGGTATTGTTAATTATATTCTGACGGTAACAAAAATCCGTCGCAATAGATCCTTTTTACCGACAGATTACGACCGTCAGTATAAGTAAGCGTCAGTATATGACAATTTGTTTGTAGTGAAAGAATAAGGAAAAGCATGCTGCATGTGCATGCCTCTACCTTGATTTTTTAATATTACGTGATGATAATTAACATGCAAACTAATTTAATATTACGTGACTTTGTATTTTATTCATGTAATAGAAAAATAAATAATATATTTGTATCACGTCATTGCATGCATATATGTAAATTCGATTGTGTTTTTTTCCCATAGAGTGGTATTTTAAAATTTTTATTTCTTAGTAAAGATAGTTTTAAATTTATTTCTTTTAAAGAGGTACTCAATGCCACATTAATGCCATGTCTGATTTTTTAAACAATCATTTAAATTTTAAAAAATAAAATTTTAGAAATTAAAATAGATTTTCAAAATTTCCAATTATCATCACCGAGTCATTCACTCACTCACTTACTTTAGTCTTTCACTCTCTGACTCACTTAAATCTTTTTTTTTTTTTTGGTCAGATGACTCACTTTAATCCTTTACTCCTAATTATCATTCCTTGTTATTCTTGGGTAATAAAAATGTTCAATTTTCTTTGAAAACTCTTGGCAAGCACAGGAAAAAGAGCTTCCTTTCTTAATCTGTTACATCCTCAAGTTCTTGATGAAGATGAGACTTACGAAAGAGACCAGCAAGCTTTTTTTTTCATGCTTGTCACTTAGTCAATTTCTCAAGAAATTTAGAAAAAAATATTTTGTTTTTCTTTATGTTTTTAATAATTTGATTCTTACAATGATTTATCAGTTGGGAGGCTGACTCTTGCAGAAAGCAATTGTCAAACCGCTTGAAAAGCCAACTTATGACGGTTTGGCCGTTTGGGACCTCGCCTTTGTAGTTTGTCGCTTCTCCTTGTTTGACATTTTATTTTAATTACTAATTTTTCCTTTTCAAAGATGTTTCATGCCTGCCGGCCAGTGGAAATTTGGTCTTATATATATATATATATATATTCGCAACCTAAAAAAATAACAAGTATCATCACGAGATTTTATATTCGTTAAGCGTGACATTGGAAATAGAGAAAAAGACGACTTAATTTCTCTTGAAATAAAATTAAGATTTGAAAACAATCTCAAAAAAAAGACATGGAGTCGCCACCAATCTTTTTTTGGCTAGGTGTGATCGGCCATCTATTAAAACCGGTTTTGTAAAATATTTTAAAATTAATTAAAACATTTTAAAAACCAATTTCAAGTCTGCATTTTAAACCAGAGAAAATCAAGAAAGCGGGTTCAGGACTCAGTTACGTGCAGGGACGGATTACCACCCCCACAACGCCCCTATAAAACGGTACCTTATTAATTGTGTGTTATCTCAAGTCTCTGTAAAAAGTCGGTTTTAAATTTAGTATTTCAAATTAGTTCCCATTTTGAAGAAAGATAATTACATTTTTAATTGAAAATGATCCAGAATTTATTAATTCAAAATTTTCCTATATTCCCCAACAAACGTGGCAAAATATAGAAATTTTTTTATTACTTTGAAAAATTTTCCGAATCATTCCCGTTTTAAAGAAGATATTTCGTTATTAATGATAATGGATGATATCCTCCCCAGCAAACCCGGCAGAGAACTTATGAATTATTTTAACTCGGGAATATCTTTATTTTATTGAAAATCATTATTTTTTTCAAAACATTTAAAAAAATATGAACATGAATATATATGACATAGTAAAGATGATATAACAAAGTCTAGATAATATAATGCAACCTAAATGACATGATATGATTTAAATGACATAGTATATTCTACATGAAATGAAATATCATAAGTGTCATGATATATTCTAAATGAACTGAAATATCCTAAATGACTTAATATATTCTATATGAAATGACATAACCTAAACAACATAGTATATTCTAAATGAAATGATATGATTTAAATAAAATGATAAATTTAAATGATGTAGCATATTTTAAATGACATGGCATATTATTCTAAATCATATAATCTAAATGACATGGAATATAATCTAAGTGACATGAAATAATATGAAACATAAAATAATATTATCATAGAATATGCATGAAAATAAAAATAATAATGCATGAATATAATATATGCTAAATGACGTGACAAAAATAAATGACTAAATAAAAAGCATAGGATAGCATGAAATATTCAAAACCATATAAAAAACAATATAACATCATAAAATGTAAATCAAAATAATCATAACACTATAAAAAATATCATAACAAAAATCACATATTAAATAAAATGCATGAACATGGAAAATGCAATGCATGAAAATGTATTTTTTCCTTTAAATAAAGAAATCCGTATATCTAAAAGATATCCGGCTACCTTAGGAAAATATATCAAATTAAATTTTCTAAAATCAAAATACTTTGTGATTTGTTTGAAAACAATTTTGAAAAAAAACTTGAATGAAGATTAAAACCCTAGCCAAACCCTTTAAAAATGGTTCTAATTTTCTAAGTTTAAAATCACGGATTTGACCACTCTTGACCCGAACTCTATAAAATCATTTTTTAAGTTTAAAGTGGCCTAGAAACCACTCTAAGACAGTAGCTAAATTTTCTAATCAGCCCCCTCTAAGTAACTTAGCCAAAACAGAAAAATGATTTTCCTTCAAATTCAAATCTGACTCTACTGTCCAGTTTTAAAACATGATTTTTAACCTATTTTTAAAATTTCAAAAAAATCTAAAAGAAATACTGAATACTCAGAACATGTAAAACTACACGGAAACAAATTGTCTTAATTTTATGATTAAAGATAACTTTCCAGAAAAATCGGGAAAGTTAGAAAGCTGGGTGAAAACTGTTTTGCTAAAACACATTTTTTTGCCTTTGATAAAATCATTTAAAAATCAAAGTGAAAATGTTGGAGATTCTCCTAAGGACCTACAAACAATAGCTAAGACTTCTAAAAATTTGGACAAAAATTGGCTAAGTAAAAAAAATCACAAAGGTAGAATAATCAATTTGATAACTCTTTAATTTTTCACAAGTATGCTCAAGTGAGCATGACTTTAAGCCATTGATTGGCCTAAGTCATAAATCATGTGGCATGACATGAAATGCATGAAAATACAGCAAATTGAATGCATGAAATGCATGATTTGAAACCTAAATGACATGAAAAATGCATGGCATGAATAATATGGCCTAGACCTATCATGAACTTGCATGGCAATAAATGCAACCTAGGTCTAAAATGCATGAAATGCATGGCAATACAAGCAAAACCTAGACCTAAAGAATGCATGGCAATAACACAAACACATAGCATTATAAACCAAAATACACAAAAACATAGCATGGAAATGCAAACAAGTCAACAAGCAAGATGAAAATACACATGCAAAGCAAAGAAAGGGAGGGAGGGTAGCCGAATGGATTCTAGGCTTAAATGGGCATGGCATTTTCACAAACACATGGCACACTAAATCAAAACACATAAAATCATAGCAAGGAAATGCAAACCTAGCTATCAACTAGCATGATGAAAATGCACATACAAAGCATACAAAATGAAGAAACCGAATAGTCCTAAGCTCAAAATGGTCATGGCATTTTCACAAACACATGACATACTAAAATACAAGACTAAAAAGAAACATGCTAAAACATGCAAATATGAAGTAAAGGCATGAACACAACTAGACATTTTCACAAACACATAGAATAGTAAAATGCAAATCACGAACAAACTTAAACATTTGGAAAATAGAAAATTAAAAAATGTAAACAAGGAAAGTAAACATGAATACAAGTTGATAAAATCAAAAATGAAGATAGGTAAACAACAAAATTAAAACAAGCTTTATATTTTTGTTATTTGAAGAAGATATGAAACATCAAAAACATGTTAGACACCACTAACAACATGAAATAAAAAGCAAACAGCAACCATTAAAAAAAAATAAGGCCATTCAGCCACTCCTAGAAATGGAAAAAAAAAATTTGTTTTTCAAAGTTTTTCAAGAAAGTATCAAAGAAGACTTGAATAAGAAGATTAAAAACACTTATTTCAAAATCAAAATCAGAAGAAACTCACCAAAATATCAATGAAAAAGAATGGAAATGCAAGGAAAGTGCAAGAGTATGGTGCTTTTAGCTACCTCTAAAAGCTATATTGCAAGCTTTTCCTCTTCTTACTTTCTTTGCCTTTCTAAACTTTTCTTTTTTGCTTAGCCAAGCAAGAGTAAAAGAAATGAAAGAGAGACCCCCCTCTTAGTGTGGCCGGTTGGCATGTAGATGAGCCTAGGAGGTTCTAGAAGTTTTTTAGCCAAATTTCATCCAATGGCCTTCAATCCAAGATGCTTTCTATGTAGAATTCTTACCCTTAGATTAGAATAATCAGCCCTTGAATTATGATGTAATGAAGATGGTGTCATAAATATGATATCATAAATATGACATTATTCCTCTCTATGTGTCACAATTTCAAAGGCTTGATCACAAAAAATAACTACCTTCCTCTTCACCCTTGGCCCTTTGATGAAAAATCAGAAAATATCCATTCTCCTTTGGGCCTTGGCCGGCTGACCCTTCACCTTCTCAGCTCACACTTCATTTTTTAATTTGCAAGAAAGGCCTTTTTCGGTTTCTTCGATGAAATGACCTTTTTGACCCCTAAAACAAATTAAATAGCAAACGGACTCCAAATTCAGATTTTCTTTTTTCAATACTACCGAAGTGATAAAAATATTGAATTCTAGAAGTTTTCAAAAAATTTCGAGTCCATTTGCTATTTCTTTGGATTTTTTCTTCCAAAATTGCCCTTTTATGCACCCGAACTTTTACCTTTTTTAAATGAGCTTCGAATCCAGATTTTTCTTCACCAATCTCTTCCAAATAATTTAACAGTGTCATCTGGAAGTTTTCATAATTTTTGGAACTCATTTACTATTTTTTTGGGATTTATCTGCTTGAATTTCAACTTTGTGAGCCCGAAATTTGACATTTCACAAACGAGCTCCGAATCCGGATTTTCTTTCGCCAATTTCTTCCAAATAATATAGATTAAATTGTAAAATATATAATTTACCTATAGCGACGGTTTGTCCTAATTTTACCGACGATTTTCTCTATGAACTGTCAATATAGAGGTCAAAGCGTCGGTAAAAATAAAATTTTATCATTTTTTGAATTACTAATTTTGATATATTTATAATTTAATCCAACATATTTCATATAAAAAAAACCATCATAAGAAAGTACAAAATATTTAATAATATTAAAAATAACATTACAAATAAATTGTCTTAATTATACAACTTTTACAAACTAAATAGAAGTCGCAAACTAAAGTCATAATACAGTCTTAAAATTGAAAATTAGCAGTCTAAACACAGTAAATAAGCAATCTAAATACATAAAGTGAAATAAGCAGTCCAAATCTCATAAATATTCCTATAGAGCAGCATCTGCATAAAATTGACAAATATTATACAATTAAAGCAATTAAGTAGTGAAGTCAATATAAAAGAATAAAAAATAGAACAAAAAAGAGAGACAATCTCGCTAGTTCTGGTCCCAACCATTCATTCATTCAAGTGACTAGGAAACATTACATGGATGTTGGTGAAGGGGGGATGGATTGATTAAGTAATGAATTCAGAATTCCCAACTTAATAATATGTAAATTCAGCAATTAAAAAGTGACAACTTTGAAAAGAAAGCAATATAGCCTATAAGCCACTCTTAGTTTCGGGTCTCCAGACAGGAAGGTCCATGCTTTTGATTTCTTTAGGTTTGCTTCTTCAGACAAGGTATGGTATTCATTAAGCTAGGCATCAGGATCAACATCCTTAATTTATTTGTTACTGGTTAGGCAACATACATTGAAAAACTTGAACTTGACAATACAATAAGGTGGAGCAAGTCAAGGTTTTGAGATTCAATTAAAATGCAAACTAATAATAACATGTATTACTTTCTATATAAGATCACAATGATCCCTGTCATTTTAGAGAGCAAAGGGAGATCTGTTGGAAATTTTAAATGATTTCCTATGGCCCTATTCGTTTCACTTTATAATGTAAAAGCACCCTCATGGATGCAGTACTCAAAGTTGATTTCTGGACATGCATCTATAAATACCATCAGTCCAAAGTTGGAGTCATCTAGGATAAGACAACCATGACTAATTACAACATGCAGGGCCCCTGAAATAAGCTATCGAGATGTTCCAAAAGATACTACAAAGTAAGCTTTTAGATACTACAAGGATTGAAAGAGAGACTCACAGTGGTGCTATCTTGCATCCAAACTCATAGAAATATGGAGACCGAGATTTAAGATCCACGCAAGCTGCATCAGCTTGGATTTCCAGTCGTGGCCATACAAAAAAAAAAAAGCATCATCAATAACACATAAAGACAACTTTGTAAGCACATAAATTATCAAGACATTAATCAGATGTTGAACTATCAAATAAGTTAATCACCATTCTTCCATTGCAACTAGACACACTTATGCAAGAATTAATAACTATTGACTGCTTCAAATAAATTCGAACAAAATTCATTGTGAAATAAAATCAAACACCTACTACTACTACCAAACCAAATTCAACATAACCGAAACTAAAACTCAATTCAAAATTTTTAAGAGCTATTTAGAAAAAGGAAATTACTTTGATTGAAACAGGCGGGGAAGCTTATCGATATGGCTTACCTTAAGTATAGTTCTTGAGCAAGCCACAATGGCAGCTCCACTTTTGCTCCTTGTTCAACCTAAGAAGCAAGCATCAGAAAATTAACCTATTTTTTTCTTAAAAATGGGATTAGACAGGAAAATATTAACAAAACTTATGGAGTTTGTTTCGGAACTGGGATCAGTTCCATTTGCTGCTTTATGAAAAACAACTGGAACAAACTGCAATATGTAAACAAAAAAAGGTGAAATTTTTAGATGAGGAATTTGATAATTTAAAAGTAAGCAAAAAGGGGGGAGTGTTAAATCAACCTCTTTCTCTGTAAGAATATCATCGATATTGTAGTAATTTGCCATTTTCTTTCTTTCTTTTTTTGGTTTAATCTCTTTCTTGATTTCTCTTTTGATTCTGGGAAGAAGAAAAATGAGTAAAGGAATATCATGTGATAGTTAAGTTGATTTCTGGGGTTTTGATTCTTTTTGGGAATTGAGAGGGAAATTATGACAATCTTCACAGCCAATAAATTTCTAAATAGTAAAAAAAGCACACAATTAAAGAAAAACAAACATTTATACCCAAGCAGTAAGCCCTTCAGTCTTCTTCAATAGGCAGAGTCACAACAATACTAGAGAAGAGCAATTCTACCCTTGGAAATACATATATTGTTCACACAAACATTTATACCGAAGGAAATGGAAACAGAGAACAACAAACCTTAATGCATTTCACTATTCTCATGCAAAAATTGTAATAAGCTTCTGCAAATGCAACTTAAAATATTAACCAATAGAAAGGTCTGTGGCATGCATAATGTTCTCAGGGCATCACTTGCCTAGGAAAGTGCTAAAAGTGTCTGTAGTACTCCTGTAACAAGTCTAACAGAATGCCTCTAAAATCAATGAGGAATATGAGATAAAATTACGTAAATTGCGTAAGGCATGCATAATTGTGGAATATGAGATAAAATTGTTTGGTTCAACATGGAAATCAATGAGATAAATTGCGTAAGACTAACAAAATGCCCATAAAATCAAAATACAAGCATTCTGGTAACAAGTCTTGAGATAAGTTTATATTCATCTAACTGCAAACAGTTCAGTTCCTAATCCTGTAACAATGCAAAAAAGAATAATTCACAAACCTACCATAGTTCTATAATCTGTTTTCAACTTATCAGTATAGCATTTTGGTAAGGCATTTGTTCTCATATATGGTCTAGTTCTTGAGGCTCCTTAACTAGACATTACACTATGAACCAATCGTCAAATGAAACTCTCTATATATAGAATCAATTCATACATGAAAATCATCTAAGTCTTTGTATAAGGTGTCTGCTAATCAAACTCCAGAATGAAAAAAATATATATATATATTTACAGAAAGTAGCACTCAAAACAACTTACAGAGATTTATGCAACAAAAGCCAGGATCCAGGAATAACAAGCTCTATCTACTCCTTCCTGGACAAAGTGCATATAAGCAGAACCATTACATGTGTTATTGTATATTTCGTTGCCGGTAGCCTGTGCCATTACATGGCAGCCCTCATAGCTCCTCTTGCAGCCTCATGCTTCATCTCAGCAACTTTGCCGCTGCCACGGAAACACATGCATACTTGCTGCAAAGCCAACAGCCAACGATGTTAGAAATCCCATACGTGAACAGAAACTAATTGTTTTGACTTAACCTAATTGTTTAACAAAATTAATATTGGTGAAGGGAGCACTGTGAACATAAACTACTAGTACTACCACTCCCCACTCTAAAACCTTAACCTAATTGTTTAACAAAATTAAAAAATAAAAATTATTGAAAATAAATAATCCCATTATCAAAAAGAAAAATACAAGACGGGTGGTGAGTCACAAGTTTTCTTCAATTAGCTCTTTTTTTCTTCTTTGATTGATTTATTTAAATAACCCCATATAAACGCCTTGTAGCAGTATTACAAAGCACGACAATGGAAGCCATATCCTACTTTCACATAGCAGCCTTAAAAATCATCCATAAGAATGTCCAGCTTTTCAAATAAAATAAAAATGCTTCGAGAGGGGGATAGAAAATGACAAGCAACAATTACTTGTATCTACGGTCCAGCTTTTCAAATCCAGAAGTGTGTCTAGAAGGTGGAGCTTTTAGATCCAACTTTTTTTTGTCAGAACCTGAACCCAAGATATTAAGATGCAACCCAAGATATTAAGATGCGAGCAACATCAATGAACCCAAGATATTACCAATGAACTTTAAAAAATATTCATTCCAACAATGCAAAAGAATTTCTTCCAACCTAATTCAAGTTTTCAAACCAAGCATCTATCTAGTTGGTACAACGTGCAAAGAACGTATCCATAGCAGTAGATTTATTAGGAAAAGTAATTAAAACAGAGTTACCTCCCAATGTGCGAACAAAGCAAGAGATATCTTCATGAGACAAGGAATAGAAAGTTTCTAATTGTTGCAGAAGCTGAGAAATCCAACTCACATCAACAGGGATGCACAACATCAATAATTTCAATCTTCTTTCCTTAGCTCTGCTATGGTTTTCGAAGCCCCTTTGTGTGAAGAAGTCGAGCCGACGAGAAAGGAGAGAATGAAAGAGAGACGGACGAGAAAAGAGAGAATGAAAGGAGAGACGGCTAAAACAAACCCTATATTTAACTTAGACCTATACCGACGGTCATAAAGTAATTATCCGTTGGTATAGGCTTAGTTAATAAAAAAAATGTAAAAGGAAAATTTCTCTGCCATTTAAAAAAATGAGTTTTTTTTTTTTCAAATATACTGATGGAAGAAGAGAGGCCGTTAGTAAAAATCATATCTATACCGACGGCCAATGATAAACTGTCAGTATACATGGTATCTTTACCGACGGCCAGTGATAAACCGTCAGTATACGGGGTATCTATAGCGACGGACAACAAAGTGTCGGTATTGTTAATTATATTCTGACGGTAACAAAAATCCGTCGCAATAGATCCTTTTTACCGACAGATTACGACCGTCAGTATAAGTAAGCGTCAGTATATGACAATTTGTTTGTAGTGAAAGAATAAGGAAAAGCATGCTGCATGTGCATGCCTCTACCTTGATTTTTTAATATTACGTGATGATAATTAACATGCAAACTAATTTAATATTACGTGACTTTGTATTTTATTCATGTAATAGAAAAATAAATAATATATTTGTATCACGTCATTGCATGCATATATGTAAATTCGATTGTGTTTTTTTCCCATAGAGTGGTATTTTAAAATTTTTATTTCTTAGTAAAGATAGTTTTAAATTTATTTCTTTTAAAGAGGTACTCAATGCCACATTAATGCCATGTCTGATTTTTTAAACAATCATTTAAATTTTAAAAAATAAAATTTTAGAAATTAAAATAGATTTTCAAAATTTCCAATTATCATCACCGAGTCATTCACTCACTCACTTACTTTAGTCTTTCACTCTCTGACTCACTTAAATCTTTTTTTTTTTTTGGTCAGATGACTCACTTTAATCCTTTACTCCTAATTATCATTCCTTGTTATTCTTGGGTAATAAAAATGTTCAATTTTCTTTGAAAACTCTTGGCAAGCACAGGAAAAAGAGCTTCCTTTCTTAATCTGTTACATCCTCAAGTTCTTGATGAAGATGAGACTTACGAAAGAGACCAGCAAGCTTTTTTTTTCATGCTTGTCACTTAGTCAATTTCTCAAGAAATTTAGAAAAAAATATTTTGTTTTTCTTTATGTTTTTAATAATTTGATTCTTACAATGATTTATCAGTTGGGAGGCTGACTCTTGCAGAAAGCAATTGTCAAACCGCTTGAAAAGCCAACTTATGACGGTTTGGCCGTTTGGGACCTCGCCTTTGTAGTTTGTCGCTTCTCCTTGTTTGACATTTTATTTTAATTACTAATTTTTCCTTTTCAAAGATGTTTCATGCCTGCCGGCCAGTGGAAATTTGGTCTTATATATATATATATATATATATATATATATATATTCGCAACCTAAAAAAATAACAAGTATCATCGCGAGATTTTATATTCGTTAAGCGTGACATTGGAAATAGAGAAAAAGACGACTTAATTTCTCTTGAAATAAAATTAAGATTTGAAAACAATCTCAAAAAAAAGACATGGAGTCGCCACCAATCTTTTTTTGGCTAGGTGTGATCGGCCATCTATTAAAACCGGTTTTGTAAAATATTTTAAAATTAATTAAAACATTTTAAAAACCAATTTCAAGTCTGCATTTTAAACCAGAGAAAATCAAGAAAGCGGGTTCAGGACTCAGTTACGTGCAGGGACGGATTACCACCCCCACAACGCCCCTATAAAACGGTACCTTATTAATTGTGTGTTATCTCAAGTCTCTGTAAAAAGTCGGTTTTAAATTTAGTATTTCAAATTAGTTCCCATTTTGAAGAAAGATAATTACATTTTTAATTGAAAATGATCCAGAATTTATTAATTCAAAATTTTCCTATATTCCCCAACAAACGTGGCAAAATATAGAAATTTTTTTATTACTTTGAAAAATTTTCCGAATCATTCCCGTTTTAAAGAAGATATTTCGTTATTAATGATAATGGATGATATCCTCCCCAGCAAACCCGGCAGAGAACTTATGAATTATTTTAACTCGGGAATATCTTTATTTTATTGAAAATCATTATTTTTTTCAAAACATTTAAAAAAATATGAACATGAATATATATGACATAGTAAAGATGATATAACAAAGTCTAGATAATATAATGCAACCTAAATGACATGATATGATTTAAATGACATAGTATATTCTACATGAAATGAAATATCATAAGTGTCATGATATATTCTAAATGAACTGAAATATCCTAAATGACTTAATATATTCTATATGAAATGACATAACCTAAACAACATAGTATATTCTAAATGAAATGATATGATTTAAATAAAATGATAAATTTAAATGATGTAGCATATTTTAAATGACATGGCATATTATTCTAAATCATATAATCTAAATGACATGGAATATAATCTAAGTGACATGAAATAATATGAAACATAAAATAATATTATCATAGAATATGCATGAAAATAAAAATAATAATGCATGAATATAATATATGCTAAATGACGTGACAAAAATAAATGACTAAATAAAAAGCATAGGATAGCATGAAATATTCAAAACCATATAAAAAACAATATAACATCATAAAATGTAAATCAAAATAATCATAACACTATAAAAAATATCATAACAAAAATCACATATTAAATAAAATGCATGAACATGGAAAATGCAATGCATGAAAATGTATTTTTTCCTTTAAATAAAGAAATCCGTATATCTAAAAGATATCCGGCTACCTTAGGAAAATATATCAAATTAAATTTTCTAAAATCAAAATACTTTGTGATTTGTTTGAAAACAATTTTGAAAAAAAACTTGAATGAAGATTAAAACCCTAGCCAAACCCTTTAAAAATGGTTCTAATTTTCTAAGTTTAAAATCACGGATTTGACCACTCTTGACCCGAACTCTATAAAATCATTTTTTAAGTTTAAAGTGGCCTAGAAACCACTCTAAGACAGTAGCTAAATTTTCTAATCAGCCCCCTCTAAGTAACTTAGCCAAAACAGAAAAATGATTTTCCTTCAAATTCAAATCTGACTCTACTGTCCAGTTTTAAAACATGATTTTTAACCTATTTTTAAAATTTCAAAAAAATCTAAAAGAAATACTGAATACTCAGAACATGTAAAACTACACGGAAACAAATTGTCTTAATTTTATGATTAAAGATAACTTTCCAGAAAAATCGGGAAAGTTAGAAAGCTGGGTGAAAACTGTTTTGCTAAAACACATTTTTTTGCCTTTGATAAAATCATTTAAAAATCAAAGTGAAAATGTTGGAGATTCTCCTAAGGACCTACAAACAATAGCTAAGACTTCTAAAAATTTGGACAAAAATTGGCTAAGTAAAAAAAATCACAAAGGTAGAATAATCAATTTGATAACTCTTTAATTTTTCACAAGTATGCTCAAGTGAGCATGACTTTAAGCCATTGATTGGCCTAAGTCATAAATCATGTGGCATGACATGAAATGCATGGAAATACAGCAAATTGAATGCATGAAATGCATGATTTGAAACCTAAATGACATGAAAAATGCATGGCATGAATAATATGGCCTAGACCTATCATGAACTTGCATGGCAATAAATGCAACCTAGGTCTAAAATGCATGAAATGCATGGCAATACAAGCAAAACCTAGACCTAAAGAATGCATGGCAATAACACAAACACATAGCATTATAAACCAAAATACACAAAAACATAGCATGGAAATGCAAACAAGTCAACAAGCAAGATGAAAATACACATGCAAAGCAAAGAAAGGGAGGGAGGGTAGCCGAATGGATTCTAGGCTTAAATGGGCATGGCATTTTCACAAACACATGGCACACTAAATCAAAACACATAAAATCATAGCAAGGAAATGCAAACCTAGCTATCAACTAGCATGATGAAAATGCACATACAAAGCATACAAAATGAAGAAACCGAATAGTCCTAAGCTCAAAATGGTCATGGCATTTTCACAAACACATGACATACTAAAATACAAGACTAAAAAGAAACATGCTAAAACATGCAAATATGAAGTAAAGGCATGAACACAACTAGACATTTTCACAAACACATAGAATAGTAAAATGCAAATCACGAACAAACTTAAACATTTGGAAAATAGAAAATTAAAAAATGTAAACAAGGAAAGTAAACATGAATACAAGTTGATAAAATCAAAAATGAAGATAGGTAAACAACAAAATTAAAACAAGCTTTATATTTTTGTTATTTGAAGAAGATATGAAACATCAAAAACATGTTAGACACCACTAACAACATGAAATAAAAAGCAAACAGCAACCATTAAAAAAAAATAAGGCCATTCAGCCACTCCTAGAAATGGAAAAAAAAAAATTTGTTTTTCAAAGTTTTTCAAGAAAGTATCAAAGAAGACTTGAATAAGAAGATTAAAAACACTTATTTCAAAATCAAAATCAGAAGAAACTCACCAAAATATCAATGAAAAAGAATGGAAATGCAAGGAAAGTGCAAGAGTATGGTGCTTTTAGCTACCTCTAAAAGCTATATTGCAAGCTTTTCCTCTTCTTACTTTCTTTGCCTTTCTAAACTTTTCTTTTTTGCTTAGCCAAGCAAGAGTAAAAGAAATGAAAGAGAGACCCCCCTCTTAGTGTGGCCGGTTGGCATGTAGATGAGCCTAGGAGGTTCTAGAAGTTTTTTAGCCAAATTTCATCCAATGGCCTTCAATCCAAGATGCTTTCTATGTAGAATTCTTACCCTTAGATTAGAATAATCAGCCCTTGAATTATGATGTAATGAAGATGGTGTCATAAATATGATATCATAAATATGACATTATTCCTCTCTATGTGTCACAATTTCAAAGGCTTGATCACAAAAAATAACTACCTTCCTCTTCACCCTTGGCCCTTTGATGAAAAATCAGAAAATATCCATTCTCCTTTGGGCCTTGGCCGGCTGACCCTTCACCTTCTCAGCTCACACTTCATTTTTTAATTTGCAAGAAAGGCCTTTTTCGGTTTCTTCGGTGAAATGACCTTTTTGACCCCTAAAACAAATTAAATAGCAAACGGACTCCAAATTCAGATTTTCTTTTTTCAATACTACCGAAGTGATAAAAATATTGAATTCTAGAAGTTTTCAAAAAATTTCGAGTCCATTTGCTATTTCTTTGGATTTTTTCTTCCAAAATTGCCCTTTTATGCACCCGAACTTTTACCTTTTTTAAATGAGCTTCGAATCCAGATTTTTCTTCACCAATCTCTTCCAAATAATTTAACAGTGTCATCTGGAAGTTTTCATAATTTTTGGAACTCATTTACTATTTTTTTGGGATTTATCTGCTTGAATTTCAACTTTGTGAGCCCGAAATTTGACATTTCACAAACGAGCTCCGAATCCGGATTTTCTTTCGCCAATTTCTTCCAAATAATATAGATTAAATTGTAAAATATATAATTTACCTATAGCGACGGTTTGTCCTAATTTTACCGACGATTTTCTCTATGAACTGTCAATATAGAGGTCAAAGCGTCGGTAAAAATAAAATTTTATCATTTTTTGAATTACTAATTTTGATATATTTATAATTTAATCCAACATATTTCATATAAAAAAAACCATCATAAGAAAGTACAAAATATTTAATAATATTAAAAATAACATTACAAATAAATTGTCTTAATTATACAACTTTTACAAACTAAATAGAAGTCGCAAACTAAAGTCATAATACAGTCTTAAAATTGAAAATTAGCAGTCTAAACACAGTAAATAAGCAATCTAAATACATAAAGTGAAATAAGCAGTCCAAATCTCATAAATATTCCTATAGAGCAGCATCTGCATAAAATTGACAAATATTATACAATTAAAGCAATTAAGTAGTGAAGTCAATATAAAAGAATAAAAAATAGAACAAAAAAGAGAGACAATCTCGCTAGTTCAGGTCCCAACCATTCATTCATTCAAGTGACTAGGAAACATTACATGGATGTTGGTGAAGGGGGGATGGATTGATTAAGTAATGAATTCAGAATTCCCAACTTAATAATATGTAAATTCAGCAATTAAAAAGTGACAACTTTGAAAAGAAAGCAATATAGCCTATAAGCCACTCTTAGTTTCGGGTCTCCAGACAGGAAGGTCCATGCTTTTGATTTCTTTAGGTTTGCTTCTTCAGACAAGGTATGGTATTCATTAAGCTAGGCATCAGGATCAACATCCTTAATTTATTTGTATGGGGAAGGATTAGCACCCCCAAAACGCCCGTATAAAATGGTACCTTATTGATCGTGTGTTATCTCAAATCTCGGTGTAAAGTTGGTTTTAAATTTAGTATTTCAAGTTAATTCCCAATTTAAATAAAAATAATTCCATTTTTAATTGAAAATGATTCGAAATTTATAAATTCAAAATTTTTCTATATTCCCCAACAAACGTGGCAAAATATAGAAATTTTTATTAGTTTTGGAAAACTTTCCGATTCATTCTCTTTTTTGAAAGAAAGATATTCCTTTATTAATGATAATTGATGATATTCCCTCCAGCAAACCCGGTAGAGAACTCATGAATTATTTTAACTCGGGAATATCTTTATTTTTTATTGAAAAATCATTATCCTTTTGAAAACATTTTAAAGGATATAAATATGTATATGTATGACATAAATAAAATGACATAGCGAAATCTAAATAATATAATGCACCCTAAATGATATGATATGATTTAAATGTCTTAGCATATTCTAAATGAAATGAAATATCCTAAGTTATATGACATATTCTAAATGAAATGAAATGACCTAGGTAACATAATATATTCTATATGAAATGTAATATCCTAAGTCATATGATATATTCTAATTGAAATAAAATATCCTAAATGACATAATATATATCCTAAATGAAATGACCTAGGTAACATAATATATTCTACATGAAATGACCTAGGTAACATAATATATTCTATATGAAATGAAATAATTTGAATGACATGGCAAATATGAATGATATGGCATATAATTTAAATGACATGAAATATAAAATAATGCTATCATATAATATGCATGAAATTTAAAAATGAAAATAATAATGCATGAACATAGTATATGCTAAATAATATAAAAATAACATAACTAAATAAAAAGCATAGGATATCATGAAATATTCAAAATCATATAATAAACAATATAACCTAATCATAACAATATCATAGAAATTATCATAGCAAAAAAAAAATCACATATTATATAAAATGCATGAATATGGAAAATGCAATGCATGAAAATGTATTTTTTCCTTTTAATTAAGGAAATCCGTATATCTAAAAAGATATCCGGCTACCTTAAGAAAATATTTCAAATAAAATATTCTAAAACCAAAATACTTTGTGATTATTTGAAAACAATTTTGAAAAGCTTAGATTAAAAATGGGAACTGGGCTAAACCTTTTTTTAAATGGCTCTAATTTCCTAAGTTTAAAATCCCGGACTTGACCACCCTTAACCCGAGACTTAAAAAATCATTTTTAGAGTTTAAAAAGGCTTAAAAACTACCCTAAGTCGGTAGCTAAACTTCCTAATCAGCCCTTTCTAAGTAACTTAACCAAAACAGAAAAATGATTTTTCTTTAAATTCAATTCTGACTCGACTGTCCAGTTTTAAGCCACGATTTTTTACCCTATTTTTAAAAATTCAAAAAAATCTAAAAAAATACTGGAGACTCAAAACATGTAAAACTATACGGGAAAAAATCAGCTTAATTTTCTGATTAAAGATGAATGCCCAGAAAAATCGGGAAAGTACGAGTACTGGGTGAATAAACTGTTTTGCCAAAATACATTTTTTGCCTTTGATAAAATTATTTAAAAATCAAAGTAAAAATATTTAAGACTCACAAAATGACCCACAAACAGTAGCTAGGTCTTTTTAAAAGTTAGATAAAAATTGGCTAAATAAAAAAATCACAAAGGTAGAATAATCAATTTGACAAACTTTAATTTTCCACAAGTGTGCTCAAGAGAGCATGACTTTGAACCATTAATTGGCCTAAGTCATTAGTCAAGTGGCATGAACATGAAATGTATGAAAAAATACAGCAAATATGGTGCATGAAATGCATGAGTTTAAACCTAAATGTCATGAAAAAATGCATGGCATCCATATAGTGACCTAGACCTAAATGAACTTGCATGGCATTTAATGCAACTTAGGTCTAAAATGATGGACATGCATGGCAAAAAATCTAACCTAACATTTAAAATATTCATGGAAATAACACAAACACAAGGCATGCTTAATCCAAAAACTCAACCAAATATCATGCAAATGCTAACCTATCAATTAACATAGCAAAAATGCACACATGATGCTAGGATACAAGGAGTGGCCGAATGGCCTATGGTTCCTAACAAGTATGCCATTTTCACAAACACTTGGTATACTTATACTAAATACTCAATCAAATGTCATGCAAATGCAAAACCTATCCAATAACATGGCAAAAATGCACATACAATGTAAAACACATGGAGTAGCCGAATGGCCTCAAGCTCCAACAAGCATGGCATTTTCACAAACACTTGATATGCTAACATGCTCAACTAAAATATAACACTCAAATCATGCAAACACAAAGTAGAGATACTAAAAATAACAAGCATTTTCACAAACACTTGATATACTAACATGCTCAACTAAAATATAACACTCAAATCATGCAAACACAAGATAGAGATACTCACAAGCATTTTCACAAACACTTGATATACTAAATATAAAACATCAACAAATTTAAACATTACGAAAACAGAAAATTAAAAATGCAAGAACATGATATTTAAATCATAAATGGCAACAAACAAAGCAACCAAATTAAAATATGACTCAAGTATATGAAGTAGAATAACACTTAAAACATCAAGATTAAATAAAATAACATGAATAACATGATAAATTAAAGCAAAAAACTGCATCAATAATAAAAATGTAGGCCATTCGGCCATGGTGAGGAAGTAAAAAAAAAATGTAAAAACAAACTTGTTTAAGAAAAGGATGAAGAAAGAACTTAAAATGAATGTAAAAAAAAACTTATTTAAAAAGAAAACTCACAAAATGATAATCAAAATAGCAAAAATAAGAATGGAAAATCAAGAAAATGCAAGAGCTGGTGCTAAATGCAACCTCAAGAAGCTATATTTCAAGCTTTATCTCTTCAAACTTTTCTTTCTTTTCTAAACTTTTTCTTTTTGCTTTCAACCAAGGAGAGAAAAACCAAGAAAAACTAAGAAGAAATCTGAAAATGAAGTGAAGTAAAATGAATTCTGCCCTCCTCTATGTGAAGGTCGAACCACCCCTCTCTCCCCCAAGAAATGTTGTCATTTTTTTCCCAACCAATTTTCCATCCAATGGCTAGTAATTCAAGGTGAAAAAAATCATGAAATTATCAGCCTTAGATTAGCATATCAGCTGTCCATAATTACAGCTATTCAAGAATAATGTTGACACTCTCCCTTGGCCTATGTGGCTTAATCACAATGGCTTGATCAATAAGAATCTCTAACTAACTCTTAATTCTTGGCCATTTGATTGAAAAATCAGAAACTTCCTCCTTCCTTTGGGCCTTGGCAGGCCAGAACTTCTCTTTTCCAACCAAGTCTGGTTTTTTGAAAGGCCAAAAGAAGCCCTTTTCGGTTGCTTGGGTGAAATGACCGTTTTGCCCCCCGGATGCAAATAAATGGCAAACAGACTCCAAATTCAAATTTTATTTTTTTAATATTTTCAAAATAATAAAATATTGAATTCTGGAAGTTTTCAAAATTTTCCGAGTCCGTTTGCTATTTATTTGGATTTTTTTCTTCCAAAAATGCCCTTTCATGCCCCCATATTTTACCATTTTTTAAACGAGCTCCAAATCAAGATTTTTCTTCACCAATATCTTCCAAATAATTTAAAAGTGTGATCTGGAAGTTTTCATAATTTTTGGAACTCATTTGGTATTTTTTCGGGATTTATCTGCTTGAATTACTACATAGGGGGTCGGGATTTGGCCATTTTGCAAACGAACTCCGAATCAAGATTTTATTTCTCCAATATCTTCCAAATAATTTAAAAATGAGATTTGCAAAAATTCAGAATTTTTGGAGTCCATTTGCTATTTTTTCGGGATTTATCTTCTTGAATTATTACATAGGAGGCCCGGGATTTGGCCATTTTGCAAACGAACTCCGAATCAAGATTTTCTTTCGCCAATATCTTCCAAATAATTTAAAAATGATATTTGCAAATTTTTAGAAGATTTGGAGGTCATGTGCTATTTGTTCGGGATTTTCCTTCTTGAATTACTACATAAGAGGCCCAGGATTTGGCCATTTTGCAAACGAACTCCGAATCAAGATTTTCTTTCGCCAATCTCTGTCAAATGATTTAAGAATGAGATTTGAGAATTTTTGGAGTCCATTTGCTATTTTTCCCAAATTTTCCAATTTTGCCCTTTTGCCTCCGAAACCCGGTTTTGCTCAAAACAAATCCGATTTTCAGAGTTTCTTCAAGCTAAGCCTTGGGCTATCCCTTTTTAATCATTCCTCATCCATTGGGGGCTTTAGTCTTACCAAGTTGGGCCATTTCTGTAATTCTTCCCGATTTCACCGAAATCCACCAAAAACCCTAATTCTCGATTTTCTCCCAGATTGACTTTTCTTTCAATTTTTCTTTCAAGTGGCTTCTCCATTACCCATAGTCAGTGCTTATCTTTCATTTGGAACCTTCAATTTTGACCAATTCGATCGTTTAAGCATTTTTCCCCAAATTTCCCGGATTAGGGTTTCTTTTCTATTGAATCTCCAAATCCCAACTTCCGAACTCCATATCTTTCGATGTAGACCTCGGATTATCAAAATTCTTTCACCATTTTTAAATTGAACTTTAAATCTTGATTTTGAAAGTGGGTTGACTTTTTCAGTAGTTGACTTTTTGGGGTTGACTTTTTTTTTAGTTTGACTTTTTATGCTCGCCCTCTTAAACTAAGTCTCGGAGTACCACCTGCAGGATGAAAAAAGTCGTTTTACATTCTGAAACATCAATTTAGGAAGAAAACATACCTGTTTTAGTGGTCCGGACAAAATTAGGTGTCATGGAGGGTTTTTTGAGAGTCATATCTCCATACCCATGTCCAAATATGCGTTGGACACGGGTGTCGGATATTGATACTTCAAGATAAATAAAAAGTTGGAGCAACATAGTACGTACCTGATAAACTGAGTTGTGGGCATAGTTGTTAGGTCCATCTCCTCTGTTATGCTTTGGCTTTTATCTTCCATCAAAATGTTTGAATAATGCACTCCTAAATGTAAAATTTCCTTGTCTTTCACAACCATATAACAATGTTTCCTTCACTTACCTACATGTGGAGTTTATATATTGTGTTCAAAGAGACCAAGACCCAAGGAAGCCGCCCATAACTAGACCAAGTTCCCAACATGGCAGGCGAGCACGTGGAAAACAC
Organism: Fremontodendron californicum; assembly: GCA_030761205.1. NCBI lineage: Eukaryota > Viridiplantae > Streptophyta > Magnoliopsida > Malvales > Malvaceae > Fremontodendron > Fremontodendron californicum. The sequence continues at coordinate 16,530,550 of JAULJL010000006.1, read as the reverse complement.
CTGACGAGCTTTCAGCTTCTCAACTGCTTCATTAAGCTCTAGTAACAAAAGACATTTGGTCTACACCTGTCTAAGTTAGAAATTCTTAGCATAGACACGAACAAATATAAATAGCCTTAGTTAAGGCTGATCCGACGTAAGTAAACTTTAAATTTATTGAAACTTTGTCAAATTCCTTTCTCACCAGCTTTCCTCTAAAACTCTGTCAAACTCCGATGCCCTTTGGCATTATCTTATTTTCTCAAGATTTCGAGCCTTTCCCTATCCGAACAACTTACTCAACTTGTCACCGATAGATATCAATATACATTTGTCATCACATGCGTTCATATGTGAATACTTGTTAATTTATTTATTTTTATTATATAATTGTATATTTTAAAATAAATAAAATTAATGAAGTATACATTAACTAAATTTGTATTAACATGTAAAGTTTGTTTATGTGCAAATTATATCAAATTATTATAAAGTTTATTATTTTAATACTAATACAAAATTAATTATATCAAATAAAAAAATTTAATGTAAAATTTAATTCTTTTTTATTTATACCAAATAAATAGATTTACTTTTTAAAATAAATTTTATTAATAATAAAAAAAAAATTATAATGATAATTTAAAAATATAATGAACGACAATAACTATTTTTACCAATTCAAAATATTCTTTAGGTTCATGCTTATATATATATATATATTATAAATTATATATATATATATATATTCATGAAAGCCAGAAAAATCCAATGAAATAATTTCATTGGCAACTTGTACATAAAATAAGTAAGTAATTAATAGAGGGACTCCTTGCTAGGCACCGCCGTTGTCGTGGCGCTTCCTAATTTTGTGAGTTGAAATCTTTGACCATATTACAATAATAAATTAAGGGTTGGAGCATGGCTGCTTGTAATGATGACGATGGATATAGAAAGATTTCGAATTTTTGATATTATTTTATCTGATTTTTGCGATATTGCAGATTTATAAAAATTTCGGATTTGAGTATATCCTTGAAAGTTTCATAACCGATTCAGATAAAAAAAATTTTATACATAATATTCGAATCTATTTTGATTTTAATTTAGATATTATATCGGATATTCAAATTTGTTTAATTTATATAAATATTATCGGATATTTAAGTTCGATATCTGATTATTATTTGTAAAATATAAAAAATTTTATGATTGTATAGAGATTTGAATCTTAGCATATAAATTTTTATTACCAAGAATTTGAATATTAAACAGATTCAAATATTCAACTAATATTGCTATCTAATTCGAATTTGAATTCGAATAATAATATTTAGATAATAAATAAATAATAAAAAAAATTTAAATATTATATAAATTAATTGAATTCAAATTCAAATTTAAATATTTAAAAAATTACAAATATATAATCCTTATCATTCCTAGTTGCTCGTCTATCCTGCACCTTCTCGCTAAGTAGCTCCTTCTTCTTTTTTTCCTCTTTCTTTCGTCCTTATCCAATTGGTCGGTCTCCTTTGTTATTAAGCTGAACAGTGGTTTGATAATGAAGCATATAATAGAGAGTTTTTGAAAGAAAATTTAACACCCAAAGATGAGGAACAAATTAATTTAGAGAGAGAAATTAAAACATGGTTGAGGAAAGAAAAAAAGAAAATAAAAAGTTGGATTTTTGACCCATGTCGGATTATGACCAATAACTCACCATGATTGTAGGGAAGGGAATCTAGTGAGATTATTGCTGCAAAAGTTTAGAGAGAAAGCCTGGAAATGAACCAAAGAAGAAAGGGAAAAAAAATAAAAGAGAAAAATTCATGTGATAAATAAAAAATAAAAAGAAAAAAAAATACCCAACAGTGTTAGCATTTAAATTAACAGAAATATTATCATTTAAATATTAGTTCAGATAACATGTATGTTGATCAAATTTTTGGAGGTTGCAAATTTGGGAAAATTTAAATGTATAATTTTCTCTTTAAGCGCGGGATTAAATGTAAATTAGGAATCTTTTAAAAAAATTAACAGAAATTAAATTCACTAGAAAGATAAAGTGTCACTTATAAAACCTCCAAAGCACCTTTATTTCCCCTCAAACTATAATGTATTTTTATGTAATTTATCATTTTTAAAAATATTTTAAATTATGTTTCCTTTTTTAAAATGTTTAGACTTTAGACTTCGTTTAGTTGAATTTTATTTGTTACAAAATTGAAGTAAAAGGTTAAGAATTTATTATGATACAAATTAAAGGTTAAAGATTCATTTGAGTGTAATAAAAGTATATAAATTTATCTAGATAATGTGATAAAATTTCGGAACTTTTTTTTTTATTATTTTAGCAACAAAAAAAAAATTGAGCAGATAGATTTCTTTTTTGGTTACTACTTCCCAAATCAAAAGCAAGTAAAAGAAAATTTTTGATGGAAAGAAAGTTGTAAAATTTTTATCATTAGTTACTAAAATTTTAATTCATGAAACGTTTCATGTGCTTCATTCATTTATATATATATATATATATATATATATATATATATATATAAGGTACATGCTGACTGGGTAATTTTTGCTGACATGGATGCTTACGTGGACATCTCCTCTTAATGACACATGGGATAATATTTAAAATAGGTTAATGATTAGATAATTCTATTTAATAAATTATTTAAATTCAAATCAAAATCTATTCAAAATTGAACATTTTTAGATAAATTTTAAATTCTAACATAGCAAATTCATAATTTATCTTTTTTTTTTTAATTTAACCATAGTTCTAAAAATATATATCCCTATAAATTTTGAATCAGAATTGATTAGATTTGTTTTTTATTTCTATTTTGAATTTAAAAGATAAATTTAATGAAATATTCTTCTTCCTCTTGATAACAACTTTTGTTAACAATGGTAAAAATTGCAACACAAAGATCAACCTAATTATTGTAAGAAGTTTTTCATTATTTTTTGTACAATCTTCAATCCCACAATAATAAGAGGAAGAGTAAAACAATATAATTTAATCTATTTTTAAGGCAGCTAATTGGCCTTCCCATCTCAATACTACTCCCAATGATTTCAATTTATGGCCAATAACAAGTACTATATTATAAGAAAAATAATGATTTAACATGTCATAATTAAAATGAATTTTAATTATAAAATATATATTTTTAATCATCTAAGTATTAAACTTGAATTATGTACGAGACTTAACATGTCATAATTAAAATAGATTTTTATATACAATACGTATTTTAGATTGATTTTTACTTGATTTTTAATTAGAATTTTATTATCATTTTAGTTCAAAATTATATTTATTTATTAATTTTGTTTAAGAGTCATTCAAAAGTAATTTTTTATATTAAAAGAATTGATGAATAATATAATTTATTATTGAAAACAATATAAATAATATATATTTTAATAGAAAAATCATCATTGCCACATAAAGTTATAAATATAATTTCCAAAAGTATGCAAAAACTACCATTTAAACTAAATAACATTCAAATTTATCTTGATTTATTTACTAATAAAATTATGTATTTTTCTAGATTATTACGATGAATTGAAAAAAAAAGATAACAAAATAAGAGAAAATAAAAATGAAATAAATTATTTTCTTTTTTGTAATTCAAACTAATTTTTATAATATTTAAAAAATATTACATTTAAATTATTATGTTAAACCCAATCAATTAATAATACAAACAAGTAGAAGTGTAATTAAACAATAAATTAACATAAAAAAGATAAAAATTTAATATATAGGATTCGTTGCCATTCTTAACTGCTCGCCTGTCCTGCACCCTCTCCCCAAGTAGTTTCCTTTTTCTTTTCTTTTCTTTTCTTTTTTTCTTTTCTTTTTTTGTTTGTTTGTTTCTGTTCTATATATCTATTTATTTATTTATTTATTTATTTTGTGTTTTGTTCTCTCTTTCTCTCATTCTTATCCAATAGGTCGGTCTTAGGAGTGTAATTGAGCCGAACTCAAGTAATAAAAAGCTCGAGCTCGAGTTCGACTCGAAACTCGCGCTCGAAACTCTGCTCGAGCTAGATCGAAATTCATTTTTAAAGCTCGAGCACGATTTGAGATAAAAAATCAAACAGTTCGAGCTCGCTTGATTAGGTTCGACTAGACTCGTTTACCTAGTGAAAATGAGCTCGATTTTCATGCTCGACTTCAAACTCAATTACTTGTGCTTGAGCTCGAGCTCAAATTTGAGTTCGGATTGAGATTTTTCAATATTATTTAAAAATATTAAAAATAAAAAAGCTCAATTTGGCTGGCGAGCTACTCGAGTCGAGTATTAGGATACTCGAATTTGGCTCGCTCGATAGCTTGAATTGCTCGAGCTCGGCTCGACAATAACCGAGTTGGATTCAAAAAAATTTTTTTAGCTGAACCCGAATAATTTACGAATATAGATGTCTCATTTATACCACTAATTGGTCTCCTTTGTTATCAAAGCTAATGCTGGATTGATAATGAAGCACATAAAACTTTTGAAAGAAAAATTAACATCCAAATATGAGGGGCAAATGAGTTTAGAGAGAAATTGAAACATTGTTGAGGAAAAAAAAAGAAAGATAAAAAGTAGGATTTTTGACCCATGTCAGATTATGGCTGTTAAGCATCCAATTTAAAATCAATTGGTAATAGGTGGATAGACCCAACTTGAATATAAGACTCCAAGCAATCCAGGATTTAACCGATATGAGATAACACCACTTTAACAGCCCCCCATCACGTGTAGGCGGAGACAGAATAGCATACCACGTGACAAACTCATAAGGAGTAACAGACAGGAACAACATAACAGAACTTGGGCTTTGATACCATGTTAAAAGATAAGAAGCAATGATACCATATTACAATAAAAGGGGTAAAGCAAGAACACAAATGAATACGTGGTTCGGCTATGGTGGTCTACATCTACGAAAAAAGACCCTAAGGGCTACATTGTTGATATTATAGATTATTATTAGTTTATACAAGAATATCCTATCTATATAGAAGATTCTCACCAATTTAGGAAAGAAATAAGTAAGAATATCGTATCGTAATCTCTAATATATTGTATCATAACCCCTAATATATCTAATTACATTTATTAGTTTAACACCCCTCTCAAACTCAAGGTGGTATTATAAATACTAACTTGAATTTGTTAACTAATAAAGGAACATGTGATAGAACACATGATATAAGAATATGACGTGACGGAACATGCAGCAGGAATAAGAAGACATGGCGTAACACGTGATAAGAAAACGTGGCGTAACACGTTGTAGGAAAATCTGACGTGGAGTAACAGGCGAGAGGAAGACGTGATGTAACACGTTGCAGGAAATTCTGACGTGACAGAACACGCAGCAGGATCAGGAAAATCTGATGTGGCAGAACATGTTGCAGAAAAATAAGAAAATCTGACGTGGAGTAACATGTTGCAGGAATGAGAAAATCTGACGTGGTAGAACATGCAGCAGGAACGTGGCGGAACACATTGCAAGAAAATCTCGGCTCTTATACCATCTTAAGCATCGAACCTAAAACCAATTCGTAATAGATGTAGAGGCCCTACTTGAATAAAAAAACACAGATAATCCAAGTTTTAACCGATGTGGGATAACACCACTTTAACAATGGCTAATAATAAAAAATAAACTTGTTTATGGGTCGGACAGGGTCGCGGTCCAAATTTTTTTCTTTTCTTATTCAAGCTCGATTCGGGCAGGTTCGTAAACTTGTTTTACTGTTTAAAACTATTAAAATATTAAAAAAAATTATTTTTATATTAATATTTATATATTTTATAATTAAATTTAAGTAAAACATAATTTTTTTTGAATGAACAATAATTCAAGCCGGACCAATCCGAATTGAAAAAATCCCTATTCACACCTGACCTAATTTGGACCGAGCCTGGAAAATCGAATAGCTAACCCAATGCCCCAATCCTTGGACAGGTCTACTCACAAATGAGTTTAGATGATTGCTACAAAAGTTTCGAGAAAAAGGCTGGAAATCAACCAAGAAGAAAGAAAAAAAATAACAAAATAATGTGATAAATTAAAAATAAAAGCAATAAAAATATACCCAACGGTGTTAGCATTTAAATTAACAGAAAAATTTACAAGGAAGGCACATTTATTTCCCCTTGAATTATAAGGTATTTATCATTTTTAAAAATATTTTAAATTATGTTTCGATGATTTTTTTTTTTACTATTTGTTTTCTTTGGAATTTACTTTCATAATTTGCTTCCCTTATTATTTTGCGAGTGTGTTATACTTATTTCTAAAGTAGATTCTTGTTAGTTATTGTTGTATTTTGTTTGGTTTGGAAATTAATTAAATGTCTAAAATTTCTGTTTTGATCCGAATTTTTTACTTCTTTTATTTTTGTTTTTATTTCTTGGATTTTTTTTGTTTGCAACTTTAAGACATTTGGTCTTCAATTTTTTTTTTTTTTATTTTAATTTTTCTTTGAACATCACTAATTTGAGTAGATCTAATTTAGTCATCGTTTTAACTAAAAAAAATCCGGAATTCAGTGTATCTTGCACAAACAATTCAAGTTGAACATTAATGCAATTCGCCTTTTACTTTAGGGTTCCGTTTAGTTTTATAGGAAGAGAGAAAGAGAAAAGAAATAATAATTTAATAATCGAGATTCATAATAACTTGTGTTATTGTTAGTTAAACAATTAAATTAAAAATGTTTTTTTCTTTTATCAAATAGAGCGTAAATGAAATAGAGTCAGATTTTTTTTAAAAAAAAATTTTTAAAAAGGAGTATATGGTTTAGCTCTAATTATTATTAATTTTTATATGAAATATAATCCTTGATTATTATTATTATTATTATTATTATTATTATATGTCCTCTTATTATACTAATAATTTCATTAAAAAAATTCAAAATATGAGACATATGGTCTCCTCTCCATGTGAATGAATCAGCCAAAGTTGATTGTTTTTAATTGGAAGTGACTCAAATTCAAAGTTAAGATCTGGAATTGAGTGAACCTGCCCTAAACTCACCCATTTTGTCACCTATACTTTCTTTAATCGATGTAATTTTCATTTTCATTTTCTTGTTAACAAATTAAGAACAGTAAAATAATACGATGGTTGATGTTATTAACAATGAAACTACTAACAAAATAGCAAGTATTTTTTCTCTTATTCAAACAATCAAAAAAACTTTTTTACTAATTTAAATTAGGCTTGAGGAGGGCGACGAGTGAAATTGTTTTATGGTAATCTGGGTTCAAGAAAAAGGATGGCTCTGAGAGTTTCCTTGAGTAAATCTCGAACAGCTGATCAATGATTTCTTTTCCAAAGTGTTTTTCAATGAGTTCTTCCAAAATAGCTCTCAAGGTCAACGTTCGTTGTGTTAGGTCAGGCATGGCTATGTGCTGCTTTGGGTTGTTCAATATGTCCATCCTCTCAATGCTGAAACATCCATTTCCCTCTATAATTTGCCGCAATTCCTTCGACGATATTAAATAAACAGGCAAGTTAAAAGTATCAACCTTCATCTCACTCACAATTCCCTGCATCAAAACCATTTGCAAGCCTAAAAAGCTAGCTCTACTGTCGTGTATTTGATATTAACCCATTGGAGATAATTATTGAATTTAACAAAAGTTATGAAAATTATATTACCATTTTTGCCATGTCCATGAGGCAAGATCCAATAAGTTCAATTTCTGATCGTGTTGTATCTTGAGGGTAGGAGGCCGCATCTGGAACAGCGGGTATAACAAGTGCCATCAACCCACCAGGAGCAAGCTCTTTCCCTCTTGCCTGTAAAAATGAATCTATGTCCTTGGCGAATTGATCTGAATAAGCTTCAAAGACTTCCCTTGATGCACCTGTGTAATGAATCCTACCTCGATTCCAGGCAGGCCCAGTTTTCTCTACGACCCATTTTGGTACCTTAGAGAGGCAATTCAGTGCGCATGATGAGAAAACAAAATGCAGGGAGGCCGTAGGAAACAGGCGGCCATGGAAAGAACCAGGAACACCAGCTGCATAATATTTTCTCCCAACTGGAAGTGATGCAAATAGAGAATTGAAGTCATTGCTAACTTGGTCATTAAACAAAACCTGAAATTCAGGAGTAATTAATCCATGGGTTTGGAACTTGTGATCCACAGCTTCTAGTATATTTTGGATTACTAGAATTATGTTGGGTCCAGAAGAGCAACCGAAGTCTACAATCTTTAATGGCTCTGAAGCTGCTAAATTAAGTTGTTGAATGTCAAGTTTCATGGTGATTTCCTCATTGATGATAGGTTTGGCAGCCTCAATAATTCCTTTCTGCAAAAATTACAGTACATGCTTTAATATGTTATTGTTGCATATAATATTTTTTCATTGTAGCATATAATATACTATGGGTCAATGTTTAATATTGTCACTCTACAGTCAACACCAATTTCATTGAATTTTTTCATTATATTTTTTATTTTTTTATTTTAAATAAAAAATAATAAAATTAACATAAATTTATTATTTACATTAACAAAATATTTCACAAATATTTTAATTTCGTTATTTTTTGTTTAAAAATTAATGAAATGAAAAATATAATGATAAAATTCAATAAAATCAAATTACAATAATAAAATTATTCTTTGAATCGTAATAATAGTGACAAATTGAATTTAGAGGTAGGTACCTAATAAACGGAGTTGTGGGCATAGCTGTTAGGTCCATTTCCTCCGTTCATAGCAAATGACTTGGATGATATGCTTTGGCTTTTATCTTCCATCAACATGCTTTGGCTATTTTCCACCAAATATCAATGTTTCCTTCACAATTTACCTCCATGGAGTTTTTATATATATATATATATATATATATATATATATATATATATATATATATATATTCTAAAATTGAAGCCATTGTTGAAATGCTAAGGTCCAATGAAATAGTTCCATCAATAATATTGAAATTTAAATATAATAGTTGAGTATTTTTTCAATAGCTTAAACTTTTGAAATAATTAGTCATCTAATTTAAGATGGTATCAGAGTTTTCGAGTTCGAATCTCTACAGCCGTTGCTCTCAGTGTCTTATTACCCATCGGATTGTGCGTTGTTGCTATAATTCTTTTTTTCTTCTACATTTGAGCTCACATATAAGCCCATTAATCATTAAGCCTAAAATGACTCGAACTCGAACTGATTCCAACCCGAAATATTTAATTTTTGGTGATAAATTGTTTTTTTTGTTTTTTTTTTTTTTTTAAAGCATGTTATAAAAAACACTACAAACAAATTGCCATATAGTGACGGTCCAAAAAGTGTTGGTAAAACCCAAAAATCCGTCGCTAAAAGTCCTAAAACCCTATACCGACGGTCAAAATACTATTCCAACAAAAATTTAAGCGACGGTAAAACCCTCGTCGGTATAGACCTATATCGACGGAAAAAGTGACTGTCGGAATAGGATGTATAACCTATACCGACGGTTTTAGGCATCACTAATGTTACTACCATCAGTATAGCTTATGTTGGGTTAGTATCTTGTGTTTTTACCTATACCGACAGCTCTGCGTCCGTCGGTATAGATACAATATATATACATATACCGACGGTCATTTTATCCGTTGGTATATATATACCGACAGATTTTTTTTCTACGTCCGTCGGTATAGATTAAATTGTAAAATATATAATTTACCTATAGCGACGGTTTGTCCTAATTTTACCGACGATTTTCTCTATGAACTGTCAATATAGAGGTCAAAGCGTCGGTAAAAATAAAATTTTATCATTTTTTGAATTACTAATTTTGATATATTTATAATTTAATCCAACATATTTCATATAAAAAAAACCATCATAAGAAAGTACAAAATATTTAATAATATTAAAAATAACATTACAAATAAATTGTCTTAATTATACAACTTTTACAAACTAAATAGAAGTCGCAAACTAAAGTCATAATACAGTCTTAAAATTGAAAATTAGCAGTCTAAACACATTAATAAGCAATCTAAATACATAAAGTGAAATAAGCAGTCCAAATCTCATAAATATTCCTATAGAGCAGCATCTGCATAAAATTGACAAATATTATACAATTAAAGCAATTAAGTAGTGAAGTCAATATAAAAGAATAAAAAATAGAACAAAAAAGAGAGACAATCTCGCTAGTTCTGGTCCCAACCATTCATTCATTCAAGTGACTAGGAAACATTACATGGATGTTGGTGAAGGGGGGATGGATTGATTAAGTAATGAATTCAGAATTCCCAACTTAATAATATGTAAATTCAGCAATTAAAAAGTGACAACTTTGAAAAGAAAGCAATATAGCCTATAAGCCACTCTTAGTTTCGGGTCTCCAGACAGGAAGGTCCATGCTTTTGATTTCTTTAGGTTTGCTTCTTCAGACAAGGTATGGTATTCATTAAGCTAGGCATCAGGATCAACATCCTTAATTTATTTGTTACTGGTTAGGCAACATACATTGAAAAACTTGAACTTGACAATACAATAAGGTGGAGCAAGTCAAGGTTTTGAGATTCAATTAAAATGCAAACTAATAATAACATGTATTACTTTCTATATAAGATCACAATGATCCCTGTCATTTTAGAGAGCAAAGGGAGATCTGTTGGAAATTTTAAATGATTTCCTATGGCCCTATTCGTTTCACTTTATAATGTAAAAGCACCCTCATGGATGCAGTACTCAAAGTTGATTTCTGGACATGCATCTATAAATACCATCAGTCCAAAGTTGGAGTCATCTAGGATAAGACAACCATGACTAATTACAACATGCAGGGCCCCTGAAATAAGCTATCGAGATGTTCCAAAAGATACTACAAAGTAAGCTTTTAGATACTACAAGGATTGAAAGAGAGACTCACAGTGGTGCTATCTTGCATCCAAACTCATAGAAATATGGAGACCGAGATTTAAGATCCACGCAAGCTGCATCAGCTTGGATTTCCAGTCGTGGCCATACAAAAAAAAAAAAGCATCATCAATAACACATAAAGACAACTTTGTAAGCACATAAATTATCAAGACATTAATCAGATGTTGAACTATCAAATAAGTTAATCACCATTCTTCCATTGCAACTAGACACACTTATGCAAGAATTAATAACTATTGACTGCTTCAAATAAATTCGAACAAAATTCATTGTGAAATAAAATCAAACACCTACTACTACTACCAAACCAAATTCAACATAACCGAAACTAAAACTCAATTCAAAATTTTTAAGAGCTATTTAGAAAAAGGAAATTACTTTGATTGAAACAGGCGGGGAAGCTTATCGATATGGCTTACCTTAAGTATAGTTCTTGAGCAAGCCACAATGGCAGCTCCACTTTTGCTCCTTGTTCAACCTAAGAAGCAAGCATCAGAAAATTAACCTATTTTTTTCTTAAAAATGGGATTAGACAGGAAAATATTAACAAAACTTATGGAGTTTGTTTCGGAACTGGGATCAGTTCCATTTGCTGCTTTATGAAAAACAACTGGAACAAACTGCAATATGTAAACAAAAAAAGGTGAAATTTTTAGATGAGGAATTTGATAATTTAAAAGTAAGCAAAAAGGGGGGAGTGTTAAATCAACCTCTTTCTCTGTAAGAATATCATCGATATTGTAGTAATTTGCCATTTTCTTTCTTTCTTTTTTTGGTTTAATCTCTTTCTTGATTTCTCTTTTGATTCTGGGAAGAAGAAAAATGAGTAAAGGAATATCATGTGATAGTTAAGTTGATTTCTGGGGTTTTGATTCTTTTTGGGAATTGAGAGGGAAATTATGACAATCTTCACAGCCAATAAATTTCTAAATAGTAAAAAAAGCACACAATTAAAGAAAAACAAACATTTATACCCAAGCAGTAAGCCCTTCAGTCTTCTTCAATAGGCAGAGTCACAACAATACTAGAGAAGAGCAATTCTACCCTTGGAAATACATATATTGTTCACACAAACATTTATACCGAAGGAAATGGAAACAGAGAACAACAAACCTTAATGCATTTCACTATTCTCATGCAAAAATTGTAATAAGCTTCTGCAAATGCAACTTAAAATATTAACCAATAGAAAGGTCTGTGGCATGCATAATGTTCTCAGGGCATCACTTGCCTAGGAAAGTGCTAAAAGTGTCTGTAGTACTCCTGTAACAAGTCTAACAGAATGCCTCTAAAATCAATGAGGAATATGAGATAAAATTACGTAAATTGCGTAAGGCATGCATAATTGTGGAATATGAGATAAAATTGTTTGGTTCAACATGGAAATCAATGAGATAAATTGCGTAAGACTAACAAAATGCCCATAAAATCAAAATACAAGCATTCTGGTAACAAGTCTTGAGATAAGTTTATATTCATCTAACTGCAAACAGTTCAGTTCCTAATCCTGTAACAATGCAAAAAAGAATAATTCACAAACCTACCATAGTTCTATAATCTGTTTTCAACTTATCAGTATAGCATTTTGGTAAGGCATTTGTTCTCATATATGGTCTAGTTCTTGAGGCTCCTTAACTAGACATTACACTATGAACCAATCGTCAAATGAAACTCTCTATATATAGAATCAATTCATACATGAAAATCATCTAAGTCTTTGTATAAGGTGTCTGCTAATCAAACTCCAGAATGAAAAAAATATATATATATATTTACAGAAAGTAGCACTCAAAACAACTTACAGAGATTTATGCAACAAAAGCCAGGATCCAGGAATAACAAGCTCTATCTACTCCTTCCTGGACAAAGTGCATATAAGCAGAACCATTACATGTGTTATTGTATATTTCGTTGCCGGTAGCCTGTGCCATTACATGGCAGCCCTCATAGCTCCTCTTGCAGCCTCATGCTTCATCTCAGCAACTTTGCCGCTGCCACGGAAACACATGCATACTTGCTGCAAAGCCAACAGCCAACGATGTTAGAAATCCCATACGTGAACAGAAACTAATTGTTTTGACTTAACCTAATTGTTTAACAAAATTAATATTGGTGAAGGGAGCACTGTGAACATAAACTACTAGTACTACCACTCCCCACTCTAAAACCTTAACCTAATTGTTTAACAAAATTAAAAAATAAAAATTATTGAAAATAAATAATCCCATTATCAAAAAGAAAAATACAAGACGGGTGGTGAGTCACAAGTTTTCTTCAATTAGCTCTTTTTTTCTTCTTTGATTGATTTATTTAAATAACCCCATATAAACGCCTTGTAGCAGTATTACAAAGCACGACAATGGAAGCCATATCCTACTTTCACATAGCAGCCTTAAAAATCATCCATAAGAATGTCCAGCTTTTCAAATAAAATAAAAATGCTTCGAGAGGGGGATAGAAAATGACAAGCAACAATTACTTGTATCTACGGTCCAGCTTTTCAAATCCAGAAGTGTGTCTAGAAGGTGGAGCTTTTAGATCCAACTTTTTTTTGTCAGAACCTGAACCCAAGATATTAAGATGCAACCCAAGATATTAAGATGCGAGCAACATCAATGAACCCAAGATATTACCAATGAACTTTAAAAAATATTCATTCCAACAATGCAAAAGAATTTCTTCCAACCTAATTCAAGTTTTCAAACCAAGCATCTATCTAGTTGGTACAACGTGCAAAGAACGTATCCATAGCAGTAGATTTATTAGGAAAAGTAATTAAAACAGAGTTACCTCCCAATGTGCGAACAAAGCAAGAGATATCTTCATGAGACAAGGAATAGAAAGTTTCTAATTGTTGCAGAAGCTGAGAAATCCAACTCACATCAACAGGGATGCACAACATCAATAATTTCAATCTTCTTTCCTTAGCTCTGCTATGGTTTTCGAAGCCCCTTTGTGTGAAGAAGTCGAGCCGACGAGAAAGGAGAGAATGAAAGAGAGACGGACGAGAAAAGAGAGAATGAAAGGAGAGACGGCTAAAACAAACCCTATATATAACTTAGACCTATACCGACGGTCATAAAGTAATTATCCGTTGGTATAGGCTTAGTTAATAAAAAAAATGTAAAAGGAAAATTTCTCTGCCATTTAAAAAAATGAGTTTTTTTTTTTCAAATATACTGATGGAAGAAGAGAGGCCGTTAGTAAAAATCATATCTATACCGACGGCCAATGATAAACTGTCAGTATACATGGTATCTTTACCGACGGCCAGTGATAAACCGTCAGTATACAGGGTATCTATAGCGACGGACAACAAAGTGTCGGTATTGTTAATTATATTCTGACGGTAACAAAAATCCGTCGCAATAGATCCTTTTTACCGACAGATTACGACCGTCAGTATAAGTAAGCGTCAGTATATGGCAATTTGTTTGTAGTGAAAGAATAAGGAAAAGCATGCTGCATGTGCATGCCTCTACCTTGATTTTTTAATATTACGTGATGATAATTAACATGCAAACTAATTTAATATTACGTGACTTTGTATTTTATTCATGTAATAGAAAAATAAATAATATATTTGTATCACGTCATTGCATGCATATATGTAAATTCGATTGTGTTTTTTTCCCATAGAGTGGTATTTTAAAATTTTTATTTCTTAGTAAAGATAGTTTTAAATTTATTTCTTTTAAAGAGGTACTCAATGCCACATTAATGCCATGTCTGATTTTTTAAACAATCATTTAAATTTTAAAAAATAAAATTTTAGAAATTAAAATAGATTTTCAAAATTTCCAATTATCATCACCGAGTCATTCACTCACTCACTTACTTTAGTCTTTCACTCTCTGACTCACTTAAATCTTTTTTTTTTTTTTGGTCAGATGACTCACTTTAATCCTTTACTCCTAATTATCATTCCTTGTTATTCTTGGGTAATAAAAATGTTCAATTTTCTTTGAAAACTCTTGGCAAGCACAGGAAAAGGAGCTTCCTTTCTTAATCTGTTACATCCTCAAGTTCTTGATGAAGATGAGACTTACGAAAGAGACCAGCAAGCTTTTTTTTTCATGCTTGTCACTTAGTCAATTTCTCAAGAAATTTAGAAAAAAATATTTTGTTTTTCTTTATGTTTTTAATAATTTGATTCTTACAATGATTTATCAGTTGGGAGGCTGACTCTTGCAGAAAGCAATTGTCAAACCGCTTGAAAAGCCAACTTATGACGGTTTGGCCGTTTGGGACCTCGCCTTTGTAGTTTGTCGCTTCTCCTTGTTTGACATTTTATTTTAATTACTAATTTTTCCTTTTCAAAGATGTTTCATGCCTGCCGGCCAGTGGAAATTTGGTCTTATATATATATATATATATATTCGCAACCTAAAAAAATAACAAGTATCATCACGAGATTTTATATTCGTTAAGCGTGACATTGGAAATAGAGAAAAAGACGACTTAATTTCTCTTGAAATAAAATTAAGATTTGAAAACAATCTCAAAAAAAAGACATGGAGTCGCCACCAATCTTTTTTTGGCTAGGTGTGATCGGCCATCTATTAAAACCGGTTTTGTAAAATATTTTAAAATTAATTAAAACATTTTAAAAACCAATTTCAAGTCTGCATTTTAAACCAGAGAAAATCAAGAAAGCGGGTTCAGGACTCAGTTACGTGCAGGGACGGATTACCACCCCCACAACGCCCCTATAAAACGGTACCTTATTAATTGTGTGTTATCTCAAGTCTCTGTAAAAAGTCGGTTTTAAATTTAGTATTTCAAATTAGTTCCCATTTTGAAGAAAGATAATTACATTTTTAATTGAAAATGATCCAGAATTTATTAATTCAAAATTTTCCTATATTCCCCAACAAACGTGGCAAAATATAGAAATTTTTTTATTACTTTGAAAAATTTTCCGAATCATTCCCGTTTTAAAGAAGATATTTCGTTATTAATGATAATGGATGATATCCTCCCCAGCAAACCCGGCAGAGAACTTATGAATTATTTTAACTCGGGAATATCTTTATTTTATTGAAAATCATTATTTTTTTCAAAACATTTAAAAAAATATGAACATGAATATATATGACATAGTAAAGATGATATAACAAAGTCTAGATAATATAATGCAACCTAAATGACATGATATGATTTAAATGACATAGTATATTCTACATGAAATGAAATATCATAAGTGTCATGATATATTCTAAATGAACTGAAATATCCTAAATGACTTAATATATTCTATATGAAATGACATAACCTAAACAACATAGTATATTCTAAATGAAATGATATGATTTAAATAAAATGATAAATTTAAATGATGTAGCATATTTTAAATGACATGGCATATTATTCTAAATCATATAATCTAAATGACATGGAATATAATCTAAGTGACATGAAATAATATGAAACATAAAATAATATTATCATAGAATATGCATGAAAATAAAAATAATAATGCATGAATATAATATATGCTAAATGACGTGACAAAAATAAATGACTAAATAAAAAGCATAGGATAGCATGAAATATTCAAAACCATATAAAAAACAATATAACATCATAAAATGTAAATCAAAATAATCATAACACTATAAAAAATATCATAACAAAAATCACATATTAAATAAAATGCATGAACATGGAAAATGCAATGCATGAAAATGTATTTTTTCCTTTAAATAAAGAAATCCGTATATCTAAAAGATATCCGGCTACCTTAGGAAAATATATCAAATTAAATTTTCTAAAATCAAAATACTTTGTGATTTGTTTGAAAACAATTTTGAAAAAAAACTTGAATGAAGATTAAAACCCTAGCCAAACCCTTTAAAAATGGTTCTAATTTTCTAAGTTTAAAATCACGGATTTGACCACTCTTGACCCGAACTCTATAAAATCATTTTTTAAGTTTAAAGTGGCCTAGAAACCACTCTAAGACAGTAGCTAAATTTTCTAATCAGCCCCCTCTAAGTAACTTAGCCAAAACAGAAAAATGATTTTCCTTCAAATTCAAATCTGACTCTACTGTCCAGTTTTAAAACATGATTTTTAACCTATTTTTAAAATTTCAAAAAAATCTAAAAGAAATACTGAATACTCAGAACATGTAAAACTACACGGAAACAAATTGTCTTAATTTTATGATTAAAGATAACTTTCCAGAAAAATCGGGAAAGTTAGAAAGCTGGGTGAAAACTGTTTTGCTAAAACACATTTTTTTGCCTTTGATAAAATCATTTAAAAATCAAAGTGAAAATGTTGGAGATTCTCCTAAGGACCTACAAACAATAGCTAAGACTTCTAAAAATTTGGACAAAAATTGGCTAAGTAAAAAAAATCACAAAGGTAGAATAATCAATTTGATAACTCTTTAATTTTTCACAAGTATGCTCAAGTGAGCATGACTTTAAGCCATTGATTGGCCTAAGTCATAAATCATGTGGCATGACATGAAATGCATGAAAATACAGCAAATTGAATGCATGAAATGCATGATTTGAAACCTAAATGACATGAAAAATGCATGGCATGAATAATATGGCCTAGACCTATCATGAACTTGCATGGCAATAAATGCAACCTAGGTCTAAAATGCATGAAATGCATGGCAATACAAGCAAAACCTAGACCTAAAGAATGCATGGCAATAACACAAACACATAGCATTATAAACCAAAATACACAAAAACATAGCATGGAAATGCAAACAAGTCAACAAGCAAGATGAAAATACACATGCAAAGCAAAGAAAGGGAGGGAGGGTAGCCGAATGGATTCTAGGCTTAAATGGGCATGGCATTTTCACAAACACATGGCACACTAAATCAAAACACATAAAATCATAGCAAGGAAATGCAAACCTATCAACTAGCATGATGAAAATGCACATACAAAGCATACAAAATGAAGAAACCGAATAGTCCTAAGCTCAAAATGGTCATGGCATTTTCACAAACACATGACATACTAAAATACAAGACTAAAAAGAAACATGCTAAAACATGCAAATATGAAGTAAAGGCATGAACACAACTAGACATTTTCACAAACACATAGAATAGTAAAATGCAAATCACGAACAAACTTAAACATTTGGAAAATAGAAAATTAAAAAATGTAAACAAGGAAAGTAAACATGAATACAAGTTGATAAAATCAAAAATGAAGATAGGTAAACAACAAAATTAAAACAAGCTTTATATTTTTGTTATTTGAAGAAGATATGAAACATCAAAAACATGTTAGACACCACTAACAACATGAAATAAAAAGCAAACAGCAACCATTAAAAAAAAATAAGGCCATTCAGCCACTCCTAGAAATGGAAAAAAAAAAATTTGTTTTTCAAAGTTTTTCAAGAAAGTATCAAAGAAGACTTGAATAAGAAGATTAAAAACACTTATTTCAAAATCAAAATCAGAAGAAACTCACCAAAATATCAATGAAAAAGAATGGAAATGCAAGGAAAGTGCAAGAGTATGGTGCTTTTAGCTACCTCTAAAAGCTATATTGCAAGCTTTTCCTCTTCTTACTTTCTTTGCCTTTCTAAACTTTTCTTTTTTGCTTAGCCAAGCAAGAGTAAAAGAAATGAAAGAGAGACCCCCCTCTTAGTGTGGCCGGTTGGCATGTAGATGAGCCTAGGAGGTTCTAGAAGTTTTTTAGCCAAATTTCATCCAATGGCCTTCAATCCAAGATGCTTTCTATGTAGAATTCTTACCCTTAGATTAGAATAATCAGCCCTTGAATTATGATGTAATGAAGATGGTGTCATAAATATGATATCATAAATATGACATTATTCCTCTCTATGTGTCACAATTTCAAAGGCTTGATCACAAAAAATAACTACCTTCCTCTTCACCCTTGGCCCTTTGATGAAAAATCAGAAAATATCCATTCTCCTTTGGGCCTTGGCCGGCTGACCCTTCACCTTCTCAGCTCACACTTCATTTTTTAATTTGCAAGAAAGGCCTTTTTCGGTTTCTTCGGTAAAATGACCTTTTTGACCCCTAAAACAAATTAAATAGCAAACGGACTCCAAATTCAGATTTTCTTTTTTCAATACTACCGAAGTGATAAAAATATTGAATTCTAGAAGTTTTCAAAAAATTTCGAGTCCATTTGCTATTTCTTTGGATTTTTTCTTCCAAAATTGCCCTTTTATGCACCCGAACTTTTACCTTTTTTAAATGAGCTTCGAATCCAGATTTTTCTTCACCAATCTCTTCCAAATAATTTAACAGTGTCATCTGGAAGTTTTCATAATTTTTGGAACTCATTTACTATTTTTTTGGGATTTATCTGCTTGAATTTCAACTTTGTGAGCCCGAAATTTGACATTTCACAAACGAGCTCCGAATCCGGATTTTCTTTCGCCAATTTCTTCCAAATAATATAGATTAAATTGTAAAATATATAATTTACCTATAGCGACGGTTTGTCCTAATTTTACCGACGATTTTCTCTATGAACTGTCAATATAGAGGTCAAAGCGTCGGTAAAAATAAAATTTTATCATTTTTTGAATTACTAATTTTGATATATTTATAATTTAATCCAACATATTTCATATAAAAAAAACCATCATAAGAAAGTACAAAATATTTAATAATATTAAAAATAACATTACAAATAAATTGTCTTAATTATACAACTTTTACAAACTAAATAGAAGTCGCAAACTAAAGTCATAATACAGTCTTAAAATTGAAAATTAGCAGTCTAAACACAGTAAATAAGCAATCTAAATACATAAAGTGAAATAAGCAGTCCAAATCTCATAAATATTCCTATAGAGCAGCATCTGCATAAAATTGACAAATATTATACAATTAAAGCAATTAAGTAGTGAAGTCAATATAAAAGAATAAAAAATAGAACAAAAAAGAGAGACAATCTCGCTAGTTCAGGTCCCAACCATTCATTCATTCAAGTGACTAGGAAACATTACATGGATGTTGGTGAAGGGGGGATGGATTGATTAAGTAATGAATTCAGAATTCCCAACTTAATAATATGTAAATTCAGCAATTAAAAAGTGACAACTTTGAAAAGAAAGCAATATAGCCTATAAGCCACTCTTAGTTTCGGGTCTCCAGACAGGAAGGTCCATGCTTTTGATTTCTTTAGGTTTGCTTCTTCAGACAAGGTATGGTATTCATTAAGCTAGGCATCAGGATCAACATCCTTAATTTATTTGTTACTGGTTAGGCAACATACATTGAAAAACTTGAACTTGACAATACAATAAGGTGGAGCAAGTCAAGGTTTTGAGATTCAATTAAAATGCAAACTAATAATAACATGTATTACTTTCTATATAAGATCACAATGATCCCTGTCATTTTAGAGAGCAAAGGGAGATCTGTTGGAAATTTTAAATGATTTCCTATGGCCCTATTCGTTTCACTTTATAATGTAAAAGCACCCTCATGGATGCAGTACTCAAAGTTGATTTCTGGACATGCATCTATAAATACCATCAGTCCAAAGTTGGAGTCATCTAGGATAAGACAACCATGACTAAATTACAACATGCAGGGCCCCTGAAATAAGCTATCGAGATGTTCCAAAAGATACTACAAAGTAAGCTTTTAGATACTACAAGGATTGAAAGAGAGACTCACAGTGGTGCTATCTTGCATCCAAACTCATAGAAATATGGAGACCGAGATTTAAGATCCACGCAAGCTGCATCAGCTTGGATTTCCAGTCGTGGCCATACAAAAAAAAAAAGCATCATCAATAACACATAAAGACAACTTTGTAAGCACATAAATTATCAAGACATTAATCAGATGTTGAACTATCAAATAAGTTAATCACCATTCTTCCATTGCAACTAGACACACTTATGCAAGAATTAATAACTATTGACTGCTTCAAATAAATTCGAACAAAATTCATTGTGAAATAAAATCAAACACCTACTACTACTACCAAACCAAATTCAACATAACCGAAACTAAAACTCAATTCAAAATTTTTAAGAGCTATTTAGAAAAAGGAAATTACTTTGATTGAAACAGGCGGGGAAGCTTATCGATATGGCTTACCTTAAGTATAGTTCTTGAGCAAGCCACAATGGCAGCTCCACTTTTGCTCCTTGTTCAACCTAAGAAGCAAGCATCAGAAAATTAACCTATTTTTTTCTTAAAAATGGGATTAGACAGGAAAATATTAACAAAACTTATGGAGTTTGTTTCGGAACTGGGATCAGTTCCATTTGCTGCTTTATGAAAAACAACTGGAACAAACTGCAATATGTAAACAAAAAAAGGTGAAATTTTTAGATGAGGAATTTGATAATTTAAAAGTAAGCAAAAAGGGGGGAGTGTTAAATCAACCTCTTTCTCTGTAAGAATATCATCGATATTGTAGTAATTTGCCATTTTCTTTCTTTCTTTTTTTGGTTTAATCTCTTTCTTGATTTCTCTTTTGATTCTGGGAAGAAGAAAAATGAGTAAAGGAATATCATGTGATAGTTAAGTTGATTTCTGGGGTTTTGATTCTTTTTGGGAATTGAGAGGGAAATTATGACAATCTTCACAGCCAATAAATTTCTAAATAGTAAAAAAAGCACACAATTAAAGAAAAACAAACATTTATACCCAAGCAGTAAGCCCTTCAGTCTTCTTCAATAGGCAGAGTCACAACAATACTAGAGAAGAGCAATTCTACCCTTGGAAATACATATATTGTTCACACAAACATTTATACCGAAGGAAATGGAAACAGAGAACAACAAACCTTAATGCATTTCACTATTCTCATGCAAAAATTGTAATAAGCTTCTGCAAATGCAACTTAAAATATTAACCAATAGAAAGGTCTGTGGCATGCATAATGTTCTCAGGGCATCACTTGCCTAGGAAAGTGCTAAAAGTGTCTGTAGTACTCCTGTAACAAGTCTAACAGAATGCCTCTAAAATCAATGAGGAATATGAGATAAAATTACGTAAATTGCGTAAGGCATGCATAATTGTGGAATATGAGATAAAATTGTTTGGTTCAACATGGAAATCAATGAGATAAATTGCGTAAGACTAACAAAATGCCCATAAAATCAAAATACAAGCATTCTGGTAACAAGTCTTGAGATAAGTTTATATTCATCTAACTGCAAACAGTTCAGTTCCTAATCCTGTAACAATGCAAAAAAGAATAATTCACAAACCTACCATAGTTCTATAATCTGTTTTCAACTTATCAGTATAGCATTTTGGTAAGGCATTTGTTCTCATATATGGTCTAGTTCTTGAGGCTCCTTAACTAGACATTACACTATGAACCAATCGTCAAATGAAACTCTCTATATATAGAATCAATTCATACATGAAAATCATCTAAGTCTTTGTATAAGGTGTCTGCTAATCAAACTCCAGAATGAAAAAAATATATATATATTTACAGAAAGTAGCACTCAAAACAACTTACAGAGATTTATGCAACAAAAGCCAGGATCCAGGAATAACAAGCTCTATCTACTCCTTCCTGGACAAAGTGCATATAAGCAGAACCATTACATGTGTTATTGTATATTTCGTTGCCGGTAGCCTGTGCCATTACATGGCAGCCCTCATAGCTCCTCTTGCAGCCTCATGCTTCATCTCAGCAACTTTGCCGCTGCCACGGAAACACATGCATACTTGCTGCAAAGCCAACAGCCAACGATGTTAGAAATCCCATACGTGAACAGAAACTAATTGTTTTGACTTAACCTAATTGTTTAACAAAATTAATATTGGTGAAGGGAGCACTGTGAACATAAACTACTAGTACTACCACTCCCCACTCTAAAACCTTAACCTAATTGTTTAACAAAATTAAAAAATAAAAATTATTGAAAATAAATAATCCCATTATCAAAAAGAAAAATACAAGACGGGTGGTGAGTCACAAGTTTTCTTCAATTAGCTCTTTTTTTCTTCTTTGATTGATTTATTTAAATAACCCCATATAAACGCCTTGTAGCAGTATTACAAAGCACGACAATGGAAGCCATATCCTACTTTCACATAGCAGCCTTAAAAATCATCCATAAGAATGTCCAGCTTTTCAAATAAAATAAAAATGCTTCGAGAGGGGGATAGAAAATGACAAGCAACAATTACTTGTATCTACGGTCCAGCTTTTCAAATCCAGAAGTGTGTCTAGAAGGTGGAGCTTTTAGATCCAACTTTTTTTTGTCAGAACCTGAACCCAAGATATTAAGATGCAACCCAAGATATTAAGATGCGAGCAACATCAATGAACCCAAGATATTACCAATGAACTTTAAAAAATATTCATTCCAACAATGCAAAAGAATTTCTTCCAACCTAATTCAAGTTTTCAAACCAAGCATCTATCTAGTTGGTACAACGTGCAAAGAACGTATCCATAGCAGTAGATTTATTAGGAAAAGTAATTAAAACAGAGTTACCTCCCAATGTGCGAACAAAGCAAGAGATATCTTCATGAGACAAGGAATAGAAAGTTTCTAATTGTTGCAGAAGCTGAGAAATCCAACTCACATCAACAGGGATGCACAACATCAATAATTTCAATCTTCTTTCCTTAGCTCTGCTATGGTTTTCGAAGCCCCTTTGTGTGAAGAAGTCGAGCCGACGAGAAAGGAGAGAATGAAAGAGAGACGGACGAGAAAAGAGAGAATGAAAGGAGAGACGGCTAAAACAAACCCTATATATAACTTAGACCTATACCGACGGTCATAAAGTAATTATCCGTTGGTATAGGCTTAGTTAATAAAAAAAATGTAAAAGGAAAATTTCTCTGCCATTTAAAAAAATGAGTTTTTTTTTTTTCAAATATACTGATGGAAGAAGAGAGGCCGTTAGTAAAAATCATATCTATACCGACGGCCAATGATAAACTGTCAGTATACATGGTATCTTTACCGACGGCCAGTGATAAACCGTCAGTATACGGGGTATCTATAGCGACGGACAACAAAGTGTCGGTATTGTTAATTATATTCTGACGGTAACAAAAATCCGTCGCAATAGATCCTTTTTACCGACAGATTACGACCGTCAGTATAAGTAAGCGTCAGTATATGGCAATTTGTTTGTAGTGAAAGAATAAGGAAAAGCATGCTGCATGTGCATGCCTCTACCTTGATTTTTTAATATTACGTGATGATAATTAACATGCAAACTAATTTAATATTACGTGACTTTGTATTTTATTCATGTAATAGAAAAATAAATAATATATTTGTATCACGTCATTGCATGCATATATGTAAATTCGATTGTGTTTTTTTCCCATAGAGTGGTATTTTAAAATTTTTATTTCTTAGTAAAGATAGTTTTAAATTTATTTCTTTTAAAGAGGTACTCAATGCCACATTAATGCCATGTCTGATTTTTTAAACAATCATTTAAATTTTAAAAAATAAAATTTTAGAAATTAAAATAGATTTTCAAAATTTCCAATTATCATCACCGAGTCATTCACTCACTCACTTACTTTAGTCTTTCACTCTCTGACTCACTTAAATCTTTTTTTTTTTTTTGGTCAGATGACTCACTTTAATCCTTTACTCCTAATTATCATTCCTTGTTATTCTTGGGTAATAAAAATGTTCAATTTTCTTTGAAAACTCTTGGCAAGCACAGGAAAAGGAGCTTCCTTTCTTAATCTGTTACATCCTCAAGTTCTTGATGAAGATGAGACTTACGAAAGAGACCAGCAAGCTTTTTTTTTCATGCTTGTCACTTAGTCAATTTCTCAAGAAATTTAGAAAAAAATATTTTGTTTTTCTTTATGTTTTTAATAATTTGATTCTTACAATGATTTATCAGTTGGGAGGCTGACTCTTGCAGAAAGCAATTGTCAAACCGCTTGAAAAGCCAACTTATGACGGTTTGGCCGTTTGGGACCTCGCCTTTGTAGTTTGTCGCTTCTCCTTGTTTGACATTTTATTTTAATTACTAATTTTTCCTTTTCAAAGATGTTTCATGCCTGCCGGCCAGTGGAAATTTGGTCTTATATATATATATATATATATATATATATATTCGCAACCTAAAAAAATAACAAGTATCATCACGAGATTTTATATTCGTTAAGCGTGACATTGGAAATAGAGAAAAAGACGACTTAATTTCTCTTGAAATAAAATTAAGATTTGAAAACAATCTCAAAAAAAAGACATGGAGTCGCCACCAATCTTTTTTTGGCTAGGTGTGATCGGCCATCTATTAAAACCGGTTTTGTAAAATATTTTAAAATTAATTAAAACATTTTAAAAACCAATTTCAAGTCTGCATTTTAAACCAGAGAAAATCAAGAAAGCGGGTTCAGGACTCAGTTACGTGCAGGGACGGATTACCACCCCCACAACGCCCCTATAAAACGGTACCTTATTAATTGTGTGTTATCTCAAGTCTCTGTAAAAAGTCGGTTTTAAATTTAGTATTTCAAATTAGTTCCCATTTTGAAGAAAGATAATTACATTTTTAATTGAAAATGATCCAGAATTTATTAATTCAAAATTTTCCTATATTCCCCAACAAACGTGGCAAAATATAGAAATTTTTTTATTACTTTGAAAAATTTTCCGAATCATTCCCGTTTTAAAGAAGATATTTCGTTATTAATGATAATGGATGATATCCTCCCCAGCAAACCCGGCAGAGAACTTATGAATTATTTTAACTCGGGAATATCTTTATTTTATTGAAAATCATTATTTTTTTCAAAACATTTAAAAAAATATGAACATGAATATATATGACATAGTAAAGATGATATAACAAAGTCTAGATAAATAATGCAACCTAAATGACATGATATGATTTAAATGACATAGTATATTCTACATGAAATGAAATATCATAAGTGTCATGATATATTCTAAATGAACTGAAATATCCTAAATGACTTAATATATTCTATATGAAATGACATAACCTAAACAACATAGTATATTCTAAATGAAATGATATGATTTAAATAAAATGATAAATTTAAATGATGTAGCATTTTTAAATGACATGGCATATTATTCTAAATCATATAATCTAAATGACATGGAATATAATCTAAGTGACATGAAATAATATGAAACATAAAATAATATTATCATAGAATATGCATGAAAATAAAAATAATAATGCAT
The DNA here is from genome assembly GCA_030761205.1 of Fremontodendron californicum. Taxonomy (NCBI): domain Eukaryota; kingdom Viridiplantae; phylum Streptophyta; class Magnoliopsida; order Malvales; family Malvaceae; genus Fremontodendron; species Fremontodendron californicum. Next base: position 16,504,489 of record JAULJL010000006.1, on the reverse strand, counting down.
GAATATAATATATGCTAAATGACGTGACAAAAATAAATGACTAAATAAAAAGCATAGGATAGCATGAAATATTCAAAACCATATAAAAAACAATATAACATCATAAAATGTAAATCAAAATAATCATAACACTATAAAAAATATCATAACAAAAATCACATATTAAATAAAATGCATGAACATGGAAAATGCAATGCATGAAAATGTATTTTTTCCTTTAAATAAAGAAATCCGTATATCTAAAAGATATCCGGCTACCTTAGGAAAATATATCAAATTAAATTTTCTAAAATCAAAATACTTTGTGATTTGTTTGAAAACAATTTTGAAAAAAAACTTGAATGAAGATTAAAACCCTAGCCAAACCCTTTAAAAATGGTTCTAATTTTCTAAGTTTAAAATCACGGATTTGACCACTCTTGACCCGAACTCTATAAAATCATTTTTTAAGTTTAAAGTGGCCTAGAAACCACTCTAAGACAGTAGCTAAATTTTCTAATCAGCCCCCTCTAAGTAACTTAGCCAAAACAGAAAAATGATTTTCCTTCAAATTCAAATCTGACTCTACTGTCCAGTTTTAAAACATGATTTTTAACCTATTTTTAAAATTTCAAAAAAATCTAAAAGAAATACTGAATACTCAGAACATGTAAAACTACACGGAAACAAATTGTCTTAATTTTATGATTAAAGATAACTTTCCAGAAAAATCGGGAAAGTTAGAAAGCTGGGTGAAAACTGTTTTGCTAAAACACATTTTTTTGCCTTTGATAAAATCATTTAAAAATCAAAGTGAAAATGTTGGAGATTCTCCTAAGGACCTACAAACAATAGCTAAGACTTCTAAAAATTTGGACAAAAATTGGCTAAGTAAAAAAAATCACAAAGGTAGAATAATCAATTTGATAACTCTTTAATTTTTCACAAGTATGCTCAAGTGAGCATGACTTTAAGCCATTGATTGGCCTAAGTCATAAATCATGTGGCATGACATGAAATGCATGAAAATACAGCAAATTGAATGCATGAAATGCATGATTTGAAACCTAAATGACATGAAAAATGCATGGCATGAATAATATGGCCTAGACCTATCATGAACTTGCATGGCAATAAATGCAACCTAGGTCTAAAATGCATGAAATGCATGGCAATACAAGCAAAACCTAGACCTAAAGAATGCATGGCAATAACACAAACACATAGCATTATAAACCAAAATACACAAAAACATAGCATGGAAATGCAAACAAGTCAACAAGCAAGATGAAAATACACATGCAAAGCAAAGAAAGGGAGGGTAGCCGAATGGATTCTAGGCTTAAATGGGCATGGCATTTTCACAAGCACATGGCACACTAAATCAAAACACATAAAATCATAGCAAGGAAATGCAAACCTATCAACTAGCATGATGAAAATGCACATACAAAGCATACAAAATGAAGAAACCGAATAGTCCTAAGCTCAAAATGGTCATGGCATTTTCACAAACACATGACATACTAAAATACAAGACTAAAAAGAAACATGCTAAAACATGCAAATATGAAGTAAAGGCATGAACACAACTAGACATTTTCACAAACACATAGAATAGTAAAATGCAAATCACGAACAAACTTAAACATTTGGAAAATAGAAAATTAAAAAATGTAAACAAGGAAAGTAAACATGAATACAAGTTGATAAAATCAAAAATGAAGATAGGTAAACAACAAAATTAAAACAAGCTTTATATTTTTGTTATTTGAAGAAGATATGAAACATCAAAAACATGTTAGACACCACTAACAACATGAAATAAAAAGCAAACAGCAACCATTAAAAAAAAATAAGGCCATTCAACCACTCCTAGAAATGGAAAAAAAAAAAATTTGTTTTTCAAAGTTTTTCAAGAAAGTATCAAAGAAGACTTGAATAAGAAGATTAAAAACACTTATTTCAAAATCAAAATCAGAAGAAACTCACCAAAATATCAATGAAAAAGAATGGAAATGCAAGGAAAGTGCAAGAGTATGGTGCTTTTAGCTACCTCTAAAAGCTATATTGCAAGCTTTTCCTCTTCTTACTTTCTTTGCCTTTCTAAACTTTTCTTTTTTGCTTAGCCAAGCAAGAGTAAAAGAAATGAAAGAGAGACCCCCCTCTTAGTGTGGCCGGTTGGCATGTAGATGAGCCTAGGAGGTTCTAGAAGTTTTTTAGCCAAATTTCATCCAATGGCCTTCAATCCAAGATGCTTTCTATGTAGAATTCTTACCCTTAGATTAGAATAATCAGCCCTTGAATTATGATGTAATGAAGATGGTGTCATAAATATGATATCATAAATATGACATTATTCCTCTCTATGTGTCACAATTTCAAAGGCTTGATCACAAAAAATAACTACCTTCCTCTTCACCCTTGGCCCTTTGATGAAAAATCAGAAAATATCCATTCTCCTTTGGGCCTTGGCCGGCTGACCCTTCACCTTCTCAGCTCACACTTCATTTTTTAATTTGCAAGAAAGGCCTTTTTCGGTTTCTTCGGTGAAATGACCTTTTTGACCCCTAAAACAAATTAAATAGCAAACGGACTCCAAATTCAGATTTTCTTTTTTCAATACTACCGAAGTGATAAAAATATTGAATTCTAAAAGTTTTCAAAAAATTTCGAGTCCATTTGCTATTTCTTTGGATTTTTTCTTCCAAAATTGCCCTTTTATGCACCCGAACTTTTACCTTTTTTAAATGAGCTTCGAATCCAGATTTTTCTTCACCAATCTCTTCCAAATAATTTAACAGTGTCATCTGGAAGTTTTCATAATTTTTGGAACTCATTTACTATTTTTTTGGGATTTATCTGCTTGAATTTCAACTTTGTGAGCCCGAAATTTGACATTTCACAAACGAGCTCCGAATCCGGATTTTCTTTCGCCAATTTCTTCCAAATAATTTAAGAATAAGATTTGCAAATTTTAAAATTTTTGGAACTCATTTGCTATTTTTTCGAGATTTTCCTTATGGAAATTTCAACTTAGTGGGCCAGAAATTTGACATTTTGCAAATGAACTCCGATTCTGGATTTTCTTTCGCCAATCTCTTCCAAATGATTTAAGAATGAAACCTGAAAATTTTTGGAGCTCATTTGCTATTTTTCCTGAATTTTCCAAGTTTGCCCTTTTGTCTCCACAGCCCGGTTTTGCTCAAAACAAGTTCGATTTCCAGATTTTCTTTTTCTGTGCCTTTTTCATATATTGAATTGGAGTTGGTCCGAAAATGCCCAATTTTTACGATCAAATTCTCTTCTGTTTTGAATTTTTCTCTTTACAGTATCAGGAATTTCCTCGTTTTTTCTCCAATCGGCTATTTTCTCGGAATTAATTCAAACTGAGCCTTGGGCTATCCTTTTTTACTCATTCCTCATCAATTAGGGGCTTTAGTTTTATCGAATCAGGCCATTTTTGCAATTTTCCCTAATTTCACCAAAATCCACCAAAAACCCTAATTCTCGATTTTCTTCCAAATTGACTTTTCGTTCGGTTTTGCCTCCAAGTAGCTTCTTCATTACCCGTAGTCAGTGCTTATCTTTCATTTGGAACCTTCAATTTCGACCAATTTGATCGTTTAAGCATTTTTCCCCAAATTTTCTGAACTAGGGTTTCCTTTCTACTGAATCTCCATAACCCAACTTTCGAACTCCATATCTTTCAGTGTAGACCTCGGATTATCAAAATTCTTTCACCATTTTTCAATTGAGCTTCAAATCTTGATTTTGAAAGTAGGTTGACTTTTTTAGTAGGTGACTTTTTAGGGTTGATTTTTTGGGGTTGACTTTTTCAAGTTTGACTTTTTATGTCTGCTTTCTTAAACTAAGTCACAGAGTGCCACCTGCAGGATAAGAAATTCTTTTTGTGTTCTAAAACATCACTTTAGGAAGAAAACATACCTGATTTAGTGGTTCGGACAAAATTAGCTGTCTACAGCTGCCCCTCTTTGGCTATTGCTGAGAATCAGGAATCAGGCAAAGATAAACAAGCACTAATTTTGTCCGATTAGTGAAATCCTATGTGAAGAAAAGAGAAAGGGGTTTTCATTCATCATCATCATTTTTTTTTTTTGAAAAAGCTGTAAATTGAAAATTTTGTCTTTAAATTGAGTTTCCTGACTAATCAAGGCTCGACCCGTCTTAAGGAAACGAGTTCGATTTGCAAAAGAAGAAAATTGTGGCTTGAGGTCTTAAAAATAGTGCCCAGATGTCTTAAAAATGATACCTAGAGGTCTTATCTATGATTTTGAAAAACGGAGGTCTTAAAAAACGGTGTCCGGAGGTCTAGTCTATGATTTGGTAAATTGATGCCCGGAGGTCTTAAAAAACGGTGCCCGTAGGTCTGATCTATGATTTGGAAAATTACACTATATGCGACTTTAAAAATGATGACCGGAGGTCTGATCTATGATTTGGAAAATTGATGCCCGGAGGTCTTAAAAAACGGTGCCCGGAGGTCTGATCTATGATTTGGAAAATTGGTGCCCAGAGGTCTAATTTATGATTTGGAAAATTGATGCCCGGAGGTCTTAAAAAATGATGCCCGAAGGTCTGATCTATGATTTGGAAAACTGGTGCCCGGAGGTCTGATTTATGATTTGGAAAATTGATGGTCGGAGGTCTTAAGAAACGGTGCCCGGAGGTCTGATCTATGATTTGGAAAACTGGTGCCCGGAGGTCTGATCTATGCTTTGGAAAATTGTGTTGAATATGACTTTAAAAATGATGCCCGGAGATCTGATCTATGATTTTGAAAACTAGTTCCCAGAGGTCCTAAAAATGATGCCCGGAGGCCTTAAAGAAAACATGCCCGGAGGTCTGATCTATGATTTTGAAAACTGGTGCCGAATGCGACTTTAAAAATGATCTTTGAAGAATTGTTGGAAATTAACCTGAAGATTTTGAGAAGATGCGAATGCTTTTTGATGCTGGTGCAAATGATTAACAGGATGCACATACATCATATTACAAATGTAAATGTTTTGAATTGATGCAAATGTTTCTTGATGTAGATGTTGGATAAGATGCAAATGCTTCTAAATGCAAATGCTTTCAGATTGATGCAACTACTTCATAGAATGATGCAGATGCGAAGATCGACATTGTGCAAATGCTTCTGAATGAGGTAGATGCAAAGATTAGCAGTGTGCAAAATGCTTGCAAATGCAAAGATCAATAGTGATGCAAATGCTTCATGAAAAGATGCAAATGCCACTACGAATCGTGTTCATGTGATTGGTCCATGAATGATGTAATTACAGTTACCACACAATAATGAAGATACATTGATCCTAGAAATGATGCAATTGCTTGAGATGACGTAAATGCGAATGTAAATGCAAGAGTAAAATGCAGATGCTCATGGAATGGTGCAAATGCAAGTACCAATAAATGATGCAAATGCTTGCTGACACGATGCAGATGCAAAGAATAATAAAGAAATAAGTGCTTATGAGTGATGCAAATGCCCCTGATCATTTTTCTAGACTTTGGCTTAGCATTTCCCATTCATTTTTCCTCTTCAAATCAGAATATTTTTTCAACTCCTTTTTCAATATTTGGCTATTCTCTTGCCCCAAGAATTTTCAAACTCTTATCAACAAAAATTTGCTTGCTGAGTTCTATTTCTTCTTCTGATATTTGGAAGTCAAGGTTAACACTAGTAGTTCCACACCTTTGGGTTAGAAAAAAAAAACCTTGTCTCATGTCAACATCAAAAATGGGTATTTCAAAAATATTTTTATTTATTTTCTCATTTTGAAAATTTTTGAACAAAAAATATTAACCCCATAGTGTGTGATGTACAAATCTTTTGAAGACTAATGATCTAGAAATTTCCCTAAATATCAATTTGGTTTTTTCAACTGGGATTGGCAAGGCTTGGTATAACAAAATTTGGTTGATCGAAGAAAACTTCACAATGAAAATGTATGTCCCTTCCAGGCTCACAAATGGAACAGGTTTTATAAATCATGAATTCATTGAGAACCAAACAAATTCAACATTCTTTTATTTTCCATATCAAGACATTTTGACAAGCGTCAAGATTAGCTAGGATGTTTAAACTAGAAAGTTTAATCTTGGAGGGAAAAAATCTCAGTTTTTTGAAGTCAATCCTCCGAATGAGAGCTAACAATTTAGGAGTTTCAGGAATTCCTAGATGTTCCTCGATGACCACTTCTTCAAGATGACCTTCTCTTCTGTGATATTGGCACTAGCATCAAAAATTTCCACTTTAACTCTAGACCTCCCGTTTTGGGTTTTCGCCCTAGAGTCCTATTCTTTCCTTTTTTTCTTCCCTTTTTTTTTGTGTGTTGTTCTACCATGCACTTGAGAATTCTAAATTATTCCTTAGTGAAATGATAATTCGATGAGATGGGATAAAATCTGAGGAAAAAACCCTTCAAATTAAATACTCATGCTTGATCAAAATGGACTTTTAAAGCACATAATGTAGGCCATGGTTCAGGGTTCAGAAAGAAAGGATAAATAGGCCCAAAATATGTTTTTGAGGATAATTTGATCAATGATCATTTCTTGAGGAGGATTCCCTTTGAAGCATTTGTCCCTTTTGGACTTTTCATTCTTTTTGACTTTGCTTTTTTTCTTCTTTGCTTTTGGCTTTCATTTGCCATACTTTTTTTATACTTTTTTTGTTTTTGTTTTGTTTTGTTCTTGGCTTCCATTTCGCCATCTTTTCCTTTTTCTTTACTTAGATAGACTGAGCCCGTATTTATTTGGGGCTCAATTTTCTTTGTATCTGTCTTTGAGCTAGGACTCATTTTTCCGTGATCTTTGAGAAGATCTTTCCTCGCATTTGCCCCCCAGTGTAGAGGGTGATCCTTGATCTGGGTTCAAATAAGAAAGAATTCTTTTGGCTCAAAAGGGGTGACTATGGATAATTTCTTTTTTGCGAAAGGGATATGAAAGATGGCCATTCATCATATCAAGCAAAAATATTCTCATTGAAAAGCAATGCCTAGGGGGAATAGATAATCAAAATTTCATTTTGGACTTTGGAATCATTCGAATTCTCATATGCATGATATCACAATTTTTCCTCTTTTTTCTTCTTTTTTTCTTTCTTTTTTGTTGTCGCATGCCCTACTAATTCATGCGTTAGTCCCATCATTTTTCAACATATATCCATCATTTCCACATATGATGCCCCAATTTGGTTAACCATGAGAATTTGTATCAACGAGGAACATAGCAAGTCTAGGTCTATTTTGAAAAGGCTGAGTTTCAAATCTAAGTTCATTGAAGAGACATGGAAAATATGACCCAAAACGGGTTTTCTCTGGGACATGGGATAATCTAGTTTAATCATTGTGCCCTAGGGTGTCAATCATGAAGTGATGTTTGGGCAATTATTGGTAAAGACATGAATGGTTTTAGCACAATCTTGACACACCAAATTACTATGATCTAAATTCTTAAAAGAATGTCTCATTTGTTTGAATTTCAAGGAGTTCGAAAATTTTTCAAAAAGTTCGTTCCTTTGTTCATAGCCTAGACTAGGATCTATATCTTTGATTATTCCATGATGACAATGGTTTTATGAAGTTCAATCATTCATATTCCTTGAAGCATTAGGTTTTCCAAGTGGTCTCGGTTCAAAGGAATTAGGCATAAGAAAGCCTAAAAGAGAGGGGAGAGGGTATTGGGTCATTTTTAACAATGATCATCAATATTCTCAAGACTGTCCATTATTAGAACTTCCTTAATGCTTGTTTTTGCAAATTCAAATTATTGTTAAAACACAACAAACATAAAGCATTTAAAATTCAAAATTCATTTAATTCATATGAATGTCGACATGAGACAAATGTTTTCATCATGAAGTATAAGACTACATACATCAAAATGCTCATGTTGACATTCTTCAAAGGTAGTAATTCTCCTCCTAAAACCCCGAAAGAAATTGACTTACGGCAAAGCGGACTTCCACTGATTGATAAGCACGGATAAGACCTTCAATCCTTTCCTTCAATTGTCTGCATTTTTCAGTTGAATGCCCAACTACCCCCAGGTGATAATCACACTTGCTGTCAGAGTCATAACTCCTTGCTGATGGATTCGGAGCTATTTTCAAAGGCACTGGGGTAAGGTACTGATTCCTTATTAGTAATGGCAGTAGGTCAGGAATTGGGGTTGGAATTGGAATTCTTTCTTGGTTATCCCGCAATCGTTTTCTGGAAGCATGCCTTGTTGTAAGAACTGGTATAGGATTAGGTGCTTGGGTTGGTAGGTAAGGATAAAGCTTTGGAGATACGTTAGTAGGGTTACATGATTGGTATGAGGGGAATTGGGAATATGGGACAGAATCTCCCATAGCTTGGACATCTTCCTATTTCTTTCTAAATGCCTCATTTCTCTCGGCATTGGATGTTCCTTCTTCCTCAAGTTTCCCATTTTTGATATCATTCTCAATCATCTCGCCTGAGATTACCATATCCGTAAAATTCTTCGAGGCATTGCCAATGAGTTTATCATAGTATGGGGCACTTAGTGTATTCACAAAAAGGACGGTGATTTCCTTCTGTGTCAAAGATGGTTATACTTGAGTGGAGCATACTCTTTGAAGCTCTCAGTAGCTCTTTTCTCCATATTTTGCAAGGTGAGATGGTCATGCGCTATGTCGGTCATATGCTTGTATTGGTTTAAAAAAATCCCTAGCCAAATCATTCCAAGAGTGAATCTGATCCTTACTCAGCTGACTATACCACCTAATTGCAAACCCGCGGAGGCTATCCTGAAAACAGTGGATCAAAAGCTTATCATTATCTATATGACTCGTTATCTTTTGGCAAAACATAGTGATGTGGGCTGACGGATCAGTCGTCCCATCATATTTCACAAAGTCAGGGACCTTGAATTTAGGAGGAATGACTAAATCGAGGACCAAACATCGTTCTTTCGCATCCATACTCCCGAATATATCTGTATTTTCTACTACCCAGAGCCTTTCATCTAAAAACTGATATTTCTCTCGGGAATCTGTCAACTCATCCATATTTGACTCAACCATTTTCAACTTTTCCTGTTCAGCTGGGTTGTCTAAGTTCAGGGTTTTGCTGGGGTTAACTGTGTTTTGGCCATCCACTATCATATCCTCACTCTGACATTTTTGTGCCTCTAACCCTTCTCTAGCGGTCAAGTTTTCAGTGTATCCTTTTCCCTTGTTTACAGCGGATATTAGTTCCATCAATTTAGTTATCTGATCTCTAGATTTTGCTTGAGACTTTGCCAGCTGTTCACACAATTCTTCTTGTATTCTTTCCATTCTTTCCATTCGGGCAACTTCTTTATTCTCCATAGTACTAACCTTATTAAAAGGGTACTCAGTATTTCTTATACCTCTGATTTGAAATGAAAATTCTTTCAAAGACTCTTAAAGCCAAGCCAACTTCTGTTTTATTTCCCCAAATGTATGTCATGATGAAGGAGCCATGAATGTCATTTGATGCATGTGAAGAATTAACAAAGTGATGTATGGACATATACAGTGGAGACATACTGACTATGTATGTAATAAATGCAATCACGATGCCAACATGCTACAAGCAAAGAATAAACAACGCATGGATATATGCAATGAATGACCATATATGTTCCAGATGCATTTTCCAATGAATGATCATATACACTATGAATGCAACATGATGTCAAATATGATGCATGTAATCAATGAATGATTGACACAGGGTATATACAAAGAAAATCATGTTGACCATGTGTGTTATGAATGTGACCTAATGCTAACAAGATGCATGTATGAAAGTATGGTATGACAAATAATTGATCGGATGCAAAATGCAAAGGGGGTGATACCACGGAAGAAATAAGAATCCGAGGAACTTAATCATCAACATCTCATAAATTTGAAGCACAACCAATTCATTCCCATATCAACGTTCACAATGGTATAAACCATGTTTACAAAATCCGAGCAGTGGTTAAAACTGTCTTTACAGGCACTTTATTTTTCCTAGCATCCTAAGGCTATAAGAGCCGGCTACTGAAAAAAGTGAAATCCTACTACATCATATCAGACCTGAAGTCTTTCTACATCATGACCATAAATCTCCCTCTCTTAATTACCCTTTCCCAGTATTCTATCAATCAGTGTCGTGGGATCGATCCACTTGACCTCTATAAGAGACTACACTTTCTTTTTGAAGGCTATACAGTCTTCAATGCTATGCCCAGTAATTCTGCAGTGATAATCACATCTTGCACTTGGGTTATACCATTTTGGATATGGTGGTGACAAGGGTTTCCACGGGAGACAAGCAACCATGTGATCTTGTACCAATATAGGGAGAAGCTCTTGGTAGCTGATTGGAATGGGATCATACTGCTCCTGAGTCTTGTTCTTGGGTTGTTTCTTAGTCACACATGGCCTAGGAGTTAGGGCACTTGGTGGTGGCACTAAGGTTCGAACCGAAGTGTTTACATGGAGAGGTGGTGGAACAGCATGGTAAGGGTATGGATTTGGACACGGGACCCTTGGAGGTTGTACATAGTTCAAGATTCTTATCCCGGATGCTTGATAAGGTGCTTGATGAGGGAAGCAATACGAACTGCCAATTAGTGGTGATTGAGTGGGATTCAAGGGTCCCATAGTGGTCATCCTAGTGGACGATTGGGTCATAGTAGGGTGGGGATACTGGTTGGGACCTAGAATAGTTTTCAGGTATGGTATAGATCCAAGGTTTCTAGACCTAATGGTTTTGGTTGATCCGAAGGCGATGCATAGCCCTGAGAAAGTTTCCTCTTACTTTTATCCATATCCTCAAGCATTTTCATCAATTTGACAAGCTGTTCTTTCACCTCCCGCATTTCATGTCCAAACTCCTCTTGATTGCGTTCCAAAGCACTCAATCGTTCCTCCATTTCATTCCTCATATCTCGAACCTTTTTCATGCAAATGAAATTGACATTATTACCATGGGATCAAGAATACAATTATGAATGTACATGCTCTATTCCTATATGCATGAATATACTAATGATTAATGCATGAGCATATATAGAGAAATTATGATGACTATGTAAGCCATGGATGCGATCTAATGCCAACATGATGCATTTAAAGAATGAATAAATTGATGCACAGGTATATACAAATAATGACCATGCATGTCATAAACGTATTCTACAATGAATGACCATGCATGCTATATTGTAACATGATGTCAAAATGATACATACAAAGAATAAATGAATTAACACAAAGGTAGATACAAAGAATGACCATGTATATCACAAATGTATTCTACAATGAATAACCATGCATGTTAGGATTGTAACATGATGTCAAAATGATACATACAAAGAATAAATGAATTAACATAAAGGTAGATACAAAGAATGACCATGTATATCACAAATGTATTCTATAATGAATAATTATGCATGTTAGGACTGTAACATGATGTCAAAATGATACAAATAAATTAACCAATGATTACATGAAATTGGTGGGACCTAAATCTTGATTATTCAAAAATCTCATTATGCAATATTTGCCTCCAAATTTAATCTATGATTTTTTTTGAAACATGTTTCCTCCACACAAAAAAAAAACATGTTATTTTTTCAAAAGAGTTTCGGGGTAGTGGATCCTACTATGGTACAATGTGCAAATGTTCATGTAACACTACCGGTTTATGAAATCATCAAATGAGATTATTATCACCATCCGTTTATTGCAAAAAAATGAGATCAACAATACAACAATAAATGTAAATGCTCTATTCACACATGCATGAAATGTGCAAAATACAAAAATGTTTGAAGAAGAATTTATATTTTCAATTTCAAAAAGTTAGTGAACACTTGCCCCAACAACATCTACTTATATAGGCATGACAGTGCCTTTGGGGCGGGCTATCACATTTATTACGGGCGATGTACGTTCATCGTTGCCCGATCTACAACCCTTATTCAGAGTGTAAAATAGGTAACGAAAGATTTAGAAATGTCCCTCCATGTGTTCCTATCTTCGGTATATCTATCAAAAATTTGGCAGGACTTCGTCTATGTTGGCTCTACGGCTCACTATATGTGGGTGAACGAAGTTCTAAAAAGGCCCTGAATTGTTTCTCACTGCCGCCTGTGAAGGCTAGTAAGACACCCCGATAAAAGCGGGTTCAATTCGTTAGAGTATATTTCCCTAGCCCATGCGGATTGTTAATCACCAAAGCTTAGGTAATTTATACTCCGAAAGTATTATTCCTCTCTATGTGTCACAATTTCAAAGGCTTGATCACAAAAAATAACTATCTTCTTCTTCACCCTTGGCCCTTTGATGAAAAATAAAAAAATATCCACTCTCCTTTGGGCCTTGGCTGGCTAACCCTTCACCTTCTTAGCCCACACTTCATTTTTTAAATTGCAAGAAAGACCTTTTTCGGTTTTTTTGGTGAAATGACCTTTTTGACCCCTAAACCAAATTAAATAGCAAAAGGACTCCAAATTCAAATTTTCTTTTTTCAAGACTTCTGAAGTGATAAAAAAAATTGAATTCTGGAAGTTTTCCAAATTTTTTGAGTCCATTTGCTATTTCTTTGGATTTTTTCTTCCAAAATTGCCCTTTTGTGCACCCAAACTTTTACCTTTTTTATACGAGCTCTGAATCCAGATTTTTCTTCACCAATGTCTTCCAAATAATTTAAAAGTGTGATCTGAAATTTTTCATACTTTTTGGAACTCATTTACTATTTTTTCGGGATTTATTTGCTTGAATTTCAACTTAGTGAGCCCGAAATTTGACATTTTGCAAACGAGCTCCGAATCCTGATTTTCTTTCGCCAATTTCTTCCAAATAATTTAAGAATAAGATCTGCAAATTTTTAGAATTTTTGGAACTCATTTGCTATTTTTACGGGATTTTCCTTCTGAAAATTTCAGCTTAGTGGGCCCGGAATTTGACATTTTGCAAACGAATTCCGATTCTGGATTTTCTTTTGCCAATTTCTTCTAAATGATTTAAGAATGAAGTCTGCAAATTTTTAGAATTTTTGGAGCACATTTGCTATTTTTCCCGAATTTTCCAAGTTTGCCCTTTTGTCTCCACAGCCCGGTTTTGCTCAAAACAAGTCCGATTTCCATATTTTCTTTTTTTGTACCTTTGTCAGATATGAAATGGAGTTGGTCCAAAAAGGCCCAATTTTTACGAACAAATTCCCTTATGTTTTGATTTTTTCTCTTTTCAGTATCGGGAATTTCCTCGTTTTTCTGTTTTTTCTCCAATCGGCTCTTTTCTCGGAATTACTTCAAACTGAGCCTTGGGCTATCCTTGTTTACTCGTTCCTCATCAATTAGGGGCTTTAGTTTTACCGAATCAGGCCATTTCTGCAATTTTCCCTAACTTTACCAAAATCCACCAAAAACCCTAATTCTCGGTTTTTTTCCAAATTGACTTTTCCTTCGATTTTGCCTCCAAGTAGCTTCTCCATTACCTGTAGTTAGTGCTTAACTTTCATTTGGAACCTTCAATTTTGACCAATTTGATTGTTTAAGCATGTTTTCCCAAAATTTCTGAACTAGGGTTTCCTTTCTACTGAATCTCCGTAACCTAACTTTCGAACTCTATATCTTTCAATGTAGACCTCAGATCATCAAAATTCTTTCACCATTTTTCAATTGAGCTTCAAATCTTGATTTTGAAAATAGGTTGACTTTTAAAATAGTTGACTTTTTAGGGTTGACCTTTTTTAGGTTGACTTTTTATGTCTGCTTTCTTAAACTAAGTCACGGAGTACCACCTACAGAAAGAGAAAAGTCTTTTTGCATTCTGAAACAACACTTTAGGAAGAAAACATACCTGATTTAGTGGTCCGTTCAAATTAAGTGTCTACATATATATATATATTTATATATATATTTGCTCCCTTTGACTTTATAGCTCTCCTCATTAGGGATGACAATGGAGCGAGATGGAGGCGAAGATTATCTTATCCACCTCTGCCCCACTCTTGTATGGATGTTGAAAACTTTCACCTCCATGGATGTCGGTTACATCCATAACCGTTCCACGATGCTTCACTCCGCTACACCCCTATTTTTATTAATTATATTGTAAAAGATTATATTATAATTTATTGATGAACATAATTTTAATATATAAAATTTTTTAATATATATACTAAAAGTATATATAAAATATTAATATATATATATATATGATTTTAGTATATATATATATCTAATATATATACTAAAAATATAAGAAAAATATAAAATATTTTTTAAGAGGTAAGATGGTAATTTTAAAAGGAGGGGCAAAACGGAGCAAGCATTTACCAAAACCATCCCGTTCCATCCCTCCCCCGCTTTTAAAATAAATAAAAAAAAAACTCTCTATTTGAAGCAAATCGATGCGAAATCCATCGGTTGGATCAGGTTTTGCCATCCCTACTCCTTACTCTATCTCTGGCCCCAACCAATAAACTAAATGCTGTCTTGTGAGACTGAAATTTTACTTCCATGGTGTGCTCTCAATCTCAAACCACACAAACAGCTAGATCATATGTAATGTTATGTGTTGCATTGCATATCAACACAAATTAAAGCATGGTTGTTTGCTAACTGACAAATATAGTAATTAATGCTACCCCTGCCGCAATAATTGTTTGTTACTATAAAAATATGCCCAGCTATTTTTAAGCAACGTAAGATGTCCGGATATTTGTTTGTTAAATTTGTTTATTTATTGTTTATGAATATATAAAAGACAATTAAAAATATGTTCATGAACAATAAACAAACAAATTTAACAAACAAATAAAAAAATAAGTTAAATTTAAGTTATTATTAAATATAAAATAATAAAATACAAATATAATTAAATTTAAGTTATTATTAAATATAAACCAGGTATTAATTTTGTAGATTTTCGATTTCAATCCACATACAATTAAGATTAGGATATGTGTTCATAGAATATAAGAATTAAATATGATTATGATCAAATTATAAGGATTATGATACGATTTTTATTATTAACACTACAAGAAAAATGGGTTTTAGCAACCAAAATGTGCAACGACATTACATGTTGTTGCATAAAATTGTAATATTTGCAACGACCTCGCATTATCGTTGCTTAATTTAATTTTCAGGGTATTAATCGCAACGACAATTTTTGTGGTTGCGAATCTTTATTTTATACATAACGACAAAACAAGTTGTTGCTAAATATGGTTATATTAGCAACGATTTTTAAATGTCGTTGCTTAACTTAAATTTTTAAGGTATTAATCGCAACGATAATTTTTATCTTTGCTAATTTTTATTTTATACATAACGACAAAACAAGTTGTTGCTAAATATTGATATATTAGCAACGAATTTTAAATGTCATTGCGTAATTTAATTATCCAAGATATTAATCGCAATGACAGTTTTTGTCGTTGCGAATTTTTATTTTATACATAACGACAAAATAAGTTGCTGCTAAATATTGTTATATTAGCAATGACTTTTAAATGTCGTTGCAAATAATTTAATTTTCAGGGTATTAGTCGTAACGACAATATTTGTCGTTGCGAACCTTTATTTTATAGATAACGACAGAACAACTTGTTGCTACATATTGTTATATTAGCAACGACTTTTAAGTGTCATTGCTTAATTTAATTTTCAGGGTATTAATCGCAACAATAATTTTTGTCGTTGCGATTTTATACATAACGACAAAACAAATTGTTGCTAAATATGGTTATATTAGCAACGACTTTAAAATGTCGTTGCTTAATTTAAATTTTCAAGATATTAATCACAACGATAATTTTTTTCGTTAGTAATTTTTATTTTATACATAACGAAAAAATAAGTTGTTGCTAAATATTGATATATTAGCAAACGGCTTTTAAATGTCATTGCATAATTTAATTTTCCAAGATATTAATCATAACGACAATTTTTGTCATTGCGAATTTTTATTTTATACATAACGACAAAACAAGTTGTTGCTAAATATTGTTATATTTGCAACGAATTTTAAATGTCATTGGATAATTTAATTTTTAGGGTATTAACCGTAACGACAATATTTGTCATTGGGAATCTCTATATTATAACGACATAATAAGTTGTTGTTAAATATTGTTATATTAGCAACGACTTTTAAATGTCGTTGCTTAATTTAATTTTCAGAGTATTAATCACAATGACAATTTTTGTCGTTGCAAATCATTATTTGTATAGATTTGGCAATATGTTTTATTCGTGTCGTGTTCATGTATTATCACATGTCATAATCGTGTACATAAACGATTTTTGACTGCCTATCCCATTTGCATAACAACAGGCCTATAATAGGGTCGATACCATATAACAGTAATGATAAATTTTAAAGCAAAACATAGAACCAAAAAAAAAAAAAAAAATTCCCAAAAACAAAAGTTTTTGATGCTTTCTTAAAAAACTATGAAAAACCAAATTTTTTTACATCTTTTTCTAGTTGGCCGAATGGGCTATTTTTTTTTAAATGGTTGGTGTTTGTTTTTTATTTCATGTTGTTTGTGATGTCTAGCATGTTTTTCATGTTTTATGTTTTCTTCAAATAAAAAAACATGGAGCTTGTTTTGATATCTTTACTTACTTACCTCCATTTTTGATTTTACCATCTTTTTTCATGTTTACTTTCTTTGTCTACCATTTTTAATTTTCTGTTTTTAACATGTTTGAGTTGTTCACGATTTGCATTTTACTATGCTATGTGTTTGTGAAAATGTCTAGTCTTGTTCATGCCTTTACTTCATGTTTGCATGGTTTAGCATGTTTCTTTTTAGCCTTGCATTTCAATATGTCATGTGTTTGTGAAAATGCCATGCTAAAATATCATCATTGTGAGCATGTGTCCATTCGGCTACCCTCCATTTCTTTGCTTTGTATATGCATTTTCATCTTACTTGTTTGCATTTCCATGCCATGACTTTGTCTATTTTGATTTAGCATACTATGTGTTTGTCTTATTGCCATGAATTCTTTAGGTCTAGGTTTCATTTGCATTGCCATGCATTTCATGCATGTTTAGACCTAGGTTGCATTTATTGCCATGCAAGTTCATGTTAGGTCTAGGCCATGTTCTTTACGCCATGTATTTTTCATGTCATTTAGGTTTTGAATCATGCATTTCATGCATTCAATTTTCTGTATTTTCATGCATATCATATCATGCCACATGATTTATGGCTTAGGCCAATCAATGGCTCAAAGTCATGCTCACTTGAGCATACTTGTGGAAAATTAAAGAGTTGTCAAATTGATTATTCTACCTTTGTGATTTTTTTTACTTAGCCAATTTTTGTCTAAATTTTTAGAAGTTTTAGCTACTGTTTGTAGGTCCTTAGGAGAGTCTCCAACATTTTTACTTTGATTTTTAAATGATTTTATCAAAGGCAAAAAAATGTGTTTTGGCAAAACAGTTTTCACCCAGTATTCTGACTTTCCCGATTTTTTTGTGAAGTTATCTTTAATCATAAAATTAAGTCAATTTTTTTACATGTAGTTTTACATGTTCTGAGTCTCCAGTATTTTTTTAATTTTTTTTTTAAATTTTAAAAATAGGTTAAAGAATCGTGATTTAAAATTGGACAGTGGAGTCAGATTTGAATTTGAGGGAAAATTAATTTTCTGTTTTGGCTAAGTTACTTAGAGGGGGCTGAAGGAACTTTAGCTACTATCTTAGGGTAGTTTCTAAGCCATTTTAAACTTATAAAATAATTTTATAAAGCTCGGGTCAAGGGTGGTCAAGTCCAGATTTTCAAACTTCGGAATTAGAGCCTTTTTCAAAGGGATTTCGGTCATGAATTATTTTTCATCCAAGATTTTCAAAATTGTTTTCAAACAAATCACAAATATTTTGATTTTAGAAAATTTAATTTGATATATTTTCCTAAGGTAGCCGGATATCTCTTTAGATATACGGATTTCTTTAGTTAAAAGAAAAATACACTTTCATGCTTTGCATTTTTCATGTTCATGCATACTATATAATATGTGATTTTTGCTATGATAATTTCTATGGTATTGTTATTATTTTGATTTATATTTTATGATGTTATATTGTTTGTCATATGGTTTTGAATATTTCATGTTATCCTATGCTTTTTATTTAGTCATTTATTTTTGTCACATTATTTAGTATATACTATGTTCATGCACTATTATTTTTATTTTTATGCATATTTCATGATAGCATTATTTTATGTTTCATGTCATTTCATGTCACTTAGATTATATTCCATGTCATCTAGATTATATTATTTAGAATATGCCATGTCATTTAAATTATGCCATATCATTTAAACCATATCATTTTATTTAGAATATATCATGTTACTTGGGATATTTCATTTAGAATATATCATGGTACTCAGGATATTTCATTTAGAATATGCTATGCCATTTAAATTATATTATATCATTTAGGTTGCATTATATTATCTAGACTTTGTTATATCATCTTTACTATGTCATACATATTCATGTTCATATATATATATATATATATATACTTTTAAATGTTTTGAAAAAAAATAATGATTTTCAATAAAATAAAGATTTTTCCGAGTTAAAATAATTCATGAGTTCTCTGCCGAGTTTGCTGGGGAGGATATCATCAATTATCATTAATAACAGAATATCTTATTTAAAACGAGAATCATTCGAAAAAATTTCCAAAGTAATAAAAATTTCTATATTTTGCCACGTTTGTCGGGAAATATAGGAAAATTTTGAATTAATAAATTTCGGATTATTTTCAATTAAAAAATGGAATTATTTTTCTTTAAATTGGGAATTAATTTAAAATACCGAATTTAAAACCGACTTTTGAGCGAGACTTGAAATAACACACGATTAATAAGGTATCATTTTATACGGGTGTTGTGGGGGTGCTAATCCTTTCCCGCACGTAACCGAGTCCCGAACCCGATTCTTCGATTTTCTATGGTTTATAATGCAGACTTGAAATTGGTTTTCAAAAAATGTTTTAATTAATTTTAAAATGTTTTACAAAATCGGTTTTAATAGGTGGCCGATCACACCTAGCTAAACAAGATTGGTGGCGACTCCATGTCTTTTTCAAGGTCATTGTCAAAACCTTCATTTTTCAAGAGGAATTAAGTCGACTTTTCCTCGGTTTTTTTTTAATGTCACGCTAAACGAATATAAAGTCTCGCGATGAGACTTGTTATTTTTTAGGTTGCGACAGTTGTATTAAAATTGTTTTATTCAATTCGGGTTAAAGCCGTTACATGTCTGTGCAAAATCGAGTCGTTTTGAGGCCTAAAAAGTTTGTTTTTGGTGTCCAAATTTGGGGCTATTTTTGGGCTGTATAGATACGTTTTTCTAAATGTTTTTAATTTTGGAAATTGTGTTTATATACTGCCATTAAAGTTCCAAAATTGATTTGGATTTAAAATGTTTTAAAAAAAATCATTTACGGGGCCTAAAACAATGTTATTGCAATGCTGAAATTTCCTGGGCTATTTTGTTGGTGTTCGCGTGCCTTAAACCTTCGAGCATGAGTGTGAAAATGTTCCACATGCTTGCTATAAATTTTGGACAGCATCTAAGGTGAATGAGATTCATTTTTGACGGGTGGTTCGGGCATGGAACATGGCTGGAACAGTAGCAAACGTTGCTGCACTCGGTGCACCCAAACCGTGGCTATGCATGAGGTAATAATTGCCGATTTGCTTGCAGCCATATGGGCGGGCAGCAGCCCATTTTTGGGGCATCCAGTAGCCACCGAATATGGCATACAGTGGCCTAATCAGGGATATGCAGTGGCCATCCGATGGCAAAAGAGGTTGCCTACGCCTAAGACACTAAGTGTTAGAGTCTTACTCCCGAAATGGAACTACTTTCCTAGTGGGAGTGTGATTCCTAAAGTTTAGGAAATAGTTTCAGTATGATTAGGTAATTGTTACTAATGTGTTTGAAGTTCCTAAGTGTTAGGATAGGCTTCAAACTCTATAAGTTCAGTTTAAGACAACATTCCTAAAAGTTAGGAATTTGATTAAAAGTGTTTTCATTAAGGAACCAAGAATACTAAAATAATTTGATAAATTGTCTCAAATGAGTTGATGACATTTATGCAAATGATAAACAAGATCACCAAGTGATATTGATTATGCATTTATGATTCATGCTAATAATTTGATTATGTATGCATGAGGATGATTATGGACTAGACCTTAGTATGACTAGGGAATGTATGGTTAAATTTTTTGGATTGGTATTTTTTTTAAATAGGGTCTGCGAACCCTGCCTTCTCTTTTCAAATTCTCGGGTTGTAAATTATCTTCTCACCTAACTCCCCTCAAATGTAACTCGAGGTTTCTACTAAAAGTGTAAATGTTATGTTTTATAGATTTAGACTTAGGTTAGAATTTGAACTTATGTAATTCCAAGAATTGTAAGGAGAACGAGGCACCAAGAAGAAATGACCAAGGAGATCACCATCAAGGCTTGAGAAGACTATGTATGGCATCCCCTAGGAATTTGACCAACTAGTTTCCTAATGGCTCAAGGAAACTAGATTAGATAAAGTCCATAATCATCCTAGTAGAAAGCATGTTATAGATATATTTTTTGAATTATATATATGTGTGATATATACAATTGAAATAAATGCTATGCATGCCAATCAAACAAAGAAAGCAATGAGACCTAATAATTAACGATTAAATCCCTCATTAAATTATATTGAGTCTATGTTACGCATGATTAATTGCCTTCCACCATCTTAACATGATAACCAGAGTTCTTGTAATCGGAGGCTTAGCGTGACATGCACAAGTCAAACTTTTACACGAATATGTTTGAGTTATGAAGATGGGTCTTACTCAACTAAAAGTCATGTTGTCCAGATACGAGAAATTTGACTGCATGACATTTAGAGGCAATGGTTAGGCGAAATGCATATGATGCATTTAGGCAAAGAGTTGTACCCTAACTGATCTAAGAGTTGCATAGAGATGCAATTGGTAAGCTAAGTTACCTACTCAATTAGTTTCACAATTGTGGCTGTGACGATCAAGGTCATGATTGGGATGAAAGAGGTCGTAGCTCATTAAGAGATTTAAGTGTTAAATTTCTCGAAATAGTAGTTGAGGGCTATTATTTTGACAAAATAATGAGAATAATCATTAAAGTATTAGACCTGACATTGATAATTACGATATTGCAAATTATTAACCATAAGTATGTATTGGTTCATAAAGGATATAAATGCAAAACGATAAACAGACTATCACTGAGAAGCATAATGACGCTAGTAAAGTTTATTGGGCCAACAGTTGGGAATAGACTACCTCGGGCTCATGAAAAAACATGATAATCAAAGTGCAGCGGAAATAAACAAAGAAGCACTCGAAGTACAACAGGATCTTAGGCTTGTGTTTGCATAGGTTTATAACATTCAAAAACAATTAAATCACCCATATGACATAGAAGTTACCTACTTAAGATATCGTAACCTTAAGTTGCTGATCCTAATCTTGAATCCAAGATCTACAAAGCTTCCAACTTGTCCAAGACCACAAGACGCACAATTGTCCTTCCTCTAGAGCTAGTGCACACGAACAGCTGATAGATCTTTCTCTAAGGTATGGCGATTCACTTGTGCTAGCAAGTTGATCCTAAGATCACAATCAAAAGGTCTATATTCTTGTATCTTTCTCCCTTAATCAATCTCACTCATCTAGGTGAAGAAGCGACAAGAAGAACACCAAGATAGGAGGAATTGCGGCAAGCCTTAGGGAGCTTGCGATTTCACCTTTTTGCTAAGTTAGAGTTCTCTTCTTGAAACCAAACTTTTTCTTAAGCAAAATCAGAACATCACAAGTAGAATAGAGCTTCCTTGGGCTGCTACAACCTCTAAATATGATTATATAGTGGCGTACACCCTAATCCCTATCTCTCTATGCTTGGCCGGCCACCTGTTACTTGTTGCAAAAAATTTTCATTAATCCACTTGGACTTAAACTATTTAATTCTAAGATGGTTCAATAGGCCTATTATATTATCTAATAATAATAATGGTCCAACAATCTTAATGCCTTAAGTTGGGCCAACCATCCTTAGTGGACAGTCCTAAATTAGAACAGTCGCTTTGGACCCATTCTAATTTTATCATGCTTATTTATTGGATAGATTAATTTCTAAACGAAAGTAATTTAATTCTCAATTAAATTTTCTTTCTCCTCATAAAACAATTCATGTCATTAATCTATTAATATCATCTCATGATATTATTCCAATATAGAGTCAATCGCAATTCACTTTGCATATTTCTATGTCAAAGTCGACTACTACATTAGATAAGACCTCTTGATTCCTCTTATCTCATTAAGACATTGTCCTTGGATTTCTCAATCTCAATTATGTCTTAATTCATCTCAATTGAACTTCTTCAATTGAGTCCTTAATATAGATATTTTATTCCATTAAGTTTTACCTTAATAGAATACCATGTTTAATCTATACATATATGTTTTTATGTGTGTGACCCTCTAGGTTCCCAATATGTTGGCAATGATTATAAGTTAATCTTATTAACTTGTTATCATAGATCAAGAGCGGGATCTAGTAACCCATCATGCCCACCCAAATATTGTGAAGTCAGCGTGACCTTTTAGAACCTTTCAGCAACCAGCCTATCAGTGTAATACGGTCCTTTTACCATATATCCCGGATAGCACATGAGCATGGTGCAGTGTCTACTCATGATCAATCCATATTAGTTCTTCGTAACTTTATGATTAACCTTATGAATTTAGAGAAAAAGCTTTCTCCTAAATCCATTATGCTTTGGCCAAAGACTTAATCAAGTTAATCGTAGTAAAGAACAAACGAGATTAAGGATGTCAACTAAAAAATAATTAAGGATGTCAACTAGTCCTGGAGTCCAGAAACTCCCTCCATCTATTTTCCTTCTTCCATATACTCATCTGTATTGTCTAATTCCTTACCAACATTATTGGTGGAATTGTGGATAGTTTCAACTTGCATTTCAATTGCATGAACAACATTAAAGGGTCTATCAAGAATCTCCCTAGGTGTTTCATCACAGGAAGAATCTATTTTAACAGAGGGAATAAGGGAAGAAGACTGACAGGGGAATTCCCGTGGCAAAGGGTTGTCAAGAAGGATTCATTAGACTTTTAAAGAAATGATTTTTGTTGGATAGCATGTTTTTCAAGTTCTCCCAAAAAAAAAAGGAGAACTGAAAATTGATTTGTTTGTTTCTCTTCTTCAAACACCTCTGAGGAGAGGAATATGGACGCTGTAAACAAGTAATTTAAACAGAGAGAAAAGAATAAAATCTTAACGTCCAAATAGATTTAGTAATTTATATACTCATTTCGTGTTAAGTTAGTTTTAATGTGTTATATAAATTTTGATACGTTAAAATCAATATTATATAAATTTTAATATTTATATAAAGTTTAATATTCTCGTATTTATATCATATTCATGTTATTTTTTCATATCATATTATATTTTAATTATTTATTTATTTCATATTTATATTGTGTCTAAAATTATTATATCTACATGCAATTAAATAATTAGATTAAATTAAAAAAAATCAAGAAACAGACAACCTTAATGAGTATTTTATGGTAATAAATTCTTATTTAAATTTAATCAATTTAAAATGTCTAAATTACTCTATTTACTCAAAATAGTAATTAAAAATATCTAACTATAATATAAAATGGACTACATGAAATGATATTGTGCTGACATGTGGCACTTTTTTTTTTGAGCTATGAAGAAAGAAAAAAAAGAAAAGAAAAAAAGAAGAAAGAAAGAAAGAAAGATAAAAATTGGTGTATTCGTGTTCGTATTATTTTTTCGTGTGTTTAAAGTATTATAAATATAAATTTTTACATGTTAATAGTACGTTTTATGTATATTTTGACTGTTGGTGTATGCCCTAAAGCCAATCAGATTGAGCTTGGGGTACACAGTCAATAAAGCATACCCTTTACTATAATTATAGTGATACAAGGTTTTCCTTCATGTTAGTAAAATAACAAGGAGTTATTAAGTACTAATCGGATGAAGCCCATGGAACATAATGGCCTTGCAGAGGAATTATAAAGAGTTATAATTATAAGATTCTTATGCATCAAAGCCTTGCTCCTCAAACTTTTCCTGGTCATTGTATTGTCAAGACGGGGCATTGGCAATGCTCAAAGACTGGATATGTTAAGCCTTCTTACTTATGAAGTAAGTAGCCGATCTCATATAGTTGAAGTATGGGACACTTGGGATAACACATAGGTGCTTGTCTGTTGAACAAGTTCACTAAACATGGCCCGCCAAGAGAACTTCATTTGGTAATATATCATTCTAGTGTCTATGATAATGTTCTCTTAGTACCAATCGTGTAAATTAGTCCTCAGACTTGTGATACCAGGTCATCTTGTATGGAAAGTGTCATACTTAGATTTCATCACGAGCAGGTCCCAAACACGAGGATGCTTATGGTAGGGTGTTATTGGGTATGACATGAACCATACGAAAATGAATGAGTGATCCAGAGAGAATACACCACTCCCAGTGATATTGGAGACATATCTCGTTTGTTCTTGACCCCTATTAACTTGATTAAGTCTTTGGCCAAAGCATATTGGATTTAGGAGAAAGTTGTTTCTCTAAATTCATAAGGTTAATCATAAAGTTACGAAGAACTAATATGGATTGATCATGAGTAGACACTGCACCATGCTCATGCGCTATCCGGGATATATGGTGAAAGGACTGTATTACACCGACAGGCTGATTGCTGAAAGGTTCTAAAAGGCCACGCTGACTTCACAATATTTGGGTGGTCATGATGGGTTGCTAGATCCCGCTCTTGATCTATGATAACAAGTTAATAAGATTAACTTATAATCATTGCCAACTTATTGGGAACCTAGAAGGTCACACACATAAGAACATATATGTATGGATTAAACATGGTATTCTATTAATGTAAAACTTAATGGAATAAAAGATCTATATTAAGGACTCAATTGAAGAAGTTCAATTGAGATGAATTAAGACATAATTGAGATTGAGAAATCCAAGGACAATGTCTTAATGAGATAAGAGGAATCAAGAAGTCTTATCTAGTGTAGTAGTCGACTTTGACATAGAGATATGCAAAGTGAATTGCGATTGACTATACTATATTTGAATAATATCATGAGATGATATTAATAGATTAATGACATGAATTGTTTCATGAGGAGAAATAAAATTTAATTGAGAATTAAGTTACTTTCGTTTAGAAATTAATCTATCCAATAAATAAGCATGATAAAATTAGAATGGGTTCAGAACGACTGTTCTAATTTAGGACTGTCCACTAAGGATTGTTGGCCCAACTTAAGGCATTAAGATTGTTGGACCATTATTATTAGATAATATAATGGGCCTATTGATCCATCTTAGAATTAAATAGTTTAAGTCCAAGTTGATTAATGAAAATCTTGTGCAACAAGTAACAGGTGGCCGACCAAGCATAAAGAGATAGGGATTAGGGTGTACGCCACTATATAATCATATTTAGAGGTTGTAGCCGCCCAAGAAGCTCTATTATACTTGTGATATTCTGACTTTGCTTAAGAAAAAGTTTGGTTTCAAGAAGAGAACTCTAACTTAGCAAAAAGGTGAAATTGCAACCTCCCTAAGCTCTCTAAGGCTTGCCGCAATTCCTCCTATCTTGGTGTTCTTCTTGCCACTTCTTCACCTAGTTGAGTGAGATTGATTAAGGGAGAAAGATATAAGAATATAGACCTTTTGATTGTGATCTTAGGATCAACTTTCTAGCACAAGTGAATCGCCATACCTTAGATAAAGATCCATCAGTTGTTCGTGTGGACTAGCTCTAGAGGAAGGACAATTGTGCTTCTTGTGGTCTTGGACAAGTTGGAAACTTTGTAGATCTTGGATTCGAGATTAGGATATGCAAATTAAGGTTACGATATCTTAAGTAGGTATCTTCTAAATCATATGGGTGATTTAATTGTTTTTGAATGTTATAAACCTATGCAAACACAAGCCTAAGATCCTGTTGTACTTCGGGTGCTTCTTTGTTTATTTCCGCTGCACTTTGATTATTATTTTTTTGCATGAGCCCGAGGTAGTCTATTCCCAACAGTGGTATCATAGCTAAGGTTATGTTGTTTACATGAGGTTTATGCATGTCAATTCTTGGTGATATACAAGTTAATGTGTTGTGTATTGATTTTGGTATGATTTCGGCTCCTATGTTATAAAAGAAAAATTATTTTATTTATTTTGTTAAATCTGGACAGCAGCTATATAATGACTTTAATCATGTTTAAAATTGTTTAGATGATATATTAAAATTGTTTTAATCAATAAGGATTAAAGTCATGACATGTCTTAGTAAACCCGACAAATTTTGATGTCAAAAACATAGTTTTGAGTCAAATTTTGTAAGTTGATTTGGAGATGATATAAAATTGATTTTATAGATGTTTTAGATATGAAAATTTTATATTATATACTGCCATTGAAGTTACAAAATTGATTTGAGCTTAAAACATTTAAGCGAAGTTGTTTTTGGACATGAAGCGTTGTTACTATAATGTTGAAATTTTTTGGACTGTTTTGTAAGTGGTTGCATGCCATAAAATTCGAGCATGAGTGTGGAAACGTTCCACATGTTTGGTAGGAATTTTGGACAGCATCTAAGGTGAATATGATTCATCTATGATGGCTGGTTTAGGCATGGAACATGACTGGACAATGTGGCAATTGTTGCCACATGCTAGTAGGGCTGAACCACAGCACCAAGGAGGCAATTGTTGCCGAATTGAGTGCAATTATAAGGGGCAGTCATTAGGCTCTTTTTGGGAATCCAGTAGCCACTGTAGATGGCATACAATAGTCTGATCACAGGCTGGCAGCGACCATTCGATGGCCAAAGAGATTGCCTGCGCCTAGGACACTAAGAGTTGAGTCCTGCTCTAACAAGGAAACAGTTTCCTAGTGGGAGTGTGAATCCTAAAGGTTAGGAGAAACATGTAGTATGATTAGGTAAGAGTTACCTAATGAGACTTTAAGTTCCTGAGGAGTTAGGATGGAATGCAAACTTAAAGACTTGGTATAAGACAAACATAGAAGTCCTAAAAAGTTTAGGATTCTGAGCATGCTAGAATGTTATGTCCTAATTAAGACAAGCAACCTAAAAGTTAGGTAAAGTTCGATTGAAAGCCTTCTTAATTGTTAAAATGTTATTAAAAGTGTTTTAATAGTTGGAACCGAAATTGCTAGAATGATTTGATAAATTGTCTTAGATTTATTTGGTGACATTTTATGCAAATAGTACACAAGTTCACCGGGTGATATTGACTATGCATGTTTTTATTTCATGCTTATAATATGATTATGTATTCATGAAGGACGGTTATGGACTAGACCTTAGTATGACTAGGGAATGTATGGTTGAATTTTCTTATTGGTATTTTATAAATAGGGTCTGCGCACCCTGCCTTCTCTTTTTCATTTCGAAGTTGTAAATTCTCTTCTCATCTAACTCCCCTCGAATATAACTCGAGGTTTCTGATAAAGCAATGTAACTGTTATATTCTTTATAGATATAGATTTAGGATAGGAAGTAGAATTTATTTAAATTCCAAGTTTTTAAGGAGATAAGGCGCCAAGAAGAAGCGACCAAGGAGATTACCAACAAAGCTTTCGAAGACTATGTATGGTAACCCCTAGGAATTTGACCAACTAGTTTCCTAATGGCTCATAGAAACTAGACTAGAATAAATTCCATAATCATCCTAGTAGATTGCATGTGATAGATTTATTTTGAATTATGTATATGCGATGTATGTAATTGAATGAATGCTATGCATGTCAATCAAGTATGAAATCAATGAGACCTATATAAAAGTTAAATGAAAGCCCTCATTAAATTATATTTAGTCCATGTTACACATAATAAGTTGTCTTCCACCATCATAACAAGATAACCAGAGTTCTTCTATTCGGAGGCTTATTGAGTCACTCAGAGTCAAACTTATGTACGAACATGTTTGAGTTATTGAAGGTGGGTCTTACTCAACTAAGTGTTATGTAATCCGGATGCGTAAAACTTGATCATATGACATTTAGAGGCATAGTTAGGCGAAATGCATATGATGTATTTAGGCAAAGAGTTGTCACCTAACTGGATCTAGGAGTTGCATAGAGATGTAATTGGTAAACTAAGTTACCTACTCAATTAGTTTCAACATAGCTTGTTGAGTCACTCAAGGTTATGTTGGAATGAAAGGGGTCCTAGCTCATTAAGAAGTTTAAGAGTTAAATTTCTCGAAATAGTAGATGAGGGCTATTATTTTGTTAAATTAATGAGAATAATCATTTAAGTATTAAAGCCTAACATAAATGATTACTACTTGCTATTTATTAACTGTTAATTGTTTTGATTCATATAGGATATAAACGCTAAAATGGCAAATGCATTATCACTGAGAAGCATACTTGATGCTAATAAGTTAACTGGACCGAACTTCATTGATTGGTTTCGCAATGTTAAGATTGTCTTGACACAGGGAAAGAAAGCTTATGTTCTTGATTAGCTCATTCCATATGAGCCTGCTGCTGATGCAACTGAGGAGGAAAGGGTGGCCTATAGAGTTCATAGAGATGATCTCGTACAAGCAACATGTGTGATGTTGGCTAGTATGACACCCAATCTCCAAAAGAAGCATGAGGCCATGAATGCTCAGGATATCATCCTTAACCTTAGAGAACTGTTCGCTAAGGAGAACCGCACTGAGAGATTTGACATCTCAAAGGAATTGTTCCAAACAAAGATGTCAGAGGGAAGCCCAGTGAGGCCTCATGTGCTTAAGATGATAGGGTATATTACCTGATTGGAGCAGATAGGATGGGTTATGGATCATGATCTAAGCATTGATCTAATTTTTTCTTCATTGCCTGAGAGCTATTCATAGTTTGTGTTGAACTTCAACATGAACCATTTAGAGGCAACCCTTTATGGGTTATTGAATATGCTCACACAGGCCGAGCAAACCATTGTTAAGGACAAGTCATCTGTCCATTTAGTCTCTTCCTCTAAACCGAAAGGTAAGAAGAAAAGAAAGACTAGATGGGATGTACCTCCTGCTTCAAAGAGTTTGAAGCCTAGTGATGGTGTTGCAAAGGAAGCAAAGGATAAGGATAATGCTAACAAAGCTTGCTTCCATTATGGGAAAATTGGTCATTGGAGGCGCAATTGCAAGGAGTACCTTGAGTCTAACAAAAGAAAGAAGCTGAAAGGAGTTTCAACTTCATGTATAATTTGATTCACTCCTCTTGGTATATGATACCTATAATTTGGTACTAAATATGTATGACATATTGTAGGGACCAAAGGAAAGAGTAGTGAAGTTGGACCATGAAGATGGCAACCGAGTTTGATACTGCATCAGAGCTTGCCGATCTTATGGGTCTTTAATAAGACTATTTAGTTAGGATTTATTTAGAAACATTTGATGTTTTCATTGGCATTATAAGCCAATGTTGAGGATATTCTATTTATGTTTTCGAAACATATTGTTTTGCTGGCATGGGATGCCATGCTTATTTAGTTTCCTCTTAAATAAATCAGTTATAGAATAGTTCTATAACATAGTCTTATATATTATACAACTTGCAAACTATTTTGAATACCATTTGGCTTAGTGATATGGAATTCGAATTGTTATTGAATTAATTCCTTAACATCTATACATGTAGGAATCAGTGGGAGCTATTAATAACTTTTTGAATGATTAAATGTTATGATAAATTGCCATTTTTGAAAAATGCAATTAGTAGGAAACGTTCCATACTTGAAAAGATTGCACGTTTATATTAAAGGTTTTTAAGACTAATTCTTTTGTTTTGGCTTGCAAAAGGAGTTATATTTGGATCATTAGCTACTAGTTAACAAGTAGATTTTAATAGTTGTTTTAGATGCAACTGAGCCATTTGAATGGAATCTAGGTCTCGTTGTGATCCGAATTATGAACATTGATAATAAGATTATCATATATATGACAAAGCATGTTCTCAATGCACTTAAGCAATGTCTTAGTAAAGACATAATTGCTAATCGAAAGAGTTCGGCATTGGATGCGTTAGTGATTGGCTTAGTGCAAGTGGGAGATTGTTGGTGTATGCCCTAGAGCCAATCAGATTGAGCTTGGGATACACAATCAATAAAGCATACTCTTCCCTATGATTATAGTTATACAAGATTTTCCTTCATGTTAGTACAATAATAAGGAGTTATTAAGTACTAATAGGATGAAGCCCATGGAACATAATGGCCTTGCAAAGGAATTATAAAGAGTTATAATTATGAGATCCTTATGCATCAAAGCCTTGTTCCTCAAACTGTTCCTGATCATCGTATTGCCAAGACGGGGCATTGGCAATGCTCAAAGACTGGTATATGTTAAGCTTTTTTACTTATGAAGTAAGCAACCGATCTCATATAGGTTGAAGTATGGGATACTTGGGCTAACATATAGGTGCTTGTCTGTTGAGCAAGTCCACTGAACATGGCCTGCCAAGAGAACTTCATTTGGTAATATATCACTCTAGTGTCTATGATAATGTTGTCTTAGTACCAGTCGTGTAAATTAGTCCTCATACTTGTGATACCAGGTCATCTTGTATGGAAAATGTCATACTTAGATTTCATCACGAGCAGGTCCCAAACACGAGGATGCTTATGGTAGAGTGTTATTGGGTATGACATGAACCATACGAAGATGAATGAGTGATCCAGAGAGGATTCACCACTCCCTGTGATATTGGAGACATATCTCGTTTGTTCTTGACTACGATTAACTTGATTAAGTCTTTGGCCAAAGCATAATGGATTTAGGACAAAGTTGTTTCTCTAAATTCATAAGGTTAATCATAAAGTTACGAAGAACTAATATGGATTGATCATGAGTAGACACTGCACCATGCTCATGCGCTATCCGGCATATATAGTGAAAGGACCGTATTACACCGACAGGCTGGCTGCTGAAAGGTTCTAAAAGGTCACGCTGACTTCACAATATTTGGATGGTCATGATGGGTTGCTAGATCCCGCTCTTGATCTATGATAACAAGTTAAAAAGATTAACTTATAATCATTGCCAACATATTGAGAACCTAGAGGGTCACACACATAAGAACAGATATGTATGGATTAAACATGGTATTCTATTAAGGTAAAACTTAATGGAATAAAATATCTATATTAAGGACTCAATTGAAGAAGTTCAATTGAGATGAATTAAGACATAATTGAGATTGAGAAAACCAAGGACAATGTCTTAATGAGATAAGAGAATCAAGAAGTCTTATCTAGTGTAGTAGTCGACTTTGACATAGAGATATGCAAAGTGAATTGCGATTGACTATACTATATTGGAATAATATCATGAGATGATATTAATAGATTAATGACATGAATTGTTTCATGAGGAGAAAGAAAATTTAATTTAAATTACTTTCGTTTAGAAATTAATCTATCCAATAAATAAGCATGATAAAATTAGAATGGGTCCAAAACGACTGTTCTAATTTAGGATTGTCCACTAAGGATGGTTGGCCCAACTTAAGGCATTAAGATTGTTGGATCATTATTATTATTAGATAATATAATGGGCCTATTGATCCATCTTAGAATTAAATAATTTAAGTCCAAGTGGATTAATGAAAATCTTGTGCAACAAGTAACAGATAGCTGGCCAAGCATAGAGAGATAGGGATTAGGGTGTACGCCACTATACAATCATATTTAGAGGTTATAGCAACCCAAGGAAGCTCTATTCTACTTGTGATATTCTGATTTTCCTTAAGAAAAAGTTTGATTTCAAGAAGAGAACTATAACTTAGCAAAAAGGTGAAATCGCAACCTCCTTCAGCTCCCTAAGGCTTGCCGCAATTCCTCCTATCTTGGTGTTCTTCTTGCCGCTTCTTCACCTAGTTGAGTGAGATTGATTAAGGGAGAAAGATACAAAAATATATACCTTTTAATTATGATCTTAGGATCAACTTGCTAGCCATACCTTAGAGAAGAATCCATCAGCTATTCGTGTGGACTAGTTCTACAAGAAGGACAATTGTGCTTCTTGTGGTCTTGGACAAGTTGGAAACTTTGTAGATCTTGGATTTGAGATTAGGATCTGCAACTTATGGTTACGATATCTTAAGTAGGTAACTTCTAAATCATATGGGTGATTTAATTGTTTTTGAATGTTATAAACCTATGCAAACACAAGCCTAAGATCCTGTTGTACTTTGGGTGCTTCTTTGTTTATTTCCGCTGCACTTTGATTATCATGTTTTTGCATGAGCTCCCAACATTGACACGTTCGTGTATTCGAGTGGTGTTCATGTTAGTTTTTGTGTTGTGTTTTAATTATTTTTCCTATGCTATGTTCGTGCTGTGTCTCAATTCATATCATATTTTGCATAGTTTATCATTATAATTCAATTTATAGAAAAATTTGTGTGTTCGTATCGTGTTTGTGTCGTGTCTCAATTCATGATATATTTTGCATAATAATTCAATTTAGAAAAAAAGTTTGTATGTTTGTGACATATTTGTGTTATTTTTGTGTGTTCAAAGTATCATAAATTTATATAAAATTTTACATATTAATAATTCGTTTTATATAGATTTTGACACGTTCGTGTATTCATATTGCTTTCACGTTGTTTTTCGTGTTGTGACGTGTTTTAATTATTTTCCTATGCTGTATTTGTGTTGTGTCTCAATTTATCCCGTAGTTTGTTCATGTTATTTTTTGGTATTTTTAAAGTATTATAAATTTATATAAATTTTTACGTGTTAATAATTCGTTTTATATAGATTTTGACATGTTCGTGTATTCGTGTCGTGTTCATGTTATTTTTCGTGTTGTATTTTAATTATTTTTCTTATATTGTGTTCATGTCGTGTCTCAACTCATTTCATATTTTTGCATAGTTTGTCATTGTGATTCAATTTAGAGAAAATTTTATGTGATCTTGTCGTGTCTCAATTCAAAACATATTTTGTCATAGTGATTCAATTTAGAGAAAAATTGTGTGTCCTTGACATGTTCTGTTATTTTTTGGTATTTTCAAAGTATTATAAATTTATATAAATTTTTACGCTTTAATAATTTGTTTTATATAGATTTTGACACGTACGTATATTCGTGTCGTGTTCATGTTATTTTTCGTGTAGTGTTTTAATTATTTTTCATATGTTGTGTTCGTATCGTGTCTCAACTCTTTTCATATTTTGCATAGTTTGTCATTGTGATTCAATTTAGAGAAAAATTTGTGTGTTCGTGTCGTGTCTCAATTCATAACATATTTTGCATAATTTGTCATAATGATTCAATTTAGACAAAATTTGTGTGTTCGTAACGTGTTATTTTTTGGTGTTTCAAAGTATTATAAATTTATATAAATTTTTACACGTTAATAATTCGTTTTATATAGATTTTGATACGTCGTGTCGTATTCATATTATTTTTCGTATTGTGTTTTAATTGCTTTTTCATGTTGTGTTGTATCATGTTTCAATTGATCCCATATTTTTCATAATTTGTCATAGTGATTCGATTTTAACTCTAAATTTATTTACTTAAGATATTATAAAATATAAAATTTATTTAAATAATTATTTAATATAACTCAACTTAAATTTATTTATAATTATCAATTTAATTAAAATTTTATAAATATTAAAAAAAAATTATGAGCGAAGGGAGAAAGAATTCTAGTATTAATTATAATATAGAAACATAGTATTTGTGCGGGTTTTTTACTACAATATAGCAAAAAAAAAAAAAAAATCCTAAATTACCGTTGGTTTCGGATTAATTCCCAAAATACGGCTGTTTTTTTTCAAGCTGGGAAATCGCCATCCCCCATGGCGATTTCCCAGCGTTAAAATTTGAAAATTTGTAAAAAATACCAAGGGAAATCGCCATGGGGGGTGGCGATTTCCCTTGGTGTTTTTTGCAATTTTGCAAAAAAATACCAAGGGAAATCGCCACCCCCCATGGCGATTTCCCTTGATATTTTTAGCCAATTTTGCTAAAAACATGAAGGGAAATCGCCATGGGGGGTGGCGATTTCCCTTCTTGTATATATATTTTTTTTTCAATTCTTAGGAAAATTTAAAAAACATGACTCAATAGTGAATTTATTGTGAAAGGGTATAATGAATAAAAGTTATTTGAAAAAGAGAAATGAATAATTAGAAATTATTATAAAGGATTAGACCTGCTCACGGGCCGGGCAGCCCGGCAGGCTCGGACCGTATTGGGCCGGGCCCGGGCAAGATAATTTATGTTCCGGGCCGGCCCGGCCCGGAACAGTGATTTTTATTATAATAATATTATTTTATTTAATTTTAATTAAAAAAATAAAAAAAATTATTTTTTTATTCCAATGAACAGTGATTTGGGCTTAAACGGGCGGGCCTGGGCAGAAAAGAAAAAAAATACGGGCCGCGGCCCGGCCCGTCCCATGAGCACCTCTATAAAGGATATTGTAAAGACAAAATTATCCTTGATAAAAAAATCTTCTCTTCTCTTCTCTTCTCTTCCCTTTTTCTTTTATATTTTAATTTAATTTTTAATTAAAAAATAAATATTTTGAAAATAAAAATTTTTAATTTTAAAAAAAAATTAAATTTTTTATATACTTTTTTTATTTAAATATTTTATTTTTTAAATTTATTTTCAATTAAAATTTTTAAAAAATAATATTTCCTTAATGAAAGAAAAAAAAATAAGTTTTTTCATTAAGAGTAATTTTGTCTTTATAATATTTTTTATAATAATTTCTAATTATTCATTTCTTTTTTTCAAATAACTTTTATTCATTATATCATTTCACAATAAATTTACTATTGAGTCATGTTTTTTAAATTTTCCTAAGAATTGAAAAAAAAAAATATACGTGAAGGGAAATCGCCACCCCCCATGGCGATTTCCCTTAATGTTTTTAGCAAATTTTGCTAAAAATACCAAGGGAAATCGCCATGGGGGTGGCGATTTCCTAGCTGAAAAAAAAGATCCGTATTTTGGGAAATAATAAAAAAACAACGGTAATTTGGTAAATTTTTTTTTTTGGCTATATTGTAATAAAAAAGTCGTATTTGTGCCTCTAGCTCCCTCTGTTTCCGAGGATTTCCGAGGAGAAACAAACACAGGTTCCTGAAAAAGAAAAGAAAAAAAAAAAAAAAAAAGAGCAGACGAAATGTTATTCTGACCGTAGGATTAGTCGTGGTCAACGGCTCTGATTTGCTTATTTTTCTCAGATCCCTCCTCCCTTATCTTCCTTTCCATCTCATCTCATTTGGTCGTAAGTTATCGTCTCTGTCTCTTCCACAGCGCTTAATTTATCCTTAAATTTCATCTTTAATTGTCGGCTTCTTTCTGGATAGATCCGTAATTTCTTTAATCATATCGGGTCGGGCTATTTGTTCATCATCATGCGTGACAGTAAAATATTCTTTTCTTTTTCTTTGTTGTTGGACGAATGCTGTCGAATGACGTCTGAATTCAGCCCTTTCTTGTTGATTTGAAGGTTTGGTATTTATATTTTGGATTTTGATTTGCCTTGTTCAAATTTGTTATTTCCTACGCTGTTCTAGATCTCACATCCTCATACTAATAAGAAAACATGTACTCAAATTTTTAATAACTGGCTTCTCAGATATCTGATTAAAATTATTGAAAAAAATAAGCTGAACAACGAAAAATTCTTTTTATTTATTTTTTTGGATTTGTTTTTCTTTTTCATGATTTGCTAGCTTGATTTGCTTCATAGGACATTGTTAGTCTTTTTGTGTGTTTTTCTAATTACTTATATAATTCTAATTACTTATATTGAGCAACATTAAAAACTAAAGCGGACGGCAGAATAGCTTGGTTGGCTATCAAAAACCTCATATAATTTGCCTCAATTGAAGAGATAAGCTGCTTTTGCTTTTGCAAGGTCAGTCAATGTTTTAAGATGTCAATACACTGAAATGTGAGTGTATATTCCATAATTAAACTTATTTTCTTGCAAGAAATTATTATTCTTACGCGAAGGAGGGTTTTCAATTGCATACTAGCATTGTTTCTCACCAATAGTAGATTTGAATTTTTTTCTTT
Organism: Fremontodendron californicum; assembly: GCA_030761205.1. Taxonomy (NCBI): domain Eukaryota; kingdom Viridiplantae; phylum Streptophyta; class Magnoliopsida; order Malvales; family Malvaceae; genus Fremontodendron; species Fremontodendron californicum. The sequence goes on along the minus strand of JAULJL010000006.1, from coordinate 16,468,241 downwards.
TCTTTTTGGAAGTTAAAACAGGGATAATATTTTTTGACAAAATTCTCATATGTTTCTAGGCAGGCCTGATTTAATGGAAATACCTATTTCAAGAGAGGGAGAGAAAGACCGAAGAGGACATGGTGGAAAGTGGAAACTATAAAATAGAACCTCGCTGAGGATAGTCTTAAATAGAGCATGGCAGCAATGTTATCCATTTAGCAGATAGTATATAGTAGGAAAAGCCTTAATTCTTGTTGCTGTTGTTGTTGTTGTTACTCTTATTTTAGGCAGCAAACATAGTTTAAGAAAAGGAAGGGGAAGGGGATTCAAAGTTCTAGATCTTTTTTTGAAGTTCATAAAATGGGAAAAACAGGAGAAAATAAGAGAAGAAAGGGAAAGCCGGAAAGGAAAGTTGTACAATTCCTTAATCCCTTGATATTTGTGTATGTGGTGAAGAAATGTAATTACTTTGCCTTCTCACTTGCTGTAGTGAGGATCCGTTTCCAAGCAAGAAAAGTTGTTTGACATAGGATTGCTTGATACTCAAAATCTCCTATATTGCTTTTGAAAAGACAATTGAAACCTTAATTTACCCTCTATAAAGCAGTAAACCTGAGGTATACTATCTCTTCAAAAGTTGAAATGAAGCAGGCTCAGACTTTTGTTAAGTGGAAAGTCATTTATTCCTGCAATTATGGTCAGTCTCGGCATTAAGCTAAAATATTTTTGTGGTATACAATTCAATATACACTTTACAAGTTTTTGGTTTAAGCATAAGCTAGAAGCAGCAATAAGTTAACATGCACATTAATCAAGATCAAAAGAGTTAAAGCAACAACAAGAAACAACATGCTATCCGGTTTTGAATCTAACCATCAAAGCATCCAGCGTTTTCTTCATCATAACCCTGAAGAACAAAGAAAAGTTTTGGTAATCCTGTCAATGCTGTTTAGTTTTGTTTACTGAGTTTCTCTGTGTTTGTGTCTAGAAGCAAAATGCAATGCATGTGTTGGCCGCACTATTTCCTAAATTCTGCTTCTTATATTGATAGCTGAGAAGAAGTTAATGAAATTTTTGACATTTGATTATACTCAGTAGTTTATTGTGTCTCTCTGACAGGCTGTTGAGACATTCAAATGCAGTCACCTCCAGAAAAAGCTTTTGTTATGTTGAAAAGGGAAGCAACTGACTTGGCTGGGTCAAATTTTGCAAGTCACCAGGATAGTACTTTCCAGGAAGCTGTAGATGCTGCTTCTTCTTCTTCTTCTGCTTCATCATCATCATCATCTTCAGATGAAGATTCTCAAGTGATACAAAATGAAGATGACCTATATAATGGGAATGCTTCTAAACAATTGGTGCTTTATGATCCCGCTGCTAATGGTACCGTTGATTCCACCCCTCCTGGACCTATTCAGTGCCGACCTCAGCCAGGTCCAAGATTTTCATCATCAAGAGTATTGCCATCTGTTGGGGCTTTCACTGTCCAGTGTGCCAATTGTTTTAAATGGAGGCTTATACCAACAAAGGAAAAATATGAAGAAATACGTGAACATATTTTAGAAAATCCCTTTGTTTGTGAAAAAGGTCGTGAATGGCGGCCTGATATCTCGTGTGATGATCCAACGGATATCTCTCAAGACGGCAGCCGGCTTTGGGCAATTGATAAACCCAACATTGCTCAGCCTCCTCCAGGCTGGCAAAGGCTACTACGAATCAGAGGTGAAGGAAGTACCAAATTTGCAGACATGTACGTCTACCTTTCTATTAAGGCAATTTTTAACCATGTCTTTGATTTATTTTTACTTCTTTTGTTTTTTCTGTCATATTATTCTATTTTCTGATATTTGAATATATTTGCTATCTATGTGTGTTTATGTGAAATATTCCCTTTGCATTCTTGAACATGTTTTTTTCCCATTTTGTTTCTAATCATACATTCACAAATCTCTAGTCCGTAGCCTCCTGGGAGCATGCCTAGACTATTGTGGGTTTTCTTTCAACAGATTAATGGTGGACATATTGCTTATTGAGGTTTCTCACGTTATTGTAAATAGCCTTAAATCAGCTTCAACTCTTATATGCACTTAAACTATATGAGTTCTCCTAATATTTTTGAGATCATTGATTCACTAGAAAATTTTCCTTACCAAAATGATATTTTTCTTTACTGTTGTTATTCTTGTGATCATGATTTACTGTGGTTTTCATTCTTTCCATACCTGATACCTGATACTTGCCTTCCTTTTTCTTGGTGAGATCTCCCTCTTTATTGGCAAGCATTTCTTCTTTTATTTGTAGTAAAACAAGGGGGAAAATGAGGATTGCTTCTTATTTCATTCTTGCAAAAATTTCTGTTTGTTTCTTCAATCAGGAGCTAAGAGTTATGGTGATGTTTAGGACTTGGCATCTGTGACTGTAATTGTTAACCGGTCGTGAGATGATCAATACACGCTTTTTTTTCCCAAGAATAAGCAGTGAAGATGAACTTGGTGTTATAATATTGCTAACTGATTGTTCTGTTGCTAGCTTAAATTAGGAATTCATTTAAGGTGACCACTTTCATTAGTTGCACTATGAACTATTACACTTTGATGCATCCCCCAACCCAAGAATGCTAAGATTAAAAAACCAGCAAAATGGCTTTCAGCTGAAAAATGAAAATGCATGCCTTTGCCCTATTTAATAACGTTTTATCATTTTATGTATATCTAGGTTGAAATTGCACTCGGTAATGAATATTTTTGTGAGCTTTGAGGTCTAATTAAGGGTATCTTTTACCAGTAACCATCAAAATTTTTGTAATTTGTTGTTTCTGTATATTTCAGCTACTATCAAGCACCGTCAGGAAAGAGACTGCGCTCAATGGTGGAGGTGCAAAAGTACATAAGCATTACTTAAGCTTTTGATTCTTTATTTCCTTTTTTTGTTGGTTCAATTGTATTATTGGATAAGTAGTCAACAGTCACCATTCTACCACCCACACCTCTGTTGATATTTTTGTTCACAGTGTTTCTGTTTTTTCAGGTACTTGATTGAACATCCCGAGTATGCAACAGAGGAGGTGACTTTGTCCCGATTTTCATTTCAGATTCCTAAGCCTTTACAGGAAGACTATGTAAGAAAGCGCCCTGCCCGTCTGACAGGGTCACATGATAATGCTAGACCTCTTGAACCTGGTGAAGGTATGATGAAGACACTAATATGCTTTCTTTAGACTGAACAGGGATTATTTCCCGAAATAGTGTTTTAGCTATGTAATTTATGGAGGATGTGGAAATATGCTAGCTGAGAGATTGAGTTATCTAGGATGTTGTTTTATATTTAAGGGTTTGATTGTAATTTTACATATAATTAGGCTATTTTTAGGGTATTTAGAGTTTTAGGTTTACATTTGGTATTTTACAGGTTTAGTATTTTGTTCATAAATATATATGTTATTTTAGGTTTTGGATGATGAATATTTGACATTTTATCCCACTTTTCTGGTTTTCTCCACCGATATCCTCTGCTTCCCCCTAATTGCTTCTATTTATATATGATTTTCCTCTAAATTTCTACTATCTATCTCTTTTCCCCTGCTTGTTCGACATCAGTAACAGAAAAAATTCTGCCAATTTTACGATGTACTGTCTGCAACCCATTTAGAGGAAACACAGCTTTTTGTTTGATATTTCTGGGAAACTTCAGTCGCTTGAGCATCTGCTTCTGTAGACTGGATCGTTACTTTTGTTTTGGGAAGTATTTCATGGTGGGACTTTTTTATAAAATCATAACATCCTACTTCATATTCTGTGTAAAAGGATGTGGAATGGTTTTAGTTGCTTCAGTCCCGCCACCCTCCCCAATTTTTTTTTTAAAGCTCTTCTACAGTCTGCTTGTTTAATAGAAATCATATACTGTGCGTTTTTTCTTTTGTTTGGATAATTGTACTATGCTTCATGCTTTGTATTTGATGCTTTCTTTTATGGGTTTCTGTTGGAGTCTCGATTGCATGTCTTAGTTTCCTTTTAGATCTTGGATTCTATTATTGGTCTGACTCTGTTTCTATCCAAATTGATACCATCATGGTAACTTTGAATTGGAAATATTGACAAGGAGATCGAAAATGTGATTGTGGTCATTCCTTTTATTTCTGTGTAAGACATTCATTGATTCAAATTGTTGATATTGTACTACTAATTATGATTATGGGATATACATTAGCAAATGGAATCTTTTGCTCCATGCCGGAGCAAAAAAATGCTGGCTAATAGAAGTCTTTTTTTTTTTTTTTTCCTACAGTGAATCCACTAGCCTGGGCTGGTCCAGATGACACAGATTTACAGCATGGAAGCCGCCTAGCTCTTCCACCTCCTAGTGTTGAGGCCTCTGTTTCCGAGTCATCTAATCGGCCAGCAAAGCAGGCTAGGAGAACATCATTAGAGCAGATGTACAGAAGTAATCCGGTGTCTTATCAGCATGGTGGCAAGGTAGAAAAGCCCGGTCAGTCTAGAAAAATCAATTATGATCACTGAAACTTGGAGCAGATGTTTTTTTTTTTCTTTCTCTTTTGTGACTATTTTGTATTTTGCTTTTTTGGCTTTAGAATACTAGCTTATGTTCTCCTTAGCAGAAAATAGTTAATAGTTGGATAGTAGTTTTTTTTGTAAGGAGTGGATGAAGATGGGGTGTAAATTAGGGATGGAATTGCAAGTTTGCTTGTAGTCTATAGAGATATTATAAAACTATAAAAAACATGACATGTATTTATATAAGATCCAAGAGAGAAACTAATCCTACAACTACACATGTATGAAGGGCATCTACACTTTTCCCTTAAAACATTTTTAAATATTCTTTCATTTTAATTTCTTTTTTTGGCTGGAATTTTAGTAATTAAATTAAATGAATGGAACCTCTCTCTTTGCTTGGTATAACTAAGACTTCAATTGCAAATTAATTGGTTGATAAGAGTATTGAATCCCTTATTCTTAGTTTGATTCACCAAATGGGCAAACTGACCTAGAAAGATGTTCAATCAAATCCTATGTCAAAAGGGGTTATCTTGTTGATTAAAGTTGGATGAATTTGGGGTTTAATTCAATTGGTTTTTACAGTCACCTTTAAGAGGTGATATTAAATAGATTTGAAGATCGAATTTTATTATTTGCAACATCTTCCTCTATTCTCATGCTGCAAATTCTTTTGTACAAAAAAAAAAAAAAAAAAGAAATTGTAAAAAAAAGTCAAGATTGAATGAATAAAGCAGGTTTGATGAAGAAATCCAAGTTTAAAGGTCTTATTCGGATATCTCCAAATTCTTTTTTTCTTTTTTTAGTACTTGAAATTGTGAGTAATTGAATCTTCTTAAACTAAAATTCAGTGCAATTAGTCATGAATATCCTGATATTATTTCTAAGTTTGAAGATGGACATGAATGACCTGATGGGTTCTTAATTCTTTTATTAAATTACAATAGGGTAAAAGACACGTACCTTTCTCAAGTTTGATATAAAATTCACTTACTACTTTTTGTTTGAAAAACACTCACTTACCTCCTAAGGTTTGGTACAAAATATATTAACCCCTCCAATATTTTATTTATAAGTTAATTTCAAATGAAAAGACAAATATGTTTTTTGTTAATTATTAATTGTTTTTTCTTTTCATTCTTTTTTTTTTTTTCCTACTCAACTTTTTTTTAACTACAAAATAATGAGAATTTATTTAGTCTTAAAATTATCTTTAATTACTATTAAATTAAATTTCGATTAAGTTATATTCTAATTCAAGTTCATGTTAAATATTTTAAATTTATCTTTAATTCAATTATATATAAACTTTGAAATGAATTTATTAAAATATCTTTATCTAATTAATTAATTACTGTTATTTAAAATTTTTAGTGATAATGAAATTGGTTAAAGCAAAAAATGAAAAAAAGAAGAAATGAGAATAAAAAAGTATATAATTATCTTTCATGAGATTTTATTGAAAATAAACTTACCCCTATTATTTTGAAAAATACATTTTATCTCTTGAAAAAGTACTTATGTTAGCATTCTGTTAATCAAATTAATATTTATTCAAATTTTACTTTAAATATTAAAAATATGATTTTTATTTATTTATTTTTTTTGTCTATTTTTTATTTTTTGTTTTAATCAATTTCTTTATCATCAAACTTTTTTAAATAATGGCAATTGATTCGTTTTTAAATAAAAATAACATAATATATTCATATCAAAGTTAATATATATATAATTGAATTAAATATAAGTTTAAAATATTTTTTTAGTACAAAAAAGTTTAGGTGAAGAGAAGCTACCCAATCCGGGGTCAGGAGATGTCACAAGTCTCAGAGAGGGTTAACAGTGGTACTTATATATCACCCACTAAATGAAACTATTGGTGAGACTCGAACCCTAGTATTTGCCAAGAGGCCAATGAGTACTCAACCAACTGAACCAATCCACATTGGCATAAGTTTAAAATATTTAACATGTATACTTGAATTAGAATATAATTTAATTAGAATTTAACTTGATAGTAATTAAAGATAATTTTATAGTTAAAAAAAAAAACAATAAATGATTAATAATTAATAAAATATATATTTATTTTTTTCATTTAAAATTAATTTTAAAATAATATTTTATGGGATTAGTGTATTTTGTTTCAATCCTTAAAAGATAAATGAGTGCTTTTCAAATATTAGAGGGTAAATGCATTTTCTATCGGAGGTAAATATATTTTTCCCATTACAATAATTTCATCAATCCTATGATCCCATTCATCAATTAGCATTGCAAGGGTAAAACCTTAGCATACGGGCAGCACAGTACCTGCTTAGTTATTGAAGTCCTTAGGCAACTATATTCAATGGTTCGGTATCAAAATTGGGTAAATTTGAAAAACATCCACTCTAAGCATGAATAATTATCCAATGGTCTAATGGCTTGAAATAATTTGAAAAAAAAAATGAAGAGTTAAGAAATTGGTCTTAAGGAAATTATAAAGACTTAAATACCCTTAATTAAATAGATTTAAAAAAGATATGTTTCCTCCATTCCCTCTTCCCTATTCTCCATCCCCTGTCTTCTCTCCCGACCCTTTCTCCATTCTATCTTCTTTCATGAAACCAAAATATAGTTTCAATAAACATAACATCTATTCAAGTTTTTCTGATCCAGAAGTGGCATACATCAAAAATCAGAGAAAAGTAAATGAAGAAGATATCCTCAGTAAGCTCTAGCTTTTTAAACAATTTGATACTGTCGAAGATTTGTTTGACCATCACTATGCTTCTAGTGCTTCAACGAAACAGGTGACTAGCTTTTCAAGTTATTAAGGCTTCCCTTTTATTTGTTATTATTGTTATATTCTTAATTTTTCAACCTATTAACTTGGTCTTTGTTAATTCTATTTGTGGCAGCAATTGAAGAATTGGGCAAAGAAGATTCAAGAGGAGTGGAAATACTTGAGAGGGATTTGCTAGGTGAGTTTTATATTCTTCTCTGAGAGATTTTTCATTTGATAACTTGTTCTTTCTTTCATCATCCCTTTTGCGTTATATATTGATTTGTCAATTGGTTTAGGATAAATGGGTTCTTGGTTTTAATTTAATTTTTTATTGGATAAATTTTTTATGTTTTTTTGTTTGATTTTGTAATCTATGTATTTATGATTTTGCCTAATTCTGTTAAAAGAAGGAAATTTTTTAAGAAATTTTGGATTTTTAGCTTGAAATATTAGGGAATTATTATCAAAATTTTCATGGTTGTAAAAATTTGAAGAATCGGAATAAAGGTTTATGGTTGACTTTTTGAATGGTTGTGGGTATTGGGTTCTAATGGAATAATTTAATATGCAAAAATTAAATAAAGAATCGACAATAGAAATGAAGTTGTAAAATTTATGAAGCATTTCATTCTATAAATTAGTCTTGGTTAAGGACTTTGAATATATTTATTTTCTTCTAGAAGATTTTGAATTGAAATGCTGTTATGTATTTGAAACCAAGAGCATCTAGTATTTAAGGCTATTAGGGTTATGTTGTATACTAGAGACACGGCTTAAGTCGTATGTTTAAGGATTTAAGCCTTATGCAAAACAACAGGAATATAAGCTGGATTAGTGAAATATGTTATCTATGTTGTAAAGCTTTAATTGAGGATATGAAACATTAATTGCGTTTATAGATGCCTCCCATATCAGTAGGTGTAAGGATCCTTAGGTTAGGCTTCTTTGATATGAAACATTAATTTGAAGTCGTTTTAAATGGCAAAAATGAGATCGACATTGATTATGGTTAAGAGTTTGGCTTTTGGCTTTAGGGAGCAAGAGTCTTTTAATTTACTGGTCTTACTCATTTTGCATGGATCATTATATTTTTGCTACCTTGGTAATTTTAAAGAGATGGAAGTCTTTAGAGCTTAATTTATTGGGGTTTAGAGTAGATTATGTGACTCTTATAAAATGTACATATAATTATGCTATATGTATATACTGTTATACTTGTATGTACATATAAGTTAGTTTATTTTTTTGAAGCATTTATTAATAAAGATGTTATTTTGCTTTGGTCTATAAGGTTGAAATTTTTGGTAGTTCCAAGTTGGAAGTTGTTCAGCTATTGTCCTTTAATTTGTTAGTTTTATTGACCACTGATCTTTGTTCAACCCACTTAAAATCGATTCTCAGATTGGTTGCATCACTCTGTATGTTTAGGTTATATGTAGATCATATTGAAGTCTATTGAGTTTCTATTAACTCATCCATTGTTATCATTACTTGTTTTCTATTAGGCAATCATTGAGAAGTTATGTGCTTTAGGTTTCCAATCATGGTCATTTATCCTTGTTACTTGAAAATGTATATATGCTTATAGTAAAATGTACATATGTTTTATGTACATCTATGGTTTTGATAATATGTACATATGTTTATAATAAAATGTACATATGTTTGTAGTAAAATGTACATATGCTTATAGTAAAATATACATATGCTTATATTTCTTTAATGTTGTTTCTTTTCTATCGTTTCTCTGATGTAAATTGTTATATTTTTTTTTTGACATACTAGCCACATGACTACAAGGCGAAACCAGATTATGGTCACTGTGTTGATATTGTGGCATCTGGATCCTTAAGAAAAAAAAGTCAAACCTGGTGCTCTTGCTCTAGTATCAGCAATTGTAGTTGGTGAGCCAATTGCTCTTTGCTCATTATTATTCACTTTTGCAATAATGGGGTGATTTTTTATTTCTCTTATTGATTGGGATTTAGGAGTGGGAACACAGATATGACAATGATTTTCCAACCTGACATAATGCCACATGAAATTTGAGTTGCAATAGAATCTGAATGTGGAATTTCAATGACCTACCAGCAAGCTTGGGCATGCAAAGAGCAATCCATGAAGTTGCTGCATGGGAAAGTCGAGGACTCGTACAAATTAGTTTCATGGTTGTGTGAGCAAATCAAAGATGCTGACCCCCAAAGTGTCGTAATCTGCACTTATGATAATGGTAATCATTTTAAGCAACTGTTTATCGCTTATGGATGCTCAATTATTGGTTTTTTGAATGGGTGTCGAGGGTTGATTTTTATTGATGGTTGCCATTTGAGTGGACCTTATAAAGGGACGTTATTATCTGCTAGCTCAATAGATGCAAATAATCAGTTTTTCCCTGTTGCATATGCAATTGTTAGCTCAGAAAATTTAGAGAATTGGATGTGGTTCTTAAAATTTAAAGTTAAATGTTACCAGAGATGTTTCGGTAACCATTATTTCTGATAGGAACCAAAATATTATCACTAGTGTTGGAGAAATATTTGGATCGACTTGTCATGCTTATTGTTACAGACATTTTAAGGAAAACTTTAATGCTGAAGTTAGCAAATTGATGCATGGTGAGAAAAAAGTGAAGGAGCAAGCCCTACAGTTGTTGGATGCAGTGGTTTATGCTAGACTTGAAGAGGATTACAATGTTGCATTCACAAATTTGACTATGTACAACAAAGAGCTAGATGAATGGTGATAGATAATCAGCCAGAACATTAGCTTATGTCAAAATTCAATCATACTTGTTGGGACATATTACTAGCAACGTTGCATGCCTTACATTTTGTACAGCTATGTATAGACCATTTTTTGTACAATCGGTCTGTTGGATTTAGGTTGAGAAGCTTGAGAAGCTTTGGGTTTAGGTGTGACTATTGCTTAGTCTAGTCTTTTCTTCTTATTTCTGGTGTATGTAGCTTCCTTTGTGTACTCTGGTTGCAAGAAAATGTTGATGTTGATAGGACCATTGTACTTTCTAATTTTCTATGTTGTCCAGAACATCCTACGTTTGGAATGAATGAATGTTGGATTTCTTATAGTGTAGTGCTATGGAATCCAGTAATATAATTTCTTAAAAGTTCTGGTTTGATTTTATTTTGTTATTATTTGAATAATTGTGGATGATCATGTGATGGAAAATCGTGGAATGGAAGCCTCGTGAATGGTGATTGAAATGACGTATAGAATATCAATTTTAGTAAAAAAAATCTAATAAAAAAATTCATTTATATGTACATGGCCACAAGACAATATGTACATTCCCGCATACTTATATGTACATGTAGGCAAAAAATATGTACATTTTTAATTTCTTCTAAATTCAACCCTAAATCAACTGAGAATTAATCTCCAATGCATTTAAATGACATATAGAACATCAATTTTAGTATATAAAAAAAAAATTTAATAAAAAATTCCACTTATATGTACATGGCCACAAGACAATATGTACATTCCTGCATACTTATATGTACATGTAGGCAAAACAATATGTACATTTTTAGTTTTTCCTAAATTCAATCCTAAATCAACTGAGAATTAATCCCCAATGCATTTAAATGACGTATAGAACATCAATTTTAGTAAAAAAAAAATAATAATAAAAAATTGCACTTAAATGTACATGGCCACAAGACAATATGTACATTCCTACATACTTATATGTACATGTAGGCAAAACAATAAGTACATTTTTAGTTTCTCCTAAATTCAACCCTAAATCAACTGAAAATTAATCCCCAATGCATTTAAATGACGTATAAAACATCAATTTTAGTAAAAAAAAAAATTAATAAAAAATTCCACTTATATGTACATGGCCATAAGACAATATGTACATTCCTGCATACTTATATGTACATGTAGGCAAAACAATATGTACATTTTTAGTTTCTCCTAAATTCAACCCTAAATCAACTAAGAATTAATCCCCAATGCATTTAAATGACGTATAGAATATCAATTTTAGTAAAAAACATTAATAAAAAATTTCACTTATATGTACATGGCCACAAGACAATATGTACATTCCTGCATATATATATATATACGTAGGTAAAACAATATGTACATTTTTAGTTTCTCCTAAATTCAATCCTAAATCAACTGGGAATTAATCCCCAATGTTTTTTTTAGTTTGACTAGTTAGTATTTATGTGTTTTTATAGGTCCTAAGTGAGAAGGAGCTTCGAGGTGCAAAACGACGAAAAATGCTGCAAAGCAACGTGCAAGCAGATTCGACCTCCGAAGTTTGTTTCTAGGAAAACATGATCTTAAATTCTTCATATAAGAAAACTTCCTTCATGACTTTTGAAGCTAACTTTCATATCTTTCCAACGGTAGTTTACTCGTCAAATTTGGACAAGATTTACCTATCCAAATTAGTTGAAGAAGTGTGAAAAACGAAAGAAATATTGGACAGCCAACCATGATGGTCGGCGTCGCGGCGCCAAAATCCAGCGCTGCAGCGCCCCTTATTCTGCCTTATGCACTCATTTCACCCCAGAAACCAGTTTTGAATTGATCCATCCACCCCATTATTTACTTCTTGTACCATTTCTAGCCCAAAAACGTCTCTCTCGGTTTAGCTTAACAACTCAATAATTATTTCCTTTCTTAGTTTTCAGCTCCTTTTCATTCCTGAAATTTCTCTTTCAAACCTTTATCTATCAGCTGTTCTACTCTGAATTTTCTTAAAGATCCCAACTGGGTTTTCTTTGTTCTTTGTTCAAAAACAATTGTAAAAAACAAAAACCATGGTTCAGGGGAGTTCTTGCATCCACCTAATCTATATTGTAATGATAAGATAAACATCAAAGAGCTAAATTTTTTACCTCTTCACAAACAGTATTAAAGGCACAAACATCTCCAAAAAAAATATCTACCTTCCTTGCAGCCAGTTTAGACTGCTGTTCGCTTTTAGCATTGTCGTGTTTATATCTCAATGCAGTGAAAAAGTGGTGAAGGGAAGATATTGAAGGTATTGAAGTATCTTCATATTTGTAAATACATATCCACAAGACTCTCAACTGTAGCAACATGATATTACTTCTGCTTGTTGGACCTTTTGCAAGATAGCATTCATTATATTCGTGATCGTGATAAACGCAATCTGATTAAAAATGTGTTTGCAACCATAATTCCCTGATATGATTTATAAACAAATATATCATGCCAAATATCTAATCTAAACCAGCTGAGAGGTAACCCAAGCTATATATGAAAGTAAGAGCTCTTAGGAACAGAACAGGGGAAACATAAAAAAATAAAGATTTGCTGTACTTATTCATTCACCATTACACCTTTAACTTGGACAATTTAAAGGAAAAAAAAATCATAGATAAAATGAATTACTTGCAGAAATTAAGTAGATTCCATTGGAAAAAAAATACCAAATATAAAGTAATTTACACCTAATTAAGATAAGTTTAAAGGAAAATTACAAAAAAGAAGTTAGATTATAAGAAAAAAAACCTTGGGCTGTTCCATTTGTCAGAATCTTGTAATCCTTCAACTCATTCTCTAATCAATCACGTGACCATCTTCCCCATCTGTAACTTGATCAGGGCAAATCCAAGCCGTGATTTTGGTCCCACCCGAAACGACCAAATTTTTACCACCGCCATTGGCTTCAAACTATCGCCATTGTTCTTCACCATGTTTTTATAACATGGACTATTTAAAACATATGAATAGCTTTGCCCAATGTTCCACTTGTTCAAGTTCAACTTAGATACCTCAAGACATGGTTTTACAAATACAACTTCTATTGCTTCTTTTCTATTAAGTTTTTCCTCCTCAGCTTCATTCGAGAATTCACTCCTAACTTGTTTCACTGGCATCGACAAACGATTTTGTGACTCATTCAAATCAGTAACTTGAATAAACTTTTGAATAACCAGCTTTATTTAAGTCCCACCCAAGTTTTCAATGCAGTTCTTGAATGCTTCAAGCATACCGGGAGGTGGTTCCAAACCCAATGCAATAAACTTTACAATGGCAAATATCACCAACAACCCCAACTGTGGTTCCACAAACCTGGTATTCCTCAAAATTCTGCAGTCCCATCTCAAGATACTTATAAAACTCAGGCATAAACTTCTCAAACTGAGGTCCAGTGGCATAAGCAAGAGCACCTATTGCAAGCATGATTCACTGAAAGGACCCAACATTCCACTAAGTTCATATCAAAGAATCTTTAATGGAAGATCAGCATATCCAACCCGAGCAGAAGAGAATAGAATAACAAAATTCAATTCGTGATAAAATTTTAGGGTTTCAGGGAAGGAATATGAGTTTTTAATGAGGGTAATTAAGTCTTTACCATTTCTTTTTTTACAAATTTTAAATTTCTTTATTTTCTTTGTATAAATAATTGTAACATATTAGACTATTTTTGAATAATTCTTCTGGGTGTTTTTCAAATTAACCCATCAAAATTTGACTTCATCCAAATTGTAGAATGATTATGGAAGATTCTCTAACTCTCCCACTGTATACTTTAACAGACAATCTGTTACAGTATCCAAAATCTGTTTCTTATACAAATGAAAGGATTTGGTTCCACTCAAAACTTTACTCCTACATTACTAACTTTTTGGTTTAAATATTAAAAAAAAAAAAACCTAAACTAAAATTAAATAACCATCAAATTTCTTATCGTTTTATTACATCAATTAAACCCTCAAACAATTATTTTTACCAAATTGAACCCTTGATTGAATAAAAATTGGTTAAAGGTTAATTACATGATTATTTATTTTTAGTTCAGGATTTTTTTTTTATATTTAATTTTTTTTTTTAATTATTGAAAAAGAGAAAGCCTGATTCAAAATTTAAGCAAGAACATCTAAAGGAACATCAGCTAAGACAGATGACTTTCAGCTTCTGATTAATATTATGTTCTAATTGAGCTAACGCTTGCTTGAAATTGTTTGCTTCACGCCTAATGTCACGGACCGCGCGTTCCCTAAACCGAAAACGACACGACCATGCTGCACCAAGACTACTCCTAGTCGAGGTCAGCCTTCTCAGTCCATTTTTCGCATGGACAATTCATATCTCTTAAGCAACACCTCGAGAGCCTTTCATGGCTCGACCCTTCAAGGCCATATGCCCAATCGTCAAGTCATCTAGGGAGAACACCAACTCCCGTTATGCAACCGATACACTTGCTCACAAGAGGCCTCGAGCACCCGTCTCGAATGAGGGTCCCGAGCACCAATCCTTCAAGCCCACATAAGAGGGATCTTGGCCCCACTTCTCTTAGGATCTTGCATCCTAGTATGGTGAGAACCCGACACCATGTCCGCATGCATGCCTCGAAGCTCTCGTGCCTTGAACCCAATAGGCACTACTCACTAGCTAGCTTACCACCAGCAAGAGCCATTCTAGGCTCCACTCAGTTGCCCACAAAGGCCACTCTTAGGCCAAGCTCCTAGCCTTGTTCTTGGCTAGTTCCACACATGATGGACACCCAACATCATGTTCAAGTCTCAAAGCTCAAGTGTGTTGTCCCAGCTCCAACACACTTGCACGTTAGCTATCGATAAGCCACACGAGACTAGCAACTTGCCTGCCTACTAGCCCACTTGTCCCACAATCTCATCTCGGTGCCCCTCCTACGTAAGCACCATCGCATAATCCCAGGCAACACTAGACCTTGGGTGGAGGAGCTCGCGGGGCATAGCGATTGCTATGGTCTAACCCCGCACTTCAACCGATTGGCGCGATACGAGGCCCGCTGGCCTCGAACCGTCCCCGGGATTGCCTTATCCCAAAGAAACACCGTGCCATTCTTTGGCCCCTATGCTCGCCCACCTAAGCACCACATGAAGTAGCTCACTTGCACCAAGCAAGTTCCCGCCCGCTTGCAAGGTGAAGGGGTGGTGGAGAGCTGACACTGATCGTCCCTCTATAAAGAGCTTAAGAGCTTTAAGAGCTCTACCACCAGGAACTGTTGGGATTTCTGAAATAGGGACACTTTTTCTTCAAGCCAATTCAAGGCTACTCAAGCCCCACTTCCAAGCACAAAGATCTTCCTCTTGATCCCAACGATGCTACCATCCATCTCAATACTCCACCAACCCACTCAAATGCTTCTGCACGTGGCTCACCTGGGAGCGCCCACAAGGCTAACCGGCTCCAAGGTGCCGACAAGTCGATCTGCTCCAAGGCCCGTGCCACTCTTGGCACCATAAAGGATCACCTATCCCATTAGCAGGGTCTCGTTCGCTACTCCACAATGGGGTTAGTCATGGTGGCACCAAGGCATGTCGATGCCAGACCATGACACCTAAGGTGCTACAAGCTACAACTACAGAAATAAGAACTAAAATCCTTTATATCTTCAATAAGCACACACCCAGGGTTTTAAAAAGCGGTGGCATAGCGGTGCCGTGGCTGCTATTTAGTTGTCGCGGCACCGTCCGCCATCGCTAAATGCCCAAATTGTGGTGTGAAGAAAAATCACAAAAATAGTGGCCGTTAGCGGCCACGAAAAGCGGTATAACGGGAAATGGTGGCTTTAACGGAACGCTATTTTCCGTTATCACCGTTTCTCGTTCAACTCATATCAGAAATATTTTTTAATAAAAAAAATCCAATTTCTAGCACATATGTAAAACAACAATCGCCCAAAAAACAAAATTAACCTCAATCAAGATTCAAGATTTCAAAATCAAGAATTAAAAATAAGATTTAAGGTAAGTAACCTTTGAAGATACTTTTTTGATGTTGAAATTTTTGAAAATTTGTCTTGAATTCCTCTTTCAGACACTGCCCACGTCTTCTTCTTGCGTCATTGAAAAACCCAAAATTTTGCCTTCATGTCTTCAGAAAAATGCCGTTTTTTTGGCCTCTTGGATGTCTATTGGGGTATCTTTTTCATTGTAAAACCCAGAGGCATGGGTGGGTAGTGGTAGAATCGTTGAAGGCAGGGGAGGAATCGTAGGGGTGTTTCGAATTGGAAATGGGATAGGGAAAAACCAGAGGGCAGAGGTATGGGTTGGGTCAACATGGGTGGCGTGACCGCGTAGATTGAACTGTTGAAACTTGAAGGCAGATAAGAGGGTCTGGAGAGAAGTATGTGTCTGTCGAGTGTGGAGTGAATGGTCTGAGAGGAATTTTTTATTTTTTATTTTTATGGTAAAAAGTTAAAGTACGAGTCAACTATACCACTCTTCAGTAACGTGGGACTAGTAAAGGAAAGTAATAGAAGATTATTTTTATCATATTATTATTATAGTATTTCACACCCAAAAGTCCCAGAAATTAAAACTCAAATCAGCCCTTAAAACTTAAAAGTCCAATATTGTAGACACTGGTTCACCATTATTTTGACATAGTTAAGTTTCCCATATAACGTAGACATCTATTTTTTTTTATAATATAAATATAGTAGATAAAGTATGATAATCTTTATAAAAAATATAAATAAAAAAATAATGATATAAATTTTTATCTCAATTAAAAGAGATGATTATAATTATGAATAGTTTATTGACGAGGCAAACTACTCCAAAAAATTGTAGTGGATGGATTTTAAATATTTACACTTTAAGTTTATAATGTTATTAAATATAAATGTTTGACATTAAACATGTTTTATTTTGTTAATTGTTAATGTTGTGAAATTCATAGAATGAGTACTTTTTTTAGTTTTAACAATATTAATATCAAAAAATTATGAATAATTTTTTTCTTTTATAAATAAAACATCATAGAATGTCATAAATTATTTTAAAAATCATTAAAAAAGAAAATTTATAATTATAATTATTATATTTTATAATAAATTGTGCAAATTGAAAAAAATTCACGACCGCATGACCGCAATTATCACGATAGCATCCGTTACATCCGCGATCACAATAAACGCGATGAGACAGAAAACGCGTCCGCGAACGAAAACGCGTCCGTGAACGCAATTTAAATCCCTGCACACACCTCTTCACAGACAAACTCCATCATTCATAATCTCAGGAATCACTTGCAAACAATTAATTCCCCAGGAGCAGCACCTTATCAAGACCATGATCTCATTTCCTTCACTATTTGAAGTCCAAAAGGAAATCCATAGGCATCTTCCAGGGCTGGATCTGGTATATATAGCTGGCTTGCGTATTACCAGACAAGCTAAAATGGCCCACTATATATGGTCTCAAACAACAATATCCAAACCATTTCATTGACAGCCGAGATCACTGCACTGCAGCATCCATATTTATTTCTAAATTCTAACCGCATCATGACTTATTATGTCAACAGCTTTTCTTAGTATCCATTCTTGGAGTTGGATGAACAAGCAGGTTGATTCTAGTTGGCAAAGCATTCCACAAAAATTGCCATCCAGAGTGTTTGATTTTGGAGGCATATTAATTAGTGTTCAAACTTCCAAAGAGCTTTGAAAATAGCACTATCACCATCCACAAGTCTCCGACCTCTTCGCTCTCTGGCTATTATTTTCCTTGCTTCAGGTAAGCAATCTTAATTGTAAAATTTCCTACATCATTACCACTCCATATTAGTTTATCAGGAAAACATCTCTTGATGATTTTCGCATCCGTAGTAAATATTTGTGCTAGTATATGTAATAAAAATAAATGGAGATTAGAGATTTGGATGCAGATTTGAGGCGTGAAAAACAATTTCCTTAAGACTTTATAATGCCTCCAGGATACAACAAAGTCATAAACGTTCCAAGCAGAATTGTGTAAATGGAAGAATAGAAAAGTCTCATTTTATAGACAACGTAAAGTTACATTAGTAACTTGTCTGTTGGCTTAAGTTGTGTTCTTACACAACAACTGTTTAGGTAAGTGTTGTGTCTTCACATAACAGGTTTCAAAAACACAATTATTTAATCCAGCTGATTATTATTTAATACAATTTTCGGTTTAATTAATATTTAATTAATTCTGAAAATCAAAAAAATAAAATAAAAAGTCAGTTGTATTAACAATTTTAAGCCCAAGTGCCCCAAGTGCCCATCTTTGACATTAAATAATTAGTAGCGCACTAGGAGAGCCCACTAGCTCCTTGGGCCCATAGCACTTGATCCAATTGTCTAAGGTAAGAAGGATATCCTATTATATACCCTTTGTTCTTGACTTTTCTAAGCAATGTGGAATTAGTTTCCATCAACATTGCTAACTACTAACAATCCCCCATTAGTTTGGAATGTTGGTAGCTTAATTTAGTAGCCTTACACACAAATAAATATTATGCATACAAGAAAGTATCTCTCGATTTGAACCATCAATTAGCGAACGTATCTTAGAATTTTAATGAAGTTGTTGGTGTCCGCAGATTGAACTACAACTTCTTGTATTAAAATTGAAGATACACCACACATAATATTTATTCATATTTCTCTCAGAAGTTTTTCACTTTTATCACTAAATGGCCATGTGCTAATCCTGTTATTCATAAACATTTACAAGAGAATCCTTAATTCTTCTTGTTGAAGCGACACCACTTATTATGTTTATATAGTTAGAGTTCCTTTCATATCCCCATTGCTTTGGACATTTAGATAATGAACTCCATTAAGAGTATTTAAACTCATCCTCTATGCGCAATGGACCGCACTAGTCTTCATAAAATTTTCTTTAGAATAGGTTTTTACTAGTGCGTCACAGACACATAACAATAACTTGTTTTTACCCTTTGAACTCTATAATTAGAGATTACTAATTAAAAGTTGGGTTCCCATTATCGGTGTCTAATATTAAGGGTTTTAAACCCATTCCTTTTGTAGTACTACTTACCAAATCCTTTGGTAATCCTTTAGTTAAGGGGTCTGCCAAATTACAGGCAGACTTCACATATGTCATGGTAATTACCCCATTAGAGATAAGTTCTCTAATATAATCATGTCTTATGCTAATATGTCTAGATTTCCCATTGTATATATCACTATATGCTCTAGACATTGTAGCTGCACTATCGCAATATAAGGAAATGGCTGGCATTGGTTGTGGCCACAACTCTATATCCAATAACAAATTTCTTAGCCATTTTGCTTCCTTGCCTGCAGCAACTAAAGCTATAAATTCAGATTCCATGGTTGAATGAGAGATTCAAGTTTTTTTTTAGATGCCCAACTAATAGCACCTCCTCCTATTGTAAATATCCAACCTGATGTGGATTTATTAACATTTGCACTAGTAATCCAACTTGCATCAGAATAACCTTCCAACACTGCAGGGTAATCTAAATAATATAAGCTAAAAGTTTTAGTTCTCTTAAGATATCCAAGAACTCTTCCAATAGCTTTTCAATGAATTGTACTAGGTTTACTTGTATATCTTAACAATTTGCAAAACGTAAATGTTATATCCGGCCTAGTACAATGCATGGCATACATTATACTTCCAATAGCACTAGCATATTCAAGTTGTGCAATTACTTGATCATGATTCTCAATCAATTTCATATGGAGTATTAAATTCTTTTATATTGAGATGTTTAAATTTTGCAACCAATTTCTCAATATAATGACTTTGGTTAAGAACATAACCATTACTATGCTTCTTAACTTTAATAACCAAGATTGTATCAACCTCGTTTAATTCTTTCATCTTAAAAGCATTAGATAACTCTTTGTCTCACTTATGCCAACCATATTATTGCTAAAAATAAGCATATCATCAACATAGAGACATTATTACTCCATATTCTTTGGTGAATTTTGAGTAAATGCACTTATCAACCCGTTATGTCTGAAACCATTTGATAATATGGCTGAGTCAAATTTCTCATGCCATTGCTTAGGGGCTTGCTTTAGTCCGTATAGTGACTTAATTAATTTACAAACTTTTTTCTCATTTTCAGGAAGTATAAAAACTTCTGGTTGTTCCATATATACTTCTTCTTTTAAGTCACCATTTAGAAAGGCTGTTTTAACATCGATTTGATGTACATGTAACTTGAAAATTGAAGCTAGAGCCATAAGAGCTCTAATGGATGTTATTCTTGCTATCGGAGCATATGTATCGAAATAGTCTGTGCCTTCCTTTTGCTTGAAACCTTTAGCAACTAGTCTTGCCTTACAGGTTTGTATTGAACCATTAGTATTTTACTTTTTTCTAAACACCCATTTACATCCAATAGGTTTTGAACCTATAGGTAAATCAACTAAGACCCATGTATTGTTGGACATTATTGAGTCCATTTCATCATTTACAGCTTCTTTCCAGAAAGCTGCATCACTTGAAGTCATTGCTTCAATATAAGTCTTAGGGTCTTCTTCTACATTTAGAAGCATTGATGTTTTATTCAGTACTTTGGTTCTATTTCCTTCAACTAGGAAAATTATTGAATCTAGAGAAACAAAATCAAAATGTAAAGATTGCTCTTTTCTCATTCTTTGACTTCTTCTTAGCTCAATTGGATCTTTATTTTCTTTCCTTTTCTCACCAATTGTAGGAGCCAAGCTCATTTGTTTCTCATTTTCCTTTTCATAATCAACAGCATTAAAAATAAATTTGTTTTTAAAAAATTCAACATGTATAGATTCAACAATAACATTAGAACTTAAATCAAGTAATCTATATGCTTTTGAATTTTTCGCATAACCAACAAATATACTTTTAATACCTCTAGGACCTAATTTTGTTTTATGAGGATCATGTACTTTATAATAAGCTACACACCCCCATACTTTAAAGTAATTTAAACTTGGTTTTCTGCCATTGTTCCATAATTCATATGGTGAAACACGTAATTTTTTCAATGGAACTCTATTAGTAATATGACATGCTGTTAATAAAGCTTCTCCCCATAGATTATGAGGTAGCTTAGCATTTAACAACATGCTATTAGCCATATTTACTAATGTTCTATTTTTTCTTTCGGCTAAACCATTCTGTTGGGGTGCATATGGTGCGGTTCTTTGATGAATTATTCCATTTTCTTCATAGAACAAAGAAAATGAATCTGGAAAATATTCACCACCTCTATCAGTTCGAAGAATTTTAATATTCTTTTCCTTTTGATTTTCAACCATTGACTTGAATGCTTTAAATTTCTTAAATGCTTCATCCTTTGTTTTAAGTAAGAAGACATAAGTGAAACGAGAATAATCATCAATAAAAGTTATAAAGTACCTTTTTCCTCCTCTTGTTAACAAACCATTTAACTCACAAATATCAGAATGAATAAGTTCTAATAATTTCGAATTTCTTTCAACTTTTGGAAAAGGTTTCTTAGTCATTTTTGCTTATACACATATTTCACACTTATCTTTATTGACCTTTTGAAAAGATATGTAACCATGCTAAGACATATAATTTAAAGATTGATAATTTAAATTTCCTAGCATAGCATGCCATAGAGAAGAAGTATGCTCAACAGTATAAACAGAAGCAACATTTATTTCATTAATACTAAGTTTGAACATACCATCACTGGAGTAACCTTTCCCAACAAATACAGAATTTCTGGACACTATAACATTATCAGATTCTAGTACAATCTTAAACCCATTTTTGCACAATAGATATGCAGATACAAGATTTTTCCTAATTTCGAGAACACGAAATACATTGAGTAATTTTAATTTTTGCCCTGAAGTAAACTTTAACTCAATAGTTCCTTTGCCAAGGACCTTAGCAGCATTGTAGTTTCCCATTAGGATTTCTTTTGGTTTTCCACATTTTTCATATGTCTTGAACTGCCCTTTATTATTGCACACATGAATAGTAGCTCTATAATCCATCCACCATTTCGAAGATTTAGTTGCAGTAGCCATATGAACTTCAGTAACCATACCAATTTGCATTTTAGTTACCATTGCAACAAGTTCTTTCATATCTTGTTCAACAAGATTTGCTGTGTTTGTGTTTTCAGAACCAGAAGCAGTATTGTTTCCAGATTTTCTGTATCTGCAATCCTTGATAAAATGCCCTTTCTTTCCACAATGGAAGCACATTTTATCAATCTTGAATTTCTTGGTCTTTTTGAATTCTCCTTTCTGGACTCGAGATCTTTTTTGAGCTTTGCAAGAATTTTTCTCACTTACAAAATTCACATTCGAACCAAGAATATGTGCATCTCCAATGCGATTTTCATCCTCTATTTGCAAATGAGTTTGAAACTCCTGAATAGTATAAGATTCTCGAGAATGCAGTATCTTCTTCCTATATCCATTCCAAGAAGGAGGCAATTTTGATAAAATTGCACCTACTTGAAGTGAATCAGGAATTCTGATTTCCAGTCACTTAATTTAGAGGCCAGAATTTGCAATTCATGCACTTGCTCTATAATAGGTTTGGTATCAGTCATGGTAAATTAAAAATATCTCAAAGCAAGAAACTTGTTTGTGCCTTTCTTTTCATTTCTTTATGTGTTCTCAAGTGCAGGCCAGATTGCTTTTGGTGAAGACATATTTCAGTAGAGGTCATATAACCGATCTGTAAGAGAGTTCAGAATATATCCACAGCAGATGAATTCGTCTTCTTGGCATTTCCTTCTCTCCTTTATAATAGCATCAGAATCTGAAGTTGATTCTTGGTAATGGTTGCAGATTCGGATCAAGAACATAAAAAATCTTCAATGTGGTTAACAGAAACACCATCTTGTCTTTCCATCTTCTGTAGTTTGTTCTATTGAACCTGTCCAGTTTGATAACATCTTGATTTTGGAAATGAACCTTCGCACTTGAACTTAATTTGGTCTCCATCATTATAAAGCCTTAAGATTGTAATAAAAATAAATGGAGATTAGAGATTTGGATGCAGACTTTGAGGCGTGAGAACACTTTCCTTAAGGCTTTATGATGCCTCTAGGATACAACAACGTCATAAACGTTCCAAGCAGAATTGTGTAAATGGCAGAATAGAAAAGTCTCATTTTATAGACAACGTAAAGTTACATTAGTAACTTGTCTGTTGGCTTAAGTTGTGTTCTTACACAACAACTGTTTAGGTAAGTGTTGTGTCTTTACATAACAGGTTTCAAAAAACACAATTATTCAATATAGCTGATTATTATTTAATATAATTTTCGATTTAATTAATATTTAATTAATTCCAAAAATAAAAAAAATAAAATAAAAAGTCAGTTGTATTAACAATTTTAAGCCCAAGTTCCCCAAGTGCCCATCTTTGACATCAAATAATTAGTAGCCCACTAGGAGAGCCCACTAGCTCCTTGGGCCCATAGCACTTGATCCAATTGTCTAAGGTAAGAAGGATATCCTATTATATACCCTTTGTTCCTGACTTTTCTAAGCAATGTGGAATTAGTTTCCACCAACATTGCACACTACTAACAATCCCCCATTAGTTTGGAATGTTGGTAGCTTAATTTAGTAGCCTTACACACAAATAAATATTATGCATACAAGAAGGTATCTCTCGATTTGAACCATCAATTAGCGAACGTATCTTAGAATTTTAATGAAGTAGTTGGTGTCTGCAGATTGAACCACAACTTCTTGTATTATAATTGAATATACACCACACATAATATTTATTCATATTTCTCTCAGAAATTTTTCACTTTATCACTAAATGGCCATGTGCTAATCCTATTCCTAATAAACATTTACAAGAGAACCCTTAATTCTTCTTGTTGAAGCGGTACCACTTCTTATGTTTATATAGGTAGAGTTCCTTTAATATCCCCATTGCTTTGGACATTCAGATAATGAACTCCATTAAGAGTATTTAAACTCATCCTCTATGCGCAATGGACCGCACTAGTCTTCATAAAATTTTCTTTGGAATGGGTTTTTACTAGTGCATCATAGACACATAACAATAACTTGTTTTTACCCTTTGAACTTTATAATTAGAGATTACTAATTAAAAGTTGGGTTCCCATTATCGGTGTCTAATATTAAGGGTTTTAAACCCATTCCTTTTGTAGTACTAATTACCAAATCCTTTGGTAATCCTTTAGTAAAGTGGTCTGCCAAATTACAGGCAGACCTCACATATGTTATGGTAATTACCCCATTAGAGATAAGTTCTCTAATATAATCATGTCTTATGCTAATATGTCTAGATTTTCCATTGTATATATCACTATATGCTCTAGACATTGTAGCTGCACTATCGCAATATAAGGAAATGGCTGGCATTGGTTATGGCCACAACTCTTTATCCAATAACAAATTTCTTAGCCATTCCGCTTCCTTGCCTGCAGCAGCTAAAGCTATAAATTCAGATTCCATGGTTGAATGAGAGATGCAAGTTTGTTTTTTGGATGCCCAACTAATAGCACATTCTCCTAGTGTAAATATCCAACCTGATGTGGATTTATTATCATTTGCACTAGTAATCTAACTTGCATCAGAATAACCTTCCAACACTACTGGGTAATCTGAATAATATAAGCTAAAACTTTTAGTTCTCTTAAGATATCCAAGAACTCTTCCAATAGCTTTCCAATGAATTATACTAGGTTTACTTGTATATCTTGACAATTTGTAAACCGCAAATGCTATATCCGGCCTAGTATAATGCATGGTCTAGACACCTAATTTTGTTCGGACCCCTGGGCAGGTACACTTTCTTCCTAAATTGATGTTTCAGAATGCTAAAAGGCTTTTCTCATCCTACAGGTGGTACTCTGAGGCTTAGTCTGAGAAGGAAAAAGTCAACCTCGAAAAAGTCAACCTCGAAAAAGTCAACTACTGAAAAAGTAAACCCACTTTCAAAATCAAGATTTGAGGTTCAATTGGAAAATGGTGAAAGAATTTTGATAATCCGAGGTCTACATTGAAAGATTTGGAGTTCGGAAGTTGGGTTACGAGATTTAGTAGAAAAGAAACCTAATTCGGGAAATTTGGGGAAAAGTGCTTAAACGATCAAATTGGTCAGAATTGAAGGTCTCAAATGAAAGATAAGCACTGACTACGGGTTATGGAGAAGCCACTTGGAAGAATACTTGATAGAAAAGTCAATTCGGAAGAAAACCGAGAATTAGGGTTTTTTTGGTGGATTTTGGTAAAATTTGGAAGAATTACAGAAAGGGCCCAATTTGGTAGATATAAATCCCTTAATTGATGAGAAATGATTAAACAAGGATAGCCCAAGGCTCAGTTTGAAGAATACTTGTTTCGAAGGCAAAAGGGCAAAATTGGAAAATAATGGAAAAATAGCAAATGAACTCCAAAAATTTTGAAAATTTGCAAATATCATTCTTAAATCATTTCGAAGAGATTGGAGAAAGAAAATCTTGATTCGAAGTTCGTTTGCAAAATGACCAAATACCGGGCCCACTATGCAAAAATTCAATAGGATAAATCCCGGAAAAATAGCAAATGAACTCCAAAAATTTTGAAAATTTTCAAATATCATTTTTTAAGTATTTGGAAGAGAATGGGGAAATAAAATCTTGATTCGAAGTTCGTTTGTAAAATGGCCAAATCCCGGGTCCCCTATGTAGTAATTCAAGCAGATAAATCCCAAAAAAATACCAAATGAGCTCCAAAAATTATGAAACTTCCAGATAACATTTTTAAATTATTTGGAAAAGATTGGTGAATAAAAATCTGGATTCAGAGCTCGTTTAAAAAATGGTAAAGTTCGGGTGCATAAAAGGGGCAATTTCGGAAATAAATCCAAAATAAATAGCAAATGGACTCGAAAATTTTTGAAAACTTCTAGAATTCAATTTTTTATTATTTTGGAAGTATTGAAAAAATAAAATTCAAATTTGGAGTCCATTTTCTATTTATTTAGGTTCGGGGGGCAAAAAGGTTATTTCACCAAAGAAACCAAAAAGGGCAAATTTGTAATTGAGGAAAATATGAAAGAAGAAGGAATTGCTGGGATTTTTCTTCCCTTGGTCAGCCAACTTAGAGGAGAAGAAGGAAGCTTGAACAATTTAATTCCTTAGTCACTATCAGGCCACATGCTACCACTAACACCTTGCAAATGGTCCCCCTTTCATCCAATGGCTTAGGTGCCTTGTAAGAAAGTTGAATGTACCATCCAATGGCCAAGTTTAAATGCCAAGATGAAATTTTTATTTGTAATGAAAGAACCCTCATCTAATGGCCAACAATGGAAGAAAAAAAATGAGCACAATTCATCCAAGGGTGAGCATCCATTCGTTTAAGCAAGGGAGTGCATGGGATTATCTCTTTTAATCCAATGGCTTAGGCCATCTAAAAGGGCTGATTACACATGTTGAGGGCTGGATTTAATCTACAAGTTGTCATTTTTATGTTGTCCTCATCCAATGACCAAGAATGGAAGAGCACAACTCATCCAAGGGTAGGCACTCAAGGGGGCAAGCAAGGGAGTGCATGGGATTGGTCCTCTTTTGCATCTAAGGGCTAAGGTTACTACAAGGGCTGAGTACAAATCTTAAGGGCTGCTATCAATTGTTAAGATGGCATTTTTATGTTGTCATCAAAATATCTTAATCTAAAGGCCAAGATTGGAGGAGAAAAAAGTGCAATTCCCATCCAAGGGTGAGAGGCCATTCGGCCAAGGCTAAAGAGGGGGGTTGGTTTCATTTTTTCATAGGTTTTTTGGCTGGAAACAGTAGCTAATTTGGCAAAGAAAAAGGTTTTGAAAGAAAGAAAAAAAAGGTTTTCAATAGAGAGCTTGAAGGTAGTCATCTCTACCAAGTTATAAGCATAGCTTTCTTCTTGGTTTCTATGGTGTTTTCTTGATTTTCTATCTTGCTTTCCTACTACAATTTTCATAGAAATAAAGTTTTTAACGTTTACTTATGTTTTCATCTCTTCTTCTTCATTAAAATGGTGGAAAACAATTTTTTTTACATGGATTCATGCTATGGCCGAATATGGCATATTTACTTGCCTTTGGTTTTCTTTTTTCTTCCTTGCATGTTGTTGTGAAAAATGATTTTTAGATGGTTTTTTAGAGTATTCTAAGGTTCTGATTTTTTTTCAAAAGATGAAGCAAAAAGGTTGAAATGGCTACATGATCTTGGCTAGACCAAGTGACCATTGTTAGGAGAGAGGCTATGCCCATTTTTACCTACCATGAAGCTCACCTTATTTTTTTTGTTTAACATGGTTTATTTTCCGTTTTATTGAGATCATATGGCTTCATGATCTTGGCAAGACCAAGTGATTATGGTTAAGTGAGAGGCTATGCCCATTTGATACCAACCATGGAGCTTAACTTTCCTTATTTTACTTACTAGTTTTGCTTTGCATGGCTATGTTTAATTTTTTTATGTTCTTTACATTATTTTCTATGCTATATTTGTTTCTATATGTCATTTCCATGCTTGATATTGTATCCTTGAAAATTCGGCCATTGTTGTTCATATGCTCATGTTGTGCATTTTTTTTCATGTATCATGTCTTATATTGTAAACATGTTTGCATTTTCTTTATTTTGTTCCATGACCATTCGGCCACTCCATTTTTGTATGCCTTGTGTAGACACCTAATTTTGTCCGGGCCACTAAACAGGTATGTTTTCTTCCTATATTGATGTTTCCGAGTATAAAAAGACTGTTTTCATCCTGCAGGTGGTACTCCGAGACTTAGTTTAAGAGGGCGAGCACAAAAAGTCAAACTTGAAAAAAAGTCAACCCCGAAAAAGTCAACCCCATAAAGTCAACTACTGAAAAAGTCAACCCACTTTCAAAATCAAGATTTTAAGTTCAATTGAAAAATGGCGAAGGAATTTTGATAATCCGAGTTCTACATTGAAAGATATGGAGTTCGGAAGTTGGGATTTGGAGATTCAGTAGAAAAGAAACCCTAATCCGAGAAATTTGGGGAAAAGTGCTTAAACGATCAAACTGGTCGAAATTGAAGGTTCCAAATGAAAGATAAGCACTGACTACGGGTAATGGAGAAGTCACTTGCAAGAAAAACTGAAAGAAAAGTCAATCCGGGAGAAAACCGAGAATTAGAGTTTTTAGTGGATTTCGGTGAAATCGGGAAGAATCACAGAAATGGCCCGAATTGGTAAGACCAAAGCCCCCAATGGATGAGGAATGATTAAAAAGGATGGTGCAAGGCTCAGATTGAAGAAAATCTGAAAATCGGACTTGTTTTGAGCAAAACCGGGTTTCGGAGGTTAAAGGGCAAAATTGGAAAAATTTGGGAAAAATAGCAAATGGACTCCAAAAATTCTGAAAAATTTGTCAATCTCATTCTTAAATCATTTGAAAGATATTGGCGAAAGAAAATCTTGATTCCGAGTTCGTTTGCAAAATGGCCAAATCCCGGGCTTCTAATGTAGTAATTCAAAAAGATAAATCCCGGAAAAATAGCAAATGGACTCCGAAAATTCTGAAATTTGGCAAATCTCATTTTTAAATTATTTGGAAGAGATTGGTGAAAGAAAATCTTGACTCCGAGTTCGTTTGCAAAATGGCCAAATCTCGGGCCTCCTATGCAGTAATTCAAGCCGATAAATCCCGAAAAAATACCAAATGAGCTCCAAAAATTATGAAAACTTCCAGATCACACTTTTTAATTATTTTGAAGAGATTGGTGAAGAAAAATCTTGATTTGGAGCTCGTTTAAAAAATGGTAAAAAGTAGGGGCATAAAAGGATATTTTGGGAAGAAAAAATCGAAATAAATAGCAAACGGACTCGGATAATTTTGAAAACTTCCAGAACTCAATATTTTATTATTTTGGAAGCATTAAAAAAAGAAAAATTGAATTTGGAGTCCGTTTGATATTTATTTTGCATCCGGGGGGGCAAAATGGTCGTTTCACCCAAGCAACCGAAAAGGGCTTCTTTGGGCCTTTCAAAAATCAGAGCTGGGCTGGAAAAGAGAAGTGCTGGCCTGCCCAAGCCCAAAGGAAGGAGGAAGCTTAGGATTTTTTCAATCAAGTGATTAAAAATCAAGAGTTAAGTTAGAGATTTTCATTTTTGAGCCTAAGTCCCAATCCCACATCCCTTTGTAATGTCAAGCCAAGGAGGTGCTCACCTTATAAATAAGGAGTCTTGGCCTTTGGTTGAGACCACCCACTACCCCTTGTGAGATAGTCTATACACTTGTATTAGGATTATCCGGGTGGTGAGTCATAGTGTTTTACTCTGAGGGTTCGTAGCTTAATCCGTTCAAAAGCTACTCTGAGGGTTTGTAGCTTAATCCGTTCAAAAGCTACTCTGAGGGTTTGTAGCTTAATCCGTTCAAAAGCTACTCTGAGGGTTCGTAGCTTAATCCGTTCAAAAGCTACTCTGAGGGTTCGTAGCTTAATCCGTTCAAAAGCTACTCTGAGGGTTTATAGCTTAATCCGTTCAAAAGCTACTTGGTGAGTTTTCATTTTAAAATAATGTTTCTTGTTCTTCCTTCATTTCCTTTCTTAAGTATATTTTTTTTTTACATTTTGTTTTTATAATAAACTCACCATGGCCAAATGGCCTACATTATTTATTTAAGTTGTTGTTTTTGATTCATTTTACCATATTGTTTATGCTATTTTCTTTATTTTTGATGTTTTAAATATTATGTTATTTCATGTTCTTAAGTTATATTTAATTTGGTTGCTTTGTTTGTTGCCATTTATGTCTTAGATATCATGTTTTTGCATTTTTAATTTTCTGTTTTCATGTTGTTTAAATTTGAGCATGTTTTAGAGTTAGCATATTAAGTGTTTGTGAAAATGCTTATGTGATTCTTTGCATGATTCTTGTTTTATATCTTAGTGAGCATGTTTTAGATTTGGTATATTAGGTGTTTGTGAAAATGCTTGTGTGATTTTTGTGTTATGACTTAGTTTTTCATACTAGCATACCAAGTGTTTGTGAAAATGCCATGCTTGTTGAAGCTTGGGGCCATTTGGCTACTCCATGTGTTTTGCATTGTGTGTTGTATTTTTGTCATGCTAGTTGTTAGGTTTTTGCATTTGCATGATATTTGGTTGGATTTTTGAATTAAGCATGCCTTGTGTTTGTGAAAATGCCATGCATGTCTTAGGTCTAGGTTGCATTTATTGCCATGCAAGTTCATGTTAGGTCTAGGCCATATTATTTATGTCATGCATTTTCCTTACATTTAGGTTTAGATCCATGCATTTCATGCATTATGTTTGCTGCATTGTTTCATGCATTTCATGACCATGCCACTTGAATAATGACTTGAGCCAATTAATGGTTCAAGGTCATGCTCTCTTGAGCACACTTGTGGAAAATTAAGTTTGTCAAGTTGATTATTCTACCTTTGTGATTTTTTTACTTAGCCAATTTTTATCTAACTTTCAAAAAGTCTTAGCTATTGTTTGGAAATCATTTTATGAGTTTCAAATATTTTTACTTTGTTTTTTAAATGATTTTATCAAAGACAAAAAAAATGTGCTGGCAAAGCAGTTTTTTTTTCTCCTCCAAAAACTCGTACATCTCTGATTTTTCTGAGAATTCATCTTTGATCAGAAAATTAAGCTGATTTTTTATCGTGTAGTTTTCCATGTCCTAAGTCTCCAGTAATTTTTTCAGAATTTTTGGAAGTTTTAAAAATAGGATAAAAAATCGTGGATTAAAACTGGACAGTGGAGTCAGAATTGAATTTAAAGAAAAACAAAACAGTTTTTTTCTCCTCCAAAAACTCGTACATCTCTGATTTTTCTGGGAATTCATCTTTGATCAGAAAATTAATCCGATTTTTTATCGTGTAGTTTTACATGTCCTGAGTCTCCAGTAATTGTTTCAGAATTTTTGGAATTTTTAAAAATAGGGTAAAAAATCATGGATTAAAACTGGACAGTGGAGTCAGAATATGTGATTCTTGCTATAATAATTTCTATGATATTGTTGTTATTTTGATTTATATTTTTTGATGTTACATGGTTTATTATATGGTTTCGAATATTTCATGATATCCTATGCTTTTATTTAGTTATCTTTATTTAGCATATACATATTCATTTATTTTAAATGTTTCCAAAAGAGGATAATGGTTTTCAATAAAAAAAAATATAAAGATATTCTCGAGTTAAAATAATTCATGAGTTCTCTACCGGGTTTGCTGGAGGGAATATCATCAATTATCATTAATAAAGGAATATCTTTCTTTCAAAAAAGAGAATGATTCGGAAAGTTTTCCAAAACTAACAAAAATTTTTATATTTTGCCAGTTTGTTGGGGAATATAGGAAAATTTTGAATTTATAAATTCCGGATCATTTTCAATAAAAAAATGGAATTATTTTTCTTTAAATTGGGAATTAATTTGAAATACTGAATTTAAAACCAACTTTTACCGAGACTTGAGATAACACACGATTAATAAGGTACCGATTTATACGGGCGTTGTGGGGGTGCTAATCCTTCCCCACACGTAACCGACTCCCGAACCCGCTTTTTGATTTCTCTGGTTTAAAACGCAGACTTGAAATTGGTTTTTAAAATGTTTTAATTAATTTTTAAAATATTTTATAAAACCGGTTTTAATAGGTGGCCGATCACACCTAGCTAAAAAAGATTGGTGGCGACTCCATGTCTTTTTTAAGGTCATTTTCAAAACCTTCATTTTTCTAGAGGAATTAAGTCGACTTTTCCTCGGTTTTTTTAATGTCACGCTTAACGAATAATAAAGTCTTGCGATGAGACTTCGTCGTTATTTTTTAGGTTGCGACAAAGAGAATGATTCGGAAAGTTTTCCAAAACTAACAAAATTTTTTATATTTTGCCAGTTTGTTGGGGAATATAGGAAAATTTTGAATTTATAAATTCCGGATCATTTTCAATAAAAAAATGGAATTATTTTTCTTTAAATTGGGAATTAATTTGAAATACTGAATTTAAAACCAACTTTTACCGAGACTTGAGATAACACACGATTAATAAGGTACCGATTTATACGGGCGTTGTGGGGGTGCTAATCCTTCCCCACACGTAACCGACTCCCGAACCCGCTTTTTGATTTCTCTGGTTTAAAACGCAGACTTGAAATTGGTTTTTAAAATGTTTTAATTAATTTTTAAAATATTTTATAAAACCGGTTTTAATAGGTGGCCGATCACACCTAGCTAAAAAAGATTGGTGGCGACTCCATGTCTTTTTTAAGGTCATTTTCAAAACCTTCATTTTTCTAGAGGAATTAAGTCGACTTTTCCTCGGTTTTTTTAATGTCACGCTTAACGAATAATAAAGTCTTGCGATGAGACTTCGTCGTTATTTTTTAGGTTGCGACAGCTTGGCGACTCCACTGGGGACATATTAGAGAGTCAGGCCTAGAATTAGTCGTGTATTATCAAAGTCTCGGTTTTTGTTGGTTTAATTGGTATTTGATTTTAATTCCCACATTTTTTTAATAAGGAGAATTTTGAAAATAATAAATTGTTTTTAAATATGTTCATACTCATGTGCATGCATTTTATTTTTGTTCTCTAGTTATTTAAGGTTGTATATTATAATTGCTTGTTGGTTAATGCGTTACACTATTCTTGAATGTTTTAATTGCTAGGGCATTTAGAATAAGGTTTGTAGAATAGGTGGTGAAAGGTTTATTATTCCTCCACACACACTACACGTGCATTTGCATAACATGAATCCTATACCCGGGTTCCGTCCTTTTAAGTGGGAGTAAAGTAACTACGCCTTCGTGATTGATCCTCCGTATGGGCTAGTGAAACACTTTCGGAGTATAAAGTACCTAATGCCTTCGTGATGATCCTCCGCATGGGCATAGGAAAATATAATCAAACGAATTGAACCCGCTTTTATCGGGGTGCCTTACTAGCCTTCACCGGCGACAGTGAGAAACAATTCGGAGCCTTAGAACCGATTCACCCTCATATAGTGAACCTAGGCGAAGCCATGCCGGATTTCCGTTAGATATACTGAAAATAGGAACACATAGAGGGACAGTTCTAAACCTTCTGTTACCTATTTTACACTCCGAATAAGTGTGGTAGATCGGGCAACGATGTACGTACATCGCCCGTAATAAATGTGATACTCCGCCTCGAAGGCATCGTGATGCCTAAATAAGCAGATATTGCTGGGGCAGATGTTCATCAGCTGTTTTTTTTTATAAAAAAAAATCCTTTTTCAAGCATTTTTGCATGTGGCACATTTCATGCATGTGAAAATAGAGCATGTACATTTTTGGTTGTATTATTGATCTCATTCTTTGCAATAAACAGTTGGTAATTGAATTTGATGATTTCATAAAACCTGTAGTGTCACATGAACATTTGCATATTGTACCATAGTAAGATCCACCCTGAAATTCTTTTTAAAATGATGTGATTGGTTTATCAAAAAAAAAAAAAAAATTTGGAGGCAAATCCTGCATAATGAGATTTTTGAATAGTCCCACCAATTTCGTGTAATCATTGATTTCTTTGTATATACCTTTGTGTTAATTCATTTATTTTTGCATGTATCATTTTGACATCATGTTATAGTCATAGCATGCATGGTCATTCATTGTAAGATACGTTTATGACATGCATGGTCATTATTTGTATATACTTATGTATCAATTTATTCTTTCTTTACATGCATCATGTTGGCATCAGGTGGCATTCATGATATACACGGTCAGCATGACCTTCTTTGTATATACTCTGTGTCAGTCATTTATTCTTCACATGCATCATAATTGACATTGTGTGGCATTCATAGTGTATATGATCATTCATTGGGAAATGCATTTGGAACATACATGGTCATTCATTGTATATATCCATGCATTAATTTGCTTATTTTTTACATGCATCATGTTGGCATCAGGTTGCATTCATGGCATACACAGTCATCATGATATGCTCATGCATTAATTTGTCATATTGGCATCAGGTTGCATTCATGATATACACGGTCAGCATGACCTTCGTTGTATATACTCTGTGTCAGTCATTTATTCTTCACATGCATCATAATTGACATTGTGTGGCATTCATAGTGTATATGATCATTCATTGAGAAATGCATTTGGAACATACATGGTCATTCATTGCATATATCCATGCATTGGTTTTTCTTATTATTTAAATGCATCATGTTGGCATCGTGTTGCATTTATAACATACATGGTCAACATGTTTCCACTGTATATGACCACACATAACTTTGTTTATCCTTCACATGCATCAAATTGCACTCATGACATTCATAGCTCATTCATCATGAAACACATTAATAAGATGAAATAGAAATTGGCTTAGCTTTGAAGAGTTTTCTTCGTCAGCTAAAAGCTATGACCCCAACAGCAAGTGCGAGTATCATATTGGGGCAATTGGGCATTCGACTAAAAATGCAGAAAACTGAAGGAAAGAATTGAGGGTCTTGTCCACAATGGCCTTTGAATTCCAGAGCTTATCGAACATTGGAAATCTGTTTTACCATAGATTGATTTCCTCTTGAAGAATTTTGAGGATAAGATTTGTTATCTTTGAAAGCATGTCAATAGGAGCATTCTGATGCATATTTTTCTATACACTTTGATGATGAAAGCTCTTGTCTCATGATGACATCTACATGAAATAAATAAATTTTGAATTTTAATATTTTGTGTTCATTTTATTTTAGCAATAAATTTGAAATTGTAAAAAAAAAAAAAAACAAATGAAACTTTGAGAAAATTTGTGGTACACAATAAATAAGTGGTTTTCACATGAAATAATGAACAATCTTGAGAATATTGATGATCATTGTTAGAAATGACCCAATACCTTCAGCCTTCTCTTTTAGGCTTTCCTAAGCCTAAATCCTTTGAACCGAGACCACTTGAAAGACCTAATGCTTCAAGGAATATGAATGATTTGACTTCATAAAACCATTGTCATCACAGAATAAGCAAAGACTTAGATCTTAGTCTAGGCTATGAACAAAGGAACGAACTTTTTGAAAATTTTCAAATTCCTTGAAAATCAAACAAAT
Source organism: Fremontodendron californicum (assembly GCA_030761205.1). Lineage (NCBI taxonomy): Eukaryota > Viridiplantae > Streptophyta > Magnoliopsida > Malvales > Malvaceae > Fremontodendron > Fremontodendron californicum. Next base: position 16,433,140 of record JAULJL010000006.1, on the reverse strand, counting down.
GAGACATTCTTTCAAGAATCCAGATTTTGATAATTTGGTGTGTGTCAGGATTGTGCTAAAACCATTCATGGCCTTTCCCAATGACCACAAAACACTAATTGCCCAGACATCACTTCATGATTGACACCTTGGGGCACAATGATTAAACTAGATTATCCCTTGTCCCAGAGAAAACCTGTTTTTGGGTCATGTTTTCCTTGTCTCTTCAAAGAACTCAGATTGGAAACTCAGCCTTTTCAAAACAGACCTAGACTTGCCATGTTCCTCGTTGATACAAATTCGCATGGTTAATCAAATTGGGGGCGTCATATGTGGAAATGATGGATACATAGTGAAGAAGGATGGGCTAATGCATGAATTATTGGGGGCATGCAACGAAAAAAAAACAAAAAAAAAAAATTTTGTGATATCATGCATATGAGAATTCGGATGATTCCAAAGTGCAAAATGAAATTCTGAATATCTATTTCCCCTAGGGATTGCTTTTCAATGTGAATATTTGTGCTTGACATGAAAAATGGCCATCTTTCATATCCCTTTCACACAAAAAGAAATTATCCATAGTCACCCCTTTTGAGCCAAAAGAATTCTTTCTTCTTTGAACCCTGATCAAGGATTACCCTCTACACTGGGGGGCAAATGCGAGGAAAGATCTTTTCAAAGATCATTGAGAAATGAGTGATAGCTCAAGGACAGACACAAAGCAAATGGAGCCCAGAATAAATACGGGCTCACTCTGTCAAAGAAAAAGAAGAGAAAAAGATGGTGAAATGAAAGCCAAGAAAAACAAAAGAAAAACACAATAAAAAAATGTGTGTGAAAGACATGGCAAATTGAAAGCCAAAAGCAAGGAAGAAAAAGAGCAAAATCAAAAAGAAAGAAGTGTCCAAGAAGGGACAAATGCTTCAAAGAGAATCCTCCTCAAAGAAAAGATCCTTGATTTGATTACCCTCGAACACATATTTTGGGCCTATTTATCCTTTCTTTCTGAACCCTGAGCCATGGCCTACATTACGTGCTTTAAAAGTCCATTTTGATCAAGCATGAATATATAATTTGAAAGGTTTTTCCTCAGATTTTATCCCATTTCATCGAATTATCATTTCACTAAGGAAGAATTTAGAATTCTCAAGTGCATGGTAAAAAAAAAAAGAAGAAGAAAATATTGAAAAGAATGGGACTCTAGGGCGAAAACCCAAAAATGGGCGGTCTAGAGTAGAATAGGAATTTTTGATGCCATCTATGATAGTGCCGATACCCCAAAAGAAAAGATCTTATTAAAGGAGTGGTCATCGAGGAACATCTAGGAATTCCTGAACCCCCCAAATTGTCAGTTCTCATTCAGAGGATTGTTTTCAAAAACTGAAACTTTTGTTCCCAAGATTAAACTTTCTGGTTTAAACATCTCAGCCAATCTTGACGCTTGTCAAAATGCCTTGATATGGAAACTAAAAGAATGTTGAATTTGTTTGGTTCTCAATGAATTCATGATTTATAAGACCTGTTCCATTTGTGAGCCTAGAAGGGATATACATTTTTGTTGTGAAGTTTTCCTGGAAAACCCAAAATCTTGTTGTATCGAGCCTTGTCAATTCAAATTGAAAAACCCAAATTAATACTTAGGGAAATTTCTAACAGTGATCATCAGTCATCAAAAGATTTGTACATCATACACTGTGGAGTTAAAATTTTGGGCTTAGAAGTTTTTCTTAAATAAGAAAAATTGTTTTTCAAAAAGGGAAAATAAAAATATTTTTGAAATACCAATTTTTGATGTTGACATGAGACAAGGTTTTTCTAACCCAAAGGTATAGAACTGCCAGGGTAGGTCCTGACTTCCAGATATGAGAAGAAGAAATTGAACCCGTTTCAGACCTCTGTTGATCAGAGTTTGAAAACTGTTGGGGCAAAGAGAATAGCCAAAATGAATTGAAGATATACTCTTATTTGAAAAGGAAAAATGAATCGGAAAGACTAAGCCAAAGTCTAGAAAAATGATCAGGGGCATTTGCATCTTTTCATGAAGCGTTTGCATCATTATCGATCTTTGCATTTGCATCATGTATGAGCATTTTGCACGTTTTCAAATCCTTGCATTTGCATAATGCCAATCTTTGCATTTGCATCATTCCATGACGTAGATACGTTAACACCAATTTTTTCATTTTGCATCATAAAGAAGCATTTGCACATTATTGACCTTTGCATCCTTCTGAGAAGTAATTGTGTTATTCGAGGATCATTTGCATTTGCATCATTTAGAAGCATCTGCATCTTATTCAACATCTGAATATGCATCTGCATCAATAAGCATTTGCATCAATCTAAGCCATTTTCATATACACCACAAAACATTTGCGTTTTATCCAACATCTGCAGCTGCATCAAGAAACATTTGCATCAATTCAAAATATTTACATTTACATTTGCAATACGAAGTATGTGTATCCTGTTAATCATTTGCACCAGCATCAAAAAGCATTCACATCTTCAGGTTAATTTTCAACAATTCTTCAAAGACCATTTTTAAGACCTCCGGGCATCATTTTTAAAAGCCGCATACAGCGCATTTTTTCCAAATGACAGGTAAGGCCTCCGGGCACCGTTTTTAAGACCTCTGGGCATCATTTTTAAAAGTCGCATACAGCTCATTTTTTTCAAATGACAGGTAAGGCCTCCGGGCACCATTTTTAAGACCTCCGGGCATCATTTTTAAAAGCCGCATACAGCGTATTTTTTCCAAATGACAGGTAAGGCCTCCGGGCACCATTTTTAAGACCTCCGGGCATCATCTTTAAAAGTCGCATACAGCGCATTTTTTTCAAAAGACAGGTAAGTCATCCGGGCACCATTTTTAAGACCTCCGGGCATCATTTTTAAAAGCCGCATACAGCGCATTTTTCCAACTGACAGGTAAGACCTCCGGGCAACATCTTTAAGACCTCCGGGCATAACTTTTTTTCAGGGTAAGGCCTCCGGGCGCCAATTTTTAAGACTTCCGGGCATAATTTCCAATTTTTAAGACCTCCGGGCATAATTTCCAACTTTTAAGACCTCCGGGCATAATATCCAATTTTTAAGACCTACGGGCATAATTTTTCAAATCACAAGTAAGACCTCCGGGCATAACTCTTTTTTTTCAGGAGTAAGGCCTATGGGCACCATTTTTAAGACCTCCGGGCATAATTTTATAATTCACAGGTAAGACCTCCGGGCAACATCTTTAAGATCTCCGGGCATAACTTTTTCAGGGGTAAGGCCTCCGGGCGCCAATTTTTAAGACCTCCGGGCATAATTTCCAATTTTTAAGACCTCCGGGCATAATTTCCAATTTTTAAGACCTCCGGGCATAATTTTTCAAATCACAGGTAAGACCTCCGGGCAACATCTTTAAGACCTCCGGGCATAACTTTTTCAGGGTAAGGCCGCCGGGCACCAATTTTTAAGACCTCCGGGCACTAGTTTTTTAAGACCTCCGGGCACCAATTTTAAAGACCTTCGGGCATAAATTTTTCTTTTGAAAATCGAATTCGTTTTCTTAAGACGAATCGAGCCTTGTTTAGGCAGGGAATTCAATTTAAGGACAGAATCTTCAATTTATTATTTTTTAAAAAAATCAAAAAAAATTGAAAATTTGAAAAATTGAAAAATAGAAAAAATAGAAAAAAAAAAGAAAAAAGAAAAAAAGAGAAGGAAAAAAAGTAGAAAATGAAAAATGACAAATGCAAAAATGAATGAAGAAATGAAAAAGAAAACCCCTTTCCTTTCCATGTGATTTCAAATGACCGTACAAAATTAGTGTTGGTTTATCTTTGCCTGATTCCTGATTCTCAGCAATAGCCAAAGCATGAGCACCTTGTTAAAAGACATGTGCATCTGCATCATTTCTCAAAGCTTCTGGTGGGGATATCCAGAATTTTACAGTTTTAAAAGTGAACAAGTCTTCGGTGGTGATAGCTGAAGCCTCTGGTGGAGATATTCAGAGTTTTAAAATCCTTTGAAAAGGTAAAGTCTTCGGTGGTGATAGCTGAAGCTTCTGGTGGTGATACCTAGAATTTTACAGTTTTAAAAATGAGCAAGACTTCGGTGGTGATAGCTGAAGCCTCTGGTGGAGATATCCAGAGTTTTAAAATCCTTTGAAAAGATAGAAAGTCTTCAGTGGTGATAGCTGAAGCTTTTGGAGTTGATACCCAGAATTTTTACATTTAAAAAAAAAATGAGCAAGACTTTGGTGGTGATAGCCGAAGCTTCTGGAGGAGATATCCAGAATTTTAAACACAGCTGAGAACAAGACAGGTTAAGGCCCCGAGACCATCGTCGAGGTCATTTCCTTTCTTGCAAATCGAATTTGTTTCCTTAAGACGAATCGAGCCTTGTTTAGGCAGGGAATTCAATTTAAGGACAAATCTTCAATTTACAGTTTAAAAAAAAAAAAAATTTGAAAAAAAAATGAAAAAAGAGAAAAAATGAAAAAAATAGAAAATGAAAAAAGAAAAAAAAAATGCAAAATGCAAAAATGAATGAAGAAATGAAAAAGAAAACCCCTTTCCTTTCCATGTGATTTCACTGACCGTACAAAATTAGTGTTGGTTTATCTTTGCCTGATTCCTGATTCTCAGCAATAGCCAAAGAGGGGCAGCTGTAGACACCTAATTTTGTCCGGGCCACTAAACAGGTATGTTTTCTTCCTATATTGATGTTTCCGAGTATAAAAAGACTGTTTTCATCCTGCAGGTGGTACTCCAAGACTTAGTTTAAGAGGGCGAGCACAAAAAGTCAAACTTGAAAAAAAGTCAACCCCGAAAAAGTCAACCCCGAAAAAGTCAACCCCATAAAGTCAACTACTGAAAAAGTCAACCCACTTTCAAAATCAAGATTTTAAGTTCAATTGAAAAATGGCGAAGGAATTTTGATAATCCGAGTTCTACATTGAAAGATATGGAGTTCGGAAGTTGGGATTTGGAGATTCAGTAGAAAAGAAACCCTAATCCGAGAAATTTGGGGAAAAGTGCTTAAACGATCAAACTGGTCGAAATTGAAGGTTCCAAATGAAAGATAAGCACTGACTACGGGTAATGGAGAAGTCACTTGCAAGAAAAACCGAAAGAAAAGTCAATCTGGGAGAAAACCGAGAATTAGAGTTTTTAGTGGATTTCGGTGAAATCGGGAAGAATCACAGAAATGGCCCGAATTGGTAAGACCAAAGCCCCCAATGGTTGAGGAATGATTAAAAAGGATGGTGCAAGGCTCAGATTGAAGAAAATCTGAAAATCGGACTTGTTTTGAGCAAAACCGGGTTTCGGAGGTTAAAGGGCAAAATTGGAAAAATTTGGGAAAAATAGCAAATGGACTCCAAAAATTCTGAAAAATTTGTCAATCTCATTCTTAAATCATTTGAAAGATATTGGCGAAAGAAAATCTTGATTCCGAGTTCGTTTGCAAAATGGCCAAATCCCGGGCTTCTAATGCAGTAATTCAAAAAGATAAATCCCGGAAAAATAGCAAATGGACTCCGAAAATTCAGAAATTTGGCAAATCTCATTTTTAAATTATTTGGAAGAGATTGGTGAAAGAAAATCTTGACTCCGAGTTCGTTTGCAAAATGGCCAAATCCCGGGCCTCCTATGCAGTAATTCAAGCCGATAAATCCCGAAAAAATACCAAATGAGCTCCAAAAATTATGAAAACTTCCAGATCACACTTTTTAATTATTTTGAAGAGATTGGTGAAGAAAAATCTTGATTTGGAGCTCGTTTAAAAAATGGTAAAAAGTAGGGGCATAAAAGGATATTTTGGGAAGAAAAAATCCAAATAAATAGCAAACGGACTCGGATAATTTTGAAAACTTCCAGAACTCAATATTTTATTATTTTGGAAGCATTAAAAAAAGAAAAATTGAATTTGGAGTCCGTTTGATATTTATTTTGCATCCGGGGGGGCAAAATGGTCGTTTCACCCAAGCAACCGAAAAGGGCTTCTTTGGGCCTTGCAAAAATCAGAGCTGGGCTGGAAAAGAGAAGTGCTGGCCTGCCCAAGCCCAAAGGAAGGAGGAAGCTTAGGATTTTTTCAATCAAGTGATTAAAAATCAAGAGTTAAGTTAGAGATTTTCATTTTTGAGCCTAAGTCCCAATCCCACATCCCTTTGTAATGTCAAGCCAAGGAGGTGCTCACCTTATAAATAGGGAGTCTTGGCCTTTGGTTGAAATCACCCACTACCCCTTGTGAGATAGTCTATACACTTGTATTAGGATTATCCGGGTGGTGAGTCATAGTGTTTTACTCTGAGGGTTCGTAGCTTAATCCGTTCAAAAGCTACTCTGAGGGTTCGTAGCTTAATCCGTTCAAAAGCTACTCTGAGGGTTTGTAGCTTAATCCGTTCAAAAGCTACTCTGAGGGTTCGTAGCTTAATCCGTTCAAAAGCTACTCTGAGGGTTCGTAGCTTAATCCGTTCAAAAGCTACTCTGAGGGTTTATAGCTTAATCCGTTCAAAAGCTACTTGGTGAGTTTTCATTTTAAAATAATGTTTCTTGTTCTTCCTTCATTTGCTTTCTTAAGTATATTTTTCTTACATTTTGTTTTTACAATAAACTCACCATGGCCAAATGGCCTACATTATTTATTTTAAGTTGTTGTTTTTGATTCATTTTACCATGTTGTTTATGCTATTTTCTTTATTTTTGATGTTTTAAATATTATGTTATTTCATGTTCTTAAGTTATATTTAATTTGGTTGCTTTGTTTGTTGCCATTTATGTCTTAGATATCATGTTTTTGCATTTTTAATTTTCTGTTTTCATGTTGTTTAAATTTGAGCATGTTTTAGAGTTAGCATATTAAGTGTTTGTGAAAATGCTTATGTGATTCTTTGCATGATTCTTGTTTTATATCTTAGTGAGCATGTTTTAGATTTGGTATATTAGGTGTTTGTGAAAATGCTTGTGTGATTTTTGTGTTATGACTTAGTTTTTCATACTAGCATACCAAGTGTTTGTGAAAATGCCATGCTTGTTGAAGCTTGGGGCCATTTGGCTACTCCATGTGTTTTGCATTGTGTGTTGTATTTTTGTCATGCTAGTTGTTAGGTTTTTGCATTTGCATGATATTTGGTTGGATTTTTGAATTAAGCATGCCTTGTGTTTGTGAAAATGCCATGCATGTCTTAGGTCTAGGTTGCATTTATTGCCATGCAAGTTCATGTTAGGTCTAGGCCATATTATTTATGTCATGCATTTTCCTTACATTTAGGTTTAGATCCATGCATTTCATGCATTATGTTTGCTGCATTGTTTCATGCATTTCATGACCATGCCACTTGAATAATGACTTGAGCCAATTAATGGTTCAAGGTCATGCTCTCTTGAGCACACTTGTGGAAAATTAAGTTTGTCAAGTTGATTATTCTACCTTTGTGATTTTTTTACTTAGCCAATTTTTATCTAACTTTCAAAACGTCGTAGCTATTGTTTGGAAATCATTTTATGAGTTTCAAATATTTTTACTTTGTTTTTTAAATGATTTTATCAAAGACAAAAAAAATGTGCTGGCAAAGCAGTTTTTTTTTCTCCTCCAAAAACTCGTACATCTCTGATTTTTCTGAGAATTCATCTTTGATCATAAAATTAAGCTGATTTTTTATCGTGTAGTTTTCCATGTCCTAAGTCTCCAGTAATGTTTTCAGAATTTTTGGAATTTTTAAAAATAGGATAAAAAATCGTGGATTAAAACTGGACAGTGGAGTCAGAATTGAATTTAAAGAAAAACAAAGCAGTTTTTTTCTCCTCCAAAAACTCGTACATCTCTGATTTTTCTGGGAATTCATCTTTGATCAACAAATTAAGCCGATTTTTTATCGTGTAGTTTTACATGTTCTGAGTCTCCAGTAATTTTTTTCAGAATTTTTGGAATTTTTAAAAATAGGGTAAAAAATCATGGATTAAAACTGGACAGTGGAGTCAAAATTGAATTTAAAGAAAAACAAAGCAGTTTTTTCTCCTCCAAAAACTCGTACATCTCTGATTTTTCTGGGAATTCATCTTTGATCAGAAAATTAAGCTGATTTTTTATCGTGTAGTTTTACATGTCCTGAGTCTCCAGTAAATGTTTTAGAATTTTTGGAATTTTTTTAAAATAGGGTAAAAAATCGTGGATTAAAACTGGACAGTGGAGTCAGAATTGAATCTAAAGAAAAAACCAATTTTCTGTTTTGGTTAATTTACTTAGAGTGGGCTGATTAGGAGGGTTAGCTACTGACTTAGGGTAGTTTCTAAGCCTTTTTAAACTCTAAAAATGGTTTTTCAAGTCCCGGGTTAAGGGTAGTCAAGTCCGGATTTTTAAACTTAGGAAATTAGAGCCATTTTAAAGAAATTAGCCCAGTTTTTATTTTTAATTCAAGCTTTTCAAAATTGTTTTCAAACAATCACAAAGTATTTTGGTTTTAGAATATTTAATTTGACATATTTTCCTAAGGTAGCCGGATATCTTTTCAGATATACGGATTTCCTTAATTAAAGGAAAAAATACATTTCATGCATTGCATTTTTATATTCATGCATTTTATATAATATGTGATTCTTGCTATAATAATTTCTATGATATTGTTGTTATTTTGATTTATATTTTTTGATGTTACATGGTTTATTATATGGTTTCGAATATTTCATGATATCCTATGCTTTTATTTAGTTATCTTTATTTAGCATATACATATTCATTTATTTTAAATGTTTCCAAAAGAGGATAATGGTTTTCAATAAAAAAAATATAAAGATATTCCCGAGTTAAAATAATTCATGAGTTCTCTACCGGGTTTGCTGGAGGGAATATCATCAATTATCATTAATAAAGGAATATCTTTCTTTCAAAAAAGAGAATGATTCGGAAAGTTTTCCAAAACTAACAAAAATTTTTATATTTTGCCAGTTTGTTGGGGAATATAGGAAAATTTTGAATTTATAAATTCCGGATCATTTTCAATAAAAAAATGGAATTATTTTTCTTTAAATTGGGAATTAATTTGAAATACTGAATTTAAAACCAACTTTTACCGAGACTTGAGATAACACACGATTAATAAGGTACCGATTTATACGGGCGTTGTGGGGGTGCTAATCCTTCCCCACACGTAACCGACTCCCGAACCCGCTTTTTGATTTCTCTGGTTTAAAACGCAGACTTGAAATTGGTTTTTAAAATGTTTTAATTAATTTTTAAAATATTTTATAAAACCGGTTTTAATAGGTGGCCGATCACACCTAGCTAAAAAAGATTGGTGGCGACTCCATGTCTTTTTTAAGGTCATTTTCAAAACCTTCATTTTTCTAGAGGAATTAAGTCGACTTTTCCTCGGTTTTTTTAATGTCACGCTTAACGAATAATAAAGTCTTGCGATGAGACTTCGTCGTTATTTTTTAGGTTGCGACACCTTGCATGTGCATTTTCCTTTTGCTTCTTAACTTGTTTGCATTTCCATGCCATGAACTTGTACATTTTGATTTTAGTCTGCCATGTGCTTATGAAAATGCTATGATAAAATGCCATTATTTTGTTCCATGACCATTCGACAACTCCATTATTGATACGCCTTGTATGTGCATTTTCACTTTGCTTCTTGACTTGTTTGCATCTCCATGCCATGAGTATGTCATATGCTTATGAAAATGTCATGATATTATGCATCTTAACATGATTTGTCATGTACTTGTGTCATTTACTAGATAGGATTGCATTAGAGCATCATGTAGCTACATTTGGCCTCTTCATGCATCCCTTGCCTTGTCATGCATTTGCATTTTGTTTAGGTAACATGCTTTGCATTATCATATCTTGAAATTATGTATTAGTTTCTGTTTGTTCCAGCATTGACATTAGTTTCATTGGTCATTGTATGTTCATAGTATTGCTATGCATGTTCATTACATTTTAGGTCTAGGCCATATTGGTGTTGCCATGCATATTGGGTCTTAAATCACATTGGTATTATCATGCATTACTATGCTATTTAGATCTTAGGTTACATTAGCATTTTCATGCATATTCATAACATATTAGGTCTAAATCACATTTACATTATCGAGCATTGCATGCATATTGAGTTAGGATAGCATTTATTGCCATGCAAATTCATGATAGGCATTTAGTTGTCTTGAATTGTCATGCATTTCCTTTACCATTTAGACCTTTAGACCATGCATTTCATACATTTCATTTGCTGTATGTTCATGCATTCCATGTCATTGCCACATGATTTATGACTTAGGCCAATCAATGGCTCAAAGTCATGCTCTCTTGAGCATACTTGTGGAAAATTAAGGAATTGTCAAATTGATCATTCTACCTTTGTGATTTTTTTTGCTTAGCCAATTTTTGTCCAAGGTTTTTAAATATTTTAGCTACTGTCCTTAGGTCTTTAGGATGACCTCCAACAATTTCTACTTTGATTTTTGAATGAATTTATCAAAGGCAAAAAATGCGTTTTGATAAAACAGTTTTTTTTTTACCTAGTACTCGAACTTCTCTGATTTTTCTGGGTAGCCATCTTTAATCAGAAAATTAAGCCAATTTTTTCCCATGTAGTTTTACATGTTCTAAGTCTCCAGTATTTGTTTTATATTTTTTTGAAGTTTTAAAAATAGGCTAAAAAATGTGTCAAAACTAGACAGTAGAGGCAGATTTGAAATCAAAAGAGAAATAATGGTTGAATTTGGCTAAGACATTTAGAGGGGGTTGGTTAGAAGATTTAGCTACTGTCTTAGGGTAGTTTTGAAGCCTTTTTAAACTTTAAAAATGATTTTATAAATCTCGGGTTAAGGGTGGTTAAGTCCGGGATTTTAAACTTAGGAAATTAGAGCCATTTTAAAAGGGTTTGGTAAGGGTTTTAATTTTTATTCTCAAAATTGTTTTCTAACAATCACAAAGTTTTTTTTTTTTAGAAAATCTAATTTTACATATTTTTCTAAGGTAGCCGGATATCTTTTTAGATATACGGATTTCTTTAATTAAAATGAAAAAATACATTTTCATGCATTGCATTTTCTATGTTCATGCATTTTATTTAAATGTGTGATTTTTGCTATGACATTTTCCATGGTATTATTATTATTTTGATTTACATTTTATGATGTTATATTGTTTGCCATATAATTTTGAATATTTCATGATATCCCATATTTTTTTATTATTTAGTCATTTATTTTTGTCACATTATTTAGCATATACTATGCTCATGGATTTTTATTTTATTTTCATGCATATTTTATGATAGCATTATTTTATGTTTCATGACATTTCATCATATTCCATGTCATCTATGTTTAATTATTGAGAATATGCCATGTCATTTAAAATATGCCATATCATTTAGAATTGCCATGTCATTTAAATCATTTTATCTCATTTAGAATATACCATGATACTTAGGATTTTTCATTTTACATAGAATATACCATGATACTATGCATTTAAATTATGTCATATCATTTAAGTTGCATTATATTATCTAGACTTTGCCATGTCATTTTATTTATGTCATACATGTTCATGTTCATATTTTTAAATGTTTTGAAAAAGATAATGATTTTCAATAAAAATAAAGATATTCCCGAGTTAAAATAATTCATGAGTTCTCTACGGGTTTGTTGGAGGGAATATCATCAATTATCATTAATAAAGGAATATCTTTCTTTCAAAAAACGAGAATGATTCGGAAAGTTTTCCAAATGAATAAAAATTTATATATTTTGCCGATTTTTTCGGGGAATATAGGAAAATTTTGAGTTAATAAATTCCGGATCATTTTCAGTTAAAAATGAAATTATTTTTCTTAAAATTGGGAATTAACTTGAAATACTAAATTAAAAACCAACATTTTATCGAGACTTGAGATAACACACGATTAATAAGGTACCAATTTATACGGGCGTTGTGGGGGTGCTAATCCTTCCCCGCACGTAACCGACTCCCGAACCCGCTTCTTTGATTTCTCTGGTTTATAACGCAGACTTGAAATTGGTTTTAAAAAATGTTTTAATTAATTTAAAAATGTTTTATAAAATCGGTTTTAATAGGTGGCCGATCACATCTAGCTAAAAAAGATTGGTGGCGACTCCATGTCTTTTTACGAGGCCGTTTTCATACCCTCGATCATTTATATTATTTCAATTTCGAGAGGAATTAAGTCATCTTTTGCTCTGCTTCTGTTTTCCCCTCACTCGAACGGGTCCCCGCAATCGGGATCACGTATCGACACCTTGGTTTTTCTAGAGGAATTAAGTTGACTTTTTCTCGTTTTTTTAATGTCACGCCTAACGAATAATAAAGTCTTGCGATGATACTTGTTATTTTTTTAGGTTGCGACAGCTTGGTGACTCCGCTTGGGACTTTTTTAGAGAGTCAGGCCTAGAATTAGTCGTGTGTTATCTAAGTCTCGATTTTGTTGGTTTAATTGGTATTTAATTTTAATTCCCATATTTTTAAAATAATAAAGAGAATTTTGAAAATAATAAAATGTTTTAAATATGTCCATCTTCATATGCATGCATATTATTATTTGTTCTCTGGTTATTTTTTTGCGTATATTTTGATGCTTTACATTGTTTGATTTTAGTGGGGTATTTAGATTAAGGGGTGTAGAATAGGTGGTGACAGGTTTGTTTTGTTCCTCCGCACACACTATATTTGCATTTGTATAACATGAACTCTCTACCCGGGTTCCGTCCTTTTAAGTGGGAGTAAAGTAACTACGCCTTCATGATGATCCTCCGTATGGGCTAGTGAAACACTTTCAGAGTATAAAGTACCTAATGCCTTCGTAATAATCCTCCGTACGGGCATAGGAAAATATACTCTAATGAATTGAACCCGTTTTTTATCGGGGTGCCTTACTAGCTTTCACAGGCGACAGTGAGGAACAATTCGGGGCCTTAGAACTGATTCACCTTCATATAGTGAACCTAGGCGAAGCCATGCCCGGATTTTTGTTAGATACCCGAAGTTTAAGAACACATGGAGGAACATTTCCAACCTTTTACCATCTTTCTATATGTTAGATTTTACAAATTGGGTGATAATGAATGAACATCATATCGCTCGTAATAAATTTATTATTTTGTCCCAAAGGCGTCGTAGTGTCGAAGCTCTGTTAAAATTTTCAGGATATTTTTTTAAGCATGTTATTTATGTTATATTTGTGAATTCGTTTCTTTACTAATATATTTCTTTCTGTTTTCTTTTCTTTGACATGCATCATAGACATCATCATACACTTGGAGTTTATTGGCCTCGGGATAGTCATCAACCCAAAGGACTTTCATGGAGTGTCAGGTTATTTCAGTGATAGAAGATCATGCAGTAGTCAGGGCACGGTCGAAAAAGATCAGAGGGAGGATGGTGATTGCATGAAGAAAGATTATGTGTCAGTATTGCCGGAAAGGGTCAAAGTGGATTCCAGATAGAATAATCTTCGAGGGTTAGCCGACATTTGGAATCAGTGGAATGTATCAGAGAAAGAAGCCTTCACTCAGAAATATGGAGATATAGCACTCTTAATTCCGATTTTGGTCAATAGTGGGCTGATTCAGGCTATGTTACAGTTTTGGAATCCTGCTTATAGATGTTTCACTTTTAACAAGGAGGATATGACCCCACTGATTGAAGAATATTCAGCACTGTTACGTATTAAATGTCCTAATCCTGATCGGGTATATATGAAGGAAGTGAAACCTTCAGGTTTTAAGAGGAAAGTGGCTAGGATCACAAGAATGGATACAACATGGGTTGAGAGTCATGTGGATACAAAGCAGAAAAATGGATGCATTCCATGGGAAACTCTCCAACAATTGATATTGGGTTATTCCGAGAAAGAAAAAGCCAGGGACATCTTCGCTCTAGCCATCTACGGATTAATCATATTCTCGAAGATATTGGGTCATGTGGATATAGCCGTGTTTGATTTCTTTGAAAAGTTGGAATAGAAGATCAACCCATCTCCGGCCATCCTAGCTGAAACTATCCGATCTTTGAATTTTTGTAAAAGGACAGGACAAGGGAGAATCAAGGGGTGTGTACAACTCCTTTATATTTGGATTCAAAGTCACTTTTGGAAGATAGAAAAGGTTTCCTTCAAACCGTACATGAAGTCTTTAGTTTCGATTAGGGAATTCCTTCAAAATGATTGGCTTGAAGACGGGGATGAGGAGAAATGGGTCAATATGTTCCGGAATCTAAAAGGGGAGATGGTGACTTGGAGAGCTCCATGGATGGTTCCTATGCCAATTATGTACAAATATGGGGACAACTCGGGAGTTCCACTACTCGAAATTTGGGGGTCTGTGAGTTATGCGCCTTTGTTGGTGCAAAGACAGGTTGAGTCTCGGTAATTCACACCCGTGACTCATAATCTAGGATCATCAGAGTTCACTTATGGAGAAGACGGATATTCTGGAAAGGTGCGGGCAGTGATTGAAGCATGGAATAAAACTTACCGGATAAAAGTGGCCAGATATGCCGACATCATCACACCTGATTACCTGGTATGGAGGGAATTAAGGGTTAATGATAGGCTACTGACATCAGATGGGGAAGAGGTCCAGTTCATGAATCCGCCATCGAGGGAATTGCCATCAGAGTTAGAAATCGCAATGGCGAAATTTGAAAAAGAAAAGGCCCAGATGAGCAAGGAAATTGCTCGACTACAAGAAGAGCTTGAGGACATGAAAAGTAGGGAATCAGCTTGAGAAAGAGAAAAGGAAGAGATCAAGAGAGAAAGGAACACTGCTAAGGGCGATCTTCGGGAATTACACTTGGAGAACAAGAGGTACCGCTTCGAGCTCAGATTTGAAAGGACCCTTAAGACTTCCGGGGAATGGGAGCATGAGATCAAAAACCTCAAGAAGGAGAATAATTACTGGAAAGAGTGAGCGAAGCATGAGGAAGCCCGAGCCAATCAACTGGAGAAGCAAGCTAAGGAAAGCTTACACGATGATACTTCTGCTGACGCGTCAAGGGGCCGTGAACAAGTAGGGGTCAGATTGAAGAGCAGGGCAATAAAAAAAGACTATGAAAAAAGGTCCAAGATCCGAGGAAGTCACTATAGGACTAATTTTGTAATAGCACTTTGAAAGGTGAATTACGGGCTTATCTTAGGCAGTGATCCTTTTATTCTATTTGTGATGTATTTAGTTACAGGAAATCAATGAAAGACCGTTCAGTTGAAATTATCCCGGGGCCAATACATTCAAATGCATTCATATTTTATATATTTTGTTTGTTCATTTGTACATTTACTCATATTTACAATCATTCATTTTTGAAATTCGTTTATGTTCATACACTTAACCACTTATTTATTCCTTTTACTTGTTCATTCATTCATATTCATACACTTAACCACTTATTTATTCCTTTTACTTGTTAATTCATTCATATTCATACACTTAACCACTCATTTATTCATTTCGCTTGTTCATTCATTTATTCTTTCATATTCATATACGTAGTCATGTACTTATTCATTTTATTTGATTCATTCATTCACATTTAGTCATACATTCATTCATTCATTCATTTTTTATAAAACATAAAAAAGAATGTGTGAATAATTTCTAATTCATGGTTTTCAAAACTAAAGGTACAATTGGTCGCACTCAGAAAGAATTAGATTTTTGACACCCTTACAATACTCGAGCTCAAGGCAGAGCTATGGAAAACGATCAGCCTACTAGAATTGAAAGAATGGAAAGAACTCAAAGGAAACTGTAGGAATAGTTAGCTAAATCTCATGAGGAGTCTCGAGAACAGATGACTAAACTCATGGAAATGATGAGTGCCATGATGAAACAAAAAGGGCCGGCAGAGAATTCGATCACCGGGAAAAGGGTGGTAGTTGAAGAGGATCAAGCTGAAAACATACAGAAAAAGGGCCAAGAGGTGCCAATTGGGGCAGCCTCCTATGTTTATATCCAGCCAGCTACAGAGACATAGAACTATGTTCCCAGAAATGGTAATATGGGAGCTAACCAAAATGATGTTAATGTTCCAGACTTTGAGGAACTAGCTGAAAAGGAAAAAGCAAAGATGACTAAGCAGAAGAGGGTCGAAATGGCAGAATCACAGAAAAAAATCAGCTGTTGGAGGAGAGGCTGAGGGCCATTGAAGGGGTGAAGTTATTTGGCAGTCTGGACGCCAAAGAGATGAGTTTAGTGCACGATCTAGTAATTCCCCCAAAGTTCAAAGTACCAGACTTTGAAAAATATAATGGGACTGCCAACCCATCAGCACATCAGACCATGTACTGCAGAAGAATGACGGGGCGCGACGATAATGAGAAACTGCTTATCCATTGTTTCCAAGATAGCTTGACAGGGTCTGCAACCCGATGGTACAACTAACTGAGTTGTACCAAGATTCATTCATGGACAGATTTAGCCAGGGCTTTCTTGGAATATTATAAGCATGTATCTGATATGGTACCTGATAGGTTGTTGCTATAGAACATGGAAAAGAGGACCAATGAGAGTTTCAAAAAATACTCGCAAAGGTGGAGGGATCTTTCCACACAAGTGCAACCCCTTTTAACTAGTAAAGAAACTACAGTGCTTTTCATCAACACTTTGAAAGCACCATATTATGATAAATTGGTGGGGAGTGCCACCAAGGACTTTGCAGACATGGTAATATCTGGGGAGATGATAGAGTCGGCCATTAAAATTAGGAAAATAGAAGGGGCAGAGCCTTCTACTTCGAAAAAGGTATTCCCTGCCAGGAAGAAAGAGGAGACCTACGCAGTTAGTATCAACCAATACCCATATGCACCTCCCAAACCACATACACCCCCAAGGCAATATACTTCTACCATATCTTATGTACCTCCTACACCCTACACACCTTACCCGGGGTATAATCCTTACTACCCCAATGTGAACCACCTTACCCAAAATCCCTTCCCTTATACCAATATACCACAACAACCGTTTCCAACTGGCATATCCCCACAAATAAACCTTCCTCGAAACACTATCCCAAACACTCAGGGAGCCGGGCGCAATGACCAACGTTCACCAAGGAACGATCAAAAACCCCAATTTGATCTGATTCCTACCACTTATGGTGAGCTATATCCCAAACTGTTGCATGGTCAACTTGTTGCACCCGTGTACCTTAAACCTCTGACACCGCCATATCCAAGGTGTTACAATGCAAATACTAACTGCGCCTACCATGCAGGAATTCAAGGACATTCGACTGAAGATTGCCTGGCCTTTAAAAAGAAAGTCCAAAGCCTGATCAACTCCGGAGTTGTGAAGTTTGGGCAAAGAATGGGCCGAATATAGCGGGGAACCCATTGCCAGATCATATGGGGAATCGGGTAAATGCAGTATGGACAGGGGAAGCCAGAAGGGTGAAAAAAGATGCTAGGGAAGTCAAGACTCCAAAGTTGACAGTATGGGTTAAAATGGTTAAGGCAGGAATGGTGGGGGATGCAAACAGTTTAAAAATGGTCGCAAAGAGGGTGCAAAATTGGTGCCCGTTCCATAAGTGTGGAGGTCATATCATATAGAACTACGTGGACTTTCTAGCTAAAGTCCAAAAGATGATGGATGATGGGGAGGCCTAATTTTACGAGGAGACAGAGGAGGAAATAGAGGTTATTGAGAATGCAGCTGGCTACGGGATAAGAAGACCCTTGATCATCAATTATGATGAACCAGAGGAGAAAGTTATGCCAGTCGTTGAGGAAAGTGCACCTAAGTTAATCATTGATTTGCCTGTTTCCTTTTCGTACAAGGAAAACAAAGCTTCACCATAGAAATACGACTGCAGCATGGTTATGCTTGGGTCTTCGAGTCAGCAAGATATCACAGGTGTAGGGCACTTAACACGAAGTGGAAGGTGTTATGCTATTGAGGTTGTTGAACAAGGGTTAATAGGGAAAGATAGAGGAGCAGACAAAGGGAAAAAAGCAGCTGAACCAATCCATATTGAGATGGATTTGTCAAAAGAAGTAGAAAGGGGGTCAGCCTCGGTAAACAGAATAAAAGAGCCGGTGAGTGAGAAGAAAGCCTGCAAGTTCTTAAAATTCATAAAGAACATTGAGTATAGCGTGGTTGAGCAACTGCAACATCAACCAGCTAGAATTTCAATCTTATATTTGTTTTTGAATTCGAAGCCACACAGAAATTCCCTGTTGAGAGTGTTGAATCAGGCATATGTGGCTAACAACATATCGATAGAAAAAATAGATAGACTGGTAGGAAACATCACGGTAGATGACCATATATATTTAAGTTATGAGGAAATACCACCCAATAGTATTGGGTCAACAAAGGCTCTTCACATAACTACCACTTGTAAGGGGCACATATTACCAAAGGTCCTTTTGGATAATGGTTCTTCATTAAATGTGATGCCCTTGGCAATCCTGTCCAAATTGCCAGTGGATATTTCTTATATGCTGCCAAGCTGCACGGTGGTTAGAGCCTTTGATGGTACCAGGAGAGATGTAATGGGAACTATTGAGGTTCCTTTAGAGATAGGCCCATGCACTTATATAGTGAACTTTCAGGTCATGGATATTAATTCGTCCTATAATTGCCTATTGGGAAGGCCGTGGATACATTCAACAGTGGCTGTACCTTCGTCTCTCCAGCAAAAGCTAAAATTTGTGATAGAGGGGCATTTGGTCACTGTATCAGGAGAAGATGAGGTGATAGCCTATACATCTACTGAATCTCCTTATGTTGAACCCAATAAAGATGCCGTAGAATGTTCCTTTTGGTATTTGGAATTCGTTAAATGCAGTTTTCGTCGCTGAAGAACGAAAAATTCCAAAATCGAGGCTGTCCAAGAACACAAGGTTGAGGGTAAGAACTATGGTGGGAAAAGGCTGCAGGGCTGGAAAAGGTCTCAAAAAATATCTTCAGGGGATGGCTCGAGCAATGGAAGTAGTGGGAAAGAAAGACCGGTTTGGCCTAGGGTATCTTTCGAAGGCCCATGAGAAAAGGAAACAAGCTGAAAGGAACCGACAAAGGAGGATGGCCCGTCTTGCGGGTATGGATATTGAATGGGAGCCTATGACATTCCCACCTATCTTTCATAGCTTTCACTCAACCGATTCTCTGTTCAGAGAAAAGAATTCTGATGATGTGCTTGTAATGATCGAGCAAGAATTCGAAAGATTCCAGGTGAATAGGGATGAGCAGATGTATGATATGGAGATCTACACGACTGGGGAAGAAAGAATTGAAAGAGAGAATGCTAACTGGATGGTGCGACCTTGTCCACCAGGATATAGACTAACCAATTAGAGTGCAACCGAGCTACCCATAGTTTTTAGGTATATTCCAACGTAATGCTTTTAAACAAATCTTAAATATCTTTGCCCGAAGATATTAAGAATTTCTTTTGTAATGGGCTTTTGTCTAAAACTTTTCATCCAATAAATAACAAACATGATGCATTTCCTTCATATTGATGTGTCCATATTCTTTCATTTATGCTATTTGATGGAAACTCAATTAAGAGTTGTAAACCCAAGTGATAACTCGTATAATTATATAGTTTTTAGTTATGTTTTATTATTGTTTTGTGTCAAATACGAGTTATTATTGTTTAGTCTAATTGTGTTTATGATCTTTTATATTTTTATGTAATTTGGTGTTTTTCACAAGTTTCTTTGAGTGATTTCAGATTACTAGAATTAAGGGCAAATCCAGTTCAGTTCCAGTTCCGACACCTTTTGCCATATCAGCTATATCTCGAGTTTCACTGAAGCAATAAGGCTGAACTTTGTATCCCTGCAAAGCTAAGAGGCATATCTATCTTTTTCATGTTTTACACTTCTTGAAACGGAGTCGTTTTCCCTAGCGAAATCGACCATCAAGTTGGATGATGTGCAATGACGTCTGTTCTGCACCGTTTTGGTATTTTGACCATATCTTCCGATCCACGTGCGCAAATGATCTGATTTTAACGGCTATGGATCCGTAACTGATAGGGGTATATTTTTCTAGAAGACCATTTTATCAGATCGAGCCTCCAACATTGAAAAAATCGACCATCAAGCTGGCTGATCAGAATTGTCATACAATATGACGAAAATTGTTAGAAAAATGCACCCACCTATTATACCTACCTTTGAAATTTGTAAAGCTTGTCTCTTGTCATTTAGCCCTCCAAAATGTGTATAAATAGAGGGCCTTGGATGAGTATTGGGATACATTGATACATTGGTAGGATAGCCATTGTAATAAAATTCTCTAAGTTTTCTTTTTCTTTCCTTTCTCTAGTCTTCTTTTTCTTCTTACATTTCTTTTCATTTTATTCATATCTAGTATGTGTTTCTAATCATATTGTTGAGGTGATGAGGTGAAGCTCTTGGTAAATGCTAAGGTTAGTCTCTTAAACATGAGCTAAAATGAATCATCATTTATAAGCACTAGTATAGATAATATTTTCTTTTGGTTTAAAATCATACTTGCAAAGTAGAGATCTTGATTCATTATTGACAATGAAAATGGCACAGTAAATGCTTGGTTTCATAACCTTGATTTGTTGTAGACATATAACTTGGCATAAGGGATGCTTGGACTCTTTTTATGAGTTTTGAGGACACCAAATGAACATAATATCATATGCTATGGACGTTGGACAATTTGGACTGAATTGCTAAACCTTCCGATTGGAACCTCCCTTATGTGTGGATTTCAATTGTGTAATAAAACAAGATTAATCTTAGCATAACACCAAGAGTGGATTCTCTAACCTCAACATCTTTTCTTATTGTTTTTTATATCTTGTTTAATTTCTTTTATATTTTGTTTATTTTGTTCTCTAATATCTTGTTTATCTTATTTTGTTGTTGATCTCCTAATATATTGTTTACTTTCTTTTTCTTATATATTTATAAACTTATACTTACTAGTACGCTTCCCTGTGGTTCGACCTCGGACACCCGAGAATTTATTACTTGAACATAACCTGCACTTGGGTTTACAACTCTTAATTGAGTCACCATCAAGTTTTTGGCGCCGTTGCCGGGGAAGCAATACTAAGTATATAAGTTTATAAATATATTTATTTTTTTTTTGGCTGGTTATACCGCCTAATTTGTTTATATTTATTTTTATTGGCTGGTTATACCGCCTAATTTGTTTATATTTATTTTTATTGGCTGGTTATACCGCCTAATTTTGTATATTAACTTTGTTTTATGCTTGTTTGGCGACGTGATTTTAGATCTCGTCGTTTAGTTAGATTTTATTGTGAAACTTTTTCAGGTAATCTTTCTAATACAACTCCTACCATGGCTGACAATGAAAGTGTTCATGCTGAAGATGAGAACAGACAAGTACGCACCATGCGTGACTACTTGCAACCAACTCGAAGCTCATCACCCTCTTGTTTTATTTTTCCTCTCAATGCAAACAACTTTCGTTTTAAACCAGGTATGATAGCTTTGCTTCCAAATTTCTATGGGTTGGAATCGGAAAGTGCTTACTCGTTTCTAAAAGACTTTGAAGATGTATGTGTCACCTTTAATGACCAACAATGTACAAATGAAATTGTCAAGCTAAAATTATTTCCTTTTTCTTTAAAAGATAAAGCAAAAATTTGGCTTCATAATTTAAAACCAAGGTCAATTGGCACATGGCAAGAATTACAAACTGAGTTTCTAAAGAAATTTTTCCCAGCACATAAAACTACTGCTTTGAAAAGACAGATTCAAAATTTCAATCAAAATCAAAATGAAGCATTTTTTCAGTGCTGGGAGCGTTTTAAAGATTTGTTAAGTTCTTGTCCACATCATGGTTTTGAAAAATGGCGTCTTATTAGTTTCTTTTATGAAAGTTTAACTCCCGAAACTAAACAATTTGTTGAAACAATGTGTAACGGTGAGTTTCTAGAAAAAGAACCTGAAGAAGCCTTTGACTACCTAGACCATTTGGCAGATAACTCTCAAGCCTGGCACACAGATAATTCCTCTGAAAGTTCCAATAGATCTAATCTTGTTTCTAACAGAGGAAAATATCATTTTAGTCAAGAAGATGAGATAAAAGCTAAAGTAGCTAATTTGGCTAGAAAGATTGAAGCCATGGAACTTAGAGAAGTAAAAGAAGTCAAAACGGTTAAAAATGAAGAAAGTTGTGGAATTTGTGAAATCATGGGACACCCCACTTCTGAATGTCCAAACATTCCCATTCTTAAAGAAGCGTTGCATGATCAAGTAAATTCCATAAACACATTTAAAAAGCCTTTTCCTTCTCCTTACTCTGAAACGTATAACCCTGAATGGAGAAATCATCCCAACTTCAGTTGGCGGAATAATAATCATGTTCAGGTACCACAATCTCAAAAGCCGGGCAACACTTTTTCCTATCAACCTTCACGTGTACAAACCTTGGAAGAGACATTGCAAGCATTCATGCAAACACAAGCAAATGTGAATAGCCGGACTTCACAGGACATCAATGAGATCAAAAACACCTTGTCCACATTGACAGCTTCATTACGCACTCAAGAAAAAGGTAAGTTTCCTGCTCAACCTCAGCCTAACCCTTCTACTCAATGTCTTGTTTCTTGCTCCAATGAAACTCAACAGGAAAATGCCAGTTCTATCACAACTCTTCGAAGTGGAAAGGCAATTGACAAAAAGATTCCATCAAAAGACCAAGATCCTCTTTCCCCTCCGAAAAGTAATGGTAAGGATGATGGTAAGTCTGAACTTCTTGAAAATTTGGACAAAGAAAAAGGTATGCATCCTGCTCCTTTTCCTCAAAGGTTGCAAACAATAAAGAATTTGAATCAAAATGCAGAAATTTATGAACTTTTCAAACAAGTTAAGATTAACATTCCTTTATTGGATGCAATCAAACAAGTTCCATCTTATGCTAAATTTTTGAAGGACATGTGCACAGTTAAAAGGAAACATAATGTACAAAAGAAAGCATTTTTGACAGAAAGTGTGAGCTCAATCATTCAGCACCTTACTCCACCAAAATTCAAAGATCCTGGATGTCCAACAATCTCATGCATCATTGGAAACACTAGAATAGAACGTGCATTGCTTGATCTTGGTGCTAGTGTTAATCTTTTGCCTTTTTCTGTTTATCAACAGTTAGGTTTAGGTGAACTCAAGGAAACACCTGTTACACTTCAACTAGCTGATCGTTCTGTAAAAATTCCTCGAGGGATAGTTGAAGATGTTTTGGTTCAAATTGATAATTTTTACTTCCCTGTTGATTTTATTGTTTTGGACACACATCCTGTTTCAAATCCAAATGTTCAAATTCCTGTTATATTAGGCCGTCCATTTCTTGCAACTTCTAATGCTCTGATAAATTGCAGGAATGGTATGTTGAACATTTCTTTTGGAAATATGACTTTAGAATTAAATGTGTTCAACATTTGCAAGCAACCTGGTGATAATTCAGAAGTACATGAAGTGGATTTCATTGAAGAACTTGTTCATGAACATCTCACCACTACCACATTCCATGATCCTTTAGAAGCTTATTTAATTGAATATGAGTTTGATAATGCTTCAGAAATTTCACACACTGATTCTTTGTTAAAATCTTTTCAGGATAAGCATTGTTGGAAACAAAAGTTTGAGGAACTACCATCACTTACAAATGTCACTGTACCATCAACTATTGAACCACCCAAGCTGGAGTTAAAACCATTGCCATCCGAGCTAAAATATTCCTTTTTGGGTGAGAGTGAAACTTTTCCAGTCATAATTTCTTCACATCTTGATGAACTACAAGAAGGTAAGTTGTTACAACTTTTGAAGATGCACAAAAATGCATTAGGATGGACCTTAGCTGACATAAAGGGAATAAGCCCATTAATCTGCACACATAATATTTATTTAGAGGAAAATGCTAAACCCTCTAGACAAATGCAACGAAGGCTTAATCCTAATATGAAAGAAGTAGTGAGAAATGAAGTCATTAAACTTCTAGATAATGGAATCATTTATCCTATCTCTGATAGCAAATGGGTAAGTCCTACTCAAGTCGTACCTAAGAAATCTGGAGTTACTGTAGTTAAAAATGAAAACAATGAATTAATTCCAGCTAGGACTGTTACTGGTTGGCGCATGTGCATTGACTATAGGAAACTTAACTCAGTGATGAGGAAAGATCATTTCCCTTTGCCTTTCATGGATCAAATCTTAGAAAGAGTTGCAGGGCATGAGTTTTATTGTTTTCTAGATGGATATTCTGGGTATAATCAAATTGCCATTGCACTTGAGGACCAAGAGAAAACCACTTTTACATGTCCTTTTGGTACTTTTGCATATCGTAGAATGCCATTTGGATTATGTAACGCCCCTGCCACATTTCAAAGATGCATGCTTAGCATTTTTAGTGACATGATTGAACGTAATCTTGAGATTTTCATGGATGATTTTTCTGTTTCTGGTGATTCATTTGATGATTGCTTAGCCAATTTGAAAAATGTATTGATTAGGTGTGAAGAAAAAAATCTTGTTCTTAATTGGGAAAAATGTCATTTCATGGTCACTAAAGGTATTGTACTAGGTCACATTGTTTCTGCAAAAGGGATTGAGGTAGACAAGTCAAAACTTGAATTGATTGCTAATCTACCCACACCAAAGACAGTAAGGACATTAGGTCATTCTTGGGACATGCAGGTTTTTATAGAAGATTCATAAAAGATTTTAGCACAATATCTAAACCTCTATGTAATCTTTTAATGAAAGACACTGCATTTGAATGGACTAAAGATTGTGAAGATGCTTTTGAAAAACTCAAAAATATGCTCACTACTGCTCCTATTATGAGATCTCCTGATTGGTCCTTACCATTTGAAATAATGTGTGATGCTAGTGACTATGCTGTTGGTGCTGTGTTAGGACAAAGGAAAGATAATAAACCACATGTAATTTACTATGCAAGTAAAACTTTAAATAGAGCCCAAATGAATTATTCCACTACAGAAAAGGAATTACTTGCAGTTGTTTTTGCATTGGATAAATTCAGATCTTACCTTGTTGGATCATCAATTGTTGTCTTTAGTGATCATGCAGCTTTAAAATATCTTCTCTCTAAGAAGGATGCAAAACCTAGGTTGCTGAGGTGGATCCTTTTGCTGCAAGAATTTGACATCACCATTCGAGATAAAAAAGGAGTAGAAAATGTGGTGGCTGATCATTTATCAAGACTTGTTTGTGATGAATCTTTTGGAACCTCACCAATAAATGATACTTTTCCTGATGAACAACTTCTAATTGTCTCCACGACACCTTGGTTTGCTGACATTGCTAATTTTCTTGCTACAGGAAAAATTCCTTCTCAATGGAGCACACAAGATAAAAGGAAGTTTCTGAATGAGGTAAAGAAGTTCTATTGGGATGACCCTTACTTGTTCAAATATTGTCCTGATCAGATTTTTCGAAGATGCATTCCCGACAATGAGGTAAGTAGTGTAATTAAGTTTTGTCATTCCGAGGCATGTGGTGGTCATTTTTCATCAAAGAAAACTGCTGCAAAAATTTTACAGTGTGGATTTTACTGGCCAACTTTGTTCAAAGATGCACATAATTTTTGCAAGTCATGTGAAAGTTGTCAAAAATTAGGTTCCATTTCGAAAAGAAACATGATGCCTTTGAACCCAATTCTTGTAATTGAAATTTTTGACTGTTGGGGTATTGATTTCATGGGACCATTTCCACCATCTTTTGGTTTCTTATACATTTTAGTTGCAATAGATTATGTTTCAAAGTGGATAGAGGCAATTCCATGTCGAAATAATGATCACAAAACAGTGATTAAATTTTTAAAAGAAAATATTTTGAGTCGATTTGGAATTCCTCGATCTATCATAAGCGATGGGGGAACACATTTTTGCAACAAGGTTTTTGAAACATTAATGAAGAAATATGCCATTACACACAAAGTTGCAACCCCTTATCACCCGCAGACAAATGGACAGGTAGAATTAGCAAATAGGGAGATTAAACAAATTTTGGAAAAGACAGTTAATCCAAATCGCAAAGATTGGTCTCTTAGACTTAACGATGCATTATGGGCCTATCGAACAGCTTTTAAAACAGCATTGGGCATGTCTCCTTATAGGCTAGTTTATGGAAAACCTTGTCATTTACCTGTGGAACTTGAGCATAAAGCATATTGGGCATTAAAATGTTCAACTCAAACCTTGATGACGCTTCTAATTTACGAAAATTACAAATAAATGAACTTGAGGAACTCAGAAATGATGCATATGAGAATTCTAAAATTCATAAAGAAAGAACTAAAGCCTTTCATGACAAGTTAATTTCAAGAAAAACATTTAATGTTGGGCAAAAAGTTCTACTTTATAATTCTAGACTTCACATATTTCCTGGTAAGTTGAGATCAAGATGGACTGGCCCATTTGTGGTTAAGCATGTGTATCATTATGGAGCAGTTGACATTGAGAATCCTCAAAATGGTAACGTATTCAAGGTAAATGGACAAAGACTCAAACTCTTTTTGGAAAATCATGTTACTCAAGAAGAGGTTGTTTTTCTTTCTGATCCTTGTTTTGAAAATAACTAGATGTAAATATAATTTTTTTTTTACCCCGGTTAAATGGCGGATAACGGTACTCCGTGATTATTTAAGTCGGTTCCATCAGCTACCCACAAAACTGATATTGTATATAAATTTCTCTTTCATTTTATTTTATTTCATTTTTTTTCAGGATGGATGATATTCTCAAAAGATTGCAGAAACGATTTCCTCCTTTTCCTCGGAATATTTTACTGAAGCTTTACCAAGTTCGATTAGAAAGATTAAGAATGCTTATGAACAAAGGGATTCCTGAAGACATACGTTGGATAATTGAAGCCAAGGTACGTGAAGATGAATATCTTCCTGTTTTGCATTTACCAGGTACAGGTAGAAGCACTTATGCAAAGAAGCGACGAGCAAAGCGCATGAGTTCAAATTGCCACAAGTGTGCACGATGGACGTGTAACGGTAAATGTCGTTCTATTGGGATTCCGTCCTCTAATCGAGATGATAAAATTGAATTCATTAAGGATGGACTGAGTAAGGAGAATTTGGGTAATATCCAACTTTCTCTTGAGACGCATCCTAGTGGAGACGTACAAAGAGAAATTCTTGATTTATGGCCGCAATTCCAAAGGGAATGGCAACATCTTGGGAATCTGATGTTAAAAGACCCTGTTTGCCAGCTTGTAAGAAAACTGGATGGGAAGCATATCCTCGACTCATAGAAGGCGTTTAAGCCGTTTCTGGACGTAAAACCAGAGGAAGATGTGAGCCACAATCACAACTACAATAAATGACTTCTCAGCTTTTGGTTTGATTTGCAATAATTTTATTTCGGTTTAGTTTACGTGTTGTTCGATTTGTGTAATTATTCTTTTTTTTTTGCATTAGTCTTTTACGGTTGATTTTTCTTCTCTTTTTGATTTTCTTCCTGAAATCACGCAAAAATCTTTTGTTAGGTTAACATTTTCTTCTGACAGGTCAAATACATTTTCGGCGACATTATTACTCTTGTCTGATTCACTACTCAGTCCTCTATATATTACACCATGTACTCATTCTCTTTCAGGCACTCGAAAAAGAAAAAAAATGGAAAGCACTTCGTCCCAGCGCATTAAAAAAATTTGTGTCTTTGGAGGTGCTTATCCAGGGAAAAATAACATATTCGCTGATGAAGCCATAAGAGTTGGAGTAATACTTGCCCAACAAAAGATCCACTTGATTTATGGAGGCGGTAGTACGGGTTTAATGGGAGCAGTCGCTACAGCAGCACACGCCGGAGGAAGTCCAGTTCTAGGAATCGTGCCAAAACTATTCACAGATTTTTGTGGACCTACCGTGGGTAAGGAAATACAAGTCTGGAGTATCCCTGAACGGATAACAATCATGTACCATTCTGCCGATGCATTCATTGCCTTACCAGGAGGTCTGGGTACATTGGAAGAAATAGCTTGCGTGGCTTCTTGGTCATCTTTGGTCACAAATAAGAAACCCATTGGTTTGCTTAATATTAATGGTTATTTTAGTAATTTACTTTCATATTTAGATAATGCTGTGGATAATGGATTCATGTTTTCAGAGGCAAGGAGAACCATAATTTCTGCTACAACCATTGAAGATTTACTCAAAAAGCTACAAGCTTATGAGTGTTTATCTGCTACGGTTGTTTCGCAAACGCTCGGAAAAAGAAAAAGAGATATGGACGAGCAAGGAGTGGATTGCACTTTGTCTTTGTGACATTATCTAACATTTTGTTTGTTGTGTCTCAGTTATAATAAGTGGTTAGCAACCTCTGCAGGTAATATCTCCTAAATTCTACCTTTAAAATTTGACATTGGGGACAATGTCATATTTTAGTAGGGGGTAAGGGACATATTTTGCTAAAAAAAAAAAAAAAAATTTTGTGTTTTAAGACATTTAGAAGTATTCATTCTGAACAAGGTCTGAGTAAGGGAGACTTGAGACATACCTTGTCAGTTTGATTTAATCTTCTTCTTCAAAAAAAAAAAAAAAAAAAAAACAAAAAAAAAAACAAAGAAAAAAGCATGTTTAGACTTAGTGTGTTTTTTTTTAGTTACTTTCAATACAATGATGAGATATGAATTGCATAAGTCTAAAACAGATTTATTAGTGAGAAGATTTTCATGAGAATTGAGCTTGATGTCAACCTTTTTATGAGCCAATGTTAATATGATATGTTGATTGAGAAAGAAGCATGTTTAGACTTAATCTGACTTGTATAATCATCTTTGTGAGTTTTTGAGCCTATAATGATTGATGCATTATACAAATCAATCTAATTTCTTTCTTGAGTGCTCTTATGATTACATGATTCTCTAGAACTTGCTTTAAACCGTTTGAGACTATATTGATACATGTGACAACATGAATATGATAGAGGCATTAGGATTATAACCAGAGCCAAACAGCCATCCATTATTAATGTTCTACGAGAACATCCCCACTAGTGAGCCAATTTGAGCCTACATTAAATATGATGTTTTATTGGTAACCACAACTTACACCTAGCCTAAATATGCTTATATCCTTACCCTTGTTCTAAAGATGAATTTTATATTTTGAGACATATTGCAAAAAAACAAGGGATATTTTTATTTGAAAATTTGGGTTAGAAACAAAAGATAAGTGTGGGGGAAGAAAAGAAAAGAAAAAGTCAAGAGAAAAAGAAAGGGATCATTGTCAAATACATTCCCATATTAAAAAAAAAAAAAAAAAAAAATCTTCTCTTGAACTTCTAGAAAAAGATGTTACAAAGTTGGTTAGAATGATGCAAAGGCTCAACATGAATATTTAGCCTATGTTATTATGTGCTTTATAAGAGTTTTGAGAAGTTTTATTTGTATGATCTTATTATGTCTCTAAAATCTATGAACTCTTTGGAACCTTTGTGATATCTTTATCCTTTTGTTCTTTAACCACATTATAACCCTTTGGCCCCATTACAACCTTGAATAAAGACCTCTTGATTTATGAAGTTGTATGATCTAAATAGTGGAGAATAGGTGGACAAGCAAGCATATGGTAGAAGTGTTTTCATGAGATTGATTGAGTGTAAACACTTTACCACTACTTTAAAGAGTGAAAATCAAGAGAGTATCCCATGTGAGAAGTTGAGATTAAGTTTGAATATACACTATTTTGATTGAAATATGTTATGTTATTATTGGCTTAACTCAAACTATTTACATTCAAGCAAGATCTTTTGTGAATTTCTTTAAGCTATTGATTAGTTTTTAAGACTTGTCCAATGATTATCTCTAATTTATATTGGAAGGATTAGTTATAATTATTATTTTTAGTTTTTCTTATGTCTTCAATGTTTGTGGGTATCGTCCTAGTAAACCCTCACGAGACTAAACTCGTCCACTAGGGACACCTAGGGGTTTAAAGGCTTGTGTCACATGCTAAGTGCCACCGTGATTTCCTACGAAAATGGATTAGATTAGATTTTCTTATTTTATTATTATTTTTTTTTTATTGAGTCGTTGCTAGGGACTAGCAACAATCTAAGTATGGGGGTGTGATAACTCGTATAATTATATAGTTTTTAGTTATGTTTTATTATTGTTTTGTGTCAAATACGAGTTATTATTGTTTAGTCTAATTGTGTTTATGATCTTTTATATTTTTATGTAATTTGGTGTTTTTCACAAGTTTCTTTGAGTGATTTCAGATTACTAGAATTAAGGGCAAATCCAGTTCAGTTCCAGTTCCGACACCTTTTGCCATATCAGCTATATCTCGAGTTTCACTGAAGCAATAAGGCTGAACTTTGTATCCCTGCAAAGCTAAGAGGCATATCTATCTTTTTCATGTTTTACACTTCTTGAAACGGAGTCGTTTTCCCTAGCGAAATCGACCATCAAGTTGGCTGATGTGCAATGACGTCTGTTCTGCACCGTTTTGGTATTTTGACCATATCTTCCGATCCACGTGCGCAAATGATCTGATTCCAACGGCTATGGATCCGTAACTGATAGGGGTATAGTTTTCTAGAAGACCATTTTATCAGATCGAGCCTCCAACATTGACAAAATCGACCATCAAGCTGGCTGATCAGAATTGTCATACAATATGACGAAAATTGTTAGAAAAATGCACCCACCTATTATACCTACCTTTGAAATTTGTAAAGCTTGTCTCTTGTCATTTAGCCCTCCAAAATGTGTATAAATAGAGGGCCTTGGATGAGTATTGGGATACATTGATACATTGGTAGGATAGCCATTGTAATAAAATTCTCTAAGTTTTCTTTTTCTTTCCTTTCTCTAGTCTTCTTTTTCTTCTTACATTTCTTTTCATTTTATTCATATCTAGTATGTGTTTCTAATCATATTGTTGAGGTGATGAGGTGAAGCTCTTGGTAAATGCTAAGGTTAGTCTCTTAAACATGAGCTAAAATGAATCATCATTTATAAGCACTAGTATAGATAATATTTTCTTTTGGTTTAAAATCATACTTGCAAAGTAGAGATCTTGATTCATTATTGACAATGAAAATGGCACAGTAAATGCTTGGTTTCATAACCTTGATTTGTTGTAGACATATAACTTGGCATAAGGAATGCTTGGACTCTTTTTATGAGTTTTGAGGACACCAAATGAACATAATATCATATGCTATGGACGTTGGACAATTTGGACTGAATTGCTAAACCTTCCGATTGGAACCTCCCTTATGTGTGGATTTCAATTGTGTAATAAAACAAGATTAATCTTAGCATAACACCAAGAGTGGATTCTCTAACCTCAACATCTTTTCTTATTGTTTTTTATATCTTGTTTAATTTCTTTTATATTTTGTTTATTTTGTTCTCTAATATCTTGTTTATCTTATTTTGTTGTTGATCTCCTAATATATTGTTTACTTTCTTTTTCTTATATATTTATAAACTTATACTTACTAGTACGCTTCCCTGTGGTTCGACCTCGGACACCCGAGAATTTATTACTTGAACATAACCTGCACTTGGGTTTACAACTCTTAATTGAGTCACCATCACCAAGTGCAGGTTATGTTCAAGTAATAAATTCTCGGGTGTCCGAGGTCGAACCACAGGGAAGCGTACTAGTAAGTATAAGTTTATAAATATATATATGAAAAAGAAAATAAACAAGATATTAGGGAATCAATAACAAAGAAAGTAAACAAGATATTAGAGAACAAAATAAACAAAATAACATAAAAGCAATTAAATAAGATATAGAAAACAATAAGAAAGGATGTTGAGGTTAGAGAATCCACTCTTGGTGTTATGCTAAGATTAATCTTGTTTTATTACACAATTGAAATCCACACATAAGGGAGGTTCCAATCGGAAGGTTTAGCAATTCAGTCCAAATTGTCCAACGTCCATAGCATATGATATTATGTTCATTTGGTGTCCTCAAAACTCATAAAAAGAGTCCAAGCATTCCTTATGCCAAGGTATATGTCTACAACAAATCAAGGTTATGAAACCAAGCATTTACTGTGCCATTTTCATTGTCAATAATGAATCAAGATCTCTACTTTGCAAGTATGATTTTAAACCAAAAGAAAATATTATCTATACTAGTGTTTATAAATGATGATTCATTTTAGCTCATGTTTAAGAGACTAACCTTAGCATTTACCAAGAGCTTCACCTCATCACCTCAACAATATGATTAGCAACACATACTAAAAATGAAAAGAAATGTAAGAAGCATAAGTAAATAAAGAAAAAGAAAACTAGAGAAAAGAAAGAAGAAGAAAACTTAGAGAATTTTATTACAATGGCTAATATCCTACCAATGTATCATGTATCCCAATACTCATCCAAGGCCCTCTATTTATACACATTTTGGAGGGCTAAATGACAAGAGACAAGCTTTACAAATTTCAAAGGTAGGTATAATAGGTGGGTGCATTTTTTTAACAATTTTCGTCATATTGTATGACAATTCTGATCAGCCAGCTTGATGGTCGATTTTGTCAATGTTGGAGGCTCGATCTGATAAAATTGTCTTCTAGAAAAATATACCCCTATCAGTTACGGATTCATAGCCGTTAGAATCAGCTCATTTGCTGATGTGGATAAGAAGATATGGGCAAAATACGAAAACAGGTCAGCACAGACGTCATTGCACATCAGCCAACTTGATGGTCGATTTCGCTAGGGAAAACGACTCCGTTTCAAGAAGTGTAAAACATGAAAAAAATAGATATGCCTCTTAACTTTGCACGGCTACAAATTTCAGCCTTATTGCTTCAGTGAAACTCGAGATATAGCTGATATGGCAAACGGTGTCGGAACTGGAACTGAACTGGATTTGCCCTTAATTCTAGTAATCTGAAATCACTCAAAGAAACTTGTGAAAAACACCAAATTACATAAAAATATAAAAGATCATAAACACAATTAGACTAAACAATAATAACTCGTATTTGACACAAAACAATAATAAAACATAACTAAAAACTATATAATTATACGAGTTATCACACCCCCACACTTAGATTGTTGCTAGTCCCTAGCAACGACTCAATAAAAATAAAATAAGAAAATCTAATCTAATCCATTTTCGTAGGAAATCACGGTGGCACTTAGCATGTGACACAAGCCTTTAAACCCCTAGGTGTCCCTAGTGGACGAGTTTAGTCTCGTGAGGGTTTACTAGGACGATACCCACAAACATTGAAGACATAAGAAAAACTAAAAATAATAATTATAACTAATCCTTCCAATATAAATTAGAGATAATCATTGGACAAGTCTTAAAAACTAATAAATAGCTTAAAGAAATTCACAAAAAATCTTGCTTGAATGTAAATAAATGAGTTAAGCCAATATTAACATAACATATTTCAATCAAAATAGTGCATATTCAAACTTAATCTCAACTCCTCACAAGGGATACTCTCTTGATTTTCACTTTTTAAAGTAGTGGTAAAGTGTTTACACTCAATCAATCTCATGAAAACACTTCTACCATATGCTTGCTTGTCCACCTATTCTCCACTATTTAGATCATACAACTTCATAAATCAAGAGGTCTTTATTCAAGGTTGTAATGGGGCCAAAGGGTTATAATGTGGTTAAAGAACAAAAGGATAAAGATATCACAAAGGTTCCAAAGAGTTCATAGATTTTAGAGACATAATAAGATCATACAAATAAAACTTCTCAAAACTCTTATAAAGCACATAATAACATAGGCTAAATATTCATGTTGAGCCTTTGCATCATTCTAACCAACTTTGTAACATCTTTTTCTAGAAGTTCAAGAGAAGATTCTTTTTTTTTTTTTTTTTAATATGGGAATGTATTTGACAATGATCCCTTTCTTTTTCTCTTGACTTTTTCTTTTCTTTTCTTCCCCCACACTTATCTTTTGTTTCTAACCCAAATTTTCAACTAAAAATATCCCTTATTTTTTATTTTTTTTATTTTTTTATTTTTAATATGTCTCAAAATATAAAAATCCATCTTTAGAACAAGGGTAAGGATATAAGTATATTTAGGCTAGGTGTAAGTTGTGGTTACCAATAAAACAGCATATTTAATGTAGGCTCAAATTGGCTCACTAGTGGGGATGTTCTCTTAGAACATTAATAAGGGATGGCTGTTTGGCTCTGGTTATAATCCTAATGCCTCTATCATATTCATGTTGTCACATGTATCAATATAGTATCAAACGGTTTAAAGCAAGTTCTAGAGAATCATGTAATCATAAGAGCACTCAAGAAAGAAATTAGATTGATTTGTATAATGCATCAATCATTATAGGCTCAAAAACTCACAAGGATGATTATACAAGTCAGATTAAGTCTAAACATGCTTCTTTCTCAATCAACATATCATATTAACATTGGCTCATAAAAAGGTTGATATCAAGCTCAATTCTCATGAAAATCTTCTCACTAATAAATCTGCTTTAGACTTATGCAATTCATATCTCATTATAGTATTGAAAGTAACTAAAAAACACACTAAGTCTAAACATGCTTTTTTTTTTTTTTTTTTAAGAAGAAGAAGATTAAATCAAACTGACAAGGTATGTCTCAAGTCTCCCTTACTCAGACCTTGTTCAGAATGAATACTTCTAAATGTCTTAAAACACAACAATTTTTTATTTTTCTTTATTTTTTTATTTTTTTTAGCAAAATATGTCCCTTACCCCCTACTAAAATATGACATTGTCCCCAATGTCAAATTTTAAAGGTAGAATTTAGGAGATATTACCTGCAGAGGTTGCTAACCACTTATTATAACTGAGACACAACAAGCAAAATGTTAGATAATGTCACAAAGACAAAGTGCAATCCACTCCTTGCTCGTCCATATCTCTTTTTCTTTTTCCGAGCGTTTGCGAAACAACCGTAGCAGATAAACACTCATAAGCTTGTAGCTTTTTGAGTAAATCTTCAATGGTTGTAGCAGAAATTATGGTTCTCCTTGCCTCTGAAAACATGAATCCATTATCCACAGCATTATCTAAGTATGAAAGCAAATTACTAAAATAACCATTAATATTAAGCAAACCAATGGGTTTCTTATTTGTGACCAAAGATGACCAAGAAGCCACGCAAGCTATTTCTTCCAATGTACCCAGACCTCCTGGTAAAGCAATGAATGCATCGGCAGAATGGTACATGATTGTCATCCGTTCAGGGATACTCCAGACTTGTATTTCTTTACCCACGGTAGGTCCACAAAAATCTGTGAATAGTTTTGGCACGATTCCTAGAACTGGACTTCCTCCGGCGTGTGCTGCTGTAGCGACTGCTCCCATTAAACCCGTACTACCGCCTCTATAAATCAACTGGATCTTTTGTTGGGCAAGTATTACTCCAACTCTTATGGCTTCATCAGCGAATATGTTATTTTTCCCTGGATAAGCACCTCCAAAGACACAAATTTTTTTAATGCGCTGGGACGAAGTACTTTCCATTTTTTTTCGAGTGCCTGAAAGAGAATGAGTACGTGGTGTAATATATAGAGGACTGAGTAGTGAATCAGACAAGAGTAATAATGTCGCCGAAAGTGTATTTGATCTGTCAGAAGAAAATGTTAACCTAACAAAAGATTTTTGCGTGATTTCAGGAAGAAAATCAAAAAGAGAAGAAAAATCAACCGTAAAAGACCAATGCAAAAAAAAAAAAAACGAGAATAATTACACAAATCGTAAATTAAACCGAAATGAAGTTATTGCAAATCAAACCAAAAGCTGAGAAGTCATTTATTGTAGTTGTGATTGTGGCTCACATCTTCCTCTGGTTTTACGTGCAGAAACGGCTTAAACGCCTTCTATGAGTCGAGGATATGCTTCCTATCCAGTTTTCTTACAAGCTGGCAAACAGTGTCTTTTAACATCAGATTCCCAAGATATTGCCATTCCCTTTGGAATTGCGGCCATAAATCAAGAATTTCTCTTTGTACGTCTCCACTAGGATGCGTCTCAAGAGAAAGTTGGATATTACCCAAATTCTCCTTACTCAGTCCATCCTTAATGAATTCAATTTTATCATCTCGATTAGAGGACGGAATCCCAATAGAACGACATTTACCGTTACACGTCCATCGTGCACATTTGTGGCAATTTGAACTCATGCGCTTTGCTCGTCGCTTCTTTGCAAAAGTGCTTCTACCTGTACCTGGTAAATGCAAAACAGGAAGATATTCATCTTCACGTACCTTGGCTTCAATTATCCAACGCATGTCTTCAGGAATCCCTTTGTGCATAAGCATTCTTAATCTTTCAAATCCAACTTGGTAAAGCTTCAGTAAAATATTTCGAGGAAAAGGAGGAAATCGTTTCTGCAATCTTTTGAGAATATCATCCATCCTGAAAAAAAATGAAAAAGAAATTGAAAGAGAAATTTATATACAATATCAGTTTTGTGGGTAGCTGATGGAACCGACGTAAATAATCACGGGGTACCGTTATCCGCCATTTAACCGGGAAAAAAAATGAAATTTTTTTTTTTTTGAAGATTAGTAAAAATTATATTTACATCTAGTTATTTTCAAAACAAGGATCAGAAAGAAAAACAACCTCTTCTTGAGTAACATGATTTTCCAAAAAGAGTTTGAGTCTTTGTCCATTTACCTTGAATACGTTACCATTTTGAGGATTCTCAATGTCAACTGCTCCATAATGATACACATGCTTAACCACAAATGGGCCAGTCCATCTTGATCTCAACTTACCAGGAAATATGTGAAGTCTAGAATTATAAAGTAGAACTTTTTGCCCAACATCAAATGTTTTTCTTGAAATTAACTTGTCATGAAAGGCTTTAGTTCTTTCTTTATGAATTTTAGAATTCTCATATGCATCATTTCTGAGTTCCTCAAGTTCATTTATTTGTAATTTTCGTAAATTAGAAGCGTCATCAAGGTTTGAGTTGAACATTTTAATGGCCCAATATGCTTTATGCTCAAGTTCCACAGGTAAATGACAAGGTTTTCCATAAACTAGCCTATAAGGAGACATGCCCAATGCTGTTTTAAAAGCTGTTCGATAGGCCCATAATGCATCGTTAAGTCTAAGAGACCAATCTTTGCGATTTGGATTAACCGTCTTTTCCAAAATTTGTTTAATCTCCCTATTTGCTAATTCTACCTGTCCATTTGTCTGCGGGTGATAAGGGGTTGCAACTTTGTGTGTAATGGCATATTTCTTCATTAATGTTTCAAAAAACTTGTTGCAAAAATGTGTTCCCCCATCGCTTATGATAGATCAAGGAATTCCAAATCGACTCAAAATATTTTCTTTTAAAAATTTAATCACTGTTTTGTGATCATTATTTCGACATGGAATTGCCTCTATCCACTTTGAAACATAATCTATTGCAACTAAAATGTATAAGAAACCAAAAGATGGTGGAAATGGTCCCATGAAATCAATACCCCAACAGTCAAAAATTTCAATTACAAGAATTGGGTTCAAAGGCATCATGTTTCTTTTCGAAATGGAACCTAATTTTTGACAACTTTCACATGACTTGCAAAAATTATGTGCATCTTTGAATAAAGTTGGCCAGTAAAATCCACACTGTAAAATTTTTGCAGCAGTTTTCTTTGATGAAAAATGACCACCACATGCCTCGGAATGACAAAACTTAATTACACTACTTACCTCATTGTCGGGAATGCATCTTCGAAAAATCTGATCAGGACAATATTTGAACAAGTAAGGGTCATCCCAATAGAACTTCTTTACCTCATTCAGAAACTTCCTTTTATCTTGGGGGCTCCATTGAGAAGGAATTTTTCCCAAAAAGGAATATTTTAGCTCGGATGGCAATGGTTTTAAATCCAGCTTGGGCGGTTCAATAGTTGATGGTACAGTGACATTTGTGAGTGATGGAAGTTCCTCAAACTTTTGTTTCCAACAATGCTTTACTTCTGAATTATCACCAGGTTGCTTGCAAATGTTGAACACGTTTAATTCTAAAGTCATATTTCCAAAAGAAATGTTCAACATACCATTCCTGCAATTTATCAGAGCATTAGAAGTTGCAAGAAATGGACGGCCTAATATAACAGGAATTTGAACATTTGGATTTGAAACAGGATGTGTGTCCAAAACAATAAAATCAACAGGGAAGTAAAAATTATCAATTTGAACCAAAACATCTTCAACTATCCCTCGAGGAATTTTTACAGAACGATAAGCTAGTTGAAGTGTAACAGGTGTTTCCTTGAGTTCACCTAAACCTAACTGTTGATAAACAGAAAAAGGCAAAAGATTAACACTAGCACCAAGATCAAGCAATGCACGTTCTATTCTAGTGTTTCCAATTATGCATGAGATTGTTGGACATCCAGGATCTTTGAATTTTGGTGGAGTAAGGTGCTGAATGATTGAGCTCACACTTTCCGTCAGAAATGCTTTCTTTTGTACATTATGTTTCCTTTTAACTGTGCACATGTCCTTCAAAAATTTAGCATAAGATGGAACTTGTTTGATTGCATCCAATAAAGGAATGTTAATCTTAACTTGTTTGAAAAGTTCATAAATTTCTGCATTTTGATTCAAATTCTTTATTGTTTGCAACCTTTGAGGAAAAGGAGCGGGATGCATACCTTTTTCTTTGTCCAAATTTTCAAGAAGTTCAGACTTACCATCATCCTTACCATTACTTTTCGGAGGGGAAAGAGGATCTTGGTCTTTTGATGGAATGTTTTTGTCAATTGCCTTTCCACTTCGAAGAGTTGTGATAGAATTGGCATTTTCCTGTTGAGTTTCATTGGAGCAAGAAACAAGACATTGAGTAGAAGGGTTAGGCTGAGGTTGAGCAGGAAACTTACCTTTTTCTTGAGTGCGTAATGAAGCTGTCAATGTGGACAAGGTGTTTTTGATCTCATTGATGTCCTGTGAAGTCCGGTTATTCACATTTACTTGTGTTTGCATGAATGCTTGCAATGTCTCTTCCAAGGTTTGTACACGTGAAGGTTGATAGGAAAAAGTGTTGCCCGGCTTTTGAGATTGTGGTACCTGAACATGATTATTATTCCGCCAACTGAAGTTGGGATGATTTCTCCATTCAGGGTTATACGTTTCAGAGTAAGGAGAAGGAAAAGGCTTTTTAAATGTGTTTATGGAATTTACTTGATCATGCAACGCTTCTTTAAGAATGGGAATGTTTGGACATTCAGAAGTGGGGTGTCCCATGATTTCACAAATTCCACAACTTTCTTCATTTTTAACCGTTTTGACTTCTTTTACTTCTCTAAGTTCCATGGCTTCAATCTTTCTAGCCAAATTAGCTACTTTAGCTTTTATCTCATCTTCTTGACTAAAATGATATTTACCTCTGTTAGAAACAAGATTAGATCTATTGGAACTTTCAGAGGAATTATCTGTGTGCCAGGCTTGAGAGTTATCTGCCAAATGGTCTAGGTAGTCAAAGGCTTCTTCAGGTTCTTTTTCTAGAAACTCACCGTTACACATTGTTTCAACAAATTGTTTAGTTTCGAGAGTTAAACTTTCATAAAAGAAACTAATAAGACGCCATTTTTCAAAACCATGATGTGGACAAGAACTTAACAAATCTTTAAAACGCTCCCAGCACTGAAAAAATGCTTCATTTTGATTTTGATTGAAATTTTGAATCTGTCTTTTCAAAGCAGTAGTTTTATGTGCTGGGAAAAATTTCTTTAGAAACTCAGTTTGTAATTCTTGCCATGTGCCAATTGACCTTGGTTTTAAATTATGAAGCCAAATTTTTGCTTTATCTTTTAAAGAAAAAGGAAATAATTTTAGCTTGACAATTTCATTTGTACATTGTTGGTCATTAAAGGTGACACATACATCTTCGAAGTCTTTTAGAAACGAGTAAGCACTTTCCGATTCTAACCCATGGAAATTTGGAAGCAAAGCTATCATACCTGGTTTAAAACGAAAGTTGTTTGCATTGAGAGGAAAAATAAAACAAGAGGGTGATGAGCATCGAGTTGGTTGCAAGTAGTCACGCATGGTGCGTACTTGTCTGTTCTCATCTTCAGCATGAACACTTTCATTGTCAGCCATGGTAGGAGTTGTATTAGAAAGATTACCTGAAAAAGTTTCACAATAAAATCTAACTAAACGACGAGATCTAAAATCACGTCGCCAAACAAGCATAAAACAAAGTTAATATACAGATTAGGCGGTATAACCAGCCAATAAAAATAAATATATACAAAATTAGGCGGTATAACCAGCCAATAAAAATAAATATATACAAAATTAGGCGGTATAACCAGCCAATAAAAATAAATATACTTATAAACTTATATACTTAGTATTGCTTCCCCGGCAACGGCGCCAAAAACTTGATGGAAACTCAATTAAGAGTTGTAAACCCAAGTGCAGGTTATGTTCAAGTAATAAATTCTCGGGTGTCCGAGGTCGAACCACAGGGAAGCGTACTAGTAAGTATAAGTTTATAAATATATATATGAAAAAGAAAATAAACAAGATATTAGGGAATCAATAACAAAGAAAGTAAACAAGATATTAGAGAACAAAATAAACAAAATAACATAAAAGCAATTAAATAAGATATAAAAAACAATAAGAAAGGATGTTGAGGTTAGAGAATCCACTCTTGGTGTTATGCTAAGATTAATCTTGTTTTATTACACAATTGAAATCCATACATAAGGGAGGTTCCAATCGGAAGGTTTAGCAATTCAGTCCAAATTGTCCAACGTCCATAGCATATGATATTATGTTCATTTGGTGTCCTCAAAACTCATAAAAAGAGTCCAAGCATTCCTTATGCCAAGGTATATGTCTACAACAAATCAAGGTTATGAAACCAAGCATTTACTGTGCCATTTTCATTGTCAATAATGAATCAAGATCTCTACTTTGCAAGTATGATTTTAAACCAAAAGAAAATATTATCTATACTAGTGTTTATAAATGATGATTCATTTTAGCTCATGTTTAAGAGACTAACCTTAGCATTTACCAAGAGCTTCACCTCATCACCTCAACAATATGATTAGCAACACATACTAAAAATGAAAAGAAATGTAAGAAGCATAAGTAAATAAAGAAAAAGAAAACTAGAGAAAAGAAAGAAGAAGAAAACTTAGAGAATTTTATTACAATGGCTAATATCCTACCAATGTATCATGTATCCCAATACTCATCCAAGGCCCTCTATTTATACACATTTTGGAGGGCTGAATGACAAGAGACAAGCTTTACAAATTTCAAAGGTAGGTATAATAGGTGGGTGCATTTTTCTAACAATTTTCGTCATATTGTATGACAATTCTGATCAGCCAGCTTGATGGTCGATTTTGTCAATGTTGGAGGCTCGATCTGATAAAATTGTCTTCTAAAAAAATATACCCCTATCAGTTACGGATTCATAGCCGTTGGAATCAGCTCATTTGCTGATGTGGATAAGAAGATATGGGCAAAATACGAAAACAGGTCAGCACAGACGTCATTGCACATCAGCCAACTTGATGGTCGATTTCGCTAGGGAAAACGACTCCGTTTCAAGAAGTGTAAAACATGAAAAAGATAGATATGCCTCTTAGCTTTGCACGGCTACAAATTTCAGCCTTATTGCTTCAGTGAAACTCGAGATATAGCTGATATGGCAAACGGTGTCGGAACTGGAACTGAACTGGATTTGCCCTTAATTCTAGTAATCTGAAATCACTCAAAGAAACTTGTGAAAAACACCAAATTACATAAAAATATAAAAGATCATAAACACAATTAGACTAAACAATAATAACTCGTATTTGACACAAAACAATAATAAAACATAACTAAAAACTATATAATTATACGAGTTATCACTATTTATTTTGCTTTGATTGTGTATATGTTTTCCTATATTGTTTCTTCCCCACCTATTTACAGGTGTACGGATGCGGAATATGAGGATCTTCCTGTCAGTAATTTTGAAATTGATTTTGAGAGGCCCATTTGCACGGGTGATTTTGAGGCCGACGAAGATATTGAGGATTATGGTCTACCTTCGGACTTATTAAGAAAAATAGGACAAGAAGATAAACAAGTACTTTCTCATGAGGAGCTATTAGAATTGTTGAATTTGGGAAAAAGTGAGGAGATAAAAGAGGTTAAAGTCGGGACTACATTGTCGTCATCGATAAAGGGTGAACTCGTAGCCTTGCTCCAGGAATATGTAGATGTGTTTGCATGGTCATGCCAAGACATGTCAGGTTTGGATCCAGACATTGTGGTTCATAAGCTCCCTTTAAGGCCAGAGTGCAAGCCAATTCAGCAAAAGTTGAGAAGAATGAGGTTGGACATGCTGTTAAAGGTAAAAGAGGAGGTGAAGAGGCAGTTTGATGCTGGATTCTTAGAGGTGGCAAAATATTCGGAATGGGTAGCAAACATTATTCCAATACCATAAGAAGGATGGCAAGGTGCGTATGTGTGTCGATTATCGAGATTTGAACAAGGCCAGTCCCAAAGATAATTTCCCTTTGGCTCGCATTGATACTTTGGTGGATAATACGGTGAAGAGTTCTTTGTTTTCTTTCATGGATGAATTCTCGGGATATAATCAGATTAAGATGGCACCGGATGATATGGAGAAAACCATATTTGTTACAATGCGGGGAACATTCTGCTACAAGGTAATGCCGTTTGGGTTGAAGAATGATGGGGCAACGTATCAGAGAGCCATGGTGACCTTGTTTCATGACATGATGCATAAGGGAATTGAGGTTTATGTTGATGATATGATTGCAAAGTCACAAGGATAAGAGGAGCATATTGTGAATCTTAGGAAACTCTTTGAAAGACTAAGAAAGTTTCAACTCAAGTTAAATCCGGCAAAATGCACTTTTGGAGTCACTTCGGGGAAATTGTTGTGTTTTGTTGTTAGCAAAAAGGGAATTGAGATTGATCCGTATAATGTGAAGGCCATCCAGAATTTGTCACCTCCACGTACTCAAAAAGAAGTAAGAGGTTTTCTGGGGAGATTGAATTACATTGCTCGGTTTATTTCTCAGTTAACCAATAAATGTGATCCAATATTTAAGTTACTTCGAAAACGTGATCCAGGAGAGTGGGATGAAGGGTGTTAGATTGCTTTTGAAAAGGTTAAGCATTATCTATCAAACCCACCAGTATTAATGCCACCGGCTCTGGATAAACTGATGATATTGTATCTATCAGTATTTGAAAGATCCATGGGTTGTGTTTTGGGGTAGCTTGATTAGACTGGAAAGAAAAAACAGGCAGTTTAC
The DNA here is from genome assembly GCA_030761205.1 of Fremontodendron californicum. Classification (NCBI taxonomy): domain Eukaryota; kingdom Viridiplantae; phylum Streptophyta; class Magnoliopsida; order Malvales; family Malvaceae; genus Fremontodendron; species Fremontodendron californicum. Next base: position 16,389,897 of record JAULJL010000006.1, on the reverse strand, counting down.
TACCTCAGCAAGAAGTTCACAGATTATGAGTTGAAATATTCGTCGGTAGAAAAGTTGTGCTGTGCCTTAGCTTGGACCGCTCGAAGGCTCAGACAGTACATGCTGTACCACACGACGTGGTTGATCGCCAAGCTAGATCCAATCAAGTACATGTTGGAAGCACCTTCTTTGATAGGGAGGATGACAAGATGGCAGGTTTTGTTGTCAGAATACGACATTGTATATGTAAGTCAGAAGGCTATCAAGGGCAGTGCAGTGGCTGAATTTTTAGCAAGTCGGGTAGTGGAAGATTATGAGCTATTGAACTCTAATTTCCCAGATGAAGATTTAATGTAAGTTTCGCAAGCGGATGAGGTTCCCCTGAAGAAGAAGAAGATATTGAAGATGTAATTTGATGGGGCATCTAATGCCATGGGGCACAGAATCAGTGCAGTGCTCATATCCCCAGAAGAAGATTATTATCCCTTCACCGCTAGATTGGATTTTGATTGTACAAACAATACGGCTGAGTATGAGGCATGTACTATGGGCCTTCGTGCAGCAGTGGATAGAAAAATCAAAGTTTTGGAAGTTTTTGGAGACTTGGCTTTAGTGTTATATCAATTGCGCGGAGAATAGGAAACTTGAGACACAAAATTAATCAGATATCGAGAACTCATACTGAGTTTATCGGAGGAGTTTGAAGAAGTAAGTTTCAATTACTTCCCCCGAGAAGAAAATCGGATGGCGGATGCTCTGGGTACTTTGTCATCAATGTTTAAAGTGAATGAAGGGGCGAAAGTTGTGCCGATCAAGATGAGCATATATGAGTCTCCTGTCCAGAGTTTGAGTATCGAAGAAGAAGCAGATGGTCTCCCTTGGTATCACGACATTTTGCAATACATCAAGAATCAACAGTATCCAGAACAGGCAATAGAAAATGACAAGAGAACTCTGAGAAGATTGGCAATGGGTTTTGTTCTAGATGTGGAGATTATCTACAAGAAAGGGAAAGATCAAGTCCTGTTGAGATGTGTCGGGTCTGCTGAAGCTCGAAGAATCATATAGGAAGTCCATGAAGGGATATGTGGCACCCATGCTAATAGTCACATGCTTGCTAAGAAGATTATGAAGGTAGGTATTATTGGCTGACGATGGAAGGAGAATGTATCAGTTATTCCCGGAAGTGTCATAAATGCCAGATCTATGCAGATAATATTTATGTGCCGCCATCGCCATTGCATGTCATGATTGCACCATGGCCGTTTTCAATGTGGGGAATGGATATGATTGGACCTATTACCCTGAAAGCTTCAAATGGACATCGCTTCGTGCTGGTGGCCATAGACTATTTCACAAAATGGGTGGAACCTGCTTCTTATACGAATGTAATGAAGTCAGTGGTATGCAGATTTGTTAAGAAGGAAATCATATGCCGATATGGATTGCCAACAAGAATTATTTCAGATAATGCTCTCAATCTGAATAATAAAATGATGAGAGAGGTATGTACTCAGTTCAAGATCACGCATCACAATTCGACACCTTATCGTCCGAAGATGAATGGGGCAGTAGAAGCAGCCAACAAAAACATCAAGAAGATTGTCGAGAAGATGACTGATGTGTACAAGGATTGGCATGAGATCTTGCCTTTTTCCCTTCACGTATATCGCTCTTCGGTTCGCACATCTACAGGGGCAATTCTTGGGTATATGGTATGGAAGTAGTGTTACCTATTGAAGTTGAGATTCTTCACTTCAGGTTTTGATGGAGGTTGGCTTAGAAGAGGCAGAATGGGTTAGAGCTCGTTATGAACAGCTGAATCTCATCGAAGAGAAAATATTGAAGGCAATTTGTCACGGGCAGTTGTATCAAAAAAGGATGATTCGAGCCCATAACAAGAAGGTTCGACCCAGACAGCTCCGAGAAGGATAGTTGGTACTGAGAAAAATTCTCCCCATAGTGAAGGATCCGCGAGGAAAATGGGCTTCAAATTGGGAAGGACCCTATGTGGTAAAAAGAGCTTTTTCTTGAGGAGCATTGATTCTAACTCGGATGGACGGGGATGATTTTAGACATCCCGTGAATGCTGATGAATTGAAGAATTATTACGCTTAAAAAAAATTAGTGTGATGCTATACACATGGGAATTCGAATGATTCCAAATGTAGAAATGGAAATTCTATATATCTATCTCCCCTGAGAATTGTTTTTCAAAGAGAATATTCATGCTTGGTGTGATAAATGGCCATTTTTCATATTCCCTTCACTAAGAATAAATTATCCCTAGTCACCCCTTTGAGCCTCAGAATTCTTTCTTTCGCTGAACCCTGATCAAGGATCACCCTCTACACTGGAGAGGAAATACGAGAAAAAATTATCAAAATCGTGGCAAAAAAGGAGAGAGCCATTGGAAAATGTGAAATCAAAGAATGGCAAATGAAAGCTAGCAATGAAAAAAAAAAGAAGAAAAGTCCAAAAAGGGGACAAATGTCTCAAGAATGAATTCTCCTCAGGAAATGATCCTTGATCCAATTACCCTTAAACACATTTTGGGCCTATTTTATCCTTTCCTTCTAAACCCGAACCTTGGCCTACATTACGTACTTTAAAAGTCCATTTTGATCAAGCATAGGTATTTAATTTGAAAGGTTTTTCTCAGAATTCATCCCATCTTTTGAATTGACATTTTTACCTTGGAAACATTTAGGATTCTCAGATGCATGGTAGAATACAAAAAAAAAAAAAAAAGGAAAAAATGAGAGGTTTAAGCCGAAAACCCTCAAAAGGCGACTCAATACCGAATGGGGGACACTTGAGTTGAAAACCCGCAAAGGGCGGCTCAAGTATTGATTAAGGTTTGAATCAATGCTTCGTGTAAAGGGAAGAAAGTATTTGAAAATCAGAGAAAAAGGGAACAACTCAGTCTGACGTAACTACGAAAGCTGAGGGATTACCCAATTAAATTGACCGTTCAAGAGAAATTTCAGATGTTTTGAAAAAGGAGGGGTCCAAGATATTCCGCATCCGGGGCATCAACAACCTATAACTTTACATTGTTTCTTATATCCTTGATATCGACTTTTATCATTTTAAAACATTTTGTTGCAATAAATTTTTGTTACCCCTTTTATGACAATTGCTTGTTTCATACTTTATTTCATACATTTTTGAGATTGCATTTTGTTTGTTATTAAATTGAATGATGATTAGTAAACATAAATTTTTAAAATAAAAAGGAGTTTGAAAGTATTACTAAGGAATAGATCTAAATCTTAAAAAAGTTTGAAAACCACTAATCTTGATGGAATATTCACCAAGAAAAGGAAAACAGTGAATGTGTTGGAGACTCTGCCATGAAGTCAAAAATTTGTGAATTTCAGCGAAGTCAGAAACTAGGATTGTTTGACAAATTATCTTGAGTAAAGGGTTCTTTAAGTGGGACATTAGTGAACAATTGAAGACTCTATCATGAAGTCGAATAATCTGTGAACCTCAAAGAAACCATGGATTAGAAATCATGACACAATCATTTGACTGCATTCATCCTCAGGAAACATACAAGCATTTGCAAAGCATGTCATTCTCATCATTGCATTTAGCTAACATTGCAGGAATCAAGAAAACTTTGGCTTCCCAAATCGAACTCGTTCTGCTTCTCAAATGAGTCAAACCCTGAGACCACCGTCGAGGTATTTCTTTTTGTTTTAAATCGAATTCATTATGTTTTATGAAATGAGTCGAGCCTTGAAACCACCGTCGAGGTATTTCCTTTTGTTTTAAATCAAATTCATTTTGTTTTATCAAATGAGTCGAGCCTTGAGACTAACGTCGAGGTATTTCCTTTTGTTTTAAATCGAATTCATTCTGTTTTATCAAATGAGTCGAGCCTTGAGACCGTCGTCAAGGTATTTTCATCACGGGTAAGGCCTCCGGGCACCATTTTAAGACCTTCGGGCATAATTTTTCATCACGGGTAAGGCCTCCGGGCACCATTTTTAAAGACCTTCGGGCACCATTTTTAAGACCTCCGGGCACCATTTTAAAGACCTTCGGACACCATTTTTAAAGACCTTCGGGCACCATTTTTAAGACCTTCAGGCATAATTTTTCATCACGGGTAAGGCCTTCGAGCACGAATTTTAAGACCTTCGGGCATAATTTTTCATCAGGGTAAGACCTCTGGGCACCATTTTTAAAGACCTTCGGGCGTAATTTTTCAAATCACAAGGCCTCCGAGCACCATTTTTAAGTCATTCGGGCACCATTTTTAAGACATTCGGGCACAATTTTTTCTTTTGAAATCGAACCCGTTTCCTTCTCTCCTTTGTAATAGCATCAGAATCTGAAGTTGTTTCTTCTTGTAATGGTTGCAGATTCAGATCAAGAACATAAAAAATCTTCAATGTGGTTAACAGAAACACCATCTTGTCTTTCCATCTTGTGTAGTTGGTTCCATTGAACCTGTCCAGTTTAATAACATCTTGATTTTGGAAATGAACCCTTCACACTTGAACTTAATTCGGTCTCCATCACTATAAAGCCTTAAGATTGTAATAAAAATAAATGGAGATTAGAGATTTGGATGCAGACTTTGAGGCGTGAGAAACACTTTCCTTAAGGCTTTATAATGCCTTCAAGATACAACAAAGTCATAAACGTTCCAAGTAGAATTGTGTAAATGGCAGAATAGAAAAGTCTCATTTTATAGACAACGTAAAGTTACATTAGTAACTTGTCTGTTGGCTTAGGTTGTGTTCTTACACAACAACTTTTTAGGTAAGTGTTGTGTCTTTACATAACAGGTTTCAAAAAACACAATTATTCAATACAACTGATTATTATTTTATATAATTTTTGTTTTAATGAATATTTAATTAATTTCGAAAATCAAAAAAATAAAATAAAAAGTCAGTTGTATTAACAATTTTAAGCGCAAGTGCCCCAACTGCCTATTTTTGACATTAAATAATTAGTAGCCCACTAGGAGACCCCACTAGCTCCTTGGGCCCATTGCAATTGATCCAATTGTCTAAGGTAAGAAGGATATTGATGGTAACTCAATTAAGAGTTGTAAACCCAAGTGCAGGTTATGTTCAAGTAATAAATTCTCGGGTGTCCGAGGTCGAACCACAGGGAAGCGTATTAGTAAGTATAAGTTTATAAATATATAAGAAAAAGAAAGTAAACAAGATATTAGGGAATCAACAACAAAACAAAATAAACAAGATATTAGAGAACAAAATAAATAAAATAACATAAAAGAAATTAAACAAAATATAAAAAAAAAAACAATAAGAAAAGATGTTGAGGTTAGAGAATCCACTCTTGGTGTTATGCTAAGATTAATCTTGTTTTATTACACAATTGAAATTCACACATAAGGGAGATTCCAATCGGAAGGTTTAGCAATTCAGTCCAAATTGTCCAACGTCCATAGCATATGATATTATGTTCATTTGGTGTCCTCAAAACTCACAAAAAGAGTCCAAGCATTCCTTATGCCAAGGTATATGTCTACAACAAATCAAGGTTATGAAACCAAGCATTTACTGTGCCATTTTCATTGTCAATAATGAATCAAGATCTCTACTTTGCAAGTATGATTTTAAACCAAAAGAAAATATTATCTATACTAGTGTTTATAAATGATGATTCATTTTAGCTCATGTTTAAGAGACTAACCTTAGCATTTACCAAGAGCTTCACCTCATCACCTCAACAATATGATTAGCAACACATACTAAAAATGAAAAGAAATGTAAGAAGCATAAGTAAATAAAGAAAAAGAAAACTAGAGAAAGGAAAAAAGAAGAAAACTTAGAGAATTTTATTACAATGGCTAATATCCTACCAATGTATAATGTATCCCAATACTCATCCAAGGCCCTCTATTTATACACATTTTGGAGGGCTAAATGACAAGAGACAAGCTTTACAAATTTCAAAGGTAGGTATAATAGGTGGGTGCATTTTTCTAACAATTTTCGTCATGTTGTATGACAATTCTGATCAGCCAGCTTGATGGTCGATTTTGTCAATGTTGGAGGCTCGATCTGATAAAATTGTCTTCTAGAAAAATATACCCCTATCAGTTACAGATCCATAGCCGTTGGAATCAGCTCATTTGCTGATGTGGATAAGAAAATATGTGCAAAATACGAAAACAGGTCAGCACAGACGTCATTGCACATCAGCCAACTTGATGGTTGATTTCGGTAGGGAAAACGACTCCGTTTCAAGACGTGTAAAACATGAAAAAGCTAGATATGCCTCTTAGCTTTGCACGGCTACAAATTTCAGCCTTATTGCTTCAGTGAAACTCGAGATATAGCTGATATGGCAAATGGTGTCGGAACTGGAACTGAACTGGATTTGCCCTTAATTCTAGTAATCTGAAATCACTCAAAGAAACTTGTGAAAAACACCAAATTACATAAAAATATAAAATATCATAAACACAATTAGACTAAGCAATAATAACTCGTATTTGACACAAAACAATAATAAAACATAACTAAAAACTATATAATTATACGAGTTATCACACCCCCACACTTAGATTGTTGCTAGTCCCTAGCAACGACTCAATAAAAATAAAATAAGAAAATCTAATCTAATCCATTTTCGTAGGAAATCACGGTGGCACTTAGCATGTGACACAAGCCTTTAAACCCCTAGGTGTCCCTAGTGGACGAGTTTAGTCTCGTGAGGGTTTGCTAGAACGATACCCACAAACATTGAAAAACTAAAATATAAGTAAACTACATACACTAAAAATATTTACTCCTAATCCTTTCAATATAAATTAGAGACAATCTTTGAACAAGTCTTATAAACTAATCAATAGCTCAAAGAATTTCACAAAAATTCATGCTTGAATGTAAATAAATGAGTTAAGCCAATATTAACATAACATATTTCAATCAAAATAGTGCATATTCAACTTAATCTCAACTTCTCACTATACTCTCATGATTTTCACTCTTTAAAGTAGTGGTAAAGTGTTTACACTCAATCAATCTCATGAAAACAGTTCTACCATATGCTTGCTTGTCCACCTATTCTCCACTATTTAGATCATACAACTTCATAAATCAAGAGGTCTTTTTTCAAGGTTGTAATGGGGCCAAAGAGTTATAATGTGGTTAAAGAACAAAAGGATAAAGATATCACAAAGGTTCCAAAGAGTTCATAGAGTTTAGAGACATAATAAGATCATACAAATAAAACTTCTCAAAACTCTTATAAAGCACATAATAACATAGGCTAAATATTCATGTTGAGCCTTTGCTTCATTCTAACCAACTTTGTAACATCTTTTTCTTTACTTTAACTAGAAGTTCAAGAGAAGATTTTTTTTTTTTTTTAATATGGGAATGTATTTGACAATGATCCCTTTCTTTTTCTCTTGACTTTTGCCTCTCTCCTCCCCCACACTTATCTTTCGTTCTAACCCAAATTTTCAAAAAGTATCCCTTGTTTTTGCAATATGTCTCAAAATATATAATCCATCTTTAGAACAAGGGTAAGGATATAAGTATATTTAGGCTAGGTGTAAGTTCTGGTTACCAATAAAATAGCATATTTAATGTAGGCTCAAATTGGCTCACTAGTGGGGATGTTCTCTTAGAACATTAATAATGGATGGCTGTTTGGCTCTAGTTATAATCCTAATGCCTCTATCATATTCATGTTGTCACATGTATCAATATAGTCTCAAACGGTTTAAAGCAAGTTCTAGAGAATCATGTAATCATAAGAGCACTCAAGAAAGAAATTAGATTGATTTGTATAATGCATCAATCATTATAGGCTCAAAAACTCACAAGGATGATTATACAAGTCAGATTAAGTCTAAACATGCTTCTTTCTCAATCAACATATCATATTAACATTGGCTCATAAAAAGGTTGACATTAAGCTCAATTCTCATGAAAATCTTCTCACTAATAAATCTGTTTTAGACTTATGCAATTCATATCTCATCATTGTATTAAAAAGGAACTAAAACACACTAAAAACACACTAAGCCTAAACATGCTTTTTTTTTTTTTTTTTTTTTTGAAGAAGATTAAATCAAACTGACAAGGTATGTCTCAAGTCTCCCTTACTCAGACCTTGTTCAGAATGAATACTTCTAAATTGCTTAAAACACAACAAATTTTTTTTTTTTTTTTAAATTAGCAAAATATGTCCCTTACCCCCTACTAAAATATGACATTGTCCCCAATGTCAAATTTTAAAGGTAGAATTTAGGAGATATTACCTGCAGAGGTTGCTAACCACTTATTATAACTGAGACACAACAAACAAAATGTTAGATAATGTCACAAAGACAGAGTGCAATCCACTCCTTGCTTGTCCACATCTCTTTTTCTTTTTCCGAGCGTTTGCGAAACAACCGTAGCAGGTAAATACGCATAAGCTTGGAGCTTTTTGAGTAAATCTTCAATGGTTGTAGCAGAAATTATGGTTCTCATTGCCTCTGAAAACATGAATCCATTATCCACAGCATTATCTAAATATGAAAGCAAATTACTAAAATAACCATTAATATTAAGCAAACCAATGGGTTTCTTATTTGTGACCAAAGATGACCAAGAAGCCACGCAAGCTATTTCTTCCAATGTACCTAGACCTCCTGGTAAAGCAATGAATGCATCGGCAGAATGGTACATGATTGTCATCCGTTCAGGGATACTCCAGACTTGTATTTCCTTACCCACGGTAGGTCCACAAAAATCTGTGAATAGTTTTGGCACGATTCCTAGAACTGGACTTCCTCCGGCGTGTGCTGCTGTAGCGACTGCTCCCATTAAACCCGTACTACCGCCTCCATAAATCAACTGGATCTTTTGTTGGGCAAGTATTACTCCAACTCTTATGGCTTCATCAGCGAATATGTTATTTTTCCCTGGATAAGCACCTCCAAAGACACAAATTTTTTTAATGCGTTGGGACGAAGTACTTTCCATTTTTTTTTCGAGTGCCTGAAAGAGAATGAGTACATGGTGTAATATATAGAGGACTGAGTAGTGAATCAGACAAGAGTAATAATGTCGCCGAAAGTGTATCTGACCTGTCAGAAGAAAATGTTAACCTAACAAAAGATTTTTGCGTGATTTCAGGAAGAAAATCAAAAAGAGAAGAAAAATCAACCGTAAAAGTCAAGAGTATTAATGTTGCCGAAAGTGTATTTGGCATCTTCCTCTGGTTTTACGTCCAGAAACGGCTTAAACGCCTTCTATGAGTCGAGGATATGCTTCCCATCCAGTTTTCTTACAAGCTGGCAAACAGGGTCTTTTAACATCAGATTCCCAAGATGTTGCCATTCCCTTTGGAATTGCGGCCATAAATCAAGAATTTCTCTTTGTACGTCTCCACTAGGATGCGTCTCAAGAGAAAGTTGGATATTACCCAAATTCTCCTTACTCAGTCCATCCTTAATGAATTCAATTTTATCATCTCGATTAGAGGACGGAATCCCAATAGAACGACATTTACCGTTACACGTCCATCGTGCACATGGTAGGAGTTGTATTAGAAAGATTACCTGAAAAAGTTTCACAATAAAATCTAACTAAACGAGGAGATCTAAAATCACGTCGCCAAACAAGCATAAAACAAAGTTAATATATAGATTAGGCGGTATAACCAGCCAATAAAAATAAAACAAAGTTAATATACAATATAAATATAAATATATAGAAAATTAGGCGGTATAACCAGCCAAAATAAATCAAAGTTAATATACAAATTAGGCGGTATAACCAGCCAATAAAAATAAATATAGGCGGTATAACCAGCCAATAAAAATAAATATCCTTATAAACTTATATACTTAGTATTGCCTCCCCGGCAACGGCGCCAAAAACTTGATGGTAACTCAATTAAGAGTTGTAAACCCAAGTGCAGGTTATGTTCAAGTAATAAATTCTCGGGTGTCCGAGGTCGAACCACAGGGAAGCGTATTAGTAAGTATAAGTTTATAAATATATAAGAAAAAGAAAGTAAACAAGATATTAGGGAATCAACAACAAAACAAAATAAACAAGATATTAGAGAACAAAATAAATAAAATAACATAAAAGAAATTAAACAAAATATAAAAAAAAAAACAATAAGAAAAGATGTTGAGGTTAGAGAATCCACTCTTGGTGTTATGCTAAGATTAATCTTGTTTTATTACACAATTGAAATTCACACATAAGGGAGATTCCAATCGGAAGGTTTAGCAATTCAGTCCAAATTGTCCAACGTCCATAGCATATGATATTATGTTCATTTGGTGTCCTCAAAACTCACAAAAAGAGTCCAAGCATTCCTTATGCCAAGGTATATGTCTACAACAAATCAAGGTTATGAAACCAAGCATTTACTGTGCCATTTTCATTGTCAATAATGAATCAAGATCTCTACTTTGCAAGTATGATTTTAAACCAAAAGAAAATATTATCTATACTAGTGTTTATAAATGATGATTCATTTTAGCTCATGTTTAAGAGACTAACCTTAGCATTTACCAAGAGCTTCACCTCATCACCTCAACAATATGATTAGCAACACATACTAAAAATGAAAAGAAATGTAAGAAGCATAAGTAAATAAAGAAAAAGAAAACTAGAGAAAGGAAAAAAGAAGAAAACTTAGAGAATTTTATTACAATGGCTAATATCCTACCAATGTATAATGTATCCCAATACTCATCCAAGGCCCTCTATTTATACACATTTTGGAGGGCTAAATGACAAGAGACAAGCTTTACAAATTTCAAAGGTAGGTATAATAGGTGGGTGCATTTTTCTAACAATTTTCGTCATGTTGTATGACAATTCTGATCAGCCAGCTTGATGGTCGATTTTGTCAATGTTGGAGGCTCGATCTGATAAAATTGTCTTCTAGAAAAATATACCCCTATCAGTTACAGATCCATAGCCGTTGGAATCAGCTCATTTGCTGATGTGGATAAGAAAATATGTGCAAAATACGAAAACCGGTCAGCACAGACGTCATTGCACATCAGCCAACTTGATGGTTGATTTCGGTAGGGAAAACGACTCCGTTTCAAGACGTGTAAAACATGAAAAAGCTAGATATGCCTCTTAGCTTTGCACGGCTACAAATTTCAGCCTTATTGCTTCAGTGAAACTCGAGATATAGCTGATATGGCAAATGGTGTCGGAACTGGAACTGAACTGGATTTGCCCTTAATTCTAGTAATCTGAAATCACTCAAAGAAACTTGTGAAAAACACCAAATTACATAAAAATATAAAATATCATAAACACAATTAGACTAAGCAATAATAACTCGTATTTGACACAAAACAATAATAAAACATAACTAAAAACTATATAATTATACGAGTTATCAGATATCCTATTATATACCCTTTGTTCTTGACTTTTATAAGCAATGTGGAATTAGTTTCCATCAACATTGTCTAAGATGGAGTAATTCATATATCACCGATGATTAAGGAAGAGAGCAAAGGATCAGAAGCACCACTAATAATTGAGAATCTGCCTCTTATTTGTAATGTGGATGGACCAAACTCTAATGGACTATAGAACTAACAGGATTCTTAGCCACATTGTTACTTTCTGTCAGGCTTTGGTGAATAACTTGGATGTTGCTAATGAATTGATCGACGCATCTATTTTAATTTCTTTGAAAAAAGCAAGCATGTTTATATCAGCATCAGCGACAACTTGCCTGAAATTCCTCACCCCACTTTTAGCTGCAACATGTTCCATTTTCTCTCTCTCCAAAATTGAGTAATAAGATGAGATTAGAGGCAGTGGTGGAAGCAACTGCAGAGTTCTTGAACAAGGCAGTGATGTGATCAGCTAAAGGGTTGGTCCCTGAGCAACATCCTTATTCCATTAGGACCTATTGTAGTGCTGCTAGCACTGTTTTTTTTTTTTGTTGCTAAGATTGTTGAATCTATTGATGCTTACTTATTCGCTGGACCTATTTTCAATTACTAGTTCTGTTGGCTACTCTTTGTTCCTTAAGAGAATGAAGACAATTTATTTTGCAGTCTGATCAGGTAATTTCTACTCAAAAGAAACGCATGCTTGAAGATGGATCCTCAGCTGATAATTCTCTGTTTGAAGATATCACTATTGATCCTGTTGTACGAGGATTCATTAGAGACTGGAATGCCATGGAAGATTTGTTGCACCATGTTCTAGACACTGGCCTTGGATGGGAAGTTGGGAATGAAGGACAAATCTTGTTTACAGATCCGCTTTGTACCCCAAGGCTGCCACAGAACAATTGGTGCAATTGCTATTTGAAACTTTTAGTGTCTCGAGATTTTATGCATCGGAACAAGCAGTATATATCGTCTTTGTATGCTGTCGAGCGTATCTCAGGATGTACTGTTGATATTGGTTATGGAAAGATAGACATAGCGGTGGTACTTGAAGGTATTGTCCAGTCCAACACATTGTCTCGGGAAGATTTGAAATTGGCGGTATTGATTTGACAAAGTTACTTGGTCAATAGTTGGCTAAATCTAATCTTATGGTGAACCTCATCATCTTTGATATCGAGAAATTAAAACAGCAGTTCACATGTTGTGCTGAAGATGAAGTTGCTTATGACAATACCTTTAAATAACGTGAGACAGAAGAATATAATATACCCTGCCCGATGGACATGTGATAGGAATTGGAATAGAAAGATTTTACTATTGGTGAGGCATTGTTCCAACCATCTATATTGGGTTTGTTGAGCAGCTTGTTCATAGTATTTCAACAGTTTCTTCTAAGAAGCAGAAGCAACTGCTAGAAAATACTATCATATGTGGTGGGACTACTTGCATGACTAGTTTTGAAGATAGGTTCATCGACTATTCGTCCTTCTCTAGTGAAGCTATCGTGATTGCTGAAACAGGTTTAACTGCCATAAACTGAAATTGTGTAAAGGATGTGGGTATGAAGTCCAAATACAGTATGGATGAATTGGGTGGTCAGTTGGTGCCACTCTTGGCTTGGGTCTTGATAACTCTATGAAATAGAATTATTTTACCATATTTTATGCATTTAAATTAGCTAAGTTCTTGTAATTTAATTTTTTTCATTAATTATTTCTAGTTGTTTTTAGATTATTTTTATTTATTTATTTTATGTTTAAATTAGTTATTAATTTAATGTCTTTTGTATTTTTTTAGAGTCCTAAAGCAAGAAGGAAAAAATCAGTTCATATATGGAAAGTCCAAGCTGGAAGCTGTTACTTGCCCACAAAGTTTTCCTTCTTCGGTCTTTTGGAGCTCTATAAATAGGAACCTTTAGGACTTTATTAGATATTCCTTCTTAGCTTTTATACTTTTCTTAGCTTGTACATATATTTCTTAAACCTAATTTTCTTAAGAGGAGAGCAGCCACCATAAATTTGCAAGGAGCAAGAGAGATTTTGAAGGATTGAAGGCTTGACAAACCTTAGTTTTCTCTTTTCCTTTACTCTTCTTTACTTTCTTGTATTTTTTATGATGGTGAAACTCCTTTGTTTTATATTTTTATTAGTTAGCATGAACTAATTTATTTTTTCTAGGATTGCAATGGAACTCAACATGTAGTTTAAATTATTTTACTCTCTTTCTTGATTTTAATGATATTTGAATTGTTTATTTAATCTTGTGCTTAATGCTTCTAATGGCTTAGCTACCAATTAGATTGATTTGGTAACCTAGATACAACTTGGAAAATGGAGTTTTGTGTTAGACATAGATTGAATAACACATGTTTCAAATTCATTTATTAGGATGAATTGAGTTGCATGTAGAGTAGAAATATACTTACGTGTCATGTGTAACCAATTTTAGAGTCTAAGCTTAATGAGTTTCTCTTTAATTCAATATTTTATAGGAATGTAGTTAATTGGTTAAGATGAATCTTTTTATAAGACTATCAGAAGATACTTATAAATAATTTAGAACTCTAGGTTAACATCTCAATGTCATTAGTTAAGTTAAGAGGGTAGGAGAGGTTCATACAAAGTGTTGAGTGAAATTGTAATCTTAGGCTTTTCTCAATTTATTAATCTAAGTTTTAATTTGCTTTCTTTTATTATTATTTTCTTTTGTAGACACCTAATTTTGTCCGGACCCCTAAATCAAGTACATTTTCTTCCTAAATTGATGTTTTAGAATGCTAAAAGGCTTTTCTCATCCTGCAGGTGGTACTCCAAGACTTAGCCTAAGAAAGCATGCAGAAAAAGTCAAACTTGAAAAAGTCAACATCGAAAAAAGTCAACCCCAAAAAAGTCAACTACTAAAAAAGTCAACCCACTCTCAAAATCAAGTTTTGAGGTTCAATTGAAAAAGGGTAAAAGAATTTTGATAATCCGAGGTCTACATTGAAAGATATGGAGTTCGGAAGTTGGGTTACAAAGATTCAGTAGAAAGGAAATCCTAGTTCGGGAAATTTAGGGAAAAGTGCTTAAACGATCAAATTGGTCGGAATTGAAGGTTCCAAATGAAAGACAAGTACTGACTACGGGTAATGGAGAAGCTACTTGGAAGAAAAACTGATAGAAAAGTCAATTCGAAAGAAAACCGAGAATTAGGGTTTTTGGTGGATTTCAGTGAAATTTGGAGGAATTACAAAAATGGCCCGATTCGGTAGGACTAAATCCGCTAATTGATGAGGAGTGATTAAACAGGGATAGCCTAAGGCTCAGTTTGAAGAAAATCTGAAAATCGAACTTGTTTTGAGCAAAACCGGGTTTCGAAGACAAAAGGGCAAAATTGGAAAATTAGGGAAAAATAGAAAATGAACTCCAAAAATTTTGAAATTTTGTAAATCTCATTCTTAAATTATTTGGAAGATATTGGCAAAAGAAAATCTTGATTCGGAGTTCGTTTGCAAAATGGCCAAATCCCGGATACCCTATGTAGAAATTCAACAGAATAAATCCCGAAAAAATAGCAAACGAGATCCAAAAATTCTAAAATTTTGCAGATCTAATTTTTAAATTATTTAGAAGAGATTAGTGAAAGAAAATCTTGATTCAGAGTTCGTTTGCAAAATGGCCAAATCCCGGGTCCCCTATGTAGAAATTCAACAGGATAAATCCCGAAAAAATAGCAAACGAGTTAAAAAATTTTTGAAAATTTTCAGATCTCATTTTTAAATTATTTGGAAGAGATTGGTGAAATAAAATCTTGATTCGGAGTTCGTTTGCAAAATGGCCAAATCCCGAGTCCCCTATGCAGTAATTCAAGCAGATAAATCTCGAAAAAATAGCAAATGAGCTCCCAAAATTATGAAAACTTCCAGATCACATTTTTAAATTATTTTGAAGATATTGGGAAGAAAAATATGGATTCGGAGCTCGTTTAAAAAATGGTAAAGTTCGGGTGCATAAAAGGGGCAATTTTGGAAATAAATCCGAAATAAATAGCAAGTGGACGCGAAAATTTTTGAAAACTTCCAGAATTCAATTTTTTATTATTTTGGAAGTATTGAAAAAATAAAATTTGAATTTGGAGTCCGTTTTCTATTTATTTTGGTTCGGGGGTCAAAAATATCATTTCACCGAAGAAACCAAAAAGGGCAAACTTGTAATTAAGAAAAATATGAAAGAAGAAGGAATTGCTGGGATTTTACCTCCTTTGATCAGCTAGCATAGAGGAGAAGAAGGAAACTTGATCAATTTAATTCCTTAGTCACTATCAAGCTCACATGCTATCACTAACACCTTGCAAATGGTCCCCCCTTCATCCAATGGCTTAGGTGCCTTGTAGGAAAGTTGAATGCACCATCCAATGACCAAGTTTAAATGTCAAGATGACATTTTTATTTGTCATGAAAGAACCCTCGTCTAATGGCCAAGAACGGAAGAAAAAAAGATGAGCACAATTCATCCAAAGCTGGCATCCATTCGGCCAAGCAAAGGAGTGCGTGGGATTGTCTTTTTTTATCCAATGGCTTAGGCCATCTACAAGGGCTGAGTAAACATGTTAAGGGCTGGATTTAAGCTACAAGATGTCATTTTTATGTTGTCCTCATCCAATGACCAAGAATGGAAGAGCACAACTCATCCAAGGGTAGACACTCAAAGGGGCAAGCAAGGGAGTGCATGGGATTGGTCCTCTTTTGCATCTAAGGGATGAGGTTATTACAAGGGCTGAGTACACATCTTAAGGGCTGCTATCAATTGGCTAGATGGCATTTTTATGTTGTCATCAAAATATCTTAATCTAAAGGCCAAAATTGGAGGAGAAAAAAATGCAAATTCCATCCAAGGGTTGGAGGGCCATTCGGCCAAGCCATTAGAGGGGGGTTGATTTCATTTTTTGATAGGTTTCAAGGCTGGAAACAATAGCTAATTTATAAAGAAAAAGGTTTTGAAAGAAAGAAAAAAGGTTTTCAATAGAAGAGCTTGAAGGTAGTCATCTCTACTAAGCTCTAGCATGGTTTTCTTCTTGTTTTCTATGTTGATTTCTTGATTTTCCATCTTGTTTTCCTACTACATTTTTCTTAGAAATCAAAGTTTTTAAATGTTTACTTAAGTTTTCATCTCTTCTTCTTCAAAAAAAATGGTTGAAACAATTTTTTTTTTTTACATTCTTGCTTTGGCCGAATGTGGTATGTTTCTTTGCCTTGTTCTTTTCTTTTTTTTTTCTTCTTTGCATGTTGTTGTGGAAAAATGATTTTTAGAAGGTTTGTTTAAGTATTTTATATTCTGATTTTTTACAAAAAGATGAAGCAAAACAGGTTGAAATGGCTACATGATCTTGGCAAGACCAAGTGGCCATGGTTAGGGGAGAGGCTATGCCCATTTTTACCTACCATGAAGCTCACCTTAATTTTATTGTTTAGCATGGTTTATTTTCTTATTTTTGAAATGGAAAGGCTTCATGATCTTGGCAAGACCAAGTGATTATGGTTAAATGAGAGGCTATGCCCATTTTATACCAACCATGGAGCTTAACTTTCCTTGTTTTATTTACTAGTTTTGCTTGTTATTTGCTTTGCATGTCTATGCTTAATATTTTTATATGTTCTTTACATTATTTTCTATGCTATATTTGTTTCTATATTTCTTTTCCATGCTTAATAATTTTTCCTTGTAGATTCGGCCATTGTGTTCATTGGAATATATTGTGCATTTTTTCATATATCATGTCTTATATTATAATGTTTGCATTTTTATATTTGGTCATATGACCATTCAGCTACTCCATTTTGCTATGCCTTACATGTGCATTTTAATCTTGCTTCTTGACTTGTTTGCATCTCCATGCCATGAGTTAGCATATCTCGATATTTAGTATGCCTTAAATGTGCATTTTCATCTTGCTTCTTGACTTGTTTGCATCTCCATGCCATGAGCTTGTGTATTTTGATTTTAGTATGTCATATGCTTGTGAAAATGTCATGACATTATGTATCTTGATATGATTTGTCATGTACTTGTGCCATTTACTAGATAGGATTACACTAGAGTACCATGTGACCATTCGACCTCTTCATGCATTCCTTGCCTTGCCTTGTCATGCATTTGCATTTTGTTTAGGTAACATGCTTTGCATTATCATATCTTGAAATTATGTATTAGTTGCTGTTTGTTCCAGCATTAACATTAGGTTCATTGGTCATTGTATGTTCATAGTATTGCTATGCATTTTCATTACGTTTTAGATTTAGGCCATATTGGTATTGCCATGCATATTGGGTCTTAAATCATATTGGTATTGCCATGCATTGTTATGCTACTTAGGTCTTAGGTTACATTAGCATTTTCATGCATATTCGTAACATATTAGGTCCAAGTCATATTTGTATTATCAAGCATTGCATGCATATTATGTTAGGATAGCATTTATTGCCATGCAAACTCATGCTAGCATTTAGGTTATTTTGAATTGTCATGCATTTCCTTTACCATTTATACTTTAGACCATGCATTTCATACATTTCATTTGCTGTATGTTCACGCATTCCAAGTCATTGCCACATGATTTATGACTTAGGCCAACCAGTAGCTCAAAGTCATGCTCACTTGAGCATACTTGTGGAAAATTAAAGGGTTGTCAAATTGATTATTCTACCTTTGTGATTGTTTTACTTAGCCAATTTTTTTCCAAGGTTTTTAAATGTATTAGCTATTGCTTGTAGGTCTTTAGGATGATCTCCAACAATTTTACTTTGATTTTTAAATGATTTTATCAAAGGCAAAAAAATGTGTTTTGACAAAACAGTTTTTTTTTTCACCCAGTACTCGAACTTCTCCGATTTTTCTGGGCAGTCATCTTTCACCAAAAAATTAAGCCAATTTTTTTCCGTGTAGTTTTACATGTTCTAAGTCTCCAGTTTTTTTTTTTAGATTTTTTTAATTTTAAAAGTAGGCTAAAAAATGTGTGTCAAATCCATACAGTAGAGATAGATTTGAATTCAAAAGAAAAATAATGGTTGAATTTGGCTAAGGCATTTAGAGGGGGTTGGATAGAAGCTTTAGCTACTGTCTTAGGGTAGTTTCTAAGCCTTTTAAAACTTTAAAAATGATTTTATAAATCTCGGGTTAAGGGTGGTCAAGTCCGAGATTTTAAACTTAGGAAATTAGAGCCATTTTAAAAGGGTTTGGTAGGGGTTTTAATCTTTATTCAAGTTTTTCCTCAAAATTGTTTTCAAACAATCACAAAGTTTTGTTTTTTTTTTAGAAAATTAATTTGACATATTTTCCTAAGGTAGCCGGATATCTTTTTAGATATACAGATTTCTTTATTTAGAGGAAAAAATACATTTTCATGCATTGCATTTTCCATGTTCATGCATTTTATTTAATATGTGATTTTTGCTATGATATTTTCCATGGTATTATTATTACTTTGATTTACATTTTACAATGTTATATTGTTTGCCATATGATTTTGAATATTTCATGCTATCGTATATTTTTTATTTAGTCATTTATTTTTGTCACATTATTTAGCATATACTATGTTCATGCATTTTTATTTTATTTTCATGCATATTTTATGATAGCATTATTTTATGTTTCATGTCATTTCTTGTCATTTAGATCATATTCCATGTCATTTAGGTTATATTATTTATAATATGCCATGTCATTTAAAATATGCCATATTATTTAAAATTGCCATGTCATTTAAATCATTTTATTTCATTTAGAATATACCATAATACTTAGGATTTTTTATTTCATCTAGAATATACTATACCATTTAAATTATGTCATGTCATTTAGGCTGCATTATATTATCTAGACTTTGCTATGTCATTCTATTTATGTCATACATGTTCATATTCATTTTTTAAATGTTTTAAAAAAAAAAAAAAAGGGATAATGATTTTCAATAAAAAAATAAAGATATTCCCAAGTTAAAATAATTCATGGCTTCTCTACTGGGTTTGCTGGAAGGAATGTCATCATTTATCATTAATAAAGGAATATCTTTCTTTCAAGAAACGAGAATGATTCGGAAAGTTTTCCAAATAAATAAAAATTTCTATATTTTGCCGATTTTGTTAGGGAATATAGGAAAATTTTGAATTAATAAATTCAGGATCATTTTCAATTAAAAATGGAATTATTTTTCTTAAAATTGGGAATTAACTTGAAAAACTAAATTAAAAACCAACTTTTTACCGAGACTTGAGATAACACATGATTAATAAGGTACTGTTTTATACGGGCGTTGTAGGGGTGCTAATCCTTCCCCGCACGTAACCGAGTCCCAAATTCGATTCTTCGATTTTCTCTGGTTTATAACGCAGACTTGAAATTGGTTTTAAAAATGTTTTAATTAATTTTAAAATATTTTATAAAATCGGTTTTAATAGGTGGCCGATCACACCTAGCTAAAAAAGATTGGTGGCGACTCCATGTCTTTTTACGAGGCCGTTTTCATACCCTCGACCTTTTATTTCAATCTAGAGGAATTAAGTTATCTTTTCCTCTGCTGTTGTTTCCCCCTAACTCGGCGACTCCATTGGGGAAATTAGAGGGTCCGGCCTAGAATTAGTCGTGTGTTATCAAAGTTTCGGTTTTGTTGGTTTAATTGGTATTTAATTTTAATTCCCACATTTTTTAGAAAAAAATAAAGAGAATTTTGAAAATAATAAAATGTTTTTAGATATGGTCATTGTCATATGCATGCATATTATTATTTGTTCTCTGGTTATTTTGTTGCGTATATTTATATGTTTGCTTGACTGATGCTTTACATTGTTTGATTTTAGTGGTGTATTTAGAATAAATGGTGTAGAATAGGTGGTGACAGGTTTGTTTTGTTCCTCCGCACACATTATATTTGCATTTGCATAACATGAACCCTCTACCCGGGTTCCATCCTTTTAAGTAGGAGTAAAGTAACTACGCCTTCGTGATGATGCTTCGTATGGGCTAGTGAAACACTTTCGGAGTATAAAGTACCTAATGCCTTCGTGATGATCCTCCATACGGGCATAGAAAAATAGTGAACCTAGGAGAACCCATGCCGGATTCCTGTTAGATACCCGAAGTTTAAGAACACATGGAGGAATATTTCCAACCTTTTACCATCTTTCTGCATGTTAGATTTTACAAATTGGGTGATGATGAATGAACATCATATCGCTTGTAATAAATTTATTATTTTGTCCCAAAGGCGTCATAATGCCGAAGCTCTGTTAAAATTTTTGAGACGTTTTTTTAAAAAGCATGTTGTTATTTATGTTATATTTGTGAATTCATTTCTTTACTAATCTATTTCCTTTTGTTTTTTTCTTTGACAAGCATCATAAACACCATCATACACTTGAAGTTTATTGGCCTCGGGATAGTCATCAACCCAAAGGACTTTCATGGAGTGTCAGGTTATTTCTGTAATAGAAGATCATGTAGTAGTCAGGGCACGGTCGAAAAAAGATCAAATGGAGGATGTTGATTGCCTGAAGAAACATTATGTGTCAGTATTGCCGAAAAGGGTCAAAGTGGATTCCAGATAGAATAATCTCTGAGGGTTAGCCGATATTTGGAATCAGTGGAATGTATCAGAGAAAGAAGCCTTCACTCAGAAATATGGAGATATAGTACTCTTAATTTCGATTAGGGTCAATAGTGGGTTGATTCATGCTATGGTACAGTTTTGGAATCCTGCTTATAGATGTTTTACTTTTAAAAAGGAGGATATGACCCCACTGATTGAAGAATATTCAGCACTGTTATGTATTGAATGTCCTAATCCTGATCGGGTATATTTGAAGAAAGTGAAACCTTTAGGTTTTAACAGGAAAGTGGCTAGGATCACAGGAATGGGTACAACATGGGTTGAGAGTCATGTGGATACAAAGCAGAAAAATGGATGCATTCCGTGGGAAACTCTTCGACAGTTGATATTGGGTTATTCCGACAAAGAAAAAGCCAAGGACATCTTGGCTCTAGCCATCTACGGATTAATCATATTCCCGAAGATATTGGGTCATGTGGATATAGCCGTGTTTGATTTCCTTGAAAAGTTGGAACAGAAGATCAACTCATCTCCGGCTATCATAGGTGAAACTATCTGATCTTTGAATTTTTGTAAAAGGGAAGGATAAGGGAGAATCAAGGCTGTGTACAACTCCTTTATATTTGGATTCAAAGTCACTTTTGGAAGATAGAAGAAGTTTCCTTCAAACCGTACATGAAGTCTTTAGTTATGATTAGGGAATTCCTTCGAAATGATTGGCCTGAAGACGAAGATGAAGAGAAATGGGTCAACATGTTCTGGAATCTAAAAGGGGAGATGGTAACTTGGAGAGCTCCATGGATGGTTCCTATGCCGATTATGTATAAATGTGGGGACAACCCAGGAGTTCCACTACTCAAAATTTGGGGGTCTGTGAGTTATGCACCCCTGTTGGTGCAAAGACAAGTTGAGTCTCAGCAATTCACACCCGTGACTCATAAGCTAGGATCATCAGAGTTCACTTATGGAGAGGATGGGTATTTTGGAAAGGTGCAGGCAGTGATTGAAGCATGGAAGAAAACTCAACGAATAAAAGTGGCCAGCTATGCCGATATCGTCACACCTGATTACCTGATATGGAGGGAATTAAGGGTTAATGATAGGCTGTTGACATTGGATGGGGAAGAGGTCCAGTTCATGAATCCACCACCTAGGGATGTACCATCAGAGCTAGATATCGCAAGGGCAAAATTTGAAAAAGAAAAGGCCCAGATGAGCAAGGAGATTGCCCAACTACAAGAAGAGCTTGAGGACATGAAAAATAGGGAATCAGCTCGAGAAAGAGAAAAGGAAAAGATCAAGAGAGAAATGGACACTGTCAAGGGAGATCTCAGGGATTTGCACTTGGAAAACAAAAGGTACCGCTTCGAGCTCAGATTTGAGGGGACCCTCAAGACTTCCGGGGAATGGAAGCAGGAGGTTAAAAAACTCAAGAAGGAGAATAACTACTGGAAAGAGAGAGCGAAGCATGAAGAAGCCCGAGCCATTCAATTGGAGAAGCAAGCTAAGGAAAGCTTACACGGTGATGCTTCTGCTAACATGTCAAGGGGCCGTGAACAAGTACGGGTCAGATTGAAGAGCAAGGCAATCAAAAGGAGACTATGAAAGAAAGTCCAAGATCCGAAGAAGTCACTATAGGACTAATTTTGTAATAGCACTTTGAAAGGCAAATTACGGACTTATCTTAGGCAGTGATCTTTTTATTCTATCTGTGATGTATTCAGTTCCAGGAAATCAGCGAAAGTCCGTTCGGTTGAAATTATCCCAGGGCCAATACTTTCAAATGCATTCATATTTTATATATTTTGTTTGTTCATTTGTACATTTACTCATATTTATAATCATTCACTTTTTCATATTCATACACTTAACCACTTATTTATTCCTTTTACTTGTTCATTCATTCATATTCATACACTTAACCACTTATTTATGACTTTAACTTGTTCATTCATTCATATTCATACACTTAACCACTTATTTCTTCATTTCGCTTGTTCATTCATTTATTCTTTCATATTCATTTACAAATTCTAATTCATGGTTTTCAAAACTAAATATACAATTAGTCACACTCTGAAAGAATCGGATTTTTGACACCCTTACAATACTCGATCTCAAGCCAGAGCTATGGAGAACGATCAGCTTGCTAGAATTGAAAGAATGGAAAGAACTCAAAGGGAACTGCAAGAACAGTTGGCTAAATCTCAAGAGGAGTCACGAGAACAGATGACTAAACTCATGGAAATAATGAGTACCATGATGAAAAAAAAGTCCGGGAGAGAATTCGATCATTGGGAAAAGGTGGTAATTGAAGAGGATCAACCTGAAAACATACAGCAAAAGGGCCAAGAGCTGCCAATTGCGGCAGCCTCCTATGTTTATATCCAGCCAACTGCCGAGGCATAGAACTATGTTCCCGAAAGAGGTAATGTGGGAGCTGACCCAAATGATGTTAACGTTCCAGACTTTGAGGAACTAGCTAAAAAGGAAAAAGCAAAGATGACGGAGCTAAAGAAGGTTGAAATGGTTGAATCATAGAAAAAACATCAACTACTGGAGGAGAGGCTGAGGGCCGTTGAAGGGGCCGAGTTATTTGGGAGTCTGGATGCCAAAGAGATGAGTTTAGTACACGATCTAGTAATTCCCCCAAAGTTCAAAGTACCAGACTTTGAGAAATATAATGGGACTACCAACCCATCAGCACATCTGACCATGTACTGCAGAAGAATGACGGGGCATGATGATAATGAGAAACTGCTTATCCATTGTTTCCAAGATAGCTTGATAGGGTCTGCAACCCGATGGTACAATCAACTGAGTCGTACCAAGATTCATTCATGGACGGATTTAGCCAGGGCTTTCGTGGAGTATTATAAGCATGTATCTGATATGGTACCTGATAGGCTATCACTACAGAACATGGAAAAGAGGACTAATGAGAGTTTCGAGGAATACTCGCAAAGGTGAAGGGATCTGGCCATACAAGTGCAACCCCCTTTAACTAGCAAAGAAACTACAGTGCTTTTCATCAATACATTGAAAGCACCATATTATGATAAATTGGTGGGGAATGCCACCAAGGACTTTGCAGGCATGGTGATATCCGGGAAGATGATAGAGTCTACCATCAAGAATGGGAAAATAGAAGGGGGCGAGTCTGCTATTCCGAAAAAGTATTCCCTGCTAGGAAGAAAGAGAAGACCCACGCAGTTAGTATCAACCAATACCCATATACACCTCCCACACCATATATACCACAAGTTCCCTATACTTCTACTACATCTTATGCACCTCCTACACCCTACACACCTTACCCGAGGATAATCCTTACTACCCCAATGTGAACCACCTTACCCAAAATCCCTTCCCTTATACCAATATACCACAACAGCCGTTTCCAACTGGCATATCCCTATAGATAAACCTTCCTCGAAACACTATCCCAAACACTTAGAGAGCCGGCTGCAATTACCAACGTTCACCAAGGAACGATAAAAAATCCCAATTTGATCCGATTCCTACCAACTATGGTGAGCTATATCCCAAACTGTTGCAGGCTCAACTTGTTGCACCCGTATACCTCAAACCTTTGACATCGCCATATCCAAGGTGGTACAATGCAAATACTAACTGCGCATACCACGCAGGAATTCAAAGACATTCGACTGAAGATTGCCTGGCCTTTAAAAAGAAAGTCCAAAGCCTGATCAATGTCGGAGTTGTGAAGTTTGGGTTAAAGAATGGGCTGAATGTAGCGGGAAACCCATTGCCCAATCATGCTGAGAATCGAGTAAATGCAGTATGGATAGGGGAATTCAGAAGGGTAAAAAGGGATGCCAGGGAAGTCAAGACTCCAATGTT
Organism: Fremontodendron californicum; assembly: GCA_030761205.1. Classification (NCBI taxonomy): domain Eukaryota; kingdom Viridiplantae; phylum Streptophyta; class Magnoliopsida; order Malvales; family Malvaceae; genus Fremontodendron; species Fremontodendron californicum. Next base: position 16,365,086 of record JAULJL010000006.1, on the reverse strand, counting down.
AACGGTATGGGTTGAGATGGTTAAGGCAGGAATGTTGGGGGATGCAGAAAGTTTAAAAATGGTTGCAAAGAGGGTGCATAATTGGTGCCTGTTCCATAAATGTAGAGGTCATATCATACAGGACTGCGGGGACTTTCTGGCTAAAGTCCAAAAGATGATGGATGATGGGGAGGCCTAGTTTTACAAGAAGACAGAGGAGGAAGTAGAGGTTATTGAGAATACAGCTGGCTACGGGATAGGAAGACCCTTGATCATCTATTATGATGAACTAGAGGAGAAAGTTATGCCAGTTATTGAGGAAAGTGCACCTAAGTTAATCATAGATTTGCCTGTTTCCTTTTCATACAAGGAAAACACAGCTGTACCATGGAAATATGGCTGCAACATGGTTATGCCAGGGTCTTCGAGTCAGCAAGATATGACAGGTGTGGGGCACTTAACACGAAGTGGAAGGTGTTATGCTTCCGAGGCTGTTGAACAGGGATTAACAGGAAAAGATAGAAGAATGGACAAAGGGAAGAAAGCAGCTGAACCAATCCATATTGAGATGGATTTGTCAAAAGAAGTAGAAAGGGGATCTGCCCCAGTAAATAGGATAAAAGAGCCGGTGAATGAGAAGGAGGCCTACGAGTTCTTAAAATTCATAAAGCATAGTGAGTATAGTATGGTTGAGCAACTGCAACGTCAACCAGCTAGAATTTCAATCTTATCTTTGCTATTGAACTCGGAGCCACACAGAAATGCCCTGTTGAGAGTTTTGAATCAGGCATATGTGGCTAACAACATATCGGTAGAAAAATTAGACAGGCTGGTGGGAAACATTGCGACAGATGACTATATCTATTTCAGTTATGATGAAATACCATCCAATGGTATTGGGTCAACAAAGGCTCTTCACATAACTACCACTTGCAAGGGGCACATATTACCAAGGGTCCTTTTGGATAATGGTTCTTCATTAAATGTGATGCCCTTGGCAACCCTGTCCAAATTGCCAGTGGATATTTCTTATATGCTGCCAAGTTGCACGGTGGTCAGAGCTTCTGATGGTACCGAGAGAGATGTAATGGGAACTATTGAGGTTCATTTGGAGATAGGAACATGTACCTATACGGTGAACTTTCAGGTCATGGATATTAATCCATCCTATAATTGCTTGTTGGGAAGGCCGTGGATACATTCAGCAGGGGTTGTAGCCTCATCTCTCCACCAAAAGCTAAAATTTGTGATGGAGGGGCGTTTGGTCACTGTATCAGGAGAAGAGGACGTAATAGCCTCTGCATCTACTGAATCACCTTATGTTGAACCCAAAAAAGATGTCGTAGAATGTTCATTTCGGTCTTTGGAATTCATAAATGTTGTTTTCATCGCTGAAAGGCGAAAAATTCCAAAACCAAGATTGTCCAAGAACACAAGGCTGGGGGTAAGAACTACCGTGCAAAAGGCTGCAGGACTAGAAAAGGTCTCGAAAAATATCTTTAGGGGATGGCTCGAGCAATAGAAGTAGTGGGAAAGAAAGACCGATTTGACCTAGGGTATCTTCCGAAGGCCCATGAGAAAAGGAAACAAGTTGAAAAGAACCGACAAAGGAAGATGTCTAGTCTCGCAGGTATGGATATTGAGTGGGAGCCAATGACTTTCCCACCTATCCTTCACAGCTTTCGCTCAGCCGATTCTCTGTTCGAAGAAAAGAATTCTGATGATGTACTCGTAATGATCGAGCAAGCTTTTGAAAAGTTCCATGTGAATAAGGGTGAGCAGATACAGGACATGATGATCTGCACGACATGGGAAGAAAGAATTGAAAGTGAGAATGATAACTGGATGGTGCGACCTTGTCCACTAGGACATAGACTAACCGATTGGAGTGCAACCGAGCTGCCAATAGTTTATAGGTCTATTCGAACGTAATGCTTTTAAACAAATCTTAAATATTTTTGCCCGAAGATATTAAGAATTTCTTTTGTAATGGGCTTTTGTCTAAAAGTTTTCATTCAATAAATAACAAACACGATCCATTTCCTTCATATTGATGTGTCCATATTCTTTCATTTATGCTATTTATTTTGCTTCCATTGTATATATGTTTTCCTATATTGTTTCTTCCCCACCTATTTACAGGTGTACAGATGCGGAATATGAGGACCTTCCTGTCAGTAATTCTAAAATTGATTTTAAGAGACCCATTTGCACGGGTTATTTTGAGGCCGACGAAGATATTGAGAATTATGGTCTACCTCCGGACTTATTAAGAAAAATAGAACAAGAAAAGAAACAAGTACTTCCTCATGAGGATTTATTGGAATTGTTAAATTTGGGAAGTAGTGCGGAGATACAAGAGGTTAAAATCGGGACTACATTGTCGTCATCAATAAAGGGTGAATTGATAGCCTTGCTCAGGGAATATGTAGATGTATTTGTGTAGACACCTAATTTTGTCCGGACCACTAAACAGGTATGTTTTCTTCCCATATTGATGTTTTCGAGTATAAAAAGACTGTTTTCATCCTGCAGGTGGTACTCTGAGACTTAGTTTAAAAGGGCGAGCACAAAAAGACAAACTTGAAAAAAAGTCAACCCGAAAAAGTCAACCCCGAAAAAGTCAACCCCAAAAAGTCAACTACTAAAAAAGTCAACCCACTTTCAAAATCAAGATTTTAAGTTCAATTGAAAAATGGCGAAAGAATTTTGTTAATCCGAGGTCTACATTGAAAGATATGGAGTTCGGAAGTTGGGATTTGGAGATTCAGTAGAAAAGAAACCCTAATTCGAGAAATTTGGGGAAAAGTGCTTAAGCGATCAAACTGGTCGAAATTGAAGGTTCCAAATGAAAGATAAGCACTGACTACGGGTAATGGAGAAGTCACTTGCAAGAAAAACCGAAAGAAAAGTCAATCCGGGAGAAAACCGAGAATTAGGATTTTTAGTGGATTTCGGTGAAATCGGGAAGAATCACAGAAATGGCCCGACTTGGTAAGACCAAAGCCCCCAATGGATGAGGAATGATTAAAAAGGATGGCCCAAGGCTCAGATTGAAGAAAATCTGAAAATCGGACTTGTTTTGAGCAAAACCGGGTTTCGGAGGTTAAAGGGCAAAATTGGAAAAATTTGGGAAAAATAGCAAATGGACTCCGAAAATTATGGAAAATTTGTCAATCTCATTCTCAAATCATTTGAAAGAGATTGGCGAAAGAAAATTTTGATTCCGAGTTCGTTTGCAAAATGGCCAAATCCCGGGCCTCCTATGCAGTAATTGAAGCCGATAAATCCCGAAAAAATACCAAATGAGCTCCAAAAATTATGAAAACTTCCAGATCACACTTTTTAATTATTTTGAAGAGATTGGTGAAGAAAAATCTTGATTTGGAGCTCGTTTAAAAAATGGTAAAAAGTAGGGGCATAAAAGGACATTTTGGGAAGAAAAAATCCAAATAAATAGTAAACGGACTCGGATAATTTTGAAAACTTCCAGAACTCAATATTTTATTATTTTGGAAGTATTAAAAAAAGAAAAATTGAATTTGGAGCCCGTTTGATATTTATTTTGCATCCGGGGGGCAAAATGGTCGTTTCACCCAAGCAACCGAAAGGGGCTTCTTTGGGCCTTTCAAAAATCAGAGCTGGGCTGGAAAAGAGAAGTGCTGGCCTGCCCAAGCCCAAAGGAAGGAGGAAGCTTAGGATTTCTTCAATCAAGTGATTAAAAATCAAGAGTTAAGTTAGAGATTTTCATTTTTGAGCCTAAGTCCCAATCCCACATCCCTTTGTAATGTCAAGCCAAGGAGGTGCTCACCTTATAAATAAGGGGTCTTGGCCTTTGGTTGAAATCACCCACTACCCCTTGTGAGATAGTCTATACACTTGTATTAGGATTATCCGGGTGGTGAGTCATAGTGTTTTTGTTGAGAGGGTTTGTAGCTTAATCCGTTCAAAAGCTACTCTGATGGTTTATAGCTTAATCCGTTCAAAAGCTACTCTGAGGGTTTATAGCTTAATCCGTTCAAAAGCTACTTTGAGGGTTTATAGCTTAATCCGTTCAAAAGCTACTTGTGAGAGGGTTTGTAGCTTAATCCGTTCAAAAGCTACTCTGAGGGTTTATAGCTTAATCCGTTCAAAAGCTACTTGGTGAGTTTTCATTTTAAAATAATGTTTCTTGTTCTTCCTTCATTTCCTTTCTTAAGTATATTTTTCTTACATTTTGTTTTTACAATAAACTCACCATGGCCAAATGGCCTACATTATTTATTTTAAGTTGTTGTTTTTGATTCATTTTACCATATTGTTTATGCTATTTTCTTTATTTTTGATGTTTTAAATATTATGTTATTTCATGTTCTTAAGTTATATTTAATTTGGTTGCTTTGTTTGTTGCCATTTATGTCTTAGATATCATGTTTTTGCATTTTTAATTTTCTGTTTTCATGTTGTTTAAATTTGAGCATGTTTTAGAGTTAGCATATTAAGTGTTTGTGAAAATGCTTGTGTGATTCTTTGCATGATTCTTGTTTTATATCTTAGTGAGCATGTTTTAGATTTGGTATATTAGGTGTTTGTGAAAATGCTTGTGTGATTTTTGTTTTATGACTTAGTTTTTCATGCTAGCATACCAAGTGTTTGTGAAAATGCCATGCTTGTTGGAGCTTGGGGCCATTTGGCTACTCCATGTGTTTTGCATTGTGTGTTGTATTTTTGTCATGCTAGTTGTTAGGTTTTTGCATTTGCATGATATTTGGTTGGATTTTTGAATTAAGCATGCCTTGTGTTTGTGAAAATGCCATGCATGTCTTAGGTCTCGGTTATATTAAATGCCATGCAAGTTCATGTTAGGTCTAGGCCATATTATTTATGTCATGTATTTTCCTTACATTTAGGTTTAGATCCATGCATTTCATGCATTATGTTTGCTGCATTGTTTCATGCATTTCATGTTCATGCCACTTGAATAATGACTTGATCCAATTAATGGTTCAAAGTCATGCTCTCTTGAGCACACTTGTGGAAAATTAAGTTTGTCAAATTGATTATTCTACCTTTGTGATTTTTTTTACTTAGCCAATTTTTATCTAACTTTCAAAAAGCCCTAGCTACTGCTTTCAAGTCATTTTATGAGTTTCAAATATTTTTATTTTTATTTTTAAATGATTTTATCAAAGACAAAAAAATGTGTTGGCAAAACAGTTTTTTTCAGTTTTTTTTTTTCAAAAAAACTCGTATATTTCTAATTTTTCTGGGAATTCATCTTTGATCAGAAAATTAAGCCGATTTTTTCTCGTGTATTTTTACATGTCCTGAGTCTCCAATAATTTGTTCAGAATTTTTGGAATTTTTAAAAATAGGGTAAAAAATCGTGGATTAAAACTGGAAAGTGGTGTCAGAATTGAATTTAAAGAAAAACAAAGCAGTTTTTTTCTCCTCCAAAAACTCGTAAATCTCTGGTTTTTCTGGGAATTCATCTTTGATCAAAAACTTAAGCCGATTTTTTTTCGTGTAGTTTTACATGTTGTGAGTCTCCAGTATTTGTTTTAGAATTTTTGGAATTTTTAAAAGTAGGATAAAAAATCGTGGATTAAAACTGGACAGTGGTGTCAGAATTGAATTTAAAGAAAAACCATTTTTCTGATTTGGTTAATTTACTTAGAGTGGGCTGATTAGGAGGGTTAGCTACTGACTTAGGGTAATTTCTAAGCCTTTTTAAATTCTAAAAATGGTTTTTCAAGTCCCGGGTTAAGGGTAGTCAAGTCCAGATTTTTTAAACTTAGGAAATTAGAGCCATTTAAAAATTTTTAGCCCAGTTTTTATTGATAATTCAAGCTTTTCAAAATTGTTTTCAAACAATCACAAAGTATTTTGGTTTTAGAATATTTAATTTGACATATTTTCCTAAGGTAGCCGGATATCTTTTTAGATATACGGATTTCCTTAATTAAAGGAAAAAATACATTTCATGCATTGCATTTTTATTTTCATGCATATTATATGATAGCATTATTTTATTCCATGTCATTTAAATTATATGCCATACCATTCATATTTGTCATGTCATTTAGGTTGCATTATATTATTTAGACTGTACTATGTCATTTTATTTATGTCATGCATATACATATTCATTTCTTTTAAATATTTTCAAAAAAAGATAATGGTTTTCAATAAAAAATATAAAGATATTCCCGAGTTAAAATAATTCATGAGTTCTCTATCGGGTTTGCTGGAGGGAATATCATCAATTATCATTAATAAAGGAATATCTTTCTTTCAAAAAACAGAATGATTCGGAAAGTTTTCCAAGACTAATAAAAATTTCTATATTTTGCCACGTTTGTTGGGGAATATAGGAAAATTTTGAATTTATGAATTCTGGATCATTTTCAATAAAAAAAAAATGAAATTATTTTTCTTTAAATTGGGAATTAACTTGAAATGCTAAATTTAAAACCAACTTTTCACCGAGACTTGAGATAACACACGATTAATAAGGTACCGATTTATACGGGCGTTGTGGGGGTGCTAATCCTTCCCCACACGTAACCGACTCCCGAACCCGCTTCTTTGATTTCTCTGGTTTAAAACGCAGACTTGAAATTGGTTTTTAAAATGTTTTAATTAATTTTTAAAATATTTTATAAATCCGGTTTTAATAGGTGGCCGATCACACCTAGCTAAAAAAGATTGGTGGCGACTCCATGTCTTTTTTAAGGTTATTTCAAAACCTTCATTTTTTAGAGGAATTAAGTCGACTTTTGCTCGATTTTTTTTAATGTCACGCCTAACGAATAATAAAGTCTTGCGATGAGACTCGTCGTTATTTATTTTTTAGGTTGCGACAATTTGCATGGTCATACCAAGACACTCCAGGTCTGGATCCAAATATTGTGGTACATAAGCTCCCTTTAAGGCCAGAGTGCAAGCCAATTCAGCAAAAGTTGAGAAGAATGAGGTCGGACATGCTGTTAAAGGTAAAAGAAGAGGTGAAGAGGCAGTTTGATGCTGGATTCTTAGAGGTGGCAAAATATCCGGAATAGGTGGAAAACATTGTTCCACTACCAAAGAAGGATGGCAAGGTGCGTATGTGCGTCGATTACCGAGATTTGAACAAAGCCAGTCCCAAAGATAATTTCCCTTTGCCTTACATTGATACTTTGGTGGATAATACAGCAAAGAGTTCCTTGTTTTTTTTCATGGACGGATTCTTGGGATATAATCAGATTAAGATGGCACCGGAAGATTTGGAGAAAACCACATTTGTTACAATGTGGTGAACATTCTGCTACAAGGTAATGCCGTTTGGGTTGAAGAATGCTGGGGCAACATATCAGAGAGCCATGGTGACCTTGTTTCTTGACATGATGCATAAGGGAATTGAGGTTGTCGCAACCTAAAAAACAACAAGTCTCATGCAAGACTTTATATTCGTTAAGCGTGACATTGAAAAAAACCGAGTAAAAGTCGACTCAATTCCTCTTAAAAAATGAAGGTTTTGAAAATGACCTTGAAAAAGACATGGAGCCGCCACCAATCTTTTTTAGCTAGGTGTGATCGGTCACCTATTAAAACCGATTTTATAAAACATTTTAAAATTAATTAAAATATTTTTAAAACCAATTTCAAGTTTGCGTTTTAAACCAGAGAAATCAAAGAAGCGGGTTCGAGACTCGGTTACGTGTGGGGAAGGATTAGCACCCCCACAATGCCCGTATTAAAACGGTACCTTACTAATCGTGTGTTATCTCAAGTCTCGGTAAAAAAGTAATTTAGTATTTCAAGTTAATTCCCAATTTAAAGAAAAACAATTCCATTTTTATTTGAAAATAATCCAGAATTTATTAATTCAAAATTTTCCTATATTTCCCAACAAACGTGGCAAAATATAGAAATTTTTATTTATTTGAAAAAATTTCAGAAATCATTCTCGTTTTAAAGAAGATATTCCGTTATTAATGATAATTGATGATATTCTCCCCAGCAAACCCGACAGAGAACTCATGAATTATTTTAACTCGGGAATATCTTTATTTTATTGAAAATCATTATCTTTTTCAAAACATTTTAAAAAAATGAATATGAACATGTGTGACAAAAATAAAATGACATAGCAAAGTCTATATAATATAATGCAACCTAAATGATATGATATAATTTAAATGGCATAGTATATTCTAGATGAAATAAAATATCCTAAGTATCATGGTATATTCTAAGTGAAATGAAATATCCTAAATGAAATGTAATATCTTAAGTGACATAATATATTCTATATGAAATGAAATATCTTAAGTAACATGATATGTTCTAAATGAAATGAAACAACTTAAATAACATGATATTCTAAATGAAATGATATGATTTGAATGACCTGATTTTCTAAATGAAGTGATATGATTTATAATCTAAATGACATGAAACATAAAATAATGCTATCATATAATATGCATGAAAATAAAAATAATAATGCATGAACATAGTATATGCTAAATAATGTGACAAAAATAAATAACTAAATAAAAAGCATAAGATATCATGAAATATTCAAAACCATATAACAATTAATATAATATCAAAAATTTAAATCAAAGATAATAATACTATCATGAAAATTAACATAGCAAAAATCATATATTATATAGTATGCATGAATATTGAAAATGCAATGCATGAGAATGTATTTTTTTCCTTTAATTAAGAAAATCCGTATATCTAAAAAGATATCCGGCTACCTTAGGAAAGTATATCAAATTAAATTTTCTAAAACCAAAATACTTTGTGATTGTTTGAAAACAATTTTGAAAAGGTTAGATTAAAAATAAAAACTTAGCTAAACCTTTTTTAAATGGCTCTAATTTCCTAAGTTTAAAATCTCGGACTTGACCACCCTTAACTCGAGATTTAAAAAATCATTTTTAGAGTTTAAAAAGGCATAGAAACTACCCTAAGTCAGTAGCTAAACTTCCTAATCAGCCCTCTCTGAGTAACTTAACCAAAACAGAAAAATGATTTTCCTTCAAATTCAATTCTGCCTCTACTGTCCAATTTTAAAGCACAATTTTTTACCCTATTTTTAAAAATTCAAAAAAATCTAAAAACAATACTGGAGACTCAAGACATTTAAAACTACATGGAAACAAATTGACTTAATTTTTTGATTAAAGATGACTGCCCAAAAAAATCGGGAAAGTACGAGTATTGGGTGAAAAAGCTATTTTGCCAAAACACATTTTTTTGCCTTTGATAAAATCATTTAAAAATCAAAGTAAAAATGTTAGAGACTCTCCTAAGGACTCACAAACAGTAGCTAATACTTTTGAAAAGTTAGGGACTAATTGGCTAAAGTAAAAAAAAAATCACAAAGGTAGAATAATCAATTTGACAACTCTTTAATTTTCCATAAGTATGCTCAAAATGAGCATGACGTTGAACCATTGATTGGTATAAGTCATAAATCATGTGGCATTGACATGAAATGCATAAAAATACAGCAATTGTGATGCATGAAATGCATGATTTAAAACCTAAATGACATAAAAAATGCATGGCATCAATAAAATGACCTAGACCTAAATGCATGAGTATGCATGGCAAAGCAAACCAAACCTAAATCTAAAGAATGCATGATAATAACACAAACATATGGCATGCTTAAACAAAATACACAACCGAATATCATGAAAATGCAAACTTATCAACTAGCATGACAAAAATGCATACACAAAGCTTAAAAGAGAGGGGTAGCCGAATGGTCCCATACTTTAAAATGAGCATGGCATTTTCACAAACACATGATATACTAATCATGCAAGATTAAAGAGTAATACTCAAATCATGCAAATATAAAGTAAAGGCATGAAAATCAATAGGCATTTTCACAAACGCATGGATTAACAAAATGTAAAACATAAACAAACTTAAACATTTTGAAAACAGAAAATCAAAAATGCAAGACAAGTAAAATAAACATGATAATAAGATAATAGACTCAAAAATGGAAACAAGCAAGCAACTAAATCCAAACAAGCTTCATGTTTATGTATTTGGAGAATATTTAATAAACTTGTTAAATATCACTAATAACATGAAATAAAAAACAAAACAGCAACTACACAAAAAAAAAAAAAAGCCATTCGGCCACCCCTCAAGTCATGAAAAAAAATTTCTCAAAGCTTTTTCCAAGAAAGTATAAAGAAGAACTTGAAGAAGAATCTTAAAAACACTTATTTTCAAAATAAAAATCAAAAGAAACTCACCAAAATAGCAATCAAAACAGGAAATCAAGAATAGAAAATCAAAGAAAGTGCAAGAGTATGGTGCTTAAAGCAACCTCTAAAAGCTATATTGCAAGCTTTTTCTCTTCTAACTTTCTTTTCTTTTCTAAACTTTTCTTTTTGCCTTTCAACAATGGAGAGAAAATCAGCCAAACAAGAGTGAATAGAGAGTAAATAGCTCCAAATGAAAAAGAGAGAGACTGCCTCTAGTAGTGGCCGAATGGTCCTTCTCTTGCTAGGATGTTATCATCTTTTCTTCAACCAATTTTAATCCAAAGGCTATTGATCCAAGATGTTTAAAATGTGAAATTATCACCCTTAGATTAGGCAATCAGCTATCCACAATTACAGCTATTCAAGAATCTTAAGCCATTATGTTGACACTCTCCCTCTTCACGCATTGGTCCATGTGGCTTAATTACAAAGGTTTGATAAAAAAATAACTACCTTCCTCTTCAATGTTGGCCTTTTGATTAAAAATCAAAAAATATTTGCCCACCCTTGGGCCTTGGCCAGCTGACCCCTTATCTTCCAGCCCATGTTTCATTTTTTTAAAAAGCAAGAAAAGCCCTTTTCGATTTCTTGGGTAAAATGACCTTTTTGCCCCCCGAACATAAATAAATAGCAAACGGAGTCCAAATTAAATTTTTATTTTTTCAATACTTCCAAAATAATAAAAAATTGAATTCTGGAGGTTTTCAAAATTTTTCGAGCCCATTTGCTATTTATTTGGATTTTTTCTTCCAAAATTGCCTTTTTGTGCTCCCAAACTTTACTATTTTTTAAACGAGCTCCAAATCCAAATTTTTCTTCACCAATATCTTCCAAATAATTTAAAAGTGTGATCTAGAATTTTTCAAAATTTTTGGAACTCATTTGGTATTTTTTTAGGATTTATCTGCTTGAATTATTGCATAGTGGGCCCGGGATTTGGCCATTTTGCAAACGAACTCCAAATCCGGATTTTCTTTATCCAATATCTTCCAAATAATTTAAGAATGAACTGAAACTTTTTAGAATTTTTGAAGTTCATTTGCTATTTTTTCGGGATTTATCTTCTTGAATTTCTATATAAGGGACCCGGGATTTGGCCATTTTGCAAACGAACTCCGAACCAAGATTTTTCTTTGCCAATCTCTTTGAAATGATTTAAGAATGAGATCTACAACTTTTCAGAATTTTTGGAGTTCATTTGCTATTTTTCCCAAAATTTCCAATTTTGCCCTTTTGCCTCCAAAACCCGATTTTGCTCAAAACAAGTCCGATTTTCAGATTTTCTTCAAACTGTGCCTTGGGCTACCCTTTTTTAATCACTCCTCATCCATAAAGGGCCTTATTCTTACTGAATCGGGCCATTTCTATAATTCTTCCAAATTTCATCGAAATCCACCAAAAACCCTAATTCTCGGTTTTCTTCCGGATTGACTTTTCTTTTAGTTTTTATTCCAAGTAGCTTCTCCATTACCCGTAGTCAGTGCTTATCTTTCATTTGAAACCTTCAATTTTGATCAATTTGATCGTTTAAGCACTTTTCCCCAAATTTCTCGAACTAGGATTTCTTTTCTACTGAATCTCCGTAACCCAACTTTCGAACTCCATATCTTTCAATGTAGACCTCGGATTATCAAAATTCTTTCACCATTTTTCAATTGAACTTCAAATCTTGATTTTAAAAATGGGTTGACTTTTTCAATAGTTTACTTTTCTAGATTGACTTTTCGGGGTTAACGTTTTCAAGTTTGACTTTTTATGCTCCCTTCTTAGACTAAGTCTCGGAGTACCACCTGCAGGGTGAAAAAAGTCTTTTTACATTCTGAAACATCAATTTAGGAAGAAAACATACCTGTTTTAGTGGTCCGGACAAAATTAGGTGTCTACAACTGCCCCTCTTTGGCTATTGCTAAGAATCAGGAATCAGGCAAAGATAAACAAACACTAATTTTGTCCGGTTAGTGAAATCACATGTGAAGAGAAGGGAAAGGGATTTTTTAATTTCATTTAATTTCAATTTCATTTTTTTTTGAAAAAAGTTGTAAATAGAATATATTGTCCTTAATTTGAGTTCCCTGACTAATCAAGGCTCGACCCGTCTTAAGGAAACGAGTTCGATTTGCAAAATAAAAATTGTGCCCGGAGGTCTTAAAAATAGTGCCCGGAGGTGTTATCTATAATTTAAAGAAAAATTATGCCCGGAGGTCTTAAAAGTTGTGCCGGGAGGCCTTATCTCTGATTTGAAAAAAAAATGCGTTGATGTGACTTTAAAAAATGATGCCCGAAGGTCTTAAGAATGGTGCCCGAAGGCCTTACTCATGATTTGAAAAAAATACGCTGTATGCGACTTTAAAAATGATGCTCGGAGGTCTTAAGAATGGTGCTCGGAGGCCTTACCCATGATTTGAAAAAAATACAGTGTATGCGACTTTAACAATGATGCCCGGAGGTCTTAAGAATGGTGCCCGGAGGCCTTACCCGTGATTTGAAAAAAATGGGCTGTATGCGACTTTAACAATGATGCCCAGAGGTCTTAAGAATGGTGCCCAGAGGCCTTACCCGTGATTTAAAAAAAAAATGCGTTGTATGCGACTTTAAAAATGATGCCCGAATGTCTTAAGAATAGTGCCCGGAGGCCTTACCCGTGATTTGAAAAAAATGCGTTGTATGCGACTTTAAAAATGATGCCCGGAGGTCTTAAGAATGGTGTCCAGAGGCCTTACCCGTGACTTTTGAAGAATTGTTGAAAATTAACCTGAAGACTTTGAGAAAATGCAAATTCTTTTTGATGTTGGTGCAAATGATTAACAAGATGCACATACCTCATTTTGCAAATGTAAATGTTTTGAATTGATGCAAATATTTCTTGATGCTAATGCAGATATTGGATAAGATACAGATGTTGCATGGTGTACATACAAATGATCTTCAAATAACGCAATTACTTCTCATAAGGATGCAAATGCAAAGGTCAACAATGTGCAAATACTTCTATATGATGCAAATGAAAAATTGGTGTTAATGTAACTACTTCATGGAATGATGCAGACGCAAAGATTGACATTATGCAAATGCTTCTAAATGATGCAAATGCAAGGATTTTGACAACGTGCAGAATGCTTCTACATGATGCAAATGCAAAGATCGATAATGATGCAAACGCTTCATGAAAAGATACAAATGCCCTTGATCATTTTTCTAGACTTTGGCTTAGCCTTTCCAATTCATTTTTCCTCTTCAAATCAGAGTATAACTTAAATTCATTTTTCAATCTTTGGCTATTTCATTTGCCCCAACAATTTTCAAACTCTTATTGACAGAAGTCTGTTTGCCGGGTTCTATTTCTTCTTCTCATATTTGGAAATCAAGATTAACCCTAGTAATTCCACACCTTTGGGTTAGAAAAAAAAAACCTTATCTCATGTCAATATCAAAAATGAGTATTTCAAAAAATATCTTTATTTGTTTTCTCATTTTGAAAACTTCTGAACAAGAATATTAACCCCATAGTGTGTGATGTACAAATCTTGTAAAGACTGATGATCACTGTTAAGAATTTCTCTAAGTGTCAATCTAAGTTTTTCAATTTGAATTGGCAATGCTTGGTATAACAAGATTTTGGTTGATCAAAGAAAATTTCATAACAAAAATGTATGTCTCTTCTAGGCTCACAAATGGAACAAGTTTTATAAATCATGAATTCATTGAGAATCAAACAAATTCAACAATCTTTTAGTTTTCATATCAAGGCATTTTGACAAGTGTCATGATTGGCTGGGATGTTTAAATTGGAAAGTTTAATCTTGGAGGGAAAAAATCTTAGTTTTTGAAGTCAATCCTCCGAATAGAGCTAATAATTTGGGATGTTCAAGAATTCCTAGATGTTCCTCGATGACCACTTCTTCAGGATGACCTTCTTTTTTGTGGTATCGGCACTAATACAAATGGCATCAAAATTCCATCTTACTCTAGACCGCCCATTTTTGGGTTTTCGCCCTAGAGTCCCATTCTTTCCATTTTTCCTTCTACTTCTTTTTTTCATTTTAATTGTTTTACCATGCACTTGAGAATTCTAAATTCTTCCTTAGTGAAATGATAATCGATGAGATGGGATAAAATCTGAGGAAAAACCCTTCAAATTAAATATTCATGCTTTATCAAAAAGGACTTTTAAAGCACGTAATGTAGGCCATGGTTCGGGGTTCAAAAAGAAAGGATAAATAGGCCCAAAATATGTGTTTGAGGGTAATCAGATCAAGGATCATTTCTTGAGGCGAATTCTCTTTGAAGCATTTGTCCCTTCTTGGACATTTCTTTCCTTTTTACTTTTGCTCTTTTTCTTCTTTGCTTTTGGCTTTCATTTGCCATACTTTTTTCACACACTTTTTTTTGTGTGTTTTTTTCTTTTGTTTTGTTCTTGGCTTCCATTTCTCCATCTTTTCCTTTTCCTTTTTCTTCGACAGAGTGAGCCCGTATTTATTTAGGTACTCAATTTTCGTTGTATCTGTCCTCGAGCTAAGACTCATTTCTCAATGATCTTTGAAATGATCTTTCCTCGCAGTTGCCCCCCAGTGTAGAGGGTGATCCTTGATCAGGGTTTAAAGAAAAAGAATTCCTTAAGCTCAAAAGGGGTGACTGTGGATAATTTTCTCTTTGTGAAGGGAATATGAAAGATGGCCATTTCCCATATCAAGCACAAATATACTTATTGAAAAGCAATCCCCAGGAGAAATAGATAATAAAAATTTCATTTTGCACTTTGGAATCATCCGAATTCTCATATGCATGATATCACAATTTTTCTCTTTTTTTTCTTTTTCTTTTTTTTCATTGTATGCCCCAATGATTCATACTTTACTCCATCCTTATTCACCATGTATCCATCTTTTCCACCTATGATGCCCCAATTTGAGAAACCATGAGAATTTGTATCAACGAGGAACATAGCAAGTCTAGGTATATTTTGAAAAGGCTGAGTTTCAAATCTGAGTTCTTTGAAGAACGAAGAAAATATGACCTAAAAAATGGGTTTTCTCTGGGACATGGGATAATCTAGTTTAATCATTATGCCCAGTGTGTCAATCATGAAGTGATGTTTGGGCAATTAGTGTTTTGTGGTTGTTGAAAATGACATGAATGGTTTTGGCATAACCTTGACACACACCAAATTACCATGATTTAAATTCTTGAAAGAAAGTCTCATTTGTTGGAATTTCAAGGAGTTCGAAAAAATTTCGAGAAGTTCGTTCCTTTGTTCATAGCCTAGACTAGGATCTACATCTTTGCTTATTCTATGATGACAATGGTTTTATGAAGTTCAATCATTCATATTCCTTGAAGCATTAGGTCTTTCAAGTGTTCTCGATTCAAGGGGTTTAGGCCTAGGAAAGCCTAAAAGAGAGGGGAGAAGGTATTGGGTCATTTGTAACAATGATTGTAGACACCTAATTTTGTCCGGACCACTAAAACAGGTATATTTTCTTCCTAAATTGATGTTTCAGAATGTAAAAAGACTTTTTTCACCCTGCAGGTGGTACTCCGAAACTTAGTCTAAGAAGGCGAGCATAAAAAGTCAAACTTGAAAAAGTCAACCTCAAAAAGTCAATCTTAAAAAGTCAACTACTAAAAAAGTCAACCCACTTTCAAAATCAAGATTTAAAGTTCAATTGGAAAATGGCGAAAGTATTTTGATAATCTGAGGTCTACATTGAAAGATATGGAGTTCGGAAGTTGGGTTACGGAGATTCAGTAGAAAGGAAACCCTAATTCGGGAAATTTGAGAAAAAGTGCTTAAACGATCAAATTGATCAAAATTGAAGGTTTCAAATGAAAGATAAGCACTGACTACGGGTAATGGAGAAGCTACTTGGAAGAAAAACTGAAAGAAAAGTCAATCCGGAAGGAAACCGAGAATTAGGATTTTTGGTGGATTTCGGTGAAATTTGGAAGAATTACAAAAATGACCCGATTCGGTAAGACTAAAGCCCTTAATGGATGAGGAGTGATTAAACAACGATAGCCCAAGGCTTAGTTTGAAGAAAATCTGAAAATCGGACTTGTTTTGAGCAAAATCGAGTTTCGGAGGCAAAAGGGCAAAATTGGAAAATTTGGGAAAAATAGAAAATGAACTCCAAAAATTATGAAAAAATGCAAATCTCATTCTTAAATCATTTTGAAGAGATTGGCGAAGAAAAATCTTGATACGAAGTTCGTTTGCAAAATGGCCAAACCCCGGGTCCCCTATGCAAAAATTCAAGAAGATAAATCCCGAAGAAATAGCAAATGAACTCCAAAAATTCTGAAAATTTTCAGATCTCATTCTTAAATTATTTGGAAGAGATTGGCGAAAGAAAATCTAGATTCAGTGTTCGTTTGCAAAATGGCCAAATCCTGGGCCCACTATGTAGTAGTTCAAGCAGATAAATCCCGAAAAAATACCAAATGAGTTCCAAAATTTATGAAAACTTCCAGATCATACTTTAAAATTATTTGGAAGAGATTGGTGAAGAAAAACCTAGATTTGGAGCTCGTTTAAAAAATGGTAAAGTTTAGGAGGACAAAAGGGCAATTTTGGAAGAAAAAATCCAAATATATAGCAAATGGACTCGGAAAATTTTGAAAACCTCAAGAATTCAAATTCTTTTATTATTTTGGAAGTATTGGAAAAATAAAATTTTAATTTGGAGACCTTTTGCTATTTATTTATGTTCGGGAGGCAAAAAGGTCATTTTACCCAAGAAACCGAAAAGGGCTTTTCTTGCCTTTTAAAAAAATGAAGCATGGGCTGGAAGAAGAGGGGTCAGCCGGCCAAGGCCCAAGGGTGGGAAAATATTTTCTGATTTTTAATCAAAAGGCCAACAATGAAGAGGAAGGTAGTTATTTTTTTATCAAGCCTTTGCAATTAAGCCACATGGACCAATGCATGAAGAGGGAGAGTGTCAACATAATAGCTTAAGATTGTTGAACAGCTGTAATTGTGGATAGCTGATTGCCTAATCTAAGGGTGATAATTTCATATTCTAAACCTCTTGGATCAATAGCCTTTGGATCAAAATTGGTTGAAAGAAAAATGACAACATCCTAGGGGGATAAGGCCCATTCGGCCACTACTAGAGGGAGGTCACTCTCTTTTCATTTTTTTGTTGTTAATTCATTTATTCTTTGCATATATCATTTTGACATCATTTTGACATCATGTTACAGCCATAGCATGCATGGTCATTCATTGTAGAATACGTTTATGACATGCATAGTGATTATTTGTATGCTTGTGCATCATGTTTGGCATTAGATTGCATCCATGGCATACATAGTCATCATAAGTTCTTTGTATATGCTCATGCATTAATCATCAGTATATTCATGCATATAGAAATAAAGCATGTACATTCATTCTTGAGCTCATGGTAATAATGTCAATTTCATTTGCATGAAAAGGGATCGAGATATGAGGAAAGAATCGGAGGAACGATTGGGTGCTTTGGAACGAAATCAAGAGGAATTTGGACATGAAATTCGGGAGGTGAAAGAACAGCTTGCCAAATTGATGAAAATGGTTGAGGGTATGGGTAAGAGTAAGAGGGAAGTTTCCCAGGGCTCTACATCGCCTTCGGATCAACCGAACCCATTAGGTCCTGAACATACAATCCTTGCTGGATCCTATGCTTGTCAATGCCACAAAGGTTGCAACCCTGACGAAATTATGGACAAAATTATGAAAATGATTAAACCTGAGAGCCTGATACCAAGGATAGAAACTTCAAATCCCAAACAGTCCCTGCAATTGGTCCTAGGTCCAAACCAGTATCCTAACCCTACTATGGTCCAATCGTCCATTGGGATGACCACTACGGGATTCCTGAATCCCACTCCATCACCACCAACTGCCAGTTCGTACTATTTCCCTCATCAATCACCTTATCAAGCATCCGAGATAGAAACCTCGAACTATGTACAACCTCCAGGGTCCTGTGTCCAAATCCATACCCTTACCATGTTGTTCCACCACCTCTCTATATAAACACTTCGGTTCGAACCTTAGTGCCACCACCAAGTGCCCCAACTCCTAGGCCATGTGTGACTAAGAAACATCCCCAGGGTAAGACCCAAAGGCATTTTGATCCCCTTCCAATCAGCTATCAAGAGCTTTTCCCAATGTTGGTCTGAAATCACCTGGTTGCCTATGTGCCGTTAAAACCCCTGTCACCACCATACCCGAAGTGATATAATTCTAATACAGGATGTGATTATCACTGTAGAACTGTTAGGTAGAGCATTAAGCACTGCAATGCACTCAAGAACAAAGTACAATCCCTTATAGACACCAAGTGGTTGGATCCAACGACACTGATTGACAGAGGACTAGAAAAGGGTAATTAGGATTGGGAGATTTACGGCAATGATGTAGAAAGACTTCGGTCTGATATGATGTAGTAGGATTTCACTTTTTTAGTAGCCGGATCTTATAGCCTTAGGATGCTAGGAAGAATAAAGTGCTTGAAAAAGACAGTTTTAACTACTACTCAGATGTTGTAAACGTGATTTATACCATTGTGAATGTTGATATGGGAATGAATTGATTATGTTTTAAATTTATGAGATGTTGATGATTAAGTTCCTTCGATTCTTATTTCCTCAGTGATATCTTCCCCGTTGCATTTTGCTCCCGGTCAATTATTTGTCATACCATACATTCATACATGCATCTTGGTAGCATCAGGTGGTATTCATGACAAACATAGTCAGCATGATTTTTCTGTATATGTTCATGCACTAATTTGCTTATTACATATATCATGTTAGCATTAGGTCGCATTCATAACGCACATGGTCAGCATGATTTTCTTTGTATATACTCTGTATCAATCATTCATTGTTTACATGCATCATAATTGACATCGTGTTGCATTCATAGTGTATATGATCATTCATTGGGAAATACGCTGAAATGTACATGATCATTCATTGCATATATCCATGCGTTGATTTGTTTATTCTTTGCTTGCAACATGTTGGCATCGTGTTTGCATTTTACATATATGGTCAGCATGTTTCCACTGTACATGTCCATACATCATATTGTTTAGGCTTCACGTGCATCAAATTGCATTCATGGCTCTTTCATCATGACACACACTTTGGGGGAATAAAACAGAAGTTGGCTTCGCTTTAAGAGTTTTTGAAAGAATTTCCATTTCAAATCAGAGGTATAAGAAGTACTGAGTACCCTTTTAATATAGGCTAGTGCTATGGAGAATGAACAAGTTGCCTGAATGGAAAGAATGGAAAGGGTACAGGAAGAGCGAGAACAGCTGGCAAAGTCTCAAGCAGAATCTAAAGATCAGATGACTAAATTGATAGAGCTAATGTCCACCGTAATCAAGGGAAACACTGAAAACTTGGCCGCCAGAGAAGGGTTAGAGGCACGAAAGGGTCAGAATGAGGTTGTAATGATGGATGCCCAGAACACAGTTAACCCCATCAATGTCTTAAATTCAGATGATCTAGATAAACAGGCAAAGTTGAAAATGGTTAATTAGGTAGAGTTGGCAGATTCCCAAGGGAAATATCAGTTTGTAGATGAAAGGCTTCGGGTAGTAGAAAATACAGACGTATTCGGGAGTGTGGAGGTGAAAGAACGATGCTTGGTCATCGATTTAGTCATTTCTCCTAAATTCACGGTCCTTGACTTTGTGAAATATGATGGGACGACTGATCCATCAGCCCATATCACTATGTTCTGCCGAAAGATGACAAGTCATATAGATAATGATAAGCTTCTGATTCACTACTTTCAGGATAGCCTCAGCGGGTCTGCAATTAGGTGGTATAGTCAGTTGAGCAAGGATCAGATTCGCTCTTGGAATGATTTGCCTAGGGCTTTTCTAAACCAGTACATGCATATGATGACAGGACACCTGATCGCCTCACTTTGCAAAATATGGAGAAAAGAGCTACTGAGAGCTTCAAATACTATGCTCAGAGGTGGAGGAACATGTCTACCCAAGTACAACCACCTTTGACACAAAAGGAAATCACCGTCTTTTTTGTGAATACACTGCAGGCCTCGTACTATGATAGACTCGTCGGCAATGCCTCTAAGAATTTTGCGGATATAGTAATATCAGGGGAGATAATTGATAATGCTATCAAGAATGGGAAACTTGAAAGAAAAGGAACATCCAATGCCGAGAGAAATAAGGCACCTAGAAATAAAGAGGACGATGTCCAAGCTATGGGAGATTTCATCCCATATTCCCAATTTCCCTCATACCAATCATGTTACCTTGCTGAGGTATCTCCAAGCCTTTATCCTTACCTACCAACCCAAGCACCTAATTCTATACCAGCCCTTGCAACAAGGCCTACTTCCAGAAAACGATCGCGGGGCAACCAAGAAAGAATTCCAATCCCCATCCCATTACTAATAAAGAATCAGTTTCTTACCCGGTACCTTTGAAAATAGCTCCAAATCCATCAGCGAGGAGTTATGAACCTGACAGCAAGTGTGATTATCACGTGGGGGTAGTTGGGCATTCAACTGAAAAATACAGACAACTGAGGAAAGGATTGAAAGTCTTATCCGCGATGCTATATTGACACGGAGCTTATCAATCAGTTGAAGGCCGCTTTACCGTAAATCAGTTTCTTTCAGGGTTTTAAGGGGAGAATTACTACCTTCGAAGGATGTCAATATGAGCATTTTGATGCATGTAGTTTCATTCCTTATAACGAAAACACTTGTCTGACGTCGACATTCATATGAATTAAATGAATTTTGAATTTTAAAAGCTTTGTATTTGTTGTGTTTTAACAATAATTTGAATTTGCAAAAAAAGCATTAAGAAAGTTTTAATAATGGATAATCTCGAGAATATTGATGATCATTGTTACAAATGACCCAATACCTTATCCCCTCTCTTTTAGGCATTCCTAGGCCTAAACCTTTTGAATCGAGAACACTTGAAAGACCTAATGCTTTAAGGAATATGAATGATTGAACTTCATAAAACCATTCTCATCATAGAATAAGCAAAGATGTAGATCCTAGTCTAGGCTATGAAAAAAGGAACGAACTTTTCGAATTTTTTTCGAACTCCTTGAAATTAAAACAAATGAGACTTTCTTTCAAGAATTTAGATCATGGTAATTTTGTGTGTCAAGGTTGTGCCAAAACCATTCATGTCATTTCCAACAAAACAGAAAAACACTAATTGCCTAAACATCACTTCTTGATTTACACCCTGGGGCACAATGATTAAACTAGATTATCCCATGTCCCAGAGAAAACCCGTTTTTGGGTCATATTTTCCTTGTCACCTCAAACAAACCCAAGATTGAAACTTATTCTTTTAAGTACATACCTAGACTTGTGATGTTCCTCGTAATGATACAAATTCTCATGGTTAATCAAATTAGGGCATCATATGTGGAAATGATGGATACATGGTGAAAAATGAAGGAACTAACGCATGAATCATTGGGGCATGCGAAAAAAAACAGAAAAAAAAGAAGAAAAATTGTGATATCATGCATATGAGAATTCGGATGATTCCAAAGTGCAAAATGAAATTTTGATTATCTATTTCCTCTAGGGCTTGCTTTTCAATGAGAATATTTGTGCTTCATATGATGAATGGCCATCTTTCATATCCCTTTCACAAAAAAAGAAATTATCCATAGTCACCCATTTTGAGCCAAAAGAATTAATTCTTCTTTGAACCCTGATCAAGGAAAAGATGGCGAAATGGAAGCCAAAAAGAAAAAAAGTGTGTGAAAAATTATGGCAAATGAAAGGCAAAAGCAAAGAAGAAAAAGAGTAAATGTAAAAAAGAAAGAAATATCCAAGAAGGGACAAATGCTTCAAAGAGAATTCTCCACAAGAAATGATCCTTGATCTGATTATCCTCAAACACATATTTTGGGTCTATTTATCTTTTCTTTTTGAACCCCGAACCATGGCCTACATTGCGTGCTTTAAAAGTCCATTTTGATCAAGCATGAATATTTAATTTGAAGGGTTTTTCCTTGAATTTTATCCCATGTCATCGAATTATCATTTCACTAAGGAAGAGTTTAGAATTCTCAAGTGCATGGTAAAACAATGAAAAAGAAAAAAGAAAGAGAAGGAAAAATGGAAAGAATGGGACTCTAGGACAAAAACCCAAAAATGAGCGGTCTAGAGTAAAATGGAAATTTTTGATGCCATCTATGATAGTGCCGATACCACAAAAGAGAAAATCATCTTAAAGAAGTGGTCATCGAGGAACATCTAGGAATTCTTGAACTTCCTAAAGTGTCAACTCTCATTCGGATGATTGATTTCAAAAATTGAAACTCTTTTTCTCCAAAATCAACTTTCCAATTTAAACATACCAGCCAATCTTGACGCTTGTCAAAATGCCTTGATATGAAAACTAAAAGAATGTTGAATTTGTTTGATTTTCAATGAATTCATGATTTATAAAACCTGTTCCATTTGTGAGCCTTGAAGGGACATACATTTTTGTTATGAAATTTCCTTTGATCAACCAAAATCTTGTTATACCAAGCATTGCCAATTCAAATTGAAAAACCTAGAATAACACTTAGAGAAGTTTTTAACAATGATCATCAGTCTTCAAAAGATTTGTACATCACACACTGTGGGGTTAATATTTTTTTTTTCTTTCAGAAGTTTTCAAAATGAGAAAACAAATAAAGATATTTTTTTGAAAATACCCATTTTTGATGTTGACATGAGATAAGGGTTTTTCTAACCCAAAGGTGTGGAACTACTAGGGTTTATCTTGATTTCCAAATATGATAAGAAAAAATAGAACCCGTTTTAGACCTCTGTTGATAAGAGTTTGAAAATTGTTGGGTCAAAGATAATAGCCAAAATAAATTTAAGATATACTCTGACTTGAAAAGGAAAAAATGAATTGGAAAGGCTAAGCCAAAGTTTGGAAAAATGTTCAGGGGCATTTGCATCTTTTCATGAAGCGTTTGCATCATTATCGATCTTTGCATTTGCATCATGTAGAAGCATTCTGCATGTTGTCAAATCCTTTCATTTGCATCATTTAGAAGCATTTCCATAATGCCAATCTTTGCATCTGCATCATTCCATGAAGCAGTTGCGTTAACACCAATTTTCGCATTTGCATCATAAAGAAGCATTTGCACATTATTGACCTTTGTATCCTTCTAAGAAGTAATTGCATTATTTGAGGATTATTTGCATTTGCAACATTTAGAAGTATCTACATCTTATTCAACATCTGCATCTACGTCAATAAGCATTTGTATCAATCTAAGCCATTTGCATATACACCACGAAGCATCTTCATTTTATCCAACATCTGCAAATGCATCAAGAAACATTTGCCTCAATTCAAAACATTTACATTTACATTTGCAATATGAAGTATGTGTATCCCGTTAATCATTTGTACCAGCATCAAAAAGCATTCGCATCTTCTCAAAATCTTCAGATTAATTTTCAACAATTCCTCAAAGAACATTTTAAGACCTCCGGGCACCGTTTTTTAAAGACCTCCGGGCATCATTTTTCCAAATCATAGATCAGACCTCTGGGCACCATTCTTAAACCTCCGGGCATAGTTTTTCTTTTCAAATTATAGATCAGACCTTCGGGCACCATTCTTAAGACCTCCGGGCATAGTTTTTCTTTTTAAATTATGGATAAGACCTCTGGGCACCGTTCTTAAGACCTCCGAGCATAGTTTTTCTTTTTAAATCATGGATAAGGCCTCCGGGCACCATTCCTAAGACCTCCGAGCATAGTTTTTCTTTTTAAATCATGGATAAGGCCTCCGGGCACCATTCCTAAGACCTCCGGGCATCATTGTTAAAGTCGCATACAGCGTATTTTCCCAAATCATGGGTAAGGCCTTCGGGCACCATTCTTAAGACCTCCAGGCATCATTTTTAAAGTCGCATACAACATATTTTCCCAAATCACGGGTAAGGCCACCGGGCACCATTCTTAAGACCTCCAAGCATCATTTTTAAAGTCGCATACAGTGCATTTTCCCAAATCACAGGTAAGGCCTCTGGGCACCACTCTTAAGACCTTCGGGCATCATTGTTAAAGTCGTATATAGCGTATTTTCCCAAATCACGGGTAAGGACTCCGGGCACCATTCTTAAGACCTCCGGGCATCATTATTAAAGTCACATACAGCGCATTTTCTCAAATCACGGGTAAGTCTTCCGGGCACCATTCTTAAGACCTCCGGGCATCACTTTTAGAGTCGCATATAGTGCATTTTCCCAAATCACGGATAAGGCCTTCGGGCACCATTCTTAAGACCTCCAGGCACTATTTTTAAAGTCGCATACAACGTATTTTCCCAAATCATGGGTAAGGCCTCCGAGCACCATTTTTAAGACCTCCGGGCATCTTTTTTAAAGTCGCATACAGTGCATTTTTTCCAAAATCACGAATAAGGCCTCCGGGCACCATTTTAAGACCTCTGGGCATAATGTTTCTTTAAATTATAGATAAGACATCCGGACACTATTTTTAAGACCTTCAGGCACAATTTTTATTTTGCAAATCGAACTCGTTTCCTTAAGACAGGTCGAGCCTTGATTAGTCAGGGAACTCAAATTAAGGACAATATCTCCTGTTTACAGCATTTTTTTTTCAAAAAAAAAATAATAAGAGAGAAAAAAATGAAAAAAAAATGGAAAAATGAAAAAAGAAACCCCCATTTCCTTTATCTTCACATGTGATTTCACTAACCAGACAAAATTAGTGTTTGTTTATCTTTGCTTGATTCCTGATTCTCAGAATAGCCAAAGAGGGGCAGCTGTAGACACCTAATTTTGTCCGGACCACTAAAACAGGTATGGTTTCTTCCTAAATTGATGTTTCAGAATGTAAAAAGACTTTTTCACCCTGCAGGTGGTACTCCGAAACTTAGTCTAAGAAGGCGAGCATAAAAAGTCAAACTTCAAAAAGTCAACCCGAAAAGTCAACTACTAAAAAAGTCAATCCACTTTCAAAATCAAGATTTGAAGTTCAATTGAAAAATGGTGAAAGAATTTTGATAATCCGAGGTCTACATTGAAAGATATGGAGTTCGAAAGTTGGGTTATGGAGATTCAGTAAAAAGAAAACTCGAGTTCGGGAAATTTGGGGAAAAGTGCTTAAACGATCAAATCGATCGAAATTAAAGGTTCCAAATGAAAGATAAGCACTGACTACGGGTAATGGAGAAGCTACTTTGAAGAAAAACTGAAAGAAAAGTCAATCCGAAAGAAAATCGAGAATTAGGGTTTTTGGTGGATTTCGGTGAAATTTGGAAGAATTACAGAAATGGCCCGATTCGGTAAGACTAAAGCCCTTAATGGATGAGGAGTGATTAATCAAGGATAACCCAAGGCTTAGTTTGAAGAAAATTTGAAAATCGAACTTGTTTTGAGCAAAATCGGGTTTCGGAGGTAAAAGGGTAAAATTGTAAAAGCCTAAATGACATAGAAAATGCATGGCAATTCAAAATGACCTAATACCTAGCATGAACTTGCATGGAAATAAATGCAACCTAGACCTAAACATGCATGAAATGCATGGCAATATCAACATGATCTAAGACCTAATGGATATGAAAATGCATGGCAATACTAATATGATCTAAGACCTAATGGAGCTTGCATGGCAATAAATGCAACCTAGGCCTAAACATGCATGAAATGCATGGCAATAACAAAAACACATGGCATACTAAATCAAATACACAAAATCGTAGCATGGAAACGCAAGCCTATCAACTAAACAAGATGAAAATGCACATATAAAGCACATGAAGGGGTAGCCGAGTGGACCTATGGCCTAAATAGTGAAATCCTAGCATGCTCATTAACACAAACACATGGTATACTAAATACAAGACTTAAAAGGAAACATATTAGACTAAGCAAACATAATGCAAATGCATGAACATAGATAAACATTTTCACAAACACATGATAACTTAAATATGCAAAGTCTAAATGGAAGCATGTTAAACTAGTAAACATGATAAAAATGCAAACATGCAAAATGAAATCATCATGGCGAATGGTAACATGAATATGGCATGGCATTATCACAAACACATGGCATGGTCTAGAGCTAAACTACCACAATCAAGCTAACCTACCACAATCAAGCTAATCTACCACAAGTAAGCTAACCTACCACAACCAATAACATGAACAGAATAAAAAAAAAAACATAATCATCCTAAAAAAAAAACACCATTCGGCCATGTAGAAAAAGAATGGTAAAAACTTACTTTCTTGATTTCTTTCAAAATACAAAGTAGAAACTCCTTATCACTTATTTTAAAAAACAAGTTTATTTCATAAAACAAATAAATTAACAATCAAAATAGCAAAATCATATCAACAAAGTATGAGAAAAACATGAAAGAACATAGCTACCTTGCGCTAGCTTTCCAAATCAAGAAGTAGCAAGCCAAAACCTTTCTTTTTCCTTCTCTTTTTTCTCCTCTCTTTTTTCTTTCTTTTCTCCCAAGCTACTGCCCTTGTTCAGCCCTCAAAAACCTTATCCAAAATCTAAAAATGAACCCCCTCCTTACCTTGGTCGAATGGCCTCCTACCTTCTAGAAGAATGTTGTCATTTTTGTAACCAATTTTGATTCAATGGCCTTTAATCCAAGATGATTTTCTATGTGAAATTCCCAACCTTATATTAAATAATCAGCCACTAAAATATGATGTCATAAATATGACATCATCCCTCTCGATGCATTGGTTCATGTGTCACAATTTCAAAGGCTTGATAAAAAAAAATAACTACCTTCCTATCCACTCTTGGCCCTTGGATGCAATGGTTCAGCAAAATAATTCTCCAATATGGGCTTGGCTGATAGACCTTTCAAATTCAAGCCCAATCTCCACCTTTTTAATTGCAAGAAAGGCCCTCTCGATTTCTTCGATAAAATAATCTTTTTGGACCCCGAACCTAATTAAATAGCAAACGGACTCCAAATCCAAATTTTATTTTTTCAAAACTTCCTAAATAATAAAAAATTGAATTCTGGAAGTTTTCATAATTTTTCGAGCTCATTTGCTATTTTTCCCGTATTTTCTTCCAAAATTGCCCCTTAATGCACTCGAACTTTTACCATTTTTCAAATGAGCTGCGAATCCGGATTTTTCTCCACCAATCTCTTCCAAATAATTTAAAATTGAGATCTGGAAGTTTTCAAAATTTTTTGAGCTCATTTGCTATTTTTTTCGGGATTTATCTTCTGGAATTTCAACTTAGTAGGCCCGAGATTTGCCACTTTGCAAACGAGCTCCGAATCCAGATTTTTCTTCTCCAAATTCTTCCAAATGATTTAATATTGAGATCTGGAAGTTTTTGTAATATTTGGAGCTCGTTTGCTATTTTTCTTGAATTTTCCAAGTTTGCCTTTTTGTCTTCAAAGCCCGATTTTGCTCAAAACAAGTTCGATTTTCATATTTTTTTTGTGCCTTTGTCATATATTGAATTGGAGTTGGTCCAAAAATGCCCAATTTTTACGATCAAATTCCCCTCTGTTTTGATTTTTCCTTTTTCAGTATCGAGAATTTCCTTGTTTTTTCCTTTTTTCTCCAATCGGCTCTTTTCTCAGAATTACTTCAAAATGAGCCTCGGGCTATCCTTGTTTACTCACTCCTCGTCAATTAGGGGCCTTAGTTTTAATGAATCGGGCCATTTCTGCAATTTTCCCCAATTTTACCAAAATCCACCAAAAACCATAATTCTTGGTTTTCTTCCAAATTGACTTTTCCTTCAATTTTGCCTCAAAATGGCCTCTCCATTACCCGTAGTCATTGCTTACCTTTCATTCAGAACCTCTAATTTCGAAAAATTTGATCATTTAAGAACTTTACCCAAAATTTCCAAACTAGGGTTTCCTTTCTATTGAATCTTCTTAACCTATCTTCCGAACACAATATCTTTCGTTGTAGACCTCGGATTATCAAAATTCTTTCACCATTGTTCAATTGAACTTTAAATCTTGATTTTGAAAGTGGGTTGACTTTTTTAGTAGTTGACTTTTTAAGGTTGAATTTTTTCAAATTGACTTTTCAAGTTTGCCCCCTTAAACTAAGTCTCGGAGTACCACCTGCACGATGAGAAAAGACTTCTTGCGTTTTAAAATATCATTTTAGGAAGAAAAATACCTAATTTAATGGTCCGGATAAAATTAGGTGTCTACAGCTGACCCTCTTTGGCTATTGCTGAGAATCAGGAATCAGGCAAAGATAAACAAACACTAATTTTGTTCGGTTAGTGAAATCACATGTAAAGGAAAGGAAAGGGAGTTCTCATTCATCATTTTCATTTTTTCGTTTTTTCATTTTTTCATTTTTCATTTTTTCATTTTTTCATTTTTTTCATTTTTTCCATTTTTCCATTTTTTATTTGTTTGTTTGTTTTTTTTTTAAAGCTGTAAATTGAATATTTTATCCTTAAATTGAGTTCCCTGACAAATCAAGGCTTGACCCGTCTTAAGGAAACGGGTTTGATTTGCAACAGAAGAAAAGACCTCAATGATGGTCTCGGGGTTTTAACCTGTCTTGTTCTCAGCTTTGTTTAAATTTCTAGGTATGTCCTCTAGAAGCTTCGGCTATCATCACCAAAAACTTGCTCACTTTTAAAACTATAAAACTCTGGATATCTCCACCAGAGGCTTTGGAAATCATCACCAAAGACTCTCTCACTTTTAAAATTTGTAAAATTCTGGATATCTCCTACAAAAGCTTTAGCTATCACCACCAAAGACTCTCTCATATTTTAAAGTTTGTAAAATTCTGGATATCTCCCCAAAAGCTTCAGCTATCGCTACCGAAGACTTTCTCACTTTTAAAAACATGTAAAATTCTGGATATCTCTTCTAGAAGCTTCAGCTATCGCTACCGAAGACTTTCTCACTTTTAAAAACATGTAAAATTCTGGATATCTCCTCCAGAAGCTTCAGCTATCGCTACTGGAGACTTTTTCACTTTTTAAAAAATATGTAAAATTCTGGATATCTCCTTCAGAAGCTTCAGCTATCTCTACCGAAGACTTTCTCATTTTAAAACTATAAAACCCTGGATATCTCCATAGAGGCTTCAGCTATCGCTACCAAAGACTTTCTAATTTTAAAACTATAAAACCCTAGATATCTTCACAGAGGCTTCGGCTATCACTACCAAAGACTTTCTCTCTTTTCAAAAAATTTTAAAACTCTGGATATTGGTTCTTGAAAACATGTTGAAGATTATACCTGAAAGCTTTGAGAAGGGATGCAAATGCTTCTTGGTGCAGATGCAGATGTTAAATAAGATGCAAATGTCTTTGATGCAAATGTAAATGACTTGATTTGATGCAAATGTTTCTTGATGCAGGTTCAAATGACTTAGACTAATGCAAATGCTTCTTGATGCAGATGCAGATGTTGAATAAAATTATGGGTATCTCCTCCAGAAGCTTCGGCTATCACCACCAAAGACTTGCTCATTTTTAAAACTGTAAAACCCTGGCAATCTCCACCAGAGGCTTCGGCTATCATTACCAAAGACTTTCTCATTTTTTTTAACTATAAAACTCTGGGTAACTCCTCCAGAAGAAGATTTCTCATTGTTCAAAAATTATAAAACCCTGGATATCTCCACCAGAGGCTTCAGCTATCACAACCAAAGACTTGTTCACTTTTAAAATTGGTAGAATTCTGGATATCCCCTCCAGAAGCTTTGGCTATCACCACCAAAGGTTTGCTCATTGAAAAATTCTGGGTAACTCCTCCAAAAGCTTTAGCTATCGCCACCGAAGACTTACTCACTTTTAAAAATTTGTAAAAATTCTGGGTATCTCCTCCAGAAGCTCCAGCTATCACCATCGAAGACTTGCTCATTTTAAAAATCGTGTTGAAAATTATACCACAAAAGCTTTGAGAAAGGTGCAAATGCAAATTTATTTAACAAGATGCTCATGCTTCATGGTGCAAATGTAAATGGCTTGGATTGATGTAAATGCTTCTTGGTGCAAATGCAAATGGCTTGGATTGATGCACATGCTTCGTGATGCAGATGCAGATATTGAATATGATGCAGATGCTTCATGGTGCAAATACGAATGTTGAATAAGATTGATGCAAATGCTTCTAAATGATACAAATGCAAAGATCCTCAAATAACGCAATTACTTCACGGAATAATGCAAATGCAAAGATCAACAATGTGCAAATGCTTATAAATAATGCAAATGCGAAAATTGGTGTTAACATAACTACTTCATGGAATGATGCAGATGCAAAAATCGACAATATGCAAATGCTTCTAAATGATGCAAATGCAATGATTGACAATGTGCAAAATGCTTCTACATGATGCAAATGCAAAGATCAATAATGATGCAAATACTACATGAAAAGATGAAAATGCCCCCGATCATTTTTCTAGACTTTGGCTTTGCCTTTCCAATTCATTTTTCCTCTTCAAATCAGAGTATATCTTCAATTCATTTTTTCAATCTTTGGCTATTTTCTTTGCCCCAACAGTTTTCAAACTCTTATTGACAGAAGTTTGCTTGCCGAGTTCTATTTATTTTTCTCATATTTGGAAGTCAAGGTTAACCCCAGTAGTTCCGCACCTTTAGGTTAGAAAAACCCTTATCTCATGTCAACATCAAAAATGGGTATTTCAAAAATATTTTAATTTTCCCTTTTTTTGAAAAACAATTTTGCTCATTTAATGAAAACTTTTGATCCAAAAATATTAACCCCTCAGTGTGTGATGTACGAATCTTTTGAAGACTGATGATCACTGTTAGAAATTTCCCTAAGTGTCAATCTAAATTTTTCAATTTGAATTGACAAGGCTTGGTATGACAATATTTTGATTGATCGAAGGAAAATTCACAACAAAAATGTATGTCCCTTCTAGGCTCACAAATGGAACAGGTTTTATAAATCATGACTTCATTGAGAATCAAACAAATTAAACATTCTTTTAGTTTCCATATCAAAGCATTTTGACAAGCGTCAAGATTGACCGGGATGTTTTAACTCGAAAGTTTAATCTTGGAGAGAAAAAGTTTTAGTTTTTGAAATCAATCCTCCAAGTAAGATTTGACAATTTGGGAGGTTCAGGAATTCCTAGATGTTCCTCGATGACCACTTCTTTTGTTATGGCATTGGTACTGACATAGATGGCATCAAAAATTTTCATTTACTCTAGACCGTCCATTTTTGGGTTTTCGCCCTAGAGTCCCATTCTTTCCATTTTTTCTTTCTTTTTTTTTTTTTGTTCTACCATGCACTTGAGAATTCTAAATTCTTCCATAGTGAAATGATAATTCGATGAAATAGGATAGAATTTGAGGCAAAACCCTTCAAGTTAAATATTCCTGCTTGATCAAAATGGACTTTTAAAGCACGTAATGTAGGCCATGGTTCGAGGTTCAAAAATAAGGATAAATAGGCCCAAAATCTGTGTTTGATGGTGATCAGATCTAGGATCATTTCTTGAGGAGGATTCCCTTTGAAGCATTTGACCTTTTTGGACTTTTCATTCCTTTTTTGACTTCTTTTTTTGGCTATTGGATTTCATTTGCCATACTTTTTTACACTTTTTTCCTTCTTTTTTTTTCTTTTGCATCTTTATTTCGACAGAGTGAGCCTGTATTTAATTTGGGAGCTCAATTTGCTTTGTATCTGTCTTTGAGTTAGGACTCATTTCTCAGTGATCTTTGAGAAGATCTTTCCTTACATTTACCCTCCAATGTAAAGGGTGATCCTTGATCAGGGTTCAAAGAAGAAAGAATTTTTTCGGCCTAAAAGGGGTGACTATGGATAATTTCTTTTTGCGAGAGGGATATGAAAGATGGCTATTTCTCATATCAAGCACAAATATTCTCATTGAAAAGCAATTCTCAGGGGAAATAGATAATCAAAATTTCATTTTGCACTTGAAATCATCCGAATTCTCATATGCATGATATCACAAAATTTTTCTTCTTTTTTTTTGGCATGTCTCCAATGATTCAGGCATTAATTCCATCCTTATTCACCATGTATCCATCATTTCTACATATGATGCCCCAATTTGATTAACCATGAGAATTTGTATCGTTACGAGGAACATTGCAAGTCTAGGTTTACACTGAAAAGGCTAAGTTTCAATTCTGAGTTCTTTGAAGAGATAAGGAAAATATGACCTAAAAATGAATTTTCTCTGGGGCATGGGATAATTTAGTTTAATCATTATGCCCCAGGGTGTCAATCATGAAGTGGTGTTTGGGCAATTAGTGTTTTGTGGTCTTCGGAAAGAATGTGAATGGTTTTAGCACAACCTTGACACACATAAAATTACCATGATCAAGATTTTTGAAAGAATATCCTATTTGTTTGAATTTCAAGGAGTTCGAAAATTTTTCAAAAATTTCGTTCCTTTGTTCATAGCCTAGATTAGGATTTACATTTTTTCTTATTTTGCAATGACAATTGTTTATGAAGTTTAATCATTCATATTCTTTGAATCATTAGGTTTTTCAAGTGATCTTGGTTCAAAGGATTTAGGCATAGGAAAGACTAAAAGAGAGAGGAAAAGTGTCTGGTCATTTCTGACAATGATCATCAATATTCTCGAGACTATCCATTATTTCATGTGAAAACCCCTTATTATTGTTTACCACAAATATTCATGAAGTTTCATTTTCATTTCATTTTTTTTGGCAAATTCAAATGAGTACTAAAATATAATGAAAACAAAACATTTAAATTCAAAATTTATTTCTTTCATGTAGATGTCAACATGAGACAAGTACTTTCATCATCACAGTGTATAAAACTACATGGATCAAAATCCTAATATGATTATGCACCATGTTTCTTATGACACTTGGCTTTCCCATCTTCAAAACTTATCGAACCAGCCTTGATGAGATCCCTGAACTTGTACTTCTATCGCAACGTAAAAAATAACAAGTCTCATCGCGAGACTTTATTATTCATTAAGCGTGACATTACAGAATCGAGGAAAAGTCGACTTAATTCCTCTTGAAAAATGAAGGTTTTGAAAATGACCTTGAAAAAGACATGGAGTCGCCACCAATCTTTTTTAGCTAGGTGTGATCGGCCACCTATTAAAACCGATTTTATAAAACATTTTAAAATTAATTAAAACATTTTTAAAACCAATTTCAAGTCCGCGTTATAAACCAGAGAAAATCGAAGAATCGGGTTCGGGATTCGGTTACGTGCGGGGAAGGATTAGCACCCTCACAATGCCTGTATAAAATGGTATCTTATTAATTGTGTGTTATCCCAAGTCTTGGTAAAAAGTCGGTTTTATATTTGGTATTTTGAATTAATTCCCAATTTAAAGAAAAAAATAATTCCATTTTTTTATTGAAAATAATCCGGAATTTATTAATTCAAAATTTTTCTACATTCCCAAAAAATTCGGCAAAATATAGAAATTTTTATTTATTCAAGAAATTTTCCGAATCATTTTCGTTTTAAGAAAGATATTCCGTTATTAATGATAATTGATAATATCATCCTTGACAACCCGGAAGAGAACATATGAATTGTTTTAACTCGGGAATATCTTTGTTTTATTGAAAATCATTATCCTTTTCAAAACATTTTTTTTAAAAATATGAACATGAATAAGTATGACAATCAAAGTCTAGATAATATAATTCAACCTAAATGATATGATATAATTTAAATGACATAGCATATTCTAAATGAAATGAAATATCCTAAGTGACATGATATATTCTAAATGAAATGAAATAACATAACGTATTTTAAATAATATAATCTAGATGACATGGAATATAATCTAAATGACATGAAACAAAAAAATAATGTTATCATGAAATATGCATGAAAATAAAAATAATAATGCATAAACATAGTATATGCCAAATGATGTGACAAAAATAAATGACTAAATGAAAAACATAGGATAGAATGAAATATTCAAAACCATGTGACAAATAACATAACATCATAAAATATAAATCAAAATAATAACAATACCATAGAAATTATCATAACATAAATCACATATTATATAATATGCACGAATATGGAAAATGCAATGCATGAAAGTGTATTTTTTTCTTTAAATAAGGAAATCAGTATAGCTAAAAAGATATCCGGCTACCTTAGGAAAATATATCAAATTAAAATTTCTAAAAATAAAAATACTTTGTGATTGTTTGAAAACGATTTTTTTTAAATCTTGGATGAAAATCAAACCCTAGCCGAATTCCCTTTAAAAATGGCTCTAATTTCCTAAGTTTAAAATCCTGGACTTGACCACCCTTGACCCGAACTCTATAAAATTATTTTTAAAGTTTAAAAAGACTTAGAAACCACCCTAAGACAGTAGCTAAAGTTCCTAATCTGCCCCCTCTAAGTAACTTAGCCAAATTCAACAATTGTATTTCTTTTGAATTCAAATTTGCCTCTACTGTCCAGTTTTAAATCATGATTTTTTAACCTATTTTTTAAAATTCAAAAAAATCTAAAAAAACTATTGGAGACTCATAACATTTAAAACTATACGAGAAAAATTGTCTTAATTTCTTTATTAAAGATAACATCCTAGAAAAATCGAGAAAGTTAAAAAACTGGGTGAAAACTGTTTTGCCAAAACACATTTTTTTGCCTTTGATAAAATCATTTGAAAAACAAAGTAAAATTATTGGAGACTCTCTTAAGGACCTATAAATAGAAGCTAAAACCTCTAAAAATTTGGAAAAAAAATTGGCTAAATAAAAAAATACAAAGGTAGAATAATTAATTTGACAACTCTTTAATTTTCTATAAGTATGCTCAAGTGAGCATGACTTTGAGCCATTGATTGGCCTAAGTCATAAATCATGTGGCATTACATGAGATGCATGAACATATAGCAAATTGAATGCATGAAATGCATGGTTTAAAACCTAAATGGCATGGAAAATGCATGGCATAAAGAATATGGCCTAGAGCTAACATGGACTTGCATGGCAATAAATGCTATCCTATCCTAAATATGCATGAGATGCATAGTAATGCAAATGAGACTTAGACCTAAAGTGACATGAAAAGGCATGGCAATACAAAGTGACCTAAGACCTAAATAGCATAGCAATGGATAGCAATACCAATATGATCTAAGATCTTATATGCATGGGAATATGCATGGCAATACAAAGATGGCCTAGACCTAAAATGTCATGAGAATGCATGAAAATATCATGAACATATAATGACCAAACAAACCTAATAATAATGCATGAACAAACAACAACTAATATACAATTTCATGGAATAGTAATGCAAAGCTTGGTACCTAAACAAAATGCAAATGCACACACAAGGTAAGGAGCACATGTAAAGGCCGAATGGCCATTAAACAACCTAGTGCAATCCTAGCTAGCAAATAACACAAACACATGGCAAAATAAATCAAAATACACAATGCCATGGCATGAAATGCAAACCAATCAACTGAACAAAATGAAAATGCACAAGCAAAGCAAAAAGGATCATGTTGGCCGAATGGTCATCAAATAACATAGTGCAAACCTAGCTAGCAATTAACACAAACACATGGTATCAAACATGATAATAATGCAACCATGCACAAAAAATCATCATGGCCGAATGAAAACAACATGAACATGGCATGGTCTAAATGTATGAAGATCAATGGAAGCATATTAAACAAGTAAACATGATAAAAATGCACACATGCACAATGAAATCCATCATGGCCGAATGAAAACAACATGAACATGGCATGGCATTATCATAAACACATAGCATGGTTTAGAACTGATCTACCACAATCATGCTAACCTACCACAGTCAAGCTAATCTAACACAAGTAACCTACCACAACAAAACTCATGAACAAAATCGAAAATAAAATTATCTAAATAAAAGAAAACCATTCGACCATGATGTAGAAAATAGGATCAAAACTTTTTTTTTCTTTAAAAACAAAGTAGTAGCTCCTTATAAACAAGTTTATTTCATAAAATAGAAAAAAATAACAATCAAAACAGCAAAATCATGTTAACAAAGTAAAAAAAAAAAAAAAACAAAAAAACCATGAAAAAACATAGCTACCTTGCTCTAACTTTCCAAATCAAGAAGAAGCAAGCCAAAACCTTTCTTTTCCTTTTCCTTTTTTCTCCTCTCTTTTTCCTTTCTTTTTTCTCATCTTTTCTCCTTAGCTACTGCCTCTTTTCAGCCTTCAAAAACCTTTGAAAAAATCTGTTCAGCCCTCCCCTAAAGCCTTGGCCAAATGGCCTCCCTTCTAGAAGAAAATTGGTTATTCTTTTTTCATTCAATGGCTATCACTTCAAGATGCCTTCTATGTAAAAATCCCACCATTAGATTGGAATAATCATCCCCTAAATATATGATGTCATAAATAAGATCATAAATATGACATCATCCCTCTCTAACCATTAGTCCATATGTTGCAAATTCAAAGGCTTGATCACAAAAATAACTACCTTCCTCTTCTCTCTTGCCCTTAGATGAAATGGCTCAGCAAAATCAATATCCATCATTGGCTTGGCTGATTGGTCTCTTAAAATCTAGCCCAATTCCATTGCAAGAAAAGCCCTTTTCGATTTTTTTGATAAAATAACCTTTTTGACCCCCGAACCTAAATAAATAGAAAATGGACTCCAAAATCAAATTTTATTTTTTCAATACTTCCAAAATAATAAAAAAAAATTGAGTTCTGGAAGTTTTCAAAATTTTCCAAGCCCATTTGCAATTTTTTTGGATTTTTTCTTCCAAAATTGCCCTTTTGTGCACCCGAACTTTCACCATTTTTAAACGAGCTCCGAATCCAGATTTTTATTCACCAATATCTTCCAAATAAATTAAAAGTGTGATCTAGAATTTTTCATAATTTTTGGAGCTCATTTGCTATTTTTCAGGATTTATCTATTTGAATTTCTGCATAGTAGGCTCGGGATTTGGCCATTTTGCAAACGAACTCCGAATCTAGATTTTCTTTTGCCAATCTATTCCAAATAATTTAAGAATGATATCTGCAAATTTTTAAAATTTTTGGAATTCATTTGCTATTTTTCCAGGATTTATCCTTTTGAATTTCTGCATAATAGGCCTAGGATTTGGCCATTTTGCAAACGAACTCCGAATCCAGATTTTCTTTAGCCAGTCTCTCCGAAATGATTTAAGAATGAGATCTGCAAATTTTGGTAACTTTTGGAGCTCATTTGCTATTTTTCCCAAATTTTCCAATTTTGCCTCTTTGCCTCTAAACCCCGATTTTGCTCGAAACAAGTCCGATTTTTAGATTTTCTTTTTCTAGGCCTTTTTCATATATTGAATTGGAGTTGGTCCGAAAATGCCCAATTTTTACGATCAAATTCCCCTTTGATTTGATTTTTCCTTTTTTTACTATCGGAAATTTCCTCTTTTTTTTGTTTTTTCTCTAATTGGCTCTTTTCTCGGAATTTCTTCAAACCGAGCCTTGGGCTATCCTTGTTTAATCACTCCTCATCAATTAGGGGCTTTAGTTTTACCGAATCGGGCCATTTTTGTAATTTTTCCCAATTTCAGCAAAATCCACTAAAAACCCTAATTCTTGGTTTTCTTCCGGATTGACTTTTCCTTTAATTTTTCTTCCAAGTAGCCTCTTCATTACCCCTAGTCAATGCTTATCTTTCATTTGGAACCTTCAATTCCGACCAATTTGAGCATTTAAGCACTTTTCCCCAAATTTCCCAAACGAGGGTTTCCTTTTACTGAATCTCCGTAACCCAACTTCCGAACTCCATATCTTTCAATGTAGACCTCGGATTATCGAAATTATTTGACCATTTTTCAATTGAACTTCGACTCTTGATTTTGAAAGTCGGTTGAATTTTTTAGTAGTTGACTTTTTAGGGTTTACTTTTTTGGGGTTGACTTTTTCAAGTTTGACTTTTTATGTCTACTTTCTTAAACTAAGTCACGGAGTACCACCTGCAGGATAAGAAAAGTATTTTTGCATTCTGAAACATCACTATAGGAAGAAAACATACCTGACTTAGTGGTCCGGACAAAATTAGGTGTCTACAGCTACCCCTCTTTGGCTATTGCTGAGAATCAGGAATCAGGCAAAGGTAAACAAACACTAATTTTGTCCAGTTAGTGAAATCACATGTGAAGATAAGGGAAAGGGGTTTTCATTCATCATTTTTCATTCTTTCTTTTTTCATTTTTTCATTTTTTCATTTTTTTCATTTTTTCATTTTTTCATTTTTCATTTTTCATTTTTCATTATTCATTATTCATTTTTCATTTTTCATTTTTATATTTTTATACTTTTTTTTTTGTTTTATTTGAAAAAGTTGTAAATAGAAGATTTTGTCCTTAAATTGAGTTCCCTAACTAATCAAGGCTCGACCCGTCTTAGGGAAACGAGCTCGATTTGCAAGAGAAGAAATGACCTCGACGATGGTCTCGGGGTCTTAACTTGTCCTGTTGTCAGCTGTGTTTAAAATTCTGGGTATCTCCTCCATAAGCTTCGGCTATCACCACCAAAGACTTGCTCATTTTTAAAACTATAAAACTTTGAATATCTCCACCAGAGGCTTTGGCTATCACCACCAAAGACTTTCTATCTTTTCAAAAAAATTTAAAAACTCTGGATATCTCCATAGAGGCTTCGGCTATCACTACCAAAGACTTTCTCCCTTTTCAAAAAATTTTAAAACTCTGGATATCTCCACAGAGGCCTAGGCTATCACTACCAAAGACTTTTTCCCTTTTAAAAAATTTTAAAACTCTGGATATCTCCACAAAGACTTTGTTTTTCACCACCAAAGACTTTTTTTTAAACTATAAAACCCTGGATATTTCCACAAAGGCTTCGGCTATCACTACCAAAGACTTTCTCTCTTTTCAAAAAATTTTAAAACTCTAGATATTGGTTCTTGAAAACATGTTGAAGATTATACCTGAATGCTTTGAGAAGGGATGCAAATGCTTCTTGGTGCAGATGTAGATGTTAAATAAGATGCAAATGTCTTTGATGCAAAAGTAAATGACTTGATTTGATGCAAATGTTTCTTGATGCAGATGTTGAATAAAGTTCTGGGTATTTCCTCCAGAAGTTTCGGCTATCACCACCAAAGACTTACTCATCATTTTTTTTTAAAAACTGTAAAACCCTGGATATCTCTACTAGAGGCTTCGGCTATCATCACCAAAGACTTTCTCATTTTTTTACTGTAAAACTCTGGTAACTCCTCCAGAAGAAGATTTCTCATTGTTCAAAAATTATAAAATCTGGATATCTCTACCAGTGGCTTCAGCTATCACCACCGAAGACTTGTCCACTTTTTAAAATTTATAAAATTCTGGATATCCCTCCAGAAGCTTTGACTATCACCACCAAAGGTTTGCTTATTGTAAAATTCTGGGTAACTCCTCCAGAAGCTTTAGCTATCACCACACCAAAGACTTGTCCACTTTTTAAAATTTATAAATTCTGGATATCCCCTCCAGAAGCTTTTGCTGTCACCACCGAAGACTTGACCATTTTTAAAAGTCGTGTTGAAAATTATACCCAAACGCTTTGAGAGAGGATGCAGATGCCAATGTCTTTAACAAGATGCTCATGCTTCATGGTGCAAATCTGAATGGCTTAGATTAATGCACATGCTTCTTGATGCAGATGCCCCTACTAATCGTGTTCATGTAAATGGTCTATGAATGCTGTAACTGCAATTACCACACAATAATGAAAATGTAATGATTCTAGAAATGATGCAATTGCTTGAGATGACGTAATATGCAAATATCCATGGAGGATGTAAATGTAAAGGTAAAATGCAAATGCTTATGGAATAGTGCCAATGCAAATACCCATGAATAATGCAAATGCTTACCGACACTATGCAAATGTAAAAGCTTAATAAAGAGATGAGTGCTCATGAGTGATGCAAATGCCCCCGATCATTTTTCTAGATTTTGGCTTAGCCTTTCAAATTCATTTTTTTCCTTTTCAAATCAGAGTATATCTTCAATTCATTTTGGCTACTCTCTTTGCCCCAATAGTTTTCAAACTCTTATAAATAGAGGTCTGAATCGGGTTCTATTTCTTCTTCTCATATCTGGAAGTCAAGACCTATCCTAGTAGTTCTATACCTTTGGGTTCGAAAAACTCTTGTCTCATGTCAACATCAAAAATGGGTATTTCAAAAAATATCTTCATTTGTTTTCCCATTTTGAAAACCTCTGAACAAAAATATTAACCCCACAATGTGTGATGTATAGATCTTTTGAAGACTGATGATCACTGTTAGAAATTTCTCTAAGTGTTAATCTGGTTTTTTCAACTAGGATTGGCAAGGCTTGGTATAATAACATTTTGGTTGATCGAAGAAAACTTCAAAACAAAAATGTATGTCCCTTCTAGGATCACAAATGGAACAGGTTTTATAGATCATGAATTCATTGAGAACCAAACAAATCCAACATTCTTTTCATTTCCATATCAAGGCATTTTGACAAGCGTCAAGATTGGCTGGGATCTTTAAACTGGAAAGTTTAATTTTGGAGGGAAAAAAGTTTCAGTTTTTGATGACAATCCTCCGAATGAGAACTGTCAATTTGGGAGGTTCAGGAATCCTAGATGTTCCTCGATGACTACTTCTTCCATTTCACTCTAGACCGCCCAT
The DNA here is from genome assembly GCA_030761205.1 of Fremontodendron californicum. Classification (NCBI taxonomy): domain Eukaryota; kingdom Viridiplantae; phylum Streptophyta; class Magnoliopsida; order Malvales; family Malvaceae; genus Fremontodendron; species Fremontodendron californicum. The sequence continues at coordinate 16,324,133 of JAULJL010000006.1, read as the reverse complement.
TTCTAAGTTTTCGCCCTAGAGTCCCATTCTTTCCATTTTTTCTTTCTTTTTTTGTTGTTCTACCATGCACTTGAGAATTCTGAATTCTTCCATAGTGAAATGATAATTCGATGAGATGGGATGGGATGGGATGGGATGGAATGGGATAAAATCTAAGGAAAAACCCTTCAAATTAAATATTCATGCGTGATCAAAATGGACTTTTAAAGCATGTAATGTAGTCTATGGAAAGAAAGGATAAGTAGGCCCAAAATATGTGTTTGAGGTAACCAGATCAAGAATCATTTCTTTAGGAGGATCCTTTTGAAGCATTTATCCCTTTTTTGGACTTTTCATTCCTTTTTTGACTTTTTCTCTTTTCCTTCCCTGCTTTTGGCTTTCATACTTTTTCTCACTTTTTTTTTCTTCTGTTTTGTTCTTGGCTTCCATTTCGCCATCTTTTCCATTTCCTGTCCCTTCATTTCTTCGACAGAGTGAGCCCGTATTCGTTTAAGAGCTCAATTTACTTTGTATCTGTCTTCGAGCTAGGACTTATTTTTGAGAAGATCTTTCCTCACATTTGCCCCCTAATGTAGAGGGTGATCCTTGGTTAAGGTTCAAAGAAGGAGGAATTTTTTGGCTAAAAAAGGGGTGACTATGGATAATTTCTTCTTGTGAAAGGGATTTGGAAGATGGCCATTCATCATATCAAGCCCGAATATTCTCATTGGAAACCAATCCCCAGGGGAATAGATAATTAGAATTTCATTTTGCACTTTGGAATCATCCGAATTCTCATATGCATGATATCACAATTTTTCTTCTTTTTTTCCTGCATGCCCCCGATGATTCATGCATTAATCCATCCTTATTCACCATGTACCTATCATTTCCACATATGATGCCCCAATTTGATTAACCATGAGAATTTGTACCAATACGAGGAACATCGCAAGTCTAGGTCTGTACTGAAAAGAGTAAGTTTCAATCTGAGTTCTTTGAAGAGACAAGGAAAATATGACCCAAAATGGGTTTTCCCTGGGACACGGGATAATCTATTTTAATCATTATGCCCCAGGGTGTCAATCATGAAGTGATGTTTGGGCAATTAGTGTTTTGTTTTTGTTGGAAAAGGCACGAATGGTTTTAGCACAATCTTGACACACAGCAAATTACCATGATCTAAATTCTTGAAAGAATGTCTCATTTGTTTGAATTTCAAGGAGTTTGAAAAAATTTCAAAATTTTCAAAAAGTTCGTTCCTTTGTTCATAGCCTAGACTAGGATCTATATCTTTGCTTATTCTATAATGACAATGGTTTTATGAAGTTCAATCATTCATATTCCTTTAAGCATTAGGTTTTCCAAGTAGTCCCAGTTCAAGGGATTTAGGCCTAGGTGTCACAACCTAAAAAATAACAAGTCTCATCAACTTTATATTCGTTAAGGATGACATAAAAAAAATCGAGAAAAAGTCGACTTAATTCCTCTTGAAAAATGAAGGTTTTGAAAATGACCTTGAAAAAGACATGGAGTCGCCACCAATCTTTTTTAGCTAGGTGTGATCGGCCACCTATTAAAATCGGTTTTGTAAAACATTTTAAAAACCAATTTCAAGTTTGCGTTATAAACCAGAGAAAATCGAAGAATCGGGTTCGGGACTCGATTACGTGTGGGGAAGGATTAGCACCCCTACAATGCCCGTATAAAACGGTACCTTATTAATCATGTGTTATCTCAAGTCTCTGTAAAAAGTCAATTTTTAATTTAGTATTTAAAGTTAATTCCCAATTTAAAGAAAAATAATTCATTTTTAATTGAAAATGATCCGGAATTTATAAATAACAAATTTTCCTATATTCCCCAACAAACGTGGCAAAATATAGAAATTTTTATTAGTTTGGAAAACTTTTCGAATCATTCTCGTTTTAAAGAAGATATTCCGTTATTAAAGATAATTAATGATATCCTCCCCAGCAAACCTGGAAGAGAACTCATGAATTATTTTAACTCGGGAATATCTTTATTTTATTGAAAATCATTACCTTTTTCAAAATATTTTAAAAAAATATGAATATGTGTAAAATAAATAAAACGACATAGCAAAGTCTAGATAATATAATGCAACCTAAATTGTATGATATAATTTAAATGTCATAGCATATTCTAAATGAAATGAAATATCCTTAGTCATATGATATATTCTAAATGAAATGAAATAACCTAAGTAACATGATATAATTCTATATGAAATGAAATATCCTAAGTCACATGATATATTCTAAATGAAATGTAATGACCTAGGTAATATAATATATTCTATATGAAATGAAATATCCTAAGTCACATGATATATTCTAAATGAAATGAAATATCCTAAGTGACATAATATATTCTAAATGAAATGAAATGACCTAGGTAACATAATATATTATATATGAAATGAAATATCCTAAGTCACATGATATATTCTAAATGAAATGAAATGACCTAGGTAATATAATATATTCTATATAAAATGAAATATCCTAAGTCACATGATATATTCTAAATGAAATGAAATATCCTAAGTGACATAATATATTCTAAACGAAATGAAATGACCTAGGTAACATAATATATTCTATATGAAATGAAATGAAATATCCTAAGTCACATGATATATTCTAAATGGAATAAAATGATTTAAATGACATGGCAAATATAAATGATATGGCATATAATCTAAATGATATGAAATGACATGAAACATAAAATAATGCTAACATATAATATGCATGAAAATAAAAATAATAATGCATGAACATAGTATATGCTAAATAATATGACAAAAATAACTAAATAAAAAAGCATAAGATATCATGAAATATTCAAAACCATATAATAAACAACATAACATCAAAAATATAAATAAAAAATAATAACAGCACCATGGAAATTATCATAGCAAAAATCACATATTATATAGTATGCATGAATATGGAAAATGCAATGCATGAGAATGTATTTTTTCCTTTAATTAAGGAAATCCGTATATCTAAAAAGATATCCGGCTACCTTAGGAAAATATATCAAATTAAATATTCTAAAACAAAAAACTTTGAGATTGTTTGAAACAATTTTGGAAAACTTAGATTTTAAAAAATAAAAACCTAACTAAACCCTTTTTAAATGGCTCTAATTTTCTAAGCTTAAAATCCCGGACTTGACCACCCTTAACCCGAGGTTTATAAAATTATTTTTAGAGTTTAAAAAGACTTAGAAACTACCCTAAGACAGTAGCTAAACTTCCTAATCAGTCCCCTCTAAGTAACTTATCCAAAACAGAAAAAAGAATTTTCTTTAAGTTCAAATCTGACTCCACTGTCCAGTTTTAGAACACGATATTTTAACCTATTTTTAAAAATTCAGAAAATATAAAACAAATACTGGAGACTCAGAACATATAAAACTAAATGGGAAAAAATTGGCTTAATTTTATGGTTAAAGATGACTACCCAAAAAAATCGGGAAAGTATGAGTACTGGGTGAAAAAACTGTTTTGCCAAAACACATTTTTTTGCCTTTGATCAAATCATTTAAAAATCAAAGTAAAAATGTTCAAAACCTTCCTAAAGACTCACAAACAGTAGCTAACACTTTTGAAGAGTTAGATAAAAATTGGCTAAGGTAAAAAAAAAATCACAAAGGTAGAATAATCGATTTGACAACTCTTTAATTTTCCACAAGTATGCTCAAAATGAGCATGACTTTGAACCATTGATTGGTCTAAGTTATAAATCATGTGGCATGCCATGAAATGCATGAAAATACAGCAAATATGATGCATGAAATGCATGATTTAAAACCTAAATGACATAGAAAATGCATGGCATCAATAAGATGACCTAGACCTAACATGAACATGTATGGCATTTAATGCAACCTAGGTATAAAATGCATGATAATGCAAATACAACCTAAAACTAAAGAATGCATGGAAATACACAAACATATAGCATGCTTAAACAAAATACATAACAACAAATCATGGAAATACAAACCTATCAACTAGCATAATAAAAATACACACACAAAGCTTAGAAAAAGGGGGTAGCCGAATGATCAATTGAACATGGCATTTTCACAAACACTTATCATACTAACTTGCAAAGCTAAAAAATACTAAATCATGCAAACATAAAGTAAAGTCATGAATACCAATAGGCATTTTCACAAACACATGGATTAACAAAATGTAAATCATAAGAAAACTTAAACACTTTGAAAACAGAAAATCAAAAATGCAAGAGAAGTAAAATAAACATGATAACAAGATAATAAACTCAACAAAGGAAACAAGCAAGCAACCAAAACAAAACAAGCTTCTTATTTTTTTGTATTTTAAGAAGATTTAAAAAATCAAAACTTGTTAAATACCACTAATAGCATGAAATAAAAAAACAAAACAACAACTATGCAAAAAAAAATGGGCTATTTGGCCACCCCCAAAAACAAGAGAAAAAAAATTTCAAAAGCTTTTTACAAGAAAGTATCAAGAAGAAACTTGAAGAAGAAACTTAAAAACACTTATTTTAAAATAAAAATCAAAAGAAACACACCAAAAATTCAATGAAAACAGCAAAATCAAGAATGGAAATGCAAGGAAAGTATAAGAGTGCGGTGATTTAAGCAACCTCTCAAAGCTATATTGCAAGCCTTTCTTCCTCTTCCTTTCTTTGCCTTTCTAATCTTTTATTTTTTGCCTTTCAAAATTGAGAGAAAATTAGCCAAACAAGAGTGCGAATGAGTGAAAATGAAAGAGAGAGCCCCATCCCCTCTATAGTGGCCGGTTGGCCTCCTTCTAGAAGCTAGGTGATTGTTTTTTTACCTCATCCAATGGCTATCCCTTCAAGATACCTTCTATGTAAAATTTTCACTATTGGATCAGATCTGATCAGCCCTTGAATTATATTGTCATAAAGATTTCATAAATAGTATATCTCTCCAACCATTGGACCATGTGTTGAAAATTCAAAGGCTTGATCACAAAAATAACTACCTTCCTCTTCATTGTTGCCCTTTTGATTAAAACTCAAAAAATATCTGCCACCATTGGGTCTTGGCCAGCTGACCCTTCCTCTTCCAGCCCATGCTTCAATTTTTTAAAAACAAGAAAAGGCCCTTTTCGATTTCTTTGGTAAAATAACCTTTTTGCCCCTCGAACATAAAGAAATAACAAACGGACTCCAAATTCAAAAATTATTTTTTAATATTTCCGAAATAATAAAAAAATGAATTCTGGATGTTTTCAAAATTTTTCGAGTCCATTTGCTATTTATTTGGATTTTTTCTTCCAAAATTTTCCTTTTGTGCTCCCAAACTTAACCATTTTTTAAACGAGCTCAAAATCCAGATTTTTCTTCACCAATATCTTCCAAATAATTTAAAAGTTTGATATGGAAGCTTTCATAATTTTTGGAACTCATTTGGTACTTTTTCGGGATTTATCCTGCTTGAATTAATGCATAGTGGGCCCTGGATTTAGCCATTTTGCAAACGAACTCTGAATCTGGATTTTATTTTGCCAATCTCTTCAAAATAAATTAAGAATGAGATCTGCAAATTTTCAAAAATTTTGGAGCTCATTTAATATTTTTTCGGGATTTATCCTTTTGAATTTCTGCATAGGGGACCAGGGATTTGGCCATTTTGGAAACGAATTCTGAATCCTGATTTCCTTTCGCCAATATCTTCAAAATGATTTAAGAATGAGATTTACGAATTTCCAGAATTTTTGGAGTTCATTTCCTATTTTTTCCAAAATTTCCAATTTTGCCCTTTTGCTTTCGAACCCCAATTTTGCTCAAAACAAGTTCGATTTTCAGATTTTCTTCAAACTGAGCCTTGGGCTATCCTTGTTTAATCACTCCTCATCAATTAGGGGCTTTCTTCTTACCAAATCGGGTCATTTCTGTAATTCTTCTAAATTTCACCAAAATCCACCAAAAACCCTAATTCTCGGTTTTCTTTCGGATTGACTTTTCTTTCAGTTTTTCTTCCAAGTAGCTTCTCCATTACCCGTAGTCAGTGCTTATCTTTCATTTGGAACCTTCAATTTCGACCAATTTGATCGTTTAAGCAATTTTCCCTAAATTTCTCGAACTAGGATTTTTTTTCTATTGAATCTCCGCAACCCAACTTCCGAACTCCATATCTTTCAATGTAGACCTCGAATTATCAAAATTCTTTCACCATTTTTCAATTGAACTTCAAATCTTGATTTTGAAAGTGGGTTGACTTTTTTAAAAGTTGACTTTTAAAGATTTACTTTCCGGGGTTGACTTTTTCAAGTTTGACTTTTTATGCTCGCCTTCTTAGACTAAGTTTCGAAGTACCACCTACAGGATGAAAAAAGTCTTTTTACATTTTGAAACATCAATTTAGGATGAAAACATACCTGTTTTAGTGGTCCGGACAAAATTAGGGAGCTGCCCCTCTTTGGCTATTGCTGAGAATCAAGAATCAGGCAAAGATAAACAAATACTAATTTTGTCCGGTTAAAGAAATCACAAGTGAAGAAAAGGGAAAGGGGTTTTCATTCATCTCCATTTTTCAATCTTCATTCTTCATTCATCATTCATTTAATTTTTTTTTCTTTTTGTTGAAAAAAGCTGTAAATAGAAGATATTGTCCTTAAATTGAATTCCCTGACTAATCAAGGCTCGACCCATTTTAAGGAAATGAGTTCGATTTGTAAAAGAAAAAATTTGTGCCCAGAGGTCTTAAGAATGGTGCTCGGAGGTCTTAAAAATGGTGCCCAGAGGCCTTACCCCTGATTTGAAAAATTATGCCCGGAGGTCTTAAAAATGGTGCCTGGAGGCCTTGCCTTACCCATGATGAAAATACCTTGACGACAGTCTCAAGGCTCGACTCATTTGATAAACATAATGAATTCGATTTAAAACAAAAGGAAATACCTCGATGGTGGTCTCAAGGCTCGACTCATTTGATAAAACAGAATGAATTCGATTTAACACAAAAAATAAATACCTCGACGGTGGTCTCAAGGCTCGACTCATTTGATAAAACAGAATGAATTCCATTTAAAACAAAAGGAAATACGTCGACGATGGTCTCGAGGCTCGACTAATTTGATAAAATAGTATGAATTCGATTTAAAATAAAAGGAAATACCTCGACAATGGTCTCGAGGCTCGACTCATTTGATAAAACAGAATCAATTCGATTTAAAACGAAAGAAAATACCTCGACTATGGTCTCGGGGCTCGACTCATTTGATAAAACAAAACGAATTCGATTTAAAACAAAAGGAAATACCTCGAGAAGGTCCCAAGGCTCGACTCAATTTAATAAAACAGAATGGATTCGATTTAAAACAAAAGGAAATACATCAACAATCTTCTCGAGGCTCGACTCATTTGATAAAACAAAATGAATTCGATTTAAAACAAAAGGAAATACCTCGACTATGGTCTCAGGGCTTGACTCATTTGAAAAAACAGAATGAATTCGATTTAAAACAAAAGGAAATACCTCGAAGATGGTCTCAGGGTTCGACTCATTTGATAAATAGAATGAATTCGATTTAAAACAAATGGAAATACCTCGACGGTGGTCTCGGGGCTCGACTCATTTGATAAAACAGAATGAATTCGATTAAAAACAAAAGAAAATACCTCGACGATGGTCTCGGGGCTCGACTCATTTGATAAAACAGAATGAATTCAATTTAAAACAAAAGGAAATACCTCGACGGTGGTCTCAAGGCTCGCTCATTTGATAAAACAGAATGAATTCGATTTAAAACAAAAGGAAATACCTCGACGGTGGTCTCAAGGCTCGACTCATTTGATAAAATAGAATGAATTCCATTTAAAACAAAAGGAAATACCTCGACGATGGTCTCGAGGCTCGACTCATTTGATAAAACAGAATGAATTCGATTTAAAACAAAAGGAAATACCTCGACATTGGTCTCGAGGGTCGACTCATTTGATAAAACAGAATGAATTCGATTTAAAACAAAAGAAAATACCTCAACTATGGTCTCGGGGCTTGACTCATTTGATAAAACAGAATGAATTCGATTTAAAACAAAAGGAAATACCTCGACGGTGGTCTCAAGGCTTGACTCATTCGATTTAAATGGCTCTAATTTCTTAAGCTTAAAATCCTGGACTTGACCGCCCTTAACCCGAGGTTTATAAAATTATTTTTAGAATTTAGAAAGACTTAGAAACTACCGTAAGACAGTAGCTAAACTTCCTAATCAGTCCCCTCTAAGAAAAATCCAAAACCGAAAAAGAAATTTTCTTTAAATTCAAATCTGACTCCACTGTCCAGTTTTAGAACATGATTTTTTAACCTATTTTTAAAAAATCAAAAAAATCTAAAAAAAATACTGGAGACTAAGAACATGTAAAGATGCACTGGAAAAAATTGGATTAATTTTTTGGTTAAAGATGACTACCCAGAAAAAGCGAGAAAGTACAAGTACTGGGTGAAAAAACTGTTTTGCCAAAACATATTTTTTTGCCTTTGATAAAATCATTTAAAAATCAAAGTAAAAATGTTGGAAACCTTCCTAAAGACTCACAAATAGTAGCTAAGACTTTTGAAAAGTTAGACAAAAATTGGCTAAAGTAAAAAAAAATACAAATGTACAATAATCAATTTGACAACTCTTTAATTTTCCACAAGTATGCTCAAAATGAGCATGACTTTGAACCATTGATTGGTCTAAGTCATAAATCATGTGGAATGACATGAAATGCATGAAAATACAGCAAATATGATGCATGAAATGCATGATTTAAAACTTAGATGGCATAGAAAATGCTTGACATCAATAAGATGACCTAGACCTAACATGAACTTGCATGGCATTTAATGCAACCTAGGTCTAAAATGCATGATAATGCAAATACAACCTAAAACTAAAAATGCATGGCAAATACTCAAACATATAGCATGTTTAAACAAAATACAGAACAAAAAATCATGGAAATACAAACCTATCAACTAGCATAATAAAAATACACACTCAAAGCCTAGAAAAGGAGGGTAGCCGAATGATCAAATGAACATGGCATTTTCACAAACACTTATCATACTGACATGCAAAGCTAAAAAAATACTAAATCATGCAAACATAAAGTAAAGGCATGAATACCAATAGGCATTTTAACAAACACATGGATTAACAAAATGTAAATCATAAGCAAACTTGAACACTTTGAAAACAGAAAATCAAAACTGCAAGACAAGTAAAATAAACATGATAACAAGATAATAAACTCAACTCAACAATGGAAACAAGCAAGCAACCAAAACAAAACAAGCTTCATATTTTTTGTATTTGAAGAAGATTTAAAGCACCAAAACTTGTTAAATACCACTAATAACATGAAATAAAAAAGCAAAACATCAACTATGCAAAAAAAAAAAAGGGACATTTGGCCACCCCCAAAAACAAGAGAAAAAAATTTTCAAAAGCTTTTTACAAGAAAGTATCAAGAAGGAACTTGACGAAGAAACTTAAAAACACTTATTTTAAAATAAAAATCAAAAGAAACTCACCAAAATGGAGAGAAAATCAGCCAAACAAGAGTGTGAATGAGTGAAAATGAAAGAGAGAGCCTCCTCCCCTCTATAGTGGCCGGTTGGCCTCCTTCTAGAAGCTAGGTGGTTATTTCTTTTACCTCATCCAATGGCTATCCCTTCAAGATGCCTTATAAGTATAATTTTCACCATTGGATCAGATCTGATCAGCCCTTGAATTATGATGTCATAAAGATGTCATAAATAGTATATCTCTCCAGCCATTGGTCCATGTGTTGCAAATTCAAAGGCTTGATCACAAAAATAACTATCTTCCTCTTCATTGTTGGCCTTTTGATTAAAAATCAGAAAATATATGCCCACCATTGGGCCTTGGCCGGCTGACCCTTCATCTTCCAGCCCATGTTTCAATTTTTTAAAAACAAGAAAAGGCCCTTTTCGGTTTCTTCGATAAAATGACCTTTTTGCCCCCCGAACATAAATAAATAGTAAACGGAGTCCAAATTAAAAAGTTCCTTTTTTAATATTTTTGAAATAATAAAAAATTTAATTCTAGAGGTTTTCAAAATTTTTCGAGCCCATTTGCTATTTATTTGGATTTTGTTTTCCAAAATTGCCCTTTTGTGCTCCCAAACTTTACCATTGTTTAAACGAGCTCCAAATCCATATTTTTCTTCACCAATCTCTTCCAAATAATTTAAAAGTATGATCTGGAAGTTTTCATAATTTTTGGAACTCATTTGGTATTTTTTAGGGATTTATCTGCTTTAATTACTACATAGTGGGCCCGGGATTTGGTCATTTTGCAAACGAACTCCAAATTCGGTTTTTATTTTTCCAATATCTTCCAAATAATTTAAGAATGAGATCTGCAAATTTTTATAATTTTTGGAGCTCATTTATTATTTTTTCGGGATTTATCCTTTTGAATTTCTACATGAGGGACCCGAGATTTGGCCATTTTGCAAACGAACTCCGAATCTGGATTTTCTTTCACCAATCTCTTCAAAATGATTTAAGAATGAGATCTGCAAATTTTTAGAATTTTTGGAGTTCATTTTCTATTTTTTCCAAAATTTCCAATTTTGCCCTTTTGCTTCCGAAGCCCGATTTTGCTCAAAACAAGTTCGATTTTCAGATTTTCTTCAAACTGAGCATTGGGCTATCCTTATTTAATCACTCCTTATCCATTAGGGGCTTTAGTCTTATCGAATCGGGCCATTTCTGTAATTCTTCCAAATTTCATCGAAATCCACCAAAAACCATAATTCTCGGTTTTCTTCCAGATTGACTTTTCTTTCAGTTTTTCTTCCAAATAGCTTCTCCATTACCTATAGTCAGTGCTTATCTTTCATTTGGAACCTTCAATTTCGACAAATTTGATCCTTTAAGCACTTTTCCCCAAATTTCTCGAACTAGGGTTTCCTTTCTACTGAATCTCCGCAACCCAACTTCCGAACTCCATATCTTTCAATGTAGACCTCGGATTATCAAAATTCTTTCACCATTTTTCAATTGTACTTCAAATCTTGATTTTGAAATTGGGTTGACTTTTTAGTAGTTGACTTTTTAGGGTTGACTTTTTGGGGTTGACTTTTTCAAGTTTGATTTTTTATGCTCGCATTCTTAGACTAAGTCTCGGAGTACCACCTGCAGGATGAAAAAAGTCTTTTACATTCTGAAACATCAATTTAGGAAGAAAACATAATTGTTTTAGTGGTCCCGACAAAATTAGGTGTCTACAACTGCCTCTCTTTGGTTATTGCTGAGAATTAGGAATCAGGCAAAGATAAACAAATACTAATTTTGTCCGATTAATGAAATCACATATGAAAAAAAGGGAAAGGGGTTTTCATTCATATCCATTTTTCATTTTTCATTCCTCATTCCTCATTCATTTTTTTTGTTGAAAAAGGCTGTAAATAGAAGATACTGTCCTTAAATTGAATTCCCTGACTAATCAAGGCTCGACCTGTTGTAAGGAAACGAGTTCAATTTGTAAAATTAGAAAATTATGCCCGGAGGTCTTAAGAATGGTGCCCGGAGGTCTTAAAAATGGTGCCCGGAGGCTTTACCCGTGATTTGAAAAATTATGCCTGGAGGTCTTAAAAATTGTGCCTAGAGGCCTTACCCATGATGAAAATACCTTGACGACGGTCTCAAGGCTCGACTCATTTGGTAAACATAATGAATTCGATTTAAAACAAAAGGAAATACATCGACGGTGGTTTCAAGGCTCGACTCATTTGATAAAACAGAATGAATTCTGTAGACACCTAATTTTGTCCGGACCACTAAAACATGTATTTTTTCTTCCTCAATTGATGTTTCAGAATGTAAAAAGACTTTTTTCATCCTACAGGTGGTACTCCGAGACTTAGTCTAAGAAGGCGAGAATAAAAAGTCAAACGTGAAAAAGTCAACCCCAAAAAGTCAACCCACTTTGAAAATCAAGATTTGAAGTTCAGTTGAAAAATGGCAAAAGAATTTTGATAATCCGAGGTCTACATCAAAAGATATGGAGTTCGGAAGTTGGGTTATAGAGATTCAGTAGAAAAGAAACCCTAGTTCGAGAAACTTGGGGAAAAGTGCTTAAACGATCAAATTGGTTGAAATTGAAGGTTCCAAATGGAAGATAAGCATTGACTACGGGTCATGGAAAAGCTACTTAAAAGCAAAACTGAATGAAAAGTCAATTCGGAAGAAAACCGAGAATTAGGGTTTATTGGTGGATTTCGATAAAATTTTGAAGAATTACAGAAATGGCCCGATTCGGTAAGACTAAAGCCCCTAATTGATGAGGAGTGATTAAACAAGGTTAGCCCAAGGCTCAATTTGAAGAAAATCTGAAAATCGGACTTGTTTTGATCAAAATCGGGATACGGAAGCAAAAGGGCAAAATTGGAAAATTTGGGAAAAATAGCAAATGAACTCCAAAAATTCTGAAAATTTGCAGATCTCATTCTTAAATCATTTCAAAGAGATTTACGAAATAAAATCCGGATTCAGAGTTCGTTTGTAAAATGGCCAAATCCCGGGTCCCCTATTCAGAAATTCAAGAAGATAAATCCCGAAAAATAGCAAATGAACTCCAAAAATTTTGAAAATTTGCAGATCTCATTCTTAAATTATTTGGAAGAGATTGGTGAAATAAAATCTAGATTCGGAGTTTGTTTGCAAAATGGCCAAATCCCGGGCCCACTATGTAGTAATTCGAGCAGATAAATCCCGAAAAAAATACCAAATGAGTTCCAAATATTATGAAAACTTCCAGATCATACTTTTAAATTATTTGGAAGAGATTGGTGAAGAAAAATCTGGATTTCGAGCTCATTTAAAAAATTGTAAAGTTTGGAAGCATAAAAGTGCAATTTTGGAAGAAAAAATCTAAATAAATAGCAAATGGGCTTGGAAAATTTTGAAAACCTCCAGAATTCAATTTTTTATTATTTTGAAAGTATTGAAAAAAGAAAATTTGAATCTGGAGTCCGTTTGCTATTTATTTATGTTCGGGGGGCAAAAAGGTCATTTTTACTAAGAAATCGAAAAGGGCTTTTCTTGTTTTTTGAAAAAAAATGAAGATTGGGTTGGAAGATGAGGGGTCACCGGCCAAGGCCCAAAGGTGGGTAAATATTTTTTGTTTTTTAATCAAAGGCTCAACAATGAAGAGGAGGGTAGTTATTTTTTTGATCAAGCCTTTGTAATTGAGCCACATGGACCAATGCATGAAGAGGGAGGATGTCAACATAATGGCTTAAGATTCTTGAACAGCTATATTTGTGGATAGCTGATTACCTAATCTGAGGGTGATAATTTCATATTTTAAACATCTTGGATTAATAGCCTTTGGATCAAAATTGGTTGAAGGAAAAATGACAACATCCTAGCATTTAGAAGGCCATTAGGCCACTACAAGGGGAAGGGGGCTCTCTCTCATTTTCTTCTATTCACTCTCTTGTTTGGGTTGATTTTCTCTCCATTTTTTAAAGGCAAAAAGAAAAGTTTAAAAAAGAAAAGAAAGTTAGAAGAGGAAAAGCTTGCAATATAGCTTCTAGAGGTTGCTTTAAGCACCATACTCTTGCACTTTCCTTGATTTTCTATTCTTGATTTGATGTTTTGATTGCTATTTTGGTAAGTTTCTTTTGATTTTCTTCTTTAAAATAAGTGTTTTTAAGTTTCTCCTTTAAGTTCTTCTTTATACTTTCTTGGAAAAAGCTTTGAGAAATTTCTTTTCTTTTGTTTTTGGGTTGGCCGAATGGCCTATTGTTTGGTATAGTTACTATTTTGCTTCTTTATTTCACGTTACTAGTGATATTTAACAAGTTTTGATGCTTTAAGTCTTATTCAAATACATAAACATGAAGCTTGTTTTAATTTGGTTGCTTGCTTGTTTCTATTTTTGAGTCTATTATCCTGTTATCATGTTTATTTTACTTGTCTTGCATTTTTGATTTTCTATTTTCAAAATGTTTAAGTTTGTTTATGTTTTACATTTTTTTAATCCATGTATTTGTGAAAATGCCTATTGGTTTTCATGCCTTTATATTTGCATGATTTGAGTATTATTCTTTAGCTATGCATGTTATTGTGTTAAGTGCTTGTGAAAATGCCATGCTCATTTTTATGGGACCATTCGGCCACCCCTCATATTGTATGCTTTGTATGTGCATTTTCATCATGCTAGTTGATAGGTTTTCATTTTCATGTTATTTGGTTGTGTATTTTGTTTAAGCATGCTATATGTTTGTGTTATTGCCATGCATTCTTTAGGTTTAGGTTTGGCTTGCTTTGCCATGCATATTCATGCATTTTAGACCTAGGTTGCTAGGTCTAGGTCATTTTATTGATGCCATGCATTTTTCATGTCATTTAGGTTTTAAATCATGCATTTCATGCATCATAGTTGCTGTATTTTCATGCATTTCATGTCATTGCCACATGATTTATGACTTAGACCAATCAATGGTTCAAAATAATGCTCATTTTTAGCATACTTGTGGAAAATTAAAGAGTTGTCAAATTGATTATTCTACCTTTGTGATTTTTTTTTACTTTAGCCAATTTTTGCCTAACTTTTCAAAGTGTTAGCTACTATTTGTGAGTCCTGAGGAGAGTCCCTACATTTTTACTTTGATTTTTAAATGATTTTATCAAAAGCAAAAAATTTGTTTTGGCAAAACAATTTGTTCACCTAGTACTCGTACTTTCTCGAATTTTTTGGGCAGTCATCTTTAATCAAAAAATTAAGCCAATTTTTTTCGTGTAGTTTTACATATCCTGAGTCTCCAGTATTGTTTAGATTTTTTTGAATTTTTAAAAATAAGGTAAAAAATCTTGCTTTAGAACTGGACAGTAAAGGCATAATTGAATTTAAAGGAAAATCATTTTTCTGTTTTGGTTAAGTTACTTAGAGGGGGCTGATTAGGAAGTTTAGCTACTGACTTAGGGTAGTTTCTAAGCCTTTTTAAACTCTAAGAATATTCGACCTTGCTACATATTGAGAACGTTATTCCTGATCATATTTATTTGAAGGATACAAAGACGCCGGGTTTCAAGAAAAAGGTGTCTAAGATTCTGGGAGTGGAAAGAAATTGGGTCGAAAGCCATGTTGTCCGCAAAGGGGTAAGCTACTGTATATCATGGGATATTTTACAGACCTTAATCCATAGCCATTGAAGTAAAGAGACAGTTAGGAATATTTTTGCTTTGGCTATCTATGGTTTAGTTATCTTCCCAAAGACATTAAGGTATGTGGATATGGCGGTATATGATGTTTTTGAGAGGCTTGAGCAGAGGATAAACCTAGCCCCGTCAATTATAGCAGAAATAATCCGATCGTTGAATTTCTGTAGACGAGAAGGAAAAGGGCATTTTATAGGTTGTATACAGCTTCTTTACATAAGGGTTCAGAGCCATTTTTGTAAACAGGAGAATTTCCCTCTTCACTCGTATTGTAAGTCTTTTGCACCAATTGGTGAATTTCTTAAGAGGGATTGGCTTGAAAATAGGACTAAGGAACAATGGATCAACATATTCCGGAATATTAGGGCTGAGATGATAATTTGGAGAGCTCCATGGATAGCTCCTATGCCGACATTGTACAAGTGCGAGATAAAGCTTCTGTTCCATTATTGGGAGTATAGGGAGGAGTAAGCTATGCAGCACTGCTGGTACTAAGACAATCGGAATCCCGTCAGTTTACTCCTATGACCCATGACCTTAGTGATTTGGAATTTGCTTATGGAGAAGACAGATACTCGGGAAAGGTACGTGAGATTGTAGTAGCATGGAAGGAAACTCATCGGGTGAAGGTAGCTAGATATGCCAACATCGTCATACTTGATTACCTGGCATTGAAGGAACTGAGGGTTAATGATAGGTTGTTGACATCAGATGGAAAAGAGGTCCAGTTCATGAGTCCACCACCTAAGGAAGCGCCATCAGAGTTAGAAATTGCAAGGGCAGAATTCAAAAGAAAAAAAAAAAAGGCCCAAATGAGCAACGAAATTGCCCGATTGCAAGAAGAGCTTAAGTATATGAAAAATAGGAAATCAGCTCGAGAAAGAGAAAAGGAAAAGATCAAGAGAGAAAGGGACACTACTAAAAGCGATCTTCAGGAATTACACTTGGAGAACAAGAGGTACCGCTTCGAGCTCAGATTTGAGGGGACCCTCAAGACTTTCGAGGAATGGGAGCAAGAGGTCAAAAACCTCAAGAAGGAGAAGAACTATTGGAAAGAGAGAGCGAAGCATGAGGAAGCTCGAGCCAATCAACTGGAAAAACAAGCTAAGGAAAGCTTACACGGTGATGCTTCTGCTAACATGTCAAAGGGCCGTGAACAAGTAGGGGTTAGATTGAAGAGCAAGGCAATCAAAAGAGGACAGTAAAAAAGGTCCAAGACCCGAGGGAGTTACTATAGGACCGGTGTTTTGTAATAGCATTTTTAAATTAGAATAAAAAGATTATCAGATTGTCTTAAGCAGTGATCTTTTTTCTTTGATGTATTTAGTTCCAAGAAATCAATGAAAGACCATTTGATTGGAATTATCCGGGGGCTAATACTTTTAAATGCATTCATCATTCATTTGTTCTTTCCTTTATATATTTTGTTTGTTCATTCATTTATTTATATTTATAATCATTCATTTATTCTTTATAAATTGTTCATACACTTAGTCATTTATTTATTTGTCCATTCATTTATTCTTTATAATTATTCATTCATATTCATACACTTAGTCATTTACTTATTTGTTCATTCATTAACTTTTAGTCATTTATTCATTCATTCATTTTATAAAATAAAATAAAAAATGTGTCAATTTCTAATCCATGGTTTTTAAAACTAAAGGTACAATTGGTCGCACTCAGAAAGAATCAGACTTTCGACACCCTTACAATACTCGATCTCAAGCAAGAGCTATGGAGAACGATCAGCTTGCTAGAATTGAAAGGATGGAAAGAATTCAAAGGGAATTGTAGGAACGGTTGGCTAAGTCTCAAGAGGAGTCACAGGAACAAATGACCAAACTCATAGAGATGATGAATACCATGATGAGGCAGAAATAGCCAGGGGAAAATTCAGTTACAGGAATGGGGGCAGTAAACCAGGAAGACCGACCAGAGGTTGTACAGAAGAATGGCCAGATATCCCAGCATGTAGGAAATGAATTTCCGACTAGGGCAACATCCTATATTTACAACCAACCAGCGGCTGAAGCACAAAATTTTGGTCCTAAAAAGGGTAATATTGGGGTTGATCCAATTGATGTGGACGTTCCAGACTTCGAGGAATTGGATAAAAAGGAAAGGGAAAAGATGACTGAGCTGAAGAGGGTTGAAACAGTAGAATCCTAGGAAAAATATCACCTGTTGGAGGAAATATTGAGGGCAGTTGAAGGGGTGAAGCTATTTGGTAGTCTGGATGCCAAAGAGATGAGTTTAGTGCATGGTCTGGTGATTCCTCCAAAGTTCAAAGTACCAGACTTTGAAAAATATAACGGAACTACCAACCCATCAGCACATCTGACCATGTATTGCCGGAAGATGATCAGACATGATGAAGACGAAAAATTGCTTATCCACTATTTTCAAGATAGCCTGATAGGGCAGCAACTCGGTGGTATAACCAGCTTACCCGTATTAAGATCTGTTCCTAGATAGATCTTGCCAAAGTTTTCATGGAACAATACAAGCATGTGACGGATATGGTGTCTCACCGTCTAACTCTTTAAAACATGGAAAAGAAAGGTATTAAAAGCTTTAAAGAATATTCTCAGAGATGGATAGACCTGGCTACACAAGTACAACCTCCTTTGACCAACAAGGAAACTACAGTGCTTTTCATCAATACCCTGAAAGCACATTATTATGATAAATTGGTGGGGAGTGCCGCTAAGGACTTTGTAGATAGGGTGATATCCGAGGAGATGATAGAGTCTGCCATTAAGAACGGGAAAATGGAAGGGGGTGAGTCTACTACCCCGAAGAGGGTTTTCCCTGCAAAGAAAAAGGAGGAGACACATGTAGTCAGTGTAGACACCTAATTTTGTCCGGACCACTAAACAGGTATGTTTTCTTCCCATATTGATGTTCCCGAGTGTAAAAAGACTGTTTTCATCCTGCAGGTGGTACTCCGAGACTTAGTTTAAGAGGGCGAGCACAAAAAGTCAAACTTGAAAAAAAAAAGTCAACCCCAAAAAAGTCAACCCCGAAAAAGTCAACCCCAGAAAGTCAACTACTGAAAAAGTCAACCCACTTTCAAAATCAAGATTTTAAGTTCAATTGAAAAATGGAGAAAGAATTTTGATAATCCGAGGTCTACATTGAAAGATATGGAGTTCAGAAGTTGGGATTTGGAGATTCAGTAGAAAAGAAACCCTAATCCAAGAAATTTGGGGAAAGGTGCTTAAACGATCAAACTGGTCAAAATTGAAGATTCCAAATGAAAGATAAGCACTAACTACGGGTAATGGAGAAGTCACTTGCAAGAAAAATCGAAAGGAAAGTCAATCCTAGAGAAAACCGAGAATTAGGGTTTTTTGTGGATTTCGGTGAAATCGGGAAAAATCACAGAAATGGCCCGACTTGGTAAGACCAAAGCCCCCAATGGATGAAGAATGGTTAAAAAGGATGGCCCAAGGCTCAGATTGAAGAAAATCTGAAAATCGGATTTGTTTTGAGCAAAATCGGGTTTCAGAGGTAAAAGGGCAAAATTGGAAAAATTTGGGAAAAATAGAAAATGGACTCCAAAAATTATGGAAAATCTGTCAATCTCATTCTTAAATCATTTGAAGGAGATTGGCGAAAGAAAATCTTGATTCCGAGTTCGTTTGCAAAATGGCCAAATCCCGGGCTTCTTATGTAGTAATTCAAAAAGGAAAATCCCGGAAAAATAGCAAATGGACTCCAAAAATTCTGAAATTTGGCAAATCTCATTTTTAAATTATTTGGAAGAGATTGGCGAAAGAAAATCTTGATTCCGAGTTCGTTTGCAAAATGGCCAAATCCCGAGCCTCCTATGCAGTAATTCAAGCCGATAAATCCCGAAAAAATACCAAATGAGCTCCAAAAATTATGAAAACTTCCAGATCACACTTTTTAATTATTTTGAAGAGATTGGTGAAGAAAAATCTTGATTTGGAGCTCGTTTAAAAAATGGTAAAATGTAGGGGTATAAAAGGGCATTTTTGGGAAGAAAAAATCCAAATAAATAGCAAACGGACTCGGATAATTTTGAAAATTTCCAGAACTCAATATTTTATTATTTTGGAAGTATTAAAAAAAATAAAAATTGAATTTGGAGTCCGTTTGATATTTACTTGCATCCGGGGGACAAAATGGTCATTTCACCCAAGCAACCGAAAAGGGCTTTTTTTGGGCCTTTCAAAAAATCAGAGCTGGGCTGGAAAAGAGAATTGCTGGCCTGCCAAGCCCAAAGGAAGGAGGAAGCTTATGATTTTTTTCAATCAAGTGGTTAAAAATCAAGAGTTAGTTAGAGATTTTTGATCAAGCCATGGGTATTTTTGAGCCTAAGTCCCAATCCCACATCCCTTTGTAATGTCAAGCCAAGGAGGTGCTCACCTTATAAATAAGGGGTCTTGGCCTTTGGTTGAAATCACCCACCACCCTTGTGAGAGATAGTCTATACTCTTGTATTAGGATTATCCGGTGGTGAGTCATAGTGTTTTGTTGAGAGGGTTTGTAGCTTAATCCGTTGAAAAGCTAATTTGAGGGTTTGTAGCTTAATCCGTTCAAAAGCTACTTGTGAGAGGGTTTGTAGCTTAATCCGTTCAAAAGCTAATTTGAGGGTTTGTAGCTTAATTCGTTCAAAAGCTACTTGTGAGAGGGTTTGTAGCTTAATCCGTTCAAAAGCTAATTTGAGGGTTTGTAGCTTAATCCGTTCAAAAGCTACTTTGAGGGTTTACTTTGAGGGTTTGTAGCTTAATCCGTTCAAAAGCTAATTTGAGGGTTTGTAGCTTAATCCGTTCAAAAGCTACTTTGAGGGTTTACTTTGAGGGTTTGTAGCTTAATCCGTGCAAAAGCTACAAGTATGTTGTAAGAAGGTTTGTAGCTTTATCCGTACAAAAGCTTGTAGTAATGATATCCTTATGGGATCGTGGATGTAGACCAAGAGGGTCGAACCACGTAAAATATTGTCTCTTTTTCTCTTCTTGTTCGAATGCTTGTGTGATTCTTTGCATGATTCTTGTTTTATATCTTAGTTGAGCATGTTTTAGATTTAGTATATTAAGTGTTTGTGAAAATGCTTGTGTGATTTTTTCATGATTTAAGTGTTATTACTTAATTTTTCATGCTAGTATGCCAAGTGTTTGTGAAAATGCCATGCTTGTTGGAGCTTGAGGCCATTTGGCTACTCCATGTGTTTTGCATTGTGTGTTGCATTTTTTGTCATGCTAGTTGTTAGGTTTTTGCATTTGCATGATATTTGGTTGGATTTTTGAATTAAGCATGCCTTGTGTTTGTGAAAATGCCATGCATATTTTAGGTCTAGGTTACATTAAATGCCATGCAAGTTCATTTAGGTCTAGGTTACTTTATGAATGCCATGCACTTTTTTCATGACATTTAGGTTTAAATCCATGCATTTCATGCATTATGTTTGCTGCATTATTTCATGCATTTCATGTTCATGCCACTTGAATAATGACTTAAGCCAATTAATGGTTCAAGGTCATGCTCTCTTGAGCACACTTGTGGAAAATTAAGTTTGTCAAATTGATTATTCTACCTTTGTGATTTTTTTTACTTAAGCCAATTTTTATCTAACTTTCAAAAAGTCCTAGCTACTGTTTTCAAGTCATTCTATGAGTTTCAAATATTTTTATTTTGATTTTTAAATGATTTTATCAAAGACAAAAAAATGTGTTGGCAAAGCATTTTTTTTTCACCCAAAACTCGTACATCTCCGATTTTTCTGGGAATTCATCTTTGATCAGAAAATTAAGTCGATTTTTTCCCGTGTATTTTTACATGTCCTGAGTCTCCAATAATGTTTTCAGAATTTTTGGAATTTTTACAAATAGGGTAAAAAATCGTGGATTAAAACTGGACAGTGGAGTCAGAATTGATTTTAAAGAAAAACAAAGCAGTTTTTTCTCCTCCAAAAACTCGTACATCTCTGGTTTTTCTGGGAATTCATCTTTGATCAGATAATTAAGTCGATTTTTTTCCGTGTATTTTTACATGTCCTAAGTCTCCAATAATTTTTTCAGAATTTTTGGAATTTTTAAAAATAGGGTAAAAAATCGTGGATTAAAACTGGACAGTGGAGTCAGAATTGAATTTAAAGAAAAACCAATTTTCTGTTTTGGTTAATTTACTTAGAGTGGGCTGATTAGGAGGGTTAGCTACTGACTTAGGGTAATTTCTAAGC
Organism: Fremontodendron californicum; assembly: GCA_030761205.1. NCBI lineage: Eukaryota > Viridiplantae > Streptophyta > Magnoliopsida > Malvales > Malvaceae > Fremontodendron > Fremontodendron californicum. Next base: position 16,302,694 of record JAULJL010000006.1, on the reverse strand, counting down.
CTTTTTAAACTCTAAAAATGGTTTTTCAAGTCCCGGGTTAAGGGTAGCCAAGTCCGGATTTTTTTAAACTTAGGAAATTAGAGTCATTTTAAAAATTTTAGCCCAGTTTTTATTTTTAATTCAAGCTTTTCAAAATTGTTTTCAAACAATCACAAAGTATTTTGGTTTTAGAATATTTAATTTGACATATTTTCCTAAGGTAGTCGGATATCTTTTTAGATATATGGATTTCCTTAATTAAAGGAAAAAATACATTTCATGCATTGCATTTTTATATTCATGCATTTTATATAATATGTGATTCTTGCCATAATAATTTCTATGTGTCATGACATTTAGGTTGCATTATATTATTTAGATTTTGCTATGTCATTTTATTTATGTCATGCCCATACATATTCATTTCTTTTAAATGTTTTCAAAAAAGATAATGGTTTTCAATAAAAATAAAGATATTCCCGAGTTAAAATAATTCATGAGTTCTCTACCGGGTTTGCTGGAGGGAATATCATCAATTATTATTAATAAAGGAATATCTTTCTTTCAAAAAAAAAAGAGAATGATTCGGAAAGTTTTCCAAAACTAATAAAAATTTCTATATTTTGCCACGTTTGTTGGGGAATATAGGAAAATTTTAAATTTATAAATTCCGGATCATTTTCAATAAAAAATTGAATTATTTTTCTTTAAATTGGGAATTAATTTGAAATACTAAATTTAAAACCAACTTTTACCGAGACTTGAGATAACACACGATTAATAAGGTACCGATTTATACGGGCGTTGTGGGGGTGCTAATCCTTCCCTGCACGTAACCGACTCCCGAACCCGCTTCTTTGATTTCTCTGGTTTAAAACGCAGATTTGAAATTGGTTTTTAAAATGTTTTAATTAATTTTTAAAATATTTTATAAAACCGATTTTAATAGGTGGCCGATCACACCTAGCTAAAAAAGATTGGTGGCGACTCCATGTCTTTTTTAAGGTCATTTTCAAAACCTTCATTTCTAGAGGAATTAAGTCGACTTTTCCTCGGTTTTTTTTTAAATGTCACGCTTAACGAATAATAAAGTCTTGCGATGAGACTCGTCGTTATTTTTTAGGTTGCGACAGTCAGTTTCAATCAATACCCCTATGCACCTCCTACACCATACATACCTCCTAGGCTCTATACTCCTACTACATCTTATGCACCTCCTACACCTTACACACCTTACCCGGGATATAATCCTTACTACCCCAAAGTGAACCACCTTACCCAAAATCCATTCCCCTATACCAATATACTACAACAGCCATTTCCAACTGGAATATCCCCACAGATAACCCTTCATCGAAACACTATCCGAAATACTCAAGGTCCTGCGCGCAATAACTATCGTTAACCAAGGAACGATCAAAAACCACAGTTTGATCACATTCGTACCACCTATGGTGAGCTATATCCCAAATTACTGCAAGGCCAACTTGTCGCGTCCGTATATCTTAAAGCTTTGACCCCAACATACCCAAGGTGGTACAATGCAAATACCAACTGCGCATATCATGCAGGAATTCAGGGGCATTCGATTGAGGATTGCATTGCCTTCAAAAAGAAAGTCCAAAGTTTAATCAATACCGGAGTTGTGAAGTTTGGGTCAAAGAATGGGCCGAATGTAGCGGGAAACCCATTGCCAGATCATGGTGAGAATCGGGTAAATACAATATGGACAGGGGAAGTCAAAAGGGTAAAAAAGGATGCCAGGGAAGTCAAGACTCCAATGTTAACAGTATGGGTCGAGATGGTTAAGGCAGGAATGGCGGGGGATGCCGACAATTTAAAAATAGTTGCAAAGAGGGTCTAGAATTGGTGCCCGTTCCATAAATATCGAGGTCATATCATACAGAACTGCGGGACTTTCTGGCTAAAGTCCAAAAGATGATGGATGACGAAGAGGCCCAATTTTACTAGGAGACAGAGAAGGAAGTAGAGGTTATTGAGAATGCGGCTGGCTATGGAATAGGAAGACCTTTGATTATCTATTATGATAAACCAAAGAAGACTACTTCAGTTGTTGAGAAAATTACACCTAAGCTAATCATAGATTTGTCTTCTTCCTTTTCATACAAGGAAAACAAAACTGCACAATGGAAATATGACTACAGCATGGTTATGCTCGGGTCTTCAAGTCAGCAAGATATTACAAGTATGGGGCACTTAACACGAAGTGGAAGGTGTTATGCCCCTGAGGTTGTTGAACAGAGATCAACAAGAAGGGATGGAGGACTGGACAAAGGGAAGAAAGCAGCTGAACCAATCCATATTGAGATGGATTTATCAAAAGAAGCACAGAGGGGATCAGCCCCTATAAAAAGGGAAAAAATAGCCAGTGAACGAGAAGGAGGCCTGCGAGTTTTTAAAGTTCATAAAACATAGTGAGTATAGTGTGGTTGAGCAATTGCAGCGTTAGCCAGCAAGAATTGCCATCTCATCTTTGCTATTAAACTCGGAGCCACACAGAAATGCCCTATTGAGAGTGTTGAATCAGGCGTATGAGGCTAACAACATATCGGTAGAAACGTTAGAGAGGCTGGTGGGAAACATTGCGGCAGACGACCATATATATTTCAGTTATAATGAAATACCATCCAATGGTATTAGGTCCACAAAGGCTCTTCACATAAAAACCACCTGCAAGGGGCATATACTACCAAGGGTGCTTCTGGATAATGGTTCTTCATTAAATGTAATGACCTTGGCAACCCTGTCTAAGTTGCCAGTTGATATGTCTTATATGTTACGGAGTTGCACAGTAGTCAGGGCTTTCGATGGTACCAGGAGAGAGGTAATGGGAATCCTCTCGAGATAGGCCCATGCACCTATACGGTGAACTTTCAGGTCATGGATGTTAATCCATCCTATAATTGCTTGTTGGGAAGGCCATGGATACATTCTACAGGGGCTGTACCCTCGTCTCTCCACCAAAAGCTAAAATTTGTGATGGAGGGCTGTTTGGTCACTGCATCAGGAGAAGAAGACAAAATAGCCTCTTCATCTACTGAATCTCCTTATGTTGAACCCAATTAAGATGTCGTAGAATGTTCTTTTCGATCTTTGGAATTCGTAAATAAAGTTTTCGTCGCTGAAGGACGAAAAATTCCAAAACCAAGATTGTCAAAGAACACAAGGCTGGGAGTAAGAGCCACAGTGGGAAAGGGCTGCAAGACTGGAAAAGGTCTTGGAAAATATCTTCAAAGGATAGCCCGAGTAATGAAAGCTGTGGGAAAGAAAGATCGGTTTGGCTTAGGGTATCTTCCGAAGGCTCATGAGAGGAGGAAACAAGTTGAAAGGAACCGACAAAGGAGGATGGCCCGTTTCGCGGGTATAGAGATTGAATGGGAACCCATGACTTTCCCACCAATTCTTCAAAACTTTTACTCTGCTAGTTTTCTATTCGGAGAAAAGAATTCAGAGGATCTACTCATAATGATCGAGCAAGCTTTTGAAAAATTCCATGTGAATAAAGGGGGGCAGATTCAGGATATGGTAATTTGCATAACTTGGAAAGAAGGGATGGAAAGTGACAATGTGGGCTGGATGGTGCGACCTTGTCCACCAGGATATAGACTGGCTAATTGGAGTGCGACTGAGTTGCCCATAATTTTTAAGTCTATTCCAAAGTAATACTTAAAAAAAAATAATAAAACTTAATTATCTTTACCCAGAGATATTAAGAGTTTTTTTTTTCGTAATGGGCTTTTTGTTTAAACATTTTCATTCAATAAGTAACAAGCACGATGCATTTTATACATATTGATTTGTCCATATTCTTTCTTTTTTGCTATTTATTATGTTTTCATTATATATATTTTCCTATATTGTTTCTTCTCCACCTATTTGCAGGTATACGGATACGGAATATGAGGACCTTCCTGTCAATAATTATGAAATTAATTTTGAAAGACCCATTTGCATGGGTGATTTTGAGGCTAATGAAGATGTTGGGGATTATGGTATACCTCCAAATCTATTAAGGAAAATAGAACAAGAAGAAAAACAAGTACTTCCTCATAAGGAATTATTGGAAATAATAAATTTAGGAAATGGTAAAGAGATAAAGGAAGTCAAAATTGGGACTTCATTGTCATCATCAACAAAGGTGAATTGATAGCCTTGCTCCAAGAATATGTGGATGTATTTGCATGGTCTTACTAAGACATGCCAGGGTTGGATCCGGATATTGTAGTTCATAAGCTCCCTTTAAGGCCAGAATGCAAGCCAATTCAGCAAAAGTTGAGAACAATGAGGCCGGACATGCTGTTAAAGATAAAAGAAGATGTGAAGAAGCAATTTGATGCTGGATTCTTAGAGGTGCCAAAATATCCGAATGGGCGACAAATATTATTCCAGTACCAAAGAAGGATGGCAAGGTGTGGATGTGCGTTGATTATCGAGATTTGAACAAGGCCAGCCCTAAAGATAATTTCCCTTTACCCCATATCGATACTCTGGTGGATAATACGGCGAAAAGTTCTTTATTTTCTTTCATGGAAGGATTCTCAGGATACAATCAGATTAAGATGGCACAGGAAGATATAGAGAAAACCACATTTGTTACAATGTGGGGAACCTTGTGCTACAAGGTAATGCCATTTGGGTTGAAGATTGCTGGGGCAACATATCAGAGAGCCATGGTGACCTTGTTTCATGATATGATGCATAAGGGAATTGAGGTCTATGTTGATGATATGATTGCAAAATCACAAGGAGAAGAGGAGCATATTGCGAATCTTAAGAAGATCTTCGAACGACTAAGAAAGTTTCGACTCAAGCTAAATCTGGCAAAATGCACTTTTGGAGTCACCTCGAGAAAATTGCTAGGTTTTGTCTTCAGCAAAAGGGGAATTGAGATTGACCCGGATAAAGTGCAGGCCATTCAAAATTTGCCACCACCTCGTACTCAAAAAGAAGTAAGAGGCTTTATGGGGAGATTGAATTACATTGCTCGGTTTATTTCTCAGTTAACCGACAAATGTGATCCAATATTTAAGTTACTTCGTAAACGTGATCCAGGAGAATGGGATGAAGGTTGTCAAATTGCATTTGAAAAGGTGAAACATTATCTATCCAACCCACTAGTATTAATGCCACCTGTTTCGGATAAACCAATGATACTGTATTTATCAGTATTTGAGAGATCCATGGGTTGTGTTTTGGGGCAGCTTGATGAGACTAGAAAGAAAGAACAGACAGTTTACTACCTCAGCAAGAAGTTCACAGATTATGAGTTGAAATATTCGTCGGTAGAAAAGTTGTACTGTGCCTTAGCTTGGACTGCTCGAAGACTCAGACAGTACATGTTGTACCACACAACGTGGTCGATTGCCAAGCTAGATCCAATCAAGTACATGTTGGAAGCACCTTCTTTATCAGGGAGAACAACAAGATGGCATGTTTTATTATTAGAATACGACATTGTATATGTAAGTCAAAAAACTATAAAGGGCAGTGCAGTGGCTGAATTTTTAGCAAGTCGGGCAGTGGAAGATTATGAGCTATTGAACTTTGACTTCTCGGATGAAGATTTGATGTATGTTTCGCAAGCAGATGAGATTCTCCTGAAGAAGAAAGTATGAAAAATGTACTTTGATGGCGCATCTAATGCCATGGGGCATGGAATCGGTGCAGTGCTCATACCCCAGAAGAAGATTATTATCCTTTCACTGCTAGATTGGATTTTGATTGTACAAACAATATTGCCGAATATGAAGCATGTACTATGGGCCTTCGTGCTGCAGTGGACAGAAAGATCAAAGTATTGGAAGTTTTCAGACACTCAGCCCTAGTGATATACCAGCTACGGGGAGAATGGGAGACCCGTGATACAAAGCTAATCCGATACCGAGAACTCATACTAAGTTTATTGGAGGAACTTAAAGAAGTGAATTTCAATTACTTCCCTCGAGAAGAAAATCGAAAGGCAGATGCTCTGGCTACTTTCTCATCAATGTTTAAAGTGAATGAATGGGCTGAAGTTGTACCAATAAAGATGAGTATATATGAGTCTCCTACACACTGTCTGAGTATTGAAGAAGAAGCAGATGGCCTCCCTTGGTATAACGATATCTTGCAATACATCAAGAGTCAATAGTATCCAGAAGAAGCAACAGAAAATGACAAAAGGACTCTGAGAAGGGTAGCAATGGGTTTTATTCTAGACAGTGAGATTCTCTACAAGAAAAGAAAAGATCAAGTCTTGTTGAGATGTGTCGGATCTGCCGAAGCTCGGAGAATTATAGAAAAGGTCCATGAAGGGATATGTAGCACTCATGCTAATGATCACATGCTTTCTAAGCAGATTATGAGGGCAGGGTATTATTGGTTGACAATGGAAGGAGATTATATCAGTTATTCCCGGAAGTGCCATAAATGCCGGATATATGCAGATAAGATTCAGGTGCCGCCATCTCCATTGCATGTCATGACTGCACCATGGCCTTTTTCACTATGGGGAATGAATACGATTGGACCTATTACCCCGAAAGCTTCAAATGGACATCGTTTCATCTTGTTGGCCATAGATTATTTCACAAAGTGGGTAAAAGCTGTTTCCTATGTGAATGTAACAAAGTCGGTGGTATGCAGATTTTTTAAGAAAGAAATCATATGTCGTTACGGGTTGCCAGCAAGAATTATTTTGGATAATGCTCTCAATTTGAACAATAAGATGATGAGAGAAGTGTGTACTCAGTTCAAGATCACACATCATAATTCGACACCTTACCGATCGAAGATGAATAGGGCTGTAGAAGTAGCCAATAAGAACATCAAGAAGATTGGTGAGAAGATGACCGATATGTATAAAGATTGGCGTGAGATCTTGCCTTTTGCTCTTCATGCATATCGTACCTCAGTTCGCATATCTACAGGGGCAATGCCATTTTCCTTTGTATACGGGATGGAAGCAGTGCTACCTATTGATATTGAAATCCCTTGATTAATGGTTTTGATGGAAGTTGGCCTAGAAGAAGCATAATGGGTTAGAGCTCATTATGAACAGTTGAATCTCATCGAGGAGAAAAGACTGAAAGCAATTTGTCACGGGCAGTTGTATCAGAAAAGGATGATTCGAGCCCATAACAAGAAAGTTCGTCCTAGACAGTTCCGTGAGGGGAAGTTGGTACTGAGGAAAATTCTCACTATAGTAAAGGACCCGGAAGGAGAGTGGGCTCCGAATTGGGAAGGACCCTATGTGGTAAAAAGAGCTTTTTTGGAGGAACATTGATTTTAACTCGGATGGGCGGGGAGGATTTCAAAAATCTCGTAAATGCTGATGAACTAAAGAAGTATTATGCTTGAAATTGTTTTTTTTCAAAAAAAAAAAGTGTAATGCTGTGCACATGGAAATTCGAATGATTCCAAGCATAAAAATGGAAATTCTATATATCTATCTCCCCTGTAGATTGATTTTTAATGAGAATATTCATGCTTGATATGATGAATGGCCATCTTTCATATTTCTTTCACTAAGAAGAAATTATCCTTAGTCACCCCTTTGAGCCTTAGAAATTATTTCTTTCTTTAAACCTTGATCAAGGATCACCCTCTACGCTGGAGGGCAAATGCGAGAAAAAATAATCACAAATCATGGCAAAAAGAAAGCCATCGGAAAATGTGAAAATCAAAGAATGGCAAATGAAAGTCAACAAAGCAAAAAAAAAAAAAAAAAAAAAAAAAAGAAAGGAAAGTCCAAAAAAAGGGGATAAATGTTTCAAGAATGAGTTCTCCTCAGGAAATTATTCTTGATTCAATCACCCTTAAATACATTTGGGCCTATTTTATCCTTTCTTTCTGAACCCGAACCTTGGCCTACATTACGTGCTTTAGAAGTCCATTTTGATCAAGCATGGACATTTAATTTGAAAGGTTATTCTCAGAATTCATCCCATCTTTTGAATTGATATTTTTACCTTGGAAACATTTAGAATTCTCAGATGCATGGTAGAATACAAAAAAATGAAAATGAAAAAAGATTGTAAAAGGAGAGGTTTAAGCTGAAAACCCACAAAGGGCGACTTAATACCGAATGGAGAACAGTTGAGCTGAAAACCCACAAAGGGCGGCTCAGGTACTGATTAAAGTTTGAATCAATGCTCCGTGTAAAGGGGAAGAAGGTATCTGAAAATAAGAGGAAAGAGGAACAACTCAGTCTGACGTAACTACGAAAGCCGAGAGGTTACCCAAGTAAATTGCTTGTTCAAGAGAAATTTCAGATGGTTTGAAAAAGTACAGGTCCAAGATATTCCGCATGCGGGGCATCTACAACCAATAACATTACATTTGTTTCTTATATCCTTGATATTCACTTTTACAATTAAAAAAAAAAAACATTTGTTGCAATAAATTCTTGTTATCCTTTTCATGACATTTTTCCTTGATTCATATTTTCTTTCATACATTTTTGAGATGCATCATGATTGTTATTAAATTGAATGATGATTAGTAATAAAAAATCTTTAAATAAAAGGATTTCAGAGTATTACTAAAGAATAGATTTAAATCTTGGGAAAGGTTTGGAAAGTTCACCAAGAAAAGAAAACAGTGAACGTGTTGGAGACTTCATCACGAAGTCAAAAAATCTGTGAATTTCAGCGAAAATCAGAAACTGAGACTGTTTGACAAGTTATCTTGAGTGAAGGGTTCCTTAAGTGGGGCATCAGTGAACAGTTGAAGACTCCGCCATGAAGTTGGATAATCTGTGAACCTCAAAGAAACCATGGATTAGAAATCATGACACAATCATTTGATTCTATTCATTCTTAGGAAACATACAAGCATTTGCAAAGCATGCCATTCTCATCATTGCATTTAGCTAACAGTGCAAAAATCAGGAAAATTTGGACTTCCCAAAAGTGAACTCGTGATGCTTTTCAAACAAGTCGAGCCCCAGGATCACCGTCGAGGTACGTTCCTTTCCAAATCGAACTTGTTTTTCTTCTCAAATGATTCGAGCCCCGAGATAACCTTCGAGGTACGTTCCTTTCCAAATCAAACTCGTTTTGCTTCTCAAATAAGTCAAGCCTCGAGAACATCGTTGAGGTATTTCGTTTTGTTTTAAATGAATTCATTATATTTTATCAAATGAGTCGAGCCCCGAGACCATCTAAATCGAATTCATTCTGTTTTATCAAATGAGTCGAGCCTTGAGACCACCGTCGAGGTATTTCCTTTTGTTTTAAATCGAATTCATTCTGTTTTATCAAATTAGTCGAGCCTCGAGACTATCGTCGAGGTATTTCCTTTTGTTTTAAATCGAATTCATTCTGTTTTATCAAATGAGTCGAGCCTTGAGACCACCGTCGAGGTATTTCCTTTTGTTTGAAATCGAATTCATTATGTTTTATTAAATGAGTCAAGCCTTGAGACCACCGTTGAGGTATTTCCTTTTATTTTAAATCGAATTCATTCTATTTATCAAATGAGTCGAGCCTTGAGACCATCATCAAGGTATTTTAAAATCACGGGTAAGGCCTCCGGGTACCATTTTTAGAACTTTCGGGCACCATTCTTAAAGACCTCCGGGCATTAATTAATCAAAATCATGGATAAAACCTCCGTGCGCCATATTCAGAAAGTACCTCTGGTTTTACCCAGGTCTTTTTCGACTTCTGGCTTCGCCCAAGTCATCACCTTGAAAATTATCTATGGTTTCGCCTAGATAACTTTTCGACATCTGGTTTCGCCCAAGTCATCACCTTGAAAATTATCTACGGTTTCGCCTAGATAACTTTTCGACTTCTGGTTTCGGCCAAGTCATCACCTTGAAAATTATCTATGGTTTCGCCTAGATAACTTTACGACTTCTGGTTTCACCGAAGTCATCACCTTGAAAATTATCTACGATTTCGCTTAGATAACTTTTTGACTTTTGGTTTCGCCCAAGTCATTACCTTGAAAATCATCTACTGTTTCGCCTAGATAACTTTTCGATTTTTGGTTCTGCCCAAATCATCACTTTGTAAATCGAACTCATTTCCTTAAGACGGCTCGAGCCTTGATAAGTCAGGGAACTCAAATTAAAGACAATATCTTCTATTTACAGCTTTTTTTCAACAAAAAAAAATTAAATTGAAAAAATGAAAAATGAAAAAAGAAACCCTCTTCCCTTCGCTTCACATGTGATATCACTAACTGGACAAAATTACTATTTCTTTATCTTTGCCTGATTCCTGATTCTCAGCAATAGCCAAAGAGGGGCAGCTGTAGACACCTAATTTTGTCCGGACCACTAAAACAGGTATGTTTTATTTCTAAATTGATGTTTTAAATGTAAAAAGACTTTTTTCATCTTGCAGGTGGTACTACGAGACTTAGTCTAAGAAGGCGAGCATAAAAAGTCAAATTTGAAAAAGTCAACCCTAGAAAGTCAACCATAAAAAGTCAACTACTGAAAAAGTCAACCCACTTTCAAACTCAAGATTTGAAGTTCAATTGAAAAATGGCGAAAGAATTTTGATAATCTGAGGTCTACATCAAAAGATATGGAGTTCGGAAGTTGGGTTACGGAGATTCAGTAGAAAAGAAACTCTAGTTCAGGAAATTTGGGAAAAAGTGCTTAAACGATCATATTGGTCGAAATTGAAGGTTCCAAATGGAAGATAAGCACTGACTACGGGTAATGGAGAAGCTACTTGAAAGAAAAACTGAAAGAAAAGTCAATTCGTAAGAAAATCGAGAATTAGGGTTTATTGGTGGATTTCGGTGAAATTTGGAAGAATTATAAAAATTGCCTGATTCGATAAGACTAAAGCTCCTAATTGATGAAGAGTGATTAAACAAGGATAGCAAAAGGCTCAGTTTGAAGAACATCTAAAAATCGGACTTGTTTTGAGCAAAACCGGGTTTCGAAAGCAAAATGGTAAAATTGGAAAATTTGGGAAACATAGCAAATGAACTCAAAATTTTTTGAAAATTTGCAGATCTTGTTCTTAAATCATTTTGAAGAGATTGGTGAAAGAAAATCCAGATTCGGAGTTCGTTTACAAAATGGCCAAATCCGGGTCCCTATGCAAAAATTCAAGAAGATAAATCCCGAAAAAATAGCAAATGAACTCCAAAAATTCTTAAAATTTGCAGATCTCATTCTTAAATTATTTGGAAGAGATTGGCGAACGAAAATCTGGATTCGGAGTTCGTTTACAAAATGGCCAAATCCCGAGCCCACTATACAGTAATCCAAGCATATAAATCCCGAAAAAATACCAAATGAGTTCCAAAAATTATGAAAACTTCCTGATCATAGTTTTAAATTATTTGGAAGAGATTGATGAATAAAAATCTGGATTTGGAGCTCGTTTAAAAAATTGTAAAGTTTGGGAGCACAAAAGGGTAGTTTTGGAAGAAAATCCAAATAAATAGCAAATGGGCTCAAAATGTTTTGAAAACCTCCATAATTGAAATTTTTAATATTTTAAAAGTATTGAAAAAAGAAAATTTGAATTTGGAGTCCATTTGCTATTTATTTATGTTCGGGGGGTAAAAAGTTATTTTATCCAAGAAACCGAAAAGGGCTTTTCTTGCCTATTGAAAAAATGAAGATTGGGCTGGAAGATGAGGGCTCAGCCGGCCAAGGCCCAAGGTTGGGAAAATACTTTTTGATTTTAAATCAAAAGGCCAACAATGAAGAGGAAGGTAGTTATTTTTTTTTTATCAAGCCTTTGTAATTGAGCCACATGGACCAATGCATGAAGAAGGAGAATGTCAACTGTCGCAACCTAAAAAATAACGAGTCTCATCGCAAGACTTTATTATTCGTTAAGCGTGACATTAAAAAAGAGAGGAAAAGTCGACTTAATTCCTCTAAAAAATGAAGGTTTTGAAAATGACCTTAAAAAAGACATGGAGTCGCCATCAATCTTTTTTAGCTAGGTGTTATCAGCCAACTATTAAAACCGATTTTATAAAATATTTTAAAAATTAATTAAAACATTTTGAAAACCAATTTCAAGTCTGCGTTTTAAACCAGAGAAATCAAAGAAACGGGTTCGGGACTCGGTTACGTGCGGGGAAGGATTAGCACCCCCACAACGCTAGTATAAAACGGTACCTTATTAATCGTGTGTTATCTCAAGTCTCGGTAAAAAATTGGTTTTAAATTTAGTATTTCAAGTTAATTCCCAATTTAAAGAAAAATAATTCCATTTTTAATTGAAAATGATCCGGAATTTATAAATTCAAAATTTTCCTATATTCCCCAACAAACATGGCAAAATATAGAAATTTTTATTAACTTGGAAAACTTTCCGAATCATTTTCATTTTAAAGAAGATATTCTGTTATTAATGATAATTGATGATATCCTCCCCAGCAAACCCGACAAAGAACTCATGAGTTATTTTAACTCGGGAATATCTTTATTTTATTGAAAATCATTACCTGTTGAAAACATTTAAAAGAAATGAATATGTATATGCATGACATAAATAAAATGACATAGCAAAATCTAAATAATATAATGCAACCTAAATGATATGATATAATTTAAATGCCTTAGCATATTCTAAATGAAATGAAATGTCCTAAGTTATATGACATATTCTAAATGAAATGAAATGACCTAGGTAACATAATATATTCTATATGAAATGTAATATCCTAAAGCATATAATTTAAATGACATGGAATATAAAATAATGCTATCATATAATATGCATGGAAATAAAAATGAAAATAATAATGCATGAACATAGTATATGCTAAATAATATAACAAAAAATAATTAAATAAAAAGCGTAGGATATCATGAAATATTCCAAATCATATAATAAACAATATAACATAACTCAAAATCATAACAATATCATAGAAATTATCATAGCAAAAATCACATATTATATAAAATGCATGAATATGGAAAATGCAATGCATGAAAATGTATTTTTTCCTTTAATTAAGGAAATCCGTATATCTAAAAAGATATCCGGCTACCTTAGGAAAATATGTCAAATTAAATTTCTAAAACCAAAATACTTTGTGATTTTTTGAAAACAATTTGGAAAAGCTTAGATTAAAAAAAAATAAAATTGGGCTAAACTTTTTTTAAATGGCTCTAATTTCCTAAGTTTAAAATCCCAGACTTGACCACCCTTAACCCGAGACTTAAAAAATCATTTTTAGAGTTTAAAAAGGCTTAGAAACTACCCTAAGTCAGTAGCTAAACTTCCTAATCAGCTCCCTCTAAGTAACTAAACCAAAACCGAAAAATGATTTTTCTTTAAATTCAATTCTGACTCCACTGTCCAGTTTTAAGCCACGATTTTTTACCCTATTTTTAAAAATTCAAAAAAATCTAAAAACAATACTGGAGACTCAAGACATGTAAAAATACATGAGAACAAATCAGCTTAATTTTCTGATTAAAGATGTCTTCCCAGTAAAATCGGGAAAGTACGAGTACTGGGTAAAAAACTGTTTTGCTAAAACACATTTTTGCCTTTGATAAAATCAAAGTAAAAATATTTAAGACTCACAAAATCACTCACAAACAGTAGGTAGGACTTTTAAAAAGTTAGACAAAAATTGGCTAAGTAAAAAAAAAATCACAAAGGTAGAATAAGCAATTTGACAAACCTTAATTTTCCACAAGTATGCTAAAGAGAGCATAACTTTGAACCATTAATTGGCCTAAGTCATTAGTCAAGTGGCATGGACATGAAATGCATGAAAAAATGCAGAAAATATGATGCATGGAATGCATGGTTTTAAACCTAAATGTCATGAAAAATTGCATGGCATCATTATAGTGACCTAGACCTAAATGAACTTGCATGGCATTTAATGGAACCTAGGTCTAAAATTCATCGACATGCATGCCAAAATAAACCAAACCTAAAAACTAAAATATGCATGGCAATAACACAAACATAAGGCATGCTTAAACCAAAAACTCAATCAAATATCATGCAAATGCAAACCTATCATCTAACATAACAAAAATGCAAACCCAAGGCAATATAATGAGGTAACCGAATGGCCTAAGGTTCCAAACAAGCATGGCGTTTTCACAAACACTTGATATACTTAAACTAAATACTTAATCAAATGTCATGCAAATGCAAACCTATCAACTAACATGGCAAAAATGCACACACAATGCAAGATACATGAAGTGGCCGAATGGCCTAAGGTTCCAATCAAGCATGGCATTTTCACAACCACTTGATATACTAACATGCTCAACTAAAATATAACACTCAAATCATGCAAACACAAAGTAGAGATATTAAAACTAACAAGCATTTTCACAAACACTTGATATACTAACATGCTCAACTAAAATATAACACTCAAATCATGCAAATACAAAGTAGAGGTGTTAAAACTAACAAGCATTTTCACAAACACTTGATATACTAAATATAAAACATCAACAAATTTAAACATTATGAAAATAGAAAATAGAAAATGCAAGAATATGATAATAAACTCATAAATGGCAACAAACAATCATCCAAATTAAAGCAAACTTCAAGTATATGTAGTAGATAAAGATTTAAAGCATCAAGACTAAACAAATAACCAAAATAACATGACAAATCAAGGCAAAATAGCAACTATATAAAAAAAAAATCTGGGCCATTCGGCCATGGTAAAAAAAAATAAGAAAAAAAATGTAAGAACTTTTTTAAGAAAAAGATGAAGAAAGAACTTAAAAAGAACATAAAAAAACATTTATTTAAAAAGAAAACTCACCAAATAATAATCAAAAACAACAAAAACAAGAATGGAAAATAAACAAAGTGCAAGAGTTGGTGCTAAAAGCAACCTCAATAAGCTATCTTTCAAGTTTTATTTCTTCAAACTTTCCTTTCCTTTCTTTTATTTTCTTAACTTTTCTGTTTTGCTTTCAACCAAAGAGAGAAAACTAAGCAAAAACCAAGAAAAATTCTGAAAATGAAGTGCTCTAAATAAAAAATTAGAATCCCCCCTATAGTGCTGGCAGAATTTTACCTCTCTCCTCCCTAGGATGTTGTCATTTTTACTCCAACCAATTTCCTTCCAAGGGCTAGTAATTCAAGGTGAAAAATCATGAAATTATCACCCTTAAATTAGGCTATCAGCTGTCCATAATTACAGCTGTTCAAGAATAATGTTGACACTCTCCCTCTTCATGCATTGGCCCATGTGGCTTATTTGCAATGGCTTGATAAAAAAAAATCACTAACTCTTAATTCTTGGCCTTTTTATTGGAAAATCAGAAGCTTCTTCCCTCTTTTGGGCCTTGTCTGGCCAGCACTCCCTTTTCCAGCCCAAGTCTGATTTTTTTTTTTAAAGGCAAGAAAAGCCTTTTTCGGTTGCTTGGGTAAAATGATCGTTTTGCCCCCGGATGCAAATAAATGGAAAACGGACTTCAAATTCAAATTATATTTTTTTAATACTTTCAAAATAATAAAATATTGAATTCTGGATGTTTTCAAAAAATTTCGAGTCCGTTTGCTATTTATTTGGATTTTTTCTTCCAAAAATGCCCTTTTGTGCCCCCACATTTTACCATTTTTAAACGAGGTCCAAATCAAGATTTTTCTTCACCAATATCTTCCAAATAAATTAAAAGTGTGATCTGGAAGTTTTCATAATTTTTGAAACTCATTTGATATTTTTTCGGGATTTATCTGCTTGAATTACTACATAGGAGGCCCGGGATTTGGCCATTTTGCAAACGAACTCCGAATCAAGATTTTACTTCGCCAATCTCTTCCAAATTATTTAAAAATGAGATTTTCAAAATTTCACAATTTTTGGAGTCCATTTGCTATTTTTTCGGGATTTATCTTCTTCAATTACTACATAAGAGACCCAGGATTTGGCCATTTTGCAAACGAACTCCAAATCAAGATTTTCTTTTTCCAATATCTTCCAAATAATTTAAAAATGATATTTGCAAATTTTCAGAACATTTGGAGTTAATTTGCTATTTTTTCGGGATTTTCCTTCTTAAATTTCTGCATAAGAGACTCGGGATTTGGCCATTTTGCAAACGAAATCCGAATCAAGATTTTCTTTTGCCAATCTCTTCCAAATGATTTAAGAATGATATTTGCAAATTTTCAGAATTTTCGGAGTCCATTTGCTATTTTCCCAAATTTTCCAATTTTGCTTTTTTGCCTCCGAGACCCGGTTTTGCTCAAAACAAGTCCTATTTTCAGATTTTCTTCAAACTGAGCCTTGTGCTATCCCTTTTTAATCATTCCTCATCCATTGGGGGCTTTACTCTTACCAATTCGGGCCATTTCTATAATTTTTCCCGATTTCACCGAAATCCACCAAAAACCCTAATTCTCGGTTTTCTCCCGGATTGACTTTTCTTTTAGTTTTTCTTTCAAGTGGCTTCTCCATTACCTATCGTCAGTGCTTATCTTTCATTTGGAACCTTCAATTTCAACCAATTCGATCGTTTAAGCACTTTTCCCCAAATTTCCCGGATTAGGGTTTCTTTTCTACTAAATCTCCATAACCCAACTTTCGAACTCCATATCTTTCGATGTAGACCTCGGATTATCAAAATTCTTTCGCCATTTGTCAATTGAATTTCAAATCTTGATTTTGAAAGTGGGTTGACTTTTTCAGTAGTTGACTTTTTTAGGGTTGACTTTTTGGGGTTGACTTTTTTCAAGTTTGACTTTTTATGCTCGCCCTATTAAACTAAGTCTCGGAGTACCACGTGCAGGATGAAAAAAGCCTTTTTACATTCTGAAACATCAATTTAGGAAGAAAACATACCTGTTTTAGTGGTCCGGAAAAAATTAGGTATCTACAGCTGCCCCTCTTTGGCTATTGCTGAGAATCAGGAATCAGGCAAAGATAAACCAACACTAATTTTGTACGGTTAGTGAAATCACATGTGAAAGAAAGGGAAAAGGGTTTTCTTCTTTTAATTTTTTTTTTTTGAAAAAGCTGTAAATTGAAGATTTTGTCCTTAAATTGAATTCCCTGACTAATCATGGCTCGACTCGTCTTAAGGAAACGAGTTCGATTTACAAGAGAAGAAAAGTCCTCGACGATGGTCTCGGGGTCTTATCCTGTCTTGTGCTAACCTTAACAGCATGGGTGAAACCATAAAATTGAAAGAGATCTAGATGAAACCAAGGAATTTGAAGGCATGGGTGAAACCATGAAATTGAAAGAGACCTGGATGAAACCAGGGAATTGAAGGCATGGGTGAAACCATGAAATTGAAAGAGATCTGGATGAAACCAAGGAATTTGAAGGCATGGGTGAAACCATGAAATTGAAAGAGATCTGGATGAAACCAATGAATTTGAAGGCATGGGTGAAACCATGAAATTGAAAGAGATCTGGATGAAACCAAGGAATTTGAAGGCATGGGTGAAACCATAAAATTGAAAGAGATCTGGATGAAACCAAGGAATTTGAAGGCATGGGTGAAACAATGAAATTGAAAGAGACCTGGATGAAACCAGGGAATTGAAGGCATGGGTGAAACCATGAAATTGAAAGAGATCAGGATGAAACCAAGGAATTTGAAGGCATGGGTGAAACCATGAAATTGAAAGATATCTGGATGAAACCAATGAATTTGAAGGCATGGGTGAAACCATGAAATTGAAAGAGATCTGGATGAAACCAAGGAATTTGAAGGCATGGGTGAAACCATGAAATTGAAAGAGATCTGGATGAAACCAAGGAATTTGAAGGCATGGGTGAAACCATGAAATTGAAAGAGATCTGGATGACTAAGGAATTTGAAGGCATGGGTGAAACCATGAAATTGAAAGAGATCTGGATGAAACCAAGGAATTTGAAGGCATGGGTGAAACCATGGAATTGAAAGAGATCTGGATGAAACCAGAAATTGAGATGCATGGATGAAAAAAGGTCTTGAAAAAGATCTGGATGAAACTAGACGTTAAAGTCATGGGTGAAACCATAAAATTGAAAGAGATCTGGATGAAACCAGGGATTGAAATGCATGGATAAAACCATAAATTTGAAAACGATATGGATGGAACCAAAGGTTAAAGTCATGGGTGAAACCATAAAATTGAAAGAGATTTGGATGAAACCAGGGATTGAAATGCATGGATAAAACCATAAATTTGAAAACGATCTGGATGGAACAAGAATTTTGAAAAGCATGGATGAAACTAGAAATTTGAAAAAGATCTGGATGAAACCAGAGGTTAAAGTCATGAGTGAAACCATAAAATTGAAAGAGATCTGGATGAAACCAAAGATTAAAGGCATGGGTGAAACCATAAATTTGAAAACGATCTGTATGGAAACAGAAATTGAAATGATACAGATATCTTGGATTGATGCAAATGTTTCTAAATGCGGATGCAAATGTCCCTACGAATCATATTCATGTCAGTGGTTCATGAATGGTGTAATTGCAGCTATAATGAAGATGCAATGATCCTAGAAATGATGCACTTGCTTGAGACGATGCGAATGCAAATGCTCATGGAATAATGCAAATACGAATACTCATGAATTATGCAAATGCTTGCTGACACGGTGCAGATGCGAAGTTTAATAAATAGATAAATGCTCATGAGTGATGCAAATGCCCCTGATCACTTTTCTAGATTTTGACTCAGCCTTTCCAATTCATTCATTTTTCAATCTTTGGCTATTCTCTTTGCCCCAACAGTTTTCCAACTCTTATTGAAAGGAGTCTGCTTGCTGATTTTAATTTCTTCTTCTCATATTTGGAAGTCAAGGTTAACCCTAATAGTTTCACACCTTTGAGTTAGAAAAACCCTTATCTCATGTTAACATCAAAAATGGGTATGTCAAAAATATTTTTATTTTCCTTTTTTGAAAAACAATTTTGTTTTTTTAATGAAAACTTCTGAGTCAAAATTTTAACCCCACAGTGTGTAATGTACAAATCTTTTGAAGACTGATGATCATTGTTAGAAATTTTCCTAAGTGCCAATTTGGGTTTTTCAACTTGAATTGACAAGGTTTGGTACAACATGATTTTATTTTTTTTCAGAAAAGCTTCTCAACAAAAGATGTATGTCTTTTCTAGGCTCACAAATGGAACATATTTTATAAATCATGAATTCATTGAGAACCAAACAAATTCAACTTTCTTTTATTTTCCATATCAAGGTATTTTGACAAGTGTCAAGATTGGCTGGGATGTTTGAACTGGAAAGTTGATTTACGAGAAAAAAAAAAGTTTCAGTTTTTGAAATCAATCATCCAAATGAGAGTTGACAATTTGGGAGGTTCAGGAATTCCTAGATGTTCCTCGATGACAACTTCTTTAAGAAGCTCTTTTCTTTTGTGGTATCGGTACTATCATAGATTGCATCAAAAATTTCCATTCTACTCTAGACCACCCGTTTTTGGGTTTTTGCCCTAGAGTCCCATTCTCTCCAATTTGTTCTTTTTTCTTCTTTTTTCATTGTTTTACCATTCATTTGAGAATTCTGAATTCTTCCTTAGTGAAATGATAATTCGATGGGATGGGATAAAATCTGAGGAAAAACCCTTCAAGTTAAATATTCATGCTTGATCAAAATGGACTTTTAAAGCACGTAATGTAGGCCATGGCTCAGGGTTCAGAAAGAAAGGATAAATAGGCCCAAAAAATGTGTTTGAGGGTAATCAGATCAAGGATCCTTTCTTTGAGGAGGATTCTCTTTGAAACATTTATCTCTTTTGGACTTTTCATTTCTTTTGACTTTGCTCGTTTTCTTCCTTGCTTTTGGCTTTCATTGGCCATCGCTTTTTCACACACTTTTTCTTTCTTTTTTTTGTGTTTTTCTTTTGTTTTTCTTGGCTTTCATTTCGCCATCTTTTCCTTTTTCTTTTTCTTTGACATGGTGAGCCCGTATTTATTCGGGGCTCCATTTGCTTTGTATTTGTCTTTGAGCTAGGACTCATTTTTCTGTGATCTTTGAGAAGATCTTTCCTCACATTTGCCCCCTAGTGTAGAGGGTAATCCTTAATCATGGTTTAAAGAAAAAAGAATTCTTTCGGCTCAAAAGGGGTGACTATGGATAATTTTTTTTGTGAAATAAGGGATATGAAAGATGGCCATTTCTCATATCAAGCACGAATATTCACATTGAAAAGCAATCCCCAGGGGAAATAGATATTCAGAATTTCATTTTGCACTTTGGAATCATCCGAATTCTCATATGCATGATACCACAAAATTTTCCTTCTTTTTTCATCGCATGCCCCAATGATTCATGCATTAGTCCATCCTTCTTCACCATGTATCCATCATTTCAACATATGATGCCACAATTTGATTAACCATGAGAATTTGTGTCATTACGAGGAACATCACAAGTCTAGGTCTGTATTGAAAAAATTAAGTTTCAATCTTGGGTTCGTTTGAAGAGAGAAAGAAAATATGACCTAAAAATGGGTTTTCTCTGGGACATGGGATAATCTAGTTTCATCATTGTGCCCCAGGGTGTCAATCATAAAGTGATGTTTGGGTAGTTAGTGTTTTGTGGTTATTGGTAAAGGTCATGAATGGTTTTAGCACAATCTTGACATACATCAATTTTCCAAAATCTAGATTCTTGAAAGAAAGTCTCATTTGTTTGAATTTCAAGCAGTTCGAAAAAATTTTAAAAAGTTCGTTCCTTTGTTCATAGCCTAGACTAAGATCTACGTCTTTGTTTATTCTGTGATGACAATGGTTTTATGAAGTTCAATAATTCATATTCCTTGAAGTATTAGGTCTTTCAAGTGTTCTCGATTCTAGGGGTTTAGGCCTGGGAAAACCTAAAAGAGAGGGGAGGAGGTATTGGGTCATTTGTAACAATGATCATCAATATTCTTGAGACTATCAACTACTAAAACTTCCTTAATGCTTGTTTTTGCAAATTCAGATTACTGTTAAGACATAACAAACACAAAGCATTTAAAAATCAAAATTCATTTAATTCTTATAAATGTCGACATGAGACAAGTGTTTTCATCATAAGGTCTGAAACTAAATGCATAAAAACTTTCCCTTGACATGTTCTCTCTAATTCAAACTTGCTATTCCTCGGTACTCTTTTCGACCTTTCCATCTTCTTCCCCTATTATGACATCCATAATGGTCTCATCGTTCCCATTCAGCAGATTCTCCATGTTGTCTAACCTTTGTTTCTTCCCCACATCTAACTGTCCTTTATTGATGAGTGCTTGAACCTTCCGTTTCAGACATAAGCAATTTTCTGCGGAATGTCCCCGAATCCCAGAATGATAATCACAATATGCATTCTCGTCATACCAGCTTGGATATGGGTGTTGGATAGGCTCCACTGGAACTTTAGTGAGGAGTTGCTTTTCGACCAGCTGGGATAATAGTTCAGAGTAAGACATGGGGAGTGACTCAAAGTGATCTCTTTTTTGGATATTCTTCGATTTCCTTTGACTAACAAAAGGTTGAAAATTTACTGGATTCTGAGAGGCCATTGGATATAAGTATGAACCCTAGGGTACATAATTCATAGAAGGATAGGGTGGTGGGTATGAAGTAGCCAGAATATACGGGGCAAAGTCTCCCATGGCTTGGACATCTTCCTCTTTCTTTTTGGGCGACCTGTTTCTCTCTGCATTAAATGTTTTACCTCCTTCGAGTTTCCCGGCCTTGATTGCATTTTCAATCATTTCCCTGGAGATTACCATATCCGAAAAATTCTTCATGGTGTTGCCAACAAGTCTATCGTAGTATGGAGCCTGTAGTGTATTCACAAAAAGGACAGTGGTTTCCTTCTAAGTTAAAGGCAGTTGTACTTGGGTGGCCATGTTCCTCCACCTCTGAGCATACTCTTTGAAGCTCTCAGTAACCTTTTTCTCCATATTTTGTAAGGTGAGACGGTCAGGTGTCATGTCGGTTTAGAGAAGCCCTAGCCAAATTATTCCAAGAGCGAATCCGATCCTTGCTCAACTGACTATACCACCTAATTGCGGACCTGCTGAGGCTATCCTGAAAGTAGTGGATCAGAAGCTTATCATTATCTATATAACTTGTCATCTTTCAGAAGAACATAGTGATATGGGCTGACGGATCAGTCGTCCCATCATATTTCACAAAGTCAGGGACCTTGAATTTAGGAGGGATGACTAAATCGAAGACCAAGCATCGTTCTTTCACCTCCACACTCCCGAATACGACTCTATTTTCTACTGCCCGGAGCCTTTCATCTAGCAACTGATATTTCCCTTGGGAATCTGCCAACTCTACCTCATTAACCATTTTCAACTTTGCGTGTTCAGCCGGATCATCTGAATTTAAGACATTGACGGGGTTAACTGTGTTCTGGGCATCCATCATTACGACCTCATTCTGACCCTTTCGTGCCTTAAACCCTTCTCTGGTGACCAAGTTTTCAATGTATCCCTTGATTACGGTGGACATTAGCTCTATCAATTTAGTCATCTGATCTTTAGATTCTGCTTGAGACTTTGCCAGCTGTTCTCGCAATTCTTTCTGTACCCTTTCCATTCTTTCCATTCGGGCAATTTGTTCGTTCTCCATAGCACTAGCCTGTATTAAAAGGGTACTCAATACTTCTTATACCTCTGATTTGAAATAGAAATTCTTTCAAAGACTCTTAAAGTGAAGCCAATTTCTATTTTATACCCCCAAAGTGCGTGTCATGACGAAGGAGTCATGAATGCAATTTGATGCACGTGAAGCCTAAACAATATGATGTGTGGACATGTACAGTGGAAACATGCTGACCATGTATGTAATAAAAGCAATCACGATGCCAACATGTTGCAAGCAAAGAATAAACAAATCAACGCATATCTATATGCAATGAATGATCATGTACCTTTTAGTGTATTTCCCAATGAATGATCATATACCCTATGAATGCAACATGATGTCAATTATGATGCATGTAAACAATGAATAATTGATACAAAGTATATACAAAGAAAATCATGCTGACCATGTATGTCATGAATGCATCCTAATGTTAATATGACAGATTAATGCATGAGCATACACAGAGAAATCATGCTGACTATGTTTTTCATGAATGCAACCCGAAGTCAACATGATGTATGTAAAGAATAAACAAATTAATACATGGATATATACAGAAAAATCTTGCTGATTATGAATGCATGAATGCAACCTGATGCTAACATGATACATGTATGAATGTATGGTATGAAAAATAATTGATCGGATACAAAATGCAAAGGGGAAGATATCACGGAGGAAATAAGAATCGGAGGAACTTAATTATCAACATCTTATAAATTTGAAGCATAGTCAATTCATTCCCATATCAATTGTTCACAATGGTATAAATCATGGTTTACAAAATTTGAGCAGTAGTTAAAACTGTCTTTACAAGTATTTTATTCATTCTAGCATCCTAAGGCTATAAGAGCCGGCTACTGAAAAAGTGGAATCCTATTACATCATATAAGACCGAAGTCTTTCCACCTCAATGCTATAAATCTCCCAATCCTAATGATGCTTTCCTAGCCCTCTATCAATCAGTGTCGTTGGATCCAACCACTTGGCATTTATAAGAGATTGCACTTTCTTTTTGAAGGCCATACAGTCTTCAATGCTATGGCCAACAATTCCACAGTGATAACCACATCTTGCATTTGGATTATACCACTTTGGGATATGGTGGTAACAGAGGTTTCAATGGTACATATGCAACCATGTGATTTTGGATCAGTATAGGGAGAAGCTATCGATAGCTGATTGGAAGGGGATCAAAAGGCCTTTGGGTCTTATCCTAGGGTCGTTTCTTAGTCACACATGGCCTAGGAGTTGGGGAACTTGGTGGTGGCAGTAAGGTTCGAACCATAGTGTTTACATAGGGAGATGGAGGAACAGCATGGTAAGGGTATGGATTTGGACACGGGGCCTTTGGAGGTTGTACATAGCTCGAGGTTCCTATCCCAGATGCTGGATAAAGTGATTGATGAGGGAAATAGTATGAACTGGGAGTTGGTGGTGATGGAGTGGGATTCAAGAATCTCGTAGTGGTCATTCCAATGGATGATTGGACCATAGTAGGGTGGGGATACTGGTTTGGACCTAGAACAGTTTGTAGGTATGGTACTAGATCCGAGGTTTCTATCTTTGGTGTCAGGCTTTCAGATTTAATAATTTTCACGATTTTGTCCATAATTTCATCAGGATTGTAACCTTTGTGGCATTGACAAGTGCAGGATCCAGCAAGGATTGTATGTTCTGGACCTAATGGTTTTGGTTGATCCAAAGACGATGTAGAGCCCTGAGAAAGTTCCTATTTACTCTTACGCATGTCCTCAAACATTTTCAACAATTTGACGAGTTGTTTTTTCACTTCCCGGACTTCATGTCCACATTCCTCTTGATTGCGTTCCAAAGCACCCAATCGTTCCTCCGATTCATTCCTCATATCTCGAACCCCTTTCATGCAAATGAAAATGTCATGAGATTAAGAATACAATTATGAACGTACATGCTCTATTCCTATGTGCATGAAGATACTGATGATTAATGTATGAACATATACAGAGAAATTATGATAACTATGTATGCTATGGATGTAATCTAATGCCAACATGATGCATTAAAAAATGAATAAATTGATGCACAGGTATATACAAATAATGACTACGCATGTCATATACATACTCTACAATGAATAACCATGCATGCAAGGACTGTAAAATGATGTCAAAATGATACATGTAAAGAAAAATAAATTAACACAAAGGTATGACCAATGATTACACGAAATTGGTGAGACCTAAATCTTAATTATTCAAAAATCTCATTATGCAAGATTTGCCTCCAAATTTATGATTTTTTTTAAACATGTTTTTTCTATGAAAAACCAATCATATTATTTTCAAAAGAATTCCGGAGTAGTGGATCCTACCATGGTACAATATGCAAATGTTCATGTAACACTACCGGTTTTATGAAATCATCAAATGAGATTATTATCACCATCCATTTATTGCAAAAACGAGATCAATAATACAACCAAAATGTACATGCTCTATTCACACATACATGAAATGTGCAAAATGAAAAAATGCTTGAAAAATGATTTTTATTTTCAAAAAAAAAAAAAAAAATTAGAGAACACTTGCCCCAACAGTATCTGCTTATTTAGGCATCATGATGCCTTCGAGGTTGAGTATCACATTTATTAAGGGCGATGTGCGTACATCGTTGCCCGATCTACCACACTTATTCAGAGTGTAAAATAGGTAACAAAAGGTTTAGAAATGTCCCTCCACATGTTCCTGTCTTCGGTATATCTAACGAAAATCCGGCATGGCTTCGCCTAGGTTCACTATATGAGGGTGAATCGGTTCTAAAGGCCCCGAATTGCTCCTCACTGTTGCCGGTGAAGGCTAGAAAGGCACCCCGATAAAAGCGGGTTCAATTCGTTAGAGTCTATTTCCCTAGCCCATGCGGATTGTTAATCACGAAAGCTTAGGTAATTTAGTACTCCGGAAGTGTTTCACTAGCCCATACGGATTGTTAATCACGAAGGCTTAGTTACTTTGCTCCCACCTAAAAGGACGAAATCCGGATATAGGGCTCATGATATGCAAATGGATGTGTGGTGTGTGTGGAGGAACAACAAACCTTTCACCACCTATTCTACAAACCCTATTCTAAATGCCCTAGCAATTTATAAAAAAAGGTTTAAGAATAGTGTAATGCATTAACCAACAAGCAATTATAATATACAACCTTAAACAACTAGAGAACAATAATAAAATGCATGCACATGAGTATGGACATATTTAAAAACATTTTATTATTTTCAAAATTCTCCTTAAAAAAATGTGGGAATTAAAATTAAATACCAATTAAACCAATAAAATCGAGACTTTGATAACACAACTTATTCAAGGCCTGACTCTCTAATAGTCCCAGTGGAGTCGCCAAGCTGTCGCAACCTAAAAAATAACGAGTCTCATCGCAAGACTTTATTATTTGTTAAGCGTGACATTAAAAAAACGAGGAAAAGTCGACTTAATTCCTCTAAAAAAATGAAGGTTTTGAAAATGACCTTAAAAAAGACATGGAGTCGCCACCAATCTTTTTTAGCTAGGTGTGATTGGCCACCTATTAAAACCGGTTTTATAAAATATTTTAAAAATTAATTAAAACATTTTTAAAACCAATTTCAAGTCTGCGTTTTAAACCAGAGAAATCAAAGAAACAGGTTCGGGACTCGGTTACGTGCGGGGAAGTATTAGCACCCCCACAACGCTCGTATAAAACGGTACCTTATTAATTATGTGTTATCTCAAGTCTCGGTAAAAAATTGGTTTTAAATTTAGTATTTCAAGTTAATTCCAAATTTAAAGAAAAATAATTCCATTTTTAATTGAAAATGATCCAGAATTTATAAATTCAAAATTTTCCTATATTCCCCAACAAATGTGGCAAAATATAGAAATTTTTATTAATTTGGAAAACTTTCCGAATCATTTTCATTTTAAAGAAGATATTCCGTTATTAATGATAATTGATGATATCCTCCCCAGCAAACACGGTAGAGAAATCATGAATTATTTTAACTCGGGAATATCTTTATTTTATTGAAAATTATTACCTTTTGAAAACTTTTAAAAGAAATGAATATGTATATGCATGACATAAATAAAATGACATAGCAAAATCTAAATAATATAATGCAACCTAAATGATATGATATAATTTAAATGCCTTAGCATATCCTAAATGAAATGAAATGTCCTAAGTTATATGACATATTCTAATGAAATCAAATGACCTAGGTAACATAATATATTTTATATGAAATGTAATATCCTAAATCATATGATATATTTTAAATGAAATAAAATATCCTAAATAACATAATATATCCTAAATGAAATAAAATGACCTTGGTAACATAATATATTCAACATGAAATGAAATGACCTAAGTAACATAATATATTCTATATGAAATGAAATAATTTGAATGACATGGAAAATATGAATGATGTGGCATATAATTTAAATGACATGGAATATAAAATAATGCTATCATATAATATGCATGGAAATAAAAATGAAAATAATAATGCATGAACATAGTATATGCTAAATAATATAACAAAAAATAATTAAATAAAAAGCATAGGATATCATGAAATATTCCAAATCATATAATAAACAATATAACATAACTCAAAATCATAACAATATCATAGAAATTATCATAGAAAAAATCACATATTATATAAAATGCATGAATATGGAAAATGCAATGCATGAAAATGTTTTTTTTTTCCTTTACTTAAGGAAATTCGTATATATGAAAAGATATCCGACTACCTTAGGAAAATATGTCAAATTAAATATTCTAAAACCAAAATACTTTGTGATTATTTGAAAACAATTTGGAAAAGCTTAGATTAAAAAAAAAAAAAAAAAAAAAAAAAAAAAAAAAAAAAAAAACTGGTCTAAACTTTTTTTAAATGGCTTTAATTTCCTAAGTTTAAAATCCCGAACTTGACCACCCTTAACCCAAGACTTCAAAAATCATTTTTAGAGTTTAAAAAGGCTTAGAAACTACCTTAATTCAGTAGCTAAACTTCCTAATCAGCTCCCTCTAAGTAACTTAACCAAAACAGAAAAATGATTTTTCTTTAAATTCAATTCTAACTCCACTGTCCAGTTTTAAACCACGATTTTTTACCCTATTTTTAAAAATTCAAAAAAATCTAAACCAAATACTGGAGACTCAGGACATGTAAAACTACAAAAGAAAAAATCATCTTAATTTTCTGATTAAAAATGACTACCCAAAAAAATCGGGAAAGTACGAGTACTGGGTGAAAAAACTGTTTTGCTAAAACACATTTTTGCCTTTGATAAAATCATTTAAAAATCAAAGTAAAAATATTTAAGACTCACAAAATGACTCACAAACAGTAGCTAGGACTTTTAAAAAGTTAGACAAAAATTGGCTAAGTAAAAAAAATCACAAAGATAGAATAAGCAATTTGACAAACCTTTAATTTTCCACAAGTATGCTCAAGAGAGCATGACTTTGAACCATTAATTGGCCTAAGTCATTAGTCAAGTGGCATGGACATGAAATTCATGAAAAAATACAGCAAATATGATGCATGGAATGCATGGTTTTAAACCTAAATGTCATGAAAAAATGCATTGCATCAATATAGTGACCTAGACCTAAATGAACTTGCATGGCAGTAATGCAACCTAGGTCTAAAATGCATAGACATGCATAGCAAAATAAACCAAACCTAACAACTAAAATATGCATGGCAATAACACAAACACAAGGCATGCTTAAACCAAAAACTCAACCAAAAATCATGCAAATGCAATCCTATCATCTAACATAACAAAAATGCAAACACAAGGCAAAATAATGAGGTAACCGAATGGCCTAAGGTTCCAAACAAGCATGGAATTTTCACAAACACTTGATATACTTAAACTAAATACTCAATCAAATGTCATGCAAATGCAAACCTATCAACTAACATGGCAAAAATGCACACACAATGCAAGATACATGATGTGGCCGAATGGCCTAAGGTTCCAAACAAGCTTGGAATTTTCAAAAACACTTGATATAATAACATGCTCAACTAAAATATAACACTCAAATCATGCAAACACAAAGTAGAGATATTTAAACTAACAAGCATTTTCACAAACACTTGATATACTAACATGCTCAACTAAAATATAACACTCAAATCATGCAAATACAAAGTAGATGTATTAAACTAACAAGCATTTTCACAAACACTTGATATACTAAATATAAAACATCAACAAACTTAAACATTATGAAAACAGAAAATTGAAAATGCAAATATATGATAATAAACTCATAAATGGCAACAAACAAGCATCCAAATTAAAGAAAACTTCAAGTATATGTAGTAGATGAAGATTTAAAGCATCAAGACTAAAAAAATAACCAAAATAACATGATAAATCAAGGCAAAACAGAAACTATATAAAAAAAATCTAGGCCATTCGGCCATGGTAAAAAAAATAAGAAAAAAAAATGTAAGAACTTGTTTAAGAAAAAGATGAAGAAAGAACTTAAAAAGAACATAAAAAAACATTTATTTAAAAAGAAAACTCACCAAATAATAATCAAAAACAGCAAAAACAAGAATGGAAAATCAAGAAAGTGCAAGAGTTGGTGCTAAAAGCAACCTCAAGAAGCTATCTTTCAAGCTTTTTCTCTTCAAACTTTCCTTTCTTTTCTAAACTTTTCTTTTTTACTTTCAACCAAGGAGAGAAAACTAAGCAAAAACCAAGAAGAAATCTGAAAAATGAAGTGCTATAAATAAAAAATCAGAATCCCCCCTATAGTGCTGGCAGAATTTTACCTCTCTCCTCTCTAGGATGTTGTCATTTTTACTCCAACCAATTTCCATCCAAGGGCTAGTGATTCAAGGTGAAAAATCATGAAATTATCACCCTTAAACTAGGCCATCAGCTGTCCACAATTACAGCTGTTCAAGAATAATGTTGCCACTCTCCCTCTTCATGCATTGGCCCATGTGGCTTATTTGCAATGGCTTGATAAAAAAAATCACTAACTAACTGTTAATTCTTGGCCTTTTGATTGAAAAATCAGAAGCTTCTTCCCTCTTTTGGGCCTTGGCTGGCCAGCACTCCCTTTTCCAGCCCAAGTCTGATTTTTTTGAAAGGCAAGAAAAGCCCTTTTCTGTTGCTTGGGTAAAATGACCGTTTTGCCCACCGAATGCAAATAAATGGCAAATGGAGTTCAAATTTAAATTTTATTTTTTTAATACTTTCAAAATAATAAAATATTGAATTCTGGAAGTTTTCAAAATTTTCCGAGTCCGTTTGCTATTTATTTGGATTTTTTCTTCAAAAAATGCCCTTTTATGCCCCCACATTTTACCATTTTTTAAACGAGCTCCAAATCAAGATTTTTATTCACCAATCTCTTTCAAATAATTTAAAAGTATGATCTGGAAGTTTTCATAATTTTTGGAACTCATTTGGTATTTTTCGGGATTTATCTGCTTGAATTACTACATAAGAGGCCCGGGATTTGGCCATTTTGCAAACGAACTCCGAATCAAGATTTTATTTTTCCAATATCTTCCAAATAATTTAAAATTGATATTTGCAAAATTTTAGAATTTTTGGAGTCCATTTGCTATTTTTTCGGGATTTATCTTCTTGAATTACTACAAAAGAGACCCGGGATTTGGTCATTTTGCAAACGAACTCCGAATCAAGATTTTATTTTTCTAATATCTTCCAAGTAATTTAAAAATGATATTTGCAAATTTTTAGATGATTTGGAGTTCATTTGCTATTTTTTCGGGATTTTCCTTCTTGAATTTCTACATTAGAGACCCGGGATTTGGCCATTTTGCAAACGAACTCCGAATCAAGATTTTATTTTTCCAATCTATTCCAAATGATTTAAGAATGATATTTGCAAATTTTTAGAATTTTCGGAGTCCATTTGCTATTTTCCCAAAATTTCCAATTTTGCCTTTTTGCCTCCTAGACTCAGTTTTGCTCAAAACAAGTCCGATTTTTAGATTTTCTTCAAACTGAGCCTTGGGCTATCCCTTTTTGATCATTCCTCATCCATTGGGGTGTTTTGTCTTACCAAGTCGGGCCATTTATGTAATTCTTCCCGATTTAACCGAAATCCAACAAAAACCTTAATTCTCGGTTTTCTCCCGGATCGACTTTTCTTTCAGTTTTTCTTTCAAGTGGCTTCTTCATTACCCGTATTCAGTGCTTATCTTTCATTTGGGACCTTCAATTTTGACCAATTCGATTGTTTAATCACTTTTCCCCAAATTTCTCGGATTAGGGTTTCCTTTCTACTGAATCTCCATAACCCAACTTTCGAACTCCATATCTTTTGATGTAGACCTCGGATTATCAAAATTCTTTCGCCATTTTTCAATTGAACTTCAAATCTTGATTTTGAAAGTGGGTTGACTTTTTCAGTAGTTGACTTTTTTGGGGTTGACTTTATGGGGTTGACTTTTTTCAAGTTTGACTTTTTATGCTCGCCCTCTTAAACTAAGTCTCGGAGTACCACCTGTTGGATGAAAAAAGTCTTTTTACATTCTGAAACATCAATTTAGGAAGAAAACATACATGGTCCGGACAAAATTATGTGTCTACATCAACATAATGGCTTAAGATTCTTGAACAGCTGTAATTGTGGATAGCTGATTACCTAATCTAAGGGTGATAATTTCACATTTTAAACATCTTGGATTAATAGCCTTTGGATCAAAATTGGTTGAAGGAAAAATGACAACATCCTAGCATTTAGAAGGCCATTCGGCCACTACAAGGGGAAGGGGGGCTCTCTTTCATTTTCAGCTATTCACTCTCTTGTTTGTGCTCATTTTTTCTCCATTTTTGAAAGGCAAAAAGAAAAGTTTAGAAAAAAAAAAAAATTTAGAAGAGAAAAAACTTGCAATATAGTTTCTAGAGGTTGCTTTAAGCACCATACTCTTGCACTTTCCTTGATTTTCTATTCTTGATTTGCTGTTTTGATTGCTATTTTGGTGAGTTTCTTTTGATTTTCTTCTTTAAAATAAATGTTTTTAAGTTTCTCATTTAAGTTCTTCTTTATACTTTCTTGGAAAAAGCTTTGAGAAATTTCTTTTCTTTTGTTTTTGGGTTGGCCGAATAGCCTATTGTTTGGTATAGTTGCTGTTTTGCTTCTTTATTTCATATTACTAGTGATATTTAAGAAGTTTTGATGCATTAAATCTTCTTCAAATACATAAATATGAAGCTTGTTTTAATTTGGTTGCTTGCTTGTTTCTATTTTTAAGTCTATTATCTTGTTAACATGTTTATTTTACTTGTCTTGTACTTTTGATTTTTTGTTTTCAAAATGTTTAACTTTGTTTATGTTTTACATTTTTTTAATCCATGTGTTTGTGAAAATGCCTATTGGTTTTCATGCCTTTACTTTATATTTGCATGATTTGAGTATTATTCTTTAGCTATGCATGTTATTGTGTTAAGTGTTTGTGAAAATGCCATGCTCATTTTTAGGGGACCATTTGGCCACCCTTCATATTGTATGCGTTGTATGTGCATTTTCATCATGCTAGTTGATAGGTTTGCATTTTCATGATATTTGGTTGTGTATTTTGTTTAAGCATACTATATGTTTGTGTTATTTCCATGCATTCTTTAGGTTTAGGTTTGGCTTGCTTTGCCAAGCATATTCATGCATTTTAGACCTAGGTTGCATTAAATGCCATGCAAGTTCATTTAGGTCTAGGTCATTTTATTGATGCCATGCATTTTTCATGTCATTTAGGTTTTAAATCATGCATTTCATTCATCATATTTGCTGTATTTTCATGCATTTCATGTCATTGCCACATGATTTATGACTTAGACCAATCAATGGTTCAAAGTCATGCTCATTTTGAGCATGCTTGTGGAAAATTAAAGAGTTGTCAAATTGATTATTCTTTAAAATGAGAATGATTCGAAAATTTTCCAAACTAACAAAATTTTCTATATTTTGCCAAGTTTTTTAGGTAATATAGGAAAATTTTGAAATAATAAATTTCGGATCATTTTCAATAAAAAAATGGAATTGTTTTTTATTTAAATTGAGAATTAATTTGAAATACCACATTAAAAATCGAATTTTTACTGAGACTTGAGATACGACACGATTAATAAGGTACCGTTTTATACGGGCGTTATGGGGGTGCTAATCCTTCCCCACACGTAACCGAGTCCCAAACCCGCTTCTTTAATTTCTCTGGTTTAAAACGCAGACTTGAAATTGGTTTTAAAAAAATGTTTTAATTAATTTTAAAATGTTTTATAAAACCGGTTTTAATAGGTGGCCGATCACACCTAGCAAAAAAAGATTGGTGGCAACTCCATGTCTTTTTCAAGGTTATTTTCAAATCCTTCTTTTTTCTAGAGAAATTAAGTCGACTTTTACTCGTTTTTTTTTAATGTCACGCTTAACGAATAATAAAGTATTGCGATGAGACTTGTTCTTTTTTAGGTTGCGACAAATTCGATTTAAAACAAAAGAAAATACCTCGACGGTGGTCTCAAGTCTAGACTCATTTGACAAAACAAAATGAATTGGATTTAAAACAAAAGGAAATACCTCGACGATGGTCTCGAGGCTTGACTCATTTGATAAAACAGAATGAATTCGATTTAAAACAAAAGGAAATACCTCGACTATGGTCTCGAGGCTCGACTCATTTAATAAAACAGAATGAATTCGATTTAAAACAAAAGAAAATACCTCGACTATGGTCTTGGGGCTCGACTCATTTGATAAAACAGAATGAATTCGATTTAAAATAAAAGAAAATACCTCAAAGATGGTCTCGAGGTTCGACTCATTTGATAAAATAGAATGAATTCGATTTAAAACAAAAGGAAATACCTCGATGGTGGTCTCGGGGCTCAACTCATTTAATAAAACAGAATGAATTCGATTTAAAACAAAAGGAAATACCTCGACGATGTCTCGAAACTCGACTCATTTGATAAAACATAATGAATTTGATTTAAAACAAAAGCAAATACCTCGACGATGGTCTCGAGGCTCGACTCATTTGATAAACATAATGAATTCGATTTAAAACAAAAGAAATACCTCGACGATGGTCTCGGGGCTCGACTCATTTGGTAAAACAAAATGAATTTGATTTAAAACAAAACTAAATACCTCGACAATGGTCTCAAGGCTCGACTCATTTGATAAAACAAAATGAATTCGATTTAAAACAAAAGGAAATACCTCGGCGATGGTCTCGAGGCTCGACTCATTTGATAAAACAAAATGATTCAATTTAAAACAAAAGGAAATACCTCGACAATGGTCTCGGGGCTGGCCTCATTTGATAAAACAGAATGAATTCGATTTAAAACAAAAGGAAATACCTCGACAATGGTCTCGGGGTTCGACTCAATTGATAAAACAGATGAATTCGATTTAAAACAAAAGGAAATACCTCGATGATGGTCTCGAGGCTAGACTCATTTGATAAAACAGAATGAATTCGATTTAACACAAAAGGAAATACCTCGACTATGGTCTCGGGGCTCGACTCATTTGATAAAACAGAATGAATTCAATTTAAAACAAAAGGAAATACCTCGACGATGGTCTCGAGGCTCGACTCATTTGATAAAACAGAATATATTCGATTTAAAACAAAATAAAGTACTAAGAATGATTCTGGGTTTGATTCATTTGAAAAAAATAAATAAATATTACTTGAAAATGAAAAGAACATACCTCGACGGCGGTCTCAGGGCTTGACTCATTTGAGAAGCAAAATGAGTTCGATTTGGAAAGGAACATACCTCGACGGTGATCTCGGGGTTCGACTCATTTGAGAAGCAGAACGAGTTTCATTTGGGGAAGCCAAAGTTTTCCTGATTCCAGCAATGTCAGCTAAATGCAATGATAAGAATGAGTTGCAAATGCTTGTATGTTTCCTAAGAATGAATGCAATCAAATGATTGTGTCCTGATTTCTAATCCATGGTTTCTTTGAGGTTCATAGATTATCCGACTTCATGATAGAGTCTTCAATTGTTCACTGATGCCCCACTTAGGGAACCCTTCACTCAAGATAACTTGTTGAACAGTCCCAATTTCTGACTTTCGCTGAAATTCACATATTTTTTGACTTCATAACGGAGTCTCAAATACATTCACTGTTTTCCTTTACTTGGTGAACTTTCCAAACCTTTCTTAAGTTTTAAATCTACTCCTTAGTAAAACTTTGAAATCCTTTTATTTAAATATTTTTATATTTACTAATCATCATTTAATTTAATAACAATCATGATGCATCTCAAAAATGTATGAAAGAAAATATGAAACAAGAAAAAATATCATGAAAAGGATAACAAGAATTATTTATTGCAAGAAATTTTTTAAAATTGTCAAAGTGAATATCAAGGATATAAGAAACAAATGTAAGGTTATGGGTTGTAGATGCCTCGGTTGCAGAATATCTTGGACCCCTATGTTTTCAAACCATTAGAAATTTCTCTTGAACGAGCAATTTACTTGGGTAACTCCTCGGCTTCCGTAGTTACATCAGACTGAGTTGTTCCCCTTTCCTCTGATTTCTAGATACTTTCTCTTCCTTTACACGGAGCATTGGTACAAACCTTAATCAGTACTTGAGCCGCCCTTTGTGGGTTTTCAACTCAAATACCCCTCTTTCGATATTAAGTCGCCCTTTGCGGGTTTTCGGCTTAAAACTCTCCCTTTTTTTTTATTCTACCATGCATCTGAGAATTCTAAATACTTCCAAGGTAAAAATGTCAATTCAAAAGATGGGATAAATCTGAGAATAACCTTTCAAATTAAATATCCATGCTTGGTCAAAATGGGCTTTTAAAGCACGTAATGTAGGCCAAGGCTTGGGTTTAGAAAGAAAGGATAAATAGGCCCAAAATGTGTTTAAGGGTGATTGGATCAAGGATTATTTCCTGAGGAGGATTTATTCTTGAAATATTTGTCCTTCTTTTGGACTTTCTTTTCTCTTTTTTTGCTGGCTTTCATTTGCCATTCTTTGATTTCACATTTTTCAATGGCTCTCTTTTTGCCATGATTTTTGATTATTTTCCCTCGCATTTACCCCTCAGTGTAGAGGGTGATCCTTGATCAAGGTTTTAAAGAAAGAAATAATTCCTAAGGCTCAAAGGGGTGACTAAGGATAATTTCTTCTTAGTGAAAGGAATATGAAAGATGGCCATTCATCATATCAAGCATGAATATTTTCATTAAAAAGCAATCCTTAGGGGAGATAGATATATAGAATTCCCATTTCTACACTTGGAATCATTCGAATTCCCATGTGCATAGCATCACACTTTTTTTTTAAAGCATAATATTTCTTCAATTCATCAGCATTCACGGGATTTCTGAAATCCTCCCTGTCCATCCGAGTTAAAATCAGTTCTCCTCCAGGAAAAGCTCTTTTTACCACATAGGGTCATTTTCAATTTTGGGCCTATTTTCCTCGTGGATCCTTTACTATAGGGAGAATTTTCCTTAGTACCAACTCCCCCTATCGGAACTGTCTGGGACGAACCTTCTTGTTGTGGGCTCGAATCATCATTTTCTGATACAACTGCCCATGACAAATCGCTTTCAATCTTTTCTCCTCGATGAGATTCAACTGTTCATAACGAGTTCTAACCAATTCTGCCTCTTCTAGGCCAACCTCTATCAAAACCCGAAGTGAAAGGATCTCAACTTCAAAAGGTAGCACTGCTTCCATCCCCGATACCAAGGAAAATGGCGTTGCCCTGTAGATGTGCGAACTGAGGTACGATATGCATGAAGAGCAAAAGGCAAGATCTCATGCCAATCCTTATGCGCATCAATCATCTTATCAACAATCTTCTTGATGTTCTTGTTAGCTGTTTCTACTGCCCCATTCATCTTCGGATGGTAAGGTGCCGAATTATGATGTGTGACCTTGAACTGAGTACACACTTCTCTCATCATCTTATTGTTCAAATTGAGAGCATTATCCAAAATAATTCTTGCTGGCAGTCCATAACGCATATGATTTCTTTCTTAACAAATCTGTATACCACTGACTTTGTTACATTCGCATAGGAAGTAGCTTCTACCCACTTTGTGAAATAATTTATGGCCACCAAGATGAAATGATGTCCATTTGAAGCTTTAGGGGTAACAGGCTTGATCATATCCATTCCCCACATTGAAAATGGCCATGGTGAAGTCATGACATGCAATGGCAATGGCGGCACATGGATCTTATCTGCATATATCTGGAATTTATGGCACTTTCAGAAATAACTGATACAATCTCCTTCCATTGTCAGCCAATAATACCCTGCCCTCATAATCTGCTTAGCAAGCATGTGACCATTAGCATGGGTGCCACATATCCCTTCATGGACCTTTTCTATAATTCTTTGAGCTTCGATAGATCTAACACATCTCAATAAGACTTGGTCTTTTCCTTTCTTGTAGAGAATCTCACAGTCTAGAACAAAATCCATTGCTAGCCTTCTCAAAGTCCTTTTGTCATTTTCTGTTGCTTGTTCTAAATACTGTTGGCTCTTGATGTACTGCAAGATGTCGTATACCAAGGGAGGCCATCCGCTTTTTCTTCAATACTTAGACAGTGGGTAGGAGACTCAAATATACTCATCTTTATTGGCACAACTTCAGCCCCTTCATTCACTTTAAACATTGATGACAAAGTAGCCAGAGCATCTGCCATTCGGTTTTCTTCTCGAGGGAAGTAATTGAAATTCACTTCTTCAAATTCCTCCAATAAACTCAGTATAAGTTTTCGGTATCGGATTAGCTTTGTATCTCGGGTTTTCCATTCTCCCTGTAGCTGGTATATCACTAGGGCTAAGTCTCCGAAAACTTCAAATACTTTGATCTTTCTGTCTACTGCAGCACGAAGGCCTATAGTACACGCTTCATACTCGGTAGTATTGTTTGTACAATCAAAATCCAATCTAGCAGTGAAAGGATAATAATCTTCTTCTGGGGATATGAGGACTGCACCAATTCCGTGCCCCATGGCATTAGATGCACCATCAAAGTACATTTTCCATACTTTCTTCTTCAGGGGAGCCTCATATGCTTGCAAAACATGCATTAAATCTTCATCTGGGAAGTCAAAGTTCAACGGCTCATAATCTTCCACTGCCCGAGTTGCTAAGAATTCAGCCACTGCATTGCCCTTAATAGCTTTCTGACTTACATATACAATGTCGTACTCTGACAACAAAACTTGCCATCTTACCGTTCTCATTGACAAAGAAGGTGCTTCCAACATGTATTTCATTGGATGGAGCTTGGCAATTGAGCACGACATGTGGTACAACATGTACTGTCTGAGTCTTCGAGCAGTCCAAGCCAAGGCATAGCACAGCTTTTCTACCGATGAATATTTCAGCTCATAATCTGTGAACTTCTTGCTAAGATAGTAAACCGCCTGTTCTTTCTTTCAAGTCTCATCAAGCTGCCCCAAAACACAACCCATAGATTTCTCAAATACTAATAGATACAATATCATTGATTTATCTGAAACAGGTGGCATTAATACTGGTGGGTTTGATAGATAATGCTTAACCTTTTCAAAAGCGATCTGGCATCCTTCATCCCATTCTCCTGGATCATGTTTTCGAAGTAACTTAAATATTGGATCACATTTCTCGGTTAACTGAGAAATAAACCGAGCAATGTAATTCAATCTCCCTAGAAAGCCTCTTACTTCCTTTTGAGTACGAGGTGGTGGCAAATTTTGAATGGCCTTCACTTTATCAGGGTCAATCTCAATTCCCCTTTTGCTGACGACAATACCCAGCAATTTTCTCGAGGTGACTCCAAAAGTGCATTTTGACGAATTTAGCTTGAGTCCAAACTTTCTTAATAGTTCGAAGAGCTTCTTAAGATTTGCAATATGCTTCTCTTCTCCTTGTGACTTTGCAATCATATCATCAATATAGACCTCAATTCCCTTATGCATCATATAATGAAACAAAGTCACCATGGCTCTCTGATATGTTGCCCCAACATTCTTCAACCCAAACGGCATTACCTTGTAGCAGAATGTTTCCCACATTGTGACAAATGTGGTTTTATCTATATCTTTCGGTGCCATATTAATCTGATTATATCCCAAGAATTCGTCCATGAAAGAAAATAAAGAACTCTTCGCTGTATTATCCACTAGAGTATCGATATGGGCAAAGTGAAATTATCTTTAGGGCTGGCCTTGTTCAAATCTCTGTAATCAACGCACATTCGCACCTTGCCATCCTTCTTTGGTACTGGAACAATATTTGCCACCCATTCTGGATATTTTGCCACCTCTAAGAATCCAGCATCAAATTGCTTCTTCACCTCCTCTTTTATCTTTAACAGCATGTCCGGCCTCATTCTTCTTAATTTTTGCTGAATTGGCTTGCATTCTGGCCTTAAAAGGAGCTTATGAACCACAATATCCGGATCCAACCCTGGCATGTCTTGGTAAGACCATGCAAATACATCCACATATTCCCAGAGCAAAGCTATCAATTCACCATTTATTGATGATGACAACGAAGTCTCGATTTTGACCTCCTTTATCTCCTCACCGTTTCCCGGATTTATCATTTCCAACAATTCCTTATGAGGAAGTACTTGTTTCTCCTCTTGTTCTATTTTCCTTAATAGATCCGGAGGTAGACCATAATCCTCAGTATCTTCATTAGCCTCAAAATCACCCGTGCAAATGGGTCTTTCAAAATCAATTTCAGAATTACTGACAGGGAGGTCCTCATATTCCGCATCCGTAAACCTGTAAATAGCTGGGGAAGAAACAATATAGGAAAATATATATAATAAAAGCAAAATAAATAGCATAAATGAAAGAATATGGACACATCAATATGAATAAAATGCATCGTCCTTGTTATTTATTGAATGAAAATGTTTAAACAAAAAGCCCATTACAGAAAAAGACTTTTAATATCTCTGGGTAAAGATAATTAAGATTGTTTTTTTAAAGTATTACTTTGGAATAGACTTAAAAACTATTCAACAAGGGCTGTACCCTCGTTTCTCCACCAAAAGTTGAAATTTGTGATGGAGGGCCGTTTGATCACTGTATCAGAAGAAGAAGACATAATAGCCTCTGCATCTACTGAATATCCTTACGTTGAACCCAATAAAGATGCCGTAGAATTTTTTTTTTGGTCTTTGGAATTCGTAAATGCGGTTTTTATCGCTGAAGGATAAAAAATTCCAAAACCAAGATTGTCCAAGAACACAAGGCTAGGAGTAAGAACCATAGTGGAAAAAGGCTGCAGGGTTGGAAAAGGTCTTGGGAAATATCTTCAAGGGATGGCCCTAGCAATGGAAGCAGTGGGAAAGAAAGATCGATTTGGCTTAGGGTATCTTTCGAAGGCCCATGAGATGAGGAAACAAGTTGAAAGAAACCGACAAAAAAGGATGGCCCGTCTCGCGTTTATAGATATTAAATGGGAACCCATGACTTTCCCACCAATCCTTCACAACTTTCGCTCTGCTGGTTTTCTATTCGGAGAAAAGAATTGAAAGGAAGTACTCATAATGATCGAGCAAGCTTTTGAAAAATTCCATGTTAATAAAGGGGGCAGATTCAGGATATGGTAATATGCATGATTGGGAAAGAAGGGATGGAAAATGACAATGTGAACTGGATGGTGCGACCTTGTCCACCAGGATATAGACTAACCAATTGGAGTGCGACTGAGTTGCCCATAGTTTTTAAGTCTATTCCAACGTAATACTTTAAAAAAACAATCTTAATTATCTTTACCCAGAGATATTAAGAGTTTTTTTTTTCTGTAATGGGCTTTTTGTTTAAACATTTTCATTCAATAAATAACA
Source organism: Fremontodendron californicum (assembly GCA_030761205.1). Classification (NCBI taxonomy): domain Eukaryota; kingdom Viridiplantae; phylum Streptophyta; class Magnoliopsida; order Malvales; family Malvaceae; genus Fremontodendron; species Fremontodendron californicum. The sequence goes on along the minus strand of JAULJL010000006.1, from coordinate 16,262,284 downwards.
AGCACAATGCATTTTATTCATATTGATGTGTCCATATTCTTTCATTTTTGCTATTTATTTTGTTTTCATTATATATATTTTCCTATATTGTTTCTTCTCCACCTATTTACAGGTGTACGGATGCGGAATATGAGGACCTTCCTGTCAATAATTCTGAAATTAATTTTGGAAGACCCATTTGCACGTGTGATTTTGAGGCTGAGGATTATTGTCTACCTCCAGATCTATTAAGGAAAATAGAACAAGAGGAGAAATAAGTACTTCCTCATAAGGAATTATTGGAAATGATAAATCTGGGAAATGGTGAAGAGATAAAGGAAGACAAAGTCAGGACTTCATTGTCATCATCAATAAAGGCTGAATTGATAACTTTGCTCCAGGAATATGTGGATGTATTTGCATGGTCTTACCAAGACATGCCAGGGTTGGATTCGGATATTGTGGTTCATAAGCTCCCTTTAAGGCTAGAATGCAAGCCAATTCAGCAAAAGTTGTGAAGAATGAGGCCGGACATGCTGTTAAAGATAAAAGAGGAGGTGAAGAAGCAATTTGATGCTGGATTCTTAAAGGTGGCAAAATATCCAGAATGGGTGGCAAATATTGTTCCAGTACCAAAGAAGGATGGTAAGGTGCGGATGTGCGTTGATTACCGAGATTTAAACAAGGCTAGCCCTAAATATAATTTCCCTTTGCCCCATATTGATACTCTGGTGGATAATACGGCAAAGAGTTCTTTATTTTCTTTCATAGACGGATTCTCAGGATACAATCTGATTAAGATGGCACCGAAAGATATGGAGAAAACCATATTTGTTACAATATGGGGAACCTTCTGCTACGAGGTAATGCCATTTGGGTTGAAGAATGTTGCGACAACATATCAGAGAGCCGTGGTGACCTTGTTCGCTCCCTAGCTTTCAATAGCGGTAGTGATTTTCTTTTGTCGGATGGAGCAGGGAAGAAAGGCTAGTTCGTCAAGTCAATTGAATCCTTCGGGTAGGCTGGGACAAAAAAGTTTGAAAAGAGGGGATTTGGCTGATCAGCTAGCCCTACTCGTCTTTGTCTACCCTAGTTCAAGTATAGCCCATACCATTTCTAAGCCGTATAGTCTTTCTTGGAATATTTTATTAATGGGCTCAAGCATGCGAAGAAAGCTCTTCGAGCTTCCCTTATATTAAAGAAAGGTTTGCAGAAAGGGGCAAGGAAGGAGCTATGAAGGATATCCGCTGATATGGTTAGTAGTCATATAATATAGCGTATATGCGACAATTTTTTCCCATGATGCATAAGGGAATTGATGTCTATGTTGATGATATGATTGCAAAATCACAAGGAGAAGAGGAACATATTGCGAAACTTAAGAAGCTCTTCGAACGACTAAGAAAGTTTCAACTCAAGCTAAATCCGACAAAATGCACTTTTAGAGTCACTTCGAGAAAATTGCTAGGTTTTATCGTCAGCAAAATGGGAATCGAGATTGACCCGGATAAAGTGAAGGCCATTCAGAATTTGCCACCACCTCGTACTCAAAAGAAAGTAAGAGGCTTTCTAGGGAGATTAAATTACATTGCCCGGTTTATTTCTCAGTTAACCAACAAATGTGATTCAATATTTAAGTTACTTCGAAAACGTGATCCAGGAGAATGGGATGAAGGTGGTCAGAACATTTGAAAAGGTTAAACATTATCTATCCAACCCACCAGTACCAATGCCACCTGTTCTGGATAAACCAATGATACTGTATTTATCAGTATTTGAGAGATCCATGGGTTGTGTTTTGGGGCAGCTTGATGAGACTGGAAAGAAAGAACAGGCAGTTTACTACCTCAGCAAGAAGTTCACAGATTATGAGTTGAAATATCGTCGGTAGAAAAGTTGTGTTGTGCCTTAGCTTGGACTGCTCGAATACTCAGACAGTACATGTTGTACCACACAACGTGGTTGATTGCAAAGCTAGATCCAATCAAGTACATGTTGGAAGCACCTTCTTTATCAAGGAGAACAGCAAGATGGCAAGTTTCATTGTCAGAGTACGACATTGTATATGTAAGTCAAAAAGCTATCAAGGCAGTGCAGTGGCTGAATTTTTAGCAAGTCGGGCAGTGGAAGATTATGAGCCATTGAACTTTGACTTCCTGGATGAAGATTTGATGTATGTTTCGCAAGCAGATGAGATTCCCCTAAAGAAGAAAGTATGGAAAATGTACTTTGATGGTGCATCTAATGCCATGGGACATGGAATCGGTGTAGTGCTCATATCCCCAGAAGAATATTATTATCCTTTCACTGCTAGATTGGATTTTGATTGTACAAACAATACTGCCGAGTATGAAGCATGTACTATGGGCCTTCGTGCTGCAGTGGACAGAAAGATCAAAGTATTGGAAGTTTTCGGAGACTCAGCCCTAGTGATATACCAGCTACGGTGAGAATGGAAAACCTGAGATACAAAGCTAATCCGATAGCGAGAACTCATACTGAATTTATTGGAGGAATTTGAAGAAGTGAATTTCAATTACTTCCCTCGAGAAGAATACCGAATGGCAGATGCTCTGGCTACTTTGTCATCAAGTTTAAAGTGAATGAAGGGGCTGAAGTTGTGCCAATAAAGATGAGTATATATGAGTCTCCTGCCCATTGTCTGAGTATTGAAGAAGAAGCAGATGGCCTCCCTTGGTATAACAACATCTTGCAATACATCAAGATTCAACAGTATCTAGAACAAGCAACAGAAAATGAGAAAAAGACTTTGAGAAGGCTAGCAATGGGTTTTGTTCTAGACAGTGAGATTCTCTACAAGAAAGGAAAAGACAAAGTCTTGTTAGATGTGTCGGATCTGCCGAAATTCGGAGAATTATAGAGGAGGTCCATGAAGGGATATGTGGCACTCATGCTAATGGTCACATGCTTGCTAAGCAGATTATGAGAGCAGGGTATTATTGGTTGACAATGGAAGGAGATTGTATCAGTTATTCCAGGAAGTGCCATAAATGCCAGATATATGCAGATAAGATTCATGTGCCGCCATCACCATTGCATGTCATGACTGCACCATGTCCCTTTTCAATGTGGGGAATGGATATGATTGGTTCTATTACCCCGAAAGCTTCAAATGGACATCGTTTCATCTTGGTGGCCATAGATTATTTCACAAAGTGGGTAGAAGCTGCTTCCTATGAGAATGTAACAAAGTCGGTGGTATGCAGATTTGTTAACAAAGAAATCATATGCCGTTATAGATTTTCAGCAAGAATTATTTCGGATAAATGCTCTCAATTTGAACAATAAGATGATGAGAGAAGTGTGTACTCAGTTCAAGATCACACATCATAATTTGGCACTTTACCGTCCGAAGATGAATGGGGCAGTAGAGGAAGCTAACAAGAACATCAAAAAGATTGTTGTGAAGATGACTGATGTGTACAAGGATTGGCATGAGATCTTACCTTTTGCTCTTCATGCATATCGTACCTCAGTTCGCACATCTACAAGGGCAACGCCATTTTCTTTGGTATACGGGATGGAAGTAGTGGTACCTATTGAAGTTGAAATCCCTTCATTACGGGTTCTGATAGAAGTTGGCCTAGAAGAAGCAGAATGGGTTAGAGCTCGTTATAAATAGCTGAATCTCATCGAGGAGAAAAGATTGAAAGCAACTTGTCACGGGTAGTTGTATCAGAAAAGGATGATTCGAGCCCACAACAAGAAAGTTCATCCCAGACAGTTCCGAGAGGGGGAGTTGGTACTGAGGAAATTTTTCCCTATAGTAAAGGACCCGCGAGGAAAGTGGGCTCCAAATTGGGAAGGACCCTATATGGTAAAAAGAGCTTTTTCTAGAGAAGCATTGATTTTAACTAGAATGGATGGGGAGGATTTCAGAAATCCCGTGAATGCTGATAAATTAAAGAAGTATTATGCTTAAAAAAAAAAGTGTGATGCTGTGCACATGGAAATTCGAATGATTCCAAGTGTAAAAATGGAATTCTATATATCTATCTCCCCCGTGGATTGCTTTTTAATGAGAATATTCATGCTTGATATGACGAATGTCCATCTTTCATATTCCTTTCACTAAGAAGAAATTATCCTTAATCACCCCTTTGAGCCTTAGGAATTATTTCTTTCTTTTAACCTTGATCAAGGATCACCCTCTACACTGGAGGGCAAATGCGAGGAAAAATAATAAAAAATCATGGCAAAAAGAAAGCCATCGAAAAATGTGAAAATCAAATAATGGCAAATGAAAGCCAACAAAGCAAAAAAGAAGAAAAAAAGTCCAAAAAAGGTACAAATGTTTCAAGAATTTGTTCTCCTCAGGAAATAATCCTTGATTCAATCACCCTTAATCATATTTTGGGCCTATTTTATCCTTTATTTCTTTCTGAACCCGAACCTTGGCCTACATTACGTGCTTTAGAAAGTCCATTTTGATCAAGCATGGATATTTAATTTGAAAGGTTGTTCTCAGAATTTATTCCATCTTTTGAATTGATATTTTTACCTTGGAAGCATTTATAATTCTTAGATGCATGGTAGAATACAAAAAAATGAAAATGAAAAAAAGAATGTAAAAGGAGAGGTTTAAGCCGAAAACCCGCAAAGGGCGACTTAATACCGAATAGAGGACACTTGAGCTGAAAACCCGTAAAGGGCGGCTCAGGTACTGATTAAAGTTTGAATCAATGCTCCGTGTAAAGGGGGAGAAAGTATTTGAAAATCAAAGGAAAGAGGAACAACTCAGTCTGACTCAACTACAGAAGCCAAGAGGTTACCCAAGTAAATTGCTCGTTCAAGAGAAATTTCAGATGGGTTAAAAAAGGAGGGGTCCAAGATATTCCGCATCCGGGGCATCTATAACCTATAACATTACATTTGTTTCTTATATCCTTGATATTCACTTTTGCAATTTAAAAAAAAAAACATTTGTTGCAATAAATTGTTGTTATCCTTTTCATGACATCTTGCTTGTTTCATATTTTCTTTCATACATTTTTGAGATGCATCATGATTGTTATTAAATTGAATAATGATTAGTAATAAAAAAATCTTTAAATAAAAGGATTTCAGAGTATTACTAAAGAATAGATTTAAATCTTGGGAAAGGTTTTCAAAGTTCATCAAGTAAAAGAAAACAGTGAACGTGTTGGAGACTCCATCACGAAGTCAAAAAATCTATGAATTTCAGCAAAAATCAAAAACTGAGACTATTTGACAAGTTATCTTGAGTGAAGGGTTCCTTAAGTGGGGCATGAGTGAACAATTGAAGACTCCGTCATGAAGTCGGGTAATCTGTGAACCTCAAAGAAACCATGGATTAGAAATCATGACACAATCATTTGATTGCATTCATTCTTAGGAAACATACAAGCATTTGCAAAGCACGTCATTCTCATCATTGCATTTAGCTAACATTGCAGAAATCAGGAAAACTTGGACTTCCCCAAAGTGAACTCGTTATGCTTTTCAAACGAGTCAAGCCTCGAGACCATCGTCGAGGTATTTCCTTTTGTTTTAAATCAAATTCATTCTATTTTATCAAATGAGTCGAGCCTTGAGACCATCGTCGAGGTATTTCCTTTTGTTTTAAATCGAATTCATTCTGTTTTATCAAATGAGTCGAGCCTTGAGACCACCGTAAAGGTATTTCCTTTTGTTTTAAATCGAATTCATTCTGTTTATCAAATGAGTCGAGCCTTGAGACCGTCGTTGAGGTATTTTAAAATCACGGGTAAGGCCTCCAGGCACCATTTTTAAGACCTCCGGGCACCATTCTTAAGACCTCCGGGCATCAATTAATCAAAATCATGGATAAGACCTCCGAGCGCCATATTCAGAAAGTACCTCTGGTTTCACCCAGGTCTTTTTCGACTTCTGGCTTCGCCCAAGTCATCACCTTGAAAATTAACTATGGATTCGCCTACATAACTTTTCGACTTCTGGTTTCGCCCAAGTCATCACCTTGAAAATTATCTACGGTTTTGCCTAGATAACTTTTCGACTTCTGGTTTCGCCCAAGTCATCACCTTGAAAATTATCTATGGTTTCACCTAGATAACTTTTCGACTTTTGGTTTCACCCAAGTCATCACCTTGAAACTTATCTATGGTTTCTCCAAGATAACTTTTTGACTTTTGGTTTCGTCCAAGTCATCAACTTGAAAATTATCTATGGTTTCGCCTAGATAACTTTTCAACTTCTGGTTTCGTCCAAATCATCACCTTGAAAATTATCTACGGTTTTGCCTAGATAACTTTTCGACTTCTGGTTTAACCCAAGTTATCACCTTGAAAATTATCTACGGTTTCGCCTAGATAACTTTTTGACTTTTGGTTTCGCCCAAGTCATCACCTTGAAAATTATCTATAGTTTCGCCTAGATAACTTTTCGACTTCTGGTTTCGCCCAAGTCATCACCTTGAAAATTATCTATGGTTTTGCCTAGATAACTTTTCGACTTCTAGTTTCGCCCAAGTCATCACCTTGAAAATTATCTACGGTTTCGCCTAGATAACTTTTCGATTTTTGGTTCTGCCCAAATCATCACTTTGCAAATCGAACTCGTTTCCTTAAGACGGGTCGAGCCTTGATTAGTCAGGGAACTCAAGTTAAGGAAAATATCTTCTATTTACAGCTTTTTTCAAAAAAAAAAATAATAATAAAATAAAATAACTGAAAAAATGAAAAAAAAAACCCCTTTCCCTTCTCTTCACATGTGATTTCACTAACTGGACAAATTTAGTGTTTGTTTATCTTTGCCTGGTTCTCAGCAATAGCCAAAAAGGGGCAGCTGTAGACACCTAATTTTGTCTCAACCACTAAAACATGTATGTTTTCTTCCTAAATTGATGTTTCATAACGTAAAAAGACTTTTTTCATCCTGCAGGTGGTACACCGAGACTTAGAGAAGGCGAGCATAAAAAGTCAAACTTGAAAAAGTCAACCTTGAAAAGTCAACTACTAAAAAAGTCAACCCACTTTCAAAATCAAGATTTGAAGTTCAATTGAAAAATGGTGAAAGAATTTTGATAATCCGAGGTCTCCATCAAAAGATATGGAGTTCGAGAGTTGGGTTACGGAGATTCAATAGAAAGGAAACCCTAGTTCGAGAAATTTGGGGAAAAGTGATTAAACGATCAAATTGGTCGAAATTGAAGGTTCCAAATGAAAGATAAGCACTGACTACGGGTAATGGAGAAGCTACTTGAAAGAAAAATTGAAAAAAAAGTCAATCCAGAAGAAAACCAAGAATTTGGGTTTTTGGTGGATTTCGATGAAATTGGGAAGAATTACAGAAATGGCCCAACTCGGTAGGACTAAAGCCCCTAATGGATGAGGAGTGATTAAAAAAGGATAGCCCAATGCTCAGTTTGAAGAAAATCTAAAAATCGGACTTGCTTTGAGCAAAACCGGGTTTCGAAGGCAAAAAGGCAAAATTGGAAAATTTGGAAAAAATAGGAAATGAACTCCAAAAATCTTGAAAAATTGAAAATCTCATTCTTAAATAATTTTAAAAATATTGGCAAAAGAAAATCTTGATTCGGAGTTCGTTTGCAGAATGGCCAAATCTCGGGTCCCTTATGTAGAAATTCAAGAAGATAAATCCCGAAAAAATAGCAAATGAACTCCAAAATTTCTGAAAATTTGCAAATATCATTTTTAAATTATTTGGAAGATATTGGTGAAATAAAATATGGATTCGGAGTTCATTTGTGAAATGGCCAAATCCCGGGCCCCCTATGTAGTAATTCAAGCAGATAAATCCCGAAAAAATTCCAAATGAGTTCCAAAAATTATGAAAACTTCCAGATCAAACATTTAAATTATTTGGAAGATATTGGTGAAGAAAAATCTGGATTTGGAGCTCATTTAAAAAATGGTAAAGTTTGGGAGCAAAAAAGGGCAATTTTGGAAGAAAAATCCAAATAATTAGCAAATGGACTCGGAAAATTTTGAAAACTTCCAGAATTCAATTTTCTATTATTTTTAAAGTATTTAAAAAATAAAATTTGAATTTGGAGTTCGTTTGCCATTTATTTATGTTCGGGGGGCAAAAAGGTCATTTTACCCAAAAAACCGAAAAGGGCTTTTCTTGCCTTTTAAAAAAATGAAACATGGGCTGGAAGAAAAGGGGTTGGCCGGCCAGGGCCCAAGAATGGGTAGACATTTTGTGATTTTTAATCAAAAGGCCAACAATGAAGAGTAAGTTAGTTATTTTTTGATCAAGCCTTTGCAAATAAGCCACATGGACCAATGCATGAAGAAGGAGAGTGTCAACATAATGACTTAAGAATCTGGTAATAGCTGTAACTGTGGATAGCTGATGGCCTAATATAAGGTTGATAATTTCATATTTTAAACATCTTGGATCAATAGCCTTTGGATGAAAATTGGTTGAATGAAAAATGACAACATCCTAGCCTAAAGGGAGGCATTCGGCCACTACAAGGAGGGGTCATTCTCTCTTTCATTTTCAGCTATTCACTCTCTATTCTCTCTTGGTTTTGGCTGATTTTTCTCTCCATTGTTGAAAGGCAAAAAGAAAAGTTTAGAAAAGAAGAGAAAGTTAGAAGAGAAAAAGCTTGAAAGATAGCTTCTAGAGGTTGCTTTAAGCACTATACTCTTGCATTTTCTTTGATTTTCCATTCTTGATTTGCTGTTTTGATTACTATTTTGGTGAGTTTCTTTTGATTTTTCTTTTAAAATAAGTGTTTTTAATATTCTTCTTCAAGTTCTTCTTCATACTCTCTTGGAAAAAAGCTTTGAAATTTTTTTTTCTTTTGTTATAGGGGTGGCCGAATGGTCTGTTTTTGGGATAGTTGCTGTTTGCATTTTTTATTTCATGTTATTCTTGATATTTAACAAGTTTTGATGCTTTAATCTTCTTCTAATACATAAATATGAAGCTTGTTTTAATTTGGTTGCTTGCTTGTTTCTATTTTTGAGTCTATTATCTTATTAACATGTTTATTTTACTTGTCTTGCATTTTTGATTCTCTGTATTCAAAATGTTTAAGTTTGTTTATGTTTTATATTTTGTAATCCATGTGTTTGTGAAAATGCTTATTGGTTTTCATGCTTTTACTTTATATTTGCATGATTTGAGCATTATTCTTTAGCTATGCATGTTAGTATATCATGTGTTTGTGAAAATGCCATGCTCATTTTAAGCATGAAACCATTTGGCCACCTCATATTGTATGCTTTGTGTGTGCATTTTTGTTATGTTATTTGATAGGTTTGCATTTTCATGATATTTGGTTGAGTATTTTATTTAAGCATGCCATATGTTTGTTTTATTGCCATGCATATTTTGGGTTTAGGATTGGTTTGTTTTGCCATGCATATTCATGCATTTTAGACCTAGGTTGCATTAAATGCCATGCAAGTTCATTTAGGTCTAGGTCATTTTATTGATGCCATGCATTTTTTATGTCGTTTAGGTTTTAAATCATGCATTTCATGCATCATATTTGCTGTATTTTTCATGCATTTCATGTCCTTGCCACTTGGTTTATGACTTAGGCCAATCAATGGCTCAAAGTCATGCTCACTTGAGTATACTTGTGGAAAATTAAAGAGTTGTCAAATTGATTATTCTACCTTTGTGATTTTTTTTACTTAGCCAATTTTTGTCTAACTTTTCAAAAGTGTTAGTTACTGTTTGTGAGTCTTTTAGAGAGTCTCTAATGTTTTTACTTTGATTTTTAAATGATTTTATCAAAGGCAAAAGACAGTGTTTTGGCAAAACAGTTTTTTTTTCACCTAGTACTCGTACTTTCCCGATTTTTCTGGGCAGTCATCTTTAATCAACAAATTACACTGATTTGTTCCTGTGTATTTTTCTATGTCTTGAGTCTCCAGTATTTTTTTTTATATTTTATTGAATTTTTAAAATTAGGGTAAAAAATCATGCTTTAAAACTGGACAGTGTGGGCATAATTGAATTTGAAGGAAAATCATTTTTGTGTTTTGGTTAAGTTACTTTGAGAGGGTTGATTAGGAAGTTTAGCTACTGACTTAAGGTAGTTTCTAAGCCTTTTTAAACTCTAAAAATGATTTTTTAATTCTCGGGTTAAGGGTGGTGAAGTCCGGGATTTTAAACTTAGGAAATTAGAGCCATTTAAAAAAGGGTTTAGCTACGCTTTAATTTTTAATCTAAGCTTTTCAAAATTGTTTTCAAACAATCACAAAGTATTTTGGTTTTAGAATATTTAATTTGATATATTTTCCTAAGGTAGCTGGATATCTTTTTAGATATACGATTTCCTTAATTAAAGGAAAAAATACATTCTCATGCGTTGCATTTTCCATATTCATGCATATTATATAAAATGTAATTTTTGCTATGTTTAATTTTCATGATGATGTTATTATCTTGGATTTAAATTTTTGATATTGTATTATTTGTTATATGGTTTTGAATATTTCATGATATCCTATGCTTTTTATTTAGTTATTTTTGTCATATTATTTAGCATATACTACGTTCATGCATTATTATTTTTATTTTTATTTCCATGCATATTATATGATAGCATTATTTTATGTTTCATGTCATTTAGATCATATGCCATATCATTTATATTTGCCATGTCATTTAAATTATTTCATTTCATATAGAATATATTATGTTACCTAGGTCATTTCATTTCATGTAAACATATTATGTTACCTAGGTCATTTCATTTCATTTAGAATATATTATGTCACTTAAGATATTTTATTTCATTTACAATATATCGTATGACTTAGGATATTACATTTCATATAGAATATATCATGTTACTTAGGTCATTTCATTTCATTTAGAATATATCATATAATTTAGGATATTTCATTTCATTTAGAATATGCTAAGACATTTAAATTATATCATACCATTTAGGTTGCATTATATTATTTAGACTTTGCTATGTCATTTTATTTATGTCACACATATTCATATTCATATATTTTTTTAAATTTTTTCAAAAAGGTAATGATTTTCAATAAAATAAAGATATTCTCGAGTTAAAATAATTCATGAGTTCTCTGCCGGGTTTGCTGGGGAGGATATCATCAATTATCTTTAATGACGGAATATCTTCTTTAAAATAAGAATGATTCGGAAAGTTTTCCAAACTAATAAAAATTTCTATATTTTGCCACGTTTGTTGGGGAATATAGGAAAATTTTGAATTTATAAATTCGGATCATTTTCAATTAAAAATGGGATTATTTTTCTTTAAATTGGGAATTAACTTGAAATACTAAATTTAAAACCGACTTTTTTTACCGAGACTTGAGATAACACATGATTAATAAGGTACCGTTTTATACGGGCATTGTGGGGGTGCTAGTCCTTCCCCACACGTAACCGAGTCCCGAACCCGCTTCTTTGATTTCTTTGGTTTAAAACAGAGACTTGAAATTGGTTTTAAAAATGTTTTAATTAATTTTAAAATATTTTATAAAACCGGTTTTAATAGGTGGCCGATCACACCTAGCTAAAAAAGATTGGTGGCGACTCCATGTCTTTTTCAAGGTCATTTTCAAAACCTTCATTTTTCAAGAGGAATTAAGTTGATTTTTTCTCGATTTTTTTTAATGTCACGCTTAACGAATAATAAAGTCTTGCGATGAGTCCTGTTATTTTTTTTAGGTTGCGACAAGGTGCATAAGATGTAGGAGAAGTATAGGGCCTGGGAGGTGTATATGGTGTAGGAGGTGTATATGGGTATTGATTGAAGCTAACTGCATGGGTCTCCTCTTTCTTCTTTGCAGGGAAAACCTTCTTCGGAGTAACAGACTGACCCTCTTCCATCTTCCCTTTCTTAATGGCAGACTCTATCATTTCTTCGGATATCACCATATCTTCAAAGTCCTTGCTGGCACTCCCCACCAATTTATCATAATAAAGTGCTTTAAGGGTATTGATGAAAAGAACTGTAGTTTCCTTGTTGGTCAAAGGAGGTTGTACTTGTGTAGCCAGGTCTCTCCATCTCTGAGAATATTCTTTAAAGCTTTCAGTAGCTTTCTTTTCCATGTTTTGCGAGTTAGACGGTCAGGCACCATGTACGTCACATGCTTGTATTGTTCCATGAAAGCTCTGGCTAGATCCATCCAGGAACAGATCTTAGTACGGGTAAGCTGGTTATACCATCGAGTTACAAACCCTGTCAAGCTATCCTGAAAATAGTGGATAAGCAATTTTTCATCTTCATCATGTCCGATCATCTTCCGGCTGTACATGGTCAGATGTGCTGATGGGTTGGTAGTTCTGTTATATTTTTCAAAGTTTGGTACATTGAACTTTGGAGGAATCACCAGACCGTGCACTAAACTCATCTCTTTGGCATCTAGACTGCCAAATATTTCCGCCACTTCAACTGCCCTCAATCTTTCCTCCAACAGCTGATATTTTTTCTAGGATTCTGCCGTTTCAACCTTCTTTAGCTCGGCCATCTTTGCCTTTTCCTTTTCAGCCAGTTCCTCGAAGTCTGGAACATCCACATCAATTGGATCAACCCCAATGTTACCCTTTTTAGGACCAAAATTCTGTACCTCAGCCGCTGGTTGGATGTAAACATAGGATGCTGCCCCAGTTGGAAGTTCATTTCCCACATGCTGGGATGTCTGGCCATTCTGATGTACTACCTCAGGTTAGTCTTCCTAGTTTACTGCCCCTATTCCTGTAACTGAATTTTCCCCTAGCCATTTTGCCTTATCATGGCACTCATCATTTCCATGAGTTTAGTCATCTGTTCTCGTGACTTCTCCTGAGACTTAGCCAACTGTTCCTGCAGTTCTTTCTGAGTTCTTTCCATCCTTTCAATTCTAGCAAGCTGATCGTTCTCCATAGCTCTGGCTTGAGATTGAGTATTGTAAGGGTGTCGAAAATCCGATTCTTTTTTAGTGCGACCAATTGTACCTTTAGTTTTGAAAACCATGAATTAGAATTTATTGACACATTTTTTTTATTTTATAAAAAATGAATGAATGAATAACTAAATGTTAATGAATGAACAAATAAGTAAATGACTAAGTGTATGAATATGAAGGAATAATTATAAAAAAAATAATAATGAACAAAGAAATAAATGACTAAGTGCATGACTAATCTTACAGTATAAATGTATGAATGACTATAAATATGAATGAATAAATGAACAAACAAAATATATAAAGGAAAGAACAAATGAAGGATGAATGCATTTAAAAATATTGGCCCAGGGATAATTCCAACCAAACGGTCTTTCATTGATTTCCTGGAACTAAATACATCAAAGACAAAAGATCACTGCTTAAGACAATCTGATAATCTTCTATCCTAATTCAAAATGCTATAACAAAACACCGGTCCTATAGTAACTCCCTCGGATCTTGGACCTTTTTTTTTACTGTCCTCTTTTGATTGCCTTGCTCTTCAATCTGACCCCTACTTGTTCATGGCCCTTTGACATGTCAGCAGAAGCATCGCCGTGTAAGCTTTCCTTAGCTTGTTTCTCCAATTGATTGGCTCGGGCTTCCTCATGCTTTGCTCTCTCTTTCCAATAGTTATTCTCCTTCTAGAGGTTTTTGACCTCTTGCTCCTATTCCCCGGAAGTCTTGAGGGTCCCCTCAAATCTGAGCTCAAAGCGGTACCTCTTGTTCTCCAAGTGTAATTCCTGAAGATCGCCCTTAGCAGTGTCCCTTTCTCTCTTGATCTTTTCCTTTTCTCTTTCCCGGGCTGATTCCCTATTTTTCATGTCCTCAAGCTCTTCTTGAAGTCGGGCAATATCTTTGCTCATTTGGGCCTTTTCTTTTCCAAATTCTGACTTTGCAATTTCTAACTCCGATGCGCTTCCTTAGGTGGTGGACTCATGAACTGGACTTCTTTTCCATCTCATGTCAACAACCTATCATTAACCATCAATTCCTTCCATACCAGGTAATCAGCTGTGACGATGCCGGTATATCTAGCTACCTCCACCCGATGAGTTTCCTTCCATGCTACTACAATCTCACGTACCTTTCCCGAGTATCCATCTTCTTCATAATAAAATTCCAAATCACTAAGGTCATGGGTCGTAGGAGTAAACTGACGGGATTCCGATTGTCTTAGTACTAGCTATGGTGCATAGCTCACTCCTCCCCATACTCCCAATAATGGAGCAGAAGCTTTATCTCCACACTTGTACAATGTCAGCATAGGAGCTATCCATGGAGCTCTCCAAATTATCATCTCAGCCCTGATATTCTGAAAGATGTTGATCCATTGTTTCTCAGTTCTATTTTCAGGCCAATCCCTTGTAAAAAATTCCCCAATTGGTGCAAAAGACTTCCAATACGAGCAAAGAGGGAAATTCTCCTATTTACAAAAATGACTCTGAACCCATATGTAAAGAAGCTGTATACAACCTATAAAATGCCTTTTTCCTTCCCGTCTACAAAAATTAAGAGATCGGATTGTTTCTGCTATGATTGTCGGGGCTGGGTTATCCTCTGCTCAAGCCTCTCAAAAACATCAAATACCGCCACATCCACATATCTTAATGTCTTTGGGAAGATAACTAAACCATAGATACCCAGAGCAAAAATATTTCTAACTGTCTCCTTACTTGAATGGCCATGAATTAAGGTCTGTAAAATATCACATGAGATACAGTGACTTACCTCTTTCCGAACAACAATGCTTTCGACCCAATTTTTTTCCACTCCCAGAATCTTAGACACTTTTTTCTTGAAACCCGGCGTCTTTGTATCCTTCAAATAAATACGGTCGAGAATAACGTTCTCAATATGCAGCAAGGTTGAATATTCCTCTATGGTTGGAGTCATATCCTCTCGGTTGAAAGTAAAACACCAATAAGCGGGATTCCAGAATTGCACCACAGCCTGGATCACCTCACCACTGACCTTAATCTGAACTAACAGTGCTATATCCCCATAAGTCTGAGTGAAGGCTTCTTTTTCTTATCTGTTCCATTGATTCCATATATCCATCAATTCCCGGAGATCGTTTTGCCTGATAGTAAGATCAACCTCAGCTAGCAATACTGACACATATCCCATTTTCAAACAATCCCTATTATCCTGCTGACCTTTCTCGGACTGTTTCCTAACCTCTAAATGCTTCTCGACCACTAAGACATTTTGACCTTCTATGGAAGCCCTTTTGGTTGAATATTATCCCGAGACCAATAACCTTCCATGTGCGAAAATGATGAAAAGAATGCAAAAAAAATAAATAAAAAAAACAACAACAACAACAAAAAGAAAATGAATTAGTAATGGGAATAAATTCAAAAAATACAAAAAAACGCATAATTCAAAACAATAATTATCCCTGAGGATGCCAACAAAATTTTGGCATTATAACATCCCTGGGACGAAACACCAACACTTATTACGGGCATTGTGATGTACGTTCATCATTGCCCGATTTTCAAAAATAAACTTATTCGGAAAGTAGAATAGAAGGTAAAAGGATTGGAAATATTCCTCCATGTGTTCTTAACTTCGGGATATCTAATTGGAAATCCGGCATGGCTTCGCCTAAGTTTACTATATGAAGGTGAATTAGTTCTAAAAGCCTCGAATTGTTCCTCACTGTCGTCGGTGAAGGCTAGTAAGGCACCCCGATAAAAACGGGTTCAATTTGTTAGAGTCCATTTCCCCAGCCCATGCGGATTGTTAATCACGAAGGCTTAGGTAATTTAGTACTCCGAAAGTGTTTCACTAGCCCAAGTGGATTGTTAATCACGAAGGTTTAGTTACTTTGCTCCAACCTAAAAGGACGAAACCCGGGTATAGGGCTCATGATATGCAAATGCACATGTAGTGTGTGAGGAGAAATAACAAACCTTTCACCACCTATTCTACATCCCTTATTCTAAATGCCCAACAAGATTAAACAACATAAATCATCAATTAATCAATAAATGAATATATGCACCAAAACAACTAGAGAACAATCATAATATGTATGCACATGAATATGGACATATTTAAGAGCATTTTATTATTTTTGAAATTCTCCTTATTTTAAAAAAAATGTGGGAATTAAAATTAAATACCAATTAAACCAACAAAATCGAGACTTTGATACCACACGACTAACTCTAGGCCTGACTCTCTAAAGGTCCCCAGCGGAGTCGCCATGCTGTCGCAACCTAAAAAATAACAAGTCTCATCGCAAGACTTTATATTCGTTAAGCGTGACATTAAAAAACCCGAGGAAAAGTCAACTTAATTCCTCTTGAAAAATGAAGGTTTTGAAAATGACCTTGAAAAAGACATGGAGTCGCCACCAATCTTTTTTAGCTAGGTGTGATCGACCACCTATTAAAACCGGTTTTGTAAAACATTTTAAAATTAATTAAAACATTTTAAAAACCAATTTTAAGTTTGCGTTATAAACCAGAGAAAATCGAAGAATCGAGTTCGGGACTCGATTACGTGTGGGGAAGGATTAGCACCCCCACAACGCCCGTATAAAATAGTACCTTATTAATCACGTGTTATCTCAAGTCTCGCTAAAAAGTCGATTTTTAATTTAGTATTTCAAGTTAATTCCCAATTTAAAGAAAAATAATTCCATTTTTAATTGAAAATGATCCGGAATTCAGAAATTCAAAATTTTCTTATATTCCCCAACAAACGTGGCAAAAATATAGAAATTTTTATTAGTTTGGAAAACTTTCCGAATCATTCTCGTTTTAAAGAAGATACGAGATATTCCGTTATTAATGATAATTGATGATATCCTCCCCAGCAAACCCGGCAGAGAACTCATGAATTATTTTAACTCGGGAATATCTTTATTTTATTGAAAATCATTACCTTTTTCAAAACATTTTAAAAAAATATGAATATGTGTGACATAAATAAAATGACATAGCGAAGTCTAGATAATATAATGCAACCTAAATGGTATGATATAATTTAAATGTCATAGCATATTCTAAATGAAATGAAATATCCTATGTCATATGATATATTCTAAATGAAATGAAATAACCTAGGTAACATGATATATCCTATATGTAATGAAATATCCTAAGTCACATGATATATTCTAAATGAAATGAAATGACCTAGGTAACATAATATATTCTATATGAAATGAAATATCTTAAGTCACATGATATATTCTAAATGAAATGAAATATCCTAAGTGACATAATATATTCTAAATGAAATGAAATGACCTAGGTAACATAATATATTCTATATGAAATGAAATATCCTAAGTCACATGATATATTCTAAATGGAATAAAATGATTTAAATGACATGGCAAATATAAATGATATGGCATATAATCTAAATGATATGAAATGACATGAAACATAAAATAATGCTAACAAATAATATGCATGAAAATAAAAATAAAAATAATAATGCATGAACATAGTATATGCTAAATAATATGATAAAAATAACTAAATAAAAAGCATAGGATATCACGAAATATTCAAAACCATATAATAAACAACATAGCATCAAAAATATAAATAAAAAATAATAACAACACCATGGAAATTATCATAGCAAAAATCACATATTATATAGTATGCATGAATATGGAAAATGCAATGCATGAGAATGTATTTTTTCCTTTAATTAAGGAAATCCATATATCTAAAAAGATATCCGGCTACCTTAGGAAAATATATCAAATAAAATATTCTAAAACAAAAAACTTTGTGATTGTTTGAAAACAATTTTGGAAAACTTAGATTTTAAAAAATAAAAACCTAACTAAACCCTTTTTAAATGGCTCTAATTTCCTAAGCTTAAAATCCCAGACTTGACCACCCTTAACCCGAGATTTATACAATTATTTTTACAGTTTAAAAAGACTTAGAAACTACCCTAAGACAGTAGCTAAACTTCCTAATCAATCCCCTCTAAGTAACTTATCCGAAACAGAACAAGGAATTTTCTTTAAATTCAAATCTAACTCCACTGTCTAGTTTTAGAACATGATTTTGAACCTATTTTTAAAAATTCAAAAAAATCTAAACAAATACTGGAGACTCAGAACATGTATAACTACACAAAAAAAAAATTGGCTTAGTTTTCTGGTTAAAGATGACTACTTAGAAAAATCGGGAAAGTACGAGTACTGGGTGAAAAAACTGTTTTGCCAAAACACATTTTTTTGCCTTTGATAAAATCATTTAAAAATCAAAGTAAAAATGTTGGAAACTTTCCTAAAGACTCACAAACAGTAGCTAACACTTTTGAAAAGTTAGATAAATATTGGCTAAGAAAAAAAATTCACAAAGGTAGAATAATCAATTTGACAACTCTTTAATTTTCCACAAGTATGCTCAAAATGAGCATGACTCTGAACCATTGATTGGTCTAAGTCATAAATCGTGTGGCATGACATGAAATGCATGAAAATACAGCAAATATGATGCATGAAATGCATGATTTAAAACCTAAATGACATAGAAAATGCATGGCATCAATAAGATGACCTAGACCTAACATGAACTTGCATGGCATTTAATGCAACCTAGGTCTAAAATGCATGAAATGCATGATAATGCAAATACAACCTAAAACTAAAGAATGCATGGCAAATACACAAACATATAGCATGCTTAAACAAAATACATAACAACAAATCATGGAAATACAAACCTATCAACTAGCATAATAAAAATACACATACAAAGCTTAGAAAAGTGGGGTAGCCGAATGATCAAATGAACATGGCATTTTCACAAACACTTATCATACTAACATGCAAAGCTAAAAAATACTAAATCACGCAAACATAAAGTAAAGGCATGAATACCAATAGGCATTTTCACAAACACATGGATTAACAAAATATAAATCATAAGCAAACTTAAACACTTTGAAAACAGAAAATCAAAAATTCAAGACAAGTAAAATAAACATTATAACAAGATGATAAACTCAACTCAACAATGGAAACAAGCAAGCAACCAAAACAAGCTTCATATTTTTTGTATTTGAAGAAGATTTAAAGCATCAAAACTTGTTAAATACCAGTAATAACATGAAATAGAAAAGCAAAATAGCAACTATGCAAAAAATGGGCCATTCGGTCACCCCTAAAAACAAGAGAAAAAAATTTTCAAAAGCTTTTCACAAGAAAGTATCAAGAAGGAACTTGAAGAAGAAACTTAAAAACACTTATTTTAAAATAAAAATCAAAAGAAACTCACCAAAAATTCAATGAAAACAGCAAAATCAAGAATGGAAATGAAAGGAAAGTATAAGAGTATGGTGCTGTAAGCAACCTCTCAAAGCTATATTGCAAGCCTTTTTTCCTCTTCCTTTCTTTTCCTTTCTAATCTTTTATTTTTTGCGTTTCAAAATGGAGAGAAAATCAGCCAAACAAGAGTGTGAATGAGTGAAAATGAAAGAGAGAGCTCCCTCCCCTTTATAGTGGCCGGTTGGCCTCCTTCTAGAAGCTAGGTGGTTATTTTTTTACCTCATCCAATGGCTATCCCTTCAAGATGCCTTCTATGTAAAATTTTCACCATTGGATCAGATCTAATCAGCCCTTGAATTATGATGTCATAAATAGTATATCTCTCCAACCATTGGTCCATGTGTTGCAAATTCAAAGGCTTGATCACAAAAATAACTACCTTACTCTTCATTGTTGGCCTTTTGATTAAAAATAAAAAAATATCTGCCCACCATTGGGCCTTGGTCGGCTGACCCTTTCTCTTCCAGCCCATGCTTCAATTTTTTAAAAACAAGAAAAGCCCTCCTCGATTTTTTTGGTAAAATGACCTTTTTGCCCCCCGAACATAAATAAATAGCTAAGGATTCCAAATTCAAAAATTATTTTTTTAATATTTTCAAAATAATAAAAAATTTGAATTCTGGAGGTTTTCAAAAAATTCCGAGCCTATTTGCTATTTATTTGGATTTTTTCTTCCAAAATTGCCCTTTTGTGCTCCCAAACTTTACCATTTTTTAAACGAGCTCCAAATCCAGATTTTTCTTCACCAATCTCTTCCAAATAATTTAAAAGTATGATCTTGAATTTTTCATGATTTTTGAAACTCATTTGGTATTTTTTTTTGGGGATTTATCTGCTTGGATTATTGCATAGTGGGCCCGGGATTTGGCCATTTTGTAAACGAACTCCGAATCTGGATTTTCTTTTGCCAATATCTTCCAAAAAATTTAAGAATGAGATCTGCAGATTTTCAAAATTTTGGAGCTCATTTATTATTTTTTCGGGATTTATCCTTTTGAATTTCTACTTAGGGGACCCGGGATTTGGCCATTTTGTAAACGAACTCCGAATCCGGATTTTCTTTCGCCAATCTCTTCGAACTGATTTAAGAATGAGATTTGCAGATTTTCAGAATTTTTGGAGTTCATTTGCTATTTTTTCCAAATTTTTCAATTTTGCCCTTTTGCTTTTGAAGCCCGGTTTTGCTCAAAACAAGTCCGATTTTTAGATTTTCTTCAAACTGAGCCTTGGGCTATCCTATTTTAATCACTCCTCACCAATTAGGAGCTTTAGTCTTACCGAATCGGGCCATTATTATAATTCTTCCAAATTTCACTAAAATCCACCAAAAACCCTAATTCTCAGTTTTCTTTTGGATTGACTTTTCTTTCGATTTTTCTTCCAAGTAGCTTCTCCATTACCCGTATTCAGTGCTTATCTTTCATTTGGAACCTTCAATTTCGACCAATTTGATCGTTTAAGAACTTTTCCCCAAATTTCCCGCACTAGGGTTTCCTTTCTACTGAATCTCCGCAACCCAACTTTCGAACTCCATATCTATCAAAGTAGACCTCGGATTATCAAAATTATTTTTCCATTTAACAATTGAACTTCAAATCTTGATTTTGAAAGTGGGTTGACTTTTTTAGTAGTTGACTTTTCAGGGTTGACTTTCCAGTGTTGACTTTTTAAAGTTTGACTTTTTATGCTCGTCTTCTTAGACTAAGTCTCGGAGTACCACCTGCAGGATAAAAAAAGTCTTTTTACATTCTGAAACATCAATTTAGGAAGAAAACATACATGTTTTAGTGGTCCGGACAAAATTAGGTGTCTACACTAGGAAAGCCTAGAAAAAAAGGAGAGGGTATTGGGTATTGGGTTATTTGTAACAATGATCATCAATATTCTCGAGACTATCCATTATTTCATGTGAAAACCCCTTATTATTATTTACCACAAATTTTCATGAAGTTTCATTTTTTTTGCAAATTCAAATTATTATTTAAACATAAAGAACACAAAATATTTAAATTCAAAATTTATTTATTTCATGTAGATGTCAAAATGAGACAAGTGCTTTCATCATCACAGTTTATAGAACTACATATATCAAAAATCCTAATATGATTTTGCACCATGTTTCTTATGACACTTGGTTTTCCCATCTTCAAAACTTATCGAACCAGCCTTGATGAGATCCCTGACCTTGTACTTCAAAGAGGGGCAGTTCTCTGTTGAGTGACCTTGATTGCCAAAATGATAACCACAACACTCATTAGCATCATACCAGCTCGGGTAAGGGGGCTTCAGAGGCTCTAATTGCATGGGTGTCACAAGGTGATTCTGGATGAGTTGAGGTAGTAGCTCACTATATGTCACAGGAATCGGGTCAACTTGATTTCTTTTTCGCTTTTTATACCCCCTTCGATTATTCCCAAGGGTGTTAGATTGATAGATAGTTGTAAATTCTAGTATGGTTGCAGTCGTTGGTTGGTAAGGATAAGAATCTTGAGAGACACTGTTCAGGGTAGAGTAAAATGGCTGATACGAGGAGAATTGGGGAGGTGAGGCAAAGCCTTCCACGACTTGGGTATCTTCCTTTTTCTTTTCAGATGCCCCATTTCTCTCGGTATTGGATGTTCTTTCTCCTTCAATTTTCCCATCCTTGATAGAATTCTCAATCATCTCCCTTGAAATTACCATGTCCGAAAAATTCTTTGTGGTGTTGCCGACAAGTATATCATAGTACGAGGCCTGTAGTGTATTCTCAAAAAGGACAGTGGTTTCCTTCTGAGTTAAGGGCAGTTGTACTTGGGCGGCTAGGCTCATCCACCGCTGCACATATTCTTTGAAGCTCTTAGTAGCTCTTTTCTTCATATTTTGCAAGGTGAGACGGTCAGGCGCCATGTCGGTCATATGCTTGTACTGGTTTAGAAAAGCCCTAGCCAGGTCATTCCAAGAGTGAATCTGATCCTTGCTCAACTAACTATACTAATGCATGAACATAGTAGAACTAATAATATATGCATGAAAATAAAAATAATAATGCATGAACATAGTAGAACTAAGCTACCACAATCAAGCTAATCTAACACAAGTAACCTACCACAACAAAACTCATTAACAAAATCGAAAATAAAATTATCTAAATAAAAGAAAACCATTCGGCCATGATGTAGAAAATAGGATCAAAACTTGTTGTTTTTTTTTATTTTCTTTAAAAACAAAGTAGTAGCTCCTTATAAACAAGTTTATTTCATAAAAGAGAAGAAAAAATAACAATCAAAACAACAAAATCATGTCAACAAAGTATAAAAAAACCATGAAAGAACATAGCCACCTTGCTCTAGCTTTCCAAATCAAGAAGCAAGCCAAAACCTTTCTTTTCCTTCTCCTTTTTTCTTCTCTCTTTTTCCTTTCTTTTTTATTCTCTTTTCTTCTTAGCTACTGCCTTTTTTCAGCCTTCAAAACCTCTGAAAAAATATGTTCAGCCCTCCCCTAAAGCCTTGGCCGAATGGCCGCCCTTCTAGAAGAAAGTTGGTTATTCTTTTTTCATCCAATGGCTATCACTTCAAGATGCCTTCTACGTAAAAATCCCACCATTAGATAGGAATAATCAGCCCCTAAATATATGATGTCATAAATAGGATCATAATATGACATCATCTCTCTTTAACCATTGGTCCATGTGTTGCAAATTCAAAGGCTTGGTCACAAAAATAACTACCTTCCTCTTCTCTCTTGGCCCTTAGATTAAATGGCTAAGAAAAATCAATCTCCATCATGGGCTTGGCTGATTGCCCTCTTAAAATCCAGCCCAATTCCATTGCATGAAAAGCTCTTTTCGATTTCTTCGATAAAATAACCTTTTTGACCCCCGAACCTAAATAAATAGCAAACAGACTCCAATTTCAAATTTTCTTTTTTCAATACTTCTGAAATAATAAAAAAATTGAATTTTGGAAGTTTTCAAAATTTTTCAAGCCCATTTTCTATTTTTTTGGATTTTTTCTTCCAAAATTGCATTTTTGTGCACCCGAACTTTCACCATTTTTAAACGAGCTTCGAATCAAGATTTTTCTTCACCAATATCTTCCAAATAAATTAAAAGTGTGATTTGGAAGTTTTCATAATTTTTGGAGCTCATTTGCTATTTTTTCGGCATTTATCTGCTTGAATTTCTACATAGTGGGCCCGAGATTTGGCCATTTTACAAACGAACCCCAAATCTAGATTTTCTTTCTCCAATATCTTCCAAATAATTTAATAATTATATCTGCAAATTTTCAAAATTTTTGGAACTCATTTGCTATTTTTTCGGGATTTATCCTTTTGAATTTCTACATAATGGGCCCGGGATTTGGCCATTTTGCAAACGAACTCCAAATCTAGATTTTCTTTTGCCAGTCTCTCCGATATGATTTAAGAATGTGATCTACAAATTTTGGTAATTTTTGGAGCTCATTTGCTATTTTTCCCAAATTTTCCAATTTTGCCCTTTTACCTCCGAAGCCCGATTTTGCTCGAAACAAGTCCGGTTTTCATATTTTCTTTTTTCTAGGCCTTTGTCATATATTGACTTGGAGTTGGTTCGAAAATGCCCAATTTTTACAATCAAATTCTCCTCTGATTTGATTTTTCCTTTTTTAATCGGGAATTTCCTCGTTTTTCCGTTTTTCCTCCAATCAGCTCTTTTCTCAGAATTTCTTCAAATTAAGCCTTGGGCTATCCTTTTTTAATCACTCCTCATCAATTTGGTGCTTTAGTTTTACCGAATCGGGCCATTTCTGCAATTTTCCCCAATTTCACCAAAATCCACTAAAAACCCTAATTCTCGGTTTTCTTCCGGATTGACTTTTCCTTCAATTTTTCTTCCAAGTAGTCTCTCCATTACCCGTAGTCAATGCTTATCTTTCATTTGGAACCTTCAATTCCGACCAATTTGATCATTTAAGGATTTTTCCCCAAATTTTTCGAGCAAGAGTTTCCTTTATACTGAATCTCTGTAACCCAACTTCTGAACTCCATATCTTTCAATGTAGACCTCGGATTATCGAAATTCTTTCACCATTTTTCAATTGAACTTCAAATCTTGATTTTGAAAGTGGGTTGACTTTTTTAGTAGTTGACTTTTTGAGGTTGACTTTTTCGGGTTGACTTTTTCAAGTTTGACTTTTTATGTTTGCTTTCTTAAACTAAGTCACGGAGCACCATCTGCAGGATAAGAAAAGTCTTTTTGCATTCTGAAACATCACTTTAGGAAGAAAACAAACTTGATTTAGTGGTTCGGACAAAATTAGGTGTCTACAACTTCAAAGAGGGGCAGTTCTCTGGTGAGTGACCTTGATTGCCAGAATGATAACCACAACACTCATTAGCATCATACCAGCTCGGATAAGGGGGCTTCAGAGGCTCTAGTTGCATGGGTGTCACAAGGTGATTCTGGATGAGTTGAGGTAGTAGCTCACTGTATGTCACAGGAATCGGGTCAACCTGATTTCTTTTTCTCTTTTTATGCCCCCTTCGATTATTCCCAAAGGTGTTAGATTGATAGACAGATGTAAACTCTGGTGTTTTTGCAGGCATTGGTTGGTAAGAATAAGCTCCTTGAGAGACATTGTTTAGGGTAGGGTAGAATGGCTGATACGAGGAGAATTGGGGAGGTGGGGCAAAGCTTTCCACGACTTGGGTATCTTCCTCTTTCTTTTAAGATGCCTCATTTTTCTCGGTATTAGATGTTCTTTCTCCTTCAAGTTTCCCATCCTCGATAGCATTCTCAATCATCTACCCTGAAAGTACCATATCCACAAAATTCTTTGTGGTATTGCCTACGAGTCTATCATAGTACGGGGCCCGTAGTGTCTTCACAAAAAAGACAGTAATTTCTTTGTGGGTCATGGGCGGTTGTACTTGGGCGACCATGCTCATCCACCGCTGCGCGTATTCTTTGAAGCTCTCAGTAGCTCTTTTCTCCATATTTTGCAAGGTGAGACGGTCAGGCGCCATGTCGGTAATATGCTTGTACTGGTTTAGAAAAGCCCTAGCCAGATCATTCCAAGAACGAATCTGATCCTTGCTCAACTAACTATACCACCTAATTGCAGACCTGCGGAGGCTATCCTGAAAGCAGTGGATAAAAAGCTTATCATTATCTATATGACTTGTCATCTTTCGGCAGAACATAGTGATGTGGGCTGATGGATCTGTCGTCCCGTCATATTTCTCAAAGTTAGGGACCTTGAATTTAGAAGGAATGACTAAATCGAGGAACAAGCATCGTTCTTTCACATCCACACTCCCGAATACATATGTATTTTCTACTACCTGGAGCCTTTCATCTAACAACTGATATTTTCCTTAGGAATCTACCAACTCAACCTCATTTACTGCAACCATTTTCAACTTTCCCTGTTCAACTGGATCATCTGAGTTTAGGACGTTGACAGGATTAACTGTGTTCTAGGCATCCATCATTACGACCTCATTCTGATCCCTTTGTATGGTCAAGTTTTTTGTGTATCCCTTTCCCTTGATTGCAGACATCTGCCCCATCAATTTAGTCATCTGATCTCTAGATCTGCTTCAGATTTTTCCAACTTTTCTCGTAATTCTTCCTATGCCCTTTCCTTTCTTTCCATTCGGGCAGCTTGTTCATTCTCCATAGCTTTAGCCTGTATCATAAAGGTGCTCAGTACAGCTTATACCTCTGATTTGAGATGGAAATTCTTTCAAAGACTCTTAAAACCAAGCCAATTTCTGTTTTATCCCCCTAAGTGCATGTCATGATGAAGGAACCATGAATGCAATTTGATGCACGTGAAGCCTAAACAATATGATGTATGGACATGTACAGTGGAAACATGCTGACCATATAAGTAATAAATGCAATCACGATGCCAACATGCTGCAAGCAAAGAATAAACAAATCAACGCATGGATATATGCAATGAATGACCATGTATATATCAGTGTATTTCCCAATGAATGATCATATACACTATGAATGCAACACGATGTCAAATATGATGTATGTAAACAATGAATGATTGACACATAGTATATACAATGAAAATCATGCTGACCATGTGTGTCATAAATGCATTTTGATGCTAACATGATGTATGTAATAACCAAATTAGTGCATGAACATATACAAAGAAATCATGCTGGCTATGTACGTTATAAATGCAACCCGATGCCAACATGATACATGTGAAGAATAGACAAATCAATGCATGGATATACAGAGAAATCATGCTCACTATGAATGCAACCTGATATTACATGATGCATGTGAAGAATAAGCAAATCAATGCATGGATATACAGAGAAATAATGCTGACTATGAATGCAACCTGATGCTAACATGATACATGTTAAAAATGAATAAATTGATACATGAGTATTTATAGATAATGACCATGCATGTCATAAATGTATTCTACAATGAATGAGCATGCATGCTATGACTGTAACATTATGTCCATATGTAGAGAATTCATAAATTAACACAAGGGTATATACAAAGCATGACCACGTAATATCACAAATGTATTCTACAATGAATGACCATGCATGTTTGGACTGTAACATGATGTCAGTATGATACATGTAAAGAATAAATGAATTAACACAAAGGTATATACAAAGATATCAATGATTACACGAAATTGGTTGGATCAAATCTTGATTATTCAAAAATCTCATTATGCAAAATTTTCCTCCAAATTTAATCTATGATTTTTTTGAAACATGTTTTCTCCATGAAAAACCAACATATTATTTTCAAAAGAATTTTGGGATAGTGGATCCTACTATGTTACAATTTCCAAATGTTCATTCAACACTACCCGTCTGCAATTCTTATTCAACCAATGAATGTTTATGAAATCATCGAATGAGATTATTTATTACCATATGTTTATTGCAAAGAATGAGATCAAAAAATACAACCATGAATGTACATGCTCTATTCACATATGCATGAAATGTGCAAAATGCAAAAATGTTTGAACAAAAGAATTTTTATTTTTATAATTTCAAAAAGTTAATGAACATTTACCCCAACAGTATCTACCTATTTAGGAATCACAAAGCCTTTGGGGCGGATTATCACATTTATTACGGGTGATGTAAGTTCATCGTTGCCCGATATACAACCCTTATTCAATATGTAAAATAGGTAACAAAAGGTTAAAAATGTCTCTCCATGTGCTCCTATCTTCGATATATCTATCAAAAATTCGGCAGGGCTTCGCCTATGTTGGCTTTATGGTTTACTATATGTGGGTGAACGAAGTTCTAAAGGCCCCAAATTGTTCCTCACTGTCGCTTAAGAAGGCTAGTAAGGCACCTCGATAAAAGCGGGTTCAATTCTTTAGAGTATATTTCCCTAGCCCATGCGGAGGATCATCACGAGAGCTTAGGTAATTTATACTCCGGAATTATTTTGCTAGCCCATGCGGAGGATCATCAAGAGAGCGTGGCTACTTTATTTCCACTTAAAGGGACGAAACTCGGGTATGGAGCTCATGTTATGCAAATGCAAGTGCAATGTGTGTGGAGGAACAAAACAAACCTTTCAACACCTATTCTATAATCCTTGTCCTAAATATCCCAACAATTTATTAAACAAATGTCAAGAATAGTGTAACGCATTAACCAACCAGAGAGCAATAATAGTATGCACGCAAAAAACCTTTTGTTATTTTCAAAACCTATTATGGGCCATGTGCGTTCATCATTGCTCGATTTGCAAAGGTAAACTTATTTGGAATGTAGAACAAAAAGTAACAGGATTAGGAATATTCCTCCATGTGTTCCTAGCTTTGGTATATCTAATCAAAAATCCAGCATGGCTTCGCCTAGGTTCACTAAATGAAGGTGAATCAGTTCTAAAAGCCCCGAATTGTTCCTCCTTGTCGCCGGTGAAGGCTAGTAAGGCACCCCGATAAAAGCAGATTCAATTCGTTAGAGTATATTTCCTTAGCCCATACGGATTGTTAAATACGAATGTAGACACCTAATTTTGCCTGGACTACTAAAATAGGTATGTTTTCTTCCTAAATTGATGTTTCAGAATGCAAAAAGACTTTTCTCATCCTGCAGGTGGTACTCCTTGACTTGGTTTAAGAAA
Source organism: Fremontodendron californicum (assembly GCA_030761205.1). Classification (NCBI taxonomy): domain Eukaryota; kingdom Viridiplantae; phylum Streptophyta; class Magnoliopsida; order Malvales; family Malvaceae; genus Fremontodendron; species Fremontodendron californicum. Next base: position 16,233,948 of record JAULJL010000006.1, on the reverse strand, counting down.
GCAGACATAAAAAAGTCAAACTTGAAAAAGTCAACCCCAAATCAATTACTAAAAAAGTCAACCCATTTTCAAAATCAAGATTTGAAGTTCAATTGAAAAATGGTGAAAGAATTTGGATAATCCGACGTCTACATTGAAAGATATGGAGTTCGGAAGTTGGGCTACGAAATCTCAATAGAAAAAAAAAACCCTAATTCGAGAAATTAGGGGAAAAGTGCTTGAACGATCAAATTGGTCAAAATTGAAGGTCCCAAATGAAGGATAAGCAATGACTACGGGTAATGGAGAAGCTACTTGAAAGAAAACTAAAAGAAAAGTCAATTCGGAAGAAAATCGAGAATTAGAGTTTTTTTGTGGATTTCGATGAAATTTGGAAGAATTACAGAAATGGCCCGATTTGGTAAGACTAAAGCCCCTAATTGATGAGGAGTGATTAAACAAGGATAGCCCAATGCTCAGTTTGAAGAAAATCTGAAAATCGGACTTGTTTTGAGCAAAACCAGGTTTCGGAGGCAAAAGGGCAAAATTGGAAAATTTGGGAAAAATAGCAAATGAACTCCAAAAATTCTGAAAATTTTTAGATCTCATTCTTAAATCATTTTGAAGATATTGGCAGAATAAAATCTTGATTCGGAGTTCGTTTGCAAAATGGCCAAATCCCGGGTCCACTGTGTAGAAATTCAAAAGGATAAATTTCGAAAAAATAGCAAATGAACTCCAAAAATTTTAAACAATTTTTGATCCCATTCTTAAATCATTTCAAAGATATTGGCAAAATAAAATCTTGATTTGGAGTTCGTTTGCAAAATGGCCAAATCCCGGGTCCACTATGCAGAAATTCAAGTAGATAAATCTTGAAAAAATAGCAAATGAGTTCCAAAAATTATGAAAACTTCTAGATCACACTTTTAAACTATTTGGAAGAGATTTGTGAAGAAAAATTTGGATTTAGAGCTCATTTAAAATTGGTGAAAGTTCGGGTGCACAAAAGGGCAATTTTGGAAATAAATCCGAAATAAATAGTAAATGGACTCGAAAAATTTTGAACACTTCCAGAATTCAATTTTTTATTATTTTGTAAGTATTGAAAAAAGAAAATTTGAATTTGGAGTCCGTTTTCTATTTATTTAGGTTCGGGGGTCAAAAAGGTTATTTTATCGAAGAAATTGAAAAGGGCAAATTTGTAATTAAGAAAAATATGAAAGAAGAAGGAATTTCTGGGATTTTACCTCCTTTGATCAGCCAGCATAGGAGAGAAGAATAATGCTTGATCAATTTAATTTCTTAGTCACTATCAAGCTCACATGCTACCACTAGTACCTTGCAAATGGTCCCTATTATCCAATAGCTTAGGTGTCTTGTAGAAAAGTTGAATACACCATTCAATGGCAAAGATTAAATGCCAAGATGACATTTTTATTTGTCATGAAAGAACCCTAATCTAATGGCCAAGAATGGAAGAGCACAACTCATCCAAAGGTGGACATCCATTTGGCCAAGCAAGGAAGTGCATGGGATTGTTCATTTTCATCCAATGGCTTAGGCCATGTACAAGGGCTGAGTACACATGTAAAGGGCTGGGATTAAATTCCAAGATTACATTTTTATGTTGTCATGAAAGAATCCTCATCCAATGGCCAAGAATAGAAGAGCACAACTCATCCAAGGGTAGGCACTCAAAGGGCCAAGCAAGGGAGTGTATGGGATTAGTCCTCTTTTTCATCTAAGGGCTGAGGTTATTACAAGGGCTGAGTACACATCTTAAGGGCTGCTATCAATTGGCAAGATGACATTTTTATGTTGTCATGAAAATATCTTAATCTAAGGACCAAGATTAGAGGAGAAAAAGTGCAAAAATCATCTAATGGTGGAGGGGCCATTCGGCCAAGCATGAGAGAGGGGGGAATGTTTTATTTTTCCTTAAGTGGCTGACAATTTGATAGGGAAGGTCAGTAGCTAATGGAGAAAAAAAAAGGGTTTTTGAAAGAAAAAAAAAAACTTTTCTAAGAGAGCTTGAAGGTAGCCATTTCTACCTAGCTCTAGCATAGTTTTCTTCTTGTTTTCCATGGTGATTTCTTGATTTTCTATCTTGTTTTCCTACTACATTTTTCATAGAAATCAAGTTTTAAATGTTTACTTAAGTTTTCATCTCTTCTTCTTAAAAAAAAATGGTTGAAAATAAATTTTTCTTAAAGAGTTTGTGCTTGGCCGAATTTGAAGGAATGCTTGCTTTGATTTTTTTTCTTTTTTTCTTCTTTGCATGTTGTTATGAAAAATATGATTTTTGAAGGTTTATATAAGTATTTAAGGTTCTGATTTTTTACAAAAAAAATGAAGGAAAAGAAATGGACAGGCTTCATGATCTTGACTAGATCATGTGATTATGGTTTGGGGAGAGGCTATGCCCATTTTGTACCAACTATGGAGCTTAACTTTCCTTGTTTTGTTAACTAGCTTTTCTTGTTATTTTCTTTGTATGTCTATGCTTATTTTGTTCATTTTCTTTACATTATTTTCTATGCTATATTTGCTTTTATATTTCTTTTTCATGCTTAATGATTTTTCCTTATAGGTTCGACCTTTGTGTTCATCTTGATCATATTGTGCATTTTTTTCTTGTATCATGTCTTGCATTATAAACATGTTTGCATTTTATATTTGTTCATATGACCATTCGACTACTCCATTTTTGCTTGCCTTGCATGTGCATTTTCATCTTGCTTTTTGACTTGTTTGCATTTCCATGTCATGAGCTTGTGTATTTTGATTTTAGTATGTTATATGCTTGTGAAAATGTCATGACATTATGTATCTTGATATGTTTTGCCATGTACTTTTGTTATTTACTAGATAGGATTGCATTAGAGTACCATGTGACCATTCGGCCTCTTCATGCATTCTTTTCCTTATGTGTGCATTTGCATTTTTTTAGGTACCATGTTAGCTAGGACTATGCCATGAAACTGTGTATTAGTTGCTCTTTGTTCAAGCATTAGTATTAGGTTTATTGGTCATTGTATGTTCATAGTATTGCCATGCATTCTCATTACATTTTAGGTCTAGGCCATATTGGTGTTGCCATGCATATTAAGTCTTAAATTATATTAGTATTGCCATGCATTACTATGCTACTTAGGTCTTAGGTCACATTAGTATTTTCATGCACATTAATAACATATTAGGTCTAAGCCACATTTGCATTATCAAGCATTTCATGCATATTAAGTTAGGTTAGCATTTATTGCCATGCAAACTCATGCTAGGCATTTAGGTTATTTTGAATTGTCATGCATTTCCTTTATCATTGAGGCTTTAGACCATGCATTTCATACATTTAATTTGCTATATGTTCATGCATTCCACGTCATTGCCACATGATTTATGACTTAGACCAATTAATGGTTCAAAGTCATGCTCATTAGAGCATACTTGTGGAAAATTAAAGAGTTGTCAAATTGATTATTCTACCTTTGTGATTTTGTTTACTTAGCCAATTTTTGTCTAACTTTTTAAAAGTGTTAGCTACTATTTTTGGGTCTTTAGGAGAGTCTCCAACATTTTTACTTTGATTTTTAAATGATTTATCAAAGGCAAAAAAATGAGTTTTGGCAAAACAGTTTTTTCACCCAGTACTCGTACTTTCTCGGTTTTTCTAGTAGTCATCTTTAATAAAAAAATTAAGCCAATTTTTTCTCGTGCAGTTTTACATGTTTTGAGTCTTCATTAATTTTTTTATATTTGTTTGAATTTTTAAAAATAGGTTAATAAATCTTGTGTTAAAACTGGACAGTAGAGGCAGATTTGAATTTTAAAAACAAAAAAACAATTTGTTGATTTAGCTAAGGCATCTAGAGGGGGTTGGTTATAAGCTTTAGCTACTGTCTTAGGGTATTTTCTAAGCCTTTTTAAACTCTAAAAATGTTTTTATAAATCTCGGGTTAAGGGTGGTCAAGTCCAGGATTTTAAACTTAGGAAATTAGAGCCATTTTTAAAGAGCTTGGTTAGGGTTTTAATCTTCATTCAAGTTTTTCTTCAAAATTATTTTCAAACAATCACAGAGTTTTTTTGTTTTAGAAAATTTAATTTGACATATTTTCCTAAGGTAGTTGAATATCTTTTTAGATATACGAATTTCTTTATTTAGAGGAAAAAATATATTTTCATGCGTTGCATTTTCCATGTTCGTGCATTTTATTTAATATGTGATTTTTGCTATGATATTTTTCTATGGTATTATTATTATTTTGATTCACTTTTATGATGACTATTGTTTGTTATATGATTTTTGAATATTTCATGCTATTCTATATTTTTTATTTAGTCATTTATTTGCGTCACATTATTTAGCATATACTATGTTCATGCATTATTATTTTTATTTTATTTTCATGCATATTTCATGATAGCATTATTTTATGTTTCATGTCATTTCATGTCACTTAGATTATATTCCATGTCATTTAGATTATATTATTTAGAATATGCCATGTCATTTAAAATATGCCATACCATTTACGTTTGCCATGTCATTTAAATCATTTTATTCCATTTAGAATATACCATGTTACTTAAGTTATTTCCTTTCATATAGATTATATTATGTCATTTAGGACATTTCATTTCATTTAGGATATCTCATTTCATTTAGAATATTTCATTTCATTTAGAATATTATGTTATTTAAATCATTTCATTTCATTTAGAATGTGCTATGCCATCTAAATCATGTCATCTCATTTGGGTTGCATTATAGTATCTAGACTTTATTATATCATCTTTACTATGTCACACATATTCATGTTCATATATTTTTTAAAAGTTTTCAAAAAGATAATGATTTTCAATAAAAATAAAGATATTCTCGAGTTAAAATAATTCATGAGTTCTCTACCGGGTTTGCTGGAGAGAATGTCATCAATTATCATTAATAAAGGAATACCTTTCTTTAAAAAAATAAAATAAAATAAAACGAGAATGATTCAGAAGATTTTCTAAATAAATAAAAATTTCTATATTTTGCCTATTTTGTCAGGGAATATAGGAAATTTTTGAATTAATAAATTCCGAATCATTTTGAATTAAAATTGGAATTATTTTTCTTTAAATTGGGAATTAACTTGAAATACTAAATTAAAAACCGACTTTTTACCGAGACTTGAGATAACACACGATTAATACGGTACCGTTTTTGTACGGGCGTTGTGCGGGTGCTAATCCTTCCCCACACGTAACCAAGTCCCGAACCCGCTTCTTTGATTTCTCTGGTTTAAAATGTAGACTTGAAATTGGTTTTAAAAATGTTTTAATTAATTTTAAAATGTTTTACAAAACCGGTTTTAATAGATGGCCGATCACACCTAGCTAAAAAAGATTGGGGGCAACTCTATGTCTTTTTCAAGGTCATTTTCAAAACCTTCATTTTTTAAGAGGAATTAAGTCGACTTTTCCTCGGTTTTTTTAATGTCACGCGTAATGCATAATAAAGTCTCGCGATGAGACTTGTTATGTTATGTCATGTTATTTTTTTAGGTTGCGACAGCTTGGCAACTCCACTGGGGAATTTTAGGGAGTCAGGCCTAGAATTAGTCGTTTGTTATCAAAGTCTCGGTTTTGTTGGTTTAATTGGTATTTAATTTTAATTCTCACATTTTTTAAAAAAATAAATAGAATTTTGAAAATAATAAAATGTTTTTGGATATGGTCATTGTCATATGCATGCATATTATTATTTGTTCTCTGGTTATTTTGTTGCATATATTTATATGTTTGCTTGACTGATGCTTTACATTGTTTCATTTTAGTGGGGTATTTAAAATAAGGGGTGTAGAATAGGTGGTGACAGGTTTATTTTGTTCCTCCGCACACACTACACTTGTATTTGTATAACATGAACCCTCTACCCGGGTTTCGTCCTTTTAAGTGGGAGTAAAATAACTACGCCTTCGTGATGATCCTCCATATGGGCTAGTGAACCACTTCCGGAGTTTGAAATACCTAAAGCCTTCGTGATGATCCTCCGTATGGGCTTAGGAAAATATACTCCAATGAATTGAACCCGCTTTTATCGGGGTGCCTTACTAACCTTCACAAGTGACAGTGAGGAACAATTCGGGACCTTTAGAACCAATTCACCGTCATATAGTGAACCTAGACGAAGCTCTGTCGGATTTTTGTTAGATATACCGAAGATAGGAACACATAGAGGGACATTTCTAAACCTTTTATTACCTATTTTACACTCTGAATAACTGTTGTAGATAGGACAACGATGAACGTAAATCGCCCGTAATAAATGTGATAATCCGCCCCAAAGGCTTTGCGATGCCTAAATAGGTGGATATTGTTGAGGCAAGTGTTCACTAACTTTTTGAAATTCAAAATAAACATTTTTTTTCAAACATTTTTGCATTTCGCACATTTCATGCATGTGTGAAAAGAGCATGTACATTCATGGTTGTATTTTTTATCTCATTCTTTGCAATAAACAGTTGGTAATAATAATCTCATTTGATGATTTCATAAATCGATAGTGTTACATGAACATTTGCATATTGTACCATAGTAGGATCCATTATTCCGAAATTCTTTTGAACGTAATATGTTTGGTTTTTCATAGAGAAAACATGTTTCAAAAAATCATAGATTAAATTTGGAGGCAAATCTTGCATAATGAGATTTTTGAATAACCAAGATTTAGGTCCCACCAATTTCGTGTAATCATTGGTTAATTTATTTGTATCATTTTGACATCATGTTATAGTCTTAACATGCATGGTTATTCATTGTAGAATACATTTGTGATATACATGGTCATTCTTTGTATCTACCTTTGTGTTAATTCATTTATTATTTGTATGTATCATTTTGATATCATGTTATAGTCATAGCATGCATGGTCATTATTTGTATATAACTGTGCATCAATTAATTCATTCTTTAAATGCATCATAGTGGCATTAGATTGCATCCATGGCATTAGATTGCATCCATGGCATACATAGTCATCATAATTTCTCTGTATATGCTCATGCATTAATCATCAGTATATTCATGCATATAGAAATAGAGCATGTATATTCATAATTGTATTCTTAATCTCATGAAATTTTCATTTGCATGAAAGATGTTTGAGATATGAGGAATGAATTGGAGGAACGATTGGGTGCTTTAGAACGCAATCAAGAGGAATTTGAACATGAAATGCGGGAGGTGAAAGAACAGCTTGTCAAAATGATGAAAATGTTTGACGATATGGGTAAGAGTAAGGGGGAACTTTCTCAGGGCTCTGCATCGCCTTCAGATCAACCAAAACCATTAGGTCCAGAACATACAATCCTTGCTGGATCCTGCACTTGTCAACGCCACAAAGGTTGCAACCCTGATGAAATTATGGACAAAATCGTGAAAATGATTAAACCCGAGAGCCTGATACCGAAGATAGAAACCTCGAATCCTGTACCATACCTGCAAACTGTTCTAGGTCCAAACCAGTACCCTCACCCTACTTTGGCCCAATTGTCCACTAGGATGATCACTACGGGATCCCTGAATCCCACTCCATCCCCACAAATTGGTAGTTCGTATTGCTTCCCTCATCAATCATCTTACCAAGCATCCAGGATAGGAACCTCGAACTATGTACAACCTCCAAGGGCCCCGTGTCCAAATCCATACCCTTGCCTTGTTATTCCGCCATCTCCCCATGTAAACACTCTGGTTCGAACCTTAGTGCCATCCTCAAGTGCCCCAACTCCTAGGCTTTGTGTGACTAAGAAACAACCCCAGGATAAGACCCAAAGGAATTTTGATCCCCTTCCAATCAGCTATCAAGAGCTTTTCCCAATGTTGGTCCGAAATCACCTGGTTGCCTATGTGCCGTTGAAACCCCTGTCACCACCATACCCCAAGTGGTATAATCTGAATGCAAGATGTGATTATTGTCGCAACCTAAAAAATAACGTGTCTCATCGCAAGACTTTATTATTCGTTAAGCGTGACATTAAAAAAAAAAAACCGAGGAAAAGTCGACTTAATTCCTCTAGATAAATGAAGGTTTTGAAAATGACCTTGAAAAAGACATGGAGTCGCCACCGATCTTTTTTAGCTAGGTGTGATCGGCCACCTATTAAAACCGGTTTTATAAAATATTTTAAAAATTAATTAAAACATTTTAAAAACCAATTTCAAGTATGCGTTTAAAACCAGAGAAATCAAAGAAACGGGTTCGGGACTCGATTACGTATGGGGAAGGATTAGCACCCCCAAAATGCTCGTATAAAATGGTACCTTATTAATCGTGTGTTATCTCTAATCTCGGTATAAAGCTGGTTTTGAATTTAGTATTTCAAGTTAATTCCCAATTTGAAGAAAAATAATTCCATTTTTAATTGAAAATGATCCGGAATTTATAAATTCAAAATTTTCCTATATTCCCCAACAAACGTGGCAAAGTATAGAAATTTTTATTAATTTTGGAAAACTTTCCGAATCATTCTCCTTTTAAAGAAGATATTCCGTTATTAATAATAATTGATGATATCCTCCCCAGCAAACTCGGCAGAGAACTCATGAATTATTTTAACTCGGGAATATCTTTATTTTATTGAAAATCATTATCCTTTTTTGAAAACATTTAAAAGAAATGAATATGTATATGCATGACATAAATAAAATGATATAGCAAAATCTAAATAATATAATGCACCCTAAATGATATGATATGATTTAAATGTCTTAGCATATTCTAAATGAATTGAAACATCCTAAGTTATATGATATATGCTAAATGAAATTAAATGACCTATGTAACATAATACATTCTATATGAAATGCAATATCCTAAGTCATATGATATAATCTAAATGAAATAAAATATTCTAGATGACATAATATATCCTAAATGAAATGAAATGACCTAGGTAATATAATATATTCTACATGAAATGAAATGACCTAAGTCATATGATATAATCTAAATGAAATAAAATATTCTAGATGACATAATATATCCTAAATGAAATGACCTAGGTAATATAATATATTCTACATGAAATGAAATGACCTAAGTAACATACATATTCTATATGAAATGAAATAATTTAAATGACATGACATGGAATATAAAATAATGCTATCATATAATATGCATGAAAATAAAAATAAAAATAATAATGCATGAACATAACATATGCTAAATAATATAAAAATAACTAAATAAAAAGCATAGGATATCATGAAATATTAAAAACCATAGAATAAACCATATAACATCAAAAAAATATATAAATAAAAATAATAACAATACCATAGGAATTATCATAGCAAAAATCACATATTATATAAAATGCATGAATATGGAAAATGCAATGCATGAAATGTATTTTTTCCTTTAATTAAGGAAATCCGTATATCTAAAAAAGATATCTGGCTACCTTAGGAAAATATGTCAAATTAAATATTCCAAAACCAAAATACTTTGTGATTGTTTGAAAACAATTTTGAAAAGCTTAGATTAAAAATAAAAACTGGGTTAAACCCTTTTTTAAATGGCTCTAATTTCCTAAGTTTAAAATCCCGGACTTGACCACCCTGAACCCGAGAGTTAAAAAATCATTTTTAGAGTTTAAAAAGGCTTAGAAACTACCCTAAGTCAGTAGCTAACCTTCCTAATCAACCCCCTCTAAGTAATTTAACCAAAACTGAAAAATGATTTTTCTTTAAATTCAATTCTGACTCCACTGTCCAGTTTTAAGCCACGATTTTTTACCCTATTTTAAAAAATTCAAAACATTCTAAAAAAAATACTAGAGACTCAGGATATGTAAAATGACAGGGGAAAAAATTGGCTGAATTTTCTGATTAAAGATGAACTCCCAGAAAAATCGGGCAAGTACGAGTACTGGGTGAAAAAAACTGTTTTGCCAAAATACATTTTTGCCTTTGATAAAATCATTTAAAAATCAAAGTAAAAATAGTTAAGACTCGCAAAATGACTCACAAACAGTAGCTATGACTTTTTGAAAGTTAGATAAAAATTGGCTAAGTAAAAAAAAAATCACAAAGGTAGAATAATCAATTTGACAAAATTTAATTTTCCAAGTGTGCTCAAGAGAGCATGACTTTGAACCATTAATTGACCTAAGTATTTATTCAAGTGGCATGAACATGAAATGCATGAAAAATTACAGAAAACATAGTGCATGAAATGCATGAGTTTAAACTTAAATGTCATGAAAAAATGCTTGACATCAATATAGTGACCTAGACCTAAATGAATTTGCATGGCATTTAATGCAACCTAGACCTAAAATGCATGAACATGCATGGCAAATAAACCAAACTTAGTAACTAAAATATGCATGGCATTTTCACAAACACAAAGCATGCTTAAACCAAAAACTCAAACAAATATCATGCAAATGCTAACCTATCAACTAACATGGCAAGAATGCACATACAATGCAAAGATTCAAGGAGTGGCCGAATGGCCTATGTAACTAGCAAACATGGCATTTTCACAAACACTTGGTATACAAGCATGTAAAACTAAATCAAATGTCATGCAAATGCAAAAACCTATCAACTAACATGGCAAAAATGCAACATACAATGCAAAACACATGGAGTAGCCGAATGGCCTCAAGCTCCAACAAGCATGGCATTTTCACAAACACTTGATATACTAAATCTAAAACACCAACAAATTTAAACATTATGAAAACAGAAAATTAAAAATTCAAGAACATGATATTTAAATCATAAATGGCAACAAAAAAAGCAACCAAATTAAAATATGACTTAAGTATGAAGTAGAATAACACTTAAAACATCAAGATCAAAGAAAATAACATAAACAACATGCTAAAAATAAACAAAACAGCAACTTAAATAAAGAATGTAGGCCATTCGGCCATGGTGAGAAATTGTGAAAAAAAATTGTAAAAAATATATTTAAGAAAGAGATGAAGAAAGAACTTAAGAAGAACAATAAAAAAAAAACATTTATTTAAAAAGGAAACTCACCAAATAGTAATCAAAATAGAAAAAACAAGAATGGAAAATCAAGAAAGTGCAACAGTTGGTGCTCAAGAGCAACCTCGAGAAGCTATATTTCAAGCTTTATATCTTTAAGAAAATGAAAATATCCCCCCTATGTGAAGGCCGAATGCCCCTCTCTCTCCTCCAAAAGTGTTGTCATTTTTTCCCAACTAATTTTCCATCAAATGGCTAATAATTCAAGATAAAAAAAATCATGAAATTATCAGCCTTAGATTAGCATATCAGCTGTCCCAAATTACAGCTGTTCAGGAATAATGTTGACATCTCTCTTGGCCTATGTGGCTTAATCACCATGGCTTGATCAAAGAGAATCTCTAACTAACTCTTAATTCTTGGCCATTTGATTGAAAAATCAAAATCTTCCTCCTTCCTTTGGGCCTTGGCAGGCCAGCACTTCTCTTTTCCAGCCCAAGTCTGATTTTTTTAAAGGCCCAAAGAAGCCCTTTTCGGTTGCTTGGGTGAAATGACCGTTTTGCCCCCCGGATGCAAATAAATATCAAACGGACTCCAAACGCAATTTTTATTTTTTTAATACTTCCAAAATAATTATACATTGAGTTCTGGAAGTTTTCAAAATTATCCGAGTCCGTTTGCTATTTATTTGGATTTTTTCTTCCAAAAATGCCCTTTTATGCCCCCATATTTTACCATTTTTTAAACGAGCTCCAAATCAAGATTTTTCTTCACCAATCTCTTCCAAATAATTTAAAAGTGTGATCTGGAAGTTTTCATAATTTTTGGAGCTCATTTGGTATTTTTTCGGGATTTATCTGCTTGAATTACTACAAAGGAGCTCGGGATTTGGCCATTTCGCAAACCCGAATCAAGATTTTCTTTTTCCAATCTCTTCCAAATAATTTAAAAATAATATTTGAAAATTTTCAAAATTTTTGGAGTCCATTTGGTATTTTTTCGGGATTTATCTTCTTGAATTATTGCATAGGAGGCCCGGGATTTGACCATTTTGCAAACGAACTCCGAATCAAGATTTTATTTCGCCAGTCTCTTCCAAATAATTTAAAAATGAGATTTGCAAAATTTTAAAAGATTTGGAGCTCATTTGCTATTTTTTCGGGATTTTCTTTTTTGAATTACTACATTAGAAGCCCGGGATTTGGCCATTTTGCAAACGAACTTGGAATCAAGATTTTCTTTTTCCAATCTCTTCCAAATAATTTAAAAATGAGATTTACAAAATTTCAAAAGATTTGGAGCTCATTTGCTATTTTTTCGGGATTTTCCTTTTTGAATTATTGCATAAGAAGCACGGGATTTGGCCATTTTGCAAACGAACTCCGAATCAAGATTTTCTTTCTCCAATCTCTTTCAAATGGTTTGAGAATTATATTTGCAAATTTTTAGAATTTTCGGAGTCTATTTTCTATTTTTCCTAAATTTTCCAATTTTGCCCTTTTGCCTCCGAAACTCGATTTTGCTCAAAACAAGTCCGTTTTTTCAGATTTTCTTCAAACTGAGCCTTGGGCTATCCCTTTTTAATCATTCCTCATCCATTGGGGGCTTTAGTCTTACCAAGTCGGTCCATTTCTGTGCTTCTTTCCGATTTCACCGAAATCCACCAAAAAACCCTAATTCTCGGTTTTCTCCCGGATTGACTTTTCTTTCGGTTTTCTTTTCAAGTGGCTTCTCCATTACCTGTAGTCAGTGCTTATCTTTCATTTGGAACCTTCAATTTTGACCAATTCGATCGTTTAAGCACTTTTCCCCAAATTTCTCGGATTAGGGTTACTTTTGATGTTGCCATATAAATATGGGATTTGCACGCGCATGAACTTGAAAAATACTATGATTTGTTTAAAAATAGGATAAATTACAGAAATAGTCATGCAATTATTTGTGATTTTTTTAATTTAATCACTCGATTATTAAAAATATCAATTTAGTCCCTCATGTTATAAAAAAACATTTTTTTATCACCCAACCGTTAGAGATTAACGGTTGGATGATATGGCAGTGCCATGTCATCTGTCAAATGCCACATGGCATTGTCACATCATTTGATATATCACGTGACATTATAAATTTTGAAAAAAAATAAATTTTGAAAATTAAAAATAAAATAAATAACACTTTTAATCTCTTAACTTTTCGAAAATTTCTATTTTGATCACTCAACTTTGAAAATTATTTCCTTTCTACTGAATCTCCAAATCCCAATTTCCAAACTCCATATCTTTCGATGTAGACCTCGGATTATCAAAATTCTTTCGCCATTTTTCAATTGAGCTTAAATCTTTATTTTGAAAGTGGGTTGATTTTTTCAGTAGTTGACTTTTTGGGATTGACTTTTTCGGGGTTGACTTTTTTCGGGGTTGATATTTTTCAAGTTTGACTTTTTGTGCTCACCCCCTTAAACTAAGTCTCGGAGTACCACCTGCAGGATGAAAGAAGTCTTTTTACATTCTGAAACATCAATTTAGGAAGAAAACATACCTGTTTTTGTGGTCCGGACAATTAGGTGTCTACAAAATATCACTGTAGAACTGTTGGGCATAGCATTGAGCACTGCAATGCACTCAAGAACAAAGTGCAAACCCTTATAGATGCCAAGTGGTTGGATCCAACGATACTGATTGATAGAGGACTACGAAAGGGTAATTAGGACTGGGAGGTCTACGGCAATGATGTAGAAAGACTTCGGTCTGATATGATGTAATATGATTCACTTTTTTAGTAGCCGGCTCTTATAGCCTTAGGATGCTGGGAAGAATAAAGTGTTTGTAAAGGCAGTTTTAACCACTGCTCAGGTTTTGTAAACATGGATTATACCATAGTGAACGTTGATTTGGGAATGAATTGGTTGTGCTTCAAATTTATGAGATGTTGATGATTAAGTTCCTCCGATTCTTATTTCCTCCGTAATATCTTCCCTTTAGCATTTTGCATCGGATCAATTATTTGTCATACCATACATTCATACATGCATCTTGGTAGCATCAGGTGGTATTCATGAGAAACATAGCCAGCATGATTTTTCTGTCTATGTCCATGCACTAATTTGCTTATTACATACTTCATGTTAGCATTAGGTCGCATTCATGATATACATGGTCAGCATGAGTTTCTTTGTACATACTCTGTGTCAATCATTCATTGATTACATGCATCATATTTGACATCATGTTGCATTCATAGTACATATGATCATTCATTAGGAAATACAATAAAATGTACATGGTCATTCATTGCATATATCCATGCATTATTGTCTATTCTTTACTTGTATCATGTTGGCATCGTGATTGTATTTGTTACATACATGGTCAGCATGTCTCCACTGTACATGTCCATACATCATATTGTTTAGGCTTCACGTGCATCAAATTGCATTCATGACTCTTCATCATGACATACATTTGGGGAAATAAAACAGAAGTTGGCTTGGCTTTAAGAGTCTTTGAAAGAATTTCCATTTCAAATCAAAGGTATAAGAAGTTATGAGTACCCTTTTATTACAGGCTAGTGCTATAGAGAATGAACAAGTTGCCCGAATGGAAAGAATGTAAAGGGCACATGAAGAATTGCTAGAAAAGTTGGCAAAATCTGAAGCAGAATCTAAGGATCAGATGACTAAATTGATAGAGCCGATGTCCGTCGTGATCAAGGGAAAAGGATACACTGAAAACTTGGCCTCCAGAGAAGGGTTAGAGGCAGAAAAGGGTCAGAATGAGGTCGTAATGATGGATGCCCAGAACACAGTTAACCCCATCATTCAGATGATCCAGCTGAACAGGCAAAATTGAAAATGGTTGAGTCGAATGAGGCTGAGTTGGCAGATTCCCAAGGAAAATATCAGTTGTTAGATGAAAGGCTCCGGGCAGTAGAAAGTATAGATGTATTTGGGAGTTTATATGTGAAAGAACGATGTTTGGTCCTCAATTTAGTCATTCCTCCTAAGTTCAAGATCCCTGACTTTGTGAAATATGACGGGACGACCGATCCGTCAGCCTACATCACTATTGTTAGCTTTTGTGGTGATCAAATCAAGAAGGGGTGAATTGATTTCTCAAAAATTAATTGTAGAATTAAAGTACAAATAATAATAATATTGAGAAACTTAAACAATATACTCAAATTGGCAAGTAGGTAAATAAATAAAGCAAGTAAATAAGTAGGGAAAGAATATCAAACATAATCGATTTATAGAGGTTCGGCCTCGTGCCTACATCCTCTTCCTTAGCCTCACTTGCCAAGGAGTTCCCAATCCACTAACTTGAATTGCTACCTTTTCAAGGACAAGGTATAACTCAAATTGGCTTAGATAGAACCTCTCTGCCTTTAAGGCTAAAGTAGAAACCTTCCCTTTTACAAAGGATTTTGTGTAAACAAGATGAACCTCTAGTATGCTAGGTGTTTACAAGGTTAAGCTCAACAAATAGAGACTATACAATGGTGCTTTTACAAAGGAATACAAGAAAGATTGAAAAAATTTAGCTTACAACAAAGAAAACTACTTGAAAGCTTGAGAGAGATGAAATATATGGCTTTGATCTTTCTCTCTTGGTGTCTCTTACTCTTGGAAGTGTTAGAGAGTCCCTTTAATACCTTGGATATGATTTATGACCGTTTGGAGTTGATTGGGATGGAAAAGAGTTGTTGGAGCTTCAAAACTCGAGCTTGTAAGACTGCTCTGCAGGCATGGGATCGATCCCCTACTTGTTCCAACTCAAAATATGACCGTTGGAGGCCATGGGGATCGATCCTCACCTTGGTGGGATCGATCCCTTACTGTCCTGTAAAGTTTATTAGCTATTGACTCTCATGGGACTGATCCTGGGATCGATCCCGAGATCGATCCTCTATCTTAGGGAATCGATTCTCTCATATAAAAAATGTTTTCTTTTATATTTAAAAGAGGTCAAATTGTCTGAAAAATATTTTAAACATATACATATATTTAAGAACATGTATTTTTGAGAAAATTAAGGAGTTTAAAGTATTTTAACATTTTCCAAAATATTTTCAAAATGATTCAACGAAAAATGCTAAATTGAAAATAATTAATCTCAAGCTAATTAAGCTTAAGAGTTCGTCATTTCAAAATTAAGACCAATTCAAAGCTAATATAGCTAACAATCTCCCCCTTTTTGATATGACAAAACTTAAGATAAATTTTCTTGTAAAAACTCCCCCTTAATTAAAGAGATAAAGATTTTCAATAAAAACTCCCCCTTAATAAAAGCATTCTTTTCAACTTTGCAAAAATAAGCAAGGACACTTTCAATCCACAATATCCAAAAACATTTAAACACAAACATCCAACACAATTCACATTCATAAGATATAAACATTTAAGCACATATGAAAACTCTCCCACTTTTTGCTTTTCATCTAGTTCTTCCTTTTGTTGTTTATTTAAAGCAAATTTTGTCCATAAATTAAACTTCTCCCTTTTTTTGTTATATCAAAAAGAAGATCAATTCAAAGCTAAGGACAATGCAATAAGAGAAACACAATCATGTATACCAAATTTTAAGCAATGAAGTTCAATACTAATTGTTAAAAATAGATAACGAAGTTCAAACAAGAGTTTAATATAATCATGTATTCATTTGAAATCATTTAAGCACATAGTCTCGAGATCATGATTAACAAAAATGACCAATTGTTATTAAAACAAATACCAATTGTTATCTTTATGCATAATACTCATAATCAAACAATCATACATATGAAACTCATTTAAGAACATACAAAAAATTCTCATCCATATGAAAAATATAAGCTCACTTATGAAATAGACATGAATACCAATTGAGCAATTAAGAAGTAAACCATCATACCAATTGTTATTACTAATTGTTAGTACAACAATATACCAATTATTAATATTTTCATGCCAATTGTTAACACCAAAGGATAAAAATATAGCAAAATGCCCAATTCAAATATATGCAATCATGGAAGCACAAAGTGGTATATTAATTGTTGCTAAAAGAGATGGTTTAACTCAATCAATGAACATGCATAAGAATATCAAGACATAAGATTATTAACCATGAGTCAAGTCTATTCAAAGTTCAAGAAATAACAAGATGTTCAACTCATAGACATGTTCAAAGATTCATACAAAGCAAACTTTTCAAGCATACATGACATAAAGAGATAGACACCAAGTGTCATTCAATTCATGTATGTTATCAAATTTAGTACCAATAGATATCAGCTTTTTATAGCATAGGATTAGCATTTACCTCCATTCTTACCAAGCTTTGTTGATATGCTCATTTGACTTTGAATCCTTCATACCAAATGTTTGAGCAATTCCTTGATGTACTAGGCTTGATTTTGATGAAGATGGTATGCTTTGTTTGCTTGTATTTGAAATGCAAGTGTAGTTTTTTCACTAAGATAAGCTTTATCACCATTTACCTTGCATAGACTTAGAGAATTTCTTAGAAAATATATTCGTTAGTGGCACCAAGATACCAAATGTTATCAGAGTATATTCATTAAGCTCAAAATGATATAAATTGTTAATAAATAAAATTCATTAACTACAAATGATATCAATTTTTTTTTAAAAAAAATTTATTATTATTCAATTTAAAACCATTAAAGCATTTAACCAAAAAATATTTAAGCATATAAGGTCAAGCTAAGATAATAATCACATAAGCATATATCATGACCAAAACAATAGATGAACCAACATTAAATGTATTTCATTTAAGATCAAGGAGTTTATTATGCTCAAATTTACAAGCATAAGTCAAGGGTTTAATCTTGAATTACCAATAAAGCACAAAAAGCCAATATATATCAAGATTCTTCCATAATCATGCCATTTGATTTGTAAAATTATTCATCAAGAGTGAATTCATACATATAAGCACATGATGATTCAAGAAATAATGTCAATCATGATTGGGAAATCATAAAATTGAAGCATTTAGAGCAAGATCCCATTAAAAATGAAGAAAATAGCATTTTTGGCCCAAAACTGGCCTAGGGGATCGATCCTGTACAAGAGGGATCGATCCTCTATGAATGAGGGATCGATCCTTCCCCTGTTTTCCAGCAAAAATTAATGCAATTTTGTAATTTTCTGATTTTTGATACCAAATAAGGATGTGTGATGTTTTTAATCAAAAATAAAACTTGTAACAAGTTAGAAACACCATTTGAGACTTGTAAGAACATAAGGCTTGAATTAAAACAACTTTTAAAATAAGTTTGGCATGATTTTGCAATTAGTTCAACAATGCCCTTAAATAAGTAAAAAACTTAGTTGGGACAAAGTTTATGCAATAAGGCAACTTCCAACATGTTTGAAATATTGCATATAAACATGACAAAAGCACATATGAATATCAAATACACATGTATCAATTTTCACTAGTTCAAAGTTCAATATGTGTAAATGATACCAAATGTCATATTCAAAGGTCATTGATGCCAAAGGTTATTGAGACAAGTTCACAAATATATTCATATGAGAAAAATTCATAATGAAGCACTTTAAGCTTTATATAAATCATATAACAAAATAGCATTCAAGAGGCAAAAAGTTTGTTAAAATATATTCATGGTACAAAATTCATTCAAGCAAGTTAATTTATACACAACATTATAGAGTAGATCAATCAAAGCTTAATATATTCAAGATTTTGATTTTTGGTACCTAAAAACCTCATTTTTGCTTGAAAAAGGCCTTGAAAAATAGTCAAAACTTACTAATCTCATTTTTTAACCAACTTAAACCTTTCCAACAAGTTTCAAATGATAAAACAAAATTGTTCAAGTAATCATTTGGCCTTAGAAACAAGGAAATCAAAAAGTCAACTCTTAGAACCTTATTTTCCTTGAAAATGCTACTAAAATGGGCAAAATAATAGGAAAGCATTTTAAAGCTCTTTACACCATTTAGAAAGGTTTTGTATCATAATTTCAATTTTTCCAAATGGTTTCTATGCCCATAATTTATCAAAAAACAAGATTTTCTCTTTTAAGCTCTAAATAGTCCTTAAAACTTATATTTAATACATCAAGAATTAAAACATTTCAAGTTAGTCAAATTTCTTTGTTTGAACAAGTTTAAAAGAATTAACCCAAAATATTTAAAAACATTTTGCACTTAAGAACTTGCTAAAACATAATTTGACACTTTAAAACTCAAGTTTGTAAAAAAGATTTTCAAAGTAAAATTGAAATCTCAAAATCATTAAGCTTTGAATGCTCCCCCTAAAGATGTGCATAAATAGCATTCAATCATGGAAGCACAAAACATAATTTCTCAAAGCATGATACCATGAAAATCAAACATTTATGCATAAGGTCATGCTTAAGCTAATGCTCACAAAATAAGTATATCTCAAGAAATATTATGTCAAGTTCACTAAGCATGAGAATATACTTATATCTACATAATCAAGTATTCAAGATCAAAGACAATAGCATGTTCAAGATTATATAATTAAAAGCATGTATAATATTGAACCTTTGCATAATCAAGATTTATCAATGAAGCACTTCAAGAGAAAATAACATATTCAATTAGGCTCATAGTTCAAGATGCATCTCAAAACATGTATCTTCATTAAAATAATTTGCATCAACAAGATAAATCAATGAAGTTCAAAAGAATTAAGTACCAAATAATTAAACATGAATAGGCAACCAAATTAGTCATCCAAAAAAGCTTTAGGCTTAGAGGTTACCCATATCCATTTGTGTGTCTAGAGCATCCAATCAAAGCACTTTGTTCCCCCTTGCTCTAACACACCTACAAGAGACAATCATTTGGATTTTGGTACCCAAATTGCTTTGGGTCCTTGAGAGTTAGTCACTAAGTCTCTTGCTCCTTTTGGAACCCATACTTGCCAACTCTATATGGGATCTTTTTCTTAATAGGACAAGTATGTGTAGTATGACCATGATAATTACAATGAGAACATTTGGTCATTTTCAAGTGTAAAGATTTTTCAACGAAAATTTGTTTTTCATTTTTCAAGCTTTCAAGTTTCAAGTTTCATTTTCAATTCTAAATTCTCTTTTTCTAAAATTTCATTTCTCTTTTGACAAGCTTCAAAATTCATTTTCAGTTTTTCACTTTGTCTTTCCAAATCATCTTTTGTTTTTATCAAAAATTCATTTTCAATTTTTAACTTTGAAATGATTTTCTTGTATTTCAAATTCATTGCCTCAAAATTCATAGCTAATTCATTATAAGCATCTTGAAATTCATCAAAAGAATAAGAATTTGAATAACAAGAGATAGATGATATCTTGAGCTCTTCAATAGCCATGAGACATTTTAGTTTGAAGGATGGCTTCCACTTGATTCCTCATCTCTATTTGCCTTGCCACTTGTTGAACATTGACTTTCACAAGACTTTTCTCCAATTTTTTTCTCTTTCTTTTCTCCATAAACCTCCTCAAGTTTCTTCCATATTTCCTTGGAGGTGGCACAAGTAGAAACCAACTTCAAATTGCAATCATCAAGTGCCTCTTGAAGAAAATTCATGGCCGTTGCATCATCTTGTAGTTTCTTCATGAATGTTTCATCATTTGAGTGAGCTCCAAGACCATTTTGAACCATAAACCAAGCTCTCATATCATTAGCCATCAAAAAGACTTTCATCCTTAATTTCCTCATCTCTATTTGCCTTGCACTTGTTGAACATTGACTTTCACAAGACTTTTCTTCAATTTCTTTCTCTCTCTTTTCTCCATAAACCTCCTCAAGTTTCTTCCATATTTCCTCGGAGGTGGCACAAGTAGAAACCAACTTCAAATTGCAATCATCAAGTGCCTCATGGCATAGCCGTTGCATCATCTTGTAGTTTCTTCATGAATTTTTCATCATTTGAGTGAGCTCCAAGACCATTTTGAACCATAAACCAAGCTCTCATATCATTAGCCATAAAAAAGACTTTCATCCTTAATTCCCAAGCCCAAAGTTCATGTTTTTCCAACTTTGGGGCCTTGAGGATATTCTCACCACTTTGCATGTTCTTTGAGCTTTGAGAAGGATCTTGTCTCAAGATTGTTAGACCTACAAAAGAGACCAAAGCTCTGATACCAATTGTTAGGCTTTGTGGTGATCAAATCAAGAGGGGGTGAATTGATTTCTCAAAAATTAATTGTAGAATTAAAGTACAAATAATAATATTGAGAAATTTAAACAATATACTCAAATTGGCAAGTAGATAAATAAATAAAGCAAGTTAATAAGTAGGGAAAGAAGATCAAACGCAATCGATTTATAGAGGTTTGGCCTCGTGCTTACATCCTCTCCCTTAGCCTCACTTGCCAAGGAGTTCCCAATCCACTAACTTGAATTGCTACCTTTTCAAGGACAAGGTATAACCTTCACAATCCCTATATTTTATGTAGGCTTAGATAGAAACCTCTTCCCCTATCTTTTCAAGGCTTAGATAGAACCTCTCTACCTTTAAGGCTAAAGTAGAAACCTCCCCTTTTACAAAAGATTTTGTGTAAACAAGATGAACCACTAGTAGGCTAGGTGTTTACAAGGTTAAGCTCAACAAATAGAGACTATACAATGGTGCTTTTACAAAGGAATACAAGAAATATTGAAAGGATTTAGCTTAGAACAAAGAAAACTACTTGAAAGTTTGAGAGAGATGAAATATATGGCTTTGATCTTTCTCTCTTGGTGTCTCTTACTCTTGGAAGTATTAGAGAGTCCCTTTAATACCTTGGATATGATTTATGACCATTTGGAGTTGATTGGGATGGAAAAGAGCTGTTGGAGCTTAAAAAATCGAGCTTGAAAAACTGCCTTGCAAGCATGTGTTCAATCCCTTACATGAGGGGATCGATCCCCTACTTGTTCCGACTCAAAATATGACCGTTGGAGGCCATGGGATTGATCCTCACCTTGGTGGGATTGACCCCTTACTGTCCTGCAAAGTTTATTAGCTATTGACTCTTATGGGACTAATCCTGGGATCGATCCCGGGATCGGTCCTCTATCTTAGGGGATCGATCCTCTCATATAAAAAATGTTTTCTTTTATATTTAAAAGAGGTTAAATTGTGTCAATAATATTTTAAACATATACATATATTTAAGAACATGTATTTTTGAAAAAATTAAGGAGTTTAAAGTATTTTGACATTTTCCAAAATATTTTCAAAATGATTCAACGAAAAATGCTAAATTGAAAATAATTAATCTCAAGCTAATTAAGCTTAAGAGTTTGTCATTTCAAAATTAAGATCAATTCAAAGCTAATATAGCTAACAACTATGTTCTGCCGGAAGATGACAAGTCATATTGATAATGATAAGCTTTTGATTCACTGCTTTCAGGATAGCCTTAGCGGGTCCACAATTAGGTGGTATGGTCAGTTGAGCAGGGATCAGATTCACTCTTGGAACGACATGGCTAGGGCTTTTTTAAACCAGTATAAGCATATGACCAACATGGCGCCTGACCGTCTCACCTTGCAAAATATGAAGAAAAGAGCTACTGAGAGCTTCAAAGAATATGCGTAGCGGTAGATGAGCCTGGCCGCCCAAGTACAATCGGCCTTAACTCAGAAGGAAACCACTGTCCTTTTTGTGAATACATTGCAGGCCCCATACTATGATATACTTGTCGGTAACACCATGAAGAATTTTTCGGATATGGTAATTTCAGGAGAGATGATTGAGAATGCTATCAAGGATGGGAAAATTAAAGGAGAAAGAACATCCAATACCGAGAGAAATAGGGCATTTGAAAAGAAAAAGGAAGATACCCAAGTCGTGGAAGGCTGTGCCCCACCTCTCCAATTCTCCTCGTATCAGCCATTTTACTCTACCCTGAACAATGTCTCTCAAGGTGCTTATCCTTACCAACCAATACATGCAATCGTGCCAGCATTTACATCTGTCTATCAATCTAACACCCTTGGGAATAATCGAATGGGGTATAAAAAGTGAAAAATAAATCAGGTTGACCTGATTCCTGTGACATACAGTGAGCTACTACCTCAACTCATCCAGAATCACCTTGTGACACCCATGCAATTAGGGCCTCTGAAACCCCCTTATCCGAGCTGGTATCATTATGGCAATCAAGGTCACTCAACAGAGAACTGCCCCGCTTTGAAGTACAAGGTCAGGGATCTTGTCAAGGCTGGTTCAATAAGTTTTGAAGATGGGAAAGCCAAGTGTCATAAGAAACATGGTGCATAATCATATCAGGATTTTTGATGCATGTAGTTCTATACAATGTGATGATGAAAGCACTTGTCTCATGTTGACATATGAAGTAAATAAATTTTGAATTTAAATATTTTGTTTTCATTATATTTAGCATTCATTTGAATTTTCCAACAAAAAAATGAAACTTTGAGAAAAAAAAATTGGTAAACAATAATAAGGGGTTTTCACGTGAAGTAATGGGCAGTCTCGAGAATATTGATGAACATTGTTAGAAATTACCCAACACTTTCCCTCTCTCTTTTAGGCTTTCCCATGCCTAAATCATTTGATTTGAGACCATTTGGAAAACCTAATGCTTCAAGGAATATGAATGATTGAACTTCATAAAACCATTGTCATCATAGAATAAGCAAAGATGTAAATCCAAGTCTAACTATAAACAAAGGAACGAACTTTTTGAAATTTTTTCGAACTCCTCGAACTTCAAACAAATGAGACCTTCTTTCAAGAATTTAGATCATGGTAATTTGGTGTGTGTCAAGATTGTGCTAAAACCATTCATGCCTTTTCCAATAACCACAAAACACTAAATGCCCAAACATCACTTTAGGATTGACACCTTGGGACACATTGATTAAACTAAATTATATGTCCCAGAGAAAACCCGTTTTTGGGTCATATTTTCCTCGTCACTTCAAATAAACCCAAGATTGAAACTCGTTCTTTTCAGTACAAACCTAGACTTGCGATGTTCCTCGCAATGATACAAATCCTCATGATCAATCAAATTGGGGCATCATTTATGGAAATGATTGATACATGATGAAAAATGATGGAACTAACGCATGAATCAGTGGGGCATGCGACAAAAAAAAGAAGAAGAAGAAGAAGAAAAAAAATTGGGATATCATGCATATGAGAATTCGGATGATTCCAAAGTGCAAAATGAAATTTTGATTATCTATTTCCCCTAAGGATTGCTTTTCAATGAGAATATTTGTGCTTGATATGATGAATGACCATCTTTCATATCCCTTTCACAAGAAGAAATTATCCATAGTCACCCCTTTTGAGCCAAATAATATTTCTTCTTTGAACCCTGATCAAGGATCACCCTCTACACTAGGGGGCAAATGCGAGGAAAGATCTTCTCAAAGATCACTGAGAAATGAGTCCTAACTCAAAGACAAATACAAAGCAAATCGAACTCCCAAATAAATATGGGTTCACTCTGTCGAAATAAAGATACAAGAGAAAAAGAAAAAAGTATGTGAAAAAGTATGGCAAATGAAAGACAAAAGCAAAGAAGGAAAAGAGCAAAGTCAAAAGGAATGAAAAGTCCAAAAAGGTTAAATGCTTTAAAGAAAATCCTCCTCAAGAAATGATCCTTGATCTGATTACCCTTAAACACGTATTTTGGGCCCATTTATCCTTTCTTTCTGAACCCCGAACCATTGCCTACATTACGTGCTTTAAAAATCCATTTTGATCAAGCATGAATATTTAATTTGAAAGGTCTTCCTCAGATTTTATTCATCTCATCGAATTATCATTTCACTAAGGAAGAATTTGGAATTCTCAAGTGCATGGTAGAACAACACAAAAAAAATGGAAAGAAGGGGACTCTGGGGCGAAAACCCAAAAAACGGGCGGTCTAGAGTAAAATGGGAATTTTTTATGCCATCTATGATAGTGCCGATACCATAAAAGAAAAGGTCACCTTGAAGAAGTGGTCATCGAGGAACATCTAGGAATCCCTGAACCTCCCAAATTGTCATCTCTTATTCGAAGGATTGTTTTCAAAAACTAAGACTTTTTCTTTCCAAGATTAAACTTTCCAGTTTAAACGTCCCAGCCAATCTATACCCCTTATTCTATACCCCTTATTCTAAATGCCCCAACAAGATTAAACAATGTAAAGCATCAATTAAGCAAAGAATAAATATATACACCAAAATAACCAGAGAACAATAATAATATGCATGCACATGAATATGGACATATTTTAAAAATATTTTATTATTTTCAAAATTCTCCTTATTATTGAAAAATGTGGGAATTAAAATTAAATACCGAAGAAAAACCAACAAAATCGAGACTCTGATAACATGCGATTAATTCTAGGCCTGACTCTCTAAAGTCCCTAGTGGAGTCGCCAAGCTGTCGCAACCTAAAAAATAACGAGTCTCATCGCGAGACTTTATATTCGTTAAGCGTGACATTGGAAAACAGAGAAAAAGTCGACTTAATTCCTCTTGAAATAAAATGACGGTTTGAAAACAACCTCGAAAAAAGACATGGAGTTGCCAACAATCTTTTTTGGCTAGGTGTGATCGGCCACCTATTAAAACCGGTTTTGTAAAATATTTTAAAATTAATTAAAATATTTTTAAAACCAATTTCAAGTCTGCATTTTGAACCGGAGAAAATCAAAGAAAACGGGTTCGGGACTCGGTTACGTGCGGGGAAGGATTAACACCCCCACAACGCCCGTATAAAATGGTACCTTATTAATCGTGTATTTTCTCAAGTCTCGGTATAAATTTTATTTTAAATTTGATATTTCAAATTAATTCCCAATTTAAAGAAAAATAGTTTCATTTTTAATTGAAAATGATCCGAAATTTATTAATTCAAAATTTTCCTATATTCCCCAACAAACGTGGCAAAATATAGAAATTTTTATTTATTTGAAAAAAAATTGAATCATTCTCGTTTTAAAGAACATATTCCGTTATTAATGATAATTGATGATATCCTCCCCAGCAAACCCGGCAAAGAACTCATGAATTATTTTAATTCGGGAATAACTTTATTATATTTGAAACCATTATCTTTTCAAAACATTTTAAAAAATATGAATATGAACATGTGTGACATAATAAAGATGATATAGCAAAATCTAGATAATATAATGCAACCTAAATGACAAGGTATAATTTAAATGACATAATATATTCTAAAAGGAATGATATAACCTAAGTGGCATAATATATTCTAAATGAAATGATATGACCTAGGTGACATAATATATTCTAAATGAAATGAATAGCCTAAGTGTCATAATATATTCTAAATGAATAACCTAAGTGTCATAATATATGCATGGAAATAATAATGCATGAACATAGTAAATGCTAAATGATGTGACAAAAATAAATGACTAAATAAAAAGTATAGGATAACATAGAATGTTCACAATCATATATCAAACAATATAACACCATAAAACATAAATCAAAATAATGACATTACCATAGAAATTATCATAGCAAAACTCATATATTATATAGCATGCATGAACATGGAAAATGCAACGCATGAAAGTGTATTTTTTTCCTTTAAATAAGGAAATTCGTATATCTAAAAAGATATCCGACTACCTTAGGAAAAGACATCAAATTAAATTTTCTAAAATCAAAATACTTTGTGATTGGTTGAAAACAATTTTGAAAATTCTTGGATGAAAATGGCACATGGCCGAAACCCCTTTTAAAAAAGGCTCTATTTCCTAACTTTGAAAACCCGAACTTGACCACTCTTGACCGAGCTTTATAAAATCATTTTTCAAAATTAAAATGGCTTAGAAACCAACCTAGGACAGTAGCTAAGGTTCCTACTCAGCCCTCTCTTAATGCCTTAGACAAAACAGAAAATTAATTTTCCCTCAAATTCAAATCTGACTCTACTGCCAAGGTTTAAAACGTGATGTTTTAACCTCTTTAAAAAAAATCTAAAAACTCTGAAAAAATATAGGAGAACCAGAACATGTTTAACTTTCTAAAAAAAAAAATTGGCTTAATTTTTAGAATAAGGATAATGTAACAACCGAGGTTACGTATAATCATGTAAAGTTAAATCCCGAAAATTTTAAGGACGAACTTGGAAATTGGTAAGAAGTTATAAGTGAAGGAAATAAAAGAAGAAAGAATCAAATTGAACATATTAAAAAGTTTAGGGGCTTAATGGTTATTTATAAAAAGTTGAGGGACTAATATGCAATTATACCAAAAACAAAAAAATATCTCTTATCTTCATTTTTCTCTCCCGAAATCTCTAGACACTTTCATTCATTCTTCAAGTGGCAGCCGGCTCCCATCATCCCTCTCTCTCAAAATTCTCTTCAAACAACTCAACCAAAAATCTCTACAATAATTACATCCAAGGTTAGTTTCTTGATAAATTCTTCTATTTCTTTAGATATTCTACTTGAGCATGCAAATATTTTAGCTACATAAACATGTTAAGGTCTGAAATCCATCTATTA
This sequence comes from Fremontodendron californicum, assembly GCA_030761205.1. Taxonomy (NCBI): domain Eukaryota; kingdom Viridiplantae; phylum Streptophyta; class Magnoliopsida; order Malvales; family Malvaceae; genus Fremontodendron; species Fremontodendron californicum. Next base: position 16,206,486 of record JAULJL010000006.1, on the reverse strand, counting down.
AGTATGAATTTTACACAACTTGGTAAGAATTAAAAGGATTTGAAAGCATGAACAAGAAAATGGGAAGAAAAAGCAAAACAGGGGAAGTTGAGCATGCTTGCTGTTCGGATTTTCTGGGTTCGGAATATTAGGGTTTGTATTTTTTTTATATTTTTCCTAGAAACTAGACTTCAATATGAGAATTTTGGTTTTTGAATCACCCAAAACTGATAAGCGGTTAAAAAGATAAAATTCGGTGAAGTTGGCTGTTCAGTGTTGACCCCTATTTCAGCATGGTTTCGGGATTTATCAAATTTGATCAAAATTTTGTTCTAGTTGTATAAGTTAGTTATTTAATTCATAAATTACACATATTGGTTGAAATAAAACAATTGGAATCACTTCCAAATTCCTTACCAAACTCAAGTTATGATTTTCTAATCTAACTTGATATTAAGGAATTTATTGCTTAAGAGAAATATAGTACCAAAGGATGGTTATGGATTATGAAAATCTCTAAGGCATGGAATACTAGAAAGGAATTTGATAAGGACATGATTATGGAGTTGAGTTATGGAGAAATTGATTATGGAAATGATATTAAATTAAGGATATGTTGTTTTGAGTATGAGAAATTAGTATATGGGGTAGATTAATGGGACTTAAGTTGCATTCAAAAATTCTTATGCATGACAGTAAGTTGGAGCCCAGCTATACGTAACTTGATTAACTTCACATATTTTATATATTGATTTAATATTATAATATTGTTATACAATTGAAAACTTTGCTACGTCTTTGAATTACTCATTATGGTTTTATTATTATTTATTTTGAAAATGTCAATTATGCTTTACAGATTACCGTTATAGTTTTCACACGCTTTAAATGTTGTGTACTCATTGAGATATTCATATATCTCACCTCTTTTTATATCTCATTTTCAGGACACAGTTAGGTGTCGGGATTGCTGCCTTCCTCTACTCTCTGCTTCAAGAGTATATTGACGTGGTGGGCATCATATCTAAATTTCTAGAAGATTTGGTCTTTTGATGTTTTTTTTTTATCTAGTAAACCTTTCTGAGATAGGTTTATTTCTGGATATATTGTATATATTTGAAGATATGAGACAATAGATCAATATGTTTTGATTTGAGCATAAATTGATCATGAATAATTTTTGAATATGCATGGATATATGTGGTAATAGTATTGAGAAATATTGCTGGTTGAGGATATGAATTGAGTGTTATTTGCAGGAGGGTTATAGTTGAGATAGAAAGGAAACTCTGCCGGATTTTAGGTAGATTATCCGGACAGGGTGTTACAATTTGGTATCAGAGCAAGGTTATAGGTCCTGTAGACTTAGAAACTGTTTGTTGAAGTATTAAAATATGGTCACTTGTGCAGGAAATCAGACACGATGCCACCACATCGAAGAGGAAGGCCTAGAATCAATCCCCTACCCCAAAATAGGGATAGGAATAGAAATGTGAATATTGATGAGCAAATTAGAGAACAAGCTTCAGCTGCTGGTTCATCTTCTGTTGCTGCACCCTCAGCAGCACCTCCAGCAGCTGATCTTAATTTAGCTGAGGCAGTTGCGGCGTTGGCAAGAGTAATTCCCGCTTTGACTACCCCTGCTGAAAAGGGGATAGTTGATTACTGTAAAGATTTGAAGAATATGGGTTGCAAGATTTTCACGGGGTCTTTGGAATCAGATTTAGCCTGGTCATGGCTACAAAAATTTGAGACTACTTCCATTACTCTTCAGATTCCCGAGCCTATGAGGTTACCATGTGCGGTGCAATTTTTGGAGGATCATGCACACACATGGTGGAAAACTACAATGCAAAGGTATGTGATGGAGACTCAATTAAGAGTTGTAAACCCAAGTGCAGGTTATGTTCAAGTAATAAATTCTCGGGTGTCCGAGGTCGAACCACAGGGAAGCGTATTAGTAAGTATAAGTTTATAAATATATAAGACAAAGAAAGTAAACAAGATATTAGGGAATCAACAACAAAATAAGATAAACAAGACATTAGAGAACAAAATAAACAAAATATAAAAGAAATTAAACAAGATATAAAAAAAACAATAAAAAAGATGTTGAGGTTAGAGAATCCACTCTTGGTGTTATGCTAAGATTAATCTTGTTTTATTACACAATTGAAATCCACACATAAAGGAGGTTCCAATCGGAAGGTTTAGCAATTCAGTCCAAATTGTCCAACGTCCATAGCATATGATATTATGTTCATTTGGTGTCCTCAAAACTCATAAAAAGAGTCCAAGCATTCCTTATGCCAAGGTATATGTCTACAACAAATCAAGGTTATGAAACCAAGCATTTATTGTGCCATTTTCTTTGTCAATAATGAATCAAGATCCCTACTTTGCAAGTATGATTTTAAACCAAAAGAAAATATTATCTATACTAGTGTTTATAAATGATAATTCATTTTAGCTCATGTTTAAGAGACTAACCTTAGCATTTACCAAGAGCTTCACCTCATCACCTCAACAATATGATTAGCAACACATACTAGATATGAATAAAATGAAAAGAAATGTAAGAAGCATAAGTAAATAAAAAAAAAGAAAACTAGAGAAAGGAAAGAAGAAGAAAACTTAGAGAATTTTATTACAATGGCTAATATCCTACCAATGTATATTATATCCTAATACTCATCCAAGGCCCTCTATTTATACACATTTTGGAGAGCTAAATGACAAGAGACAAGCTTTATAAATTTCAAAGGTAGGTATAATAGGTGGGTGCATTTTTCTAACAATTTTCGTCATGTTGTATGACAATTCTGATCATCCAGCTTGATGGTCGATTTTGTCAATGTTGGAGGCTCGATCTGATAAAATTGTCTTCTAGAAAACTATGCCCCTATCAGTTACTGATCCACAGCCGTTGGAATCAGATCATTTTCTCATGTGGATCGGAAGATATGGTCAAAATACCAAAACGGTGCAGAATAGACGTCATTGCACATCAGCCAACTTGATGGTTGATTTCGGTAGGGAAAACGACTCCGTTTCAAGAAGTGTAAAACATGAAAAAGATAGATATGCCTCTTAACTTTGCACTGTCAAAATTTCAGCCTTAATGCTTCGGTGAAACTCTAGATATAGCTGATATGGCAAAAGGTGTCGGAACTGGAACTGAATTGGATTTGCCCTTAATTCTTGATTTAACCTAGTAATCTGAAATCACTCAAAGAAACTCATGAAAAACACCAATGTCGCAACCTAAAAAAAAATAACGACGTCTCATCGCAAGACTTTATTATTCGTTAGGCGTGACATTAAAAAAAAACCCGAGGAAAAGTCGACTTAATTCCTCTAGAAAAATGAAGGTTTTGAAAATGACCTTAAAAAAGACATGGAGTCGCCACCAATCTTTTTTAGCTAGGTGTGATCGGCCACCTATTAAAACCGGTTTTATAAAATATTTTAAAAATTAATTAAAACATTTTAAAAACCAATTTCAAGTCTGCGTTTTAAACAAGAGAAATCAAAGAAGCGGGTTCGGGAGTCGGTTACGTGTGGGGAAGGATTAGCACCCCCACAACGCCCTTATAAATCGGTACCTTATTAATCGTGTGTTATCTCAAGTCTCGATAAAAAGTTGGTTTTAAGTTTAGTATTTCAAGTTAATTCCCAATTTAAGGAAAAATAATTTCATTTTTTTTTATTGAAAATGATCCGGAATTTATAAATTCAAAATTTTCCTATATTCCCCAACAAACATGGCAAAATATAGAAATTTTTATTAGTTTTGGAAAACTTTCCGAATCATTCTCTTTTTTTTTAAAGAAAGATATTCCTTTATTAATGATAATTGATGATATTCCCTCCAGCAAACCCGGTAGAGAACTCATGAATTATTTTAACTCGGGAATATCTTTATTTTTTATTGAAAAATCATTATTCTTTTGAAAACATTTTAAAAGATATGAATATGTATATGCATGACATAAATAAAATGACATAGCAAAATCTAAATAATATAATGCAACCTATATGACATGGCAAACATGAATGATATGGCATATAATTTAAATGATATGGAATAAAATAATGCTATCATATAATATGCATGAAAATAAAAATGCAATGCATGAAATGTATTTTTTCCTTTAATTAAGGAAATCCGTATATCTAAAAAGATATCCGGCTACCTTAGGAAAATATGTCAAATTAAATATTCTAAAACCAAAATACTTTGTGATTGTTTGAAAACAATTTTGAAAAGCTTGAATTAACAATAAAAACTGGGCTAATTTTTTTTTAAATGGCTCTAATTTCGTAAGTTTAAAAAATCCGGACTTGACTACCCTTAACCCGGGACTTGAAAAACTATTTTTAGAGTTTAAAAGGGCTTAGAAATCATCCTAAGTCAGTAGCTAACTCTCCTAATCAGCCCACTCTAAGTAAATTAACCAAAACAGAAAATTGGTTTTTCTTTAAATTCAATTCTGACTCCACTAACCAGTTTTAATCCACGATTTTTTATCCTATTTTTAAAAATTCCAAACATTATGAAAAAAATACTGGAGACTCAGAACATGTAAAACTACACGATAAAAAATCGTCTTAATTTTTTGATCAAACATGAATTCCCAGAAAAACCAGAGATGTACGAGTTTTTGGAGGAGAAAAAAAACTGCTTTGTTTTTCTTTAAATTCAATTCTGACACCACTATCCAGTTTTAATCCACGATTTTTTAACCTATTTTTAAAAATTCCAAAAATTCTGAAAAAAGTATTGGAGACTTAGGACATGTAAAAATACACGAGAAAAAATCGGCTTAATTTTCTGATCAAAGATTAATTCCCAGAAAAATTGGAGATGTACGTATTTTGGGTGGGAAAAAAAAACTGCTTTGTTTTTCTTTAAAATCAATTCTGACTCCACTGTCCAGTTTTAATCCATGATTTTTTACCCTATTTTTAAAAATTCCAACAATTCTAAAAAAAATACTGGAGACTCAGGACATGTAAAACTACGCGAAAAAAAATCAACTTAATTTTCTGATCAAAGATGAATTCCCAGAAAAATCGGAGATGTACGAGTTTTGGATGGAAAAAAAAACTGCTTTGCCAACACATTTTTTTTGTCTTTGATAAAATCATTTAAAAATAAAAATAAAAATATTTGAAACTCATAAAATGACTTGAAAGCAGTAGCTAGGACTTTTTGAAAGTTAGATAAAAATTGGCTAAGTAAAAAAAATCATAAAGGTAGAATAATCAATTTGACAAACTTAATTTTCCACAAGTGTGCTCAAGAGAGCATGACTTTGAACCATTAATTGTCTCAAGTCATTATTCAAGTGGCATGAACATGAAATGCATGAAACAATGCAGCAAACATAATGCATGAAATGCATGGATCTAAACCTAAATGTAAGGAAAATGCATGACATAAATAATATGGCCTAGACCTAACATGAACTTGCATGGCATTTAATGTAACCTAGACCTAAGACATGCATGGCATTTTCACAAACACAAGGCATGCTTAATTCAAAAATCCAACCAAATATCATGCAAATGCAAAAACCTAACAACTAGCATGACAAAAAAGTGCAACACACAATGCAAAACACATGGAGTAGCCAAATGGCCTCAAGCTCCAACAAGCATGGCATTTTCTCAAACACTTGGCATACTAGCATGAAAAACTAAGTCATAACACAAAAATCACACAAGCATTTTCACAAACACCTAATATACCAAATCTAAAACATGCTTACTAAGATATAAAACAAGAATCATGCAAAGAATCACACAAGCATTTTCACAAACACTTAATATGCTAACTCTAAAACATGCTCAAATTTAAACAACATGAAAACAGAAAATTAAAAATGCAAAAACATGATATCTAAGACATAAATGGCAACAAACAAAGCAACCAAATTAAATATAACTTAAGAACATGAAATAACATAATATTTAAAACATCAAAAATAAAGAAAATAGCATAAACAATATGGTAAAATGAATCAAAAACAACAACTTAAAATAAATAATGTAGGCCATTTGGCCATGGTGAGTTTATTGTAAAAACAAAATGTAAGAAAAATATACTTAAGAAAGGAAATGAAGGAAGAACAAGAAACATTATTTTAAAATGAAAACTCACCAAGTAGCTTTTGAACGGATTAAGCTATAAACCCTCAGAGTAGCTTTTGAACGGATTAAGCCACAAACCCTCTCACAAGTAGCTTTTGAACGGATTAAGCTATAAACCCTCAGAGTAGCTTTTGAACGGATTAAGCTACAAACCCTCAGAGTAGCTTTTGAACGGATTAAGCTATAAACCATCAGAGTAGCTTTTGAACGGATTAAGCTACAAACCCTCTCAACAAAAACACTATGACTCACCACCCGGATAATCCTAATACAAGTGTATAGACTATCTCACAAGGGGTAGTGGGTGGTCTCAACCAAAGGCCAAGACTCCTTATTTATAAGGTGAGCACCTCCTTGGCTTGACATTACAAAGGGGTGTGGGATTGGGACTTAGGCTCATAATGAAAATCTCTAACTTAACTCTTTATTTTTAATCACTTGATTGAAAAAATCCTAAGCTTCCTCCTTCCTTTGGGCTTGGGCAGGCCAGCACTTCTCTTTTCCAGCCCAGCTCTGATTTTTGAAAGGCCCAAAGAAGCCCTTTTCGGTTGCTTGGGTGAAACGACCATTTTGCCCCCCGGATGCAAAATAAATATCAAACGGGCTCCAAATTCAATTTTTATATTTTTAATACTTCCAAAATAATAAAATATTGAGTTCTGGAAGTTTTCAAAATTATCCGAGTCCGTTTGATATTTATTTGGATTTTTTCTTCCCAAAATGTCCTTTTATGCCCCTACTTTTTACCATTTTTTAAACGAGCTCCAAATCAAGATTTTTCTTCACCAATCTCTTCAAAATAATTAAAAAGTGTGATCTGGAAGTTTTCATAATTTTTGGAGCTCATTTGGTATTTTTTCGGGATTTATCGGCTTGAATTACTGCATAGGAGGCCCGAGATTTGGCCATTTTGCAAACGAACTCGGAATCAAGATTTTCTTTCGCCAATCTCTTTCAAATGATTTAAGAATGAGATTGACAAATTTTCCATAATTTTCGGAGTCCATTTGCTATTTTTCCCAAATTTTTCCAATTTTGCCCTTTAACCTCCGAAACCCGGTTTTGCTCAAAACAAGTCCGATTTTCAGATTTTCTTCAATCTGAGCCTTGGGCCATCCTTTTTAATAATTCCTCATCCATTGGGGGCTTTGGTCTTACCAAGTCGGGCCATTTCTGTGATTCTTCCCGATTTCACCGAAATCCACTAAAAATCCTAATTCTCGGTTTTCTCCCGGATTGACTTTTCTTTCGGTTTTTCTTGCAAGTGACTTCTCCATTACCCGTAGTCAGTGCTTATCTTTCATTTGGAACCTTCAATTTCGACCAGTTTGATCGTTTAAGCACTTTTCCCCAAATTTCTCGAATTAGGGTTACTTTTCTATTGAATCTCCAAATCCCAACTTTCGAACTCCATATCTTTCAATGTAGACCTCGGATTATCAAAATTCTTTCGCCATTTTTCAATTGAACTTAAAATCTTGATTTTGAAAGTGGGTTGACTTTTTCAGTAGTTGACTCTTTGGGGTTGACTTTTTCGGGTTGACTTTTTCGGGTTGACTTTTTTTTCAAGTTTGTCTTTTGGTGCTCGCCCTCTTAAACTAAGTCTCGGAGTACCACCTGCAGGATGAAACAGTCTTTTTATACTCGGAAATATCAATATGGGAGGAAAACATACCTGTTTAGTGGCCCGGACAAAATTAGGTGTCTACAACCAAATTACATAAAAATATAAAAGATCATAAACACAAGTAGACTAAGCAATAATAACTCGTATTTGACACAAAACAATAATAAAACATAACTAAAAACTATATAATTATACGAGTTATCACACCCCCACACTTAGATTGTTGCTAGTCCCTAGCAACGACTCAATAAAAATAAAATAAGAAAATCTAATCTAATCCATTTTCGTTGGAAATCACGGTGGCACTTAGCATGTGACACAAGCCTTTAAACCCCTAGGTGTCCCTAGTGGACGAGTTTAGTCTCGTGAGGGTTTGCTAGAACGATACCCACAAACATTGAAAAACTAAAATATAAGTAAACTACATACACTAAAAATATTTACTCCTAATCCTTTCAATATAAATTAGAGACAATCTTTGAACAAGTCTTATAAACTAATCAATAGCTCAAAGAATTTCACAAAAATTCATGCTTGAATGTAAATAAATGAGTTAAGCCAATATTAACATAACATATTTCAATCAAAATAGTGCATATTCAACTTAATCTCAACCTCTCACATGGGATACTCTCATGATTTTCACTCTTTAAAGTAGTGGTAAAGTGTTTACACTCAATCAATCTCATGAAAACACTTCTACCATATGCTTGCTTGTCCACCTATTCTCCACTATTTAGATCATACAACTTCATAAATCAAGAGGTCTTTATTCAAGGTTGTAATGGGGCCAAAGGGTTATAATGTGGTTAAAGAACAAAAAGATAAAGATATCACAAAGGTTCCAAAGAGTTCATAGAGTTTAGAGACATGATAAGATCATACAAATAAATTTCTCAAAACTCTTTACAAGTACATAGTCACATAGGCTAAATATTCATGTTGAGCCTTTGCTTCATTCTAACCAACTTTTTAACATCTTTTTCTTTACTTTAACTAGAAGTTCAAGAGAATTTTTTTTTTTGAATATGGGAATGTATTAACAATGATCCCTTTCTTTTTCTCTTGACTTTTTCTTTTCTTTTCTTCCCCCACACTTATCTTTTGTTTCTAACCCAAATTTTCAACTAAAAATATCCCTTGTTTTTTTGCAATATGTCTCAAAATATATAATCCATCTTAGAACAAGGGTAAGGATATAAGTATATTTAGGCTAGGTGTAAGTTGTGGTTACCAATAAAATAGCATATTTAATGTAGGCTCAAATTGGCTCACTAGTGGGGATGTTCTCTTAGAACATTAATAATGGATGGCTGTTTGGCTCTGGTTATAATCCTAATGCCTCTATCATATTCATGTTGTCACATGTATCAATATAGTCTCAAACGGTTTAAAGCAAGTTCTAGAGAATCATGTAATCATAAGAGCACTCAAGAAAGAAATTAGATTGATTTGTATAATGCATCAATCATTATAGGCTCAAAAACTCACAAGGATGATTATACAAGTCAGATTAAGTCTAAACATGCTTCTTTCTCAATCAACATATCATATTAACATTGGCTCATAAAAAGGTTGACATCAAGCTCAATTCTCATGAAAATCTTCTCACTAATAAATCTGTTTTAGACTTATGCAATTCATATCTCATCATTGTATTAAAAGGAACTAAAACACACTAAATAATAATAATAATAATAATAATAATAATAATAATAATAATAAAGACTCATAAAAAAAAATAGTAGACAAAAATAAAAGAAATCCTAAATCGTTCCCCCCACACTTAATTCTTACATTGTCCTCAATGTAAGTCTATTAACCCAAATGAAAGAATCATGTGTAAGAGAAAAGAACTAATAACATAAGAATAGGAATAACTAAGACTCAAAACAAAACAAACTCATGCAACCTAAATAATCCTAAAATACTAAACAAAAATTAACAAGTAAACATAAAAAGATTAAAATCAAACTGACAAGGTATGTCTCAAGTCTCCCTTACTCAGACCTTGTTCAGAATGAATACTTCTAAATTGCTTAAAACACAACAAACTTTTTTTTTATTTTTAAAATTAGCGAAATATGTCCCTTACCCCCTACTAAAGGTAGAATTTAGGAGATATTACCTGCAGAGGTTGCTAACCACTTATTATAACTGAGACACAACAAACAAAAAGTTAGATAATGTCACAAAGACAAAGTGCAATCCACTCCTTACTCGTCCATATCTCTTTTTCTTTTTCCGAGCGTTTGCGAAACAACCGTAGCAGATAAATACTCATAAGCTTGGAGCTTTTTGAGTAAATCTTCAATGGTTGTAGCAGAAATTATGGTTCTCCTTGCCTCTGAAAACATGAATCCATTATCCACAGCATTATCTAAGTATGAAAGCAAATTACTAAAATAACCATTAATATTAAGCAAACCAATGGGTTTCTTATTTGTGACCAAAGATGACCAAGAAGCCACGCAAGCTATTTCTTCCAATGTACCCAGACCTCCTGGTAAAGTAATGAATGCATCGGCAGAATGGTACATGATTGTCATCCGTTCAGGGATACTCCAGACTTGTATTTCCTTACCCACGGTAGGTCCACAAAAATCTGTGAATAGTTTTGGCACGATTCCTAGAACTGGACTTCCTCCGGCATGTGCTGCTGTAGCGACTGCTCCCATTAAACCCGTACTACCGCCTCCATAAATCAACTGGATCTTTTGTTGGGCAAGTATTACTCCAACTCTTATGGCTTCATCAGCGAATATGTTATTTTTCCCTGGATAAGCACCTCCAAAGACACAAATATTTTTAATGCGCTGGGACGAAGTACTTTCCATTTTTTTTTTCAAGTGCCTGAAAGAGAATGAGTACATGGTGTAATATATAGAGGACTGAGTAATGAATCAGACAAGAGTAATAATGTCGCCGAAAGTGTATTTGACCTGTCAGAAGAAAATGTTAACCTAACAAAAGATTTTTGCGTGATTTCAGGAAGAAAATCAAAAAGAGAAGAAAAATCAACCGTAAAAGACCAATGCAAAAAAAAAAAACGAGAATAATTACACAAATCTAACAACACGTAAATGAAGTTATTGCAAATCAAACCAAAAGTTGAGAAGTCATTTATTGTAGTTGTGATTGTGGCTCACATCTTCCTCTGGTTTTACGTCCAGAAACGGCTTAAACGCCTTCTATGAGTCGAGGATATGCTTCCCATCCAGTTTTCTTACAAGCTGGCAAACAGGGTCTTTTAACATCAGATTCCCAAGATGTTGCCATTCCCTTTGGAATTGCGGCCATAAATCAAGAATTTCTCTTTGTACGTCTCCACTAGGATGCGTCTCAAGAGAAAATTGGATATTACCCAAATTCTCCTTACTCAGTCCATCCTTAATGAATTCAATTTTATCATCTCGATTAGAGGACGGAATCCCAATAGAACGACATTTACCGTTACACGTCCATCGTGCACATTTGTGGCAATTTGAACTCATGCGCTTTGCTCGTCGCTTCTTTGCAAAAGTGCTTCTACCTGTACCTGGTAAATGCAAAACAGGAAGATATTCATCTTCACGTACCTTGGCTTCAATTATCCAACGTATGTCTTCAGGAATCCCTTTGTGCATAAGCATTCTTAATCTTTCAAATCGGACTTGGTAAAGCTTTAGTAAAATATTCCGAGGAAAAGGAGGAAATCGTTTCTGCAATCTTGTGAGAATATCATCCATCTTGAAAAAAAAATGAAAAAGAAATTGAAAGAGAAATTTATATACAATATCAGTTTTGTGGGTAGCTGATGGAACCGACTTAAATAATCACGGAGTACCGTTATCCGCCATTTAACCGGGGTTAAAAAAAATGTATTTTTTTTTTTTTGTTTTTTTTTTGGAAATTAGTAAAAATTATATTTACATCTAGTTATTTTCAAAACAAGGATCAGAAAGAAAAACAACCTCTTCTTGAGTAACATGATTTTCTAAAAAGAGTTTGAGTCTTTGTCCATTTACATTGAATACGTTACCATTTTGAGGATTCTCAATGTCAACTACTCCATAATTATACACATGCTTAACCACAAATGGGCCAGTCCATCTTGATCTCAACTTACCAGGAAATATGCGAAGTCTAGAATTATAAAGTAGAACTTTTTGCCAAACATCAAATGTTTTTCTTGAAATTAACTTGTCATGAAAGGCTTTAGTTCTTTCTTTATGAATTTTAGAATTCTCATATGCATCTTTTATGAGTTCCTCAAGTTTTTGTTTCCAACAATGCTTAACCTGAAAAGAATTTAACAAAGAATCAGTGTGTGAAATTTCTGAAGCATTATCAAACTCACATTCAATTAAATAAGCTTCTAAAGGATCATGGAATGTGGTAGTGGTGAGATGTTCATGAACAAGTTCTTCAATGAAATCCACTTCATGTACTTCTGAATCATCACCAGGTTGCTTGCAAGTGTTGAACACATTTAATTCTAAAGTCATATTTCCAAAAGAAATGTTCAACATACCATTCCTGCAATTTATCAGAGCATTAGAAGTTGCAAGAAATGGACGGCCTAATATAACAGGAATTTGAACATTTGGATTTGAAACAGGATGTGTGTCCAAAACAATAAAATCAACAGGGAAGTAAAAATTATCAATTTGAACCAAAACATCTTCAACTATCCCTCGAGGAATTTTTACAGAACGATCAGCTAGTTGAAGTGTAATAGGTGTTTCCTTCAGTTCACCTAAACCTAACTGTTGATAAACAGAAAAAGGCAAAAGATTAACACTAGCACCAAGATCAAGCAATGCACGTTCTATTCTAGTGTTTCCAATGATGCATGAGATTGTTGGATATCCAGGATCTTTGAATTTTGGTGGAGTAAGGTGCTGAATGATTGAGCTCACACTTTCCGTCAGAAATGCTTTCTTTTGTACATTATGTTTCCTTTTAACTGTGCACATGTCCTTCAAAAATTTAGCATAAGATGGAACTTGTTTGATTGCATCCAATAAAGGAATGTTAATCTTAACTTGTTTGAAAAGTTCATAAATTTCTGCATTTTGATTCAAATTCTTTATTGTTTGCAACCTTTGAGGAAAAGGAGCAGGATGCATACCTTTTTCTTTGTCCAAATTTTCAAGAAGTTCAGACTTACCATCATCCTTACCATTACTTTTCGGAGGGGAAGGAGGATCTTGGTCTTTTGATGGAATGTTTTTGTCAATTGCCTTTCCACTTCGAAGAGTTGTGATAGAACTGGCATTTTCCTGTTGAGTTTCATTGGAGCAAGAAACAAGACATTGAGTAGAAGGGTTAGGCTGAGGTTGAGCAGGAAACTTACCTTTTTCTTGAGTGCGTAATGAAGCTGTCAATGTGGACAAGGTGTTTTTGATCTCATTGATGTCCTGTGAAGTTTGGTTATTCACATTTGCTTGTGTTTGCATGAATGCTTGCAATGTCTCTTCCAAGGTTTGTACTCGTGAAGGTTGATAGGAAAAAGTGTTGCCCGGCTTTTGAGATTGTGGTACCTGAACATGATTATTATTCCGCCAACTGAAGTTGGGATGATTTCTCCATTCAGGGTTATACGTTTCAGAGTAAGGAGAAGGAAAAGGCTTTTTAAATGTGTTTATGGAATTTACTTGATCATGCAACGCTTCTTTAAGAATGGGAATGTTTGGACATTCAGAAGTGGGGTGTCCCATGATTTCACAAATTCCACAACTTTCTTCATTTTTAACCGTTTTGACTTCTTTTACTTCTCTAAGTTCCATGGCTTCAATCTTTCTAGCCAAATTAGCTACTTTAGCTTTTATCTCATCTTCTTGACTAAAATGATATTTACCTCTGTTAGAAACAAGATTAGATCTATTGGAACTTTCAGAGGAATTATCTGTGTGCCAGGCTTGAGAGTTATCTGCCAAATGGTCTAGGTAGTCAAAGGCTTCTTCAGGTTCTTTTTCTAGAAACTCACCGTTACACATTGTTTCAACAAATTGTTTAGTTTCGGGAGTTAAACTTTCATAAAATAAACTAATAAGACGCCATTTTTCAAAACCATGATGTGGACAAGAACTTAACAAATCTTTAAAACGCTCCCAGCACTGAAAAAATGCTTCATTTTGATTTTGATTAAAATTTTGAATCTGTCTTTTCAAAGCAGTAGTTTTATGTGCTAGGAAAAATTTCTTTAGAAACTCAGTTTGTAATTCTTGCCATGTGCCAATTGACCTTGGTTTTAAATTATGAAGCCAAATTTTTGCTTTATCTTTTAAAGAAAAAGGAAATAATTTTAGCTTGACAATTTCATTTGCACATTGTTGGTCATTAAAGGTGACACATACATCTTCGAAGTCTTTTAGAAACGAGTAAGCACTTTCCGATTCTAACCCATGGAAATTTGGAAGCAAAGCTATCATACCTGGTTTAAAACGAAAGTTGTTTGCATTGAGAGGAAAAATAAAACAAGAGGGTGATGAGTTTCGAGTTGGTTGCAAGTAGTCACGCATGGTGCGTACTTGTCTGTTCTCATCTTCAGCATGAACACTTTTATTGTTAGCCATGGTATGAGTTGTATTAGAAAGATTACCTGAAAAAGTTTCACAATAAATCTAACTAAACGACGAGATCTAAAATCACGTCGCCAAACAAGCATAAAACAAAGTTAATATACAGATTAGGAAGTATAACCAGCCAATACAAATAAAACAAAGTTAATATACAATATAAATATAAATATATAGAAAATTAGGCGGTATAACCAGCCAATAAAAATAAATATACTTATAAACTTATATACTTAGTATTGCCTCCCCGGCAACGGCGCCAAAAACTTGATGGAGACTCAATTAAGAGTTGTAAACCCAAGTGCAGGTTATGTTCAAGTAATAAATTCTCGGGTGTCCGAGGTCGAACCACAGGGAAGCGTATTAGTAAGTATAAGTTTATAAATATATAAGACAAAGAAAGTAAAAAATATATTAGGGAATCAACAACAAAATAAGATAAACAAGATATTAGAGAACAAAATAAACAAAATATAAAAGAAATTAAACAAGATATAAAAAAAAACAATAAAAAAGATGTTGAGGTTAGAGAATCCACTCTTGGTGTTATGCTAAGATTAATCTTGTTTTATTACACAATTGAAATCCACACATAAAGGAGGTTCCAATCGGAAGGTTTAGCAATTCAGTCCAAATTGTCCAACGTCCATAGCATATGATATTATGTTCATTTGGTGTCCTCAAAACTCATAAAAAGAGTCCAAGCATTCCTTATGCCAAGGTATATGTCTACAACAAATCAAGGTTATGAAACCAAGCATTTATTGTGCCAATTTCTTTGTCAATAATGAATCAAGATCCCTACTTTGCAAGTATGATTTTAAACCAAAAGAAAATATTATCTATACTAGTGTTTATAAATGATAATTCATTTTAGCTCATGTTTAAGAGACTAACCTTAGCATTTACCAAGAGCTTCACCTCATCACCTCAACAATATGATTAGCAACACATACTAGATATGAATAAAATGAAAAGAAATGTAAGAAGCATAAGTAAATAAAAAAAAAGAAAACTAGAGAAAGGAAAGAAGAAGAAAACTTAGAGAATTTTATTACAATGGCTAATATCCTACCAATGTATATTATATCCTAATACTCATCCAAGGCCCTCTATTTATACACATTTTGGAGAGCTAAATGACAAGAGACAAGCTTTATAAATTTCAAAGGTAGGTATAATAGGTGGGTGCATTTTTCTAACAATTTTCGTCATGTTGTATGACAATTCTGATCATCCAGCTTGATGGTCGATTTTGTCAATGTTGGAGGCTCGATCTGATAAAATTGTCTTCTAGAAAAATATGCCCCTATCAGTTACTGATCCATAGCCGTTGGAATCAGATCATTTTCTCATGTGGATCGGAAGATATGGTCAAAATACCAAAACGGTGCAGAACAGACGTCATTGCACATCAGCCAACTTGATGGTTGATTTCGGTAGGGAAAACGACTCCGTTTCAAGAAGTGTAAAACATGAAAAAGATAGATATGCCTCTTAACTTTGCACTGTCAAAATTTCAGCCTTAATGCTTCGGTGAAACTCTAGATATAGCTGATATGGCAAAAGGTGTCGGAACTGGAACTGAATTGGATTTGCCCTTAATTCTTGATTTAACCTAGTAATCTGAAATCACTCAAAGAAACTCATGAAAAACACCAAATTACATAAAAATATAAAAGATCATAAACACAAGTAGACTAAGCAATAATAACTCGTATTTGACACAAAACAATAATAAAACATAACTAAAAACTATATAATTATACGAGTTATCAGTATGCTGGACGTCCTTCCATAACCTGGGCAGATTTTCGAAGAGAGTTTGAAGAAAAATACTATTCTCGGGCCTTGCGGGAAAAGAAATGGACTGAGTTTATGAATTTAAAACAGGGTGGTATGTCAGTAGCAGAGTACGAGAAAAATTCAGTGAACTATCAGAATTTGCTCCATCGATAGTAGCCAAGGATGCTGATAGATGCAAGAAATTCCAAGATGGGCTACATGTTAGTATTCAAGATAGGTTGACGACCCTGGATACAGATGACTTTAATAAATGGGTCAACATGGCAATCAAAGCTGAACAGAATATGAAAGAAATGAAAGATAGAGAAGAGATGTTCAGAAAAAGAAAAGGGCAGTTCTCCAGTGAGGACGTGAGGCCTAAGAAAAGTTATGTTGAAAGCAGTGTCAGTGGTTCCAAACCCTTGAGATTTCAGGAAGGATTAGACAGAAAGCCTATTAGTGGTTCTTCTAGCAGACTTATCATTGGACCTCAACAGCAGACTAGATTGCCACCTGGGAGGTCAGGAGGACCTCGTACATTGACTTATCCTCAGTGTCCCCATTGTGGAAGGAATCACCCTGGTGAATGTTGGAGACTACAGGGTGTGTGTTTTTAATGCAAAGAACCGGGACACATGAAACGGGATTGTCCCAAGCTGGAGAACAAGGGAGTTACTAGTCAGTTGTCAGTGGGTCAAAGAGAAAGGACCCAACCTACTGTTGCACATCAGCCGACAGCAGTTAGAGATAGAATTGGGGTACAATCTCAAGTTGGTTCATCTACTGGCCCTCGACAGAGTGGACAGCCTGGTAGACCTCGAACTGCAGCCAGAATTTATGCTATGACCCAACAACAGGCTCAGGCTACTCCTGAAGTGGTTACAGGTACTCTCCCGATTTCTAAGGCAAATGCTAGGATCTTAATAGATCCGGGTGCAACTCATTCTTTTGTTGCTAATTCATATGTCATGCATTTGGGTAGAGAGTCTAGGAGGTTAGACATCCCTATGGTCGTTAGTACCCCAATGGGAGAAACTTTGAAAATTGATGTGGTTTATCCGGATTGTACCGTTATGGTTCAGAAGCATGAATTACCAGTTATTTTGTTTCCATTAGAAATGTATGATTTTGATGTGATTTTGGGAATGGATTGGTTGTCTAAACACAATGCAGTGATAGATTGTTTTTCCAAAACTGTGACTTTTAAGAAGTCAGGAGATTTGGAGTTTACTTTTCAAGGAGAAAGGAAAGTTTTACCTTCTTGCCTTATCTCCAAGATGGCAGCCAATAGATACTTGCAAAAAGGGTATTCTGCTTACCTTGCTTATGTGATTAACAAGGACATACATGAGGCAAAGTTGGAAACTATACCTGTGGTCAATGAGTTTCCTGAGATCTTTCCTGAAGAATTGGTCGGTTTACCTCCTGACAGGGAATTGGAGTTTACTATCGACTTAATCCCTGGCAGTGCTCCTATTTCTCAGGCACCCTATAGAATGGCACCTTCGAAGCTAAAGGAATTGAAAGTGCAGTTGCAAGACCTAGTTGACAGAGGTTTCATTCGGCCTATTACTTCACCGTGGGGAGCACCGGTTTTATTTGTAAAGAAAAAGGATGGATCTTTACGATTGTGTATCGACTACCGGCAATTGAACAAGGTCACCATTAAGAATAAGTATCCTTTGCCAAGGATTGATGACTTGTTTGATCAGTTGCAAGGTGCAAGTGTGTTCTCCAAAATAGACCTAAGATCGGGTTATCATCAATTGAAGATTAAAGAATCTGATATTCCAAAGACTGCTTTTAGAACTCGATATGGTCATTATGAATTCTTAGTTATGCCTTTTGGGCTAACTAATGCACCTGCAGTCTTTATGGATTTGATGAATAGGGTGTTTCGGCCCTACTTAGATAAGATTGTTATTGTTTTCATCGATGACATCCTAGTTTATTCCAGGAAAAACGATGATCATGTAAGCCATTTGAGAACGGTGTTGCAGACTATGCGTGAAAAGAAACTTTATTCTAAATTTTCCAAGTGTGAATTCTGGCTAGACAAAGTAGCATTCCTTGGTCATGTAGTATCTAAGGAAGGGATTTTTGTGGATCCACAAAAGATAGAAGCTGTAGTTGCTTGGGAAAGACCCACTAATGTTACAGAAATTAGGAGCTTTCTCGGATTGGCAGGGTACTATCGAAGATTCGTGGAAGGATTTTCCATGATTGCCTCTCCTTTGTCAAAATTAACAAGGAAGCATGCTAAGTTTGAGTGGACTGACGAATGTGAGCAAGCTTTCCAAGAGCTCAAGCGTAGATTGACCACAGCACCAGTTCTTACACTACCATCAGGGACTAGAAGCTTTGTGGTATACAGTGATGCCTCGAGGAGAGGTTTGGGTTGCGTTTTGATGCAATATGGGAAGGTGATAGCTTATGCTTCTCGACAACTGAAACAGCATGAGCAAAACTATCCCACTCATGATTTAGAGTTGGCGGCAGTGGTGTTTGCACTGAAAATTTGGAGGCATTATTTATTTGGAGAAAAATGTACAATCTACACTGATCATAAGAGTCTGAAATATCTGATGGATCAGAAAGAATTAAATTTGAGGCAAAGGAGATGGTTGGAATTGATAAAAGATTATGACTGTGTAATTGACTACCACCCAGGAAAGGCCAATGTAGTGGCCGATGCTCTTAGTAGAAAGTCTTCTAGTTCTCTTGCTCATATCCGAGCAATTTAGAAACCCTTACAAAATGAGTTGAAGTCTTTACCTTTAGAATTGATGATTGATGAGAATAATCTCCTGATAGCCCACTTGAAGGTTAAACCGATTCATATTGATTGGATACGTGAAGCACAAAATAATGACCCTATGCTAGTGAAGTTAAAGCAAGAAGTAAGGGATGGTGTGAGGACTGACTATCAAATAAAGGATGATGATGTACTGATAATGAAAAATAGGCTTTGTGTGCCTCAGGATGAAGAACTCCGGAAGATGATTTTGGAGGAAGCTCATAATGCACCATATGCGTTACATCCCGGTAGTGTGAAGATGTATCGAACCTTAAAAGAACATTATTGGTGGCAAGGTATGAAACGGGACATAGCTGAGTTTGTTTCTAGATGCTTGGTATGCCAACAAATTAAAGCCGAGCATCAAAAACCTTTTGGGAAATTGAACCCCCTACCTATTCCTCAATGGAAGTGGGAAGATATTGCTATGGATTTCGTTTCGGGATTGCTAAGAACACAGTCTGGTTATGACAGCATTTGGGTGATTGTTGATCGTCTGACAAAATCAGCTCACTTTTTGCCATTCAAGAAGACTTTTTCCATGGAAAGATTGGCTAAAATTTATGTGAACAAAATTGTTAGGTTACATGGTGCCCCAGTATCGATTGTATCTGATCGAGACCCCCGATTCACATCTCGATTTTGGCCAAGTTTACAGAATGCTATGGGCACTAAACTCAAGTTCAGTACTTCTTTTCATCCTCAGACATATGGACAATCTGAAAGGACAATTCAAATTTTGGAAGATATGCTCAGATCTTGTATTATGGAATTCAAAGGAAACTGGGATGAACACTTGCCCCTAGCAGAGTTTGCGTATAACAATAGTTATCAGTCTAGCATCGACATGGCTCCGTTTGAAGCTTTGTATGGAAGGAAGTGCAGAACTCCAGTGTGTTGGGATGGTACAGATGAAAGGAAATTACTAGGTCCAGAAATTGTTATGATGACTGTAGACAAAGTTAAGGTAATTCGGGAAAAGATAAAAATAGCTCAAGATCGACAAAAGAGCTATGCAGATAATCGGAGAAAAGATTTAGAGTTTGAAGTTGGTGATATGGTGTTTTTAAAAGTGACTCCTTGGAAAGGAGTAATCCGGTTTGGAAGACGAGGAAAGTTGGGCCCTCGATATATAGGGCCGTATGAGATCATTGAACGGATTGGCCCAGTTGCTTATCGATTGGCCTTACCAGGAGAATTGTCACGAATTCATAATGTGTTTCATGTTTCCATGCTCCGAAAGTACATTTTCGATTCTTCACATATATTGAAGGATTTGCCTATGGAAATTGAGGAAAACTTAACTTATGAAGAGCAGCCGATTGAGATTTTGGATAGAAGGGACCAAGTTCTAAGGACTAAGACTATTCCATTAGTGAAAGTTCTTTGGAGGAATCATTTATACGAAGAAGCTACATGGGAAAGGGAGGAAGATATGCAGACTCAATATCCTCACTTATTCAATCAAGTTGGTAAGTAAATTTCGAGGACGAAATTTTTCTATGGGGGGTAAGTTGTAACAACCGAGGTTACGTATAATCATTTAAAGTTAAATCCCGAAAATTTTAAGGATGAACTTGGAAATTGGTAAGAAGTTATAAGTGAAGGAAATAAAAGAAGAAAGGATCAAATTGAACATATTAAAAGTTTAGGGGCTTAATGGTTATTTATAAAAAGTTGAGGGACTAATATGCAATTATACCAAAAACAAAAAAATATCTCTTATCTTCATTTTTCTCTCCCGAAATCTCTAGACACTTTCATTCATTCTTCAAGTGGCAGCCGGCTCCCATCATCCCTCTCTCTCAAAATTCTCTTCAAACAACTCAACCAAAAATCTCTACAATAATTACATCCAAGGTTAGTTTCTTGATAAATTCTTCTATTTCTTTAGATATTCTACTTGAGCATGCTAAGATTTTAGCTCCATAAACATGTTAAGGTCTGAAATCCATCTATTAAGTATGAATTTTACACAACTTGGTAAGAATTAAAAGGATTTGAAAGCATGAACAAGAAAATGGGAAGAAAAAGCAAAACAGGGGAAGTTGAGCATGCTTGCTGTTCGGATTTTCTGGGTTCGGCACATTAGGGTTTTTATTTTTTTGATATTTTTCCTAGAACCTATACTTCAATATGAGAATTTTGGTTTTTGAATCACCCAAAACCGATAAGCGGTTAGAAAGATACAATTCGGTGAAGTTGGCTATTCAGTGTTGACCCCTGTTTCAGCATGGTTTCGGAATTTATCAAATTTGATCAAAATTTTGTTCTAGTTGTATAAGTTAGTTATTTTATTCATAAATTACACATATTGGTTGAAATAAACCAATTGGAATCACTTCCAAATTCCTTACCAAACTCAAGTTATGATTTTCTAATCTAACTTGAAATTAAGGAATTTATTGCTTAAGAGAAATATAGTACCAAAGGATGGTTATGGATTATGAAAATCTCTAAGGCATGGAATACTAGAAAGGAATTTGATAAGGACATGATTATGGAGTTGAGTTATGGAGAAATTGATTATGGAAATGATATTAAATTAAGGATATGTTGTTTTGAGTATGAGAAATTAGTATATGGGGTAGATTAATGGGACTTAAGTTGCATTCAAAAATTGTGTAATGCTTTGAGCATGTATAGATACTAATTATTGTTAATCTCTAGGCCACGTAGATCCGACGTCACCTGTGGATCCCGAAGTTTCAGGTCGAGGTGTACAGTGAGATCATCTCAAGGATTGTGAGTAGACGACAACTATAGTTATTTGAAATCTCTTTAATTATAATTATATATAAATATATATTTTTAGCACGATATTTATTTTACATATTAAATGTATATATGATATATAATCATATGAATTGATTTGTTATTAAAGTACATTTATTTCAAGAAATATTATATCGAGTAAGTTGGTTGATTTATGAAATATGATTATACATAGAATTTGACGTACATGGTTTTGGCTCCACCTGACTTAATGTATGAGATTATTTCCTTGACCGGAATACGGGAGCTGCGTGCTACGCCTTTGTGGCGGGAGACACCTCCAGAGTCCCAATTCCGTGATATTGGACTGGGGTATGGGAGCTGCGTGCTACGCCTTTGTGGTGGGAGCCACCTCCAGAGTCCCTATCCCGTTATATTTGCCTTTTGGGGGCACATCATAGTGACACATATGCATTTGGGGCGTCCTATGGTGGTATTGGCCTTTGGGGCCGGCTACTAGTATGCCTACATGGATATTGCCTGGTTATTTCATGGATGTATTCTTATGCATGACAGTAAGTTGGAGCCCAGCTATACGTAACTTGATTTACTTCACATATTTTATATATTGATTTAATATTATAATATTGTTATACATTTGAAAACTTTGCTACGTCTTTGAATTACTCATTATGGTTTTATTATTATTTATTTTGAAAATGTCAATTATGCTTTACAGATTACCGTTATAGTTTTCACACGCTTTAAATGTTGTCTACTCATTGAGATATTCATATATCTCACCTCTTTTTATTTCTCATTTTCAGGACACAGTTGTAGACACCTAATTTTGTCCGGACCACTAAACAGGTATGTTTTCTTCCCATATTGATGTTTCCAAGTATAAAAAGACTGTTTTCATCCTGCAGGTGAGACTCCGAGACTTAGTTTAAAAGGGCGAGCACAAAAAGTCAAACTTGAAAAAAAGTCAATCTCGAAAAAGTCAACCCCGAAAAAGTCAACCCCAGAAAGTCAACTACTGAAAAAGTCAACCCACTTTCAAAATCAAGATTTTAAGTTCAATAGAAAAATGGAGAAAGAATTTTGATAATCCGAGGTCTACATTGAAAGATATGGAGTTCGGAAGTTGGGATTTGGAGGTTCAGTAGAAAAGAAACCCTAATCCGAGAAATTTGGGGAAAAGTGCTTAAATGATGAAACTGGTCGAAATTGAAGGTTCCAAATGAAAGATAAGCACTGACTACGGGTAATGGAGAAGTCACTTGCAAGAAAAACCGAAAGAAAAGTCAATCCGGGAGAAAACCGATAATTAGGGTTTTTAGTGGATTTCGGTGAAATCGGGAAGAATCACAGAAATGGCCCGACTTGGTAAGAACAAAGCCCCCAATGGACGAGGAATGATTAAAAAGGATGGCCCAAGGCTCAGATTGAAGAAAATCTAAAAATCGGACTTGTTTTGAGCAAAACCGGGTTTCGGAGGTTAAAGGACAAAATTGGAAAAATTTGGGAAAATAGAAAATGGACTCCAAAAATTCTGAAAAATTTGTCAATCTCATTCTTAAATCATTTGAAGGAGATTGGTAAAATAAAATCTTGATTCGGAGTTCGTTTGCAAAATGGCCAAATCCCGGGCTTCTTATGAAGTAATTCAAAAAGGAAAATCCCAAAAAAATAGCAAATGGGCTCCAAATCTTTTGAAATTTTGCAGATCTCATTTTTAAATTATTTGGAAGAGATTAGCGAAAGAAAATCTTGATTCCGAGTTCGTTTGCAAAATGGCTAAATCCCGAGCCTCCTATGCAGTAATTCAAGCCGATAAATCCCGAAAAAATACCAAATGAGCTCCAAAAATTATGAAAACTTCCAGATCACACTTTTTAATTATTTTGAAGAGATTGGTGAAGAAAAATCTTGATTTGGAGCTCGTTTAAAAAATGGTAAAAAGTAGGGGCATAAAAGGACATTTTGGGAAGAAAAAATCCAAATAAATAGCAAACGGACTCGGATAATTTTGAAAACTTCCAGAACTCAATATTTTATTATTTTGGAAGTATTAAAAAAAGAAAAATTGAATTTGGAGCCCGTTTGATATTTATTTTGCATCCGGGGGGCAAAATGGTCGTTTCACCCAAGCAACCGAAAAGGGCTTCTTTGGGCCTTTCAAAAATCAGAGCTGGGCTGGAAAAGAGAAGTGCTGGCCTGCCCAAGCCCAAAGGAAGGAGGAAGCTTAGGATTTTTTCAATCAAGTGATTAAAAATCAAGAGTTAAGTTAGAGATTTTCATTTTTGAGCCTAAGTCCCAATCCCACATCCCTTTGTAATGTCAAACCAAGGAGGTGCTCACCTTATAAATAAGGAGTCTTGGCCTTTGGTTGAGATCACCCACTACCCCTTGGGAGATAGTCTATACACTTGTATTAGGATTATCCGGGTGGTGAGTCATAGTGTTTTTGTTGAGAGGGTTTGTAGCTTAATCCGTTCAAAAGCTACTCTGAGGGTTTGTAGCTTAATCCGTTCAAAAGTTACTCTGAGGGTTTGTAGCTTAATCCGTTCAAAAGCTACTCTGAGGGTTTATAGCTTAATCCGTTCAAAAGCTACTCTGAGGGTTTGTAGCTTAATCCGTTCAAAAGCTACTCTGAGGGTTTATAGCTTAATCCGTTCAAAAGCTACTTCGTGAGTTTTCATTTTAAAATAATGTTTCTTGTTCTTCCTTCATTTCCTTTCTTAAGTATATTTTTCTTACATTTTGTTTTTACAATAAACTCACCATGGCCAAATGGCCTACATTATTTATTTTAAGTTGTTATTTTTGATTCATTTTACCATATTGTTTATGCTATTTTCTTTATTTTTGATGTTTTAAATATTATGTTATTTCATGTTCTTAAGTTATATTTAATTTGGTTGCTTTGTTTGTTGCCATTTATGTCTTAGATATCATGTTTTTACATTTTTAATTTTCTGTTTTCATGTTGTTTAAATTTGAGCATGTTTTAGAGTTAGCATATTAAGTGTTTGTGAAAATGCTTGTGTGATTCTTTGCATGATTCTTGTTTTATATCTTAGTAAGCATGTTTTAGATTTGGTATATTAGGTGTTTGTGAAAATGCTTGTGTGATTTTTGTGTTATGACTTAGTTTTTCATGCTAGCATACCAAGTGTTTGTGAAAATGCCATGCTTGTTGAAGCTTGAGGCCATTTGGCTACTCCATGTGTTTTGCATTGTGTGTTGTATTTTTGTCATGCTAGTTGTTAGGTTTTTGCATTTGCATGATATTTGGTTGGATTTTTGAATTAAGCATGCCTTGTGTTTGGGAAAATGCCATGCATGTCTTAGGTCTAGGTTACATTAAATGTCATGCAAGTTCATGTTAGGTCTAGGCCATATTATTTGCGTCATGCATTTTCCTTACATTTAGGTTTAGATCCATGCATTTCATGCATTATGTTTGCTGCATTGTTTCATGCATTTCATGTTCATGCCATTTGAATAATGACTTGAGCCAATTAATGGTTCAAAGTCATGCTCTCTTGAGCACACTTGTGGAAAATTAAGTTTGTCAAATTGATTATTCTACCTTTGTGATTTTTTTTACTTAGCCAATTTTTATCTAACTTTCAAAAAGTCTTAGCTACTGCTTTCAAGTCATTTTATGAGTTTCAAATGTTTTTATTTTGAATTTTAAATGATTTTATCAAAGACAAAAAAAATGTGTTGACAAAGCAGTTTTTTTTCCACCCAAAACTCGTACATCTCCGATTTTTCTGGGAATTCATCTTTGATCAAAAAATTAAGCCGATTTTTTTTCATGTAGTTTTACATGTGCTGAGTCTCCAGTATTTTTTTCAGAAGTTTTGGAATTTTTAAAAATAGGGTAAAAAATCGTGGATTAAAACTGGACAGTGGAGTCAGAATTGAATTTAAAGAAAAACAAAGCAGTTTTTTCTCCTCGAAAAACTCGTACATCTCTGATTTTTCTGGGAATTCAGCTTTGATCAAAAAATTAAGCCGATCTTTTCTCGTGTAGTTTTACATGTCCTGAGTCTCCAGTATTTTTTTCAGAAGTTTTAAAATTTTTAAAAATAGGGTAAAAAATCGTGGATTAAAACTGGACAGTGGAGTCAGAATTGAATTTAAAGAAAAAACCAATTTTCTGTTTTGGTTAATTTACTTAGAGTGGGCTGATTAGGAGGGTTAGCTACTGACTTAGGGTGATTTCTAAACCCTTTTAAACTCTAAATATGTTTTTTCAAGTCCTGGGTTAAGGATAGTCAAGTCCGGATTTTTTAAACTTAGGAAATTAGAGCCATTTGAAAATTTTTAAGCCCAGTTTTTATTGTTAATTCAAGCTTTTCAAAATTGTTTTCAAACAATCACAAAGTATTTTGGTTTTAGAATATTTAATTTGACATATTTTCCTAAGGTAACCGGATATCTTTTTAGATATACGGATTTCCTTAATTAAAGGAAAAAAATACATTTCATGCATTGCATTTTTATTTTCATGCATATTATATGATAGCATTATTTTATTCCATGTCTTTTAAATTATATGCCATACCATTCATATTTGTCATGTCATTTAGGTTGCATTATATTATTTAGACTGTACTATGTCATTTTATTTATGTCATGCATATACATATTCATTTCTTTTAAATGTTTTCAAAAAAGGATAATGATTTTCAATAAAAAAATATAAAGATATTACCGAGTTAAAATAATTCATGAGTTCTCTACCGGGTTTGCTGGAGGGAATATCATCAATTATCATTAATAAAGGAATATCTTTTTTTCAAAAAAGAGAATGATTCGGAAAGTTTTCCAAAACTAATAAAAATTTCTATATTTTGCCACGTTTGTTGGGGAATATAGGAAAATTTTGAATTTATAAATTCCGGATCATTTTCAATAAAAAAAATGAAATTATTTTTCTTTAAATTGGGAATTAACTTGAAATACTAAATTTAAAACCAACTTTTTACCGAGACTTGAGATAACACACGATTAATAAGGTACCGATTTATACGGGCGTTGTGGGGGTGCTAATCCTTCCCTACACGTAACCGACTCCCGAACCCGCTTCTTTGATTTCTCTGGTTTAAAACGCAGACTTGAAATTGGTTTTTAAAATGTTTTAATTAATTTTTAAAATATTTTATAAAACTGGTTTTAATAGGTGGCCGATCACACCTAGCTAAAAAAGATTGGTGGCGACTCCATGTCTTTTTTAAGGTCATTTTCAAAACCTTCATTTTTCTAGAGGAATTAAGTCGACTTTTCCTCGATTTATTTTTTAATGTCACGCCTAACGAATAATAAAGTCTTGAGATGAGACTCGTCGTTATTTTTTTTTAGGTTGCGACAGCCTGGCGACTCCACTGGGGAAATATTAGAGAGTCAGGCCTAGAATTAGTCGTGTGTTATCAAAGTCTCGGTTTTGTTGGTTTAATTGGTATTTAATTTTAATTCCCACATTTTTTTAATAAGGAGAATTTTAAAAATAATAAAATGTTTTTAAATATGTTCATACTCATGTGCATGCATTTTATTATTGTTCTCTAGCTATTTAAGGTTGTATATTATAATTGCTTGTTGGTTAATGCGTTACACTATTCTTGAATGTTTTAATTGCTAGGGCATTTAGAATAAAGGGTGTAGAATAGGTGGTGACAGGTTTGTTTTGTTTCTCCACATACACTACACGTGCATTTGCATAACATGAATCCTCTACCCGGGTTCCGTCCTTTTAAGTGGGAGTAAAGTAACTAAGCCTTCGTGATTGATCCTCCGTATGGGCTAGTGAAACACTTTCGGAGTATAAAGTACCTAATGCCTTCGTGATGATCCTCCGCATGGGCATAGGAAAATATACTCTAACGAATTGAACCCGCTTTTATCGGGGTGCCTTACTAGCCTTCACCGGCGACAGTGAGGAACAATTCGGGGCCTTAGAACCGATTCACCCTCATATAGTGAACATAGGCGAAGCCATGCCGGATTTCCGTTAGATATACCGAAAATAGGAACACATGGAGGGACATTTCTAAACTTTTTGTTACCTATTTTACACTCCGAATAAGTGGGGTAGATCGGGCAACGATGTACGTACATCGCCCGTAATAAATGTGATACTCCGCCTCGAAGGCATCGTGATGCCTAAATAAGCAGATATTGTTGGGGCAAATGTTCATTAGCTGTTTTTAAAAATAAAAAAATAATAAAAAAAAAATCCTTTTTCAAGCATTTTTGCATGTTGCACATTTCATGCATGTGTGAATGGAGCATGTACATTTTTGGTTGTATTATTGATCTCATTCTTTGCAATAAACAGTTGGTAATTTCATTTGATGATTTCATAAAACCGGTATTGTCACATGAACATTTGCATATGGTACCATAGTAGGATCCACCCTGAAATTCTTTTGAAAATAATGTGATTGGTTTTTCATAAATAAAAAAACACAAAAAAAAAAATCATAAATTTGGAGGCAAATCTTGCATAATGAGATTTTTGAATAATCAAGATTTAGGTCCCACCAATTTCGTGTAATCATTGATTTCTTTGTATATACCTTTGTGTTAATTCATTTATTTTTGCACGTATCATTTTGACATCATGTTATAGTCATAGCATGCATGGTCATTCATTGTAAGATACGTTTATGACATACACAGTCATTATCTGTATATACCTGGCATTAGATTGCATCCATAGCATACATAGTCACCATAATTTCTCTGTATATGTTCATGCATTAATCATCAGTTTATTCATGCACATAGGAATAGAGCATGTACATTCATAACTGTATTCTTAATCTCATGACATTTTCATTTGCATGAAAGGGATTCGAGATATGAGGAATGAATCGGAGGAACGATTGGGTGCTTTGGAACGCAATCAAGAGGAATATGGACATGAAATCCGAAAGGTGAAGGAACAACTTGCCAAATTGCTGAAAATGGTTGAGGATATGGGTAACAGTAAAGGTGAACTTTCTCAGGGCTTCGCATCATCTTCGGATCAACCAAAACCATTAGGCCCAGAACACATAATCCTTGCTGGATCCTGCGCTTGTCAATAGCACAAAGGTTGCAATCCTGATGAAATTATGGACAAAATCGTGAAAATGATTAAACCTGAGAGCCTGATACCAAAGATAGAAACCTTGAATCCTGTACCATACCTGCAAACTGTTCGAGGTCCAAGCCAGTATCCCCACCCTACCATGGTCCAATCGTCCATTGGGATGACCACTACGGGATTCCTGAATCCCACTCCATCACCAACAACTACCAGTTCATACTATTTCCCTCATCAACCACCTTATCCAGCATCTGGGATAGGAACCTCGAGCTATGTACAACCTCCAAAGGCCCCGTGTCCGAATCCATACCCTCACCATGCTGTTCCGCCACATCTCCATGTAAACACTCCGGTTCGGACCTTAGTGCCACCACCAAGTGCCCCAACTCCTAGGCCATGTGTAACTAAGAAACGACCCCAGGATAAGACCCAAATGCCTTTTGATCCCATTCCAATCAGCTACCAAGAGCTCCTCTCTGTACTGATCCAAAATCACATGGTTGCCTGTGTCCCATTGAAACCCTGTTACCACCATATCCAAGGTGGTATAATCCAAATGCAAAATGTGATTATCATTGTGGAATTGTTGGCCATAACATTGAAGACTGTATGGCATTCAAAAAGAAAGTGCAAACTCTTATAAATGCCAAGTGGTTGGATCCCACGACACTGATTGATAGAGGACTAGGAAAGCGTCATTAGGATTGGGAGATTTACATCATTGAGGTGGAAAGACTTCGGTCTTATATGATGTAATAGGATTTCACTTTTTCAGTAGCCGGCTCTTATAGCCTTAGGATGTTAGGAAGAATAAAGTGCTTGTAAGGACAGTCTTAACCACTGTTCAAATTTTGTAAAACATGGTTTATACCATTGTGAATGTTGAGGTGGGAATGAATTGATTATGTTTCAAATTAATGAGAGGTTGATGCTTAAGTTCCTCCGATTCTTATTTCCTCCGTGATATCTCCCCCTTTGCATTTTGCATCCCATCAATTATTTGTCAGGTTGCATTCATGCATTCGTAATCAGCATGATTTTTCTGTATATATCTATGCATTAATTTGCTTATTACATACATCATGATTAGCATTAGGTCACATTCATGACACACATGGTTAGTATGATTTTCTTTGTATGTACTCTGTATCAATCATTCATTGTTTGCATGTATCATAATTGACACCATGTTGCATTCATAGAACATATGAACATTCATTGGGAAATATGCTTAAATGCACATGATCAGTCATTGCATATATCCATGTGTTGATTTGTTTATTCTTTGTTTGCAACATGTTGGCATTGTGATTGCATTTATTACATATATGGTCAGCATGTTTCCATTATACATGTCCATACATCATATTGTTTAGGCTTCACATGCATCAAATTGCATTCATGGCTCATTCATCATGACATACATTTGGGGGAAATAGAATAGAAGTTGGCTTGGCTTTAGGAGACTTTGAAAGAATTTCCATTTCAAATCAGAAGAAGTACTGAGTACACTTTTAATATAGGCTGGTGCTATGGAGGATGAACATGTTGCCCGACTGGAAAAAATGGAAAGGGAACGAGAACAGCTAACAAAGTCTCAAGCAGAATCTAAGGGTCAGATGACTAAATTGATGGAGCTGATGTCTGCCGTAATCAAAGGAAAAGGATACACCGAAAACGTTATCGCCAGAGAAGGGTTAGAGGCACAAAAGGGCCAGGATGAGGTCATAATAAGTGATGCCCAGAACACTGTTAACCTCGTCAATGTCCTAAACTCAGATGATCTAGCTGAACAGGCAAAGTTGAAAAGGGTTGCAGTAAATGAGGTTGAGTTGGCAGATTCCCAAGGGAAATATCAGTTGTTAGATGAAAGGCTCCGGGCAATAGAAAGAACAAATGTATTCGGGAGTGTGGAGGCGAAAGAACGATGCTTGGTCCTCGATTTAGTCATTCCTCCTAAGTTCAAGATCCCTGACTTTGTGAAATATGACGGGACGACCGATCCATCAGCCCACATCACTATGTTCTGCCGGAAGATGACAAGTCATATAGGTAATGATAAGCTTTTGATTCACTGTTTTCAGGATAGCCTCAGCGGGTCCGCAATTAGGTGGTATAGTCAGTTGAGCAAGGACCAGATACGCTCTTGGAATGATTTGGCTAGGGCTTTTCTAAACCAGTACAAGCATATGACCGACATGGCGTCTGACCGTCTCACATTGCAAAATATGAAGAAAAGAGCTACTGAGAGCTTCAAAGAATATGCGCAACGGTGGATGAGCCTGGTCGTCCAAGTACAACCGCCTTTAACTCAGAAGGAAACCACTGTCCTTTTTGTGAATACACTACAGGCCCCATACTACGATAGACTTGTCGGCAACACCATGAAGAATTTTTCGGACATGGTAATTTCAGGGGAGATGATAGAGAATGCTATCAAGGATGGGAAAATTGAAGGAGAAAGAACATCCAATACCAAGAACATGGCATCTGAAAATAAAAAGGAAGATACCCAAGTCGTGGAAGACTTTGCCCCATCTCCCCAATTCTCCTCGTATCAGCCATTTAACTCTACCCTAAACAATGTCTCTCAAGGTTTTTATCCCTACCAACCAATGACTGCAACTACACCAGAATTTACATATGTCTATCAATCGAACATCCTCGGGAATAATCGAAGGGGGCATAAAAAGCGAAAAATAAATCAGGTTGACCCGATTCCTATGACATACAGTGAGCTACTACCTCAACTCATCCAGAATCACCTTGTGACACCCATGCAAATAGCGCCTCTGAAGCCCCCTTATCCGAGCTGGTATGATGCTAATGAGTGTTGTGGGTACCATTCTGGCAATCAAGGTCACTCAACAGAGAACTGCCCCGCTTTGAAGTACAAGGTTAGAGATCTCATCAAGGCTGGTTCGATAAGTTTTGAAGATGGGGAAGCCAAGTGTCATAAGAAACATTGTGCATGATCATATTAGGTTTTTGACACATGTAGTTCTATACACTGTGATGATGAAAGCACTTGTCTCATGTTAACATCTACATGAATTAAATAAATTTTGAATTTTAAATGCTTTGTGTTTGTTGTGTTTCAACAATAACTTGAATTTGCAAAAACAAGCATTAAGGAATTTTTAGTGATGGATAGTCTCAAGAAGATTGATGATCAGTGTTACAAATGACCCAATACCTTCTCCATTCTCTTTAGGTTTTCCTAAGCCTAAATCTCTTAAACCAAGAGCACTTGAAAGACCTAATGCTTCAAGGGATATGAATGATTTGACTTCATAGAAGTATTGTCATTGCAGAATAAGCAAGGATGTAAATCCTAGTCTAGGCTATAAACAAAGGAATGAACTTTTTGAAATTTTTCGAATTCCTTGAAATTCAAACAAATGAGACATTCTTTCAAGAGTCTCGATTTTGATAATTTGGTGTGTGTCAATATTGTGCTAAAACCATTCATGACCTTTCCCAATAACCACAAAACACTAATTGCCCAAACATCATGATTGACATCCTGGGGCACAATGATTAAACTAGATTATCCCTTGTCCCAGAGAAAACCCGTTTTTGGGTCATATTTTCCTTGTCTCTTCAAAGAACTCAGATTGGAAACTCAGCCTTTTCAAAATAGACCTAGACTTGCTATGTTCCCCGTTGATACAAATTCTCAAGGTTAATCAAATTGGGGCATCATATGTGGAAATGATGGATACATGGTGAATAAGGATGGATTAAACGCATGAATCGTTGGGGCATGCGATGAAAAATGAAAAAATTTGTGATATCATGCATATGAGAATTCGGATGATTCCAAAGTGCAAAATGAAATTCTGAATATCTATTTCCCCTGGGGATTGCTTTTCAAAGTTAATATTCGTGCTTGACATGAGGAATGGCCATCTTTCATATCCCTTCACACAAAAAAGAAATCATCCATAGTCACCCCTTTTGAGCCAAAAGAATTCTTTCTTGTTTGAACCTTGATCAAGGATCACCCTCTACACTAGGGGGCAAATGCAAGGAAAGATCGTTGAGAAATGTGTCCTAGCTCAAAGACAGATGCAAAGCAAATGGAGCCCCGAATAAAGACGGGCTCACTCCGTTGAAAAAGAAGGGGGGCAAAATGAAAAAAGAAAAAAAGTAAAAATGTGTGAAAGATATGGCAAATTGAAAGCCAAAAGCAAAGAAGAAAAAAAAGCAAAGTCAAAAGGAAAGAAATGTCCAAGAAGGAACAAATGCTTCAAAGAGAATCCTCCTCAAAAAAATAGATCCTTGATCTGATTACCCTCAAACACATATTTTGGGCCTATTTATCCTTTCTTTCTGAACCCTAAGCCATGGCCTACGTTACGTGCTTTAAAAGTCCATTTTGATCAAGCATGAATATTTAATTTGAAAGGTTTTTTCTCAGATTTTATCCCATTTCATCGAATTATCATTTCACTAAGGAAGAATTTAGAATTCTCAAGTGTATGGTAAAAATGAAAAAAAAAAATGGAAAGAATGGGACTCTAGGGCGAAAACCCAAAAACGGGCGGTCTAGAGTAAATTTGGAAATTTTCGATGCCATCTGTGCCGATACCCAAAAAAAAAAAAAGGTGGTCATCGAGGAACATCTAGGAATTCCTGAACCCCTCAAATTGTCAGCTCTCATTCGGAGGATTGTCTTCAAAAAACTGAAACTTTTTTCCTCCAAGATCAAACTTTCCGATTTAAACATCCCAGCCAATCTTGACGCTTGTCAAAAAGCCTTGATATGGAAACTAAAAGAATGTTGAATTTGCTTGGTTCTCAATGAATTCATGATTTATAAAACCTGTTCCATTTGTGAGCCTAGAAAGGACATACATTTTTGTTGTGAAGTTTTTCTGGAAAAGCCAGAATCTTGTTATACCAAGCCTTGCCAGTTGAAAAAACCCAGATTAATACTTAGAGAATTTTCTAACAGTGATCATCAGTCATCAAAAGATTTGTACATCATACACTGTGGACTTAAAATTTTTGGCTTAGAAGTTTTCCTTAAATAAGCAAAATTGTTTTTCAAAAAGGGAAAGTAAAAATATTTTTGAAATACCCATTTTTGATGTTGACATGAGACAAGGATTTTTCTAACCCAAAGATATAGAACTGCCAGGATAGGTCCTGACTTCCAGATATGAGAAGAAGATATCGAACCCAGTTCAGATCTCTGTTGATGAAAGTTTGAAAACTGTTGGGGCAAAGAGAATAGCCAAAATGAATTGAAGATATACTCTAATTTGAAGAGGAAAATTGAATTTGAGAGGCTAAGCCAAAGTCTAGAAAAACAACCGGGGGCATTTGCATCACTCATGAGCACTCATCTCTTTATCGAGCTTTTGCATCTGCACAGTGTCGGCAAGCATTTGCATCATTCATGGGTATTTGCATTGGCATTATTCCATAAGCATCTGCATTTTACCTTTACATTTACATTCTTCATGGAATTCGCATTCGTGTCATCTCAAGCAATTGCATCATTTCTAGAATCATTGCATTTTCATTATTGTGTGGTAATTGTAGTTACACCATTCATAAACCAGTTACATGAACACAATTAGTAGGGGCATCTGCATCATGAAACATGGGCATCAATCCAGGCCATTTGCATTTGCACTAAGAAATATTTTACATTTGCACCACGAAGCATGAGCACCTTGTTAAAAGACATGTGCATCTGCATCATTTCTCAAAGCTTCTGGTGGGGATATCCAGAATTTTACAATTTTAAAAGTGAACAAGTCTTCGGTGGTGATAGCTGAAGCCTCTGGTGGAGATATCCAGGGTTTTATAATTTTAAAACATGAGAAATTTTATTCTGAAGGAGTTTCTCAAAATTTTACAATGAGAAAGTCTTTGGTGGTGATAGCCAAAGCTTCTGGTGGGGATATCCAGAATTTTACAGTTTTTAAAAGTGAACAAGTCTTCGGTGGTGATAGCTGAAGCCTCTGGTGGAGATATCCAGGGTTTTATAATTTTGAAACATGAGGAATCTTCTTCTGAATGAGTTACCCAGATTTTTACAATGAGCAAGTCTTTGGTGGTGATAGCCAGAACTTCTGGTGGGGATATCCAGAATTTTACAGTTTTAAAAGAACAAGTCTTCGGTGGTGATAGCTGAAGCCTCTGGTGGAGATATCCAGGGTTTTATAATTTTGAAACATGAGAAATCTTCTTCTGAAGAAGTTACCCAGAATTTTACAATGACCAAGTCTTTGGTGGTGATAGCCAAAGCTTCTGGTGGTGATATCCAGAATTTTGCAGTTTTAAAAGTGAATAAGTCTTCGGTGGTGATAGATGAAGCCTCTGGTGGAGATATCCAGGGTTTTATAATTTTGAAACATGAGAAATCTTCTTCTAGATGAGTTATCTAGAATTTTATATTGAGCAAGTCTTTGGTGGTGATAGCCAAAGCTTCTGGTGGGATATCCAGAATTTTACAGTTTTAAAAATGAAGAAGTCTTCGGTGGTGATAGCTGAAGCCTCTGGTGGAGATATCCAGGGTTTTATAATTTTGAAAAATGAGAAATCTTCTTTTGAAGGAGTTATCCAGAATTTTTTCAACATGTGCATCTACATCAAGAAGCATTTGCATTAATCTAAGTTAGTTAAATCTGCATCAAGAAAGTTTGCATCAAATCAAGTCATTTACATTTGCATCAAAGACATTTGCACCAATCTAAGTCATTTGCATCTACATCAAGAAGCGTTTGCATCAACAAAAGACATTTGCATTTGCATCATCTCTTAAAGCTTTCAGGTATAATCGATTTCGTTTCCTTAAGACGAGTCGAGCCCCAAGATCATCGTCGAGGTACTTTTTTTATTTATGAACAAGTCTTCGGTGGTGATAGCTGAAGCCTCTGGTGGAGATATCCAGAGTTTTTTTTAAAGTCCTTTGAAAAAGTAGAAAGTCTTCGGTGGTGATAGCTGAAGCTTCTGGAGATGATACCCAGAATTTTACAGTTTTAAAAATGAGCAAGACTTCGGTGGTGATAGCTGAAGCCTCTGGTGGAGATATCCAGGGTTTTAAAATCCTTTGAAAAGATAGAAAGTCTTCGGTGGTGATTGCTGAAGCTTCTGGAGGTGATACCCAAAATTTTTACATTTTAAAAAAAATGAGCAAGACTTTGGTGGTGATAGCCGAAGCTTCTGGAGGAGATATCCAGAATTTTAAACACAGCTGAGAACAAGACAGGTTAAGGCCCCGAGACCATCGTCGAGGTCATTTCCTTTCTTGCAAATCGAATTCGTTTCCTTAAGACGAATCGAGCCTTGATTAGGTAGGGAATTCAATTTAAAGACAAATCTTCAATTTACTGTTTTTTTTAAAAAAAAAAATAAAAAATTAAAAAAATTAAATTAAAAAAAAAATGATGAAAAAAATTGAAAAAAAGAAAAAAGGAAAAATGAAAAAAAATGAAAAAATAGAAAATGAAAAAAATGAAAAATGAAAAAGAAAAAGAAAACCCCTTTCCTTTCCTTCACATGTGATTTCACTGACCGTACAAAATTAGTGTTGGTTTATCTTTGCCTGATTCCTGATTCTCAGCAATAGCCAAAGAGGGGCAGCTGTAGACAGCTAATTTTGTCCGGACCACTAAACAGGTATGTTTTCTTCCCATATTGATGTTTCCAAGTATAAAAAGACTGTTTTCATCCTGCAGGTGAGACTCCGAGACTTAGTTTAAAAGGGCGAGCACAAAAAGTCAAACTTGAAAAAAAGTCAATCCCGAAAAAGTTAACCCTGAAAAAGTCAACCCCAGAAAGTCAACTACTGAAAAAGTCAACCCACTTTCAAAATCAAGATTTTAACTTCAATTGAAAAATGGAGAAAGAATTTTGATAATCCGAGGTCTACATTGAAAGATATGGAGTTCGGAAGTTGGGATTTGGAGGTTCAGTAGAAAAGAAACCCTAATCCGAGAAATTTGGGGAAAAGTGCTTAAATGATCAAACTGGTCGAAATTGAAGGTTCCAAATGAAAGATAAGCACTGACTACGGGTAATGGAGAAGTCACTTGCAAGAAAAACCGAAAGAAAAGTCAATCCGGGAGAAAACTGAGAATTAGGGTTTTTAGTGGATTTCGGTGAAATCGGGAAGAATCACAGAAATGGCCCGACTTGGTAAGACCAAAGCCCCCAATGGATGAGGAATGATTAAAAAGGATGGCCCAAGGCTCAGATTGAAGAAAATCTGAAAATCGGACTTGTTTTGAGCAAAACCGGGTTTCGGAGGTTAAAGGGCAAAATTGGAAAAATTTGGGAAAAATAGCAAATGGACTCCGAAAATTCTGAAAATTTTTTCAATCTCATTCTTAAATCATTTGAAGGAGATTGGTAAAAGAAAATCTTGATTCGGAGTTCGTTTGCAAAATGGCCAAATCCCGGGCTTCTTATGCAGTAATTCAAAAAGGGAAATCCCAAAAAAATAGCAAATGGGCTCCAAATCTTTTGAAATTTTGCAGATCTCATTTTTAAATTATTTGGAAGAGATTGGCGAAAGAAAATCTTGATTCCGAGTTCGTTTGCAAAATGGCTAAATCCCGAGCCTCCTATGTAGTAATTCAAGCCGATAAATCCCGAAAAAATACCAAATGAGCTCCAAAAATTATGAAAACTTCCAGATCACACTTTTTAATTATTTTGAAGAGATTGGTGAAGAAAAATCTTGATTTGGAGCTCGTTTAAAAAATGGTAAAAAGTAGGGGCATAAAAGGACATTTCGGGAAGAAAAAATCCAAATAAATAGCAAACGGACTCGGATAATTTTGAAAACTTCCAGAACTCAATATTTTATTATTTTGGAAGTATTAAAAAAAGAAAAATTGAATTTGGAGCCCGTTTGATATTTATTTTGCATCCGGGGGGCAAAATGGTCGTTTCACCCAAGCAACCGAAAAGGGCTTCTTTGGGCCTTTCAA
Source organism: Fremontodendron californicum (assembly GCA_030761205.1). Taxonomy (NCBI): domain Eukaryota; kingdom Viridiplantae; phylum Streptophyta; class Magnoliopsida; order Malvales; family Malvaceae; genus Fremontodendron; species Fremontodendron californicum. The sequence continues at coordinate 16,168,799 of JAULJL010000006.1, read as the reverse complement.
AAATCAGAGCTGGGCTGGAAAAGAGAAGTGCTGGCCAGCCCAAGCCCAAAGGAAGGAGGAAGCTTAGGATTTTTTCAATCAAGTGATTAAAAATCAAGAGTTAAGTTAGAGATTTTCATTTTTGAGCCTAAGTCCCAATCCCACATCCCTTTGTAATGTCAAGCCAAGGAGGTGCTCACCTTATAAATAAGGAGTCTTAGCCTTTGGTTGAGATCACCCACTACCCCTTGGGAGATAGTCTATACACTTGTATTAGGATTATCCGGGTGGTGAGTCATAGTGTTTTTGTTGAGAGGGTTTGTAGCTTAATCCGTTCAAAAGCTACTCTGAGGGTTTTTGTAGCTTAATCCGTTCAAAAGCTACTCTGAGGGTTTGTAGCTTAATCCGTTCAAAAGCTACTCTGAGGGTTTGTAGCTTAATCCGTTCAAAAGCTACTCTGAGGGTTTGTAGCTTAATCCGTTCAAAAGCTACTCTGAGGGTTTATAGCTTAATCCGTTCAAAAGCTACTTGGTGAGTTTTCATTTTAAAATAATGTTTCTTGTTCTTCCTTCATTTCCTTTCTTAAGTATATTTTTCTTACATTTTGTTTTTACAATAAACTCACAATGGCCAAATGGCCTACATTATTTATTTTAAGTTGTTATTTTTGATTCATTTTACCATATTGTTTATGCTATTTTCTTTATTTTTGATGTTTTAAATATTATGTTATTTCATGTTCTTAAGTTATATTTAATTTGGTTGCTTTGTTTGTTGCCATTTATGTCTTAGATATCATGTTTTTACATTTTTAATTTTCTGTTTTCATGTTGTTTAAATTTGAGCATGTTTTAGAGTTAGCATATTAAGTGTTTGTGAAAATGCTTGTGTGATTCTTTGCATGATTCTTGTTTTATATCTTAGTAAGCATGTTTTAGATTTGGTATATTAGGTGTTTGTGAAAATGCTTGTGTGATTTTTGTGTTATGACGTAGTTTTTCATGCTAGCATACCAAGTGTTTGTGAAAATGCCATGCTTGTTGAAGCTTGAGGCCATTTGGCTACTCCATGTGTTTTGCATTGTGTGTTGTATTTTTGTCATGCTAGTTGTTAGGTTTTTGCATTTGCATGATATTTGGTTGGATTTTTGAATTAAGCATGCCTTGTGTTTGGGAAAATGCCATGCATGTCTTAGGTCTAGGTTACATTAAATGTCATGCAAGTTCATGTTAGGTCTAGGCCATATTATTTGCGTCATGCATTTTCCTTACATTTAGGTTTAGATCCATGCATTTCATGCATTATGTTTGCTGCATTGTTTCATGCATTTCATGTTCATGCCATTTGAATAATGACTTGAGCCAATTAATGGTTCAAAGTCATGCTCTCTTGAGCACACTTGTGGAAAATTAAGTTTGTCAAATTGATTATTCTACCTTTGTGATTTTTTTTACTTAGCCAATTTTTATCTAACTTTCAAAAAGTCCTAGCTACTGCTTTCAAGTCATTTTATGAGTTTCAAATATTTTTATTTTGAATTTTAAATGATTTTATCAAAGACAAAAAAAAATGTGTTGGCAAAGCAGTTTTGTTTCCACCCAAAACTCGTACATCTTCGATTTTTCTGGGAATTCATCTTTGATCAAAAAATTAAGCCAATTTTTTTTCGTGTAGTTTTACATGTCCTGAGTCTCCAGTATTTTTTTTCAGAAGTTTTGGAATTTTTAAAAATAGGGTAAAAAATCGTGGATTAAAATTGGACAGTGGAGTCAGAATTGAATTTAAAGAAAAACAAAGAAGTTTTTTCTCCTCCAAAAACTCGTACATCTCTGATTTTTCTGGGAATTCAGATTTGATCAAAAAATTAAGCCGAATTTTTCTCGTGTAGTTTTACATGTCCTGAGTCTCCAGTATTTTTTTCAGAAGTTTTTAAATTTTTAAAAATAGGGTAAAAAATCGTGGATTAAAACTGGACAGTGGAGTCAGAATTTAATTTAAAGAAAAAACCAATTTTCTGTTTTAGTTAATTTACTTAGAGTGGGCTGATTAGGAGGGTTAGCTACTGACTTAGGGTGATTTCTAAACCCTTTTAAACTCTAAATATGTTTTTTCAAGTCCCGGGTTAAGGATAGTCAAGTCCGGATTTTTTAAACTTAGGAAATTAGAGCCATTTAAAAATTTTTAAGCCCAGTTTTTATTGTTAATTCAAGCTTTTCAAAATTGTTTTCAAACAATCACAAAGTATTTTGGTTTTAGAATATTTAATTTGACATATTTTCCTAAGGTAGCCGGATAGCTTTTTAGATATACGGATTTCCTTAATTAAAGGAAAAAATACATTTCATGCATTGCATTTTTATTTTCATGCATATTATATGATAGCATTATTTTATTCCATGTCATTTAAATTATATGCCATACCATTCATATTTGTCATGTCATTTAGGTTGCATTATATTATTTAGACTGTACTATGTCATTTTATTTATGTCATGCATATACATATTCATTTCTTTTAAATGTTTTCAAAAAAGGATAATGATTTTCAATAAAAAAATATAAAGATATTACCGAGTTAAAATAATTCATGAGTTCTCTACCGGGTTTGCTGGAGGGAATATCATCAATTATCATTAATAAAGGAATATCTTTCTTTCAAAAAAGAGAATGATTCGGAAAGTTTTCCAAAACTAATAAAAATTTCTATATTTTGCCACGTTTGTTGGGGAATATAGGAAAATTTTGAAATTATTTTCAATAAAAAAATGAAATTATTTTTCTTTAAATTTGGAATTAACTTGAAATACTAAATTTAAAACCAACTTTTTACCGAGACTTGAGATAACACAGGATTAATAAGGTACCGATTTATACGGGCGTTGTGGGGGTGCTAATCCTTCCCCACACGTAACCGACTCCCGAACCCGCTTCTTTGATTTCTCTGGTTTAAAACGCAGACGTGAAATTGGTTTTTAAAATGTTTTAATTAATTTTTAAAATATTTTATAAAACCGGTTTTAATAGGTGGCCGATCACACCTAGTTAAAAAAGATTGGTGGCGACTCCATGTCTTTTTTAAGGTCATTTTCAAAACCTTCATTTTTCTAGAGGAATTAAGTCAACTTTTCCTCGATTTATTTTTTAATGTCACGCCTAACGAATAATAAAGTCTTGCGATGAGACTCGTCGTTATTTTTTTTTTAGGTTGTGACAACAGTTAGGTGTCGGGATTGCTGCCTTCCTTTACTCTCTGCTTCAAGAGTATATTGACGTGGTGGGCATCATATCTAAATTTCTAGAAGATTTGGTCTTTTGATGTTTTTTTTATCTAGTAAACCTTGCTGAGATAGGTTTATTTCTGGATATATTGTATATATTTGAAGATATGAGACAATAGATCAATATGTTTTGATTTGAGCATAAATTGATCATGAATAATTTTTGAATATGCATGGATATATGTGGTAATAGTATTGAGAAATATTGCTGGTTGAGGATATGAATTGATTGTTATTTGCAGGAGGGTTATAGTTGAGATAGAAAGGAAACTCTGTCGGATTTTAGGTAGATTATCCGGATAGGGTGTTACAGATAACCTCCCAGAAAAATCACGAAAGTCAGAACACTGGGTGAAAAACTGTTTTGCCAAAAATCATTTTTAAGCCTTTGATAGAATCATTCAAAAATCAAAGTAAAAATATTGGAGACTCTTCTAAGGACTTAAAAACAGTAGCCAAAATTTTTAAAAAATTGGACAAGAATTTCCTAAGTAAAAAAAAAAATCATAAAGGTAGAAAAATCAACTTGACAACTCCTTAATTTTCCCCAAGCATGCTCATGTGAGCTTGACCTTAAGCCATTGATTGGCTTAAGTCAAAAATCAAGTGGTATGATATGAAATGAATGAACAAACAGCAAGTTTAATGTATGAAATGCATGATCTAAAGCCTAAATGACATATAAAATGCATGGCAATTCAAAATGACCTAATGCCTAGCATGAACTTGCATGGCAATAAATGCAACCTAGACCTAAACATGCATGAAATGCATGGCAATATCATCATGATCTAAGACCTAATGGATATGAAAATGCATGGCAATACCAGTATGATCTAAGACCTAATGAAACTTGCATGGCAATAAGTGCAACCTAGGCCTAAACATGCATGAAATGCATGGCAATGCAAATGAGACCTAGACCTAAAAAATGCATGGCAATAACACAAACACATGGCATACTAAATCAAATACACAAAATCATAGCATGGAAATGCAAGCCTATCAAATAAACAAGATGAAAATGCACATACAAAGCACAAAATGAAGGGGTAGCCGAATGGATCTATGGCCTAAATGGTGAAATCCAAGCATGCTCATTAACACAAACACATGGTATACTAAATACAAGACTTAAGAGGAAACATGTTAGACTAATCAAACATAATACAAATGCATGAACATAGCTAGATATTTTCACAAACACATGACAACCTAAACATGCAAAGTCTAAATGGAAGAATGTTAAACTAGTAAACATGATAAAAATGCAAACATGCAAAATGAAATCATCATGGCCGAATGGTAGTAAACATGAATATGGCATGGCATTATCACAAACACATGGCATGGTCTAGAGCTAAACTACCACAATCAAGCTAACCTACCACAATCAAGCTAATCTACCACAAGTAAGCTAACCTACCACAACCAATAACATGAACAAAATAAAAAAATAAAAAAAACAAAATAAAATAAAATCATCCTAAAAAAAAAAAAAAAACCATTCTGCCATGTAGAAAAATAATGGTAAAAACTTTCTTTCTTGATTTCTTTCAAAATACAAAGTAGAAACTCCTTATCACTTATTTTTAAAAAAAAAAATTATTTCATAAAAGAAAATAAAATTACAATCAAAATAGCAAAATCATATCAACAAAGAAAGAACATAGCTACCTTGCTCTAGCTTTCCAAATCAAGAAGTAACAAGCCAAAACCTTTCTTTTTCCTTCTCTTTTTTCTCCTCTCTTTTTTCTTTCTTTTCTCCCTAGCTACTGCCCTTGTTCAGCCCTCAAAACCCTTATCCAAAATCTGAAAATGAACCCCCCTCCTTATCTTGGCTGAATGGCCTCCTACCTTCTAGAAGAATGTTGTCATTTTTGTAGCCAATTTTGATCCAATGGCCTTTAATCCAAGATGTTTTTCTATGTGAAATTCCCACCCTTATATTAAATAATCAGCCCCTAAAATATGATGTCATAAATATGACATCATCCCTCTCCATGCATTGGTCCATGCGTCACAATTTCAAAGGCTTGATCAAAAAAATAACTATCTTCCTATCCACTTTTGGCCCTTGGATGCAATGGTTCAGCAAAATCACTCTCCAACATGGGCTAGGCAGATTGACCTTTCAAATTCTAGGCCAATCTCCATTTCTTTAATTGCAAGAATGGCCACTTCGGTTTCTTCGATAAAGTGACCTTTTTGGCCCCCGGATCTAATTAAATAGCAAACGGATTCCAAATCCAAATTTTCTTTTTTCAAAACTTCCTAAATAATAAAAATTTGAATTCTGAAAGTTTTCATATTTTTCTGAGCCCATTTGCTATTTTTCTCGGATTTTTTTTCAAAATTGCCCTTTAGTGCACCTGAACTTTTACCATTTTTCAAATGAGCTCCGAATCCGAATTTTTCTTCACCAATCTCTTCCAAATAATTTAAAATTGAGATCTGGAAGTTTTCATAATTTTCCTAGCTCATTTGCTATTTTTTCGAGATTTATCTTCTGGAATTTCAACTTAGTGGGCCCGAGATTTGCCATTTTGCAAACGAGCTCCGAATCCAGATTTTTCTTCGCCAATCTCTTCCAAATGATTTAATATTGAGATCTGGAAGTTTTGGTAATTTTTGGAGCTCGTTTGCTATTTTTCCTGAATTTTCCAAGTTCACCCTTTTGTCTCCAAAGCCCAGTTTTGTTCAAAACAAGTTCGATTTTCAGATTTATTTTTTTTTGCCTTTGTCATATATTGAATTGGAGTTCGTCCAAAAATTCCCAATTTTTACGATCAAATTCCCTTCCTTTTTGATTTTTCTTTTTTTCAATATCGGGAATTTCCTCGTTTTTCCATTTTTTCTCCAATCGGCTCTTTTCTCGAAATTACTTTAAACTGAGCCTTGGGCTATCCTTGTTTACTCACTCCTCATCAATTAGGGGCCTTAGTTTTACCGAATTGGGCCTTAGTTTTACCGAATCGGGCTATTTCTGTAATTGAATGATGTGTCTCATTCAATGCTTAAGGTTCAAGATAAAATCATACTCATGAGACACATCACCAAAGAGTCACCAAATGGCTTCAAGGAAGAATCAACACCTATTCAAGTTAGGCTAGAATGACACGCCAAACATAAATAGACGATTACCACAGTTGGCAAGTATAGTCTTTGCCTTCATACACCTTAGGCTTCAAGGTATAAAAAAAATATGATGTAAGGTTCAAAACCTTAAGACGATCACATTTTGTGTATTCTTCTCTTTGCCTCCTTGAATACTTGCTAACTTAAGTATTGGAGTGCGCCATAATCCAAACTCCGACCCCCTTGACTATTCGTTCTTCCTTGACAAGTCACAGTTGTAGCATACACTTGCCTTCCTGCAATCTGATCCTTTCACCTCAAAAGACATCAGCAGTTGACGCCGTCTATGAGAAACAATAGTCATGTTGCTACCACCAGCTAAAAATACAATACATGTTACTAGATCTACCTTAACCGTTTGTCGCAACCTAAAAAATAACTAATCTCATCGCAAGACTTTATTATTCGTTAAACGTGACATTAAAAAAAAATCTGAGGAAAAGTCGACTTAATTCCTCTAGAAAAATGAAGGTTTTGAAAATGACCTTGAAAAAGACATGGAGTCGCCACCAATCTTTTTTAGCTAGGTGTGATCGGCCACCTATTAAAACCGGTTTTATAAAATATTTTAAAAATTAATTAAAATATTTTTTAAAACCAATTTCAACTCTGCGTTTAAAACCAGAGAAATCAAAGAAACGGGTTCGGGACTCGATTACGTATGGGGAAGGATTAGCACCCCCCAAAACGCCCGTATAAAACAGTACCTTATTAACCGTGTGTTGTCTCAAATCTCGGTATAAAGTTGGTTTTAAATTTAGTATTTCAAGTTAATTCCCAATTTAAAGAAAAATAATTTAATTTTTAATTAAAAATGATCCGGAATTTATAAATTCAAAATTTTCCTATATTCCCCAACAAATGTGGCAAAATATAGAAATTTTTATTAATTTTGGAAAACTTTCCGAATCATTCTCTTTTTAAAGAAGATATTCCGTTATTAATAATAATTGATGATATCCTCCCCAGCAAATCCGGCAGAGAACTCATGAATTATTTTAACTCGGGAATAACTTTATTTTATTGAAAATCATTATCCTTTTCTGATAACATTTAAAAGAAATGAATATGTATATGCATGACATAAATAAAATGACATAGCAAAATCTAAAAAATATAATGCAACCTAAATGATATTAGATAATTTGAATGCCCTAACATATTCAAAATGAAATGAAATATCCTAAGTTATATGACATATTCTAAATGAAATGAAATGACCTAGGTAACATAATATATGCTATATGAAATATAATATCCTAAGTCATATGATATATTCTAAATGAAATGTAATATCCTAAATGACATAATATATCCTAAATGAAATGAAATGACCTAGGCAATATAATATATTCTACATGAAATGAAATGGCCTAAGTAACATAATATATTCTATATGAAATGAAATGAAATAATTTAAATGACATGGCAAATATGAATGATATGGCATATAATTTAAATGACATGGAATATAAAATAATGCAATCATATAATATGCATGGAAATAAAAATGCAAATAATAATGCATGAACATAGTATATGCTAAATAATATAACAGAAAAATAATTAAATAAAAAGCATAAGATATCAAGAAATATTCCAAATCATATAATAAACAATATAACATAACTCAAAATCATGACAATATCATAGAAATTATCATAGCAAAAATCACATATTATATAAAATGCATGAATATGGAAAATGCAATGCATGAAAATGTATTTTTTCCTTTAGTTAAGGAAATCCGTATATCTAAAAAGATATCCGGCTACTTTAGGAAAATATGTCAAATTAAATATTCTAAAACTAAAATACTTTGTGATTGTTTGAAAACAATTTTGAAAAGCTTAGATTAAGAATAAAAACTGGGCTAAACCTTTTTTTTTTAAATGGCTCTAATTTCCTAAGTTTAAAAATCCCAGACTTAACCACCCTTAACCCGAGACTTAAAAAATCATTTTTAGAGTTTAAAAAAGCTTAGAAACTACCCTAAGTCAATAGCTAAACTTCCTAATCAGCCCCCTCTAAGTAACTTAACCAAAACAGAAAAAATGATTTTTCTTTAAATTCAATTCTGACTCCACTGTCCAGTTTTAAGCCACTATTTTTTACCCTATTTTTACAAATTCAAAAAACTCTAAAAAAATATTGGAGACTCACGATATGTAAAACTACACGGAAAAAAATCAGCTTAATTTTCTGATTAAAGATGAATGCCCAGAAAAATCAGGAAAGTACGAGTGCTGGGTGAAAAAAACTATTTTGCCAAAATACATTTTTGCCTTTGATGAAATCATTTAAAAATCAAAGTAAAAATATTTAAGACTCACAAAATGACTCACAAACAGTAGCTAGGACTTTTTGAAAGTTTGATAAAAATTGGCTAAGTAAAAAAACTCACAAAGGTAGAATAATCAATTTGACAAACCTTAATTTTCCACAAGTGTGCTCAAGAGAGCATGACTTTGAACCATTAATTGGCCTAAGTCATTAGTCAAGTGGCATGAACATGAAATGCATGAAAAATTACAGCAAATATGATGCATGAAATGCATGAGTTTAAACCTAAATGTCATGAAAAAATGCATGGCATCCATATAGTGACCTAGACCTAAATGAACTTGCACGGCATTTAATGCAACCTAAGTCTAAAATGCATGGACATGCATGGCAAAATAAACCTAACCTAACATCTAAAATATGCATGGCAATAACACAAACCCAAGGCATGCTTAAACCAAAAAATCAACCAAATATCATGCAAATGCCAACCTATCACCTAACATAGCAAAAATGCAACACACAATGCAAAATAACATGGCAGCCGAATGGCCTATGGTTCCTAACAAGCATGGGATTTTTACCAACACTTGGTATACTTAAACTAAATACACAATCGAATGTCATGCAAATGCAAAACCTATCCACTAACATGGCAAAAATGCACATACAATGTAAAACACATGCAGTAGCCGAATGGCCTCAAGCTCCAACAAGCATGGTATTTTCAGAAACACTTGATATACTAACATGCTCAACTAAAATATAACACTCAAAACATGCAAACACAAAGTAGAAATACTAAAACCAAACAAGAATTTTCACAAATACTTGATATACTAAATATAAAACATCAACAAATCTAAACATTATGAAAACAGAAAATTAAAAATGCAAGATCATGATATTTAAATCATAAATGGCAACAAACAAAGCAACCAAATTAAAACATGATTCAAATATATGAAGTAAAAGAACGCTTAAAGCATCAAGATTAAAGAAAATAACATTGAAAACATGATAAAATAAACAAAACAGCAACATTAAAAATAATATAGGCCATTCGGCCATGGTGAGGGAAATAAAAAAAATGTAAGAAAACTTTGTTTTAGAAAAAGATGAAGAAAGAACTTAAAAGGAATATTAAAAAAAAAAACACTTATTTAAAAAGAAAACTCACCAAATAATAATCAAAATAGCAAAAACAAGAATGGAAAATCAAGAAAGTGCAAGAGTTGGTGCTCAAGAGCAACCTCAAGAAGCTATATTTCAAGCTTTATCTGTTCAAACTTTCCTTTCTTTTCTAAACTTTTTCTTTTTGCTTTCAACCAAAGAGAGAAAAACTAAGCAAAACAAAGAGAAATCTGAAAAAAATGAAGTGAAGGAAAATGAATTCTGCCCCCTCCCTTAAGGTTGGCCGAATACCCCTCTCTCTCATGCAAGGATGTTGTCATTTTGATCCTAACCAATTTCCATCCAATGGCTAGTAATTCAAATTGAAAAATAATGAAATTATCACCCTTAGATTAGCATATCAGCTGTCTATAATTACAGCTGTTCAAGAATAATGTTGACACTCTCCCTTGGCCTATGTGGCTTAATCACAATGGCTTGATCAAAAAGAATCTCTAACTAACTCTTAATTCTTGGCCATTTGATTGAAAAATCAGAAGCTTATTCCTTCCTTTGGGCCTTGGCAAGCCAGAACCTCTCTTTTCCAGCCTAATTCTGATTTTTTGATAGGCCAAAAGAAGCCTATTTCGGTTGCTTGGGTGAAATGACCGTTTAACCCTCCGGATGCAAATAAATGGCAAACGGACTCCAAATTCAAATTTTATTTTTTAATACTTCCAAAATAATAAAACATTGGATTCTGGAAGTTTTCAAAAAATTTCGAGTCCGTTTGCTATTTATTTGGATTTTTTCTTCCAAAAATGCCCTTTTATGCCCCTACATTTTACCATTTTTTAAACGAACTCCAAATCAAGATTTTTCTTCACCAATCTCTTCAAAATAATTTAAAAGTGTGATCTGGAAGATTTCATAATTTTTGGAGCTCATTTGTTATTTTTTCGGGATTTATCTGCTTGAATTACTACTACATAGGGGCTCGAGATTTGGCCATTTTGCAAACGAACTCTGAATGAAAAATTTATTTTGCCAATCTCTTCCAAATAATTTAAAAAATGATATTTGCAAAATTTCAGAATATATGGAGTCCATTTGCTATTTTTTCGGGATTTATCTTCTTGAATTATTACATAAGAGGCCCGAGATTTGGCCATTTTGCAAACGAACTCCGAATCAAGATTTTCTTTCTCCAATCTCTTCCAAATAATTTAAAAATGAGATTAACAAATTTTTATAAGATTTGGAGCTCATTTGCTATTTTTCCGGGATTTTCCTTCTTGAATTACTACATAAGAAGCCCGGGATTTGGCCATTTTGCAAACGAACTCCGAATCAAGATTTTATTTTTCCAATCTCTTTAAAATGATTTAAGAATGAGATTTGAAAATTTTCAGAATTTTTGGAGTCCTTTTGCTATTTTTCCCAAATTTTCTAATTTTGCCCCTTTGCCTCCGAAACCCGATTTTGCTCAAAACAAGTCCGATTTTCAGATTTTCTTCAAGCTGAGCCTTGGGCTATCCCTTTTTAATCATTCCTCATCCATTTTGGGCTTTAATCTTACCAATTCGGGCCATTTCTGTAATTCTTCCTGATTTCACCGAAATCCACCAAAACACCTAATTCTCAGTTTTCTTCCGGAATGACTTTTCTTTCAGTTTTTCTTTCAAGTGGCTTCTCCATTACTCGTAGTCAGTGCTTATTTTTCATTTGGAACCTTCAATTTTGACCAATTCGATCGTTTAAACACTTTTCCCCAAATTTCCCGGATTAGGGTTTCCTTTCTACTAAATCTCCAAATTCCAACTTTCGAACTCCATATCTTTCAATGTAGACCTTGGATTATCAAAATTCTTTCGCCATTTTTCAATTGAACTTAAAATCTTGATTTTGAAAGTGGGTTGATTTTTTCAGTAGTTGACTTTCTGGGGTTGACCTTTTCAGGGTTGATTTTTTTTGGGGTTGACTTTTTTTGAGTTTGACTTTTTATGCTCGCTCTCTTAAACTAAGTCTCGAAATACCACCTGCAAGATGAAAAAGGTCTTTTTACATTCTGAAACCTCAATTTAGGAAGAAAACATACATGTTTTAGTGGTCCGGACAAAATTACGTGTCTACAGCTGCCCATCTTTGGCTATTGTTAAGAATTAGGAATCAGGCAAAGATAAACAAACACTAATTTTGTACGGTCAGTGAAATCACATGTGAAGGAAAGGGAAGGGAGTTTATTTTCATTCTTCTATCATTTCATCATTTTTTATTAATTTTTTTTAGATAAAAGCTGTAAATTGAAGATTTGTCCTTAAATTGAATTCCCTGACTAATCAAGGCTCGAACCGTCTTAAGGAAACGAGTTCGATTTCAAAAGAAAAAATTATGCCCGAAGGTCTTAAAAACTGGTGCCCGAAGGTCTTTATAATGGTGCTCGGAGGTCTTTAAAACTGATGCCCGAAGGTCTTTAAAATTGGTGCCCGAAGGTCTTTAAAATGGTGCCCGGAGGTCTTTAAAACTGGTGCCCGAAGGTCTTTAAAACTGGTGCCCGAAGGTCTTTAAAATTGGTGCCCGAAGGTCTTTAAAACTGGTGCCCGAAGGTCTTTAAAACTGGTGCCTGAAGGTCTTTAAAACTGGTGCCCGAAGATCTTTAAAATTGGGATTTGAAAATACCTTGACGACGGTCTCAAGGCTCGACTCGTCTGATAAACAAAATGAATTTGATTTAAAACAAGGAAATACCTCGATGGCGCTCTCGGAGTCTGAATCTTTTGAGAAGCAAAACGAGTTCTGGAAGTCCAAGTTTTCCTGATTTCTGCACTGTTAGCTAAATGCAATGATGAGAATGTCATGCTTTGCAAATGCTTGCATGTTTCCTAAAAATAATTGCAATCAAATGATTGTGCCATGATTTTTAATCCATGGTTTCTTTGAGGTTCACAAATTATCCGACTTCAAGACGGAGTCTTCAATTGTTCATTGATGCCCCACTTAAGAAATTCTTCACTCAAGATATCTTGTGAAACAGTCTCAGTTTTTGTCTTTCGCTAAAGTTCACAGATTTTCTGACTTCGTGATGAATTTTCCACCACGTTCACTGTTTTCTTTTCTTGGTGAACTTCCTAAACCTTGCCCAAGATTTAAATCTATTCCTTAGTAATACTTTGAAATCCCTTTATTTAAAGATTTTTATTACTAATCAACATTCAATTTAATAACAACCATAATGCATCTCAAAAGTATATAAAAGAAAATATGAATCAAGCAAAAATTGTCATGAAAAGGATAACAAGAAATGTTTTAAAATAGTAAAAATAAATATCAAGGATATAAGAAACAAAAGTAAGGTTATAGGTTGTAGATGCCCTGGATGCGGAATATCTCGGACCCCTCCTTTTTTCAAACCATCTGAAATTTCTTTTGAACGAGCAATTCACTTGGGTAACCTATTAGCTTCTATAGTTACATCAGACTGAATTGTTCCCCTTTCCTCTGATTGTCAAAATACTTTCTCCCCCTTTACACGGCGCATTTATTCAAACTTTGATTAGTACTTGAGCCGCCTTTTGCAGGTTTTCAACTCAAGTGTCCTCCATTCGGTATTAAGTCGCCCTTTGCGGGTTTTCGGCTTAAACCTCTCCTTTTACATTCCTTTTTCATTTTTTATTCTACCATGCATTTGAGATTTCTAAATGCTTCCAAGGTAAAAATATCAATTCAAAAGATGGGATGAATTCTGAGAATAACCTTTCAAATTAAATATCCATGCTTGATCAAAATGGGCTTTTAAAGCATGTAATGTAGGCCAAGGTTTAGGTTTAGAAAGAAAGGATAAATAGGCCCAAAATGTGTTTAAGGGTGATTGGATCAAGGATCATTTCCTGAGTAGAATTCGTTCTTGAAACATTTGTCCCTTTTTGGACTTTCTTTTCTTTCTTTTTTTTTTGCTTTGTCGGCTTTCATTTGCCACATTTTTCGATGGCTTTCTTTTTGCCATGATTTTTGATTATCTTTCCTCGCATTTGCCCTCCAGTATAGAGGGTGATCCTTGATCAAGGTTTAAAGAAAGAAATAATTCCTAAGGCTCAAAGGGGTGACTAAGGATAATTTCTTCTTAGTGAAAGGAATATGAAAGATGGCCATTCATCATATCAAGCATGACTATTCTCTTTGAAAAGCAATTCTCAAGGGAAATAGATATATAGAATTTCCATTTTTACACTTGGAATCAATTGAATTTCCATGTGCACAGCATCACACATTTTTTTTATCAAACATAATACTTCTTCAGTTCATCAGCATTTACGGGATTTCTGAAATCTTCCCCGTCCATTCTAGTTAGAATCAATGCTCCTCCAGAAAAAACCCTCTTTACCACATAGGGTCCTTCCCAATTCGGAGCCCATTTCCCTCTCGGGTCCTTCACTATAGGGAGAATTTTCCTCAGTACCAACTCCCCTTCTCGGAACTGTCTGGGACGAACCTTCTTGTTGTGGGCTCGAATCATCCTTTTCTGATACAACTGCCCGTGACAAATTGCTTTCAATCTTTTCTCCTCGATGAGATTCAACTGTTCATAACGAGCTCTAACCCATTCTTCTTCCTCTAGGCCAACTTCCATCAAAACCCGAAGTGAAAGGATCTCAACTTCAATAGATAGCACTGCTTCCATCCCGTATACCAAAGAAAACGATGTTGCCCCTGTAGATGTACAGACCGAAGTACAATATGCATGAAAAGCAAAAGGCAAGATCTCATGCCAATCTTTGAACACATTGGTCATCTTCTCAATAATCCTCTTGATGTGTGATCATCTTCGGACTGTAAGGTGCCGAATTATGGTGTTGCCCCTGTTAGCTGCTTCTACTGCGCCATTCATCTTCGGACGGTAAGGTGCCGAATTATGATGTGTGATCTTGAATTGAGTACACACTTCTCTCATCATCTTATTCTTCAAATTGAGAGCATTATCCGAAATAATTCTTGCTGGCAACCCGTAACGGCATATGATTTCTTTCTTGACGAATCTGCATACCACCAACTTTGTTACATTCGTATAGGACGCAGCTTCTACCCACTTTGTGAAATAGTCTATGGCCACCAAGATGAAACGATGTCCATTTGAAGCTTTCGGGGTAATAGGCCCAATCATATCCATTCCCCACATTGAAAAAGGCCAAGGTGCAGTCATGACATGTAATGGCGATAGCGGCACATGAATCTTATCTGCATAAATCTGACATTTATGGCACTTTCGGGAATAACTGATACAATCTCCTTCCATCGTCAGCCAATAGTACCCTGCCCTCATAATCTATTTAGCAAGCATGTGACCATTAGCATGAGTGCCACATATCCCTTCATGGACCTCTTCTATGATTCTTCGAGCTTGGGCAGACCCGACGCATCTCAATAAGACTTGGTCATTTCCTTTCTTGTAGAGAATCTCACTGTCTAGAACAAAACCCACTGCTAGCCTTCTCAGTGTCCTCTTTTCATTCTCTGTTGCTTGTTCTGGATACTGTTGACTCTTGATGTACTGTAAGATGTCGTTATACCAAGGGAGACCATCTGCTTCTTCTTCGATACTCAAACAGGGGGCAGGAGACTCATATATGCTCATCTTGATCGGCACAACTTCCGCCCCTTCATTCACTTTAAACATTGATGACAAAGTAGCCAGAGCATCTTCCATTCAGTTTTCTTCTCGAGGAAAGTAATTGAATTTCACTTCTTCGAACTCCTCCAATAAACTCAGTATGAGTTCTCGGTATCGGATTAGCTTTGTATCTCGGGTTTCCCATTCTCCTCGTAGCTGGTAAATCACTAAGGCTGAGTCTCCGAAAACTTCCAATACTTTGATCTTTCTGTCCACTACAGCACGAAGGCCCATAGTACACGCTTCATACTCGGCAGTATTGTTTGTACAATCAAAATCCAATATGGCAGTGAAAGGATAATAATCTTCTTATAGGGATATAAGCACTGCACCGATTCTATGCCCCATGGCGTTAGATGCGCCATCAAAGTACATTTTCCATACTTTCTTCTTCAAGAGAATCTCGTCTGCTTGCGACACATATATCAAATCTTCATTCGGGAAGTCAAAGTTCAACGTCTCATAATCTTCCACTGCCCAACTTGCTAAGAATTCAGCTACTGCACTGCCTTTGATAGCTTTTTGACTTACATATACAATGTCGTACTCTGACAATAGAACCTGCCATCTTGCCATCCTCCCTCACAAAGAAGGTGCTTCCAACATGTACTTGACTGGATCCAGCTTAGGAATCAGCCACGTTGTGTGGTACAACATATAATGCCTGAGTCTTCGAGCAGTCCAAGCTAAGATGCAACACAACTTCTCAACCGATGTATATTTCAACTCATAATCTGTAAATTTCTTGCTGAGGTAGTAAACTGCCTGTTCTTTCTTTCCAATTTCATCAAGCTGCCCCAAAACACAACCCATGGATTTTTCAAATACTGATAAATACAGTATCATTGGTTTATCCAGAATATGTGGCATTAATACTGGTGGGTTGGATAGATAATGTTTAACATTTTCAAATGCAATCTGACAACCTTCATCCCATTCTCCTGGATCACGTTTTTGAAGTAACTTAAATATTGGATCACATTTGTCGGTTAATTGAGAAATAAACCGAGCAATGTAATTCAATCTCCCCATAAAGCCTCTTACTTCTTTTTGAGTGCGAGGTGGTGGCAGATTCTGAATAGCCTTCACTTTATCTGGGTCAATCTCAATTCCTCTTTTGCTGATGACAAAACCCAATAATTTCCCCGAGGTGACTCCAAAAGTGCATTTTGTCGGATTCAGCTTGAGTCTAAACTTCCTTAATCGTTCAAAGAGCTTCTTAAGATTCGCAATATGCTCCTCTTCTCCTTGTGACTTAGCAATCATATCATCAACGTAGACCTCAATTCCCTTATGCATCATATCATGAAACAAGGTCACCATGACTCTTTGGTATGTTGCCCCAGCATTCTTCAACCCAAATGGCATTACTTTGTAGCAGAAGGTTCCCCACATTGTAACAAATGTGGTTTTCTCCATGTTTTCTGGTGCCATCTTGATCTAATTGTATCCTGAGAATCCGTCCATGAAAGAAAATAAAGAACTCTTTGTTGTATTATCCACCAGAGTATCAATATGAGGCAAAGAGAAATTATCTTTAGGGCTGGCCTTGTTCAAATCTCGGTAATCAACGTACATCCGCACCTTACCATCCTTCTTTGGTTCTGGAACAATATTTGCCACCCATTCTGGATATTTTGCCACCTCTAAGAATCCAACATCAAATTACTTCTTCACCTCCTCTTTTATCTTTAACAGCATGTCTCGCCTCATTCTTCTCAATTTTTGCTGAATTGGCTTGCATTCTGGCCTTAAAGGGAGCTTATGAACCACAATATTCGGATCCAACCCTGGCATGTCTTGGTAAGACCATGCAAATACATCCACATACTCCTAGAGCAAAGCTATCAATTCACCTTTTATTGATGATGACAATGAAGTTCGAATTTTGACTTCCTTTATCTCTTCACCATTTCCTAGATTTCTCGTTTCTAATAATTCCTTATGAGGAAGTACTTGCTTCGCCTCTTGTTCTATTTTCCTCAATAGATCTGGAGGTAGACCATAATCCTCAATATCTTCGTTAGCCTTAAAATCACCCGTGCAAATGGGTATTTCAAAATCAATTTCAGAATTATTGACAAGAAGGTCCTCATATTCCGTATCCGCACACCTGTAAATAGGTGGAGAAGAAACAATATAGGAAAATATATATAATGAAAACAAAATAAATAACAAAAATGAAGGAATATGGACACATCAATATGGACAAAATGCATTGTGCTTGTTATTTATTGAATGAAAATGTTTAAAAAGCCCATTACAGAAAAAACTCTTAATATCTCTTGGTAAAGATAATTAAGATTGCTTTTTTAAAAGTATTACGTTGGAATAGACTTAAAAACTATGGGCAACTCAGTCGCACTCTAGTTGGTTAGTCTATATCCTGGTGGACAAGGTCGCACCATCCAGTAAGCATTCTCTCTTTCAATTCTTTCTTCCTCAGTCGTGCAGATCTCCATATCATACATCTGCTCATCCCTATTCACTTGGAATCTCTCGAAGGCTTGCTCTATCATTACGAGCACATCATCAGAATTCATTTCTCCGAACAGAGAACTTGCTGAGCGAAAGCTGTGAAGGATAGGTGGGAATGTCATAGGCTCCCACTCAATATCCATACCCGTAAGACGGGCCATCCTCCTTTGTCAGTTCATTTCAACTTGTTTCCTTTTCTCATGGCATTTGGAAGATATCCTAGGCCAAACTGGTCTTTCTTTCCCTTTACTTCCATTGCTCGAGCCATCCCCTGAAGATATTTCGCGAGACCTTTTCCAACCCTGCAGCCTTTTCCCACGGTAGTTCTTACCCCCAGCCTTGTGTTCTTGGACAACCTCGGTTTTGAAATTTTTCGTCCTTCAGCGACGAAAACTGCATTTACGAATTCCAAAGACCGAAAAGAATATTCTATAGCATCTTCATTGGGCTCAACATAAGGAGATTCAGTAGATGCGGAGGTTATTATGTCTTCCTCTCCTGATATTGTGATCAAACGGCCCTCCATCACAAATTTCAGCTTTTGGTGAAGAGACAAAGGTACAGCCCCAGCTGAATGTATCCACGGCCTTTTCAACAAGCAATTATAAGATGGATTAATATCCATGACCTTGAAGTTCACCGTATAAATGCATGGGCCTATCTCTAGAGGAACTTCAATGGTTCCCATAACCTCTCTCCTTGTTCCATCAAAAGCCCTGACCACTATGCAACTTGGTATCATATAAGATATATCCACTAGCAATTTGGATAGGGTTGCTAAAGGCATCACATTTAGTAAAGAACCATTATCCAAAATGACTCTTGGTAATATGTGCCCTTTACAAGTGGTAGTTATATGGAGAGCTTTTGTTGATCCAATACCATGGTTGGTATCTCCTCATAGCTGAAAAAATGTAGTCATCTGCTGCGATGTTTCCCACCAGCCTATCCAGCTTTTCTACTGATATATTATTAGCCACGTATGCCTGATTCAATACTCTTAACAGGGCATTTCTGTGTGGTTCTGAATTCAAAAGCAAGGATAAGATTGAGATTCTAGCTGGTTGACATTGTAGTTGTTCAACCACGCTATACTCACTATGATTTATAAATTTTAAGAACTCATAGGCTTCCTTCTCAAATACTGGTTCTTTCATTCTGTTAACCGGGGCTGATCCCCTCTCTGTTTCTTTTGGCAAATCCATCTCAATATGGATTGGCTCGACTACCTTCTTCCCTTTATCTGTTCCTCTGTCTTTCCCTGCTAACCCCTGTTCAGTAGCCTCCAAAGCGTAACACCTTCCGCTTCGGGTTAAATGCCCCACACTTGTGATATCCTGCTGGCTTGAAGATCCAGGCATAACCATGCTGCAGTCGTATTTCCATGGTGCAGCCTTGTTTTCCTTGTATGAAAAGGAAACAGGTAATTCAATGATTAACTTGGGCGCATTTTTCTCAATGACTGGCATAACTTTCTCCTCCGGTTCATCATAGTAGATGATCAGGGGTCTTCCTATCCCATAGCTACCTGCATTTTCAATGACTTCTATTTCCTCCTCTATCTCCACGTATAATTGGGCTTCCCCATTATCTATCATCCTTTGGACTTTAACCCGAAAGTCCCCGCGGTTTTGTATGTCATGGCCTCCACACTTATGAAACGGGCAACAATTATACACCCTTTTTGCAACCATTTTCAGACTATCTGTATCTTCCACCAAACCTGCCTTGACCATTTCAACCCATACTGTCAACATTGGAGTCTTGACTTCCCTAATATCCCTTTTTAATCTTCTGCCCTCTCCGGTCAATATTGCATTTACTTGATTCCCAGCATGAATGGGCAATGGGTTTCCAGCTACGTTCGGCCCATTTTTTTATCCAAACTTCACAACCCCAGCATTGATCAGGCTTTGGACTTTCTTTTTGAAGGCTAGGAAATCTTCAATCGAATGTCCTTGGATTCCCGCGTGGTATGCGCAGTTAGTGTTTGCATTGTACCATCTTGGATATGGAGGTGTTAAAGGTTTTAGGTACACGGGTGCAACAAGTTGACCCTGCAATTGTTTTGGATATAGCTCACCGTAGGTGGTAGGAATCGGATGAAATTGGGTTTTTTGATCGTTTCTTGGTGAAAGTTGGTCATTGCGCGCAGGTGCCTGAGTGTTTGGAACAGTATTTCTAGGAAGGGTTATTTGAGGGGATATGCCAATTGGGAATGGTTGTTGTGGTATATTGGTGTAGGGGAATGGGTTTTGGGTAAGGTGGTTGACATTGGGGTAGTAAGGATTATACCCCGGGTATGGTGTGTAAGGTGTCGCAGGTGCATAAGGTGTGGTAGGAGTATAGGGCCTTGGTGGTGTGTATGGTGTAGGAGGTTTATAGGGGTATTGGCTGAAGCTTACTACATGTGTTTCCTCCTTCTTCTTTGCAGGAAAAACTCTCTTTGGGGTGGCAGACTCACCCCCTTCCATCTTCCCATTCTTAATAGCTGACTCAATCATTTCCCTAGATATTACCATATCTGCAAAATCCTTGGTAGCGCTTCCCACCAATTTGTCATAATAGGGTGCTTTCAATGTGTTGATGAAAAGCACCGTGGTTTCTTTGCTAGTTAAAGGGGGTTGCACTTGTGTGGCCAGATCCCTCCACCTCTGCGAATATTCTTTGAAGGTCTTATTGGACCTCTTTTCCATATTCTGTAATGACAGCCTATCCGGTACCATGTCAGAAATATGCTTATAATATTCCATGAAAGCCCTAGCCAAATCCATCCATGAACGAATTTTGGTACGACTCAGTTGATTGTACCATCGGGTGGCTGACCCTGTTAAGCTATCTTGGAAGCAATGAATAAGAAATTTCTCATTATCATCATGCCCCGTCATCCTTCTGTAGTACATGGTGAGATGAGCTGATGGGTTGGTGGTCCCATTATATTTTTCAAAGTCTGGTACTTTGAACTTTGGGGGAATTACTAGATCGTGTACCAAGCTCATCTCTTTGGCATCTAGACTACCAAATAACTCTGCTCCTTCCACTGCCCTTAACCTTTCCTCTAGCAGCTGGTATTTCTTCTGAGATTCAGCGGTTTTGACCCTCTTCAATTCAGTCATTTTGGCTCTTTCTTTTTCCTCCATTTCTTCGAAGTCTGGAACTTCGACCTCAATTGGATGAACTCCGGTATTACCCCTTTTTGGATCGAAATTCTATGCTTCAGCCGCTGGTTGGATGTAAATGTAGGATGCTGCCCCAGTTGGAAGTTCATTTCCCACAGGTTGGGATGTCTGACCATTTCTTTGTACCACTTCTGGTCGATCTGCCTGGTTCTCTGCCCCCATTCCAGTAGCTGAATTTTCTCCGGGCCACTTCTGCCTCATCATAGTGCTCATAATCTCCATGATTTTTGTCATTTGTTCCCGTGTCTCCTCTTGAGACTTAGTTAAATGTTCCTGCAGTTTATTCTGGATTCTTTCCATTCTCTCAATTTTGGCAAGCTGATCGTTTTCCATGGCTTTTGTTCGAGATCGAGTATTGTAAGGGTGTTGGAAGTCTGGTTCTTTCTGAGTGCGACCAATTGTACCTTTAGTTTTAAAAACCATGGATTAGAAATTATTGACACATTTCTTATTTTATTTTATAAAAAAATGAAAGAATGAATGAACAAATGTTAGTGAATGCACAACTAAGTAAATGACTAAGTGTATGAACTTAAATGACTAATTATAAATTATAAATAATAAATGAATGGACAAATAAATAAATGACTAAGTGTATGACCAATTTATAAAGAATAAATGAATAAATAATTATGAATATGAATATAAATGAATGAACAAATAAAATGAAATATATAAAAGAAAGAACAAATGAATGATGAATGCATTTAAAAGTATTGGCCCCGGGATAACTCCAACCAAACGATCTTTCATTGATTTCCTGGAACTAAATACATCAAAAAAAGATCCTTGCTTAAAAATATATGATAATCTGTCTCTCCTAAAAAACTATTACAAAATATTGGTCCTATAAAAACTCCATCGGATCCTGGACCTTCTTCACTGCCCTCTTTTGATTGCCTTACTCTTCCATCTGATCCCTACTTGTTCACGACCCTTTGACGTGTCAGCAGAAGCATTACCGTGTAAGCTTTCCCTAGCTTGTTTCTCAAGTGGATTTGCTCGGGCTTCCTCATGTTTTGCCTTTTCTGCCCAATAGTTCTTCTCCTTTTTGAGGTTTCTGACTTCTTGTTCCCACTCCCCGGAAGTCTTGAGAGTCCCCTCGAATTTGAGCTCGAAACGGTACCTCTTGTTCTCCAAGTGTAATTCCTGAAGATCGCTTTGAACAATGTCCCACTCTCTCTTGATCTTTTCCTTTTCTTTTTCTCGGGCCACCTCCCTATCTTTCATATCCTCATGCTCTTCTTGCAATCGGGCAATTTCCTTGCTGATTTGGGCTTTTTCTTTTTCCACATCCGCCCTCGCGATTTCTAACTCCGATGGAGCTTCCTTGGGCGGCGAACTCAAATGCTGAACTTCTTCCCCATCCGATGTCAACAACCTATCATTAACCCTCGATTCCCTCCATGTCAGGTAATCAGTTGTGACGATGTCGGCATATCTAGCTACCTCCACCCAATGAGTTTCCTTCCATGCCACCACAATCTCACAGACCTTTCCCGAATATCCATCTTCTCCGTAAGCAAATTCCAAATTACTAAGGTCATGGGTCATTGGAGTGAACTGATGAGATTCGAATTGCCTCAGTACTAGCAGTGGTGCATAGCTCACTCCTCCCCATACTCCCAATAATGGAACAGAAGCTTTATCTCTGCATTAATAAAATGTCGGTATAGGAGCTATCCATGGAGCTCTCCAAACTATCATCTCAGCCCTAATATTCCAGAATATGTTGATCCATTGCTCCTCAGTCCTATTCTCAAGCCAATCCCTCTTAAGAAATTCACCAATTGGTGCAAAAGGTTTCCAGTATGAGCAAAGAGGGAAATTCTCCTGTTTACAAAAATGGCTCTGAACCCATATGTAGATGAGCTGTATACACCTAGAAAACGACCTTTGCCTTCCCGTCTACAGAAATTCAGGGATCGGATTGTTTTTGCTATGATTGTCGGGGCTGGGTTTATCCTTTGCTCAAGCCTCTTGGAAACATCAAGTATCGCCACATCCACATACCCTAATGTTTTCGAGAAGATAACTAAACCATAGATAGCCAAAGCAAAAATATTCCTAACTGTCTCCTTGCTTGAATGGCTATGGATTAAAGCCCGTAAAATATCCCATGATATACAGTAGCTTACCCTTTTTCGGACAACATTGCTTTCTACCCAATTTCTTTCCACTCCCAAAATCTTAGACACCTTTTTCTTGAAACCCGACGTCTTTGTATCCTTCAAATAAATACGATCGGGAATAACATTCTAACTATGCAGCAAGGTCGAATACTCCTCTATGGTTGGAGTCATATCCTCTCGGTTGAAAGTAAAACACCGATAAGTGGGATTCCATAATTGTACCACAGCCCAGATCACCTCGCCACTGACCTTAACCTGAGCTAACAGTGCTATGTCCCTATATGTCTGAGTGAAGGCTTCTTTTTTCGATATGTTCCACTGATTCCATATATCAATCAATTCCCAGAGATCATTTTGCTTGATAATAAGATCAACCTTGGCTGGCAATGCTGACACATATCCTATCTTCAAACAATCCCCATTATCCTACTGACCTTTCTCGGACTGTTTCCTAACCTCTAAATGTTTCTCGACCACTGAGACACTCTGACCCTCCATGAAAGCCCTTTTGGTTGAATAATATCCTGAGACCAATAACCTTCAAATATGCAAAAATGATGGCAAGAATGCAAAAAAGAAACAACAAAAAACAACAACAAAAAGAAAATGAATTAGTAACGGAAATAAATATGAATAATACAAAAAACATATAATTCAAAGCAATAATTATCCTTGAGGATGCCAACAAAATTTCAGCATTATAACACCCCGGGGATGAAATATCAACATTTATTACGGGCATTGTGATGTACGTTCATCATTGTCTGAAAAAATAAACTTATTCGGAAAGTAGAATAGAAGGTAAAAGGATTGGAAATATTCCTCCATGTGTTCTTAACTTCGGGATATCTAATTGGAAATCCGGCATGGCTTCGCCTAGGTTTACTATATGAAGATGAATGAATTCTAAAAGGCCCGAATTATTCCTCACTGTCGCCGGTGAAGGCTAGTAAGGCACCCCGATAAAAGCGGGTTCAATTCGTTAGAGTCTATTTCCCTAGCCCATGCGAATTGTTAATCACGAAGGCTTAGGTAATGTAGTACTCCGGAAGTGTTTCACTAGCCCATGCGGATTGTTAATCACGAAGGCTTCGTTACTTCGCTCCCACCTAAAAGGACGGAACCCGGGTATAGGATTCATGATATGCAAATGCACGTGTAGTGTGTGAGGAGAAATAACAAACCTTTCACCATCTATTCTATATCCTTTATTTTAAATGTCCCAACAAGATTAAACAACATAAATCATCAATTAATCAATAAATAAATATATGCACCAAAATAACCAGAGAACAATTATAATATGTATGCACATGAAATATGGACATATTTAAAAACATTTCATTATTTTTTTTGAAATTATCTTTATTTTTTTTAAAATGTGGGAATTAAAATTAAATACCAATTAAACCAACGAAACCGAGACTTTGATAACACACGACTAATGTTAGGCCTTACTCCCTAATTGTCCCCAGCGGAGTCGCCAAGCTGTCGCAACCTAAAAAATAACAAGTCTCATCGCAAGACTTTATTATTCGTTAAGCATGACATTAAAAAAAAATTCGAGGAAAAGTCGACTTAATTCCTCTAGAAAAATGAAGGTTTTGAAAATGACCTTGAAAAACACATGGAGTCGCCACCAATCTTTTTTAGGTAGGTGTGATCGGCCACCTATTAAAACCGGTTTTATAAAATATTTTAAAAATTAATTAAAACATTTTTTAAAACCAATTTCAAGTCTGCGTTTAAAACCAGAGAAATCAAAGAAACGGGTTCGGGACTCGATTACGTATGGGGAAGGATTAGCACCCCCCAAAACGCCCGTATAAAACAGTACCTTATTAACCGTGTGTTGTCTCAAATCTCGGTATAAAGTTGGTTTTAAATTTAGTATTTCAAGTTAATTCCCAATTTAAAGAAAAATAATTTCATTTTTAATTAAAAATGATCCGGAATTTATAAATTCAAAATTTTCCTATATTCCCAACAAACGTGGCAAAATATAGAAATTTTTTTAATTTTTGAAAACTTTCCGAATCATTCTCTTTTTAAAGAAGATATTCCGTTATTAATAATAATTGATGATATCCTCCCCAGCAAACCCGGCAGAGAACTCATGAATTATTTTAACTCGAGAATATCTTTATTTTATTGAAAACATTATCCCTTTTTGAAAACATTTAAAAGAAATGAATATGTATATGCATGACATAAATAAAATGACATAGCAAAATCTAAATAATATAATGCAACCTAAATGATATGACATAATTTGAATGCCCTAACATATTCTAAATGAAATGAAATATCCTAAGTTATATGACATATTCTAAATGAAATGACCTAGGTAACATAATATATGCTATATAAAATGTAATATCCTAAGTCATATGATATATTCTAAATGAAATGTAATATCCTAAGTGACATAATATATCCTAAATGAAATGAAATGACCTAGGTAATATAATATATTCTACATGAAATGAAATGGCCTAAGTAACATAATATATTCTCTACGAAATGAAATGAAATAATTTAAATGACATGGCAAATATGAATGATATGGCATATAATTCAAATGACATGGAATATAAAATAATGCAACCATATAATATGCATGGAAATAAAAATGCAAATAATAATGCACGAACATAGTATATGCTAAATAATATAACAAAAAAATAATTAGATAAAAAGCATAGGATATCATGAAATATTCCAAATCATATAAAACATAACTCAAAATCATGACAATATAATAGAAATTATCATAGAAAAAATCACATATTATATAAAATGCATGAATATAGAAAATGCAATGCATGAAAATGTATTTTTTTTTCCTTTATTTAAGGAAATCTGTATATCTAAAAAGATATCCGGCTACCTTAGGAAAATATGTCAAATTAAATATTCTAAAACCAAAATACTTTGTGATTGTTTGAAAACAATTTTGAAAAGCTTAGATTAAGAATAAAAACTGGGCTAAACCTTTTTTTTTAAATGGCTCTAATTTCCTAAGTTTAAAAATCCCGGACTTAACCACCCTTAACCCGAGACTTAAAAAATCATTTTTAAAGTTTAAAAAGGCTTAGAAACTACCCTAAGTCAGTAGCTAAACTTCCTAATGAGCCCCCTCTAAGTAACTTAACCAAAACAGAAAAAATTATTTTTCTTTAAATTCAATTCTGACTCCACTATCCAGTTTTAAGCCACGATTTTTTACCCTATTTTTAAAAATTTTAAAAAATCTAAAAAAATTATTAGAGACTCAGGACATATAAAACTACACGGAAAAAATTCAGCTTAATTTTCTGATTAAAGATGAATGCCCAGAAAAATCAGGAAAGTACGAGTACTGGGTGAAAAAACTGTTTTGCCAAAATACATTTTTGCCTTTGATGAAATCATTTAAAACTCAAAGTAAAAATATTTAAGACTCACAAAATGACTCACAAACAGTAGCTAGGACTTTTGAAAGTTTGATAAAAATTGGCTAAGAAAAAAAAAATCACAAATCTAAACATTATGAAAACAGAAAATTAAAAATGCAAGAACATGATATTTAAATCATAAATGGCAACAAACAAATAAACCAAATTAAAACATGATTCAAATATATAAAGTATAAGAACACTTAAAGCATCAAGATTAAAGAAAATAACATAGATAACATGATAAAATAAACAAAACAACAACATTAAAAATAATATACGCCATTCGGCCATGGTGAGGGAAATAAAAAAAATGTAAGAAAACTTTGTTTTAGAAAAAGATAAAGAAAGAACTTAAAAGGAATATAAAAAAAAAAAAAAAAAAACACTTATTTAAAAAGAAAACTCACCAAATAATAATCAAAATAGCAAAAACAAGAATGGAAAATCAAGAAAGTGCAAGAGTTGGTGCTCAAGAGCAACCTCAAGAAGCTATATTTCAAGCTTTATCTCTTCAAACTTTCCTTTCTTTTCTAAACATTTTCTTTGTGCTTTCAACCAAGGAGAGAAAAACTAAGCAAAACATAGAGAAATCTGAAAAAATGAAGTGAAGGAAAATGAATTCTGCCCCCTCCCTTAAGGCTGGCCGAATACCCCTCTCTCTCATGCAAGGATGTTGTCATTTTGATCCTAACCAATTTCCATCCAATGGCTAGTAATTCAAGGTGAAAAATCATGAAATTATCACCCTTAGATTAGCATATCAGCTGTCCATAATTACAGCTGTTCAAGAATAATGTTGACACTCTCCCTTGGCCTATGTGGCTTAATCACAATGGCTTGATCAAAAAGAATCTCTAACTAACTCTTAATTCTTGGCCATTTGATTGAAAAATCAGAAGCTTCTTCCTTCCTTTGGGCCTTGGCAGGCCAGAACTTCTCTTTTCCAGCCCAAGTCTGATTTTTTGAAGGGCCAAAAGAAGCCCTTTTCGATTGCTTGGGTGAAATGACCGTTTAACCCCCGGATGCGAATAAATGGAAAACGGACTCCAAATTCAAATTTTCTTTTTAATACTTCCAAAATAATAAAACATTGAATTCTGGAAGTTTTCAAAATTTTTCGAGTCCGTTTTCTATTTATTTGGATTTTCTTCTTCCAAAAATGCCCTTTTATGCCCCTACATTTTACCATTTTTTAAACGAACTCCAAATCAAGATTTTTATTCACCAATCTCTTCCAAATAATTTAAAAGTGTGATCTGGAAGTTTTCATAATTTTTGGAGCTCATTTGGTATTTTTTCGGGATTTATCTTCTTGAATTACTACATAGGGGCTCGGGATTTGGCCATTTTGCAAACGAACTCTGAATGAAAATTTTCTTTTTCCAATCTCTTCCAAATAATTTAAAAATGATATTTGCAAAATTTTGGAATTTTTGGAGTCCATTTGCTATTTTTCGGGATTTATCTTCTTGAATTATTGCATAGGAGGCCCGGGATTTGGCCATTTTGCAAACGAACTCCGAATCAAGATTTTCTTTCGCCAATCTCTTCCAAATAATTTTAAAAATGATATTTACAAATTTTTAGAAGATTTGGAGCTCATTTGCTATTTTTTTGGGATTTTCCTTCTTGAATTACTACATAAGAAGCCCGGGATTTGGCCATTTTGCAAACGAACTCCGAATCAAGATTTTCTTTTTTCAATCTCTTTCAAATGATTTAAGAATGATATTTGCAAATTTTCAGAATTTTCGGAGTCCATTTGCTATTTTTCCCAATTTTTCCAATTTTTCCCCTTTGCCTCCGAAACCGGTTTTGCTCAAAACAAGTCCGATTTTTAGATTTTCTTCTAGCTGAGCCTTGGGCTATCCCTTTTTAATCATTCCTCATCCATTGGGGGCTTTAATCTTACCAAGTCAGGCCATTTCTGTAATTCTTCCCGATTTCACCGAAATCCACCAAAAACCCTAATTCTCGATTTTCTTCCGGATTGACTTTTCTTTCAGTTTTTCTTTCAAAAGGCTTCTCCATTACCTGTATTCAGTGCTTATCTTTCATTTGGAACCTTCAATTTCGACCAATTCGATCGTTTAAGCACTTTTCCCCAAATTTCCCGGATTAGGGTTTCTTTTTTACTGAATCTCCAAATCCCAACTTCCGAACTCCATATCTTTCAATGTAGACCTCGGATTATCAAAATTATTTCGCCATTTTTCAATTGAACTTAAAATCTTGATTTTGAAAGTGGGTTGATTTTTTCAGTAGTTGATTTTTTGGTGTTGACTTTTTCGGGGTTGACTTTTTTTGGGGTTGATTTTTTTCGAGTTTGACTTTTTATGCTCGCCCTCTTAAACTAAGTCTCGGAGTTCCACCTGCAAGATGAAAAAGGTCTTTTTACATTCTGAAACCTCAATTTAGGAAGAAAACATACCTGTTTTAGTGGTCCGGACAAAATTAGGTGTCTACACCTAACTAAGCACAACCACCGCGATAGTAATCGCCTCATTGAGCCTTCTTACTTTACCCTCCACCAGTGTTGGTTCCATATCAATGTTCAAGAGCCTCTTTCCATTGGCATACCAGTACGCGTCTCTATATCATTAATACTCAATAATGTCCTTCAGCATTTGGCTACCGCAATACCACCAAAACTACTTTCAGAATCTTATGGGAGCTCTTTCACCCTCATACGCGATTCCTCCAAGCTTCATCCATATGAGCATCACCAACACGGTCACAATAAGCTTTTCATGCCAATAACAACTAATTCAACCACGGACTAGACTCCCTCCAATCAAACAGTCACTAATATTGCACCGACCCAATTGGTCGCCTCCTCCATTGTTAATATGATTGCGCCTAGCATAAGTCAAAGTCTCGACGAGCAACTATCCCCACTCTACATGCCATCTTCACTAACTCGCCCACCAAAGCTCCCTCAGAGTCTACCTTACCCTCTACCACTAACAGACCACTAGCATCAACTTATGGCCCATTTCCAGCTTATGAATGCCCAAATAGATGCACAACCAGCCATCATCCAACAAACACAATTGTCGTAATGAGATCTCACGACCGTTGAGCGACTTAAATTGGTCTCGAAAAACGATTTTCTCTTTGTAAAGCTTTGGGATTTTAAATAGCGCTCTCATAAAAATATGAAAATAAAAAATAAGAGATGTCTTCAACAATCGTTTTGGGTTAGGTGTGATTACCTATAATTTTTTATTTTTTTTTAATCCTAAAATTAATTAAGATTTATTAAAAAAGATAAATTTTGAGGTCTGTATGAAAACCAGATAAAACAAAACGTGTTCGAAAATCGATTACGTGTGGGGAAGGTATTAGCACCCCATAACGCCCATCCAAAAATGGTACCAATTAATCATATATTATCTTTTATCCTGACAAAAAATGGTCCTAATCTCGATATTTAAATAATTCCTTGAATTGAATGATACAATTTATTTAAAATTATTTGAGGATGAAATGGGGACTTTTGTCTCCATAAATTTTCCTATAATCTCCATCAACTCCTCAAAATATAAAATGTTTTTCAACTAAAATTTTCCATTTCACTTTTTTTTTTTAAAAAGGTATTTCTTTGTAAAAAGAATGTTGATTTTTCCTATAGCAACTTGGTGAAAATTCAAGAATTACCTTCGCTCGGGGATATTGCCTTTTTATTTTAAAAGATAAAAGGACTCCATTTTAAAAGATAATTTTTCGAATGCATTATTAAAAAAAATAGTAAATATAACAAAGAATAAATAAATAATGGCAAGTAAAAGAAAGCATAAATAATAATAATAAAATAAACAACAAAGCATTTAAAATAAGTGTCATTTTATTTTATTTTTAAAACAGCAATTATCATTTTTTTAGGTGGAATATTATGAAAATTTCTTGTTTCGGAGAATTTCCTAGACTCCCCCACAACCTGGTGGATTTAGGAAATTATTTTTTCGTTCAAAAATTCTCATGTTACTCTATAAAATGAGAATAATGCTTTCTCATGAAAAGACCACGATAGTGTTTCTCAACAACCTGATGGAGATTCCAGGACCATCCCACTAAGTCACATTATTCCTTTTTTATTTTTTTTATAAAACATTTTTTATTATCATAACACTCAAATGGTAAGCAAAATAGGTAAATAAATTAACGAAAATAAGCAATATAAATTAAAGGACGAGAAATTTAAAAGGTGGATAAATTAAATAAGCAAAATAAATGCTTGAAATAAATAAACAAATAAAATAAAGAGTAATGTGTTAAATAAATAAATTGCAAGAAAATAAATTGTAGAATATAAATTATGAAAAAGTAAATGTCAAAAGTAAATAGCAAATGAAAAGAAAAGTAAGATAATTGGAATAAATAAATAAATAAAATGAACAATAAAAAGATAAATAAAGAAGTAATCGGGAGCTTAATATACATTAATAAAGCAGATAAAAGGGACTGTAGATTGGGCACTTGAATATCCTAAGAAGGGCATTTGAATGCCTAATGCAGGAATATATTTCTCCATACTTTGAAGAGGGGTATTCAAATACCCATAGAGGGGTATCCGAATGCCCTAAAAATGACAAGATTTTGAAATAGAAATGTGGAGCATTCGGATACCATGGTGAGGGGGTATCCGAATACTCATGCCATGGTATTCGAATGCCCCATTTCAAAAACCATGTAAAATGGGGTATTCGGATACCAAAGGAAAATGTATCTGAATACCTTTTTTAGGGAGCCATTTGGGTGTTGAAAAAAGAAGAGGGGCATCAGAATGCCCAAGATTGAGCATCTGAATGTCCTAATGTAAAATATAGGCAAAATGGAACATTTAAATACCATGAGATAGGGTATTCGAATACCCACTTGAGTTCCATAAAACAAACATGTAAAAAACTCAATCTAAAACCGTTTTGAAAGAATTTTTGAATCAATATCTAGTAGAACCTTAACTAGTTTTAAAAAAAATATATAACAACTTTATTCCAAATAAATCTCGACAAAACCATTTGAAAATCATATTTGTTTTGTAAAAACGGAATGAATAGAGGCTTGTTCATCCCTATTTTTTAGAAATCCAAAAGTATTGCCATGCTCTTCCAAAATCTTTTTCTAGAGTTTATTGTTCCTGGTATGTAAAAAAAAATGTTAGTGTAAGCCCTGCAAGCAATCACATTTGAGCTTGTTAAAACACTACTAGTTTTATTTCATGTATTGCGCCTAGCAGTATTCTGATTTTTTAAAAACCGAACTGAATAGCATCAAAAATCGAACCAAATTCCATCGGTTCGGTTCATCGATTTTTAAAATTATATTTTTTTATAGTTTTTTTACTAATTTAGAAATAAAATATTTATTTTTATATTATAAAATTAAAAAACTAATTAAAAAATAGAATTCAGTTCTGTTCGAATAATTGCGATTTTTTAACTTATGAATCGAAAATCGAACCGAGTAAACCTAATTATTATCTGAGTCGAATTTGAATCGAATTTATAAAAACTAAACCGAAATCGAACCAAACACTACGGCTCAAATCGGTTTTTGGTTTTCTCGATTTTTTTCTCAGCCCTAATACATCATATAGGTGTTGTTAAGATGAACAAGTTCACTGAACATGACCCGCTATGAGAGTTTCATTGGGTATTTCACTCAAGTGTTTATGAAAATACTCTCATGTGTCAGTAGTGTAAGTAATCCTTTGACTTGAGACACCACTTATGTGTGAATTGTCATAATTTGATTTCATTCAAATGGGTCCCAAGAAGGAATGTCTATGCTAGGGTGATTTTGGATATGGTATGAAGCACATGAAGATGGATGAGTGGTCAAGAGAGGATTCATCACCCTAGTGATATAGAATGGATATATCTCACTTGTTCCTGGCTTATGATTAACTCATGAAGTCCTTGGCCAAGGCAATTATTAGAGTTATCAAAGAAGCTGGAAGACTAATATCAAAGGAGTTAGAAAGTAGACATTGCACCATACTTTTTCTCCTCCGGGATATTTGATGAAAGGATCGAATTACACTAACAGACTGTACACTTAATTCCCTTCTGATAAATTTTGATATAATTTTATATCAAAATAAAAAAATAAAAAATATATATATAATATATAGATTTATTAAAAAGGAAAAAAAAAATCTAATCGTAAATTTTATATACTAAAATATATAATATTAACATATTATATCATATACGTGCAAAGCAAGTTTAGCATAAACTAGTTACATAAAAAGTGAGTTTCCACTTCTAAGTTTTAATCCTAAGATCATCATATTCTATGCATTCTGCTCGTTGCTACCTTGAATTC
This sequence comes from Fremontodendron californicum, assembly GCA_030761205.1. Classification (NCBI taxonomy): domain Eukaryota; kingdom Viridiplantae; phylum Streptophyta; class Magnoliopsida; order Malvales; family Malvaceae; genus Fremontodendron; species Fremontodendron californicum. Next base: position 16,135,784 of record JAULJL010000006.1, on the reverse strand, counting down.
CTTCTTGAATACTTGATGACCTAAGTATCAGAGCACACCTCAAAATCCAAACTCTGATGCTTCATTGACTGTTTATTCTTCCTTGATAGGTCACACTTGCAGCATACTTTATCCTTCCTCAAATCCGATCCTTTCACCTCAAAACACATCAACATATACGCACCTGCTTAGAAGAAAATTAAGGTTGTCTCTTAGTTTGGAACTTGGGTGGATGATTGTTGGTAATGATTTGTTCATCTTCGCAGGAACCTATTTGACTGGGAGATGTCACAGGAAACGAGTTCTTTAATCTTATTAATGCCGCTACCTTTTCAAGAGAATGCCGAGATAGATTCATATGGAAGCCAGATTTTCAAGGAAGATATAGTGTGAAATCTTTAGTAGGTCCGTTCAAAATTATGTACCTTTCATCTTTTTCTTTTCTAAACTCAGTTTGGTTAGGTCTTGTTCCTCCAAAGGTGGAGCTGTTCTGTTGGTAAATCATGAGAAAGAGCTGTAAGAGTGTTTTCACTTCATGAAGGAGCTATGGAAAAAAGAAAAAAAAATGCTGATGGATATGTTTGGGGTATGTCCTTTTTTTTGCTATTCTCTGGACTTTGCGATTATTTCGTAATGATATTGCCTGCCTGCCTTTCAACACTAAAATTTTGGATGAAATACAAACTTTTGATTTGGTTAAAAAAACCCTTATGGCATGGTGGTCCAAAGCAGAATGGTCTTCGGCAGTATTTTCATTTTCAGATTTCTTTATTTTCAAGTTTCTTTATAGCTACCAGTGATTTCTCATTCGGTATGCATTCGAAGTCTGTCAAGGTTATTACTACTTGGTGCCCTCCGTCATCTGATTTCATTTAGTTTAATGTCGACGGTTTTGTGAGAAGCAAGCCTAGGTCGACAGGGATAAGAGGAGACTTAAGAGATGAATTCAAGGGTTTTTTTTATCAGGCTGAGTTTCTAACACTTTTGAAGGCTTTGATGGTGTTTGTGAAGTCTAAAATTCAGAATTTTTTTTTTCCCTCATTGAAAGCGATTCCAGCAATCCAATTTCTTGAATGACTGGCGCTTCTAAAGTATCTTGGCGTATAAAGAATATATCTGATATAATTGATGCAGTTAAAAAATTTTCAGAGCATCACTTTTCACAAATTTTCAAGAGAAACAAACTTTACGGCAGACAAAATTTATTTTATACACCTAATCGTTGGCTTCATTGTTTTATGTTATCACCTTATTATTATCCCGATAGCCAATTCACGAAAAGAACGTAAACAAAATAAAGAAATGTAAAATGGTTTAGATCACTCACCTCACATATACTTGAAAGTGCATGAAAGGCCACCAATATTCCATAGGCGACTCTTTTTATTTTATTTTTTGGGATAATTAATAGGCGAATCTTCCTTTTTTGGGATAATTAATAGGCGAATCTTCATTTACCAGTCAATCAAGTATTTGCAACACCAGCATTCACAAAGCTCTCCTCTTCTATTTTAACTTTTAAGGAATAGGTTGTCTGTCATCAATTTTGAAAGATTAATCTCATTCCTCTTTCAATATTATATATTACATAATATTTTTCATTATAGAAGGTATTCTACCTTGTTTATTCTGATTCATAGCAACTCCGTACTGCTCCTTTGTTTACGGTAAAGTGTCACACATATTGTGCATTTTTCAGCTTCAGCTTCTTGAAAGGGTTCCCTGGAAAATCATCAATTTGGACTTGCATTTTCCTGCATAAAATCCATTGCAGTAAACCGTTCAATTTAAAAGGGGAAAAAGAAGCAAATATTGTAATAAAATATCTCAATGTTGTAGCCATTGTAGAAATAATACTGCTAAACCATGATACTGATCAATGCAATCCAGCACCTTCATTTCCAGTTCATAACTATTTGTTCTTTAAGGATGGAATAAATTGCTAGGCAAATGAAAACAAACTGTGCAACTATTCAATCAATCAAACATATGCTTGTATTACAATTTCTTCTTATAAAAATTTTTACTCAAAAACTCTCCAAAAATTTGTAAATGTTTCCTCTATCAAAGTTTTAAAATCAGAATTTCAATTGAACAAGAACTATGGTCTATGGAAGAGGGTGAGGCAGAACCAATAATATAAGAACATGACTCGAGAATTCCGATTTTTAATTTCAAAATGGTAAAGTCAAATCTCAATATCTCAATCATCAAGAGCCCCAGAATCAAAATCTCAATAATCATGCTTATAGCCTACTTTCCAAACCTAAAATAATTATCTGCAAATCAAAATAGTTAACGGCTATTTAGCTACTGAAAGTGAAAATAATATAAGCATTTATAGCCTACTTTCTAAACCTGAAATAAATTGAAAATACCAATTATAACATTAAATGCCCTAATGGTCCCCAAGTACTAGAGTTTACAATTAAATCCATAAAATATATAAAAGTAATACAAAAATATCTAAATTGTCCTCCAACAAGTATATTCTTGCCCCACATACAAAAAGTAGTTACCATACTAATCTGCAAAGAAAATTATCTGCAGATCCAGCTTGGGGAAACTTACTTTGGATTTTTCCTTTTCCTTTTTTTGTTGTTCTTGTTTGGTGGATGGTAGAAATAGCAGTATTTGTAACATTTTGATGTCAAGTAACTTAAAGGCCTGGAAACAAAAGAAGTAAACAAACAGAATATCCAGATTACTTCAAACATAAACTAGTTGCAGATTTAAAAATGGAAAAAAAAAAAAAAATTGATTATTATAAGATGATTCCTGAGAAAAGTACCTTGTTATTTGGTCCACTCAATGTCAAATATGCTGTTCAACTGGGATCGCATGTTCTGTCACCCATAAAATATGTGCAAAGACATAAACCATCTATTAACTCCAAAGACTGAACATTTAAATAAAGAATAAGCACTCATAAGTACAAAAGGAAATAACAATTAATGACATTGACATATACAGATCCAAAGTTCAACACTATAAAAATTTCAAATTCACATAGGTTGTTGGGAACTTGAATTTGAAAGAAGTGGTTTGGATATTAAATTTAGTACAAAAGTGATAGAACTCATGAAAGCTTGACTTTCTTGATTATTTTCAAATTATGAATTTGCTAGATCTCTATTTAGTGATGGATCTGAAATACCTTAGAATTTTGAGAATTTGAAATGCATCTACTTATACCCTCTCAAATACATAAGTGTCTTGAACCATAACAAGTTTTCAGATGGTATTTAATTTCATCCCTCACAATTTATCTACCAAATCCATGCTCCAAAACATAGCAATAATAAATGTGCATTCTTTAAATTTGATTATGCATGTGGTGACTCATCCACAAACTTGTGAAGACACAAAAATAGTAATGAAAGAATCTAAAAAAATCATATGAAAAGGGCTAGGACACACTTTATATAACATGGTTACTTACAACCAGAATTTAGCAATAGATTTTTGAATCATGGTGAAATTAAAAAATCAATAGCCATAGCAAGCAAAATCTCAGAAGCTGAGGTGATACAAGTTTGGCACCCTATGCCTGTAGAATATCACTGCAGAATCTCCGATTACACTTGAAAGCTAACCTTCCCACAAATAATTTGCTTTCTTTCTTTCCTTTTGTTGCCCTTATTTTTTATTTTCATTTTCATCCTCTGATTCTGACTCTGAGCATTATAAAGAGCTGGACCTAGTTTGACCAAAAAAGAAAAGTTCATTTGGACTGCGAAGTGCTCCACCAATCAAGTTGCAATTACTCCTAAGAGCGGACAACTATGACAAAATTATCAAGCAACAGTACCTCAGTAAATAAAGATGCCTGTGCCAAATCAGGCACCAATATCACCAAAAGCAACAAATGACACAGGCAAAATTCTCATGATGATTACCAACTGGCAGGGGTACTTCAAATGGAAACAGAATCTAACTCATTCCAATGTAAACCTCTATGAAAATTATATAGCAAAAGGGATGCTAAGTGTAAAAATCCAAGTACTTTCATAACTACAACACTATAGGAGAAAATCACAATTGTATTATTTTGAAAAAACCAGTACAGTAAAACAGATCACTCAATCCAATATGGCAGATTATAAGGCCCTTACCATATAAGATGTAAAACCTCTCAAGTCCACAACAGTGGAAGCTGCAGAATAGCATGATTGCATGAAATACTTTTGACTTGTATCCTTCAAATCCCATTTAACAAGTGCTCAGGAAATATATGAATGCTTATAAGCTACAAGTCTATTCTGCATCCATGCAATTTGATAAGTTCAAATGTATTTGCATTCTAACCGTCCTTATTCAGCATCATAATGAATACACCACTACAAGGCTTGATTACCTATGATTTCAATCTCATGGCAGAGCGGTGCAATGTGCATATGACCCTTGGTTACAACTTAATAGGTGGTCATATTAGAATTAGTATTGGCATCATCAAGCCAAAGGAATTTCAAGTGATTATCAATCCCTAACAAAAACAGCATGACCTCCTCTAAAAGTAAATAAGACATATCTCCTGCAATGAATTCGCACACCCTGCCATCAATTTCAATCAAACTACAGCCTGGTACCTTTCTGACCTTCTTTGCTCCCATCTCTTTCCTCACCTTCACTACCCAATCCCATTGGTTAGAAGAGGCAAACATGTTTGACAGCAGGACATGAACCCCACCATGGTCAAGACCTCGCTCAACCAAGCTCTCAACTGTCTCCTTCCCCAACTCAACATCACCATGCACTCTACAAGAATTGAGTAATGCACCCAAAACATAGGAGTCAGGTTCCATAGGCATCTCTCTCACTAGTTTCTTTGCCTCTTCAAGCAGTCCAGCTCTCCCCAAAAGATCTACCAAACAACCATAGTGCTGGACACCAGGCTCAATACCATAAACCTCACTCATGCAATTGAAGATTCTTAACCCTTCATCCACCAATCCCATTCGACTACAAGCACTTAGGACACATATAAAAGTAACTTCGTTAGGAAGAACTCCTTCACTTTGCATCCTCACAAACAACTGAATCGCATTTGCACTTCGACCATGATTAGCTAGGCCTGAAATCAAAGAAGTAAAAGCAAAAACGTCCTTATATGGCATCTCATCAAATACCGAACATGCTATCTCAATGCAGCCGCACTTGGCATACATGTCAACAAGGGCAGTGCCCAGAACTCTGTCTAACTCCATTCCTTTTCGATCCACATACGCATGTATCCATCTTCCATGATCCAAAGCACCAAGAAATGCACAAGCAGTGAGAGCTCCCACGATCCCAGCATGATTTGGGCGAAGCCCAGAAAGCTGCATATCATTAAAGAGTTCCAAAGCCTCTCTAAACATCCCCATTTGCACATACCCAGTAATCATTGCACTCCATGAAACTGCATTTCTTTCAGGCATTTGATCAAACAGCCCCCTTGCAAACTCGACTTGGCCAGATTTAACATAACCGTTTATCAAAGCGGTCCACGTAATGACATCTCTGTCAGAACTCGCATCAAATAGTTTACGAGCTGCGTCCATTGAGCTCAAATTAGCATACAAATGGATCAATCCGTTCAGCACAAAATCATAAGATTCCCAACCCAACTTAATCACTTGAGCATGAGATGCTAAACCCACAGAAGAATTTTCAGTGCAGGCTCGAAGAACGAAAGAGAAGGTGTAGTTGTTGGGCAAGAACCCACTTTGAAGCATGTTTTTGTATAGAGAAAGGGCGGTGACATTTTCGTTTTTCTCCACAAAAACTCTAATGATGGTGTTCCAAATGAAGGTGGTTCGATGTTGAAGAGAAAGAAAGAGTTTGTAAGCATGAGAGAGATCAGCGTTGGAGGAGACAGCAAAGAAGGAAATGATTTTACCGGCGGCAAAAGGGTCCAAAAGAGTGGCTGAGATGATGAGATGAGATTGCATCTGCTTGATTTGAGACATTGTACGACATTGGTCCATCAAAGAAAGGCATCTTTGGCTAGCCTTCACATATTTGGAGGCAAGGCTTGAAGCTGACATTTTCAAATTAAACCATCCTACTGTTTTTTTGTTTTTGTTTTTTTGATGAATGAGCAAATGATGAAATGAAGTACCAACTTGTTTACAATTCGCCTTATAAAGATGTTGGATTTTGCGAAATCACATTCACACTTGTCTCCGATTCAATTTTATAACTCTATTAATAAAGAGAGAATAATGAATTGAATATCATGGACGGAGGTTTGACTCTAAACAAGGCTTTTTCAGCAATCTACATGTCTTAACGTGATCCGGTCTCGGGATCCGTCTTTTTGACTAAGTGTGAGAAAGAAAAAAAAAATTTAATTCTTCTTAAGTAAAATATGAAGCTTTGAAAACTACTTCGAAAAAAAAAAACAGAATCGTCATCAATTTTTTTTAGTTAAGTGTGATTGGTTACCTATTAAAATTGATTTTTATAAAATATTTTAAAATTAATTATAACATTTTAAGAAAATCAATTTTAAAGTCTGCATTTTAATCCAAAGAAAAATAAAAGCGGGTCCGAGAGTCAGTTACGTGTGGGATGGATTAGTACCCCTCAATACCCGTATAAAACGATACTTTATTAATCATGTGTTATCTCGAGTCTCCGTGAAAGTCGATTTTAGCTTCGATATTTTAAAATAATTCCCTAAAAGAAAGAATTATATTATTTGAGAATGATCCGAAATTTATTAACAAAAAAAATTTCATATTTCTCAGCAAACTCGGCAAAACATGAAAATTTTCCTTTATTTTGAAATTATCCGAATCACCCTCCTTTTTTTTAGAAAAAGGATATTTCGTTGTTAATGATAATTGATGATATCCTCTCCGGCAAACCCAGAAGAGAATTTATAAATTATTTGAACTCGGGAACAACCTTATTTTTATTAAAAATCATTGTTATTTTTCATGCATTTTAAAATCATTTAAAAAAATGATAAGGGAAATGCAAATTATTATCAAGATACAAATGTAAATTAAACAACACATACAATTATCATGGCATTGCAGACATTTATTATGACATGAAAAAATAATTAACGACATGGCATGCTTGACATGGCAAAGTCTTAAAGATATGACAAAATAATTAATGACATGGCATGTTTGACGTGGCAAAATCTTAATGACATGGCAAAATAAATAATGACATGGCATGCTTGACGTGGCAAAATCTTTATGACATGGCAAAAGAAATAATGACATAGCATGCTTGACATGACAAAATCTTAATGACATGGTAAAAGAAATAATGACATAGCATGTTTGACATGGCAAAATCTTAATGACATGGTAAAAGAAAATATGACATGGCATACATGATATAAGCACTCAATCATAAAATGACATCATCATAGAATATTCACAATCACATCAAAATTAAGATGGTAACATGAATAACATATCGTAAAATGAAATCGTCATGGAATATTCATGGATATGGAATAATTATGATCAAAATGGCAAATATAGATCTCATAGAATATGCATGATCTTGGAATATACACACATCATCATTTTGAAATTCCTTTCATGAATTTTCTTTTTTATGGAATTACATAAATGGCATACGTTGAAAAATATTACCGTACTCTCCGGCAAACCCGACAAAGCTTGGAAAATAATTCTTTCATATGACATTCACATAATTCCAAGTAAAACGAAAACCATACCTTTTGATTCCATAAACACGTGCATTGAATAATTTCCTAACCTCCCCGGCAAACCCAACAAAGACTAGGAACTAATTCTCGCCAAATGTCTAGGAAATCGAAAAATACATTTTTACACTAAATTAAATAAAAACATTGAAAAAATTGCAATGCATGGAAATGTATTTCTCCCTTGAAGTAAGGACATCCGTACACCTAAAAAGATGTATGACTACCTTTGAAAGAAACTTAAATTGGATTTCTAAACTAAATGATTCTGGGCTCGGATTAAGAAAAATGCAATTTTTGGGTTAAAAAAATCTATGACCGAATGGCTCTAAAAAAGCAACTCTAGTTTCCTATCTTTTAAAACCCGGGTTAACTACCCATGACCCGATCTTTGTAAAACCAATTTTTATCCTTGAGATAACATAGAAAATATCCTAAAACAGTAGCTAATGACTCCAACCAGCCCCTCTTTTTTACAAATAAAAATCAGACATTTGTTGGTTTTAAGAATGCTCATTTTGACTCCAAAAATCGGTTTTAAATAGCTATGTTTTTTACCCTTATAGTTTTCATTTTTACTTGGAATCATATAAATGTCATATGAAAGAATTATTTGCTAAGCTTTGCCGGGTTTGCTAGGGAGTATGGTAATATTTTTCGACACATGTCATTTATGTGATTCCTCACATGAAAAGTCCATGAAAATGAATTTTGAAATAATGATGTGAGCATATTCCATGATATCTAAATTTGCCATCTTAATCATGCAAATTCCATGTCTATGAATATTCCATGATGATATCATTTTATGATTTGTTATATATTTTGCTATCTTAATCATGATATGATTGTGAATATTTTATGATGATATCATTTTTATGATTGAGTGCTTAATTCATATGTCATGTCATTAATTCTTTTGGCTATGTCATTTAGATTTTGCCATGTCAAGCATGTCATGTCATTCATTCTTTTGGCTATATTATTTAGCTTTTTGCCATGTCAAACATGTCGTGTCATTAATTCTTTTGCCATATCATAATAGGATTTTCCATGTCATTAATTCATATGTCATGTCATTAATTCTTTTGGCTATATCATTTAGATTTTGCCATGTCAAGCATGCCATGTCAATAATTCTTTTGCCATGTCATAATAAAATGTTTGTCATGCCATGTTAAATATGCATGTTGTTTAATTTTTATCTTAGTAATACTTTGCATATTCATGATCATTTCTTTATGATTTTAAAAATGCATAAAAAAATAACAATGATTTTTAATAAATAAGACAATATCCCCGAGTTAATATAATTCATGGATCCTCCTCCAGGTTGTCGGGGAGTCTTCATCAATTATTATTAACGAAGGAATACCCTTATAAAAGAGGATGATGCGGAGATTTTCAAAACAATAAAAATTTTATATTTTTCCGATTTGCCGGGGAATATAGAAAATTTTTCCAATAACAAATTCCGAATCATTTTCAAACAAAAATAGAATTGTTTTTAAAATGGGAATTATTTTTAAATACCAAATCTAAAATCGATTTTTCACCGAGATTTGAGATGACACATGACTAATAAGGTACTGTTTTATATGGGCGTTGTGGGGGTGCTAATCCTTCCCCACACGTAATCGACTCTCGAATCCGCACTTGTTTTCTCTGGTTCAAAGCGCAGACTTTGAAATTGGTTTTAAAAAATGTTTTAATTAATTTTAAAATATTTTTCAAAATCGATTTTAATAGGTAGCCGATCACACCTAGCCAAAAAGATTGGTGACGACTCCTTTTCTTTTTCGAGGTTGTTTTCAAACCCTCAACCTTTATTTTAAGAGAAATTAAGTCGTATTTTCTTCTTTTCCTCCCCAATGTCACACTTAAATAGTGGACGTCCCGCGACAGGGCCTTTTTCCTTTTTTAGGTTGCGACAATACTATTTCGAGAATTTAACTTTTAAACTTTTTAGTGAGCTAGGGCATCTTTCATCCTAATTTGATGTTGAATGACTCAACAAGCCATCATAGTACTAATTGGGTACGTAACATAGCTTACCAATTGCATCTTTATCCAACTATTAGATCAATTAGGTGACAACTCTTTGCTAAATACATCATATGCATTTCGCCTAACCATTGCCTCTAGTGCCTATAGGGTTAAGTTTGACGCATCCGAACAACAAAGCACTAGTTAAGTAGTGACCCATTACACAATGAAAACATACTCGTGAAAAAGTTTAGCCTTGAGTGACTCAACAAGCTTCCGATTAAAAGATCTCTAGTTTTGGTTATGAGAACGGAAGGCAACTATATTAAATTATTGATATCTTGACTTAATATTAGTATGAGGGATTTCTTTAATTTATTAGGTGATGAGAACCAAGCTGATATTGGACTTCAAGATCCATTGCATGTTCCAAGTGGGCCTATTACAAAGTCAAGATCCAAGAAGATCAAAGAAGCTATGTAAGGATTGGTGCAAAGGACTTGAGCTGATTCTACAAGTCTTTTAAGCAATGTCAAGACATTCAAGTTGGGCTGCTTGAATGAGGAAGAACAAGACTTGGTCCATGTGATCCAAGCTTCACAAGATGGGTCGTAGAAGAATGCAAGGTGGCGGCATAAGGCTTAATGAAGTGGACCTGTTCATTAAATGACATGGCAAGGGTGGAGACCAATTCATTAAACTATGTGGCACCTATTAAATGAGTATTTGGGCTTGTGTTAAGTCTTGTAATTAGTTTAGGCTTTTGGGCCTACCCTCATTAAACTATTGGACATCTTTTAAATTTAATTAGGATTGGTCTTGAGCTTGTTCAGCCCATAGTTAAGCTTTCATTTAATTATGTAAGTAGGCTGTCCGAATTCCCTTGTTTAAATAGGTCTGGCCGAAATTCATCTTCTAGTTAGGTTAGCAAGCCTTGGCTACTAAGTAGATTAATTTGCACTAGGACTCTTAGGTAGTCAGCTAGGTTAATATAGGGAGGCTATAAAAACACATGTAGCTGCCTATACTACTAACCATTAATCTATTGAGTTGATTTTCTTCAAGTGAGTGTTTCACTCTTTTTAGTTCTTGACAGAACTGATCCTAAGGTGTATTTGGAGTAGGAGAAGAAAATAGAGTTGATCTTTGATTGTCACAACTATTTGGAGGAGAAGAAGGTGAAGTTGGCAGTCATTGAATTTACTGATTATGCCATAATTTGGTGGGATAAACTAGTAGCCAGTAGGAGGAGAAACCATGAGAGACCTATAAAGACATGGGGGAATTGAAAGCTCTCATGAGAAGGAGGTTTGTACCTAGCCACTATTATTGGGACCTTTACTAAAAACTTCAAAACCTTACCCAAGGGTCTAGGAGTGTAGAGGATTATAATAAGGAGATGGAGGTGGCTATGATTAGAGCCAATTTAGAGGAGGATAGGGAAGCCACCATGGCTAGATTTTTGAGTGGCTTACATAGAGACATAGCCAATGTTGTGGAGTTGCAGCATTATGTGGAGGTAGAAGACATGGTGCACATGGCTATGAAGGTGGAGAGGCAATTGAAAAGAAAGGGGGCAGCAAGGTATTCTTCGATTTCTAGCACTCATTTGAAACCAAAGTGGGACAAAGATCGACTGTTATAAAAGGCAAAATCGAACCACCAAAGGGGAAAAAATAGAGCACTAGCAAAGACAAACCCAAGGTATTTTCGAATTCCAATTCTTCAAGGAATAGAGATATTAAATGCTTTAAATGTTTGGGTTCAGGCCATGTTGCATCTCAATGTCCAAACAAAAGGGTGATGATCATGCATGCTAATGGTGAAGTCATGACCGAAAGTGAGGATGATTGTGATGACATGCCAGAATTGGAGGATACTAGTGATTGTGATGGTGATAATGCTGATGCTAAATTGAACTACCCCGTGGAAGGTAAATCTTTTGTTGCTAGGCGTGCTTTGAATGCAAAAATTAAAATAAATGATGTAGAGCAGCAAAGGGAAAACATTTTTCATACTAAATGTTTTGTGAACAATAAAGTATGTAGTATGATAATTGATGGGGGTAGTTGCACCAATGTAGCTAGCACTACCTTAGTAGAAAAGTTGGGTTTACCTGTGCTTAAACATCCTAAGCCTTACAAATTGCAATGGTTGAATGAATGTGGGGAGGTTAAGGTGAATAGGCAAGTAAAGGTAGCTTTTACTATAAGGAGGTATAGTGATTAGGTGCTTTGTGATGTAGTGCCTATGCATGCTAGGCATTTATTGTTGGGGAGGCTATGGCAGTATGATAGGAGGGTTATTCATGATGGGTTTAGGAATAGGTACAGCTTTGTAAAATATGGCAAAACCATCAACCTTATTCCTTTAACACCAAAACAACTCTATGAGGATCAAATGAAATTGAAATCAGATCTTGAGAAAAAAAGAATTGAGTGTGGCCGAATCAAATGAGAAAAAAATGAGAGAACAAAAAACTAAGAGATTGGCCAAAAAAGGAGAGGAAAAAGAAAATGAGAAAAAAAAAGAGAAGTGGCTGAAGGAAAAAAAAAAGAAGAGTGATGCCACAAGAGAGAAAACAAAGATAAACTTTTATGCAAAAGAAAGTGAGGTTAAGAAGGCTTTTATAGAAGATCAGCCCATGATTTTCCTTGTTTATAAAGAATCATATCTTAATATTGATGAATCTAACCAAGCTCTTCCTAATGTTGCTGTTTCTTTGTTGCAGGAATATGAAGAGTTATTCCCGGAGGAGATGCCAAGTGGGTTGCCTTCCATAAGAGGCATTGAGCATCAAATTGATTTTGTGCCTGGAGCAGTCATTCCAAACCGACCAGCCTATAGAAGTAATCCGGAGGAGACAAAGGAACTTCAAAGGCAAGTTGAAGACTTGATGAATAAGGGGTACATAAGAGAAAGCATGAGTCCATGTGTTGTTCCAGTTCTTCTAGTGCCAAAGAAGGATGGGTCTTTGATGGAGACTCAATTAAGAGTTGTAAACCCAAGTGCAGGTTATGTTCAAGTAATAAATTCTCGGGTGTCCGAGGTCGAACCACAGGGAAGCGTATTAGTAAGTATAAGTTTATAAATATATAAGAAAAAGAAAATAAACAAGATATTAGGGAATCAACAACAAAACAAGATAAACAATATATTAGAGAACAAAATAAACAAAATAAAAGAAAAGAAATTAAACAAGATATAAAAACAATAAGAAAAGATGTTGAGGTTAGAGAATCCACTCTTGGTGTTATGCTAAGATTAATCTTGTTTTATTACACAATTGAAATTCACACATAAGGGAGATTCCAATCGGAAGGTTTAGCAATTCAGTCCAAATTGTCCAACGTCCATAGCATATGATATTATGTTCATTTGGTGTCCTCAAAACTCACAAAAAGAGTCCAAGCATTCCTTATGCCAAGGTATATGTCTACAACAAATCAAGGTTATGAAACCAAGCATTTACTGTGCCATTTTCATTGTCAATAATGAATCAAGATCCCTACTTTGCAAGTATGATTTTAAACCAAAAGAAAATATTATCTATACTAGTGTTTATAAATGATGATTCATTTTAGCTCATGTTTAAGAGACTAACCTTAGCATTTACCAAAAGCTTCACCTCATCACCTCAACAATATGATTAGCAACACATACTAGATATGAATAAAATGAAAAGAAATGTAAGAAGCATAAGTAAATAAAAAAGAAAACTAGAGAAAGGAAAGAAGAAGAAAACTTAGAGAATTTTATTACAATGGCTAATATCCTACCAATGTATAATGTATCCCAATACTCATCCAAGGCCCTCTATTTATACACATTTTGGAGGGCTAAATGAAAAGAGACAAGCTTTACAAATTTCAAAGGTAGGTATAATAGGTGGGTGTATTTTTCTAACAATTTTCGTCATATTGTATGACAATTCTGATCAGCCAGCTTGATGGTCGATTTTGTCAATGTTAGAGGCTCGATCTGATAAAATTGTCTTCTAGAAAAATATACCCCTATCAGTTAGGGATCCATAGCCGTTGGAATCAGCTCATTTGCTGATGTGGATAAGAAGATATGGGCAAAATACGAAAACAGGTCAGCACAGACGTCATTGCACATCAGCCCTCTTGATGGTCGATTTCTCTAGGGAAAACGACTCCGTTTCAATAAGTGTAAAACATGAAAAAGATAGATATGCCTCTTATCTTTGCACGGCTACAAATTTCAGCCTTATTGCTTCAGTGAAACTCGAGATATAGCTGATATGGCAAACGGTGTCGGAACTGGAACTGAACTGGATTTGCCCTTAATTCTAGTAATCTGAAATCACTCAAAGAAACTTGTGAAAAACACCAAATTACATAAAAATATAAAAGATCATAAACACAATTAGACTAAACAATAATAACTCGTATTTGACACAAAACAATAATAAAACATAACTAAAAACTATATAATTATACGAGTTATCATACCCCCACACTTAGATTGTTGCTAGTCCCTAGCAACGACTCAATAAAAATAAAATAAGAAAATCTAATCTAATCCATTTTCGTAGGAAATCACGGTGGCACTTAGCATGTGACACAAGCCTTTAAACCCCTAGGTGTCCCTAGTGGACGAGTTTAGTCTCGTGAGGGTTTGCTAGAACGATACCCACAAACATTGAAAAACTAAAATATAAGTAAACTACATACACAAAAAATATTTACTCCTAATCCTTTCAATATAAATTAGAGACAATCTTTGAACAAGTCTTATAAACTAATCAATAGCTCAAAGAATTTCACAAAAATTCATGCTTGAATGTAAATAAATGAGTTAAGCCAATATTAACATAACATATTTCAATCAAAATAGTGCATATTCAACTTAATCTCAACCTCTCACATGGGATACCCTCATGATTTTCACTCTTTAAAGTAGTGGTAAAGTGTTTACACTCAATCAATCTCATGAAAACACTTCTACCATATGCTTGCTTGTCCACCTATTCTCCACTATTTAGATCATACAACTTCATAAATCAAGAGGTCTTTATTCAAGGTTGTAATGGGGCCAAAGGGTTATAATGTGGTTAAAGAACAAAAGGATAAAGATATCACAAAGGTTCCAAAGAGTTCATAGAGTTTAGAGACATAATAAGATCATACAAATAAATTTCTCAAAACTCTTTACAAGTACATAGTCACATAGGCTAAATATTCATGTTGAGCCTTTGCTTCATTCTAACCAACTTTGTAACATCTTTTTCTTTACTTTAACTAGAAGTTCAAGAGAAGATTTTTTTTTTTTTAATATGGGAATGTATTTGACAATGATCCCTTTTTTTTTCTCTTGACTTTTTCTTTTCTTTTCTTCTCCCACACTTATCTTTTGTTTCTAACCCAAATTTTCAACTAAAAATATCCCTTGTTTTTTGCAATATGTCTCAAAATATATAATCCATCTTTAGAACAAGGGTAAGGATATAAGTATATTTAGGCCAGGTGTAAGTTGTGGTTACCAATAAAACAGCATATTTAATGTAGGCTCAAATTGGCTCACTAGTGGGGATGTTCTCTTAGAACATTAATAATGGATGGCTGTTTGGCTCTGGTTATAATCCTAATGCCTCTATCATATTCATGTTGTCACATGTATCAATATAGTCTCAAACGGTTTAAAGCAAGTTCTAGAGAATCATGTAATCATAAGAGCACTCAAGAAAGAAATTAGATTGATTTGTATAATGCATCAATCATTATAGGCTCAAAAACTCACAAGGATGATTATACAAGTCAGATTAAGTCTAAACATGCTTCTTTCTCAATCAACATATCATATTAACATTGGCTCATAAAAAGGTTGATATCAAGCTCAATTCTCATGAAAATCTTCTCACTAATAAATCTGTTTTAGACTTATGCAATTCATATCTCATTATAGTATTGAAAGTAACTAAAAAAACACACTAAGTCTAAACATGCTTTTTTTTTTTTTTTTTTTTTGAAGAAGAAGATTAAATCAAACTGACAAGGTATGTCTCAAGTCTCCCTTACTCAGACCTTGTTCAGAATGAATACTTCTAAATGTCTTAAAACACAACAATTTTTTTTTTATAAGCAAAATATGTCCCTTACCCCCTACTAAAATATGACATTGTCCCCAATGTCAAATTTTAAAGGTAGAATTTAGGAGATATTACCTGCACAGGTTGCTAACCACTTATTATAACTGAGACACAACAAGCAAAATGTTAGATAATGTCACAAAGACAAAGTGCAATCCACTCCTTGCTCGTCCATATCTCTTTTTCTTTTTCCGAGCGTTTGCGAAACAACCGTAGCAGATAAATACTCATAAGCTTGGAGCTTTTTGAGTAAATCTTCAATGGTTGTAGCAGAAATTATGGTTCTCCTTGCCTCTGAAAACATGAATCCATTATCCACAGCATTATCTAAGTATGAAAGCAAATTACTAAAATAACCATTAATATTAAGCAAACCAATGGGTTTCTTATTTGTGACCAAAGATGACCAAGAAGCCACGCAAGCTATTTCTTCCAATGTACCCAGACCTCCTGGTAAAGCAATGAATGCATCGGCAGAATGGTACATGATTGTCATCCGTTCAGGGATACTCCAGACTTGTATTTCCTTACCCACGGTAGGTCCACAAAAATTTGTGAATAGTTTTGGCACGATTCCTAGAACTGGACTTCCTCTGGCGTGTGCTGCTGTAGCGACTGCTCCCATTAAACCCGTACTACCGCCTCCATAAATCAACTGGATCTTTTGTTGGGCAAGTATTACTCCAACTCTTATGGCTTCATCAGCGAATATGTTATTTTTCCCTGGATAAGCACCTCCAAAGACACAAATTTTTTTAATGCGCTGGGACGAAGTACTTTCCATTTTTTTTCGAGTGCCTGAAAGAGAATGAGTACATGGTGTAATATATAGAGGACTGAGTAGTGAATCAGACAAGAGTAATAATGTCGCCGAAAGTGTATTTGACCTGTCAGAAGAAAATGTTAACCTAACAAAAGATTTTTTGCGTGATTTCAGGAAGAAAATCTAAAAGAGAAGAAAAATCAACCGTAAAAGACCAATGCAAAAAAAAAAAAAAAAAAAAACGAAAATAATTACACAAATCGAACAACACTTAAATTAAACCGAAATGAAGTTATTGCAAATTAAACCAAAAGTTGAGAAGTCATTTATTGTAGTTGTGATTGTGGCTCACATCTTCCTCTGGTTTTACGTCCAGAAACGGCTTAAACGCCTTCTATGAGTCGACGATATGCTTCCCATCCAGTTTTCTTACAAGCTGGCAAACAGGGTCTTTTAACATCAGATTCCCAAGATGTTGCCATTCCCTTTGGAATTGCGGCCATAAATCAAGAATTTCTCTTTGTACGTCTCCACTAGGATGCGTCTCAAAAGAAAGTTGGATATTACCCAAATTCTCCTTACTCAGTCCATCCTTAATGAATTCAATTTTATCATCTCGATTAGAGGACGGAATCCCAATAGAACGACATTTACCGTTACACGTCCATCGTGCACATTTGTGGCAATTTGAACTCATGCGCTTTGCTCGTCGCTTCTTTGCAAAAGTGCTTCTACCTGTACCTGGTAAATGCAAAACAGGAAGATATTCATCTTCACGTACCTTGGCTTCAATTATCCAACGTATGTCTTCAGGAATCCTTTTGTGCATAAGCATTCTTAATCTTTCAAATCGAACTTGGTAAAGCTTCAGTAAAATATTTCGAGGAAAAGGAGGAAATCGTTTCTGCAATCTTGTGAGAATATCATCCATCCTAAAAAAATAAAATAAAATAAAATGAAAGAGAAATTGAAAGAGAAATTTATATACAATATTAGTTTTGTGGGTAGCTGATGGAACCGACTTAAATAATCACGGAGTACCGTTATCCGCCATTTAATCGGGGTAAAGTTGGCCAGTAAAATCCACACTGTAAAATTTTTGCAGCAGTTTTCTTTGATGAAGAATGACCACCACATGCCTCGGAATGACAAAACTTAATTACACTACTTACCTCATTGTCAGGAATGCATCTTCGAAAAATCTGATTAGGACAATATTTGAACAAGTAAGGGTCATCCCAGTAGAACTTCTTTACCTCATTCAGAAACTTCCTTTTATCTTGGGGGCTCCATTGAGAAGGAATTTTTCCCAAAAAGGAATATTTTAGCTCGGATGGCAATGGTTTTAAATCCAGCTTGGGCGGTTCAATAGTTGATGGTACAGTGACATTTGTGAGTGATGGGAGTTCCTCAAACTTTTGTTTCCAACGATGCTTATCCTGAAAAGAATTTAAGAGAGAATCAGTGTGTGAAATTTCTGAAGCATTATCAAACTCACATTCAATTAAATAAGCTTCTAAAGGATCATGGAATGTGGTAGTGGTGAGATGTTCATGAACAAGTTCTTCAATGAAATCCACTTCATGTACTTCTGAATCATCATCAAGTTGCTTGCAAATGTTGAACACATTTAATTCTAAAGTCATATTTCCAAAAGAAATGTTCAAAATACCATTCCTGCAATTTATCAGAGCATTAGAAGTTGCAAGAAATGGACGGCCTAATATAACAGGAATTTGAACATTTGGATTTGAAACAGGATGTGTGTCCAAAACAATAAAATCAACAGGGAAGTAAAAATTATCAATTTGAACCAAAACATCTTCAACTATCCCTCGAGGAATTTTTACAGAACGATCAGCTAGTTGAAGTGTAACAGGTGTTTCCTTGAGTTCACCTAAACCTAACTGTTGATAAACAGAAAAAGGCAAAACATTAACACTAGCACCAAGATCAAGCAATGCACGTTCTATTCTAGTGTTTCCAATGATGCATGAGATTGTTGGACATCCAGGATCTTTGAATTTTGGTGGAGTAAGGTGCTGAATGATTGAGCTCACACTTTCCGTCAGAAATGCTTTCTTTTGTACATTATGTTTCCTTTTAAATGTGCACATGTCCTTCAAAAATTTAGCATAAGATGGAACTTGTTTGATTGCATCCAATAAAGGAATGTTAATCTTAACTTGTTTGAAAAGTTCATAAATTTCTGCATTTTGATTCAAATTCTTTATTGTTTGCAACCTTTGAGGAAAAGGAGCAGGATGCATACCTTTTTCTTTGTCCAAATTTTCAAGAAGTTCAGACTTACCATCATCCTTACCATTACTTTTCGGAGGGGAAGGAGGATCTTGGTCTTTTGATGGAATGTTTTTGTCAATTGCCTTTCCACTTCGAAGAGTTGTGATAGAACTGGCATTTTCCTGTTGAGTTTCATTGGAGCAAGAAACAAGACATTGAGTAGAAGGGTTAGGCTGAGGTTGAGCAGGAAACTTACCTTTTTCTTGAGTGCGTAATGAAGCTGTCAATGTGGACAAGGTGTTTTTGATCTCATTGATGTCCTGTGAAGTCCGGTTATTCACATTTGCTTGTGTTTGCATGAATGCTTGCAATGTTTCTTCCAAGGTTTGTACACGTGAAGGTTGATAGGAAAAAGTGTTGCCCGGCTTTTGAGATTGTGGTACCTGAACATGATTATTATTCCGCCAACTGAAGTTGGGATGATTTCTCCATTCAGGGTTATACGTTTCAGAGTAAGGAGAAGGAAAAGGCTTTTTAAATGTGTTTATGGAATTTACTTGATCATGCAACGCTTCTTTAAGAATGGGAATGTTTGGACATTCAGAAGTGGGGTGTCCCATGATTTCACAAATTCCACAACTTTCTTCATTTTTAACCATTTTGACTTCTTTTACTTCTCTAAGTTCCATGGCTTCAATCTTTCTAGCCAAATTAGCTACTTTAGCTTTTATCTCATCTTCTTGACTAAAATGATATTTACCTCTGTTAGAAACAAGATTAGATCTATTGGAACTTTCAGAGGAATTATCTGTGTGCCAGGCTTGAGAGTTATCTGCCAAATGATCTAGGTAGTCAAAGGCTTCTTCAGGTTCTTTTTCTAGAAACTCACCGTTACACAATGTTTCAACAAATTGTTTAGTTTCGGGAGTTAAACTTTCATAAAAGAAACTAATAAGACGCCATTTTTCAAAACCATGATGTGGACAAGAACTTAACAAATCTTTAAAACGCTCCCAGCACTGAAAAAATGCTTCATTTTGATTTTGATTGAAATTTTGAATCTGTCTTTTCAAAGCAGTAGTTTTATGTGCTGGGAAAAATTTCTTTAGAAACTCAGTTTGTAATTCTTGCCATGTGCCAATTGACCTTGGTTTTAAATTATGAAGCCAAATTTTTGCTTTATCTTTTAAAGAAAAAGGAAATAATTTTAGCTTGACAATTTCATTTGTACATTGTTGGTCATTAAAGGTGACACATACATCCTCGAAGTCTTTTAGAAACGAGTAAGCACTTTCTGATTCTAACCCATGGAAATTTGGAAGCAAAGCTATCATACCTGGTTTAAAACGAAAGTTGTTTGCATTGAGAGGAAAAATAAAACAAGAGGGTGATGAGCTTCGAGTTGGTTGCAAGTAGTCACGCATGGTGCGTACTTGTCTGTTCTCATCTTCAGCATGAACACTTTCATTGTCAGCCATGGTAGGAGTTGTATTAGAAAGATTACCTGAAAAAGTTTCACAATAAAATCTAACTAAACGACGAAATCTAAAATCACGTCGCCAAACAAGCATAAAACAAAGTTAATATACAGATTAGGCGGTATAACCAGCCAATAAAAATAAAACAAAGTTAATATACAATATAAATATAAATATATAGAAAATTAGGCGGTATAACCAGCCAATAAAAATAAATATAGGCGGTATAACCAGCCAATAAAAATAAATATACTTATAAACTTATATACTTAGTATTGCCTCCCCGGCAACGGCGCCAAAAACTTGATGGAGACTCAATTAAGAGTTGTAAACCCAAGTGCAGGTTATGTTCAAGTAATAAATTCTCGGGTGTCCGAGGTCGAACCACAGGGAAGCGTATTAGTAAGTATAAGTTTATAAATATATAAGAAAAAGAAAATAAACAAGATATTAGGGAATCAACAACAAAACAAGATAAACAATATATTAGAGAACAAAATAAACAAAATAAAAGAAAAGAAATTAAACAAGATATAAAAACAATAAGAAAAGATGTTGAGGTTAGAGAATCCACTCTTGGTGTTATGCTAAGATTAATCTTGTTTTATTACACAATTGAAATTCACACATAAGGGAGATTCCAATCGGAAGGTTTAGCAATTCAGTCCAAATTGTCCAACGTCCATAGCATATGATATTATGTTCATTTGGTGTCCTCAAAACTCACAAAAAGAGTCCAAGCATTCCTTATGCCAAGGTATATGTCTACAACAAATCAAGGTTATGAAACCAAGCATTTACTGTGCCATTTTCATTGTCAATAATGAATCAAGATCCCTACTTTGCAAGTATGATTTTAAACCAAAAGAAAATATTATCTATACTAGTGTTTATAAATGATGATTCATTTTAGCTCATGTTTAAGAGACTAACCTTAGCATTTACCAAAAGCTTCACCTCATCACCTCAACAATATGATTAGCAACACATACTAGATATGAATAAAATGAAAAGAAATGTAAGAAGCATAAGTAAATAAAAAAGAAAACTAGAGAAAGGAAAGAAGAAGAAAACTTAGAGAATTTTATTACAATGGCTAATATCCTACCAATGTATAATGTATCCCAATACTCATCCAAGGCCCTCTATTTATACACATTTTGGAGGGCTAAATGACAAGAGACAAGCTTTACAAATTTCAAAGGTAGGTATAATAGGTGGGTGTATTTTTCTAACAATTTTCGTCATATTGTATGACAATTCTGATCAGCCAGCTTGATGGTCGATTTTGTCAATGTTAGAGGCTCGATCTGATAAAATTGTCTTCTAGAAAAATATACCCCTATCAGTTAGGGATCCATAGCCGTTGGAATCAGCTCATTTGCTGATGTGGATAAGAAGATATGGGCAAAATACGAAAACAGGTCAGCACAGACGTCATTGCACATCAGCCCTCTTGATGGTCGATTTCTCTAGGGAAAACGACTCCGTTTCAATAAGTGTAAAACATGAAAAAGATAGATATGCCTCTTAGCTTTGCACGGCTACAAATTTCAGCCTTATTGCTTCAGTGAAACTCGAGATATAGCTGATATGGCAAACGGTGTCGGAACTGGAACTGAACTGGATTTGCCCTTAATTCTAGTAATCTGAAATCACTCAAAGAAACTTGTGAAAAACACCAAATTACATAAAAATATAAAAGATCATAAACACAATTAGACTAAACAATAATAACTCGTATTTGACACAAAACAATAATAAAACATAACTAAAAACTATATAATTATACGAGTTATCAGTCTTGGAGGATGTGTGTTGATTGTAGAGCCATCAACAATATCATGGTAAAGTATCATCATCCCATGCCTAGATTAGATGATATGCTAGATGAATTGTATGGATCTTGTGTTTTTAGTAAGATAGATCTTAAAAGTGGTTACCATCATATTAGAATGAAAGAAGGTGATGAATGGAAAAAAGCTTTTAAGACTAAGTATGGGTTGTATGAATGGTTAGTCATGCCATTTGGACTTACTAATGCACCTAGTACTTTTATGACGTTAATGAATCATGTTTTGAGAGAATTTCTAGGAAAATTTGTAGTAGTCTATTTTGATGACATTTTAGTGTGCAGCAAGAACTTAGATGATCATATTGAACATTTACGGTTTGTGTTTAATGTGTTGAAAACTGAAAATTTGTATGTTAATCTTAAGAAGTGTACCTTTTGCATGGATAGAGTTATATTTCTTGGATATTTTGTTAGCTCAAAAAGTATTGAGATAGATGAAGAGAAAGTCAAGGCTATCAAGGACTAGCCGACGCCTAAAGGGGTAAGTGAAGTAAGAAGCTTTCATGGTTTAGCTAGTTTTTATAGGCGTTTTGTTAAAGACTTTAGCACTATTGCTGCACCACTCACTGAAATTATTAAAAAGAATGTTGGTTTTCATTGGGGCAATGAACAAGAGAAATCATTTGTTAATCTTAAAGATAGGTTATGTTCAGCACCTATTTTAGCATTACCTAACTTTGACAAAACTTTTGAGATTGAATGTGATGCATCAGGAATAGGAATTGGAGCTGTTTTATTGCAGGAAAAGCATCCAATCGCATTCTTCAGTGAGAAGCTTAGTGGAGCGGCCTTGAACTATCCAACTTATGACAAGGAGCTCTATGCACTTGTTAGAGCCTTGGAGACATGGCAGCATTACTTATGGCCTAAGGAGTTTGTGATACCTACTGATCATGAGTCATTGAAACATCTCAAGGGTCAAGGTAAATTGAATAAGAGACATGCTAGATGGATGAAATACATAGAGACCTTTCCTTGGAAAATATTGTGGCTGATGCTTTATCTAGGAGGTATGTATTTCTTACATCTATGAATGCTAAAATGCTTGGATTTGAATATATTAAGGATTTATATGCCAATGATGCTGATTTTTGTGATGTATACATAGTATGCAATAAGGCGGCATTTGGTAAATTTTACAAGCATGATGGATTTTTGTTTAGAGCAGATAAACTATGTGTGCCTAATTGTTTTATGAGAGAGTTATTAGTGCGTGAGGCACATGGAGGTGGTTTAATGGGACACTTTGGTGTCAAGAAAATCTTAGAAATATTGCATGAACATTTCTTTTGGCATAAAAGGAAAAGGAATGTTATTCGCATATGTGATAGATGCATTACATGTAGAAAGGCCAAATCTAAGGTTTATCTCATGGGTTGTATACACTCTTACGAGTTCCTAGTGAACCATGGGTAGACATATTTATGGACTTTGTATTGGGTTTACCTAAGACAAAAAAGGGTAGGGATTCAATTTTTGTGGTAGTGGATAGGTTTAGCAAGATGGCACATTTTATTCCATGCCATAAAACTGATGATGCAACTAACATTGTTGAATTGTTCTTTAGGGAGATAGTGCGCTTACATGTTGTTCCTAGAAGCATTGTGTCTGGTAGAGATGTTAAGTTCCTTAGTTACTTTTGGAAGGTTTTGTAGGGAAAATTGGGTACTAAACTTTTGTTTTCTACTACTTGTCATCCACAAACTGATGGGCAAACTGAAGTAGTTAATAAGACTTTAACACAACTTGTGCGCACTGTTATACAAAAGAACTTGAAAACTTGGGAAGAATGTTTGCCATTCATAGAGTTTGCATATAATAGGACTGTGCATTCTACTACTTCTTATTCTTTATTTGAGATTGTTTATGGTTTTAATCCATTAACTCTTTTAGATTTAATGCCTTTACCTGTTGATGAAAGGAATAGTTTGAATGGGAGTAAGAAAGCTAAATTGGTGAAGTCTCTTCATGAGAAAGTAAAGCTTCAAATTGAGAAAAAGAATGAAAAAGTTGCTTCACAAGCAAACAAAGGGAGGAGGCGAGTTACTTTCGAACCAGGTGATTGGGTTTGGGTTCATATGCGCAAGGAAAGATTTTCAGCCCATAGGAGAACCAAGTTGCATCCTCGAGGAGATGGGCATTTCCAAATCCTTGAGAAAATTAATGACAATGCTTACAAAGTAAACTTACCAGGCGAGTATAACGTTTCTGCTTCATTTAACGTTTCTGATCTTTCCCTTTATGATGTAGGTGATGATTCGAGGTTGGATCCTTTTGAGGAAAGGAGGAATGATGAGAACCAAGCTGGTATTTGAGATCCATTTCATGTTCTAAGTGGGCCTATTACAAGGTCAAGATCCAAGAAGATCAAAGAAGCTATGTAAGGATTGGGGCAAAAGACTTGGGCTAATTCTACAAGTCTTTTAAGCAATGTCAAAACATTCAAGTTGGGCTGCTTGAATGAGGAAGAACAAGACTAGGTTCATGTGATCCAAGCTTCACAAGATGGGCCTTAGAAGAATGCAAGGTGACGGCATAAGGCTTAATGAAGTGGACCTGTTCATTGAATGACATGGCAAGGGTGGGGACCAATTCATTAAATTATGTGGCAGCTATTAAATGAGTATTTGGGCTTGTGTTAAGTCTTGTAATTAGTTTAGGCTTTTGAGCCTACTTATGTAACATGTCCAATAAGCTTGTGGGGACTATCCTCATTAAATTATTGGACATCTTTTAAATTTAATTAGGATTGGGCTTGAGTTTGAGCATGTTCAGTCCATAGTTAAGCTTTCATTTAATTATGTAAGTAGGCTGGTCGAATTCCCTTGTTTAAATAGGTCTGCTTGAAATTCATCTTTTAGTTAGGTTAGCAAGCCTTGGCTGCTAAGTAGATTAATTTGCACTAGGACTCATAGGTAGTCAGCTAGGTTAAAATAGGAGGCTATAAAAACACGTGTAGCCGTCTATACCAGTAACCATTAATCTATTGAGTTGATTTTATTCAAGTGAGTATTTCACTTTTTTTAGTTCTTGACAGAACTAGTGAACTTATCAAAGAAATTTTTCTTTGTGGCGTTCTTCCTAACAAACTTAGGTTCTAGAAACAAGTATTCTTGGGGTTTAGTTAGCTTAGCTTATCTAGGTTATTTGAAACAAGATTTCTACGGGTGTAAGTTCCATTACCTGCATATTGGCTTTCTTGGGGTTAGTGTAATTCAATTTGTTTGTGGGTTCAAAGGATTTGACCCCTAGGGTTCAAATAATTAGGTCTCATTGATTTGTTATTTAACATGCATAACATTCATTTCATTCATATATCATAATAGGAAAAATAAATCTATCACATGCCAACTACTAAGATTATTATGGACTTTATTTAATTCTAGTTTCCTTAAGCCGCTAAGGAAACTAGTTGGTCAAATTCCAAGGAATTGCATACAATGTCTTCATAAGGCTTCTAGGTAATCTCTTGCATCTCCTTGCTTAACGCCATGGTATCCATCATCTTGGACTTACAACAATTCTGATCCTAATTTTATAAAGTACATAACTATTACATAGCTTTAAAAGAAATCTCGAGTTACATTCGAGGGGAGTTTGATGAGAAGAGAATGTACAACTCCAGAATAAAAGATATAAGGCACAGTTCGTAGCCCCTATTTATAAAATAAATAAATTAAAAAAAATTAACCATCCATGACCTAACTCTAAGGTCTAAATCCATAATCACTCTCATTCTCTTATAATCACACCATAAAGCATATAAGTAAATGCACATTTCATGTCATTTGGTAATCTTGTGTGTCATTTAAGTAAAGTATCATTTAACTCATTTAAATATACTTAAATAATTTAACAAACAATTTTCAAAAACATTTAAAGAAAAGGTAAACTAATTTACTTGAATCCTAACCAATTAGGATTCCTTGAAATAAAACATTTCAATTAATTAAACAATTTAATTAGGTTTCTAACATATTAGGAAGTTCATCTCAATTAGGACTCTTTATGAAACATGTGAATCAATTTGGAAAACCTTATCAAATAACATTTTGTTCATGAAAAGTTTGAGTGCACTCCTAACTCTTAGAAATTCTAGGTTGACTAGGAAACAATTTTCTCAAAAACCAAAATTTTTTAAAAATAAAAGGTGATGCCCTAAAATACAACTTCTATGTGTAGCCGCCACCTTAGAGGAAAGCTGTTCGGCAACCTTATGTTGAGGCAACTTTTGCCACCAACAACCGCTCATCATGGTGGCTAAGTGATGGTCTATTCCCACTTACTTTCTCCTTTGATTTTGAGCAAATTACAACCTCCAAACATGAATCAAATTCACATAAACAAGGCTGCCAGAAAATTCCAACAAGCATGCAAACAGTTTTGTATCTCTTTGAGAGATGTTTTGAGCAATCAAACAAAACCAAATCAACCAAAAAAATTACAGCATCATCGTAAACATGTTTAGGCATCAATAACTTAATTTCAAAAAATTTTAACAATACAAAACATGCCAAAACAAAAATTTATAGCAAGTGATATAGAAAATTCTGCACTTGTGTTTTTTGAAAAAACATACACCAAAACCAATTCAAATCAAAACAAAATATGTTTCTTTAAATCCTTTGTGTTATGCAATCATGTGGCGAGATTTATCGTTGATCAAATCAATTTTTAAACAAGTTTTAAACCCTTTAAAAGCCAAGAACAGATTGCACACAAAGCTACCCAGAATTGAAATCAAACAATAAAACATTTTTCTTGATAGAAGGTTTGTTAAACCAACACACAATGTAATTCAATTGAATATTACTAAGAATTGAAAATCACAAAAAAATTGTAAGAAAGGCTCTGACTCCAATTGAAGGGATTTAGTTATATGCTCAAACTAAACAAACATAATACTTAAAACTTCTAATATCATATATCAGAGATGTGCAACGAAAACATAATCTTTGTAAACAAACAAACTCGAATCCTCCAAGGATCATACTTACAATCTTTAATGTGATTAAAGACAATTGATAAAGGCATACAAGTGATTCAAGAAAAATACCTACTTGAGATATAGTAATCACAAGTAAACTCCTCAAAGGCTTGCCCGAAATCTTGATCACGAGAAATTTTTGTCAAGTCACCACTTCCTCCCAAGTGTTGGCCTCTAACGGTGATCCACACAACCACAAGCAAGGACCTTATCAAGGTAGAGACGCTCTTGTGCTAGCAAGATGACAATAGTCCAAAGCAAAAGCAAACTCCTTGTGTGCCGAAACCCCTTGGAGAAGTACTCTTCTCCCTCTTTCTTTATGATTTGCGACAAAAGGTTCTATCAAGAATAAGTTTTTGTGTTTTCTCTTTTGGCTAGTCTTTCTTGAAAAACAATTCTCTTTAGGTGACTAGGGTAGAGAGAAAACAAGAAGGCAAGAAAATTAGAGTAGCAAGTACGATAACAACTTATCAATTGGACTCAATAATGTTGAGAGTTTACGCAATAGGATTTCAATAAATCTTTTTCTTACCCCTTGATTTAATTAAACACTTTAATTAAATCACTTATTCTTTTGCTTTTGTTCAATTAAATTATACTTAATTGAATCTTAATTTTAATCTTGCTATGTGATTAATGTGCGTGACCCATTAGGTTTTCAACATGTTGGCAACTAAATATAAATTACAATTGATAGTGTAACCTTGATCAATCCGGTTAGTTCTAAAGCATACTCCAACAAAACTATTTCTATCTATAAAACAAATCTTATTATTAAAATTCAAAATTATAATAAATAACAATTAATTTCAAATAGCCACAAGAAATTCTATCATAATAATTCAGCATAATTAAAATTATTTTCTATTTATAAAACAAATATTATTAAAAATTCAAAATTATAATAAGTAACAATTAATTTCAAATGGCAGTTAGAAATTTAATCAAAGAAATTCATTTTCGTCAGTTCAAAAATTTCTCAACATTCATGTTTTTATACATAGTAATTTTCATTGTCACATTTGTTACACATAAATATTTGTTTTTTATTTATTTTAAATAGTAATTTATATTGAACATATAGTTGCATATATTTTATACAAATAATTGAAACAAATTGTGTAATTAGAAACAAACGAAAAAGCTATTTAATTATTCCTAAACCTTATAAATTCCAATAATATTTCAATCTAAGGCCTACCTAAAAATCCAACCATAAGAACTGAGTCAAGAATAAAAAATTTGGCCAATAAAATAAAGGTGATTTTAAGTGTAAAAAAAAAAGTTCAATATGAGATAAGACCTTGTTGAAAGAAAAAAAAAAAAGAAGAAGATAAGACCGTTCTAATTTTTTTTTTTAAATTCTTTTGACATATATTCAGTCAATAAACATTGGTGTTATCTACTTAATTATCAACTATCACTCACTACTAATCAATACATATGCAAAACAAATACCTAAGCTCACTAATTATTATCAGTGATTACAAATAAAAAAGTGAAATCAATTTATTTATTTACCACGACGACTTGATTTTTTTAGAAAAAAAAAAATCAAATTATGTTATGATCAAAATATAAATTTAATCTCTACAATAATTTTAATATTAACAGTACCTCTATTTTTTGCGATTTGAAATTTCAGTCTGATTTCCTACTATTAAACAAATTTTAAAAAAATCAAGACGGACAGAACTGTTTAATCAAGAAAACCCATGCAATGAGCAGCCATAAAGAAACTAGTTTAAAATGTAAGTGACATCACGCCCTTATTCAACTTGGAAAGCACCTTATAATCTCTCTGAGTCAAGCAATTGTCAAAGAACCTAAAGCAGAACCACAATGCTTCTGTTTGACAATCCAAAATGCATCATTCGCAGTGCTCAATAGACTGGTCCAAGGTAGGCTTATATTTAATAAATAAAAATATTTTTATTTAATTTTAATTATAAAAATATTAATATAAAAGTATATATTTTTAATATTTTATTTTTTAAAATAATAAAATAAGCTTTTCGAGTCTGTCGGATAGGATCGAGCCTTGAACAATAATTTTTTTTTTGCTAACCGGATCTGACCCTACCCATAAACAGGTCTAGTGTTCAACACCAACACATTACTTCTGCACACCTATGCCTACGCCTATTCTCCTTTTAAATAAAGGTTAATGTGTAATTCGCTCCTAAACTATACACGTTCTATCGATTTGGTATTTAAAAAAAATTTACAATCAAGTACTTGAATTATAATTCCATCCAAAACATTGTCCCATTGACTCACATCGTTAACATCAAACTAACGTAATAAAAAAACAATAAAATTCTAACATGTTGCCAAAAAACCACTTTAGCTTATCGAGGGAATTGGGGAGAGAGGGAGAGGAGGGAAAGGGGAAAGAAAGGAAAGGAAAGGAAAGGGAAGGGTAAGGGAAGGGCATGAGAAGGGCCAATCCTGGGTAGATCAATCGACACACCCAGCGCCAATCTGTCCCCGTTTCCCTCCTCCTCCCTTCTCCCTCTCTCCCCAGTTCCTTCTCTTTTTTTGAATTTTTTAAGTGCCGATCAACATGAATTTGGTAGACCGATCCCCATTTTCCCTCCCCTCCCCTCTCTCTCTCTTCTCTTCTGATCCCTCACTTTCTTTATTTTTTAAAGTTTTCCATTTCTTTTTTTTTTAATATTTTTCAATTTTATCTAAAATGAAAAGTATTTTTCTATTTTTTTCAACTTTTATTTATCAAAATTTATTTTTTAAAATTTTTTAAATTCAAAAGAAAACATTTTTGCTTTTTTAAAAAAAATAATATTTTAATATTTTATTATTTTGAATTTTGAATTTTAATTTAAAAAAAAAAAACAAAAAATAAATAATTAACATGAACATTTGATTAACAATGTTAATCAAATGTTGATGTAGCAATTATATAAATATGCAACAAAGAAAAAAAAATCTATCATTTTTTTTTCTCTCCCCCTCCCTCTCTCTCTCTACATTCATCTTCTCTCTCTCAAACTCTAAACTTAAAAAAACAGAAACCTAGTTTCAGTCCGCCGTCGTCGCATCCGCCTCCGTCGGCAGCCGTCCGTCGCCGACCAACCCAGAATTGCCTAAATTTAACACAGAGCTTCCTCTCAAGCCCCTCTTTCCCTTTTTCCACTTGGTTTTTTTTTTTCTAAAAACCTATGGAAAAGCCTAGATCTACAAAAAAAAGCCACGGAAAAAACCTCCCAAAACCCCCCCTTCGGCCGCTCACCATCTTTTGATTTCTTAGTATGTTCTTTCCCTCTCTTTAACCTTCCTCTACACCAAGTTTTAACCCTTAAACCCTCCTAGATTGACCTTAACCCAAAACCTTATTTTCTCTCTCCTCTTTTCCTTTTTCTTCTTCTCAAAATATTTTCTAGACAACACTGTAGAAGCATTGTGTTGATTTTGTGTTGGGGTTTTTTATTTTTGTTTAGGATTAAATTAGAAAAAAAAAAAAACTCTATTTCGAGATGTCCCTCAATAGTTATTCAGGACCCTCTGAATGACTATTACAGGACTTTTGAGAATAGTCCCATTTGGCCAAGCAAAGGCCAACCAAACACCCGCTACACTATAGCGGGCCGAATACACCCGGAATGGCTTAGCCATTCCGGTGAACCAAACACACTGTCAGTCTTGCAAACAATCGTAAGAAAAGAAACAAAACTCTACCCAGGAAAGATGAACAAATAAAAGAATGATGTCAGCTAAAATCATATTTTTGTGGATTGGATAATTAATGATTCAATACACGAGAGATCAATAAAATGGCAGCATAATCTTTTGGGAATGCAATCTATTGAAAAGAAAAAAAAACACTACAATGCACATAGAGATTTTGAACAATCCGTAAAGAGCACAGTGCTTACCTGAAATGAATCTTCTCTGGACACCTAAGCTCATTGCGCAATCTCATTTTGTATTAGTAATTAACATATGACTTTTTTGCCCCACTCGTTTACCCTTGACTTGAGTTCCTCACTTGTCCTGCTTATTCTTTCACAAGAATATGTATTAGTAGCCATGGGGTCCAAACTTTGATAAATCCAGCTACAGTTAAAAAGTTAAGCAAGTTCTATCACAATTCATCATGGATGTTACAGTAATTTTGTTTGGTCAAGATGAGCATAATCCCATGACTTAACTCCACATGGAGAACTTAAATTCACATGTATTGCGCAATTTGCAGTGCTTGAACTCCCTCTTCTCTGGCTAAGAAGTCTAAGGTTGTTTCGAACAAAAACATGGACTTTCACTCTCTGCATTCCCAACATAGAAAGTGATCATCTTGCCAAATATCTTGGCATATTGAAATGGTTGAAACTTGACTAGGGGTCTTAATGGCTAGAGTCTGCAAGTGAGGTGTTTCAAAACCAAAGTTTTCCCACCATGCGACTGGGTCCATTTTATCTCTACAATCCAGAGCATCTTCTTCTCCAAAGGATCCCTCTAATCTCCAATAGGAGCTAAGCTGCTCTCTAAGAACCCTTATAGCTGCACTATCACCACTCATACCTTTCTAAACTGGCTTTCCGACCTCGCATTATACTTTTATCCTTGGCCTCACCTCTTCCAAAATATCCTGGGTTCAGTATGTAACCAGCAGCTTGAAGAGGGGAAAATAACACATCCCATTTGTTCTCTATCAGAACTTCCAGCTGATTCAATACAGTTTCATCAATTTCTTTGCTCCTCACATCTTGAAGTGCCTGGACATGCCAATCATAAACAGCACCATCACAGATTTGTCAATATCAAGCATAGCAAGTAACTTTATAAAAGGCTCATACAACTGCAGCGTCATATGAGCCTTGCTCCAGAATTCATCCCCTAAAATGGAAGCTTCGACAATTAGAATATCCTCTGAAATACCATGTTTCCATTGCTTCCACTCTTCACTTACAAACACCTCTTGAAGTGCCTGCTTTAGCTCAAAAATTCTCTTAACAAAGCAATAGGAAGGTGCAAACTTGGCAGAAAATGGGTCAGAGCTCTCTTTTTCAGATTTTGAGTGAAAAGACATGGAAAGGCATGGTGATTCATCATGATACATTGCTCAATACTCTTAGCACACAAGACTACAGGTTTTATCCACTCCAGTTCAGCTACTTCTTCCATCAACATATGGACAGAATGTGAAGTGCAAGGCGACCAAAATATACGAGGAAACTTTGATGAGATAAGGGATTCAGTTGATTTACAGGCATGGTCTATGTTTGAGATTATTTGAAGAATATTTATTGCTCCAGCTTCAGCAATTGCATCAGTAAGGACACTCATACAAAATATTGTTTGCTTCATCACTGTCATCTATATCTACTGCTCTCAAGAATATGAGTCCCCTTGGACTCGAGACAAAAATGTTAATGTGAAAACAACTTTGTGTGCTGCCTAAACAACTAACACACAGCACAGTACAACCTGTATGAGGCCAGGACTCCCTGACTAAAGCAATTGATTTCCCAATCCTTCCTTTCTCTTTACTTAGAAAGCAGTCAGATAGCTTTAACATTTCATTAAAATAAGGAGAGTTGACTACACTGACATTTAATCCACAATGCCATCCTCATCTTCTTTTCTGATCGTATTCCATGTGCCTCTTGGTTGTAAAGTTCGTACGCGCTTACCAGGCTTCCCACTTCCACAAGTCCTCCTTTTCGTCTTCTGAGCGAGGCGCTCCTCCTCTAAGATCTGAAAGGCTTCTCTCAAAGACCTGTCTATTGCAGGGCAGCTTTTGACCCCAACACCTGAGAACCCAAGAAGGTGAGCTCTAACTCGGGAATAAGATCCATTATATCGCAAATTACAATTATTGCACTTCCATCTTTTAGTACCACTTCCCCTGTCAAACCCACCAAACACGCTAACATGCTCCCATCCCCACTTATCAGATTCTGATGGCATAGTCGCAAAGCCTGACCACTACTGCAAAGGGAAGGAAAGGATATGTTAACACAAGATCAAAAGAGAATACTACTGCACCCCATGGCATCAACAACATAAGAATAATTTAAAATCTCCATTAAAAATGCATTTCTCTCGCAAAGGTATTGAACCACTAAAGATCTCTCTTACTATTACACGTGAATTGAATGTAGTATACCAAAGAAATGTGAAATGCACAGAAATTTAGTACGTTTTCTTGTTTGGATAACTAAGTTCTATGAGAAATGGAACAGAAGAAAGATTATAAATGATAAGTTATCTTCCACAATTGTTTAGCCATTTCTTTTTTCAAGAAAATTTTCAAGTATATCTTGAAAATTCATGGATAAGAAGCAGATCACGTATCTTATAATTGTTTAATCAAAAACAGGTACTTGGATGGATCAAGGAGGCTGTTGGAATGCGTATTGCAGGTTTCAGGAAGCTTGCTGCAGATTCTTGCAATAAACTCTTTTGTTCTTCTATAATTGTTTTTATCGAGTTCAGTTGCATTAACTGTAGCAGTTTTGACCGCTTATTGGGATAAATAAATAAATAAAACAATTATTTATACAAAACCAACAAAAGAGGCTAAAATAATTTCATCAAATAAAAAAAGTATGGCTCATCCTCTGACATATCAAATTAAGGGAAATTCACTTCAATCTATTAAAAAAATTAGAATCAGTTCAGGACCAATAAAAATCAAAAGTCATTACAAAAAAACAACTTTAAAAATTAAACTAAACAGCAATATATTAAAGCCATTTTAAGGCAATCAAAACATCATCAAATTCATCAACAAAAAAGAGAGAATCTCCTCAATAACTCAAAGAATAAAATAAATAATAAAAAAAAAACGAAAGGGGAAAGGGGAAAGGGGAAAGTGAATATAGAAAGAAAAAAAATTACCCAGATTAGAAAAATGGGTGATAGTAGAATAGAATAGTGGCAGATATAGCTTCGAATTTCAAAGCAGAGTATGTTTGTTTCATTTTGTGTGGGAAAATAAGTTTCAGTTTTTTTTTCTTACCGAGTAAATGAAAATTAGTCACTTTTTCAGTAAGCAAAATTTGGTAACGGGCGACGCAGATGGGTCAAAATACTTATGAAATCTCAGTATTATATTATTTAATGTAAATTAATTTTTTTTATAAAATTAAATAATTTAGTTTTTATATTTTTAAAATTAAAATAAAAAAGGAAAATTATTGATTAGTGTAACAGAAATTATTAAAAAAATTGACGTGACATTTAATTTTGTGTTTATTTGATGACGTAAATCTCAAATGCTGACGTGACATCAATAAAATATATTATTTTAAATTGACGTGGACAAAATAACAAATTAAGTTGACAAAAATATCACATCAAATTATTTTTTGTCAACTTAGTTTGTTATTTTGTCAACGTCAGCTTAAAATAATATATTTTATTGGTGCCACATTATCAAATAAACACAAAATTAAATATCACATCAGTTTTTTTAACAGTTTTTGTTACACTAATTAGTGATTTTACCTTTTTGCTTCAATTTTAAAAGTACAGGAACTAAATTACTCGGTTTTAAAATAAAGTGACTAATTTACATTAGATGATATAGTACAAAAACTTTCTAAGTATTTTGACCACGCAGAGGCTGATGGTCACGTACAGCTGGGTTATTCAGCTTTTCGAGTTTCTTTCTTTTTTATAATTTAAACAAAATTCAATATTAAATAGGTTCTCTTCATAACCTTAAAATAATGAAAATATTTATTTATATTTCAAATTCAAATTTAAATAAAAAGATAAATCTTAATAATTTAAATTTGAATATTTATACTATATATAATGGAAGTGATTGAATTGATATCACGAGTCAAGTGACCTCAACTCAATTAATAAAATTATTTAAAATTTAAATATTTTATAAATCAAATAATAATATTATAAGGGCATTTATATTTTTTTAACTTTTTTATATAATATATATATATATTTTTAAAAATATCATTGTCTTAAAAAATAATATTTTTTTTAAAAAAAATTATCACTCACTTACAAAACTATCATTCTCTTAAAAAAAAAAACTATCATTATCTTAAAAAATTACTATTCCATTAAAAAAATTATCTCATATGTATATTATATAAGATTTTTTTTCTTTCACCCACAGAGTAGGTGTGACATAATCTAGTATCTAAAATTTTAATTTACCAAATAACCAAATTAAAATAGAATAAAATATTTTATCTTTCTCAATTACTATATATTTAAATTTTATTAGTTATTATATTTAATTATTTTGTTTTACAATCTTTCTAATTGCAAAATCATGGTTATTCCTTCTATCTCCATTATTTAATTATAATTTTTTATTATAGGTTAAATGTGCATTTGGTCCCTATATTTTAAAGAAAAATTGGATTTAGTTCCCTACAATAATTGGGCCAAATTGAATTCTTAACTTTTATTAATTTATAAATTGAATCAAATCATTAACATAGTTAATAATTTGTTGTTCAGTGGTTGACGTGTCTTTTAATCATGTTGACGTGGCATTAAATCTGATGACATTATATGATCTACAACGAAGAATATTTTTAAATTTTTTTTCTATGTGGGCTATGAGTTTTTTTTTTTTTTTGAGCTGATAACATGGCTTTTTCTTTTTAAAGGCCAATCTACCAACGTGTAATTTTTTTTTTTTAACGAAATACTTGCATTTCATTATATCAAGGAGCTAATGCATCAGTAGACAATACATTGGTTAGAAAAGATGGAGTTTCCTCAACCTAGTACTCATCCTCAAGAACCCTCGACCCATGCTTAGCCAAGACATGTGTAGCCACATTTGACGCACGCCTGGTGTATGAGAAAATGCAGCAATCAAAGATCTCAGCTTTCAGTCGAGCTTCTTCAATAATGCAGCCAATCAGAGTTAAGTCAACTTTCTTGTTTGTAATTTTTTAATAATACTAAAAAAAACCCTCAATTATCACCTTTTTGAAGCCTAACTCAAGAGCAAAATCAATGGCTCTCACTACTCCATAAGCTTCAACTTGGAATGAGTCAGCAGCTCTTGCCACTGCAGTAGATAAAGCACCCATGACCTCCCCTGACTCATTACGGATTATTACTCCAATACCTCTCTTGTTCTCTCGCAGCACCAGCGCTTCATCAAAATTAACTTTGTAAAAATCAACTCCAAAAGTCTTCCAAGTCGGGGAAACCATGTTGTTGGGTTGTCTCGATGGTAATTGTGAAAGATTATAATCCTGGATATATTGATTGATGAAAGCCCCCACTGCAGCAGCTTCCTTTCATTTTTCCCCGTGAATCTCCTCATTTCGATTTGTCCATATAGCCCATAGTGAATTGCAAATTGCTGAAGTTGAGTATGATCCAATCTCGCACATTCAGTCATTATCCAAGTAAGCATGTCATGAAAAACTCTCTGCCTATTATCCCAACTGTAATTTACCTGACCCCAAATCTCCATTGTAACAGGACAAAATCTCAGAGCATGTATGGCTGATTCATCCTCCTGTCCACAGCGAGAACAACTCACTTCCACAGGTATATTGCGTTTGGCTAGGTTTACCATCATTGGTAGAATGTCATGGCACACCCTCCACATAAAATTTTTTATCTTGCTTTATGTGTTCAACTGCCAGATTGATTTCCATAATGCCATATTATTGCTTTCACTGTCTGTCTCTTCCCCACACTGCATGTTATATCCACTTTTAACTGTATATTTCCTTGACTTCTCATAGTGCCATATTAGAACATTTGAGGAACCAATTTTGCTGATTGGAATGGAACATATTGCAGCTACTTCATTTGTTGAAAACATATCATGTAACAATCCATCTTTCCATTGCTTTCTTTTGTGTCAATAAGATCAGCAACCAAACCATTGTCATCCCAATCAATTCTCGACGGTTGAGGTAGAAAACTTGGATTAACAGGCAACCACTTATCTTTCCAAATCTTTATTGATTGTACGTTTCCAATTCGCCATCGAACTCCCTATTGAAGTACATTCTTTGAACCCCAAATGCTCCTCCATGTGAGAGAGAGGTTCTCCTTGTCGAATAC
Organism: Fremontodendron californicum; assembly: GCA_030761205.1. NCBI lineage: Eukaryota > Viridiplantae > Streptophyta > Magnoliopsida > Malvales > Malvaceae > Fremontodendron > Fremontodendron californicum. The sequence continues at coordinate 16,098,667 of JAULJL010000006.1, read as the reverse complement.
CTCTTTCTGCTTGAAAAGTGTCAGAAATGTTACCATTAATCAAAACAGAAAACGAGACTGATGTTATACAACTCATAATGAGATTAACCCATCTTGTATGGAAACCTAACCTTATCATGACCTGTTTAAGAAAACCCCACTCCACTTTATCATAGGCCTTACTCATGTCTAACTTAAGAGCAAAAAAAACTATCCTTACCCTTCTTCTTTCTGTTCAAAGTGTGAAGTAGTTCGTAAGCCACAAGGAAATTATCAGAAATTAATCTCCCCAGTACGAAAACACTTTGAGCCTCACTAATGCAGCTTGGAAGGATGTTCTTAAGTCTGTTAACCAAAACTTTAGAGATGATCTTGTAAATGACATTACACATACTAATAGGCCTAAATTGAGAGACAGAAGTTGGCTCCTTCACTTTAGGAATCAAGACTATGTGGGTGTGATTAACACTCCCTATATTCTCATTCCCGTTTAAACAAGCCAAACAAAATTGTATAACATCATTACCAATGATATGCCAAATTTTTTGATAAAAAAGTATAGGCATACCATCCAGTCCCGGAGCTTTTGTTGGGTGCATCTGTTGCAAAGCTAAAAGAATCTCCTCCTCTGTAAAATCTGAGAGTAGCTGAGTATTCATTGATGCAGTCACACAAGGTTCAATTGCCTCAAAGCATCTCCCATTTGACTTGTGTTTTATGCTCGGAACAGATTTTTGAAAAAATGAATGACAATCTCACAAATAGCCTCCTCATCCTCACACCATACTCCATCATCATTTCTCAATCCCTTAATACAGTTTCTTTTCCTCATTTGTGTTGCTTGATTATGAAAAAACTTCGTATTCTTGTCTCCTTCACGAAGCCACTCAACACGTGACCTCTGCCTCCAATACATCTCTTCTGTTTCCAACAAAAAATTTAGCTCCCGTTTTAAAGAACTGGTAATCTCCAAGCTCTCATCAGTAATAGCCACTGTTTGCATCTGCAGTAGCTTACAATTGAGATCATGTATTTGCTGCCTTCTGCTTTGAAATGTGTGTTGGTGTCATTCTTGGAGTCTCTTGCTCGTTTGTTTCATCTTATAAAAAAAAAAAAAAACAGCCATCCAAATTCCACTGAGTAGTCACCACCTGCTCACAAACTAGTTCCTTAACCCACATAGATTCAAAACAAAATTTCCTAGGCAGTCTGCGATGCTTCACAACAATCCGCGCCTCAGTGTTAACAAGAATTGTTTTATGGTCTGCAACTGGTGATGTTAAATGCTACACCTCGTAAGAAGGGAATAAGTCTAACCAAGCCTCATTTGCTACACTTCTATCAAGTCTCTCCAGGACATTAGTGGCAATGGTTCGTCCCCTCTCCCATGTGTTCCAACACCCTTTAAAACCCAAGTCTATCAAACCGCAATCATCTAATGCTTCCCTAAACTCCAACATTTGTCTTTCCGATCGTAGAGAATGCCCTGTTTTCTTATGAGTCCAGAGAATTTCATTGAAATCTCCTAAACATAACCAAGGTTGGTCTCTATCCCCTGCTATCTATCTAAGAAGCCTCCATGTTTCATTTCTGCTGTTGGTTACCGGTTCTCCATAAACACCAGTAATTCTCCATTTGTTTGCCCCTAACTCAGCATCCATCTCCATGTCAATATGATTCCTGGAGTAACTCCTCAAGTGCATACTTATGTTCTCTCTCCAAAACATAGCCAAACCACCACTTACCCCCTCCGCACTAACACCAAAACAAACACACATGTTGCAACCTCTTCTAATTCTATCAAGCTTATTAGCATGTAGTTTTGTGTCACTAAGGAAAACTACATGGGGAGCTTCTTTTCGAATTAGCTCTTTAATAGCATGAACTGCCCATGGGTTCCCAAGCCCATGGCAGTTCCAGGCCATGCACCTCATTGTCCTAGGCGGGACTAGCATCCAGTCACCACCTTCTCAGTAGAGCATCCCACAATAGCTTGATTTTCCTTCAACTTCTTATCACATCTGTCAATCTCCATCTGAACCTCGCCTATTTCAGTTGCACTATGTTTCCTCTTCCCCCAGCTTACCATCACATCCGACTGTCCTTGCCCAGAGCATCGTGCTTTTTTCTTTCATGCCTGTCTCCCTAGACGTTGTTTTGCTGTTACACTATTTTGACCCATAGCTATCACTCCAACAAAGTCTCCAAATGAGTTTGTTGGAGAGCACACAATTGTATTAATGCCCTGCACAATATCTTGGTTTTCTGGATCAGTAGTGCTAGTAGAGTGAACTGAAATGTCAACCAAATCTGTTAAACAGATGTTTTTACAGTGGGCCCCATTCCCATGTGTGCTTTTCTCCTTTATTGCATGATCCTTAACCATATTGCCATCTGTGTTGTCCCCTATTGCATCAGTTTTTTTAGAAGTACACCTGTCTAGTGAAACTACTTCAACCCCGTAACTTTTGTCAACATCCTCAAGTGTGGTTCTAACTTCTCCTTGTCCCCCTAACCGTGCACCACCTGCCTTGAATAACTGCCTGTTAACCGCTTGACCTGAAGGCACTTTGTCTCTCCCACAACCACCATCACCAACGCCCCCTGCTGCCTTCCTATGTATCAATCCTGCATTAGTATCATCTCGTTTGTCCTTAAACGAAGAGTTAACGGTAGTGTATCCCCTCTTCCCCAAAGGTGAGGCTCTCATCCATTCTCCATAAGGTTTCGGACTGTCCTCGCTATCCGTCCTGCTTATGTCTACATCACATTCCAGATCATTGTGGCCTAAAACGCCACAATCATAGCAGAACAAAGGCATCCTTTCATATTTTAACCACCCTCGGAAAATCCTCCTGGTACTAGAGTCTCCCACTGTTACACATCTCCGCAATGGTTTCGTAATGTCAACTTTCACTCGGATCCTTAACCATATCCCCCAACTATAGTGATGTGTGCCACTGTCCACTATTTAAAAAAGTCCCACCTTCCTCCCAATTGTTTCAGCAACATCATAACATAACATCTTCAAAGGAAGCCCATATACACAGATCTAGAAAGTTGCTTTATCAAAGACATACTCAGAAGGCCTGAGGTTACCATTATAATCCTTGAAGGCAAGAAGATTTTTATCAAAGGACCAAGGGGAGCCTTCCATCACTTTTTGCTTGTCCTTACTTGTTGCAAATTTGAAGAGAAAACAATTTGCATCCAGGGTTATGGCTACAAACTTTTTCGACAGTTTCCAAACTACTTTAAGAGTATTGATCATGGCCTCCTTATTAAAAGGACGATTAGTTTTGCAACCATCCAATTCTGCCTACACACAGCATTCTCATTGTCAGATAATATCCCAGTGTCCACACAATCATTTTCTTCTTCAATCAGAGTAAGATTCCTCCATAAATCCTCATGATCATCTTCCATACTTAAACGTTCACCTTGTAAACTGTAAAACAACTCCTAACACCCTAGTGATAACAGTACTAGACTATACAAAACTAGACGGATCTAAAAACTGCAAACTCAAAGAAAACTCTTGAGACGTAACCTTGTAAGACACAAGACTATGGAAAAAAAAAACCCACTCCTACAGAGAGGAGACTCGCTTAACAACTGCCATTTTTTAACTGTTACAGAGAGAATTTAGAATTTTTTAACTCCTACAGAGAGATATTACCAACGTGTATTTTTGTTTAGTAAAAAAAATTACTTTTCGTTACTACTGAAACTTATTCGAATGAAATAAAAGAAAAAAACTAACCTGGTTAATAAAAGCTTGTTTCGAGTTTAGGGAAAATAAATTTAGAAATTTTTTGAAGTTTGGTAGAAAATTTTTTAGGAATTTTATGAATCAATAGTGGAATTTGTGATTTGTTTAGGATTTCAATATAGGTTTAGGGTTATACGATTTGTTTAGGGTTTTTGTAGTTCATTTGGTAATTTGTTTAGAGTTTCTGAATTTGAAGAATCGAAATAGGGTATTTGAAAAAATTCATAGCAGGGATTTGCAATGTGAATTTGGTCTCTATTACATCTTGATGAAAGAAAAAATAAATTTGAAGCTTTTACATCTTGACGAGAGAGAATTAAAAAAATCGAAAGAGTTGAAGACAATCTGAAGACACTTGTAGGTGCTTTGTTTGATTTGTTATCTTTATTTGGGTTATTGTTTTCATGTTTTTATTTGAAATGGATTATGTTTGAAATGTTTTATATGAACTTATGTTTCGATAATGGTGTTTGTGTGGTCCTTTTGTGTTTATTTTTGCTGGCACTAGACAATTGTTTACTTTTACCCTCCTCCAACTACATCGAAGGTGCATTTGGCATGTGCAGTTAAAACCTACAGGCCTTCTAGTTTTCAATTGAAGGTGTAGGGTTTATTGGCCAATTGGACCTTACGGTAGGACTAAAATACCCGATTAGTTCCTTTTTTAATAATTTCTTTTATTTATTATATTAATTAATTTTTTATTTAAAAGTTTTAAATTATTAATTTTTTAACTTTTCATTTTTTTGATTTGTTAATTATTTTTCAATTTTTGATTTTAAATATTATTTAAATTATTTATTTATTTATTTAATATAATAAATAAATTTGTATAAATATATAATAATCAGTTAATTAATTAAGATAATATATATAATAATATGTATTAAAAAAATTTAAATATTAAATATTATTAAAATATACATAAAAATAATTTATCAATACACTCGTAGATTAATGTCTTTAATAATCATTTTTTATTCTCATTGCCACCATTGTTTTGTTATCTAAACACATATCTTACCACTGATTTTAATCTCAATACCCAATCTCACCACTATAGTAACTAATCTCACCGCCATCGCTGTTTTTAATCTCATCACTATATATATATATGATCTGATTCTACACTAAATTTTTTTTAAGCTGATGCACTATAATAAACTTAATATAGTCAATTTACTCAAAGAATATGAGTTTCAATTATTGATAAGCATTGTTAGTTACTAAGTTATATATTCATATCCAATTACATACACAACAATAATATTCTTAAAAGTAATTCAAGAAACTAATTAATTAATCACATTAATAAGCTCCTTCAAGTATAAAAGGTATAAAATTATATGAAATTATTATTATTTTTAATATATCTAATATCTCATTTAGCAAATAGTTACACCAAAATATAAAATTTGGAAGTCCTCACAAACTTATTATCAATATATTTAAATTATATCATATAATATATACAATCAGATCATATATATATATATATATATATGTATATATATATTTTATATTACAAAGTACAAATCTATAACAATCCTTGAAAACTTCCCCCCAATTAAATCTGATAGCAGAATTTGATTCTTTGTGGTTTTATTTTTGTACCATTTGTATTGGTCATTATTACTTTTGTTGGAGGTCTTTTTGTTAGTGTAAACCCTATAAGCCAATCGTGATTTGCTTGTAATGCACTAATTTATCATTTCATGTATTATACATTATAATTTATTTAATTATAATTGAGGTATTTCTTTATCCATGAATCTTACTAAAATGTGTTATAAATAACTTGTGAAGATAAAGCCCATGAAACATAATGGCCTTGCAAAGGAATTGTAAGGAGTTAGAATTATGAGATCCTTATGCATCAAAGCCGTGTTTCTAAAAATGTTTCTGGTCATTGTATTGTCAAGACAAGGCATTGACAATGCTCAAAGGCTGGCATATATTAAGCCTCCATGCATATGATGCATGCAACTGATCTCATAGGTTGAAATATGGAGATACTTGGGGATAACATATGGGTGCTTGTTAGTTGAACAAGTTCACTGAACATGACCCACTATGAGAGTTTCATTTGGTATTTCACTCAAGTGTCTATGAAAATATTCTCATGTGTCAGTAGTGTAAATAATCCTTTCACTTGTGACACAAGGTCATCTTTTATGTGAATTGTCATACTTTGATTTCATCATGAATGGGCCCCAATAAGGGATGCTTATGGTAGGGTGATTTTGGGTATGGCATGAAGCATACGAAGATGGATAAGTGGTCCAGAGAGGATTCATCACCCCAAGTGATATGAGGGCATATATCTAACTTGTTCCTGGCTTATATTAACTCATAGAAGTCCTTGACCAAGGCAATACTTAAGAAGTTAATAAAGAAACTATAGGACTAATATGAAAAGGGTTATAGAGTAGACACTGCGCCATACTCTTTCCTATTCCGGGATATTTGATGAAGGGAGCAAATTACACTAACATACTGTACACTGAAAGGCTTGTCAAACCTTGTTGACTCTCTCGGCATTTGGGTGGCCAGGATGCAGTGCTAGATATCGCTCATGGTCTATAAATATAAATATAAATTCTTAATCGAATTAATTTATATTTATTGCCAACATGTTGGGGGCCTAATGGGTCACACACAAAAAGTGATTATTGGAATTAAAATGAAATTGGGCTTAATTGAATAAATATTAATTTCCATGGACTTAATTGAATTATTCAATTAAGTATAGGGGTCTATATGCAATTAAACCAAAAGTTTGGAATGCACATAAACCTAACTATAAAACATATTGTTTAGCCGTCCTTTGGATAACCCTACTGTGTTTGTCTTTGTTCTCTTGTGCGGCCGCTCGACTATGGAGGTAGAAGAATTCGATTCTTCTTACCTTGGTGATTGATTCGGCTATCAAGTGAAAAAGAGAAGGAAGGTTTCTCGAAACCTAGATTACTAGCATAGTCCTCAGCTTAACACAATCTTAACCTTGCGAAGGTTTCTCGAGTCACCTGTGTGGATTATCGTTGGAGGTCGAACAATTGAACGGCTTTGGTTTACGACAACCGGGTCAGTGTAAAAGAACAAGTAGGGTCGTAAATTGATTTGGGATTTCGGCAATCCCATAATCTGAGGTATCAATTGTCGGCTTATTGTTTTTCTTGACAGGATAGATCGGTTTTAAACACACAAGTTGTTCCTTGGAGTGATTTGGCATTGTATGTTTTAATTTTAAGCTGCGTTATTTAATTTTAATTAGATTAAAATTACTTGATCTCTGATTGAGCATGATCCGAAGCCCAACACTTTTTAGTTGTGTTAGATGAGGATATAATGGGTAGTTTAGGGTGATTAAAGGGTTGCTTAGGATTTAACGAAACTTGATGGAGAGAGAGAGGATAATCCAGAAGAAGAGAAAATGAAAGACAAAGAAAAAAACTTGGTAGAGAGGAGAGAGAAAGAGAAAAATTGAGGAAAAAAAAAAGAAATATTAGAGGAGATGGAGATGGAGGGAAAAAAAAGTCTATGTAGAGAGAGTGAGAGTGCGAAATTCGAGAAAAATGAACCAAAAAAAAAATGAGAGGGAGATGGAGGCATGGATGAAATATAGGTTTTTTTCCTCGACAGATAGGGAGATTAAAGAAGAAAATGGGCAAACAAGACTATTGGTTGCCATATCCGTTAGTCAATGCTCCGGTTAGTAGTCTCAACCTCACCAGTTTGGCACTGACAGTCCCTAAGGATAGTTTTTTTTTTTTTTCAATTTTATGTTTTTTTTTATTATTTAAAAGCAATGCAACCTTAAATCCCGCTTTTTCCTCTAAAAATCTCATAGGATCAGGTCTGAGCAGACTATAGGGAAAGAAAATGCCAAAGAGAAAAGTACATTAGAAGGATAAGAGAGCGGGAAAAAGAAAAAGATCCAATCCTGTCATTGTCGAATCTGGGGTCGACTAGCCAGATTTGTTATTTTGCCTAAAAAAATTAGTAATTATTATTATATAAATTTTATATGTTTAATTATTTATATGTTTGTGTAGCTTTTTCTCTTGATATTACACGTTTTATTAATAAGAAATGAAACTAATGAAAAAATGAAGCAAAAAATGTTTATAGATTACTTTTTGAAGATTTGATTCAAACTTTATGTTTGAGGTTAGATATGATGAATTCTGATATCCCTTTATTGTGGAGTTTTCAAAAGATGGGTATTTATGGAATCTCGCAGAAAGATTGTAGAGACTGAAATGGCAGACATGGTTCAAGTCTTCATTCATTTTTGAAATCTAGATTTTCTCTGTTTTGTCAATAAATATGTTTACAGCTTCATCCATGTATTATTAATGTTATATTTGTTGTGTATAAGTTGAAGTGTTTTGAGAGAATATGTTTGTTGGTTTATGATGTTGAGTTTGGTTGGTTTTGTTGCAGATACAAGAATTAATTTTAAGAGCTAAAAATGATATGCCACTGGCTCAAGTTTGCTTTTTTTTTTTTTAACCAATGTCTTTTGTGCTTTATTGAAAGAATCATCTTTTAATCAAGTTAATTCATTTAGCATGTTGTGTTGTTTTGATTTTGAGGATGGTCGTGAATTGATAAAAGAAACTGCACTAGTGAGCAACATGTGGTCCACTTAAATGCATTTAATTGATCTATACATTTTAAATCATCGATTCATTATTTTATTGTTTTAAATAGCCTTACCATAAATTTAATTTATTTTTATTTATGAATTATGTGCAGGATAGTAAGTTTGGTGGGTAGCAGCCAGAGGTGCATCTCTTTCTTATGCATTAGAGGGTTTTGATCAAGGAGTATGATAACCTCTGTTTTGTTTTTTTCATTTTTTCTTTATATTTGTTAATATGGGTTTTATTTTTAAGCTGAATATGTTATCTATTGTTAGATGAGATTGACAGGGTTTTATCATACTTTGCAAGGATAAAGAAAAAAGATGAGATGGTTATTATGCATGATTTGAGATCTTGTGATCTTTAATTTATCTGGATATGCAATAGATAGGCCACTTATAGCATAAATGCTTGTCATTTCGTTTTGTAAATTTTTATGAGATTTTCAGAGGCTTTTGGCCGGGACTGTGAATACATACTGGAAGGATGTGGTTTTAGATGAATGATACTATGGATTAAATAAAAAAGGTTGGGGAAGGGTTAAACGGCTGGAGAGCAAACGACATGGCCTGGATCCTTTGAACTATATTCTTTAAGGGGAAGTAGAGTATGCTTGAATAGCATTGGCACTAATCATAAGAACACTAGGCAAGATGTAAGGTATCTCATAATAGATGTAACAGGATTACGACTACATGCAAGACATTAGAGAGATCAATATTTTTATGCATGCATGAAGAATTGGAAAAGGGCTTAGTAGAAGTGGAATTTCTACCATCTATATTAAGTATTGTGAATTTTTTGGCAACTGATTTTGTCATTGAATAATAGCAGCTTCTAGGTGATATCTCAAAACTGTATTTCATTTCAATTGTGTTTTACTATTGATAATATTTTTATTTGAATGTAAATTTTAATCCTTTTAAATTTTTTCATGATTCTTAATACAGGAGAAATAAGGTTTAAATATGATAGGTACACTACACTTATCTTCTTTTTTCCCCTGTTTGTTATATTTCTGTTTATCTTATATGGAAAAGAAAGTGGCGAAAGAAACGAAAGGGAAATTATAGATTGTGAAAATGGTGCAAAAGAAAGGAGAGAAATGTATAAATTCAATTTAATTGCTTTTTTAGTTATTTTTTTCTTTTAACTTTAAATTCAATTATCGTATGTTATATTATTATTCTTTTTTGATCAATTATTTTTTCTGTAAAAGTGGCATGAATGTTCATTGATGGCGTGCTTGAGCTTTTTAATATATAACATGAAGTTTGGTCTTACAATTTAAAATATTGTTTACTCTAAAAAAATTAATTTCAATGAGTATGACTTTTTTTTTGTTGTTGAAGATTGGTTGAATAGAGTATGAACATCAGCTGAGAGTGATGGTTGTAATGCTATAAGGTAAATCTACGAAAGTGTAGACTTAGGAGGAAAAAGAATAAAGATGGATGTAATGATGGAATAGTTCTATTACCAGTAGTACTTTATGCCTAATTTTGAGACGATAAGCATTTGAGTTTTGTTCTTTTGTTTTGCTGTGAATTTTGTTTGGTGCCATGTTATTTGTTTGGAATTTTGAATGTGTATTTCTTAGTAAAAAAGGTTGTTCTGGTCTTCATTTTCCTTTTATTCAGTAGAATTTTGTTTTTTTAATGTTTTTGCTCCATTCAACATATCTATAAAAGAAATGGAGCATCTTATTTGATTGTTAGCCTTGTTCAATTTGCATTTTGAGCCTATTTTTTGGGTATGAATTTTCTAATTTTTAGCTTTTATAAGATATGAATAGAGACTGTCATTCAAGTGCTTTGCTTATTGAAATTGAGCATTTGATCTCCATTTGAGCTATATGTTAGACTAACTGAAACTAAAAGGAAAATCAATTTTGATTCTTGATTTATATGAACTAGAAAGATGTGCCCAATTGAACTAGATCATGGCTTATATAGCATAGACTTAGTTGAAAAAGCTTTTAACTTATCTATAACTTTGAAAATTTACCCACTGATAACATCTGACGATAAACGATTAGAGTTGCTCCTATATGATACATATATTCTCATGAACTCATGTTTGATTAATTTGATCATTCTACTTAAACCTCACATCATGTTGTTTTTAGTGCTTTAACCTTAGAAAGAGAGAGAAAAAAATAAAATTGTCTTTGCCAAAAGACAGTGGGTTGGCTAAGATTTACTTATCAGGACACCTCTATCTTTATGTTTTCCTGTAGCACTTTATGTATTTAATTAAAATCTTGTGATTTACATGTCCTTTTTCCCATACATATAATTAAAATCTTGTAATCTTTGAAATTGCTGATTCCTAGGCATTTTCCTTTATATTGAACTTTCTAAGGTTCTTTGGATGATGTCTTCAAGGTTTCAGTTGAGCTATACTTGGTTGGAACACTGGTCTAGAACCTATTTTCAACTGGTGAGAAATATCGGACTAACTTTGAGATATTTTAGATGTTTAGCATGAGGAAGTTCAAACATAAGTGAATTTTGGAGGAAAGACAATAGCATCCATTTTTGGACTTGAGTTCCTAGCCATTTTCTTAATGCTATGCAAGAAGCCATTTTCTCTTCCTCCAAAGTTGATATACTGAATTTTGATGCTTGAAAAGCCTACATTTTATTCTTCAACTTGAATTTTGAGTAGATTTATTTTAAAATTATATCATAAACCTCTCTGAGTTAAAACTTTGGTTTTTTGGCCTTTTATTTGGTGTGTCAGGTTTACAATGTTTGTTTTCGATTTTAATCAGCCTTACTTGTTTCAGGTTTGAAGTTTGAAGGTGTTTTGAAGTAAATGATGCATTTCTTTGTTGTTTGCTTTGTCTTTTTGTTTTCTCTTTGTATTCTATTTTCAGGTTTTGTATTGTCATGTCATTTTTTTATAGCTTTTGTTTCCTTTGTCAGGTTTGCTGTGTTGGATCTTACTCCATGTGTGCTGCTGAATATGATTTAGTGAGTTTGAAGCATATTTGTGCTTCATACCTAAAAAGAATTCGTGGGTTTCAGTTTTAAAAGATTAGTTGTCTTTGATTGGTCTTTGTTTATGAAATGTTTATGCCCTAGTTTCTAGAAATGCCTGTTTAAGTCTCATGATATTGTATGCTTGGATTTATTAATGCATGTAATTAATTGATTTTAAGGAAAATTTCTCATTACTGCTAAAAATCAACATGTCGTCTACATATAAACATACAATGGCATAGTCCTTATCAGTGTTTTTCACATAGACACACTTAACAATCGCGTTGATTTTTAAGCCATTTGACAACATAACTTCGTCAAGTTTTTCATGCCACTGTTTAGGAGCTTGTTTCAAGCCATACAAAGACTTGACAAGCATACACACTTTATTTTCTTTTCCTTTAACAACAAACCCCTCAGGTTGTTGCATATAAACCTCTTCGTCAAGGTCACCATTTAGGAAAGTTGTCTTTACATCCATTTGATGTATTTCTAACTTGTTAATAGCAGCAATGATTATTAATGTCTGCATTGATGTAATTTTTGATACAAGTGATTAAGTATCAAATTAATCCACACCTTCTTTTGTTGTTTGTACCCTTTAACAACAAGCCTAGCTTTGTATTTATCAATAGTTCCATCAGCTTTTATTTTTCTCTTGAAGATCCATTTACAGTTTAGTGGTTTGCTTCCAAGTGGAAGATCCACTAGTTTCCATGTATGATTTTGCAAGATGGATTCTATCTCGCTATTGACCGCTTCCTTTGAATTTGAAGCTTCAGGACAGGACATTGTCTCGGAAAAACTTCGAGGTTCATTTTCTAGCAAGTAAGCTAGAAAATCTGGATCAAACGTTTTTGTCGTTTTAGCCCTCTTACTTCTTCTCAACTCAAACTCATCAATTTCTGATTGATGATTTCCGCTTGAGCTTGGCTCATGCGTTCTTTTGAGTGAACGACTTTCCTGTGCCTCGTTAAAAGGGAAAACATCCTCAAAGAATACAACATTCCTTGACTCCATAATTGTATTTGGATGAATATTTTCAATACTCGATTTATGCACAAGAAATCGATATGCATTACTATTGTATGCATATCCAATGAATACACAATCCACAGTTTTAGGTTCTATCTTGACCTTTTTGGGATCAGGTATTGCTACCTTAGCAAGACATCCCCACACTTTGAGGTATTTCAAAGAGGGTCTTATTCCTTTCCATAATTCATATGGTGTTTTTTCCAATTTTTTATGGGGTACTCTATTAAGTATATAATTGGCAGTTAATATTGCCCCCCCACAAGTTTTAAGGTGCTCCCAAACTTATTAACATGTTCATCATTTCTTTTAAAGTTCGGTTCTTTCGTTCAGCAATGCCATTTTGTTGAGATGAATAAGGAACAGTAGTTTGGTGGATAATACCATTACCAAATTGGGAACAAAATTCACCTAATGGTGCACCATATTCTCCACCTCTATCACTCTTTATTACCTTTATCTTTTTACCAGTTGGCTTTCAACTTCATTCTTTTAATGTTTAAACATTTCAAGAGCCTCATCTTTGCTTCTAAGCAAATAGGTATAACAATACCTTGTACAATCATCTATAAAAGTAATATAATACTTTTTTCCATCTATAGTTTGCACAAATTTTAAGTCACCAATATCCGAGTGAATTAATTCTAGAGGTTTACTGTTTCTTTCAATTGTTGGAAAAGAATTCTGTGAATTTTGATTCTACACAAACTTCACACTTATGGCTTTTGTCAAAATCCAGAGTTGGTAAAAAATCATGATTTATTAACCTTTGTATAGAATTGTAATTCACATGTCCTAACCTGCCATGCCACACATTACAAGACTCAAGCAAGTAAGAAGAAGAGGCATTATTATTATCCTTCTCATCCTTGGTTTCAATGGTCATTACATTCATTTTGAAGAGGTCATCACAGAGATATCCATTTCCTATAAACATAGCATTCTTGATAAGTACAAACTTATCACTTTCAAAGATCATTTTGAAACCATTTTTGCTCAACAATGAGTCGATTACTAAGTTCTTCCTAATATTCACTACATGGAGTACATTGTTGAGGGTGAGAAGTTTCTCAGAAGTCATCTTCAGAATGACTTTCCCAATGCCAAGTACCTTGGAGGTAGATGCATTCCCCATGTAGAGTTGTTCACCATCCACTTCTTTATAAGTGGAGAACATCCTCTTCTCAGAGCAAACATGTCTTGTAGCACCAGTATCAATCCACCATTGCTCAGGATTGTTTACGAAGTTGACCTAAGAGACAACTGCTGACAAGTTCATATCTGAAACTTCGAGATATCATCAGCCTCTAAATTAAAAACTTAGTCAAGTTCAAAGTGGTCAGATAAAAAAACATCTTTTGCTACCACTTCTTAAAGTTCAACTCATTGAACTTTTCAAGTTTCTCACCATGCACCACCGAGGGTGATGGTTAAGTCCTCCCTTCCGAAGAAGTCTTAGGCACCTCATTTTTAGAAGTTTGAAAACAAGTAGATGCCATGTTATTTGAAACCAATATAAAATAAATATTGATTATAACACAATCAAAACCAAACATCAATATAATAATAAATTAAAATATTGATTTAATCATAATTTAGATAAACACTAGCACCAATATAATAATTAATTAGAATATTGGTATGAACATGCTTATATAAAATATAAAACAAATACCAATTAAACAACAATATGATAACTAATTAAAATTTGATTTTAAGCATGCGTATAAAATAAAGAAATCCAAACACTAATATTTATAAACAAAATAAATATTGGTTATGACAAGCAAGTAACCCAACAAAGAAAACAAATAAACAAAATAAAATAAAGAATTTCGCCTTAAGATTGTTAGAGATATTTTGTATATTTGTAAAAAAAACTTGTTGAAAATTTTATTTGCAACAATTAAATAACATGCCCTTAAATAAAATTTTAGAGAACTTACTTGTAGAAGAAAAATTGAAGAACTTAACGTTGTTATCAAGAATTGAACCCTTTGTCCTTAAGGCGAAATTACCCGTCACTTGGTGCACACGAAATCAATATGCAATTACCTCCTAAGATTTCAACAACAACACCTTGAAAAGTTGCACAACTTTTCAAGATCTACGAATTTAAGAAATTTGACTCAATTTTCTCTCTATAATGACAGATTCTTAAGCTTTAGAGTAGAAGAAATAAATAAAACAAAAACCTTAGAAAATTAGAACAACAAAGGAAGAAAATGAGCTTAAGAATTGTAGAACGAATTGTTGAATGTTTGAATCAATTTCTCATCCTATAAAAGCACCTATTTATTGGACTTAGGGTCCAAAACATTAATCACCCATAATACATTAATGTCCATAATTCATGAATGTCCATTGTAGACACCTAATTTTGTCCGGGCCCCCTAAACCAAGTAAGTTCCTCCTTGTACTTCTCAGAATGCAAAGAAACTCCCCTCATCCCACAGATGGTTCTCCAAGACTTGTGATTCAGAGTTCAGCACAAAAAGTCAACTTGAAAAAAGTCAACCTCGAAAAAAGTTTACCCTGAAAAGTCAACCACTAAAAAAAAGAATTTTGATAATTCGAGGTCTACAAAAAAAAGATATGGAGTTCAGAAGATGAGTTACGAAAATTTAGTGTAGGGGAAGACCTAATTTGGCAAATTTGTGGAAAACTGCAGAGATGGTCCGATTCGGTAAAATTGAAGCCCCCAGTTGATGAAGAATGAATAAACAAAAATAGCTCAAGACTCAGTTTGAAGTGGATTCTAAGTAAGAGCCGTTTAAAGGAAAAAACGAGAAAATTCTCGATATTGAAAAAAGGGGAAAAACCAAGTTGAAGAGGAACCCTGATATAAAAATTGGGTGTTTTCAGACCAACTCCAATTCAATGTATAACAAATGCAGTGGAAAAAGAAAATTCAGAAATCGGACTCATTTTGAGTTAAAACCGAGGTTTTGAAGGTTAAAAGGCAATCTTGGAAAATCCGAAAAAATAGAACCCGAGCTCGGAAAATTACGAAAACTTCCAGATCTGAGTTTTATGTCATTTGGAAGGTATTGGTGAAGAAAAATCCAAAATCGGAGCTCAAATGAAAAATGACAAAGTTTGGGTGCACTAATCCGAAATTCCAAGAGAAAATTTCGGGAAAAATAGGAAACGAGCTCGGAAAAATATGAAAACTTTTAGATCTCAATTTTATATTATTTGGAAGGTATTGGAGAAGAAAAATCCATAATCGGAGCTCAAATGAGATAGGTGAAAATTGGGAGACATTAAACCGAAATTTTTAAAGAAAATTTCAGGAAAAATAGGAAACGAGCTCGAAAAATTATGAAAACTTCCAGAACTGAGTTTTATATTGATTTGGAGGTATTTGGAAAAGAAAATTCTCAAATTGGAGCTGATTTGAAAAGAGGCAAAGTTCGAGGAGGCCTAATCCGCTATTTTAATGAAAAATCCGGGAAAAATGGAAAACGAGCTTCAAAAATTATGAAAATCTCCAGAACTGAATTTTATATTTATTTGGAGAAATTGGAGAAAGAAAATCCGGATTTTGGGTCCGTTTGTAATTAAATTAAGTTTAGGGGCAAAATGCAATTTTATCGAAGAAACTGAAAAAAACCAATTTGCAAATAAAAAAAAAAGTTGAATGGCCTGGAAATTTCCAGGCCATTTTCTGCCAGCAGCTGATTTAAAGAGGGAGTGTGATAATCTTGGATCAAATGGCTAAGGATGGATAGCAAGATGACATTTTTACAAGAACAAGACTCTCAACTACTTTGCCTACATGGCATTTTAAGCCAATAGGAAGGTTTCAATTTGCATGGCCATGTGAAGAGCATGTGAAGTTAATAAGATTATGCCAAATAGGATAAATAATGCCATGCAGGAGGATATTTTTGTAGTAGCCTCCATGATCTTGACAATTGGCAAAGATATTTTATAAGAGATAGGAGACAAAGCTTAAAAAGAAAGCAACACTCACTATAATAAAAGGGGGGAGAGGTCAGATTTTTTCAAGGGCAATAGCTATTCTTGAGAGAAAAGAGAGGGAAAAAAAGAAAAGATAAAGAAAAAGAAGAGATTTTCTTACTACTCTTTGATTTGGAAAGCTAAAGCAAGGTAGCTATTTTCTTCCATGCTCTCTTCCATGCTTTGTTCATATGATTTTGTTATTTTCATTTTTATTTTTATTTTATTGTCTTTCATGAAATAAATTTTTTTTTTTAAAACAAGTTCCAAAAGATTTCTTCTTCTTTTCATCAAATAACAAGGTTTGGCAAATTTTTCTCCCATATCTAGTCTTGGCCGAAACTTGAAGGCCATTTTTGTGCTTGTTCTTGCTTGATATCTCTTGCTTACTTGGTTGGTTGTGTTCATGTTCTTAACTCTTGATTGATAAATTTGTGGTACCTATTTGTTGCTTCATGTTCATGCATTCATAATCCCCACTTGATTTTTGACTTAAGTCAATCAATGGCTCAAAGCCAAGCTCTCTTGAGCATGCTTGTGGAAAATTAATAGTCTAGATTAGGTATCCTGACTTTGTGATTTTATTTCGCTACTCATCCATGGTCAAAATAATATGATTTCTTACCACATTCAGTAGTCATTTAGGGGATGCCATGGTATTTTGTTTTCACGATTTTTAGATTTTTTTATCATGGCTGAAAAAATGGCTTTTGACAAAGCAGTTTTAACTCACTGTTCCGACTTTGATAAAATTTCGATCTTGGTTCTCATGCTCCAAAAATTAAGCTGATTTTTTTCCATAGAGGTCAACATGTTCTAGGTCTCCTCTAATTATTTTAGATTTTTTTGAAATTTTTTAGAAGGGCAAAAAAATAGTTTTTCAAGACTGCTTGTGAGAGTCAGAGTTGTTTTTTAGAATTGGTAACTTTCTGTTTTGGTTAATTCGGTCATAGTATCCATGTTTCAAAAATTAATCTGATTTTTCCCACGTAGATCAACATGTTATAGGTCTCCCCTAATTTTTTCAGATTTTTTTGAAATTTTCTAAAAGGGTAAAAAAATCGGATTTCAAAACTGGTTGTGAGAATCAGATTTGTTTTCAAGAAATAATATTTTTCTGTTTTTTTTAGTATATTAAGAGGGGCTGATTTGGGACATCAGTGACTATCTTAGGGTGATTTCTATGTCATTTCAATCATATAATTTGATTTTATAAAAGTTGGGTCAAGGGTGGTCAACTCGGATTTCAAAATTAGGAAAATAGAGCCTTCTAAAGAGGGGGTTCGGCCATGAGGCCTTTTTCATCCGAAAATACCATTTTTAAAACCTGAGTCCAAATTAGAAAATCCAACTTAGATCTCTTCCAAAGGTAGTCGGATACCTTTTTAGGTATACGGATGTCCTTGCTTCATGGGAGAAATACATTTCCATGCATTGTTCCATGTTCATGCATGTTCCATGATATCTAATTTTTGCTATCTTAATCATGTAAATTCCATATGTATGAATATTTCATAGTGATGTCATTGCTTTGATTTAAATTTCATGTTGTTATCTTGGTTATGATATAAACATGGATATTCTATGATAATGTCATTTTGTGCTTTTTGCATTGTCATAATTTCCTTTGCCATGTCATTTAGATTTTGCCATGTCTTTTCGATTATGCTATGTCACCTAGGTTTTGCCATGTCAAGCATGTCATGTCATTAATTCTTTTGCCATGTCATTTAGATTATGCCATGTTATCTAGATTTTGCCATGTCATTAATCCATATGCTATGTCATTCATAGCTTTTGCCATGCCATTAGTAATGATTTGCATATTCATAACCTTTTTTTTTTTAAAATGTTTTCTAACATAATAAAGATCATGTTTTTTTTTTAAATAAGGATATTCCCGAATTAAAATAATTCATGAGTTCTCTGTCGGGTTTGCTGGGGAGAATATCATCAATTATCATTAACCACGGAATATCTTTCTTTCGAAAAATGAGAGTGATTTGAAAATTTTCTAAATAAATAAAAATTTCTATGTTTTGTCGGGTTTGCCGGGGAATTTAGAAAAAATTTAAGTTAATAAATTCTTGATCATTTCAACTAAAAATGAGATTATTTTTCTTTAATATGGGAATTATTTTAAAATGCTAATTTCAAAACCGACTTTTATCGAGACTCGAGATAACACATGATTAATAAGGTACCGTTTTATACGGGCGTTGTGGGGTTCTAATCCTTCTCCGCACGTAACCGATTCCCGAACCCTTTTTTTTTGTTTTCTTTGGTTTAAAAGCGCAGACTTCGAAATTGATTTTAAAAAATGTTTTAATTATTTTTTAAATGTTTTACAAAACCGGTTTTAATAGGTGGCCGATCATACCTAGCCAAAAAAGATTGATGGCGACTCCATTTTTTTTTCGAGGTTGTTTTCAAACACTCATTTGATTTCAAGAGGAATTAAGTCGTCTTTTCTTTTGTTTCCCCAATGTCACACTTAACTAGTAATGTCTCGCGATGAGACTTGTTATTTTTTAGGTTGCCACATCCATAATTCATAAATTTTCATAATTTATGAATGTCCATAGTTTATGAATTTCCATAAATAGCATTCATGTATGTTACACTATAACTAATATTTTGGATCATGTCTTAAGACATTTAGGGACTGAAATGTTACTGATCAGACAGAGATTAAATAGCAAAAAAAATTTTGTTTAATCAAACCCGAGCCCACAAGCTCACGGCCCAAACCATAAGACAAGCTTATAATCTATCAAATATTTGAGAATTTTTGGGTTTTTCATTTTGTCATCCAAAGGTTCTTTGAAATCAATTTCTCATTCACCAATAATTGATTTTAAACATGTTAACGTTCCATGTTAAATAACTCATGTTGGAGTACAAAATACAACAAAATTTTAACCATAAATGTGAGCCAACCAGCGCAAATAATTTGATCTCAAAATACCCATTAACTATGTTTTATTAAACCAATTCCAACATCACTTGCTGTCAATGTCTTAAAGAAGAATTCTGGTTGAGGGCTATTTGCCTTGAGAGAAAGATCTGATCTCAATAATGCCTCTTTATCAAACTGCATAAAAATGTCAATATGTTCAGTTCTTATAGCCACTTAATCATGACGAGGGCACTTGTATATTTTTCAAGAAATTTATATTAGTTTGATGCTAGGAAACTTCTAAGGAAAATTCCTTAAAATGAGTTTCCTGTAGACTCTATTACATATGTAATTTGTCATGTTTATATATATATAAAAAAAAATTACATATGTAAAAAATTACATAAATACATAATATATTTGTCATGTTTATATGTAATTGTCATGTATATATGTAATTTGTCATGTTTATATATAAAAAAAAATTACATATAAATATGATAACTTTATGTAATTTGTCATATTTATATATAATTTTTCATGTTTATATATAATGGAGCCTATTTTAAGCTCACCCTAAAGAACTTCCCTGTAACTCTCCTTGATGCTGCTATTTTACTTCCAGTTGCTTTCTTGAAAGGCATATTCTATCTCATATCATATGCAAAATTCTTTAACATGATATAGATTCATTTAGACATTTGGGATAAGCTCTATACAGAGTCATCTGAGCATAGACTTCGTCTGTCTCTCGGTCTGCCTGCAAAATCAAGCAAAAGAAAGTTGAGAAAATAAATCAGAAAGCACTGAAAAATAGAATAAATAAAAAGATCATCGATATTTCTAATGGTACGTTGAAACAAATATTACATAATTTATTATAAATTAGATGTATACCTATAAGAATAAGAATATATAATTTATATCAAATCATATTATTAGATTATCATAAGTAATATAACAATTTGTTTAAAATTAAATTATATTATAAAATTATCATAAGTAATATAACATATAATTTTATTAAATTATTGTTAATCATTTTTTATTTTAAAATAATAATTATCGATCTATTATTTTATTAAAGTAAAAAAAAAATACTTATAATAGATACTAATAAATATAAAAATTAAAATTCAATTATAATAATAAAAATAATTTATTTTTTAATTATAATTCAAAAGGTTAATATTAAAAAAAAAAAATTGTAATGGTAAAGAAAAAAAGATTTAAAATAATTGAAATTATAAAATTAAAATAAATTAATAATTTTGTCATATTTATTTATTTTATTAAATTAATATTTTTTAAAAATAAAATTATATTTTATTTAAGTTCGGATTATTTCGGGTCCGAGTCATTTTGGGGTCAAGTCAATTCGGATTCGAGTTATTTCGGGTCTGGATCGTTTTGGATTGGGTTGGACGGATTCGGTTGTTGATTTTTCATGATTAAATCGGATTTGAGTTCGGATCGATCAGATTGATTTTCGAATTTGGATAAGAATTGACAGATCCAAAAAAACAAAATGCCTCAAAACAAGATAAAAACGCAAATCATTATACACCTCTCGAGCATTGTTGAGAAAACACAAAAACCAAATTTTAGAGTAACCGAATTCAATCAAGAATCAGCACTCAAACCACAACATTAGCACAAGACCAAAATCACCCACAATACTAACAATAACAATTTCTTTACGCAATCGCCCTATTCATGTTAAAATTAATAGCATGGAATAAGACTTCACTCATGAAATCAGTAACAAAAACTGCTTAAGAAACAAATTGAAGATCAATTTTAAGCCACCTCTCAATACTAACAATCTGGACTCTGACTCTGAGCATCATCTTCCCATTGCGTTCCATTTTCACATGATGAAAACCACTGATTTGCCCCATCATTTTTGCCACCAAAATAAATTTATGATTTTATTAGGGGAAATAATACTTACACTAAGACAACCCCTCATATCAGACCCTATATCTCTATGTGCTCACTTCTTCATAACTATTCTATCATGTCATTACTCCTATTTACTCCTACTTTACCAACACCATTTTCTAAATTGTTACATTCTCTAGAAATCTTAACAAAATTGACTATGCTCTTGTTGCATATAGTATAACCCATTTTCTAAAGTTTCAAAGAAAATCTGTGAGAGGTCAAATCGAGCTCTTCACGGGTTTAGAGTAAGGGGCCAAATTTGACCCATTGCAATACTAATCCGTGTCGTGAGGGGTAGTTTGTCCCTCTCATAGGCTAATCAGTAATGAGAGGCGAAATATCGCCTTTTTAACAACCAAACTCCCATCTTTGTTCAATCTTGGTTTAATCGGATTTACATTTTGGATCACTGAAATAGAATCAATTTTCATGTAGATCATAAATTTTTAATTTTATCAAATTATATTACTAAACTTCTATTATTAATAAATTAGGTCACTTATGCTAATTCAGTTAAGTAATTCTAACGAAAAAGCTGACTCAGCATGCAAACATGACTTATTAAGCGATAGAAACACTAATTTTCCTAATAATTTACTCAAATTGAAGTTTTGAGAAAACCTTAAAAAAACATTTTGACCGACAAAACTATTTGTTTTATTTTCTAAAATGGACCCCACAATGCCATATCTTGATCAGTTTTTTTTTTTTTATCTAAAATGTCATATCTTGATCAGATGTAAAAAATAAACCATGTATGCATGCTAAATCAGCTTTTCCGTTAGAATTAATTAATGGAGTTAGCATAAGTGACCTAATTTATTAATATGAAAAGTTCAGTGACGTAATTTAATGAAATTAAAAGTTTGTGACCTACATGAAAATTGATGCTAAGTTCAATGATCCATAATGCAAATTACCCGGTTTAATCTCTCAAAAAAATTCCTCGTCTAACCTTTTTTTTTTTAAAATAAAACATTTTAATTATAAAAATACCCCAAAATCAATTTGAAATGTAAACAATACTAATGAATAAATTCACAAACTTGAAATTATCCAAAATAATTTGAAAGTGTTCTCAATATTCTAAACGAAACTAGTTTTTGTGAAAAGTGAGGACTTACACAAAAATGGGTTACCACGCGCGCGCCGCCAAGCCAGGCTTGGGCTGGGTCGGGTTTGGGTCAGTGATTAATTTTTTATTGTCCAACCGACTAGTTTTTTCGGTTCAAATTGAACCGACACTGCACTTTTTACCAAGTGACTGTTCGGATCGAACCGAACCGCCAATTGACCAAGAAGCCTGTCTGATTGAGACATGTCTGTTCGGACCAGACCGAACCGTTTGGTTCGTTTCCTAATGACACAACTTTTGTCCGAACGGTTTTTTCAACTGGTGTGTTTTGTCCGAATAGGTTTTTGGTTTTCTATATAAACCCGAAATCAGTGTCTGTTTTTAACTCTGATAATCCGAAATAATTTTACTTCTTGGTCTCGGTGAATTCTGCTTTCTTGAGAGAGACCGATATCTTTTCTGGTTCGTTGTGCTACTTCGAGTGTGCTTTCAACAGCAACGTGTTTGAGAAAACTTGGGAGACGAATTGCAATTTCCTGTAAGCACCTTAGTGACAGGCAATAATCGTCTTAAGGTTAGAGGTTTACCTTGATCCAAACTTCTATTTTTTGTTCTACAAGAACTGTGAGTATATGTCATTTTATGTCATATTCGTATTTTTTAAAATATTTTTAATATAAATTGTTCTGCCAATTATGAAATGTTATCTGTTCTTTATATGTTCTTTGTAATGTTCATATATGTTATAATTCGATTATGATAATTATCAGTTCTCTTTGATTTAATGTTCGTATATATGTAATAATGAATACACGATGAACAACAATCTTAAGAAGATTATTTATCTTTTACGATTATTTGTTTTCGATTTTTGGTTTAGTTTTATTACTGTTTGATAGAATATATATATATATATATATATTGAGTGATAGCATATTTATACATGGTTAAATTTGTCATAACATATAAATATATATTGCTATTGTTTTATTGTGAACTATAATTACATTAGTATTGTTAGCAATATATATATATATATATTGTGATCGTTTGTATAATATATATAATTACAACATATGTATTTGTTGTTGAATATATATATTCATAATTGGCAGCACATATATATATATATTTGTGATTATACATGTTAACTTTGTATAATATATATATTGTGTTTGTATGTATATAAATGTTTGTAACATATATATATTATATAAATGTGAGTTTATATATATATATTATATATATATAAAGTTGATCCTCTTATTTCAAATAACAGATGGCAGAACGGTCTATCATAAATGCGAGTGCGCCTGTAGCGCGACAGCCACTACATGTAACACATGGTGAGAGGCTCAAGAAGTTCAGTGGTCTGGACTTCAAACGATGGCAGCAAAAGATGCTGTTCTATTGGACCACCCTCAACTTAGCTCGATTCTTACTGGAGGAGACCTTGACTCTCAACTAGAGAGAGACGGATACTACTGTTGTAGCTTCGATGGAAGCATGGAAGCATTCTGACTTTCTATGTAAGAACTATATCCTCAACGGATTGGACAACACGTTATAAAACGTGTATAGCTCAATCAAAACAGCGAGAGAGTTGTGGGAGTCCTTAGAAAGAAAGCACAGAACTGAGGATGCCGGCACGAAAAAGTTTGTGGTTGGCAGGTTTTTGGAATATAAAATGGTGAACCGTGATCAGTCAAGTCCAAGAATATCAGTTGATCCTCTATGAAATCACTGCTGAAGGAATGATTCTTAGTGAGTCATTTGAGATGGCGGCTTTGATAGAGAAATTACCACCTTTGTGGAAAGATTTCAAGAACTATCTTAAGCACAAGAGAAAGGAGATGGCCTTAGAGGACTTGATTATCGGGTTAAGAATCGATGAGGATAACCGTGATTCAGAAAAGAGGGTTAAAGCTCAAACCATGGAAGCCAAGGCAAATGTTGTTGAACATTCGCACAAGTCCAACAAGAGGAAATATGTTGGTTCTAGTTCTTCCCAAGGTAATAAGGGAACGAATTTCAAGAAGTTTACGGGAACTTGTTTCGTGTGCAACAAGCCCGGTTATCGAGCAAAGGATACCTTCAGAACAAGAAGAAGAAAGCTCAAGCCAACTTAGTTGATGATAATGAGATTGAGCTCGCTGCTGTAATGTCACAAGTAAACATGGTAGAAAACCCTAAAACATGGTGGGTTGATACTAGTGCCACTTGTCACGTTTGTTCTGATAGAAAGAGTTTCTCCAAGTATAAAGAAGCTGCAGTTAATGAGCAACTGTTTATGGGAAACTCTTCGTTTTGCAAGGTACAAGGCCATGGGAAAGTGGTGCTCAAGATGACATCCGTGAAAGAACTATCTTTGAACAATGTGGTTCATGCTCCTGAAATTAGTAAAAATTTGGTTTTCGGTTCTCTGTTGAGCAAGAACAGGTTTAGACTGGTTTTTGAGTCAGATAAATTTGTACTCACTAAATGTGGTACATTTGTGGGTAGATGATACTTATGTGATGAGCTTTTTAAGCTCAATGTAATGGTTGTTGTGCCAAAGAACATGAATAATAATTAAATTATTTCTTCTGTTTATTTGGTTATGTCCTCTAATTTATGGCATGGTAGATTAGGTCATGTAAATTACAAGACCTTGCAAAGAATCAACAATTTGGATTTGTTTCCAAAACTTGTGATTGATAAAATCACAAATGTGAAATTTGTGTGAAATCCAAATTGGCTAAGACTCTTTTCTATTTGGTAGAAAGAAGTAGTGAACCTCTAGATTTAATTTACATTGATATTTGTGACTTTAAATTTGTGCAAACTAGAGGTGGTAAAAAGTATTTAATTACTTTTATTGATAAATGCACAAGATATTGTTATGTTTATTTGCTAAGAAGCAAAGACGAGGCCTTGGAAGCTTTTAAGCTCTTTAAAAATGAGGTCGAAAATCAACTAAGCAAGAAAATTAAGATAATAAAGAGTGATAGGGGTGGTGAATATGATTCATTGTTTAATGAATTCTGTTCAGAAAATGGCATCATCCATCAAACCATTGCTCCTTATTCACCTCAACAAAATGGTATTGCGAACGCAAGAACCGAATGTTGAAAGAAATGATGAACGCTTTATTAATAAGTTCAAGATTACCTCAAAACTTGTGGGGGAGGCTATTTTAAAATAGCTAATTATATTTTAAATAAAATACCCCACAAGAAATCAAGCAAGACACCATATGAATTATGGAAGGGTCGAAGACCATCCTATAAATACATGAAATTGTGGGGGTGTCTTTCTAAGGTAGCGGTTCCTCCACCTAAAAAGGTCATGATAGGACCCAAAAACTGTGTTCGGTGCATCATTTGATGGGATCATGACCCAGTCCTTGAAGGCAAGAGAAGGACATGTGAGGAAATGTCAACTTTGTGCAACATAGGTATTTAGGTGTGATCTTGGCATCGATGAGGGTATGGACATAGTAAGTGGGGAACAGTGTCATGGTCTAGTATCGGCATACCTTGGTGCTACCATGACTACCCTGTTATAGAGTGAAGGATGAGACCTTGTCCATGGGATTGGTGATCCCTGATGGTGCCAAGAATGGCATGGACCCTGGAAGCAAACCATTAGGTTGTAAATGAATGTAAAGACATAACATACTCAGTTAGTAAACTGAGTAGATTTATAAGTAATCTTGGAAAGGATCACTGGAAGGCCATAGTAAGGGTAATCATATATTTAAGATACACCTCAAGTTATAGACTGCACTATACAAGATATCCAGCTGTGCTTGAAGGGTACAATGATGCAAACTGGATATCCGATACTAAAGATTCAAAATCAACTAACGGATTTATCTTTACTATTGGAAGAGCTGTAGTGTTTTGGAAATCTTCTAAACAAACGTGTATTGCCAGATCCACTATGGAATCTAGATTTATAGCTTTAGATAAAGCTGGAGAAGAAGCAGAATGGCTTCGAAATGTTTTAGAAGATATTCCATGTTGGTTGAAACCTGTGTCTGCAATTTGTATACATTGCGATAGCCAATCTGCAATTGGTAGGGCACAAAGTAGTTTGTATAACGGTAAATCTCGACACATTCGTCGAAGACACAATACCGTTAGACAGTTGCTCTCAAATGGAATTATCTCTATTGATTATGTAAAATCAAAGGATAATATTGCGCGCTTACGAAAGGTTTAACAAGAGAGCAAGTATATAAATCATCAAGGGAAATGGGTCTTAAGCCAATAAATTAAAAGTTACATAATGGCAACCTAACCTAGTTAACTGGAGATCCCAAGATCTAGGTTGAAAGGGACAACCGAATTATGTTAACTTAGAGTGAGCACTAGTAGAGTTAAATACTCTTATCCATTCCTATGATGAATTAGTGCTGCCTGCAAAGAAGTAAGGATAAGCTATGCTTTTAATGATTCTTATATCTAGATAAATTCAAGTGGAGTATTGCAGGATACTCTTGATAAGAAATCACTTATATGAGTATGAAACGTGGCCATTTCTATGAGAATTGATCAGGCTAAATTCTCTAGAGTACTCATAGAAATCAGGACATGTTTGGGGCCAAAATGGACACAACCGTGAGAACCAAAGATGTTTGAAGAGAAATTATGTGATACCTATTGTCTTGGTTTACACGAAAGGCTTAATAGTTCAAGACATCATGTTCACTAGTTAGCCGAGTAAATCGATAGTTGTCACTATGGAAGGTTCAAAGCCAAAAGCTACGTATCCTGATGCAATAACTCTTCAAAGTTGTTCTCTCTCATATTCTGAGTCAGTTCGTCATTTTAATCAGATAATTTCCATTCATGTGGGGGATTGTTAGATATCAATGGTTTAATTTTGTGTACTAATACGAAATACATATACCAATACGTAGGTTGTCGTAAGTAGATACACTGTGTATATTTAATGTACACAATTGATATCAATTTTGAATGAAAAATTGGTCTCATAAACACCCACTTGAAGAGGAAGAAAGTTGGTTGATATTGTGTATGGTATGGAATCCCATATAGAACAAAGAATGACTTAAGCTTGTAGTTTATATAGGCTTAGGTTCCAAGTTGGGTTGGGCCCCAAGGGGCACCCAAGTTTTTGTGAAGGGTGAGGACCTACACAAAAATGGGCTACCATACACGCGTCGCCGAGCAGGGTCGGGCCGGGCTTGGGCTAGATCAGGTCGAGTCGGGTTTGGGTTAGTAATTAAATTTTTACTGCCCAACCGACTCGTTTTTTTCGGTCCAAATCGAACTGACACTGCCCTTCCTACCAAGTGACTGTTCGGGACCGAACCGCTAACCGACCAAGAGGCCTGTCTGATTGAGACATGTCTGTTCGGACCAGATCGAACCGTTTGGTTCTTTTCCTAATGACACACTTTTGTCCGAACGATTTTTTCAATTGGTGTGTCTTGTCCGAGCAGGTTTTTGGTTTCTATACAAACCCGAGATCAATGTCTATTTTTAACTCTGATAATTTGAAATAATTTTACTTCTTGGTCTTGGTGAATTCTGCTTTCTTGAGAGAGATCGGCAACTTTTCTGGTTCGCTGTGTGATAACTCTAAAAAATATAGTTATTTTGCCACCTTTTATGCATTTAAATCGGCTAAGTCCTTGAGGATTTTATTAGGATTTGATTAGTTTAGATTTTTTATATTTATTTTAATTATCCATTTTATGTTTAAAAATAGTTATTTAGTTGTTATTTATGTGTTTTTATATGTCCAAGGTGATCTGGAGCTTCGAGGTGCAAAACGACAAAAATCGGTGCATTCCAATGAGCAGGCAGATTCGACCTCCAGAGTTTCTTTCAAGAAAAACTTGATCTTAAAGACTTCAAATGAGAAAACTCTCTTCTTGACTTTTGAATCCGCCTTCCATATCTTTCCAAAGGTATAAGACGCGTCAAAATCGGACAAGATTTGCCTAGTCAAAACAGATGACGAAGTTTGAGAAGCTGACAGGAACCAATTCGGACAAACGGAGGAGAAACACCAAGGAGGTAGTAGCAGTGGCACTGCGGCACCCAAAGGTAGCACCGCGGCACCTAGAGCTCATGAACAGTACCACAAAAACGGAAAAAAATCTAAAAAACGCAAATTTTACCTGTTTTGCTTGGGAGCGAAGTTTCAAACTCCAGGAGGCCTTGGACACTTTAAATAGGACTCTTTTAGGTCAAAATAAAGAGGATTAGACATCTAGAAACCTAATTCTCTCTCAAGAAGATAGCCACCATCAAATTCTCTCAAGAAGATTGGAAGCTTGAAGATTGAAGATTGAAGACTCAAGAACTGATAACTCTAAGTTTCTTCTTTTCTCTTCTTTATATTTCTTGTATTGTTGATGATGGTGAAACTATTTTATTATTTGTTTTCATTAATTATCATGAACTAAATTTCTTTTACTAGGATTTCAATGGAACTCAACACATAGTTTGAATTTACTTTCTCTCTCTAGCTTGATTTAATGCTTTGTTGAGTTGTTTGTTCAATCTTGTTCTTAATGCTTCTAGTTGATTGGCCACCAATTAGATTGATTTGTTAACCTAAATACAACTTGGAAAAGGGAGTTTAGTGTCAGACATGGATTGAATGACACATGTTTCATATTCATTTATTAGGATGAATTGATTTGCAGGTAGGGTAGGAATACACTTACTTGTCATGTGTAACCATTGTTAGAGCCTAAGCTTAATGAGTTCTTCTTTAATTCAATTATCATAGGAATATAGTTAATTGGTTAAGAAGGATATTTTTATGAGACCATCGGAATATCCTTATAAATAAGATAGAACTCTAGGTTAACAACTCAGGATCATTAATCAAGTGAAGAGGTAGAGAGAGATTCAAGTGAAGTGTTGAGGGAAGTTGTAATCCTAGGCTTTTATTAATTAATTGAATTCATATTTTTAATTTACTTGTTTTTTTAATATTAGTTTCTTTTAATTTAGTTTTTGATTATCATCTTTAATTAGTTGTTTAGATAGGATTGAGTTGTTTTAATTTTAGTACTTAGCAAAATTAGTAGCAATTCCTCGTGGGTTCGACACTCTACTTTTCATTATATTACTTGTCAACGATACGTGCACTTGCGTGGTGTAAATCCGACAACACTGTGCTACTTCAAGTGTGCTCTCAACAACAACGTGTTCGAGGAAACCTGGGAGACGAATTGCAATTTACTGTAAGCATCTTAGTGACAGGCAATAATCTGTCTTAAACTCAAAAGTTTTACTTTGACTCAAACTTCTATTTTGTTCTACAAGAACTGTGAGTATATGTCATTTTATGTCATATTCGTATTTTTTTAATATTTTTAATATAAATTGTTTTGCCAATTATGAAGTGTTATCTGTTCTTTATATGTTCTTTGTAATGTTCAAATATGGTATAATCATATATGTTATAATTCAGTTATGATAATTGAATCAGATTATTATCAGTTCTCTTTGATTTAATGTTCGTATATATGCAGTAATGAATACAAAATGAACAACATATATTGACCTCAAAGATTTTGTACATACATAGATAAACAGAGATTGATCCTATTGATTCATATAATGTATTTATACAACATTTACAAGTTGATATCGATGACAGCTTATAATGTGTTCTTTTTTCCTTTACAAACCATTGTATTATTCAAAAATTGGAACAATTCTTGTTTAGCTCAGGATGTGCATTCCAAATTCAAATGATTTCATACCTATAAATAAGGAAAAGAAATGAAGAGAAAAAAGGAGAAAAAATTAACAAAAGAAAAAAATGGAGGATAAAAAGCATAGAGGTAGAGTAACATGTTCTAATTATTAACATCTAAAAAAAAACTCACATTGGTTTTCAGGAAAATATATGATAAAAAAAGAAAAAAGATCCTATGAATCTCAAGAAATTGAAGAATCAGAATAAAAACACATAATAAAAAATCTAAAAAATCAAATAAGAAGGATGGTGTTCATGAAATTTATATTGGTTTTGTTCAAATTCACCAAGTTTAGTAAAAAAAATAAAAATTAAATTCTAAAGAAAAAGAAGAAAAAAACAACATAAAATAATTGTTTGCAAACCATGGGAGAAAGGAAAGAGACGGAAATGAGAAAAAAGTAAAAAATAAAAAAAGTGAATGTACTTAATTGTTTGGAGTGAACGGATCTAGATTTGATGTTTGGCAGCGAGGAACAAAGAAAGAAAAATAAAGAAATAATGGAAAAAAGGAGCTGAAAATTCATGATGTTTTTGAGAAAGATATCTGGTAAGGAAGAGAGTTTTTTTCTTCTTCTCAAACGCTTCTCTCTCTTATTTCCTTCCTTGTTATCTCCGTCCTCTCTCATATGATCTCCAATTTTTTCCCTTTAAAAATTAATTCAAGATTTAAACTAACCCCAATTGATGAATTAATGTACCAAAACAAAAAGTATGGGAAGGTCAACTGTCAATCATTACTTTCTTCTTTTGTTTTATAGACAATTGAATAGGACATCTGTCAATTTATTGCTCAATTGAGATCAAAGCCTAGATTTTAAACTCTTGCCACATGTACTTAACAAAGTAACAAATGGCTTGAAATTGACAGCTTAATTGAAACAAAATTGATGATACGTCAATAATAACCTGTCAAGATTTTGACGGACTTGATTTTAATAGTACTAGACAGATGCCCGCGTTGTGTAGCTGGATGAACTTTATAATTTTTAAAAATAATAGATTGATAAGTAGCATTTCATTATTCGTCAAAGCAAGCAAACAATAATCAATTACATAAATAAAAAATTCTTCACAAATCAATGTAAGAAAAATTCATGCATTTAAAGGAAAAATAATTAAAAAGATAAAGAGTAATCACAAATATGCCACCTACTATTTTAAACATCAAAGAATATTAAAGAAAACAAAAAAACGTTAATTTACGACAAATTTATATTAGGAAAGGAATAACAATAAACATTGAAAAGGCAAAATATGTTACAAATATAATATACTTAAAATGAACTCGAGTTCGAGAACCGAAAATATCGAACTTAAATCCACCCAAATTCAACTTGATCAAAAAAGTCAAAGACCCGAACCCGAGAAAATTTGAACCTGAAATGATCCAAGCTCGAAATAACCTAAATCAAAAATAATCCGAACCCTAGACCGACCCTATCATAAAGCCGTAATAACCTATATTTAATACAAAAAATAAGAATGATCGAATTGTAATTAAATAATATTTTATAAAATTAAAATTTTAATTATCAATTTTATTTTAATATATTTTTACTCAAATGCTAAAATATAATATAACTATATATAAGATAAAATAATAATTTTATCAAAACGCGAATTTAAATTGATAATCAAATGAAAAAAATGTGGTTTATTTAGTTGTTATGATAAATATGAAAAAAAAATTGTGGTTTGTTTAATTCCTTTTTACTATGAAAAAAATGAACAATCAAATAAATGATTATCATTAGTTGTGACAAATGCTGTGCTATGTGTAGTTCTAAATGATAATTGCAACTTAGATTGATAATCAAGAATTTGAGGATATCCTACTTCAAATGTTGTTGATAATTTTGTGCAAAAAATTTTGTTAATAAAAATTTATTTTTGGATTTAAATATTTAAATTATGTAGAAATGATTGCCTTCGAATCCAAAATGACTCGAAACCGGAAAGATTCGAATCCAAAAATGATTGCCCAAACTCGAGCTTGAATCGAAAGAGTCCGAACTCGAAAAGATTCGAATCCGAAAAAGGTACGAACCCGAAAAGATCCAAACTCGATATAATTCAAACTCGAAATAACCCGAAGTCCAAAATATCTCATTAGTGTTAATCAAAAGACAACAAACACTAAAAATAATCTAAAATTACCTAATTAATCCCAAAATCATGTGGCAAAAGTCTAAAGGCTAGTTTAGCATTGTTGTTAAAAAAGCTTGGGCTAAAAAATCTTGGGTTGAAAAAAGTGTATTTAAAAAGTGTGGTGAAAAAGTGTGGTTTAAAAACTTTTACGTGTTTAGTATTATTGTGAAAAAGTGTTGTGAGAAATTGAAATATAAAAAAAATGTATGTTTAAATTAATAAAAATGTGGAGATATGAGGATAATAAAGTTATTTTATCCAAAAGACAGTTTTTAAAGTGAAAAAACTTTATTTTTTGGCTTTTCAAACTATGGTTTCAACCTCAAAAGCTATTTTTTTTTTTTTACCTATTTAGCATTGCATTTGCAAAAAAAAATAATTTTTATCTCAAAAGCTATGCTAATAGCAATGCTAAACGAGACCTAAATCAACCTCAATTTTTTTAATTGGATACCACAATTAACCCCAAAACTATAACTTATAACATATATTATGTGGTAAAAAGAGTATGATACCACAATTAACGTCAAAATTATAACTTACGGCAAAAAAAAAGTGTGTTTTAAAATTCTAAATTGAGCTTCCGGGGATAGCTTTTAAACGTAGGTATAGATAGATAGATGTATATTGATTTGTAAGGGTATGGCATTAGAGATTGTGATTTGTGAGTCGGGGGTAATTTTGGTTGTTCTTATCCTAGGCCTTGGGTCACGGTTGTCATCTGCTTGGACTCGGCAGGTTGGACAGTTGAGCAGCTAAACAGCAAGAGCAAGGAAAGAAAGAAGTAATTGGGTCCCACGCAAAAGCAATCGCGAGTTGCAAACGTGGAATGAAGGTATTGGAAGGCCAACCGCAGCGATAGGTCTTCAAGCAGAGGGAGAGGGACTGATCACTGATGTCCCCAACCATTTTGGCGGAGCTTTCAATCTAATACTTCCCTCGTTTCCATCGACAACTTCTTCTTCTTCATCTCTCTCTCTCTCTCTCTCTCTCTCTCTCACTACATTGTCTGATTCTTGTTCACGTCAAACTTGAACTTGGTATCTTTCTTTCTTCAATTCTCAGCTTTATATTACATCTAATTGCTTTTGATTTGATGCTTAGACTGTAAGTACAGTATGCTTAAATAAATGGGTATTTGTTATTGTAGGCATTTTTTTGTTTGTTTTTGCAATGGCAATGGATGCGTCAATGACTATGTGCAAATCTGTCACCTCACCTCCTGTAACTGTAAGTCTCTCTGCTCGCCTCTTTCTAATCATGATTTCTGTTTTTGAACCTTCTTCACTTTGTTCCTTGCTTCTGTTGGATGCTTCATTAAAATATACTTTATTATAACTCGATACCATTCCTTCTTCTACATGCTTTTGGAAATTGGGTCTACTTTCCCATAATGAATTCTGCCAAAGCCCAATACCTTTTTCAATAATTATATTATGATTTTTAGTATGGACAATTCCTCAATATCTTGTTCATTTGCAACACAAATATTTTCTTTATCCGATGGTAAAAAAAGGTCCTTTTTTAAGGAGAGTCACCAATCGAGTTGCAGATATCTAACATATTCATATCTAATGATTTTCCACAAACTGGTGATGAAGGGTATAAATTGTACAAATCTTTCCAGTTTGCAATTTGATCCAATGCATTAGTTCGTAGAGCTATTTACTCCATTGCACACATTTCTGGAACACCTCTAACAAAGGGACAGACTTTTCACATATTGTTAAGTAAAGTTATGCGTTGCTTTATTATGATATATAGTTAATTTTATAGTTTTCCTATTGAAGGGCTTATTCTTGGGGAGAAGTAGAGGTAATAGGAGTTGCCAATGTACCTTTATGGTGGGAAGCAAGATCAACTTTCCTAGGCTGAAAGCTCAGTCAACCCAAGTTAGATGTAAATCTAGTAAGTTTGGAGGAGCTCTTGGTGCTACATGTCGTGCTGACAAAATTCTAGTGGCAAATAGAGGAGAAATCGCTGTTCGTGTAATCCGAACAGCTCATGAGATGGGAATACCCTGTGTTGCTGTTTACTCAACAATAGATAAGGATGCACTCCATGTGAACTTGGCTGATGAATCAGTTTGCATAGGTGAAGCACCTAGCAGTCGATAATAAGTAATCATATCTTGAGATGATGGTTTTCTTGATCAACTTCTATCTTAATTGTCTTGGCTTTTCCAACAAAATTTACTATGAATTTTGTCTTGTTACTTGCTACGTATGTCAGATGCTCCTCATTTAAACTTCATTTGTTTCATTGAATTTGGGATCTGTAATGTTGAGATTAAGAAAGAAGGGGAAGGAACTGGGAAACAATTACCAAAGATAAAAATATCTGATTTAATTATATGTGTTAGACAAGTTTCAACAATCACTAATACATGAAAAAGTACTGAAATCATATGAAGATTTAACTGGAAAATAATTGCATGTAGCACTTCAATAGAATTCTAGAATGTTCTCATCATTTTGGCTGTTCTCTTATTTAACCTCTGTCCTATGTTAAAGACTTTCTGAGGTCTATTTATGTATACTAATAGCAATCCTCTTCCCATGTAAACGGGAACTATAGTGCTTAAATTTTAAATTATTCCCAAATTTTGGGAGTATTCTTTAATGAACAATTTTTTATTTTGGATCAAAAGTGCAAATCCAGTTAAGTTTTGGAATTCTGGTAAAGTTTACAACCTTCTTTGCTTCTTTAAGAGTTGGAAGCTTAATTTCATTTGGAATTCAATTGAAATTTGAAAATATGTATGAGGCCAAATAAGGCCAGTTATACAAATGCATGAAGTGTATTTTTGCTGTCTTCACTTGAAGAATCAAGTGTATAACTTCTCATTAGATTGTATCCACTGGCCATAGGCATATATAAAGCATATATAAGCCATCTCTTTGTTCTTTTCTTTGATGCACATGCCTCTATTTCATATTCTGCTTTTACAATCTTTATCTTTGTTTTGGCATTCTGTATCGTATATATACCAATGCCATACTTTTGTGCTCCGATTTTGTGTATTTATTCAGTTTGAGTACTTATAACAGCATAATTTGTATGTTCAACTGTCTTTGTTCAGGTATTTATTGGTTCCAAATGTCCTCTCTGCCGCAATTAGCCGTAACTGTACTATGCTTCATCCTGGATATGGTTTCCTTGCTGAGAATGCAGTGTTTGTAGAAATGTGCAGAGATCACAGAATCAACTTTATTGGGCCTAATGTAAGTACACAACTATCAAGTCATGTGAGAATAATTTTATTATTGGAAACCTAGTTTGTTTTCTTTTTCTAATTAATAATTAATTGGAGTAAGTAATTTAATATGGAATTTTCCTGCTCAAAAGTAATGAATGATCATAATATGTTGTCCATATGGTGGATAAAATATTGATATATAGAGTTGCAACCTGTGCTTTCCACTGAGGCTGATGAACTTCGTTTTGGTACTCAAATTGGATAGCTTGTGGTGCCCTAGCCATCAGTAATAAGGAGCTACCTCAACATAAAAGTGTTTTCAGATGTTTGAAATGGATACTGAGTCTAGAAAAGCAAATTTTTCTCTAAACATTTATTTCAACTACTTCATATTACAGTTAGTTACATTTGCATGCAGTTCATAAATCCACTTATGAGAGTTTACATCTTTTTGGTTGTTGTTTGCCTATTTTGGCATCAATTTCTTACCCTGTATGTTCACTTCTGGTGTTTTCATCTAGAATCTGAATTTTGGCAGGATTTTGACTTAGTTTTCTGCATTTATTTTAGTCTCTTTTCTAGGTTGGGGTCGTTTGCTTTCAGCATTTACTTGAAATTGATCACTACAAAATAAATTATCTGTTTGGCGAGCAGATTACCTGACAATATTTGAGCTGTGTATACTACTTCATGATGTCACTAGAAATTTTATCGCCAAGACTTGTTTATAAAATATGCATTCAGAGATTTTCATCTGCATTCTGAATGGCTAAGTTTATGTGTTTTATGGTTTCTAAAGTAAACACTGATGTTATTCTTTTAGCTCATTTGTCCAGCTTGGATACTTTTTGATTTTAACTTATCCTTAGTCCTAATTTAAAGGAATGAATTCTGGCTAGTGGCTATGCTTTGGCAGCCTGACAGTATCCGTGTTATGGGTGACAAATCTACTGCCCGAGAAACAATGAAGAATGCAGGTGTTCCTACTGTCCCAGGAAGTGATGGATTGTTACAGGTATTATATTTGGGCAATTTTTTGTGTATGCAACCTCAAACATAGCATTTATATGGTCAGTTTACAGTTCATTGGTTAACTTTCTGTTTATTATATAGAGCACAGAGGAAGCAATCAAGCTTGCCCATGAGATTGGCTTTCCTGTGATGATCAAGGTGATTATTTTGCTCCCTAACAATCAACATATGTTCTATTATCAGTATAAGTTATTGGCTGAACATGGGAATTTGGTGCACCTTTTCTAGCTATTCAACTGAGGTTTTGTTTAATTTTAATTTTTCATTTCTTTTGTATCAACTCAAAGATTAAGTGTTCAAAAAGAAACAAATCTAGTGCACATGCATGTTGATAGGAAAAGCAACCTAAAAGCCTAAAATTATTACAGGCTTGTGTATAGGAAGAATGGACATCCATGTAAAGCGGAGCCAGGAATAATAATGGAGAATCGTTAATATTTTTATCAAAACAAAATCTTTTTTATTTTTGAGTCCAATCAACCTCTCTTTTGCTCTGGCTGTAATTTCTCTAAAGCCATTGCAAAATCTAACCTCTTATTCATCACTTTTTGAACATTATTAGGTGTTCGTTATATTGCTGCAAGACATTTTAGTAGTTCAATTGTGTTTCTTGGTTAAAAGATGCAGCAAAAATCTTGTATTCTTTTGCTGACAATACTGCAAAAGGCAGCTATGAAATATGATTTGAATGTCAAGAGGGTACTGTTGTTTGTGAAATTGCATTCAAATCCATCTTAGCCAATAAACCTTTGTAATTTATTTTTTATTCTCTTATGTATTCAAGGCCACAGCCGGTGGTGGAGGGCGTGGAATGCGTCTTGCTAAAGAGCCTGATGAGTTTGTGAAGTTACTGCAGGTATTACTTCAAATACCACTTGCTCCAACTATTTTAGTTGACAACTTCTCTTCCTTTTTAAGTTTCAGTTTTGTGTAATTTATTTAATCATAAGTCGGTTGTCATTTGGCTCGTGACTTTTCTTTTTCTACTCCTGGGACTGTGCAGAACTGATATAATTATGGAATAGATCCTTATCCTTATTTGATTTTTAAATGGTGGCTTGGGTTAGTCAAAAAAAATTTGTTGAGAAGCAGAGAGAAAAATTAAGAAAAGCAAAAGAAAAGAAAGGACACCTTTTAACCCTTTTCGTTTTTTCATTTTCATTTTTTTGGGTGTGATGGTGTGCAGAGCTTGGGTTCTCTTCTCAGGCCTGAGCAGTGCATCCCACCAATTAAAAGGGACAGTGGGACCATGGTGGTACCACCAAGCTAAAGGGATCAGTAAAGTCTGTCTCTTATTTTTAGAATGATATGGTACAACCTTTTTTTGGCTTAAACCCCTAGTTATTAGTTATAATCATGAGACATTATTTGCAACCTGTGAAGGAAGCAAACCTAAAAGCCAAAGGGAAGACAACAAAATAAAGAGAAAAGAACTTAACTCTCTCCTTCTATTTCCCTATCTTTGTGATCACTATTACCCATTTCTGTCTTTATGATTTAATTCAGTCCTACTATCCCATGATAATTTGACCCAAAGGTCCACAGGCTCCTTGCTTTGCAGCATGAAGCAATTGGTTACAGTTATAGTAACTAGAACTTGCTATTTCAGCATATGAAGAAACCCTTAGTAATATTAAATATTGATTTTTCAAGTCCACAGTACTTAATTGAGTCAATCAATTGGAAGAAGGACCTGCAACCTTGTTTAGGACTTCTAATCCTACCATTCTCCTAGATTTCGTTTATTAGCTTGAAGACACCGCTGTTTTCTCGGGAATGTTTCTTTGATCTACTAGACAATTACTTACATTTTTTGGCATTTCATGTCATTGCTCGATCTATATTTTATATAATGTCTGACAGAAATTTTTCAGTTTATTTTTATATATACTCTAAAATGCTAGTTAGATCTCATGGATTAATATAATTAATGTTGTCCGAAAAGATTGGAGCATGCATTATCTAAGTGAAGTTATCTGTACTCAGTTTTAATTTAATTTCTACATTTTACAGCAAGCCAAAAGTGAAGCTGCAGCTGCATTTGGGAATGATGGAGTTTATTTGGAGAAGTACATTCAAAATCCAAGGCTCATCGAGTTCCAGGTAATTAGTCTGTGCTTGTATAAATTCCCTCCACTTCATGGGCTTGAATCACTCTTACGAGGAGAGCATTCTAGCGTAGTTCTCCTTTATAGCTAGAGTGTTTTCTTGGTAACATTATATAGTTTGTAATTTGTGACATTATATGTGCAAGGAGAATACGTTATATTTTCCTTAGCTTTCATTGATGGCTTCATCTGTTGGAAGACTTCATGCATTGCTTACTGACCTATGGTTAAGCCATAGTGGTCTTTGCTTCATATATTCTCTGTTAATAGAGTTTAGACTACATGCAAGTTTTTAATTTTCTTATGCTATGTGGTATGCTTTTGCAGGTTCTTGCAGATAAATATGGTAATGTTGTTCACTTTGGTGAGCGTGATTGCAGCATCCAGGTACTGTTACCATGCTTAGTCCAGAACTTTGCTGCGTCTTGTTTTATCAAACCAATTCATAAAGAAATCACTTTTAACCAGAAATATGGAAAAGCTACTTGTTGACCGGTGGTGTTTGGTAGAGTAATTTTAGGAGTAATTATTGTCTTTTGTATCAGTAATTAATGCCTAATATCATGCTTTCTATATTGTGATATTTTCCTTTTCTAGAGTTGATGTTTTAGGGTTTGCTTGTATATAAATGTGTAGGCTGCTGTAAATTATGAATTACACTGAATAGAAAAACAAACATTTTGGTTTCTCTCTGGTTTCTTTTTCTCAACATGGTATCAGAGCTACTGTCGATTAAAGGAGCTGTATTTTTTCTTGGTCGACAGTAAGGGATCTTGCTGGCTATCCTTAACAGCCGTCAGAAGCCTTGCATGACTCAGTATTTGGCGAAGAAGTTGTGCAGTGTTTCCTGCGGTTCTTCAAAGCATGGCTGATGGGAAAAGAAAGGTTGCTGAAAATAAGGTTGTTTTGATCGGTGAAAATCCCTCATTACAAATCAGTCCCATAAAGCTTGATGAAACTAATTATCTTGCGTGGTCAAGATCTTGTCTCTTGTTCATCCAAGCTAGAGGTTTGCAAGGTTATGTTACTGGAGATAAACAAAAACCAGAGGTCACCGATTCCACCTACAACCAGTGGGAATCTGAAAACTCTCTTGTCATGTCATGGCTCATTAATTCCATGCAACCTCAAATTGCCCGAGGTTATCTACTATTAAATACTACATCTAAGATTTGGAATGCAGCATCTCAAACCTATTCTCAAGTGGGTAATGACGCACAGATTTATGAATTACGAAATAAGGTGCATGAGATGAAACAAGGTGAGATGGGTATTGCTCAATACTTTGCTGAATTGAGTGGTCTATGGCAGGAACTTGATTATTACAAAGATTTCCAAGCAACATGTTCTGAAGATGCGGCAAAATTCCAGAAATTAGTGGAAAAGGAGCGCATATATGATTTTCTTGCTGGTTTGAATATGGAATATGATCAAATACGGGTTCAAGTACTTGGTAAGGACCCTTTGCCTTATTTGAGGCAAATCTACTCATATGTGCAGCAAGAAGAAAGTCGAAGGAGTGCCATGATACACACAGTTCCAGTTGACAAGGCAGGATTAGCTGCCAATTCCTTTCGTGAGCAGCCGAAAGTCAGTAACCATGGTCCATCAGACAAGGATCATTTACATTGTGATTATTGTGGAAAGCCAAGGCATACTAAGGAGACGTGTTGGAAGCTGAATGGTTGACCAACTAAGGGTCGTGGGGGTAAATGGATGGGCTCAACCAGACCACAAGCAAACCTATCCGAAGCAACAGAAATACCCAGAGAAGCAACTAATACTAGGATCTTTTCCAATGACGAAGTACAAACCCTAAGGCGTCTTTTGTCCCAGCTCGACTCCCAACCAACCGCTTCATCCAATTTTGTGAAAACAGGTTGTTGACTGGTGGTGTTTGGTAGAGTAATTTTAGGAGTAATTATTGTCTTTTGTATCAGTAATTAATGCCTAATATCATGCTTTCTATATTATGATATTTTCCTTTTCTAGAGTTGATGTTTTAGGGTTAGCTTGTATATAAATGTGTAGGCTGCTGTAAATTATGAATTACACTAAATAGAAAAACAAACCTTCTGGTTTCTCTTTGGTTTTTTTTCTCAACATGGTATCAGAGCTACTGTCGATTAAAGGAGTTGTATTTTTTCTTGCTCGATAGTAGGGATCTTGCTGGCTATCCTTAACAGCCGCCAGAAGCCTTGCGTGACTCAGTATTTGGCGAAGAAGTTGTGCAGTGTTTCCTGCGGTTCTTCAAAGCATGGCTGATGGGAAAAGAAAGGTTGCTGAAAATAAGGTTGGTCTAATCGGTGAAAATCCCTCATTACAAATCAGTCCCGTAAAGCTTGATGGAACTAATTATCTTGCGTGGTCAAGATCTTGTCTCTTGTTCATCCAAGCTAGAGGTTTGCAAGGTTATGTTACTGGAGATAAACAAAAACCAGAGGTCACCGATTCCACCTACAACCAGTGGGAATCTGAAAACTCTCCTGTCATGTCATGGTTCATTAATTCCATGCAACCTCAAATTGCCCGAGGTTATCTACTATTAAATACTGCATCTAAGATTTGGAATGCAGCATCTCAAACCTATTCTCAAGTGGGTAACGACGCACAGATTTATGAATTGCGATATAAGGTGCATGAGATGAAACAAGGTGAGATGGGTATTGCTCAATACTTTGCTGAATTGAGTGGTCTATGGCATGGTTTGACAGATTCAGTAAGGCCATGGTTTCATTTGGATATCATCAAAGTAATGCTGATCATACCTTGTTTATTAAACACAGTGACGGTGAGATCACATTACTTATTGTTTATGTTGATGATATAGTTGTGACTTGGGATGATAAGGTGGAGATTGCCCAACTCAAAAAACTTTTAGCTCAGGAGTTTGAGATTAAGGATTTGGGTAAGCTGCGATATTTCCTTGGAATAGAGGTTGCCAGATCAGATAAGGGAATCTTTATTTCTCAAAGGAAATATATTTTAGATCTTCTTGAAGAAACTGGTATGTTGGGATGTAAACCTGTAGACACTCCTATCGAAGCTAATCACAAGCTACAAGGAGGAGCTGGTGAGTCAGTTGATTTAGGCCGACATCAGAGGTTAGTTGGGAAATTGATTTATCTTTCACACACCAGACCAGACATAGCCTATGCTGTGAGTTTGGTGAGTCGGTATATGCATGATCCTCGTGATTCCCATCTAGAGGCTGTTTTCCGCATTTTAAGATACCTGAAATCTGCACCCGGTAAAGGACTGCTCTTCTCTAAGCATGGTCAGCGAAAGATAGAAGCTTTTACGGATGCAGATTGGGCTGGATCTCCTTATGATATGAGGTCAACATCTGGTTATTGCACATTTGTAGGCGGAAATTTAGTTACTTGGAGAAGCAAAAAATAGAATGTAGTCGCACGATCAAGTGTAGAAGCAGAATACAGAGCTATGGCACAGGGTGTTTGTGAATTACTATGGCTATAGAAAGTGATGGAAGAATTGCGATTGTCAGAAGTGAAATCTCTATCCTTGTTCTTTGATAACAAGGCTGCTATTAGTATAGCTGACAATCCAGTGCAACATGATCGAACAAAACACATAGAGATTGATCGGCATTTCATAAAAGAGAAAATAATAGATTGTTGTTTAAATGTTTCTTATGTGACTTCAGAAGAACAACTAGCTGATGTGTTTACTAAGGGACTTAGTAGCAGATTGTTGCACACCTTAGTTTGCAAGTTGGGCATGTGTGACATCTATGCACCAACTTGAGGGGGAGTGTTGACCGGTGGTGTTTGGTAGAGTAATTTTAAGAGTAATTATTGTCTTTTGTATTAGTAATTAATGCCTAATATCATGCTTTCTATATTGTGATATTTTCCTTTTCTAGAGTTGATGTTTTAGGGTTAGCTTGTATATAAATATGTGTAGGCTGTTGTAAATTATAAATTACACTGAATAGAAAAACAAACTTTTTGGTTTCTCTCTGGTTTCTTTTTCTCAACACTACTGGACATGAAGGCTGAAGTTCCTTGGAAAGGCAAAACCATTTGTAGCTACTCATTTAGATTTTCATTCTTAAAGTTTCTCCATTCCAAATTCTTTGTGATGTAGGAAATATTTTAAAAAGCTTGTCTACTTATGTGTATGGTGGACTAGGGTTGGAAAACTAGGGATCTTAAGACTTGTGGCTATTATAGGAATTATGATTAGGGTTTAGGAATCAAATCGGGTTTGAAACAATTGAAATTTATCTTAAAAGATTGCTGAAACTGAAGGAGAAAGGTTTGCTTGAAGAATATTAAGAATTAGGACTCAGTGCTAAAGTGAGGGGTTTGGCTGGTGGAAATTGATAGGAACTCTGGGACAAGAATTAGGGTTGAAAATCTTAATAAAGGGAATGCGATTTTGGTTTGAATGAAGATGAGTGATCTTGGCATTCATTCCTTAATAAACTAAAATACTCGTAATTTCAATTATCAAAATCATCCTGAAATCTAAAGATTTCAATTATAATGGTTCTAGAGAAGGACTAAATCTACTAGACCTAAGATTCCTACTACAAAGTTTAACTGATGAAAAAGTAAGGAGAGCACATGAAATTCAATGACTAACTTATGACTGCTTGTTGTAGATGATCTTAGAGTAGTCCTAAATCTATTAGAATTAGGATGCCTAAGGGAAAATTTAACTTGTGAAAAGTAAAGGTTTTATTTTATTGTTACTTCTGCTACTTGGTTTAAGCACAAAGCAAAAAATGCATTTGGATGTGAAAGTAAGCAAAATTTTTGAAGAATTAAAAATTAAAATTTAACTTTCACGAATAACAAAAAGCATGATTTTACTATTTTATCAAACAACTATGTCTAAATAGATGTTTCACTTTGACCTTTGCTCATTTTTAACAAATATAGTTTTCTCTTTTAGTATTTGTTTATATTTTATACCAACTTTGTAGAAAGTAAATATAAGTAGCCAAAGTAACACCTAAATGTAGCCTAAATAACCAAGGGAAAACTTTACTGCTAGAAACTCCTAAGATAATCTAAACTTGACTAGCTAACCCTTGGGTGCATAACTTGGAAAAGTACAATTCTGCCCCTCTAGAAGAAAATAGCTAAAAAGGAAAATCCTTTATTGTTAATACTGAAATTATAAATATGAAAACAAATAAGTTTAATTTTGCTTGGGTTCATCAACTCTGATTCTCAAACAGATCTGATCACCATTTCGTGTTGGTAATTAAAGCATCTTACTCATGATAATAGCCTCCAAATATTTCACCCTTCTCTTAAAAGGAGCAAATATGCTTACAAGGCAACCAGGCTGGTGGCTATTTCTCAAATCTTTGCTGTAGTATGGGAATGTGTTAAATATTTAATCAAATTTTTGGCAGCACAATGTTCTCTATTTTTTTTTTTTTTTCTTTCCCCTTATTTCTTAATAGAAAGAAAAGAATAATTAGCTTACTGACATAAAATGTTGTTGAATGTGACTTCTATACAGAGACGTAATCAAAAACTTCTAGAAGAGGCTCCTTCTCCAGCATTGACTCAAGAGTTGCGGAAGGCCATGGGTGATGCAGCAGTGGCTGCGGTAGCATCTATTGGTTACATTGGTGTAGGAACTGTTGAGTTCCTTTTGGATGAAAGAGGTTCCTTCTACTTCATGGAAATGAACACTAGAATCCAGGTTGAATAAGGATTGGGAACTCTGATTCATGAATTATCTATTTGTGAATTAGTTAGGAGTACTGCTAAACGTGTATTTTTCATCAATTAAACTCAGGTGGAGCATCCTGTAACTGAAATGATTTCCTCTGTCGACTTGATTGAAGAAC
Source organism: Fremontodendron californicum (assembly GCA_030761205.1). NCBI lineage: Eukaryota > Viridiplantae > Streptophyta > Magnoliopsida > Malvales > Malvaceae > Fremontodendron > Fremontodendron californicum. The sequence continues at coordinate 16,054,298 of JAULJL010000006.1, read as the reverse complement.
AAATTCGTGTAGCTATGGGAGAAAAACTTCGCTACAAACAGGTATTGAAATGCAATGTTTCAGCTAAAATTTTTGGAGCATAAAACACAATGTATTCAACTGCTCCTAAATTATGATATGCAGGAAGATATTGTGCTCAGAGGGCATTCAATTGAATGTCGTATCAATGCAGAAGATGCATTTAAAGGGTTCAGACCTGGACCAGGTATGCCATACTGTGTGTTTTCTGTTTATGTGCAAATTATTTTTGCAATAGGCTCATTTTTGGTACTTGCTACCGAGCCTTTGCACTGTTGCCTTGTATTTAAAAGTTTTCCTTTGTTCTTCTGTACTGGATTCATTCAAGCTTGCATATGCTTTTTTGGCTAACTTTATTAGGTGTAAGTTTCATCTATTAATGTTATAGAATATATCGTTTCTTTTACCCTTTTTTTTCACTTTTGAAGTTTATACTTGTAATCTTTCCTCAATTTCTACCCTTGGATGTGGTTTTCAAACCACCAAAAGAATAGGAAGGAAATGGAAGGACTTGGTCTAATAGTTCAATATTGTAAACACCTCCTGTGCTTTCTGAATGACAGGGAGAATAACATCATACTTGCCATCTGGAGGCCCATTTGTTCGGATGGATAGCCATGTTCATTCTGATTATGTAGTTCCGCCAAGCTATGATTCATTACTTGGAAAGGTTTGTAATATTTTTCTTATACAATTCATGTTTATGACATGTATGAGCAGTTTGATGCGAAGTCCTTGAAGGTCCAAGAAAGTTTATTTTAGAAGAGGCGAGAATTCTAAAACTTTTTTTAAGAAAGAGTAATAAGAATACCATAAATTGTCTTATGTCAAGGTGCATACAATAAGCTACACTATGTTTTGAACTTTGCCAAGGTTATTCTAACATAGAAAAGCATAAAGAAAAGTTTCATGTAGAACTGCATACATGTTTTGATTCATGTTGCAAGGTGCTGCATTTATTTTGTCTGTACTTTAAAATTGCCATGCTTATGGGGCTGCTTCTCTAAATTGAAAATTTTAGCTTTGACATTGTTCATCTAACTATGTACTTTGTTTTAGCTTATTGTATGGGCTCCAACAAGGGAAAAAGCAATTGAGCGCATGAAAAGGGTTCTTGATGACACTGTAATTACAGGTACTAATTATTGACAAAGAGTTTACTGTTTGGACTTTGTTTGGTGTGCTGTACTATTTTGTATCATTTTTTTTTTTTTTTTTATAAATATTTTCTTTGCCAATTCTTATAAACATTTGCATACGTGAGGTTGCATGGGACTATGGTAGAAGAAACCTTTGATTAGAAAAAAAGCAACTCTCTACATCTGTTTGAATGAATAGCCTACCACCATCGACCATTGTCAGTTTGACTCCTGTTGGTTCAGTTGGTGCTACATGCATGTAATTGAATATGCTTGTGCAAAAGGAGTTGCTCCATTTTATTTTATCCAGTCTAATTTTGTTATCAAGAAGAAGTCTATCCTCAAGTAATCTCCTAATCCATACTTTTTGTTTCAGGGGTTCCTACAACTATTGAATACCATAAACTCATCCTTGATATTGAGGTTGGTGGTGCTATCTTGTGAATGTGGGATGTGTATATTTAGTTGGAGAATATCATGCTTTTAGGTTCAAAATTGTTTAATCTAACATACAACTTAACAGGACTTCAGAAATGGAAAGGTTGACACTGCTTTCATTCCAAAACATGAAGAAGAGTTAGCAGCGGTAAGAAGTTGATTCATTTTATTAAGAATGCAGTTTGTACTTTTTATTAAGTTTTTATACCAAAGAGTTGGTTTTTAGGACTTAGGGGGCTGAACATATGTCAGGTGATATTGGCTGAAACTAAGGTTTGGCTTTTGGTGTCATGATGTGTGACCCGTTTCTTAGTTCCCATTGCAACAATCTTACTAAATTTGGGCTCTGATTCTTTTCACATTGGTAGTCAATCTATTTGCATTTTTCAATCCTCTTGAATCTTTGATAGTCCTGGACCTTCATAATAGCATCCTTCATAAATTTAAAGAAACACATGTTCGTAACTTCTTTTTCTTTTTTCTTTTTAAACAAGAAATTTCCCTTGATTTATTTTTACAACATAGATACGAGGATAATACTTCAATGAAAGCACTAAACTAGGCTTCACTTTTGCCACTTTTGCTACTTGCTCTGCTTTATCTCTTTCTGCTTCATTAAAAGTAGTTGCAAAATGCAAATTCTAATTTGGTGGAAAATTAGCAAATAGCTAAAACTCAAGCATAGTGGTTAGTGGTTATGTATAAAACAAACCATACTTTTTTATGCACCAGAATATCGAGATTGGCCAATCTGTAGTGCTGGAGACTGTTATAGGAATTTTTTTAGCTTTTCATCTGTTTTCTTTTTTTTTTCATGATCATTCTTGTGTAACTTAAAATTTATGTTAGTTTACCCTTGTTATTAAGTCTAATAGATATTCTATGATTCTTGAATTATTAATGGTACAACTTTAACCTCTTTCTTTTGTGCCTGGCTGCAGCCACAGAAAATGGTAGTAGCAACCCCTGCCAAAGAATTGACTAGTGCAACTGCTTAGATGGGTTAGTATCCTTCTGTTATATGGTAAAAGCCATGGAGTTGTCAAGTTGTCATTCCTTCAACCGCCTTTTTTTTTTCTCTTTCTTTCTTTCTTTGGATGAAGTGCATTCCATTCCATTCCGGTTTGAACTTTTGTAATGTTGCTAGTGCGTTGCGTGTGAGAATTTGTATGAAATTTTGATAATCATCAGGGTTTGGTTCATTCAGTAGTGGAAATGTTTGCATAATGATGTAGAATCTTGATATAGGTATTGCAGTTAAACTCTTAGAAATGAGTATAGTTGGAATTGTTTTCTTTGTTTGTTCCCCATCTGAATTTCTCTCTCAGCTTCACATAGTCAAAAAAAGTGAATGAAACAAGATTTTCAGGACCATGGATAAAACCTGTTCTTCTTCTTCTTCTTCTTCTTCAAATATGCAAAACCCATTTCATAAATCCTCAGTGAAATATTTGATGAACCCATGCCAAACTGACAAGACTCTTAAGACCCATTTGATATCGATGATCTACATTTTGATCCAACAATGGTTGAATAATCTTGATTACGACTTTGATCCCGAAGCAGATAACGCCCATTTGAATCTCTCCCCAACCACAATCCGGTTCACAAATGAAGACCTATTCTAAAACCTTGTTCCAGTCAAAAAAAAAAAAAAAAAATTGCATATGTACTAGTTGTGCTTTTTAATTTTGTGTGCCTTTTCGATAAGTGTACAATCTTCTAATTTGCTTAGTTAAACATTAAAGTTGCTATTGTCTTGACACACCAAATGTAGGCAAAACTCATATTTGCTTAGTTAAACTTTTCCATGACTATTTTAGCAACTACTTCATGGAAAAGTAGGCAAAACTCATATTTTGTAAAATATTGTGATAATATATTCAGTATGAATTTCTAAGTTTTTTATTTTTTATTTTAAGTTTAGTAGTTGACAAGTCTCATGCTCTATCATGATTAACAATGACATGAGTTATATATTTTGCAGTTGTTATAGTAGTAGATTATCTATATAAGAAATCTCATTAAATTGATATCAGATCATTTATCCACAAGAAGAAAAGTTGCTGCAACAAGGATTATTGTAGAAAAAGGCATAATTTCATAAAAATCAAGCTACCAGCTAGATGTTTATGGCAAGAGGGTGCTTGAGTCTACTTTAGTTTATGCCAAAATTATAAATTACTTGTCAATGATATCTTCTTATGAAGGCAACTGATTCTCTTCATAATTTAATTGATTGCATTATGCAAACATAAAGCCGAAAATTAACTTGCTTAAATGAGATAGTGACAGAGTAGTTATGTGAGCAAACTATTAATGCTTTTTCAATTATTTTTAAAAAATTTTCAAGAAATAATTTTTAAATTTTTTTTAATCACATCATTAGGTCATGTAAGCTTTTATATGACTATAACAAAAGTTAATATTCTATATTTATTTGAATATAATAAAAATATAAAAAATTACATAAAAATTGAGGAAATTCAAGAATTCATTTAATATTTTAACTTAAATATCATTTTTTTATGATCGCTTATATATCACTTTAACCTAAATCTAATCACTTTTAATATTTACTTCATTGACTATTAAAAGGCTAAAATTTTTAGCTTTCCTTTGCCACATGGCCCACATCAACCTAATTTCTCTCTCTTTTTTGTTCTTCTTACAATTTGGTCATTTTTAGTTGTTAATTTAATTTGCATTTAAATGCGATTGTAATAAAGTAGTTATGTGAGCTAGAGCTGTAATCGAGCCGAGCCGAGCTCGAATACTGAGAAGCTTGAGCTCGAGCTCGATTCGAAACTCGAGGCTCGAAGCTCGGTTCGAGCTCGATCGAGTATCATTTTTTAAGCTCGAGCTCGGCTCGAGATAAAATCGAACTATTCGAGCTCGACTCGATTAGGCTCGTTTATATACTCAAGCTCGAATTAAGGGTTTTTAAGTATGTATATATATATTAAGGGTAAAATAGTAAATTAATAATAAAAATATTATAAATAAAAAAAGCTCGATTAGGCTCGCGAGCTGCTCGAATCGGGTATTAAGATACTCGAATTCGGCTCGCTGATAGCTCGAGCTGCTCGAGCTCGAGCTCGGCTCGATAATGACCGAATCGAATTCGAGTTTTTTTCGAGTCGAACTCGAGTAGCTTGCGAGCACAGGTGTCTCGTTTAAACCCCTAATGTGAGCAATCCATCGACGACACTCTTCCAATTAAATTTTTTTATTTTATAAAATAATTTCTTTTTAAAATTTTTAATTGCGTCAACTTTTATGTGAAAATAATAACAAAAGTCAACATTCTATATTTGTTTTGGTATAATAAAAATATAAAATTTTATATAAAAAATTGAAAAATTCATTTAACATTTTAACCTGAATATACCACTTTAATCAATGACTATGGACATTTTTAACATTTATCTCCATTGATTGTTAAGAGAGTTAGTCAAATTGTTAGCATTTCAATACCACATGACTAGACCTGTCATGGGTTGGATCGGGCTCGGACTAGACCCAGACAAGATGTTAAAAATCTTTGTGTCTGCTTAGGTCCGGCCCGACTCGAAATATGGATTAGTTTTTTTTCCAAACACAATCCATATTATTAAAACAATGCCCAAACCCGACCCGGCCCGCCCAAAATTTTTTTTCCTCTATTTTTTTAGATACTGATAAGAGCCATTGGTATAGTTTTGTTACACTCATCACTGCAATTTCACGGTTTAAAACCAAAAAATGAGCCCCCAAAATGCTTCAACTAATAGTGAATCTAAGAAGTTGTGAAAATAAATGAAAATACCCAAAAAAAAATCAGCATAAAAGTTTAGATTGAGAAAGAGAATGAGATTACCATTTGGCAAAAACACTGCCATCTTTGGCGCGGAAAAGAGAGGAGGTAGGGGCAGCGGTTGAATCATCGTCTCTCTTCCTAGGCTTTGGTGGATTCGATTTGGATCCGCCTATCATCTCCTTTGTTCTTCATTGTAATTGCACTTACACCACGAAGAGAATGAAAAGAGGGAAGGAATTAAAATTATTTATTTAATATTTTAAATCAAATTGATCGATCGAATTGGTTGGATTGGTGATCGAGGTCTTACCGCTCTGATTTCTAGTCCCTTTTTTTCAACTTTACTCAAAGACATGGTTGAAAAATCAAACAATACCGATTCAATCGAAAGTTGAAGGCCTGTTCAGTTTGGTACGATATATAAAACCAGTGATTTATTGAGCCCGTAAAGATTAGTTCAACCAGTAAAAAATCAAATATAACTGATATATAAATGGTTTAAAGTTTTTTTTTTTTCAATTTTTTTTTTCTGTAAATGATGAGATTTAAACATTTAATATCTTACTTTTATATTAAAAATCGTACTATTAAATCAAATGTATATATTTTTATTATTTTTTTTACTATATTTATTATTTATATAATATTTAAATTTTTTAATTAAACGACCGATCCAACATATTGAACCAAAAGTCTAATGGATTTTATCTTTGATCAGATTTTTTCAATCTTGAATCAAAAACCTCTCAGCCAAAGAAAAAAAAAGTGTTGCGCCTTTACAGGCCAACCACCCCCCAAAAAAAAACTTCTTCTCTCCCATCTAAATCCAATATTTATTTCTCTTCAAAATGTAGGAAAAATAATGTAACTAAAAAACCAGCCTTTTTTCTCTTGGCTTGAAACCAAAAGATCAAATTTTGGCATCCAAATAGGCATAGTAGTTTGCCTCCAAAATGACTCTTGTTTGGGTTCTAAGTGCATAAAAATAACAATTATCAATGTTTTTTATTATATGTATTTCTAATAACAAGTAAAATATTTGAAAGTTTTACGTAAAATAACATATAATTTTTGCTTGAAACGTTGTTAGTTACAGAAAATAAAAAGTCCTGGACCTACCCTACCTGCCATATCTATGATGTATCATTTGTTACTCGAAGCCCTTCAACTTATACTGCATGTATACCATTAATTACCAATGTTAGATAGAATGCACTATAAATGATATATATTGAAACTTTGAAGTTCAAATTTCAGTTATGATTTAACTATCAGATGAGAATAACCACTACAATTGTGATTTGTGAGACTAACAATGCAATTTCTTTACTAATTACCATAGTAATTAAGCTGCAGTACTGCACATGCACCATTCATATAGGTAGACTATCAGGCCAAGGCTTAGTAATCATCCTTCTCCTTCCTATCATTGCATTTCCAATCTAATCATGGGCATTTGGATGTCGTTACTTTAGCAGTCAGATGTCACATTATTCCTTCAAGCAATATAAGCATATATATATAACTCTATATAACAATATATACATTTATTATAAATATATGTATATTCAACAAAAATATATGTACATTTTACCAACAATGATCAATTATACCTTAAATCTCATACAAACACTTACGTTTTTTCGTTCCTTAAAATTAACAAGATATTTGGGTATTAAAGCTTGACCTTTCTTTGGTAATGTACAAAGTACACTTGAATGAATTCAAGTGGACAGAAGACCACGAAAGAGGAAGAAAGCTCTTAAGGTAAAGATTCTCAAGCATATGTTTAATTATGAAATTCCTAGTTTTTCTAATTGGCTTACTTTTTGAAGGATTCATATTGATTTCTAATTTTTTTGGTGAGCCAATTGGAGTAACTGCAAGCGTTGATAATACGATACAATAATTGATATTCCTGATAATTTAGGATTTCTTTCACCAACTACGTGCAAGTACCCAAATATATGCACATATAACTAAAATAATATGTCCACTGCGCCTCAATTATATCTTTAACAGCTTTATCATCTTATGTCCATAATTAGACAAAGTTTTGAATTTTTATTAATGTACATATATTACAAACTAATTGTACGTATTTGTTTTTGCTAAGTAAACTAATTGTGCATATATTTGAGCTTTTCTGTACATTTGACAATTCAATATACTTTAAAAGATAAAAGATAAGCATATAAGTTTAAATTTCTTAATACAAGTTTCAAGGTTTATTCTACAATCACCTTGTCATAGGAATTTAGACATAAGGGCTATATCATTATATAATTATAATAGTGTGTACATTTCAAAATTTGAATAATAAATTTTACACTATTTGTACATATATTTCCTGTTAAATGACATGTATTTGATCTTGTACATAGTGATGGAAATCCTTTGTTTCTTATTTGAAAGTGTGATAGGTTTAGGATTTAAAAATCATATTTTCAAAAGATAAGGCCATGTTTAATCATTCATAATTAAAAGAACCTTTAAGTATACAAAATTAATTTGTTTTTAAAAGACTTAGAAACTTAAAAAACATCTTGAGTTTATCCTTTGTAAGTGACGAAGAGATTATTATTAATAAATTGGTTAAAATGGAACAAAGGGAGCGAGCTCACATTTATTAGTGGTTTATAGTTGATTCTTGGAGGTTCTTTTGATTTCTTTGGTGTGTAGGGTGAGTATGGTTTTTTTATTATTCTTTGGCTGGTATTACCTATGTTGCTTTGGTCTTGGGTGATTCAGTTGAACTTCTGCTTTGTTGATGTTTCTTCATTGTCTTTTAATATTGGATTGTTGTTCAAATTTTTTGTAAGTTAGCGTGACCTGCTCAAGGATCGGGTTACCCGTCCAAGCCTGAAGGCCTGCTCATATTTTGAAGGGTTTGGATAAAAATATTAGACCCGAAATATGGACTTGGACAAAATATGAGGCACATTTAGAAAATGGGCCGGGCCTTGGCTCCAATAATCATGGCCTGAGCCTGGTCCGGCTCGTCCCATTTTTTATTTATATAATATATTATTTTTATATTTTATATATTATGTAATTTATATCATATAAAAAATAAATATATATAATATTATAGTGTAAACTTTTTAAAATATGCTATGTTATCCATGTTTTAGAACTTAATAAAAGAAAAAAAGAGATTAAATTACTAAAAATTAAATAATAAAAAAAATATTTGTTTAAATTTTTTTAGAAAAAAAATATGGGTGGACCTAAACGGGCTTGGACTATCTATTTAAAAATATGAGCGGGCTTGGGCAGATTGAGGTTCATATTTCGGGTTGGGCCGAATTTGAGCAAGTATATATGGTGTTGATACCATACCTAAACCCGGCCATGAGCACCTCTAACGTGAGGCATGGACTCAATTTATACTACAATTTTTTTGGTTCTATTGATGGAACGTTTGGAGTTGGGTTTTGTCATCTTCAAATGTTCTTAGGATGGGTATTGTAATCTTCATTGTTCTTAGGATGGAGTGTGGTAGATGCTTGAGTGTTTTTCTTTTTTCTCACTCGGGTAATTTTTGTTTGTTGTCTTTAAGATTTGTACTTGAATTTTATTCTCTTCTCGACTACTTTAATAAATTTTGGCTTAGTTAAAAAAAATTCACTTATTTTTTTAAAAATTTTACTGATGTAAAAATAATTGAAGTTAATTGTACATTTGTTTCTAGTTAATTATAGGGTTAATATATAAATTAGCCCATGTACTTTAGGCTTTTTGTCTGTTTGGTACCTGAAATTTTTTTTTTGTCACTTTGGTACTCGAACTTTCATTCCGTCAATCACATTGGCCCTTTGCCCTAACACCATTAGTTAAAAGCTGGCTAGGCAAAAAAACACCCAATCAGAGCCTAACATGTGGCAAAACTACCACATCATTAGTGCCACGTTATCATATAAGAAAAAAATTCAAAAAATAAAAAAAAATTCAAATTTTTTTTTTAAATTTTTTAAAAAAATCAAAATTAAAAATTTGAAAATCTCATTTTTTTAAAAAAATTATTAAATAAAAATAAAAAAGAAAAATTCAAAATTCAAAATAAATTATAAAAATTGAAAACTTTATATATATATATATATATTTAAAAATCTCTAAAAATTAAAAAATAAGAAAAAGAAATCTGAATATTTTTAATAAAAATGAAAAAAAAATCTATTTTAAAAATTTTAAATTCTATTTTTTTTTTGATTTCGAATTTTCTTATGTATTATAAAAATAAAAATAAAAAACCAAAATCAAAATAAATTATAAAATTGAAAACTTTATATATATATATATTTAAAAATCTGTAAAAAAAAATTAAAAATTAAAAATAAGAAATAAGAATTTTTTTTGAATATTTTTAATAAAAATGAAAAAAAAAGTTTCTATTTTTAAATTTTAAATTTCTATTTTTTTGATTTCAAATTTTAGTATATATTTTTTTTATTTGAAATTTCTATATTTTAAAAAGTTATTTTTATTTTTATTTTTCTTTTTAATTTTGAATTTTTTAGATTTATCTTTTGATTTTTTTATCATTTTTATAATTTTTTAATTTCTAAATTTCTAAAAAGAATTTAAATTTTTGATTTTAAAAAAAAAATCAGTTTTTTTATTTTGATTTTTATAAAATTTTTTGAACTTTTTAAAAAAAATGTGATTTTCAAATTTTTAATTTTGATTTAAAAAAATAATAATTTTTTTTTAATTTTATTTTTTTGGATAATTTTTGAATATTTTTGGATATTTTTGAATTTTTTTGCTTATATGATGACGTGGCACTAATGATGTGGCAGTTTTTGCCACGTGTCAGCCTCTGATTGGTTGTGTTTTGCCTAGTCAGCAATTAATTAACGGTGTTAGGCAAATGGCTAATGTGATTGACGGAATGAAAGTTCAAGTACCAAAGTAACAAAAATTTCTTCAGGTACCAAATGGACAAAAGGCATAAAATACATGGGCTAATTTATATATTAACCCTTAATTATACATACAGTTATGTACATTCCACAATCCAAAAAACTTAGCAAGTGAAATTTAATAATCCAAAGTCAAAACAATAATCATAAAACAATCCAACAAAAACTCTAAATATTTAACAAAAAAAATTACAATAATCTAGATCTTCAAAAAATTCCTTTTACTGATAGTAACATTAGAGAAGATTCTTTTATGGATTTTCTGTAATACTAAACTCAACATATATATGTATTCCTCGTATAAAATCATGCCTAGAGTTTAGTACTTGTGAATTAAGATTGTCACATTGTCTATTTACATATCTAAACAAAAAACATACCAAAAAATAAAAAGGTAGCAACATTTGAAAAAAATTTAAAAGAATATTTGTAAGAGATCATAATATAACAATTGACTTTAAAACAAGCCAGCTAAGTTACAATATGATTTTATTAAAACAAATCTAAAAAGGGATGGATAGAAGTTGACAGAGACAAGATTTAGTGGATTCCAACTAGCTAATAAAAAATATAAAAAAATTATCTACTGTTATCCATGGTTTAAATATTTTCAAGCAATTTTAGGATCTCTGATAAGTGCTTAATTTTATACACTTTTCTATCTAATCTTCTTATACTATTTCCTTTAATTCTTGAGTTTCTTGATATTTTACTAGGGTTTCATGCTTTGTAGGTATTTTGGAAGTTAAGGAATGATTTGGAGTTGGAAATCATGATTTTAGACAAGTAATGAGAGTTACAAGCACAAAGGATTAGATCAAAAACTAGTGCTTCAAGGCCCAACATGCTGCCAAACCCTAGCGGCCCAGTCAATTTCCAGCCCAAATAAAACCCTAGGCGCCAGGCCTATAAATACATCATCCTTTGGAATTTTTAAGGAGAGCATCCCAAATAAAACCCTAGCCGCCAGTCAAAGCCCAAATAAAACCCTAATAGCCTAAATAAAACCCCAGGCACTCAAGCCTATAAATATAACACTTTGGGGGGAATTTTAAGTGAGCTAAGAAAAGGGAGAGACGAAAACAAAAGGAAAGTGGCTGATTTCTTGAAGATCATCATTAATCTTCTTCTTCTTCTTCTTCTTCTTCTTCTCCATTCTCTTATTTTCTTTTTAGTTTTATGTTTATGTTATCTATGCCTATGCTAGGCTAAACTTTCTTTTGGTTAAGGGTGATTTCAAAGCCCTAGACATGGTTGTGTAATTGATTATCAGATATTATCTATATTGATTATCTATTGAGATTGCTTATGTCCTTCCATTAAAATTGTTCATGATATTTGTCTTGATCTGTTTAGGTGTACATTAGATAGATCTTGATAATTATCTATTGCTAGATTAGGAATCTTGATCCCTGTAATCGTCTTGATTTCCTATTCATTAGTAGCAGTTTGTGATCAATGGTTACGGTCAAGTTTCCAGTGATTGCGATGTGGAACATAACATAAGTTAAACAATTCGAGCTTGTGTGTTTGTTGCTTAGATTAACCTATCTTTCTCATCATAAAGCTGCTGTCAGGTTAAATCTAGAGAGCTTATTCTAGGTTATTTGATGGTTAGAGATTAAATAAAGAGCTTGTTCTATTTAACGACGAACTAAGGAAGGATTGGGGTACAGAGCTTGTTGTTATCTACGGTTGATAGTTTCGATGGATAATTGATGATGATAATTCTGATATTGATTCTCAGTTATGTTTAGTGGTAGAGAATAACCCCTTAACCATACGTTTACTTATTTGATTTTAAATTATTTCTTGAAATCTTAGTTTCTTGTTTTCTTTAATTTTCAAAACAATTCAACCCCCCTAATTAGATTAGAGCTAGAGTTATAAATCAATAACTTATAGATTAAGAACAATCTCTGTGGATTCGACCCTTGCTTACTACTATACTAAACATCTATGGTCAAAGTACCTAGGAAGTCCTTGTACTATATCATCTAGTGCAAATTAGTCCCTTTACTATAAAACTGAGTAATTTAGTCTCTGTACTTTTAAAATTGAAGCAAAAAGGTAAAACCACTGACTAGTGTAACATAAACTATTAAAAAAGCTGACGTGACATTTAATCTTGTGTTTATTTGATGATGTGGATGTCAAATGCTGAAGTGGCCCAATAAAATATATTATTTTAAGTTGACGTGGATAAAATATCAACTCAGTTGGCAAAAATGCCTCATCAAATTATTTTTTGCCAACTTAGTTTGTTATTTTGTCCACGTCAGCTTATGATAATATATTTTATTGGTGCCACATCATCAAATAAATACAAGGTTAAATGCCACGTCAGTTTTTTTAACAGTTTTTGTTATACTAGTTAGTGATTTTACCTTTTTGCTTCAATTTTAAAAGTATAGGGACTAAATTACTCAATTTTATAGTAAAGGGACTAATTTGCATTAGATGGTATAGTACAGAGACTTCTCAAGTACTTTGACCAACATTGATCATACTTAGTGCAAGGATTTAATAGATACACTATTCTGAGTGTACCAAATTTTTGGCTCCGTTGCCGAGGATTGGTTTCTTTAATTTATTTGTTACTTGGTTTATTTTTATTTTTGTTTTTAGTTCTAATTAGTTTTATTTTTCTTGTTTATCTAGGTTTTCTTTTCAGTGAATGTTCCAAACTCCCAAAGAAGACACAAATCAGTTGAAGCTTAAGAGTATCTTGGAATTCACATATTCTTATCATAAATCAAACGAGGAGTTAACCCAAACAGTTCAATCTAAGCAAGGAGAGATGCCATTGAACAACCGAACTCTTAAGGAATTAGCAGCTCCAGATCTGGATCAACAACCATTATGCATAGATATCCTAACCTTTAGGCAGCTTTTGAGCTTAAATCTGGTTTGATTCATCTTCTCCCAACGTTTCATGATTTTGCTGGAGAAGATCCAAACAAGCACCTTAAGAAATTCCATGTAGTCTGTTCAAGCATGAAGCCAACCGGGATCTCTGAAGAGCAAATCAAGTTGAGAGCCTTTCCATTCTCTTTGACAGACTTTGCAAAGGAATGGCTCTACTATTTACCATATGGGACCATCACTACATGGAATGCGATGAAAACATTGCTCCTAGAGAGATATTTTCCTGCATCAAAGGCTGCCAACATTAGAAAAGAAATTTGTGGGATTCAGCAATATAATGGAGAGTATTTGTATGAGTATTGGGAGCGGTTCAAGAAACTTTGTGCAAGTTGTTCACATCATCAGATAAGTGAACAGCTTCTTATGGAGAGAAGCATGATTGATGTTGCAAGTGGAGGAGCTCTAGTTGATAAGACTCCTGAAACTACATGGATTCTCATCTCTAACATTGCAGCCAATTCCCAACAGTTCAGCATGAGACATGAACCACCACCACCACCCAAGAAAGTAAATGAGGTAAGCACATCTTCCATTGAACAACAACTCTTTCATCTTACTTATCTTGTGCAACAAATGATTGTAGGTAATTTGCAGCAAGTTAAAGCCTGTGGCATCTGTTCTACAATGGGGCACACAACTGATATGTGCCCAACGCTTCAAGATGGTTCCAATGAACAAGTTAATGCTATGGGTGGATTCTCAGGCTAGCAACACAAGTATGACCCCTTCTCAAACACTTATAACCTAGGATGAAGGGATCATCCAAGCTTCAACTATGCAGGGAATCAACAACTAGTTGCTCCTCCGCCCATTATTAATCGACCACCGGGTTTTCAGCAAAGAATGCAACAACCATATCAAACCCGACAACAATTGCCACCACCTCAAAACTCAGGTACGTCTTTAGAAGATATTGTAAAATCCCTTGCTACTAATAGTTTGCAATTTCAACAGGAGACAAGGGCAAGTATCCAGAGTTTGGAAACTGAAATGGGACAATTGGCAACAACAAATGAGTCGATTGAAAGCAAAGGATTCAGGCAAGCTACCTTCTCAAACTATAGTGAATCCTGTTGGTGTAAGCCCTATAAGCCAATCTAGTTGGGCTTCTAAGACACTATTTATATATTCATGTATTGCTCATTATAGTTTATTAATTATAATTGAGGTATTTCTTTATCCATAAGTTATTGTTATAAATGACTTGTGAAGATAAAGCCCATGAGACACAATGGAATTGCAAAGGAATTGTAAGGTGTTACAATTATGAGGATCCTTATGCATCAATGTCGTGTTTCTAAACTATTCCTGGTCATTGTATTGTTAAGACAGGGCATTGACAATGCTCAAAGACTGGCATATGTTAAGCCTTCATGCACTTGATGCATGAAATTGATCTCATAGGTTGAAAGTATAGAGATACTTGGGGATAACATATGGGTGCTTGTTAGTTGAACAAGTTCACTGAACATGACCCGCTATGAGAGTTCTATTTGGTATTTCACTCAAGTGTCTATGGTAAATACTTTCATGTGTCAATAGTGTAAATAATCCTTTGACTTGTGACACCAGGTCATCTTGTATGTGAACTGTCATACTTAGATTTCATCACGAATGGGTCCCAATCACGAGGATGCTTAAAGTAAGGTGTTATTGGGTATGACATGAAGCATACGAAGATGAATGAGTGGTCCAGAGAGGATTCATCACCCCAAGTGATTAAGGGGACATATCTCAGATGTATCTGGCTTATATTAACTTATGGAAGTCCTTGGCCAAGGCAATACTTAAGGAGTTAATATTAAAGCTGCAGATCTAATATGGAATGGGTTAAGAGTAGACACTAAACCATGCTCTTTCCTATCCCGGGATATTTGATGAAGGGTGTCGCAACCTAAAAAATAACAAGTCTCATCGCAAGACTTTATATTCGTTAAGCATGACATTAAAAAAAATCGAGGAAAAGTCGACTTAATTCCTCTTGAAAAATGAAGGTTTTGAAAATGACCTTGAAAAAGACATGGAGTCGCCACCAATCTTTTTTAGCTAAGTCTGATCGGCCACTTATTAAAATCGATTTTATAAAACATTTTAAAATTAATTAAAACATTTTTTAAAACCAATTTCAAGTCTGCGTTTTAAACCAGAGAAATCAAAGAAGCGGGTTGGGGACTTGGTTACATGTGGGGAAGGGTTAGCACCCCCACAACACCCGTATAAGACGGTACCTTATTAATCGTGTGTTATCTCAAGTCTCGGTAAAAAGTCGAATTTTAATTTGATATTTCAAGTTAATTCCCAATTGAAAGAAAAATAATTCCATTTTTAATTGAAAATGATCCGAAATTTATTAATTCAAAATTTTCCTATATTCCTCAACAAACGTGGCAAAATATAGAAATTTTTATTAGTTTGAAAAACTTTCCGAATCATTCTTATTTTAAAGAAGATATTCCGTTATTAATGATAATTGATGATATCCTCCCCAGCAAACCCGGCAGAGAACTCATGAATTATTTTAACTCGGGAATATCTTTATTTTGTTGAAAATCATAACCTCTTTCAAAACATTTAAAAAAAATGAATATGAATATGTGTGACATAAATGACATAGCAAAGTCTAGATAATATAATGCAACCTAAATGGTATGATATAATTTAAATGTCTTAGCATATTCTAAATGAAATGAAATATCCTAAGTCATATGATATAATCTAAATGGAATAAAATGATTTAAATGACATGAAAAATATAAATGATATGGCATATAATCTAAATGATATGAAATGACATGAAATTAAAATAATACTAACATATAATATGCATGAAAATAAATATAAAAATAACAATGCATGGACATAGTATTTGCTAAATAATATGACAAAAATAACTAAATAAAAAGCATAGGATATCATGAAATATTCAAAACCATATAACAATTAATATAATATCAAGAATTTAAACCAAAGATAATAACACCATCATGAAAATTAACATAGCAAAAAATCACATATTATATAGTATGCATGAATATGGAAAATGCAATGCATGAGAAAGTATTTTTTCCTTTAGTTAAGAATTTTCGTATATCTAAAAAGATATCCGGATACCTTAGGAAAATATATCAAATTAAATATTCTAAAGCCAAAATACTTTGTGATTATTTGAAAACAATTTTGAAAAGCTTAGATTAAAAATAAAAACTTAGCTAAACTCATTTTAAATGGCTCTAATTTTCTAAGTTTAAAATCCCGGACTTGACCACCCTTAACCCGAGATTTAAAAAATCATTTTTAGAGTTTAAAAAGGATTAGAAACTACCCTAAGTCAGTAGCTAAACTTCCTAATCAGCCCCCTCTAAGTAACATAACCAAAACAGAAAAATGATTTTCCTTCAAATTCAATTCTGCCTCTACTGTCCAATTTTAAAGAACGATTTTTTACTCTATTTTTAAAAATTCAAAAAAATCTAAAAAACATATTGAAGACTCAGGACATGTAAAACTACACAGAAAAAAATCTTATTAATTTTTTGATTAAAGATGTCTGCCCAAAAAAATAAAAAAAGTACAAGTACTGGGTGAAAAAACTGTTTTGTCAAAACATATTTTTTTGCCTTTGATAAAATCATTTAAAAATCAAAGTAAAAATGTTAGAGACTCTCCTAAAGACTCATAAATAGTAGCTAACACTTTTGAAAAGTTAGGCAAAAATTGGCTAAGTAAAAAAAATTACAAAGATAGAATAATCAATTTGAAAACTCTTTAATTTTCCACAAGTATGCTCAAAATGAGCATGACTTTGAACCATTGATTGGTCTAAGTCATAAATACAGCAAATATGATGCATGAAATGCATGATTTGAAGCCTAAATGACATGAAAAATGCATGCGTCAATAAAATGACCTAGACCTAAATGAACTTGCATGGCATTTAATGCAACCTAGGTCTAAAATGCATGAATATGCATGGCAAAGCAAACCAATCCTAAACCTAAAAAATGCATGGCAATAACACAAACATATAGCATGCTTAAATAAAATACACAACCAAATATCATGAACATGCAAACCTATCAACTAACATAACAAAAATGCACACACAAATCTTAAAAGATAGGGGTGGCCGAATGATCTATATAAAAATGAGCATGGCATTTTCGCAAACACTTAATATACTAACATGCATAGCTAAAGAATAACACTCAAATCATGCAAATATAAAGTAAAGGCATGAAAACCAATAGGCATTTTCACAAACACATGGATTAAAAAATGTAAAACATAAACAAACTTAAACATTTTGAAAATAGAAAATAAAAAATGCAAGACAAGTAAAATAAACATGATAATAAGATAATAGACTTAAAAATGGAAACAAGCAAGCAACCAAATTAAAACAAGCTTCATGTTTATGTATTAAAAGAAGATTTAAAGCATCAAACTTGTTAAATATCAAGAATAACATGAAATAAAAAATGCAAACAACAACTATACTAAAAAACAAGCCATTCGGCCACCCCAAAAACAAAAGGAAAAAAAAATTTCTCAAAGCTTTTTCCAAGAAAGTATAAAGAAGAACTTGAAGAAGAATATTAAAAACACTTATTTTAAAAAGAAAAATCAAAAGAAACTCACCAAAATAGTAATCAAAATAGCAAATCAAGAATGAAAAATCAAAGAAAGTGCAAGAGTATGGTGCTTAAAGCAACCTCTAGAAGCTATATTGCAAGCTTTTTCTCTTTTAACTTTCTTTTCTTTTCTTTTCTAAACTTTTCTTTTTGCCTTTCAACAATGGAGAGAAAATCAGCCAAAACAAGAGTGAAATAGAGAGTGAATAGCTGAAAATGAAAAGTGAGAGACCCCCTCTAGTAGTGGCCAAATGGCCCTTCTCTTGCTAGGATGTTGTCATCTTTTCTTCAACCAATTTTGATCCAAAGGCTATTGATCCAAGATGTTTAAAATGTGAAATTATCACCTTTAGATTAGGCAATCAACTATCCACAGTTACAGCTGTTCAAGAATCTTAATCCATTATGTTGACACTCTCCCTCTTCATGCATTGGTCCATGTGGCTTAATTACAAAGGTTTGATAAAAAAATAACTACCTTCCTTTTCATTGTTGGCCTTTTGATTAAAAATCAAAAAATATTTGCCCACCCTTGGGCCTTGGCCGGCTGACCCTTCTTCTTCCAGCCCATGCTTCATTTTTTTTAAAAGGCAAGAAAAGCCCTTTTCGATTTATTGGGTAAAATGATCTTTTTGCCCCCCGAACATAAATAAATAGCAAACGGACTCCAAATTCAAATTTTATTTTTTCAATACTTCCAAAATAATAAAAAATTGAATTATGGAGGTTTTCAAAATTGTTTTAGCCCATTTGCTATTTATTTGGATTTTTTCTTCCAAAATTGCCCTTTTGTGCTCCCAAACTTTACCATTTTTTAAACGAGCTCCAAATCCAGATTTTTTTTCATCAATCTCTTCCAAATAATTTAAAAGTATGATCTAGAAGTTTTCATAATTTTTGGAACTCATTTGGTATTTTTCAGGATTTATCTGCTTGAATTACTACATAGTGGGCCCGGGATTTGGCCATTTTGCAAACGAACTCCGAATCCGGATTTTATTTTTCCAATATCTTCAAAATAATTTAAAAATAAGATCTGCAAATTTTCAAATTTTTTGGAGTTCATTTGCTATTTTTTCGGGATTTATCTTCTTGGATTTCTACATAAGGGACCTGGGATTTGGCCATTTTGCAAACGAACTTCGAATCAAGATTTTTCTTTTCCAATCTCTTCAAAATTATTTAAGAATGAAATCTGCATTTTTTCAGAATTTTTGGAGTTCATTTGCTATTTTTCCCAAAATTTCCAATTTTGCCCTTTTGCCTCCGAAACTTGGTTTTGCTCAAAACAAGTCCGATTTTCAAATTTTCTTCAAATTGAGCCTTGGGCTATCCTTGTTTAATCACTCCTCATCCATTAGGGGCTTTAGTCTTACGAATTGGGCCATTTCTGTAATTCTTCTAAATTTCACCAAAATCCATCAAAAACCCTAATTCTTCTTCTGGATTGACTTTTATTTCAGTTTTTCTTGTAAGTAGCTTTTCCATTACCTGTAATCAGAGCTTATCTTTCATTTGGAACCTTCGATTTTGACCAATTTGATCGTTTAAGCACTTTTCCCCAAATTTCTTGGATTAGGGTTTTTTTTTCTACTGAATCTTCGTAACCCAACTTCCGAACTCCATATCTTTCAATGTAGACCTCGGATTATCAAAATTCTTTTGCCATTTTTCAATTGAACTTCAAATTTTGATTTTGAAAGTGGGTTGACTTTTTGGGGTTGACTTTTTGGGGTTGATTTTTTCAAGTTTGACTTTTTATGCTTGCCTTCTTAGACTAAGTCTCAGAGTACCACCTGCAGGATGAAAAATGTCTTTTTACATTCTGAAACATCAATTTAGGAAGAAAACATACCTGTTTTAGTGGTCCGGACAAAATTAGGTGTCTACAAAGGGATCGAATTACATAGACATATTGTACACGAAAGGCTAGTCGAAACTTGATGACTCTCTTGGCATTTGGGTGGTCATTATGCATTGCTAGATGCCGCTCATGATCTATAAATATAAAAGGAAAAATTCTTAATTGAATTAATTATATTTATTGCCAACATGTTAAGGGCCTAATGGGTCACACACAAAAGGTGATTAATAAAATTAAAATGAGATTGGGCCAGATTAAATATTCATTAAGTGTTGTGGGCTTATTGTGAATATTTAATAATATTTATAAGGGCTTTAGTGCAGTTAGTCCAAGTGTTGGCATACACTAAACCTACTTATAAATAGGCTAATGTTGTTGCCGCCTCCCCCTTTAAGTGAATACCTGAAATCGGCGCCTCACTCCCTTTAGTGTGTGGTTCGGCCGAATAGCAAGAAAAAAGAGAATACGATTCTTTTGTTTTTTTTAGGGTAATTAAGATAAAGGAGGAAGGTTTCTCACAACCTAGACTACTAGCATTGTCTTGGCAAAACATAATCTCAACCTTGTGAAGGCTTTTAGATCACCTGTGTGGGTTACTGTTAGAGGTCGGACAATTGGACGACTTTGGTTTTCGACAAACGAGCATTGTGTACAAGAACAAGAACATCAAGAATCTGTGATGTGGTTTCAGAAATCTCCATTACAGAGGTATGAGATTTTGATTGTTATATGTTCTTGACAGCCTGATCGTTTTTGAATTCATAGGCAGATCCATGGAGGGATTTGGTATTCTCTATGTTTTATTTTATTTAGCTATGTTGTATATTTAACTGTTGATTAAATTATACATTATCTCTGTTTGAGCTTGAGCCGAATCCCAACAATGGTATCAGAGCCTCACTTATGTTATTCCTAAACGATCTATGCTTTGATTGTTATCTTTAATAGAATTATTTTGTTCTTTGAGTTCTTTTGATCCGATTGTCACTAACCGAAATTGTGAGAATTTGCACTTGTAGTGCTTCGGTGATGGCAGCAGTTAATCATGATGAATTCTTGTTGATTAATTGGTTTAAAATTGCTTTAAACTGATTAATGCAACTGGCGAAAGTTTGGCAGTGATTGAAATCTGTTAAGTCTGCTTTGCCCAAATTTGGTGATTTTAGTAAGAAAAACTTGTAGATTTTTCTTGGCTGATTTTTAATGCATGTTTTAATGATTTTTAGGATTTAAATTTGCTTAGAATTGTTCTTGGCAAGCCTGAAAAATCATAAAACTGATTTAGCATTGAAAAGTTGGAAGTTGCGAAAAACGGATAGACAGCCTATAGGGAGGTATGGGGCGGCGGCTACTCATAATATCCAGGGCCTGTGCCTCCATTGCTAGGGTTTTTTGGTTCTATTAGATTCTCACAGCTTATGAATTTTAGCAATATTAAGTTACTAATCTTGTAGTATCCTAGTTGAGATACAACACTAAAACTTAGTAATCAAGGTAATATTGTTAAATTAGTTAAATCACCAAAATAAGAATTTACATGAATATTCAATTAAATTATTTAATTGGATAATAATTTAATTAAAGGAAATAATCCTAATTGGATTAGGATTTATTCTAATGAAATTAGAATAAATGTTTATTATTTTCTTTGAATTAAATTAAGGATCAATATAATCAATGATGGTAATTAGAGATTAAAGCATGATTTATATGTTCATAAATTGTTTGTGAATGTATAGGATGATTATGGACTTAGACCCAATATGATTGTGGAAGGTTGAATTTAATTTTATGGTTTTTATTAAATTAAATAGGGACTGCGTGCCCTGCCTTATCTCTCATTTTTTGGAGTTGTAAAAATTCTTTCCTCACCTAACTCCCCTCAAATGTAACTTGAGGTTTCTTTATTACAAATGTAATTAGTTACATCAAAGTTTAAAATTAGGATTAGTTAGAAATAATTTTTGTAACTTGAAGATGAAGAAAGGCGCAATGAAGATAAGGAGATTACAAGCAAGCTTTGAAGACTATGTATGTAATCACTTAGGAATTTGACCAACTAATTTCCTTTGATGGCTAAAGGAAATTAGATTAGAAAAGTCCATAATCATTCAAGTAAAAAGCATGTTATAAATTTATTTTATGCGATATTATAAACACTATGAATGTTTATTATGATGAGACTTAAAGAAAAGGAAATCCCTATTTACAATATTGAGTCACATGTTTCGCATGATAAAGTTGCCTTCCATCATCATAACAAGATAACCAGAGTTCTTCCAGTAGGAGGCTTGTTGAGTCACTCAAGGTTGCAACATGTTGAAAGGGATCCCAGCCCACTAGAAATACCTTGATGAGATTTCCTAATAATAATAAGGGCTATTATCTCAAAAAATTAGTGGGAGAACGAATTAGAGATTTAATACCTCATCTTGAATTGGTGTAAATGCATGAATATAACTGATATATACTTTTTTCGTATTAGGTTGTTGAAAATGGTTAATACTTTAACTGTACTGAGCGTCATTATGAATGCCATTAGTGCAAAATGTTTGGATTGGTACAAAAGATTAAGAAGCGTTCTCAATGAAAGAAAGGTTGCTCACTTGACAAGTCAAGAAGAACTTATAGAAGTTTCTGGGTTGACTGTGTTTGTGATTGAACTGAATCTTTCTACTGTTAAATCCATTTCCTGGATAATTGATTCAGGATGCGGTTCACATCTATGTAATGACATAGCGATGTTGAAAGGAAGTAGAAAGTTGAGCAAAGATGAAGTAGTTCTTAGAGTAGGCAATGGTGCAAAAGTTGCAGCATTGGCCGTTGGAACATGTACTTTATCTTTGCCGTCTGGCATGAAATTGGAACTGAAAGATTGTTACTTTGTTCCAGTATTGTCTAGAAACATCATTTCGGTTTCATACCTCACTGTTAATGATGGTTTCGAGATAAGAATGAAGGGCAATAGTTGCTTCATCATTCTTAAAGACATTCACTATGGATCGACAAAATTACATAATGGATTATATGTTTTGGATCCAGAGATTCCTATGTTCAATATAAATGTCAAGAAAGCAAGAAAGGATGATCCAAGTAAGACTTACATATGGCACTGTAGACTTGGTCACATCAATGAGACAAGGATTTCTAAATTGCATAAACATGGTTATTTGGAACCCTTTGATTATGAATCATATGAGACTTGTGAATGTTGTCTCCTTGGTAAGATGACCAAGACTCCTTTTATTGGCGAAAGAGCTGGTGTTTTATTGGGCTTAATACATTCAGATGTATGTGGGCCACTAAACGCAACTGCTAGAGGTAATTTCTCATACTCCATAACCTTTATCGATGATCATTCTAGATACGGTTATGTGTATCTGATGAGATACAAGTCTGAAGCTTTTGAAAAGTTCAAAGAGTTCAGAGCTGAAAAAGAGAAACAGACTGGGAAAAATATTCTAGCTCTTAAATCAGATCGAGGAGGAGAATATTTAACCCATGATTTCTTGGATCATTTGACAGATACTGGAATTCTGTCGCAATGGACTCCACTGGAACTCCTCAGCATAACAGAGTGTCCAAGAGGAGAAATCGAACCTTGTTGAACATGGTTTGATCCATGATGTCTAAGGTTGACCTTCTGATATCCTTTTGGGGCTATGCCTTAGAAACTGCAGCTTATCTTCTTAATAGGGTTCCAAGAAAGTCAGTAGATAAGGTACCATATGAGATATGAAATGGCAAGAAGCCATACTTATCTTATCTAAAGATTTGGGGATGTACTGCTTATGTGAAGCAAATACCTTCTGATAAGCTGAGAGCTAGATTAGAAAATGTAAGTTTGTGGGATATCCGAAAGAGACTGTTAGATATTAACTTTTACAGTCCTACTGAACAAAAGGTGTTTGTGTCAAAACACGCTGCTTTTCTGGAGAAAGAGTTTCTACTAAAAGGATTCAGTGGGAGTAAAATAGATCTTGAAGAAGTTCAAGAACCATAATCTAACATTCCCTTTGAACTTGAGCCATTGGTCGAGGCATTGGATGGTCGGACTAATGCTCAAGAAACACAAGTACTCCGAAGGTCTAGTAGGGAGAGGGAAACTCCAATAAGATATGGATTTCTTTTGGAAAGAGATGGTTTAACCATTGATAATGAACCTACTACCTATAAGGAACCGATGTCGGACATCAATTCCAAAAAATGGCTAGAAGCCATGAAATCCGAAATGGATGCCATGGAAGTTAACCAAGTTTGGTATTTGGTTGATCCACCTTAAGGGATAAAACCCATAGGGTGTAAATGGGTCTACAAGATAAAGACAGATATGGATGGCAACATACAAATGTATACGGCCAGATTGGTTGCAAAAGGTTATAATCAAGTTGAAGGCATTGATTTTGAAGAAACTTTTTCACCAGTTGCCATGATAAAGTCCATTAGGATTATGCTTGCTATTGCTACATACCATGATTATAAGATATGGCAGATGGATGTAAAAACTGCATTCCTTAACGAGAATTTGCAAGAGGAAGTGTATATGACACAACCTGAAGGTTTTTCATCCAAGGCCACATCTAATAAGGTATGCAAGCTGCAAAAGTCCATTTATGGACTAAAGCAAGCATCTCGGAGTTGGAACATCAGGGTTGATGAAACAATCAAAGAATTTGGTTTCATTAAGAATACTGATGAACCATGTGGTTATAAGAAGGTAAATGGACATGCAATTGTTTTCTTGGTACTATATGTCGATGACATATTGCTCATAGGAAATGGCGTACTTATGCTTTAGACCATCAAGGTCTGGCTATCCAAACAGTTCTCGATGAAGTATTTAGGAGAAGCAACATATATTTTGGGAATTAAGATCTATAGAGATAGATAGAAAAGGCTGCTTGGATTGTCCCAATCCACTTACATAGACAAGGTGCTAAAAGGTTTAGCATGGATACTTTCTTGGTCTATGGAGGGGCTGAACTCCAAGTTAGGGGTTATACAGATGCTGACTTCTAATCTGATTAGGATGACAGTAAATCACAGTGTAATTATATATTTACCTTGAATCTTGGAACAGTCAGTTGAAAGGTTCCAAACTAGAGATGACTGTAGATTCAACAACCAAAGCCGAGTATATCTTCTCGTTTGAGGCAACGAAGGAGGTTGTTTGGATCTAGAAGTTCATTAAAGAACTTGGTTGGTTCCGAGTATTGTTGATCCAGTACCACTTTACTGTGATAACAATGGAGCCATAGCGCAAGCTAAGGAACCAAGGTCTCATCATAGATCCATACATATATTACAGCAGTTTCACCTGGTTAGTGTAGTCATTGAAAGAAGTGACATTAATATGAAAAAAGTTACCCACTAAGGTTCTGTCCTAGTAGAAACATAATCGTCACATGGAAGAACATGGGCTTAAGTATATGGGTGTTTGGCTTTAGTGCTAGTGGGAGATTGTTGGTGTAAGCCCTACAAGCCAATCTATTTGGGCTTGTAAGACACTATTTATATATTCATGTATTGCACATTATAGTTTATTAATTATAATTGAGGTATTTCTTTATCCATAAGTTATTGTTATAATTGTTATAAATGACTTGTGAAGATAAAGCCCATAAGACACAATGGCATTGTAAAGGAATGGTAAGGTGTTATAATTATGAGGATCTTTATGCATCAATGTCGTGTTTCTAAACTGTTCCTGGTCATTGTATTGTCAAGACAGGGCATTGACAATGCTCAAATATTAGCATATGTTAAGCCTTCATGCACTTGATGCATGCAATTGATCTCATAGGTTGAAAGTATAGAGATACTTGGGGATAACATATAGGTGCTTGTTAGTTGAACAAGTTCACTGAACATGACCCGCTATGAGAGTTCCATTTGGTATTTCACTCAAGTGTCTATGGTAAATACTCTTATGTGTCAATAGTGTAAATAATCCTTTGACTTGTGACACCAGGTCATCTTGTATGTGATCTGTCACACTTAGATTTCATCACGAACGGGTCCCAATCACGAGGATGCTTAAAGTTGGGTGTTATTGGGTATGACATGAAGCATACGAAGATGATTTGAGTGGTCCAGAGAGGATTCATCACCCCAAGTGATTAAGGGGACATATCTCACATGTATCTGGCTATTAACTTATGGAAGTCCTTGGCCAAGCCTATACTTAAGGAGTTAATATTAAAGCTGCAGATCTAATATGGAATGGGTTAAGAGTAGACACTGAACCATGCTCTTTCCTATCCTGGGATATTTGATGAAGGGATCGAATTACACAGACATATTGTACACGAAAGGCTAGTCGAAACTTGATGACTCTCTTGGCATTTGGGTGGTCATGATGCATTGCTAGATGCCGCTCATGATCTATAAATATAAAAGGAAAAATTCCTAATTGAATTAATTATATTTATTGCCAACATGTTAAGGGCCTAATTGGTCACATACAAAAGGTGATTAATGAAATTAAAATGAGATTGGGCCAGATTAAATATTCATTAAGTGTTGTGGGCTTATTGTGAGTATTTAATAATATTTATAAGGGCTTTAGTGTTGTTAGTCCAAGTGTTGGCATACACTAAACCTACTTATAAATAGGCTAATGTTGTTGACTCCTCCCCCTCTTAAGAGAATACCTGAAATCGGTGCCTCATTCACCTAAGTGTGTGGTTCAGCCGAATAGCAAGAAAAAAGAGAATACGATTCTTTTGTTTTCTTGAGGGTAATTAAGATAAAGGAGGAAGGTTTCTCACAACCTAGACTACTAGCATCATCTTGGCAAAATATAATCTCAACCTTGTGAAGGCTTTCAGATCACCTGTCTGGATTACTGTTAGAGGTCGAACAATTGGACGACTTTGGTTTTCGACAAGCGAGCATTGTGTACAAGAACATCAAGAATCTATGATGTGGTTTCTTCAATCTCTATTACAGAGTTATGATATTTTGATTGTTATCTGTTCTTGACAGCCTGATCGTTTTGAATTCATAGGCAGATCCATGGAGGGATTCGGTATTCTCTATGTTTTATTTTATTCTGCTGCGTTGTATGTTTAACTGTTGATTAAATTACACATTATCTTTGTTTGAGCATGTGCCGAATCCCAACAAATCCTAGCGAAAATGCAAGCACTGTAACTATAAGAAGTGGAGAAAAGCTCGAGAAACCGCTTAATGCACTACCATTGGTGCCTATTAAGGAGAGTGCTCAATAGAAAGAAAACGCCAATGCATCATCACAGCCCGATGCGCCATCTGCTAAGGTAAGCCCTAAACCTTCTATTCTTTCTTATATTACTCCTCCACCTTTTCCATGCAGGTTTGCAAAGTCCAAAAAAGTGGAGCATGAGAAGGAGATTTTAGAGACTTTCTGTAAGATAGAGGTAAACATTCCTCTATTAGATGCAATAAAGTAGGTACCCCATTATGAAAAGTTTCTGAAAGAATTGTGAACCTCTAAACGGAAGGTCAATGGCAATGAAAAGGTAAGTGTGGGAGAGAATGTCTCAGCAGTTCTCCAAAAAAAGCTCCCACCCAAGTGCAAGAACCCAAGTATGTTCACTATTCCTTGTAGAATAGGTAACACTAGGTTTGAACATGCTATGTTAGATTTAGGAGCATCTATTAATGTTATTCCATACTCAATTTATGCTTCTTTGAATCTAGGACCATTAGAGGAAACTAGTGTTCTTATACAACTCACTAATAGTTCTAATACTTATCCAAAAGGAGTTGTAGAGGATGTTCTTGTGTAGGTAAATGAATTGGTCTTTCCAGCTGATTTTTATGTTCTTGAGATGGAAGATGAGATGTATTCCAATCCAAAACCTATTTTATTAGGAAGACCATTTTTAAAGACAGCCAAGACCAAAATTGATGTTCATGATGGCACCTTCACTATGGAATTTGATGGCGAGGTGATTCATTTCAATATCTTTAAGGCCATGAGGTATCATAGTGACTTACATTCAGTTTTTACAATTGATGTATTTGACTCTTTAGTGTAACAAGCTTTTGAGTTAGGTGACAAAGATAGTTTGGAAGTAGCCATTAACAAGCACCTTGGAATGGAGAACTCTAAATGCAAAGAGGAACTAGCTTTGAGTGAACATATGGAGGAGGCAGTGGCGTCTCTACACTTGTTGCCACCTAGTGATAAAAGGTTTGATGTTTCATTTATTAATTTGCCTATATCTGATGAGCAACTTCTACCTTCTATTTTGCAGGCACAAATCTTAGAATTAAAACCACTACCGAATCATTTGAAACACGTGTTCTAAAGTGAGAAGGATACATTACTGGTTATCATTGCTAAAGATCTCACACTATTGCAGAAAGAGAGACTTATATGTGTGCTTAGAGTTCATAAGACATCAATGGTTGGACAATTGCTAATATCAAGGGAATAAGCCCATCCATGTACATGCACCAGATTTTGTTAGAGGAAAGATCAAAACCAACAAAAGAAGCACAACGCTGATGGAATCCTCCTATGATGGAGATTGTGATGAAAGAGATACTGAAGCTCCTAGATGGTTGGGTGATCTACCCTATCTCAGACAACAAGTGGGTGAGCCCGGTACAAGTGGTTCCTAAGAAGTCAGGCATCATTGTTGTGAAAAATGAAGAGAATGAGCTTGTTCCTACTCGGGTTCAAACAAGGTGGCGAGTTTGCATTGATTATCGCAAATTGAACTCGAAAACTCGCAAAGACCACTTTCCTTTACCTTTTATTGATCAAATGCTTGAAAGGTTAGCCGGTCATTCTCATTATTGTTTTCTTGATGGTTACTCAGGTTACAATCAGATTGTCATCGCTCCGGAGGACTAAGAGAAGACAACCTTCACATGTTCATTTGGGACATTTGCCTACCTACGAATGCCGTTCGGTCTTTGCAACGCACCGGCCACATTCCAAAGGTGTATGGTTAGCATATTTTCGACTATGTAGGGAATATCATAGAGGTATTTATGGATGATTTTAGTGTCTATGGTGATTCTTTTGATAAATTTCTAGAGAACCTTACACTTGTGCTTAAAAGATGCATGCAAACTAACCTTGTGTTTAATTGGGAAAAATGTCATTTTATGGTGGAACAAGGTATAGTTTTAGGACATGTTATTTCTCCTAGGGGAATAGAAGTTGGTAAATCTAAAATAGATCTTATGCATTCTTTACCACCTCCCACAAGTGTGCGAGAGGTTCATTCTTTTCTTGGTCATGCAGGTTTCTATTGCCGATTTATTAAAGATTTTTCAAAGATAGCATTACCTCTATGCAAACTATTACAAAAAGATGTGGCCTTCCACTTTGATGATAAATGCAAAGAGGCATTTGAGACATTGAAAGAACTCTTGACTTCAGCACCTGTGATGCAACCACCTGATTGGAACTTAACCTTTGAAGTCATGTGTGATGCAAGTGACTATGATGTAGGAGCTGTTTTGGGGCAACGAGTTGGCAAAGCACCACAAGCCATTTATTATGCCTCCCGGACTCTTAATGATGCACATCTAAACTATTCTGCAAATGAAAAAGAGCTTTTGGCAGTTATTTTTTCTTTAGAAAAATTTTGTTCTTATTTGATTGGCACTAAAGTAATTGTCTTTTTTGATCATGCAGCTCTCAGGTACTTGCTCACAAAGAAGGATGCAAAACCGAGACTGATTAGGTGGATACTTCTCTTGCAAGAGTTTGATTTGGAAATAAAATATAAGAGAGATAGTGAAAACTTGGTTGCAGACCATTTTAGCCTCCTAGTTCATGTAGAGGATGCACTTCCATTGCACGAAAACTTTATAGATGAGCAACGCCTTTCAGTTGGCACGACAACTCCTTGGTATGCAGACATTGTCAATTATTTAGTCACCAAGAAGTTGCCGAAAGAGTTTACTAGAGCTCAAAAGAACAAGATCAAGAGTGATGCAAAATATTTCATTTGGGGTGATCCATATCTTTAGAAACATTGCTCCAATCAAATTATAAGAAGTTGTGTACTTGAAATTGAATTTTATTCTATTTTAACCTTTCGTTATTCTTATGCATGTGGAAGGCACTTTGGATAAAAAAGAACAGCCCTGAAAGTACTTGATTGTGGATTCTATTAGCCTTCATTGTTTAAAGACTCATACCTCTTTCGCAAGTCTTATGATTGTAGACACCTAATTTTGTCCAGACCACTAAAACATGTATGTTTTCTTCCTAAATTGATGTTTCAGAATGCAAAAGGACTTTTCTTATCTTGCAGGCGGTACTCTGTGAATTAGTCTAAGAAAGCGGGTATAAAAAGTCAAACTTGGAAAAGTCAACCCCAAAAAAGTCAACCTAAAAAGTCATCTTTTGAAAAAGTCAACCCACTTTCAAAATCAACATTTGAAGTTCAATTGAAAAATGGTGAAAGAATTTTGATAATCCGAGATCTACATTGAAAGATATGGAGTTCGAAAGTTAGGTTACAGAGATTCAGTAGAAAGGAAACCCTAGTTCGAGAAATTTAGGGAAAAGTGCTTAAACGACCAAATTGGTCGAAATTGAAGGTTCCAAATGAAAGATAAGCACTGACTACGGGTAATGGAGAGGCTACTTGGGAGAAAAACTGAAAAAAGGTCAATTCGGAAGAAAATCGAGAATTAGGGTTTTTTTAGTGGATTTTGGTAAATTCGGGGAAAATTGCAAAAATGGCTCGATTCGGTAAGACTAAAGCCGTTAATTAATGAGAGTGAGTAAACAAGGATAGACCAAGGCTAAGTTTGAAGTAATTCCGAGAAAAGAGCCGATTGGAGGAAAAAATGGAAAAACGAGAAAATTCCCGATACTGAAAAGAGGAAAAATCAAAACAGAAGGGAATTTGATCGTAAAAATTGGGCATTTTTAGACCAACTCCAATTCAATATAGGACAAAGGCCCAGGAAAAGAAAATCTGAAATCGGACTTGTTTTGAGCAAAATCGGGTTTCGGAGACAAAAAGGCAAAACTGGAAAATTCGGGAAAAATACCAAATCAGGTCCAAAAATTCTAAAAATTTGCAGATCTCATTCTTAAATCATTTCAGAGAGATTGACGAAAGAAAATCTTGATTTGGAGTTCGTTTGCAAAATGGCCAAATCACGAGCCCACTTTGTAGAAATTCAAGTAGATAAATCTTGAAAAAATACCAAATGAGCTCCAAAAATTATGAAAACTTCCAGATCATACTTTTAAATTATTTGGAAGAGATTGGTGAAGAAAAATCTAGATACGGAGCTAGTTTAAAAATGGTGAAAGTTCGGGGGCATAAAAGGGCAATTTTGGAAGAAAAATCGGAAAAAATAGCAAATTGACTCAAATTTTTTTGATAAATTCTAGAATTTAATTTTTTATTATTTTGGAAGTATTGAACAAATAAAATTTCAATTTGGAGTCCGTTTGCTATTTATTTAGGTTGAGGGGTCAAAATGGTTATTTTACCGAAGAAAACGAAAGGGGCCAATTTGTAATTAAGAAAAATATGAAAGATGAAGGAATTGCTGAGATAATTCCTCCCTTGGTCAGTCAGCATAGAGGAGAAGCAGGAAGCTTGATCAATTTAATTCCTTAGTCACTATCAAGCTCAAAATGCTTCCCCTAGTACCTTGCAAATGGTCCCCCTTTCATCCAATGGCTTAGGTGCCTTGTAGGAAAGTTCAATACACCATTCAATGGCCAAGATTAAATACCAAGATGACATTTTTATTTGTCATGAAAGAACTATCATCCAATGGCCAAGAATGGAAGAAGAAAGATGGGCACAATGAATCCAAGGGTTGGCATCCATTCGGCCAAGCAAGGGAGTGCATGAGATTGTATCCTTATTTCATCTAAGGGCTGAGGTTATTAGAAAGGCTGAATACACATCTTAAGGGCTGCTATCAATTGGAAAGAATGGATTTTTATTGTGTCATCAAAAGATCCTAATCTAAGGGCCAAAATTGGAGGAGGAAAAGTGCACAACCTATCCTATAGTTGAGAGGCCATTCGACCAAGGCTAAGAGAGGGGGGGCTGAGTAGTTTTTTCACAAGGTTCAAGGCTGGAAAGGGCAGTAGCTAATTGAGTAAAAAAAGGTTTTTGAAAGAAAGGAAGAAAAAGTTTTCTAAGAGAGCTTGAAGGAAGCCATTTCTACCTAGCTCCAGCATAGTTTTCTTATTGTTTTCCATGGTGATTTATTGATTTTCTATCTTGTTTTCCTACTACATTTCTCATAGAAATCAAATTTTTAAAAAGTTTATTTAAGTTTTCATCTTTTCTTCTTCATCAAAAATGGTTGAAAATAATTCTTTTTTTTACAAGTTTTTTGTTTTGGCCGAATGTAGCATGAGTGATTGCCTTGATTTTTCTTCTTTTCTTCTTTGCATGTTGTTGTGGGAAACATGATTTTAGATGGTTTATTTAAGTTTTTAATGTTCTGATTTTTCAAAAAAAATGAAGCAAAAGAGGTTGAAAGGGCTACATGATCTTGATACATATCAAGTGACCATGGTTAGGGGAGAAGCTATGCCCATTTTTACCAACCATGAAGCTCACCTCTATTTTAATTAGCATGGTTTATTTTTTGATTTTTTGAAATGGAAAGGCTTCATGATATTGACAAGATCAAGTGATTATGGTTAGGGGAGAGGCTATGCCCATTTTGTACCCACCATGGAGCTTAACTTTCCTTGTTTTGTGATAACTCGTATAATTATATAGTTTTTAGTTATGTTTTATTATTGTTTTGTGCCAAATACGAGTTATTATTGTTTAGTCTAATTGTGTTTATGATCTTTTATATTTTTATGTAATTTGGTGTTTTTCACAAGTTTCTTTGAGTGATTTCAGATTACTAGAATTAAGGGCAAATCCAGTTCAGTTCCAGTTCCGACACCGTTTTCCATATCAGCTATATCTCGAGTTTCACTGAAACAATAAGGCTGAAATTTGTAGCCGTACAAAGCTAAGAGGCATATCTATCTTTTTCATGTTTTACACTTCTTGAAACGGAGTCGTTTTCCCTAGTGAAATCGACCATCAAGTTGGCTGATGTGCAATGACGTCGGTGCTGACCTGTTTTCGTATTTTGCCCATATCTTCTTATCCACATCAGCAAATGAGCTGATTCTAACGGCTATGGATCCGTAACTGATAGGGGTATATTTTTCTAGAAGACAATTTTATCAGATCGAGCCTCCAACATTGACAAAATCGACCATCAAGCTGGCTGATCAGAATTGTCATACAATATGACGAAAATTGTTAGAAAAATGCACCCACCTATTATACCTACCTTTGAAATTTGTAAAGCTTGTCTCTTGTCATTTAGCCCTCCAAAATGTGTATAAATAGAGGGCCTTGGATGAGTATTGAGATACATTATACATTGGTAGGATATTAGCCATTGTAAAAAAATTCTCTAAGTTTTCTTCTTTTTTCCTTTCTCTAGTTTTCTTTTTCTTTATTTACTTATGCTTCTTACATTTCTTTTCATTTTTAGTATGTGTTGCTAATCATATTGTTGAGGTGATGAGGTGAAGCTCTTGGTAAATGCTAAGGTTAGTCTCTTAAACATGAGCTAAAATGAATCATCATTTATAAACACTAGTATAGATAATATTTTCTTTTGGTTTAAAATCATACTTGCAAAGTAGGGATCTTGATTCATTATTGACAATGAAAATGGCACAATAAATGCTTAGTTTCATAACCTTGATTTGTTGTAGACATATACCTTGGCATAAGGAATGCTTGGACTCTTTTTATGAGTTTTGAGGACACCAAATGAACATAATATCATATGCTATGGACGTTGGACAATTTGAACTGAATTGCTAAACCTTCCGATTGGAACCTCCCTTATGTGTGGATTTCAATTGTGTAATAAAACAAGATTAATCTTAGCATAACACCAAGAGTGGATTCTCTAACCTCAACATCTTTTCTTATTATTTTTTATATCTTGTTTAATTTCTTTTATGTTATTTTGTTTATTTTGTTCTCTAATATCTTATTTATCTTGTTTTGTTGTTGATTCCCTAATATTTTTTTCTTTCTTTTTCTTATATATTTATAAACTTATACTTACTAATACGCTTCCCTGTGGTTCGACCTCGGACACCCGAGAATTTATTACTTGAACATAACCTGCACTTGGGTTTACAACTTTTAATTGAGTCTCCACCAAGTTTTTGGCGCCGTTGCCGGGGAAGCAATACTAAGTATATAAGTTTATAAGTATATTTATTTTTATTGGCTGGTTATACCGCCTATATTTATTTTTATTGGCTGGTTATACCGCCTAATTTTCTATATATTTATATTTATATTGTATATTAACTTTGTTTTATTTCTATTGGCTGGTTATACCGCCTAATCTGTATATTAACTTTGTTTTATGCTTGTTTGGCGACGTGATTTTAGATCTCGTCGTTTAGTTAGATTTTATTGTGAAACTTTTTCTGGTAATCTTTCTAATACAACTCCTACCATGGCTGACAATGAAAGTGTTCATGCTGAAGATGAGAACAGACAAGTACGCACCATGCGTGACTACTTGCAACCAACTCGAAGCTCATCACCCTCTTGTTTTATTTTTCCTCTCAATGCAAACAACTTTCGTTTTAAACCAGGTATGATAGCTTTGCTTCCAAATTTCCATGGGTTAGAATCGGAAAGTGCTTACTCGTTTCTAAAAGACTTCGAAGATGTATGTGTCACCTTTAATGACCAACAATGTACAAATGAAATTGTCAAGCTAAAATTATTTCC
This sequence comes from Fremontodendron californicum, assembly GCA_030761205.1. Classification (NCBI taxonomy): domain Eukaryota; kingdom Viridiplantae; phylum Streptophyta; class Magnoliopsida; order Malvales; family Malvaceae; genus Fremontodendron; species Fremontodendron californicum. The sequence goes on along the minus strand of JAULJL010000006.1, from coordinate 16,019,782 downwards.
TTTTTCTTTAAAAGATAATGCAAAAATTTGGCTTCATAATTTAAAACCAAGGTCAATTGGCACATGGAAAGAATTACAAACTGAGTTTCTAAAGAAATTTTTCCCAGCACATAAAACTACTGCTTTGAAAAGACAGATTCAAAATTTCAATCAAAATCAAAATGAAGCATTTTTTCAGTGCTGGGAACGTTTTAAAGATTTGTTAAGTTCTTGTCCACATCATGGTTTTGAAAAATGGCGTCTTATTAGTTTCTTTTATGAAAGTTTAACTCCCGAAACTAAACAATTTGTTGAAACAATGTGTAACGGTGAGTTTCTAGAAAAAGAACCTGAAGAAGCCTTTGACTACCTAGACCATTTGGCAGATAACTCTCAAGCCTGGCACACAGATAATTCCTCTGAAAGTTCCAATAGATCTAATCTTGTTTCTAACAGAGGTAAATATCATTTTAGTCAAGAAGATGAGATAAAAGCTAAAGTAGCTAATTTGGCTAGAAAGATTGAAGCCATGGAACTTAGAGAAGTAAAAGAAGTCAAAACGGTTAAAAATGAAGAAAGTTGTGGAATTTGTGAAATCATGGGACACCCCACTTCTGAATGTCCAAACATTCCCATTCTTAAAGAAGCGTTGCATGATCAAGTAAATTCCATAAACACATTTAAAAAGCCTTTTCCTTCTCCTTACTCTGAAACGTATAACCCTGAATGGAGAAATCATCCCAACTTCAGTTGGCGGAATAATAATCATGTTCAGGTACCACAATCTCAAAAGTCGGGCAACACTTTTTCCTATCAACCTTCACGTGTACAAACCTTGGAAGAGACATTGCAAGCATTCATGCAAACACAAGCAAATGTGAATAACCAAACTTCACAGGACATCAATGAGATCAAAAACACCTTGTCCACATTGACAGCTTCATTACGCACTCAAGAAAAAGGTAAGTTTCCTGCTCAACCTCAGCCTAACCCTTCTACTCAATGTCTTGTTTCTTGCTCCAATGAAACTCAACAGGAAAATGCCAGTTCTATCACAACTCTTCGAAGTGGAAAGGCAATTGACAAAAAGATTCCATCAAAAGACCAAGATCCTCCTTCCCCTCCGAAAAGTATTGGTAAGGATGATGGTAAGTCTGAACTTCTTGAAAATTTGGACAAAGAAAAAGGTATGCATCCTGCTCCTTTTCCTCAAAGGTTGCAAACAATAAAGAATTTGAATCAAAATGCAGAAATTTATGAACTTTTCAAACAAGTTAAGATTAACATTCCTTTATTGGATGCAATCAAACAAGTTCCATCTTATGATAAATTTTTGAAGGACATGTGCACAGTTAAAAGGAAACATAATGTACAAAAGAAAGCATTTCTGACGGAAAGTGTGAGCTCAATCATTCAGCACCTTACTCCACCAAAATTCAAAGATCCTGGATGTCCAACAATCTCATGCATCATTGGAAACACTAGAATAGAACGTGCATTGCTTGATCTTGGTGCTAGTGTTAATCTTTTGCCTTTTTCTGTTTATCAACAATTAGGTTTAGGTGAACTCAAGGAAACACCTGTTACACTTCAACTAGCTGATCGTTCTGTAAAAATTCCTCGAGGGATAGTTGAAGATGTTTTGGTTCAAATTGATAATTTTTACTTCCCTGTTGATTTTATTGTTTTGGACACACATCCTGTTTCAAATCCAAATGTTCAAATTCCTGTTATATTAGGCCGTCCATTTCTTGCAACTTCTAATGCTCTGATAAATTGCAGGAATGGTATGTTGAACATTTCTTTTGGAAATATGACTTTAGAATTAAATGTGTTCAACATTTGCAAGCAACCTGGTGATGATTCAGAAGTACATGAAGTGGATTTCATTGAAGAACTTGTTCATGAACATCTCACCACTACCACATTCCATGATCCTTTAGAAGCTTATTTAATTGAATGTGAGTTTGATAATGCTTCAGAAATTTCACACACTGATTCTTTGTTAAATTCTTTTCAGGTTAAGCATTGTTGGAAACAAAAGTTTGAGGAACTGAAAAATGATGCATATGAGAATTCTAAAATTCATAAAAAAAGAACTAAAGCCTTTCATGACAAGTTAATTTCAAGAAAAACATTTGATGTTGGGCAAAAAGTTCTACTTTATAATTCTAGACTTCACATATTTCCTGGTAAGTTGAGATCAAGATGGACTTGCCCATTTGTGGTTAAGCATGTGTATCATTATGGAGCAGTTGACATTGAGAATCCTCAAAATGGTAACGTATTCAAGGTAAATGGACAAAGACTCAAACTCTTTTTGGAAAATCATGTTACTCAAGAAGAGGTTGTTTTTCTTTCTGATCCTTGTTTTGAAAATAACTAGATGTAAATATATTTTTTACTAATTTCCAAAAAACAAATAATAATAATAATAATAATAATACATTTTTTTTAACCCCGGTTAAATGGCGGATAACGGTACTCCGTGATTATTTAAGTCGGTTCCATCAGCTACCCACAAAACTGATATTGTATATAAATTTATCTTTCAATTTCTCTTTCATTTTTTTTATTTTTTTTTCAGGATGGATGATATTCTCAAAAGATTGCAGAAACGATTTCCTCCTTTTTCCTCGGAATATTTTACTGAAGCTTTACCAAGTTCGATTTGAAAGATTAAGAATGCTTATGCACAAAGGGATTCCTGAAGACATGCGTTGGATAATTGAAGCCAAGGTACGTGAAGATGAATATCTTCCTGTTTTGCACTTACCAGGTACAGGTAGAAGCACTTATGCAAAGAAGCGACGAGCAAAGCGCATGAGTTCAAATTGCCACAAATGTGCACGATGGACGTGTAACGATAAATGTCGTTCTATTGGGATTCCGTCCTCTAATCGAGATGATAAAATTGAATTCATTAAGGATGGACTGAGTAAGGAGAATTTGGGTAATATCCAACTTTCTCTTGAGACGCATCCTAGTGGAGACGTACAAAGAGAAATTCTTGATTTATGGCCGCAATTCCAAAGGGAATGGCAACATCTTGGGAATCTGATGTTAAAAGACCCTGTTTGCCAGCTTGTAAGAAAACTGGATGGGAAGCATATCCTCGACTCATAGAAGGCGTTTAAGCCGTTTCTGGACGTAAAACCAGAGGAAGATGTGAGCCACAATCACAACTACAATAAATGACTTCTCAGCTTTTGGTTTGATTTGCAATAACTTCATTTCGGTTTAATTTACGTGTTGTTCGATTTGTGTAATTATTATTTTTTTTTTTTGCATTGGTCTTTTACGGTTGATTTTTCTTCTCTTTTTGATTTTCTTCCTGAAATCACGCAAAAATCTTTTGTAGGTTAACATTTTCTTCTGACAGGTCAAATACACTTTCGGCGACATTATTACTCTTGTCTGATTCACTACTCAGTCCTCTATATATTACACCATGTACTCATTCTCTTTCAGGCACTCGAAGAAAAAAATGGAAAGTACTTCGTCCCAGCGCATTAAAAAAATTTGTGTCTTTGGAGGTGCTTATCCAGGGAAAAATAACATATTCGATGATGAAGCCATAAGAGTTGGAGTAATACTTGCCCAACAAAAGATCCAGTTGATTTATGGAGGCGGTAGTACGGGTTTAATGGGAGCAGTCGCTACATCAGCACACGCCGGAGGAAGTCCAGTTCTAGGAATCGTGCCAAAACTATTCACAGGTTTTTGTGGACCTACCGTGGGTAAGGAAATACAAGTCTGGAGTATCCCTGAACGGATAACAATCATGTTCCATTCTGTCGATGCATTCATTGCTTTACCAGGAGGTCTGGGTACATTGGAAGAAATAGCTTGCGTGGCTTCTTGGTCATCTTTGGTCACAAATAAGAAACCCATTGGTTTGCTTAATATTAATTGTTATTTTAGTAATTTGCTTTCATATTTAGATAATGCTGTGGATAATGGATTCATGTTTTCAGAGGCAAGGAGAACCATAATTTCTGCTACAACCATTGAAGATTTACTCAAAAAGCTACAAGCTTATGAGTGTTTATCTGCTACGGTTGTTTCGCAAACGCTCGGAAAAAGAAAAAGAGATATGGACGAGCAAGGAGTGGATTGCACTTTATCTTTGTGACATTATCTAACATTTTGCTTGTTGTGTCTCAGTTATAATAAGTGGTTAGCAACCTCTGCAGGTAATATCTCCTAAATTCTACCTTTAAAATTTGACATTGGGGACAATGTCATATTTTAGTAGGGGGTAAGGGACATATTTTGCTAAAAAAAAAAAAACATTGTTGTGTTTTAAGTCATTTAGAAGTATTCATTCTGAACAAGGTCTGAGTAAGGGAGACTTGAGACATACCTTGTCAGTTTGATTTAATCTTCTTCTTCTTCTTCAAAAAAAAAAAAAAAAGCATGTTTAGACTTAGTGTGTTTTTTAGTTACTTTCAATACTATAATGAGATATGAATTGCATAAGTCTAAAGCAGATTTATTAGTGAGAAGATTTTCATGAGAATTGAGCTTGATATCAACCTTTTTATGAGCCAATGTTAATATGATATGTTGATTGAGAAAGAAGCATGTTTAGACTTAATCTGACTTGTATAATCATCCTTGTGAGTTTTTGAGCCTATAATGATTGATGCATTATACAAATCAATCTAATTTCTTTCTTGAGTGCTCTTATGATTACATGATTCTCTAGAACTTGCTTTAAACCGTTTGATACTATATTGATACATGTGACAACATGAATATGATAGAGGCATTAGGATTATAACCAGAGCCAAACAGCCATCCCTTATTAATGTTCTAAGAGAACATCCCCACTAGTGAGCCAATTTGAGCCTACATTAAATATGTTGTTTTATTGGTAACCACAACTTACACCTAGCCTAAATATACTTATATCCTTACCCTTGTTCTAAAGATGGATTTTTATATTTTGAGACATATTAAAAATAAAAAATAAAAAATAAGGGATATTTTTAGTTAAAAATTTGGGTTAGAAACAAAAGATAAGTGTGGGGGAAGAAAAGAAAAGAAAAAGTCAAGAGAAAAAGAAAGGGATCATTGTCAAATACATTCCCATATTAAAAAAAAAAAAAAAAGAATCTTCTCTTGAACTTCTAGAAAAAGATGTTACAAAGTTGGTTAGAATGATGCAAAGGCTCAACATGAATATTTAGCCTATGTTATTATGTGCTTTATAAGAGTTTTGAGAAGTTTTATTTGTATGATCTTATTATGTCTCTAAAATCTATGAACTCTTTGGAACCTTTGTGATATCTTTATCCTTTTGTTCTTTAACCACATTATAACCCTTTGGCCCCATTACAACCTTGAATAAAGACCTCTTGATTTATGAAGTTGTATGATCTAAATAGTGGAGAATAGGTGGACAAGCAAGCATATGGTAGAAGTGTTTTCATGAGATTGATTGAGTGTAAACACTTTACCACTACTTTAAAGAGTGAAAATCAAGAGAGTATCCCATGTGAGAAGTTGAGATTAAGTTTGAATATGCACTATTTTGATTGAAATATGTTATGTTAATATTGGCTTAACTCATTTATTTACATTCAAGCAAGATTTTTTGTGAATTTCTTTAAGCTATTGATTAGTTTTTAAGACTTGTCCAATGATTATCTCTAATTTATATTGGAAGGATTAGTTATAATTATTATTTTTAGTTTTTCTTATGTCTTCAATGTTTGTGGGTATCGTCCTAGTAAACCCTCACGAGACTAAACTCGTCCACTAGGGACACCTAGGGGTTTAAAGGCTTGTGTCACATGCTAAGTGCCACCGTGATTTCCTACGAAAATGGATTAGATTAGATTTTCTTATTTTATTTTTATTGAGTCGTTGCTAGGGACTAGCAACAATCTAAGTGTGGGGGTGTGATAACTCGTATAATTATATAGTTTTTAGTTATGTTTTATTATTGTTTTGTGCCAAATACGAGTTATTATTGTTTAGTCTAATTGTGTTTATGATCTTTTATATTTTTATGTAATTTGGTGTTTTTCACAAGTTTCTTTGAGTGATTTCAGATTACTAGAATTAAGGGCAAATCCAGTTCAGTTCCAGTTCCGACACCGTTTGCCATATCAGCTATATCTCGAGTTTCACTGAAACAATAAGGCTGAAATTTGTAGCCGTACAAAGCTAAGAGGCATATCTATCTTTTTCATGTTTTACACTTCTTCAAACGGAGTCGTTTTCCCTAGTGAAATCGACCATCAAGTTGGCTGATGTGCAATGACGTCTGTGCTGACCTGTTTTCGTATTTTGCCCATATCTTCTTATCCACATCAGCAAATGAGCTGATTCTAACGGCTATGGATCCGTAACTGATAGGGGTATATTTTTCTAGAAGACAATTTTATCAGATCGAGCCTCCAACATTGACAAAATCGACCATCAAGCTGGCTGATCAGAATTGTCATACAATATGACGAAAATTGTTAGAAAAATGCACCCACCTATTATACCTACCTTTGAAATTTGTAAAGCTTGTCTCTTGTCATTTAGCCCTCCAAAATGTGTATAAATAGAGGGCCTTGGATGAGTATTGAGATACATTATACATTGGTAGGATATTAGCCATTGTAAAAAAATTCTCTAAGTTTTCTTCTTTTTTCCTTTCTCTAGTTTTCTTTTTCTTTATTTACTTATGCTTCTTACATTTCTTTTCATTTTTAGTATGTGTTGCTAATCATATTGTTGAGGTGATGAGGTGAAGCTCTTGGTAAATGCTAAGGTTAGTCTCTTAAACATGAGCTAAAATGAATCATCATTTATAAACACTAGTATAGATAATATTTTCTTTTGGTTTAAAATCATACTTGCAAAGTAGGGATCTTGATTCATTATTGACAATGAAAATGGCACAATAAATGCTTAGTTTCATAACCTTGATTTGTTGTAGACATATACCTTGGCATAAGGAATGCTTGGACTCTTTTTATGAGTTTTGAGGACACCAAATGAACATAATATCATATGCTATGGACGTTGGACAATTTGAACTGAATTGCTAAACCTTCCGATTGGAACCTCCCTTATGTGTGGATTTCAATTGTGTAATAAAACAAGATTAATCTTAGCATAACACCAAGAGTGGATTCTCTAACCTCAACATCTTTTCTTATTATTTTTTATATCTTGTTTAATTTCTTTTATGTTATTTTGTTTATTTTGTTCTCTAATATCTTATTTATCTTGTTTTGTTGTTGATTCCCTAATATTTTTTTCTTTCTTTTTCTTATATATTTATAAACTTATACTTACTAATACGCTTCCCTGTGGTTCGACCTCGGACACCCGAGAATTTATTACTTGAACATAACCTGCACTTGGGTTTACAACTTTTAATTGAGTCTCCATCATTTTGTTTACTATTTTTTCTTGATATTTTTTTTTGCATGTCTATGTTTATTTTAATCATGCTCTTTACATTTTTTTTTTCTATATTTACTTTTATATTTTTTCATGACATAATACTTCCTTGTAGGTTTTGGCCTTTGTGTTCTTCATGATTATATCTTGCACTTTTCTCATGTATCATATCTTCTATGTTGCCATGTTTGCATATTATATTTTGCCATGAGACCATTCAGCACTTTCATTTTGTATGCTTTGCATATGCATTTTCATCATGTTAGTTGATAGGTTTGCATTTTCATGCCATGAGTTTATGTATCTTGCATGTTAGTATGCCATGTGTTTATGGAAAATACCATGCTAAGCTTATAGGACCATTCGGCCATGATGAATTTCATTGTGCATGTGTGCATTTTTTGTATGTTAACTTGCTTAGTATGCTTCCATTTATGTTTACATATTTAGACCATGCCATGTGTTTCTTATATTGTCATTGATATGTTCACGAGTTATGTTTATCACCATATTTGCATTATTATCACATTTGCTACCATGTGTTTGTGTCATTGTTTGGCTAGGATTATACCTTGTTTTTTTTTTTTTTTTTTTTTAATTTTTTTTTATGACCATTCGGCCATTAGAGTCCTTTTTTGATTTGTGTCTACATTTCCATTTTGTTTAGTTGATAGGTTTGCATTTCATGCCATAACATTGTGTATTTTGATTTGGTTTGCCATGTTGTTTGTGTTATTGGCTAGATAGGATTGCATTAAATCATTTAGTGGCCATTCGGCCTTTGCATGAGTTTCTTCCTTGTGTGTGCATTTTCATTTTGTTTAGGTACCATTGCTTTGCATTATTATGCCATGAAATTGTGTTTGAGTTGCTGTTTGTTCATGCCTTAGTATTAGATTTTTTGGTCATTATATGTCCATGACATTCTCATGCATTCTCATCACATTCTAGGTCTAGGCCATCTTTGTATTGCCATGCATATTAAGTCTTAAATCATATTGGTATTGCCATGCATTGCTATGCCATTTAGTTCTTAGGTCATATTAGTATTGTCATGCATATTCATAACATATTAGGTCTAAGTCACATTTGTATTATCAAGCATTTCATGCATATTATGTTAGGATAGCATTTATTGCCATGCAAACTCATGCTAGGCATTTAGGCCATCTTTGTGTTGCCATGCATATTAGGTCTTAAATCATATTGGTATTTCCATGCATTGCTATGTTATTTAGGTCTTAGGTCACTTTGTATTACCATGAATTTCATGTCATTTGAGGTCTAGGTTTCATTAGCATTGCCATGCATTTCATGCATTTTAGACCTAGGTTGCATTAAATGCCATGCAAGTTCATTTTAGGTCTAGGCCATATTCTCTCTGCCATGCATCTTTTCATGTTATTTAGGTTTTAAATCATGAATTTCATGCATTCAATTTGCAGTATGATCATGCATTTCATGTCATGCCACATGATTATTGACTTAGGCCAATCAATGGCTCAAAGCCATGCTCACTTGAGCATACTTGTGGAAAATTAAAGGGTTATCAAATTGGTTATTCTACCTTTGTGATTTTTTTACTTAGCCAATTTTTGTCTAACTCTTTAAAAGTGTTAGCTACTGTTTGTGGGTCTTTAGGAGAATCTTCAACATTTTTACTTTGATTTTTAAATAATTTTACTAAAGGCAAAAAAATGTGTTTTAGCAAAACAGTTTTTTCATACAGTACTCAAACGTTTCCAAGTTTTTTAGGAAGTAATATTTAATCATAAAATCAAACCAATTTTTTCTCATGTATTTTTACATGTTCTGAGTCTCCAGTATTTTTCTAGATTTTTTTGAATTTTTAAAAATAGGTAAAAAAATCGTGTTTTAAAATTGGACAATAGAGACATATTTGAATTCAAAAGAAAAACAATTGTTGAATTTGGCTACGAAAATTAAAGGTGGTTGGTTAGAAACTTTAGATACTGTCTTAGGGTGGTTTCTAGACCATTTTAAACTTAAAAAAAAATGATTTTATAGAGTTCGGGTCAAGGGTAGTCAAGTCCGGGATTTTTAAACTTAGGAAATTAGAGCCATTTTTAAAGGGTTTTTCTAGGGTTTTAATCTTCATTTAGGTCTCTTTAAAATTGTTTTCAAACAAACCACAAAGTATTTTGATTTTAGAAAATTTAATTTGATATATTTCCTTATTTAAAGGAAAAAAAAATACATTTTCATGCATTGCATTCTCCATGTTCATGCATTTTATTTAATATGTTATTTCTGCTATGATATTTTTCATGGTATTATTATTATTTTGATTTACATTTTATGATGTTATATTGTTTGCCATATGGTTTTGAATATTTCATGCTATCCTATACTTTTTATTTTAGTTATTTATTGTTGTCATATTATTTAGCATATACTATGTTCATGCATTTATTATTTTATTTTCATGCATATTCCATGATAGCATTATATTATGTTTCATGTCATTTCATGTCACTTAGATCATATTCCATGTGATTTAGGTTATATTGTTTAGAATATGCCATGTCATTTAAAATATGCCATATCATTTAAAACTGCCATGTCATTTAAATAATTTTTATTTCATTTAGAATATATCATGTAACCTAGGTCATTTCATATAGAATATATTATTTCATTTAGGATATTTCATTTCACTTAGAATATACCATGATACTTAGGATTTTTCATTTCATCTAGAATATACTATGCCATTTAAATTATATTATATTATATCATATCATATCATTTAGGTTGCATTATATTATCTAGATTTTGTTATGTCATTTTATTTATGTCATACATGTTCATATTCATTTTTTTTAAACGTTTTGAAAAGGATAATGATTTTCAATAAAATAAAGATATTCCTGAGTTAAAATAATTCATGAGTTCTCTGTCGGATTTGCTGGGGAGGATATCATCAATTATCATTAATAACAGAATATCTTTTTTAAAACGAGAATGATTCGGAAAATTTTCCAAGTTAATAAAAATTTCTATATTTCGCCACGTTTGTTGGGGAATATAGAAAAATTTTGAATTAATAAATTCCGGATCACTTTCAATTAAAAAATGAAATTATTTTTCTTTGAATTGGGGATTAATTTAAAATACCAAATTTAAAACCGACTTTTTACCGAGACTTGAGATAATACATGATTAACAAGGTATCATTTTATACGGGCGTTGTGGGGGTGCTAATCCTTCCTCGCACGTAACCGAGTCCCGAACCCGATTCTTCGATTTTCTCTGGTTTATAACATAGACTTAAAATTGGTTTTAAAAAATGTTTTAATTAATTTTAAGATGTTTTACAAAATCGGTTTTAATAGGTGGCCGATCACACCTAGAAAAAATGATTGGTGGCGACTCCATTTCTTTTTCGAGGTCATTTTCAAAACCTTTATTTTTCTAGAGGAATTAAGTCGACTTTTCCTCGATTTTTTTTTAATGTCATGCTTAACGAATATAAAGTCTTGCGATGAGACTTGTTATTTTTTAGGTTACGACAGCTTGGCGACTCTACTGGGGACCATTAGAGAGTCAGGCCTAGAATTAATCGTGTGTTATCAAAGTCTCAATTTTGTTGGTTTAATTGGTATTTAATTTTAGTTCCCACATTTTTTTAAATAAATAAGGAGAATTTTTTGAAGATAATAAAATGCTTTTAATATGTTCATTTGTATGCATGTTATTACTGCTCTCTGGTTGGTTAATGCGTTACATTATTCTTGATCTTTGTTTTAATAAATTACTAGGGTATTTAGAATAAGGGGTGTAGAATAGATGGTGAAAGGTTTGTGGTTCCTCCTCACACACCTCACTTGCATTTGCATAACATGAGCTCTCTACCCGGGTTTCATCCTTTTATGTGGGAGTAAAGTAACTACGCCTTCGTGATGATCCTCCGTATGGGCTAGTGAAACACTTCCAGAGTATAACATACCTAAAGCCTTCGTGATGGTCCTCCGTATGGGCTTAGGAAAATATACTCCAACGAATTGAACCCGCTTTTATCGGGGTGCCTTACTAGCCTTCACAGGTGACAATGAGGAACAATTCGAGGCCTTTTAGAACTTCGTTGACCTATATATAGTGAACCATAGAGCCAACATAGGTGAAGCCCTACCGAATTTTTGATAGATATACGAAAGTTAGGGACACATGGAGGGGCATTTTTAACCTTTTGTTACCTATTTTACATTCTGAATAAGCATTGTAGATCGGGCAACGATGTACATACATCGCCCGTAATAAGTTTAATACCCCACCCCGAAGGCATCATGATGCCTAAATGAGCGATACTGTTGGGGTAAGTGTTCACTAACATTTTGAAATTGAAAATACAAACATTCTTTTTCAAACATTTTTGCATTTTGCATATTTCATGCATGTGTAAATAGAGCATGTACATTTATGGTTGTATTCTTTGATCTCATTCTTTGCAATAAACAGTTGGTAATAATAATCTCATTTGATGATTTCATAAACATTACTTGGCTGAATAAGAATTGTAGATCGGTAGTGTTAAATTAACATTTGCATATTGTACCATTGTAGGATCCATTATTCCAAAATTCTTTTGAAAAATAATATGTTTGGTTTTTTAAAGAGAAAACATGTTTAAAAAAACTCATAGATTTAATTTGGAGGCAAATCTTGTATAATGAGATTTTTGAATAATCAAGAATTAGGTCCCACCAATTTCGTGTAATCATTGATTTCTTTGTATATACCTTTGTGTTACTTCATTTATTCTTTACATGTTACAGTCCTAACATGCATGGTTATTCATTATAGAATACATTTATGACATGCATGGTCATTATTTGTATATATCCATGCATTAATTTGCTTTTTCTTTACATGCATCATGTTGGCATCAGGTTGCATCCATGGCATACATAGTCGTCATAATTTCTTTGTATATGCTCATGCAATAATCATCAGTATATTCATGCATATAGAAATAGAGCATGTACATTCATAATTGTATTCTTGATCCCATGGTAATAATGTCAATTTTCATTTGCATAAAAGGGGTTCGAGATATGAGGAATGAATCGGAGGAACGATTGGGTGCTTTGGAATGCAATCAAGAGGAGTTTGGACATGAAATGCGGGAGGTGAAAGAACAACTTGTCAGAATGATGAAAATGTTTGAGGATATGGGTAAGAGTAAGGGGGAACTTTCTCAGGGCTCTAAATCGCCTTCGGATCAAACAAAACCATTAGGTCCAGAACATACAATCCTTGTTGGATCCTACACTTGTCAATGCCACAAAGGTTGCAATCCTGATGAAATTGTGGACAAGATCGTGAAAATGATTAAACCCGAGAGCCTGATACCAAGGATAGAAACCTCAGATCCCAAACAGTCCCTACAATTGGTCCTAGGTCCAAACCAGTATCTTCACCCTACTATGGCCCAATTGTCCACTGGGAGGATTACTACGGGACCTCTGAATCCCACTCCATCACCTCCAACTGGCAGTTCATACTATTTCCCTCATCAATCACCTTATCAAACATCCAGGATAGGAACCTCGAACTATGTACAACCTCTAAGGGTCCCATGTCCAAATCCATACCCTTGCCTTGTTATTCCGCCATCTCCTTATGCAAACACTCCGGTTTGGACCTTAGTGCCACCACCAAGTGCCCCAACTCTTAGGCCATGTGTGACTAAGAAACAACCCAAAAACAAGACTCAAGAGCAGTATGATCCCATTCCAATCAGCTATCAAGAGCTTCTCCCTATACTGGTCCAAAATCACATAGTTGACTGTGTCCCGCTTGTCGCAACCTAAAAAATAACGAGTCTCATGACAAGACTTTATTATTCATTAAGCGTGACACTAAAAAAAACCGACGAAAAGTCGACTTAATTCCTCTAGAAAAATGAAGGTTTTGAAAATGACCTTGAAAAAGACATCGAGTTGTCACCAATCTTTTTTAGCTAGGTGTGATCGGCCACCTATTAAAACCGGTTTTATAAAATATTTTAAAAATTAATTAAAACATTTTAAAAACCAATTTCAAGTCTGCGTTTTAAACCAGAGAAATCAAAGAAGCGGGTTCGGGAGTCGGTTACGTGCGGGGAAGGATTAGCACCCCCACAACGCCCGTATAAATCAGTACCTTATTAATCGTGTGTTATCTCAAGTCTCGGTAAAAGTTGGTTTTAAATTTAGTGTTTCAAATTAATTCCCAATTTAAAGAAAAATAATTCCATTTTTTATTGAAAATGATCCGGAATTTATATATTCAAAATTTTTTCTATATTCCCCAACAAACGTGGCAAAATATATAAATTTTTATTAATTTGGAAAACTTTCCGAATCATTCTCGTTTTTTGAAAGAAAGATATTCCTTTATTAATGATAATTGATGATATTCCCTTCAGCAAACCCGGTAGAGAACTCATAAATTATTTTAACTCGGGAATATCTTTATTTTATTGAAAACCATTATCTTTTTTTGAAAACATTTAAAAGAAATGAATATGTATATGCATGACATAAATAAAATGACATAGCAAAATCTAAATAATATAATGCAACCTAAATGACATGACATGATTTGAACGCCTTAGCATATTCTAAATCAAATGAAATATCCTAAGTTATATGACATATTCTAAATGAAATTAAATGACCTATGTAACATAATACATTCTATATGAGATGCAATATCCTAAGTCGTATGATATATTCTAAATGAAATAAAATAACCTAAGTAACATAATATATTCTATATGAAATGATATAATTTAAATGACATGGCAAATATGGATGATATGGCATATAAATTAAATGAGATGAAATATGAAATAATGCTATCATATATATGCATGAAAATAAAAATGAAAATAATAATGCATGAACATAGTATATGCTTAATATGACAAAAAAATAACTAAATAAAAAGCATAGGATATCATGAAATATTCCAAATCATATAATAAACAATATAACATAACTCAAAATCATAACAATATCATAGAAATTATCATAGCAAGAATCACATATTATATAAAATACATGAATATGGAAAATGCAATGCATGAAATGTTTTTTTTCCATTAATTAAGGAAATCCGTATATCCAAAAAGATATCCGGCTACCTTAGGAAAATATGTCAAATTAAATATTCTAAAACCAAAATACTTTGTGATTGTTTAAAAACAATTTTGAAAAGCTTGAATTAAAAATAAAAACTGGGCTAATTTCTTTAAAATGGCTCTAATTTTCCAAGTTTAAAAATCCGGACTTGACTACCCTTAACCCGAGACTTGAAAAACCATTTTTAGAGTTTAAAAAGGCTTAGAAACTACCCTAAGTCAGTAGCTAACCCTCCTATTCAGCCCACCCTAAGTAACTTAACCAAAAAAGAAAAATGATTTTTCTTTAAATTCAATTCTGACTCCACTATCCAGTTTTAAGCCACGATTTTTACCCTATTTTTAAAAATTCAAAAAATTCTAAACAAAATACTGGAGACTTAAGACATGTAAAAATACACGGGAAAAAATCAGCTTAATTTTCTGATTAAAGAGGAATGCCCAGAAAAATCAGAAAGGTACGAAAACTGGGTGAAAAAAAAAACTGCTTTGCCAAAACACATTTTTGCCTTTGATAAAATCATTTAAAAATCAAAGTAAAAATATTTGAAACTCATAAAATGACTTAAAAACAGTAGCTAGGACTTTTTGAAAGTTAGATAAAAATTGGCTAAGTAAAAAAAATCACAAAGGTAGAATAATCAACTTGACAAACTTAATTTTTCACAAGTGTGCTCAAGAGAGCATGACTTTGAACCATTAATTGGCTCAAGTCATTATTCAAGTGGCATGAACATGAAATGCATGAAAAATTACAGCAAACATAGTGCACGAAATGCATGAGTTTAAACCTAAATGTCATGAAAAAATGCATGGCATTCATATAGTGACCTAGACCTAAATGAACTTGCATGGCATCTAATGTAACCTAGACCTAGAATGCATGAACATGCATGGCAAATAAACCAAACTTAATAACTAAAATATGCATGGAATTTTCACAAACACAAAGCATGCTTAAACTAAAAACTCAACCAAATATCATGCAAATGCTAACCTATCAACTAACATGGCAAGAATGCACATAAAATGCAAAAATTTAAGGGTGGGCGAATGGAATAATGCAACTAGCAAACATGGCATTTTCACAAACACTTGGTATATTAGCATGCAAAACTAAATCAAACGTCATGCAAATGCAAAAACCTACCAACTAACATGGCAAAAATGCAACACACAATGCAAAACACATGGAGTAGCCAAATGGCCTCAAGCTCCAACAATAATGGCATTTTCACAAACACTTGGTATACTAACATGCTCAACTAAAATATAACACTCAAATCATGCAAAAACCACACAAGCATTTTCACAAACACTTAATATACTAAATCTAAAACATGATCAACTAAGATATAAAACTCAAATCATGCAAAGACCACACAAGCATTTTCACAAACACTTGATATACTAAATCTAAAACATGCTCCAATTAAAACATTATGAAAACAGAAAATTAAAAATGCAAAAACATGATATTTAAAACATAAATGGCAACAAACAAAGCAACCAAATTAAAATATAACTCAAGAATATGAAGTAAAATAACATTTAAAAAACCAAGATCAAAGAAAATAACATAAACAATATGGTAAAATAAACCAAAACAACAACTTAAATAAATAATGTAGGCCATTTGGCCATGGTGAGTATATTGTAAAAAAAATGTAAAAAAATATATATTTAAGAAAGCGATGAAGGAAGAACTTAAGAAGAACAATAAAAAAACATTTATTTAAAATGGAAACTCACCAAATAGAAATCAAAATAGCAAAAACAAGAATGGAAAATCAAGAAAGTGCAAATGTTGGTGCTCAAGAGCAACCTCAAGAAGCTTTATTTCAAGCTTTATCTCTTCAAACTTTCCTTTCTTTTCTAAACTTTTCTTTTTTGCTTTCAACCAAGGAGAGAAAAACCAAGTAAAAACTAAAAAACTCAGCAAAATGAAGATGAAAAATGAAATTTCTGCCCCTATAGAGCTGGCCGAATGGCCCCTAATATTCCCTCAAGGATGTTGTCATTTTTTATAACCAATTTTCCATCAAATGGCTAATAATTCAAGGTGAAAAAATCATGAAATTACCACCTTTAGATTAGCATCTCAGCTCTCTCAAATTACAGCTGTTCAAGAATAATGTTGACATCTATCTTGGCCTATGTGGCTTAATCACTATGGCTTGATCAAAGAGAATCTCTAACTAACTCTTGATTTTTAGCCATTTGATTGAAAAATCAGAAGCTTCCTCCTTCCTTTGGGCCTGGGCAGGCCATCACTTCTCTTTTCCAGCCCAAGTCTGATTTTTTGAAAGGCCCAAAGAAGCCCTTTTTGGTTGCTTGAATGAAATGACCGTTTTGCCCCCCGGATGCAAATAAATATCAAACGGACTCCAAATTCAGTTTTTGTTTTTTTAATAATTCCAAAATAATAAAACATTGAGTTCTGGAAGTTTTCAAAATTATCCGAGTCCGTTTGCTATTTATTTGGATATTTTCTTCCAAAAATACCCTTTTATGCCCCTACATTTTACCATTTTCTAAACGAGCTCCAAATCAGGATTTTTTTTCACGAATCTCTTCAAAATAATTAAAAAGTGTGATCTGGAAGTTTTCATAATTTTTGGAGCTCATTTAGTATTTTTTCGAGATTTATCGGCTTGAATTACTACATAGGAGGCCCGGGATTTGGCCATCTTGCAAACGAACTTTGAATCAAGATTTTATTTCGCCAATCTATTCAAAATAATTTAAAAATGAGATTTGCAAAAGTTCAAAAATTTTGGAGTTCATTTGCTATTTTTTCGGGATTTATCTTCTTGAATTATTGCATAAGAGACCCGGGATTTGGCCATTTTGCAAACGAACTTGAATCAATATTTTCTTTCTCCAATATCTCAAAATAATTTAAAAATGGGATTTGCAAAATTTTAGAATATTTGGAGCTCATTTGCTATTTTTCTGGGATTTTTCTTTTTGAATTACTTCATAAGAAGCCCGGGATTCGACCATTTTACAAACGAACTCCGAATCAAGATTTTCTTTTGTCAATCTCTTCCAAATAATTTAAAATTGAGATCTGCAAAGTTTCAGAAGATTTGGAGCTCATTTGCTATTTTTTCGGGATTTTCCTTTTTGAATTACTACGTTAGAAGCCCGGGATTTGGCCATTTTGCAAACGAACTCCGAATCAAGATTTTCTTTCGTCAATATCTTCCAAATAATTTAAAAATGAGATTTTCAAAATTTTGGAAGATTTGGAGTCCATTTGCTATTTTTTCCCAAATTTTCCAATTTTGCCCTTTTGCTTCCGAAACTCGGTTTTGCTCAAAACAAGTCCCATTTTCAGATTTTCTTCAAACTGAGCATTGGGCTATCCTTTTTTAAACATTCCTCATCCATTGGGGCTTTGGTCTTTCCAAGTCGGGCCATTTCTGTGATTCTTCCCGATTTCACCGAAATCCACTAAAAACCCTAATTCTTGGTTTTCTCCCGGTTTGACTTTTCTTTCGATTTTTCTTGGAAGTGACTTCTCCATTACCTGTAGTCAATGCTTATCTTTCATTTGGAACCTTCAATTTCGACCAATTTGATCGTTTAAGCACTTTTCCCCAAATTTCTCGGATTAGGATTTTTTTTTCTACTGAATCTCCAAATGCCAACTTTCGAACTCCATATCTTTCAATGTAGACCTCGGATTATCAAAATTCTTTCGCCATTTTTCAATTGAACTTAAAATATTGGTTTTGAAAGTGGTTTGACTTTTTCAATAGTTTGACTTTATAGGGTTGACTTTTTTGAGGTTGACTTTTTTGGGGTTGACTTTTTTCAAGTTTGACTTTTTATGCTCGCCCTCTTAAACTAAGTCTCGTAGTACCACATGCAGGATTAAAACAGTCTTTTTACACTCGAAAACATCAATTTAGAAAGAAAACATACCTGTTTTAGTGGTCCGGACAAAATTAGGTGTCTACAGCTGCCTCTCTTTGGCTATTGTTGAGAATCAGGAATTAGACAAAGATAAACCGACACTAATTTTGTACTGTTAGTGAAATCACATGTGAAGGAAAGGGAAAGGGGTTTTCTTTTTCATTCTTCTATCATTTTTTCATTTTTTATTTTTCATTTTTTATTTTTTCTATTTTTTTCTTTCTATTTTTTCTATTTTTTATTTTTTCTTCTTTCCTTTTTTCTTTTTTCATTATTTTTTCAATTTTTTTTAAACAGTAAATTGAAGATTTTGTCCTTAAATTGAATTCCCTGACTAATCAAGGCTCGACCTATCTTAAGGAAACGAATTTGATTTTGAAAAGAAAAAAAATGTGCCCGAAGGTCTTTAAAATGGTGCCCGGAGGTCTTAAAAATGGTGCCCGTAGGCCTTACCCGTGAAAAAAATTTATGCCCGGAGGTCTTAAGAATGGTGCCCGGAGGTCTTACCGGTGATTTGAAAAATTATGCCCGGAGGTCTTCAAAATGGTGC
Source organism: Fremontodendron californicum (assembly GCA_030761205.1). NCBI lineage: Eukaryota > Viridiplantae > Streptophyta > Magnoliopsida > Malvales > Malvaceae > Fremontodendron > Fremontodendron californicum. The sequence goes on along the minus strand of JAULJL010000006.1, from coordinate 16,000,772 downwards.
CCATAGGCCTTACCAGTGAAAAAAAGTTATGCCTGGAGGTCTTAAAAATGGTGCCCGTAGGCCTTACCCGTGGAAAAAAAGTTATGCCCGGAGGTCTTAAGAATGGTGCCCGGAGGTCTTACCCGTGATTTGAAAAATTATGCCCGGAGGTCTTAAAAATGGTGCCCATAGGCTTACCCGTGAAAAAAATTATGCCCGGAGGTCTTACCGGCGATTTGAAAAATTATGCCCGGAGGTCTTAAAAATGGTGCCCATAGGCCTTACCCGTGAAAAAAGTTATGCCCCGAGGTCTTAAAAATGGTGCCCGTAGGCCTTACCCGTGAAAAAATTTATGCACGGAGGTCTTAAGAATGGTGCCTGGAGGTCTTACCCACGATTTGAAAAATTTTGCCCTGAGGTCTTAAAAATGGTGCCCATAGGCCTTACCGTGATTTGGAAAAAGGTTATGCCCGGAGGTCTTAAGAATGGTGCCTGGAGGTCTTACCCGCGATTTGAAAAATTTTGCCCGGAGGTCTTAAAAATGGTGCCCATAGGCCTTACCCGTGATTTGGAAAAAGGTTATGCCCGGAGGTCTTAAGAATGGTGCCCGAAGGTCTTACCCGTGATTTGAAAAATTATGCCCGGAGGTCTTAAAAATGGTCTTTTGAAGAATTGTTGAAAATTAACCTAAAGATTTTGAGAAGATGCGAATGCTTTTTGATACAGATGCAGATGTTGAATAAGATACAAATGACTTAGACTGGTGCAAATGTCTTTGATGCAAATGTAAATAACTTAGATTGATGCAAATGCTTCTTGATGTAGATTCAAATAACTTAGATTGATGCAAATTTTCTTGATGCAGATGCCCTTACTAATTGGGTTCATGTAAATGGTTTATGATTATCACACAATAATAAAAATGCAATGATTCTAGAAATGATGCAATTGCTTGAGATGACGTAAATACGAGAATGTAAATTTAAAGGTAAAATGCAGATGCTTATGGAATAATGCCAATGCAAATACCCATGAATGATGCAAATGCTTGCCGACACTGTGCAGATACAAAAGCTCGATAAAGAGATGAGTGCTCATGAGTGATGCAAATGCCCCCGGTTGTTTTTCTAGACTTTGGCTTAGCCTTTCAAATTCATTTTTCCTCTTCAAATCAGAGTATATCTTCAATTCATTTTGGCTATTCTCTTTGCCCCAACAGTTTTCAAACTTTCATCAACAGAGATCTGAACTGGGTTCTATTTCTTCTCCTCATATTTGGAAGTCAGGACCTATTCTGGCAATTCTATACCTTTGAGTTAGAAAAATCCTTGTCTCATGTCAACATCAAAATGGGTATTTCAAAAAAATATATTTATTTGTTTTCTCATTTTGAAAACTTCTGAACAAAAAAATATTAACCCCACAATGTGTGATGTACAAATCTTTTGAAGACTGATGATCATTGTTAGAAATTTCTCTAAGTGTCAATCTGGGTTTTTTAAACTGGGATTGGCAAGGCTTGGTATAACAAGATTCTGGCTTTTCCAGGAAAACTTCATTTCAAAAATGTATAACCCTTCTAGGCTCACAAATGGAACATGTTTTATAAATCATGAATTCATTGAGAACCAAACAAATTCAACATTCTTTTAGTTTCCATATCAAGGCATTTTGACAAGCGTCAAGATTGGCCGGGATGTTTAAACCGGAAAGTTTAATCTTGGAGAAAAAAAGTTTCAGTTTTTTTTTTTTTGAAGACAATCCTCTGAATGAGAATTGACAATTTAGGAGGTTCAGGCATTCCTAGATGTTCCTCGATGACCACTTTTTTAGGATAACCTTCTCTTTTGTGGTATCGACACTTTCATAAATGGCATAAAAATTCCATCATACTCTAGACCACCCATTTTTGGGTTTTTGCCCTAGAGTCCCATTCTTTCCAATTTTCTCTCTTTTTTTTTATTTTTTTTATTTTTTTTATTTATTTATTTTATTTTTTACTTTTCATTGTTTTACCATGCACTTGAGAATTCTAAATTCTTCCTTAGTGGAATGAGAATTTGATGAGATGTGATAAAATCTGAGGAAAACCCTTCAAATTAAATATTCATGCTTGATCAAAATGGACTTTTAAAGCATGTAATGTAGGCCATGGCTCAGGGTTCAGAAAGAAAGGATAAATAGGCCCAAAATATGTGTTTGAGGGTAATCAGATCAAGGATCCTTTCTTTGAGAAGGATTCTCTTTGAAGCATTTGTCTCTTCTTGGACATTTCTTTCCTTTTGACTTTGCTCTTTTTCTTCCTTGCTTTTGGCTTTCAATTTTCCATGTCTTTCACACATTTTTTTTGCTTTCATTTTGCCCCCTTCTTTTTCAACTGAGTGAGCCCGTCTTTATTCGGGGCTCCATTTGCTTTGCATCTGTCTTTGAGCTAGGACTCACTTCTCAATGATCTTTAAAAAGATCTTTCCTTGCATTTGCCCCATAGCATAGAGGGTGATCCTTGATCAGGGTTCAAAGAAGAAAGAATTCTTTTGGCTCAAAAGGGGCGACTATGGATAATTTCTTTTTTATGCGAAAAGGATATGAAAGATGGCCATTTCTCATGTCAAGCACAAATATTCATATTGAAAAGCAATCCCCAGGGGAAATAGATATTCATAATTTCATTTTGCACTTTGGAATCATCCGATTTCTCATATGCATGATATCATAATTTTTTTCATTTTTCATTTTTCATCGCATGCCCCAATGATTCATGCGTTAGCCCATCCTTCTTCACCATGTATCTATCATTTCCACATATGATGCCCCAATTTGATTAAATATGAGAATTTGTATCAACGAGGAACATAGCAAGTCTAGGTCTATTTTGAAAAGGCTGAGTTTCCAATCTGAGCTCTTTGAAGAGACAAGGAAAATATGACCCAAAAACGGGTTTTCTCTGGGATATGGGATAATCTAGTTTAATCATTGTGCCCTAGGGTGTTAATCATGAAGTGATGTTTGGGTAATTAGTGTTTTGCGGTCATTGGAAAAGGTCATGAATGGTTTTAGCACAATCTTGACACAGATCAAATTACCAAAATCTAGATTCTTGAAAAAATGTCTCATTTGTTTGAATTTCAAGGAATTCGAAAAATTTCAAAAAGTTTGTTTCTTTGTTCATAGCCTAGACTAGGATTTACATCCTTGCTTATTCTACAATGACAATGCTTCTCTTTTTTTTTTTCAAATTTATTTTTCCCTGAAGCATTAGGTCTTTCAAGTGTTCTTGATTCAAGGTTTAGGTATAGAGAAGCCCAAAAAAGAGAGGGAGGGTGTTGGGTCATTTCTAACAATGATCAACAATATTCTCGAGACTATCCATTATTAAAACTTCCTTAATGCTTGTTTTTGCAAATTCACGTTATTGTTAAAACACAACAAACACAAAGCATTTAAAATTCAAAATTCATTTAATTCATGTAGATGTTAACATGAGATAAGTGCTTTCATCATCAAAGTGTATAAAACTACATGCGTCAAAATGCTCCTATTGACATCTTTCAAAGGTAGTAATTCTCCCCCTAAAACCCTGAAAGAAACTTATTTAGGGCTAAGCGGCCTTCCATTGATTGATAAGCTCCGGTGTCAAAATACCATCACGGATAAGACTTTCAATCCATTCCTTCAGTTGTTTGCATTTTTCAGTTGAATGCCCAACTACCCCTAGGTGATAATCACACTTGCTGTATGGGTCATAACTCCTCGCTGATGGATTCAGAGCTATTTTCAAAGGTACCGGGGTAATGTACTGTTTCTTTATTAGTAATGGCAGTAGGTCATGGATGGGGATTGGAATTCTTTCTTGATTTTCCCGCGGTTGTTTTCTAGAAGTAGGCCTTGTTGCAAGGGCTGGTATAGAATTAGGTGTTTGGGTAGGTAGGTAAGGATAAAGGCTTGGATATACCACAGTAGGGTAACATGAATGGTATGAGGGAAATTAGGAATATGGGACGAAATCTCCCATAGTTTGGAGATCTTCCTCTTTCTTTCTAGGTGCCTTATTTCTCTCGGCATTGGATGTTCCTTCTCTTTCAAGTTTCCCATTTTTGATAGCATTCTCAATCATCTCCCCTGAAATTACCATGTCCGCAAAATTCTTCGAGGCATTGCCGACGAGTCTGTCATAGTACGGGGCCTGTAGTGTATTCACAAAAAGGATAGTGATTTCCTTTTGTGTCAAGGGCGGTTGTACTTGGGCGGCCAGGCTCATCCACCATTGTGCATATTTTTTGAAGCTCTCAGTAGCTCTTTTCTCCATATTTTGCAAAGTGAGACGATCAAGTGTCCTGTAATATGCTTGTACTGGTTTTGAAAAGCCCTAGCCAAATCATTCCAAGAGCGAATCTGATCCTTGCTCAACTGACTATACCACCTAGTTGCGGACCCGCTGAGGCTATCCTGAAAACAGTGAATCAAAAGCTTATCATTATCTATATGACTTGTCATCTTCCGGCAGAACATAGTGATGTGGGCTGATGGATCGATCGTCCCGTCATATTTCACAAAGTCAAGGATCTTGGACTTAGGAGGAATGACTAAATGGAGAACCAAACATCGTTCTTTCGCATCTAAACTCTCAAATACATCTGTACTTTCTACTGCCCGGAGCCTTTCATCTAACAACTGATATTTCCCTTGGGAATCTGCCAACTCAACCTCAGTTACTGCAACCTTTTTCAACTTTGCCTGTTCAGCTGGATCATCTGAGTTTAGGACATTGACGGGGTTAACAGTGTTCTGGGCATCACTCATTACGACCCCATTCTGACCCTTTTGTGCCTCTAACCCTTCTCTGGCGACAAAGTTTTCGGTGTATCCTTTTCCCTTGATTACGGCAGACATCAGCTCCATCAATTTAGTCATCTGATCCTTAGATTCTGCTTGAGACTTTGCTAGTTGTTCTCTCAATTCTCCCTGTACCTTTTCCATTCTTTCCATTCGGGCAACTTGTTCATCCTCCATAGCACTAGTCTGTATTAAAAGTGTACTCAGTACTTCTGATACCTCTGATTTGAAATGGAAATTCTTTCAAAGACTCTTAAAGCCAAGCCAACTTCTGTTTTATTTCCCCATGAATGCAATTTGATGCATGTGAAGCCTGAAAAATATGATGTATGGACATGTACAATGGAAACATGCTGACCATGTAATAAATGCAATCACGATGCCAACATGTTGCAAGCAAAGAATAAACAAATCAACGCATGGATATATGCAATTAATGATCATATTCATTTTAGCTATTTCCCAATGAATGATCATATACCCTATGAATGCAACACAGTGTCAATTATGCAAACAATGAATGATTGATATAGTATATACCAAGAAGATCATGCTAACCATGTGTGTCATGAATGCGACCTAATGCTAACATGATGTATGTAATAAGCAAATTAATGCATGAACATATACAAAGAAATCATGCTGACTATGTTTGTTATGAATGCAACCCAAAGTCAACATGATGCATGTAAAGAATAAGCAAATTAATGCATGGATATATACAGAAAAATCATGCTGATTATGAATGCATGAATGCAACCTGACAAATAATTGATCGGATGCAAAATGCAAAGGGGAAGATATCACGGAGGAAATAAGAATCGGAGGAACTTAATCACCAACATCTCATAAATTTGAAGCAAAGTCAATTCATTCCCATATCAATGTTCATAATGGTATAAACCATGTTTTACAAAATCTGAGCAGTAGTTAAAACTATCCTTTACAAGCACTTTATTCTTTCTAGCATCCTAAGGCTATAAGAGCCGGCTACTGAAAAAGTGAAATCCTATTACATCATATAAGACCGAAGTTTTTCCATCTTGATGCTGTAAATCTCCCAATCCTAATGACGCTTTCCCAGTCCTCTATCAATCAGTGTCGTTGGATCCAACCACTTGGCATCTATAAGAGTTTGCACTTTCTTTTTGACTGCTATACAATCTTCGATGCTATGGCCAACAATTCCAGTGATAATCACATCTTGCATTTGGATTATACCACCTTGGATATGGTGGTAACAGGGGTTTCAATGGGACACAGGCAACCATGTGATTTTGGATCAGTATAGGGAAAAGCTCTTGGTAGCTGATTGAAATGGGATCAAAATGCATTTGGGTCTTATTCTGGGATCGTTTCTTAATCACACATGGCCTAGGAGTTAGGGCACTTGGTGGTGGCACTAAGGTCCGAACCGGAGTGTTTACATGGAGATGTGGCGGATCAGCATGGTAAGGGTATGGATTTAGACACAGGGCCTTTGGCGGTTGTACATAGCTCGAGGTTCCTATCCCAGATACTAGATAAGGTGATTGATGAGGAAAATAGTATGAATTGGCAGTTGGTGGTGATGGAGTGGGATTCAAGAATCCCGCAGTGGTCATCCCAATGGACGATTGGACCATGGTAGGGTGGGGATACTAGCTTGGACCTCAAACAATTTGCAGGTATGGTACAGGATCCAAGGTTTCTATATTTGGTATCAGGCTCTCAAGTTTAACCATTTTCACGATTTTGTCCATAATTTCATCAGGATTGCAACCTTTGTGGCATTGACAAGTGCAGGATCCAGCAAGGATTGTATGTTCTGGACCTAATGGTTTTAGTTGATTCGAAAGCGATGCAGAGCCCTGAGAAAGTTCCTTTTTACTTTTACCCATATCCTCAACCATTTTCAGCAATTTGACAAGTTGTTCTTTCACTTCCCAGATTTCATGTCCACATTCCTCTTGCTTGCGTTCCAAAGCACCCAATCGTTCCTCCGATTCATTCCTCATATCTCGAACCCCTTTCATGCAAATAAAAATGTCATGAGATCAAGAATACAATAATGAATGTACATACTCTATTCCTATGTGCATGAATATACTGATGATTAATGCATGAACATATACAGAGAAATTATGGTGACTATGTATGCTATGGATGCAATGTAATGCCAACATGATGCATTTAAAAAATGAATAAATTGATGCACAAGTATATACAAATAATGACTATGCATGCCATAAACGTATTCTACAATGAATGACCATGCATACTATGATGTCAAAATCATATATGCGAAGAATAAATGAATTCACACAAAGGTAGATACAAAGAATGACCATGTATATCACAAATGTATTCTACAATGAATAACCATGCATGTTAGGACTTTGACATGATGTCAAAGTGATACAAATAAAGAATAAATGAATTAACACCAAGATATATACAAAGAAATCAATGATTACATGAAATTTGTGGGACCTAAATCTTGATTATTCAAAAAAAAATCTCATTATGCAAGATTTGCCTCCAAATTTATGATTTTTTTTTTAACATGTTTTTTTTTTCTATGAAAAACCACACATTATTTTCAAAAGAATTTTGGAATAATGAATCCTACTATGGTACAATATCCAAATTTTCATGCAACACTACCGGTTTTATGAAATCATCAAATGAAATTATTATTACCAATTGTTTATTGCAAAAACGAGATCAATAATACAACCAAAATGTACATGCTCTATTCACACATGTATAAAATGTGCAAAATGCAAAAATGCTTGAAAAAGGATTTTTTTTTTTTAAAAACAATTAATGAATATTTTGCCCCGACAAATATCTACTTATATAGGTATCACAGTGCCTTTGGGACAGATTAACACATTTATTACGGGTGATGTACGTACATCGTTGCCCGATCTACAAAACTTATTCAGAGTGTAAAATATGTAACAAAAGGTTTAGAAATGTCCCTCCATGTGTTCCTATCTTCGGTATATCTTAACGGAAATCCGGCATGGCTTCGTCTAGGTTCACTATATGAGGGTGAATCAGATCTAAAGGCCCCGAATTGCTTCTCACTGTCGCTGGTGAAGGCTAGTAAGGCACCCCGATAAAAGCGGTTCAATTCGTTAGAGTATATTTTCCTATGCCCATGCGGAGGATTATCACGAAGGCATTAGGTACTTTATACTCCGAAAGTGTTTCACTAGCCCATACAGAGGATCAATCACGAAGGCTTAGTTACTTTACTCCCACTTAAAAGGACGGAACCCGGGTAGAGGATTCATGTTATGCAAATGCAAATACAGTGTGTGCGGAGGAACAAAACAAACCTGTCACCACCTATTGTCACCCCTTATTCTAAATGCCCCAACTATTTATAAAAAAACAATCAAGAATAGTGTAACGCATTAACCAACAAACAATTATAACATACAACCTTAAATAACTAGAGAACAATAATAAAATGCATGCACATGAGAATGAACATATTTAAAAACATTTTATTATTTTCAAAATTCTCCTTATTAAAAAATGTGGGAATTAAAATTAAATACCAATTAAACCAACAAAACTGAGACTTTGATAACACACGACTAATTCTAGGCCTGACTCTCTAATAGTCCCCAGTGGAGTCGCCAAGCTGTCGCAACCTAAAAAATAACGAGTCTCATCGCAAGACTTTTTCATTAAGCGTGACATTAAAAAAAACCGAGGAAAAGTCAACTTAATTCCTCTAGAAAAATGAAGGTTTTGAAAATGACCTTGAAAAAGACATGGAGTCGCCACCAATCTTTTTTAGCTAGGTGTGACCGGCCACCTATTAAAACCGATTTTATAAAATATTTTAAAAATTAATTAAAACATTTTAAAAACCAATTTCAAGTCTGCGTTTTAAACCAGAGAAATCAAAGAAGCGGGTTCGGGAGTTGATTATGTGCGGGGAAGGATTAGCACCCCCACAACGCCCGTATAAATCGGTACCTTATTAATCGTGTGTTATCTCAAGTCTTGGTAAAAGTTGGTTTTAAATTTAGTATTTCAAATTAAATCCCAATTTAAAGAAAAATAATTCCATTTTTTATTGAAAATGATCCGGAATTTATAAATTCAAAATTTTTTCTATATTCCCCAACAAACGTGGCAAAATATAGAAATTTTTATTAATTTGGAAAACTTTCCGAATCATTCTCGTTTTTTGAAAGAAAGATATTCCTTTATTAATGATAATTGATGATATTCCCCCCAGCAAACCCGGTAGAGAACTCATGAATTATTTTAACTCGGGAATATCTTTATTTTGTTGAAAACCATTATCTTTTTTTTGAAAACATTTAAAAGAAATGAATATGTATATGCATGACATAAATAAAATGACATAGCAAAATCTAAATAATATAATGCAACCTAAATGACATGACATGATTTGAATGCCTTAGCATATTCTAAATGAAATGAAATATCCTAAGTTATATGATATATTCTAAATGAAATTAAATGACCTATGTAACATAATACATTCTATATGAGATGCAATATCCTAAGTCATATGATATATTCTAAATGAAATGAAATAACCTAAGTAACATAATTTATTCTATATGAAATGATATAATTTAAATGACATGGCAAATATGGATGATATGGCATATATATTAAATGAGATGAAATATGAAATAATGCTATAATATAATATGCATGAAAATAAAAATGAAAATAATAGTGCATGAACATAGTATATGCTAAATAATATGACAAAAAAATAACTAAATAAAAAGCATAGGATATCATGAAATATTCCAAATCATATAATAAACAATATAACATAACTCAAAATAATAACAATATCATAGAAATTATCATAGCAAGAATCACATATTATATAAAATGCATGAATATGGAAAATGCTGATGCACCCAAAAGAGTGTATCTTATTTAACCTTGCACTAAAAAGATCAATTGTAAGTATAGTAGTTAGCAAGGGTCGAGTCCTCAGGGATTGGGTTTTAGTTTATAAGTTGATAGTTTAAAACTTAAATTCAAGAACAATAAAAGAAAAGGGGTTTTTGAAATCAGATTTAAACTAAAGTAAATAATAAGTAAGATGCAAGTAAGAAATATGAAATCAAATATGAGAGAAATATGGTTAAGGTTTCATTCTCCACCACTAGACATCATTAAGAACCAATTTCAGATCTATCAATATCAACCAACTATCAAAGTTAACAACCGTAGATAACAACAAGCTCTGTTATCCCAATCTTTCCTTAGTTTGTCGTTAAATAGAACAAGCTCTCTATTTAATCTCTAACCATCAAACAACCTAGAATAAGTCTAAATTCAATTTAATGGCAGCTTTATGATGAGAAAGATAGGTTGATCTAAGCAACAAACACATAAGCTCGGATTGTTCAACTTAGGTTATGTTCCACTTTGCAATTATCGAAAACTTGACCATAATCATTAATCACAAATTGCCACTTATGAATAGGAAATCAAGACAATTACACGGATCAAGACTCCTAAACTAGCAATAGATAATTATCAAGATCTATCTAGTTGTACACCTAAATAAATCAAGACAACATCATAAACAGTTCTTGTAGAAGAATATAAGCAACTTTGATAGAAAATTAATGATAGATAGAATCTGAAAATCAATTATAAAACATGTCTAGGGCTTTGAAATCACCCTTAACCAAATAGAAGTTTAGCCTAGCATAGGTATTGTAAACATAAACATAAAATTAAAGAGAATCTAAGAAGGAAATAAAAGAAAGAAAGAAGAAGAAGAAAATAAAGAAAAAGAAAACTAGAGAAAGGAAAGAAGAAGAAAACTTAGAGAATTTTATTATAATGGCTAATATCCTACCAATCTACCATGTCTCTTACAATCATCCAAGGCCCTCTATTTATACACATTTTGGAGAGCTAAATGACAAGAGACAAGCTTTATAAATTTCAAAGGTAGGTATAATAGGTGGGTGCATTTTTCTAACAATTTTCGTCATTGCATATGACAATTCTGATTAGCCAGCTTGATGGTTGATTTTGTCAATGTTGGAGGCTTGATCTGATCAAATGGTCTTCTAGAAAAATGTTCCCCTATCAGTGTATGATCCATAGCCGTTGGAATCAGCTTATTTGCTGATGTGGATCAGAAGATATGGTCAAAATACCAAAACTGGTCAGCACAGACGTCATTGCACATCAGCCAACTTGATGGTTGATGTCGCTAGGGAAAATGACTCCGTTTCAAGAAGTGTAAAGCATGAAAAAGATAGATATGCCTCTTAACTTTGCACTGTAAAAATTTCAGCCTTAATGCTTCAGTGAAACTCCAGATATAGCTGATATGGAAAAAGGTGTCGGAACTGGAACTGAACTGGATTTGCCCTTAATTCTTGATTTAACCTAGTAATCTGAAATCACTCAAAGAAACTCGTGAAAGACACCAAATTACATAGAAATATAAAAGATCATAAACTCAATTAGACTAAGCAATAATAACTCGTATTTGACACAAAACAATAATAAAACATAACTAAAAACTATATAATTATACGAGTTATCACACCCCCACACTTAGATTGTTGCTAGTCCCTAGCAACGACTCAATCCTAGAAAAAAATAAAAATAAACAGGAAAACAAGTTAAAGGGATCTCAAACAAACAAGCAAGATCAAGCGTAATAATTGGCAAGGCATCTAATTAAGTATCATTGGCATATTAAGTTCGAGTAAAGGGTCAATGAGATTAAAATTGAAGGCATTACCGTACGATTGAGGAACTTCCTTCTTGGCGAGACTTTAGCTAGCCATGGAGGACTAGGCAAACTATAGCTTCGTAAGTACACATGCTAAGATCCTTGTCACCGCAGTTCACAAGTGAACTCGACAAATCTGATCGGTACAGAGATGAATCTGAGGCTTATGGACAAGTGAGGGGTGGAATGTTCAAACATAATCTGAGGTTTATCACAAGTTAGGCTCAAGAAATATAATAATAATGTGATCAATCCTCTCAAAATATTTCCATTCTCACTCATCCTTAGTCCTATGTTCAACATTAATATTTTGAAAAGAAAACAAAAAGCAAGAAAAGACTCGATCCAAAGAAAATAGAAAAGTAAAAACCTTTCTATAATGAAGAACCTCGAATCTTGAATTCAAATTTTTTTTTTTTTTTTTTTCAGAAATCACATTGGATTCCATACTTTTTTTTTTCTTTCTTTTCATTCAATTGATCAAACAAGACAGATTTTCATCAGCTATTTTTTTTTTTCTTTTTCTCAACTCATCACAACATTGTTTTGGCATCAATAAGTTCGAAGTTCACGACTCTAACAACAGTCACTCATTCTAACTACCCTTTTTTGCATTATTCCCTTTTTTTTTTTTTTTTTTAAGATTTCAAAAGATAACAAAATAAACAAGAAGGAAACACACAATCCCAAACCCAATGATCACAAATATTATCATAAAAGTATAAAGAGGGAATGGGGGTCGGAATCGTATTCGTTCACTTTGGCATAATTTCTGGAGTTCATATCTAGGGATCCAACCCGAAGGTTTACAACCTATGGGCTCCTAATGTAAGGGGGGCAAAGATAAGGGGCTTTCTGGATAGTGACTTTGTTCTAAGATCAGATCATGTATAGATGCAAGCATCTATGTGATGACTTAAATCTGCATGTGGAATGAAGAGAAAAGGTAAACTTACTATGTCTTCCCAGTTTTCTGTGGCTTTCCAAAGGCTCACCATGAATTCACATTCCAACAAAAATCGAACCGGTCTGCCAAAAACAATCTCAAAGACATTTGATCATAAAAAATATTCAATTTTCAGAAAACCAAACTGAAAATAACCTAGATAACTTAATCAAAGCCTTTGTAACTCTATTGCTTTATCCACATGCTTGCCAAGATTATACTAATACTCAAAAAAAAGAAAAATACATACATAAAAGTAGTAAAACACATGCAGATAATAAACGGACCAGATAGTTTTTTTTTAGAAGATTAAATCAAACTGACAAGGTATGTCTCAAGTCTCCCTTACTCAGACCTTGTTCAGAATGAATACTTCTAAATGGCTTAAAACACAACAAATTCTTTTTTTAGAAGATTAAATCAAACTGACAATGTATGTCTCAAGTCTCCCTTACTCAGACTTTGTTCAGAATGAATACTTCTAAATGGCTTAAAACACAACAATTTTTGTTTTTTTTTTTTTTTTGTTTTTTTTTTTTTACAAATTAGCAAAATATGTCCCTTACCCCCTACTAAAATATGACATTGTCCCCAATGTCAAATTTTAAAGGTAGAATTTAGGAGATATTACCTGCAGAGGTTGCTAACCACTTATTATAACTGAGACACAACAAACAAAATGTTAGATAATGTCACAAAGACAAAGTGCAATCCACTCCTTGCTTGTCTATATCTCTTTTTCTTTTTCCGAGCGTTTGCGAAACAACCATAGCAGGTAAATACTCATAAGCTTGGAGCTTTTTGAGTAAATCTTCAATGGTTGTAGCAGAAATTATGGTTCTCCTTGCCTCTGAAAACATGAATCCATTTTTCACAGCATTATCTAAATATGAAAGCAAATTACTAAAATAACCATTAATATTAAGCAAACCAATGGGTTTCTTTTTTGTGACCAAAGATGACCAAGAAGCCACGCAAGCTATTTCTTCCAATGTACCCAGACCACCTTGTAAAGCAATGAATGCATCGGCACAATGGTACATGATTGTCATCCGTTCAGGGATACTCCAGACTTGTATTTCCTTACCCACGGTAGGTCCACAAAAACCTGTGAATAGTTTTGGCACGATTCCTAGAACTGGACTTCCTCCGGCGTGTGCTGTTGTAGCGACTGCTCCCATTAAACCCGTACTACCGCCTCCATAAATCAACTGGATCTTTTGTTGGGCAAGTATTACTCCAACTCTTATGGCTTCATCAGCTAATATTTTATTTTTCCCTGGATAAGCACCTCCAAAGACACAAATTTTTTCAATGCGCTGGGACGAAGTACTTTCCATATTTTTTTTTCGAGTGCCTGAAAGAGAATGAGTACATGGTGTAATATATAGAGGACTGAGTAGTGAATCAGACAAGAGTAATAATGTCGCCGAAAGTGTATTTGACCTGTCAGAAGAAAATGTTAACCTAACAAAAGATTTTTGCGTGATTTCAGGAAGAAAATCAAAAAGAGAAGAAAAATCAACCGTAAAAGACCAATGCAAAAAAAAAAACGAGAATAATTACACAAATCGAACAACACGTAAATTAAACCGAAATGAAGATATTTCAAATCAAACCAAAAGCTGAGAAGTCATTTATTGTAGTTGTGATTGTGGCTCACATCTTCCTCTGGTTTTACGTCCAGAAACGGCTTAAACGCCTTCTATGAGTCGAGGATATGCTTCCCATCCAGTTTTCTTACAAGCTGGCAAACAGGGTCTTTTAACATCAGATTCCCAAGATGTTGCCATTCCCTTTGGAATTGCGGCCATAAATCAAGAATTTCTCTTTGTACGTCTCCACTAGGATGCGTCTCAAGAGAAAGTTGGATATTACCCAAATTCTCCTTACTCAGTCCATCCTTAATGAATTCAATTTTATCATCTTGATTAGAGGACGGAATCCCAATAGAACGACATTTACCGTTACACGTCCATCGTGCACATTTGTGGCAATTTGAACTCATGCGCTTTGCTCGTCGCTTCTTTGCAAAAGTGTTTCTACCTGTACCTGGTAAATGCAAAACAGGAAGATATTCATCTTCACGTACCTTGGCTTCAATTATCCAACGTATGTCTTCAGGAATCCCTTTGTGCATAAGCATTCTTAATCTTTCAAATCGAACTTGGTAAAGCTTCAGTAAAATATTTCGAGGAAAAGGAGGAAATCGTTTCTGCAATCTTGTGAGAATATCATCCATCCTGAAAAAAAAATGAAAGAGAAATTGAAAGAGAAATTTATATACAATATCAGTTTTGTGGGTAGCTGATGGAACCGACTTAAATAATCACGGAGTACCGTTATCCGCCATTTAACCGGGGTTAAAAAAAAAAAAAATAAAAATAAAAATTATATTTACATCTAGTCCTCGAGCAAAATCAAATAGCGACAAAATAATAAAACCTAATCTAATCCTCTTTCAATACAAATTAGAGACAATTATTGAACAAGTCTTATAAACTAATCAATAGGTTAAAGAATTTCACAAAAAATCATGCTTGATAGTAAATGGTTTGAGTTAAGCTAAAATTAACATAACATATCTCAATCAAAATAGTGCATGTTCAAATTTAATCTCAACTTCTCACATGGGATACCCTCATGATTTTCACTCTTTAAAGTAGTGGTGAAGTGTTTACACTCAATCAATCTCATGAAAACAGTTCTACCATATTATTGCTTATCCACCTATTCTCCACTATTTAGATCATACAACTTCATGAATCAAGAGGTCTTTAATCAAGGTTGTAATGGGGCCAAAGGGTTTGTAATGTGGTTGAAGAACAAAAGGATAAAGATATCACAAAGGTTCCAAAGAGTTCATAAAGTTTAGAGACATAATAAGATCATACAAAGAAACTTCTCAAAACTCTTTACAAGTACATAGTCACATAGGCCGAATATTCATGTTGGGCCTTTTCTTCATTCTAAACAACTTTGTAACATCTTTTTCTTTTTCCACAAATTCAAGAGATGATTCATATATTTTTTTTTACATAGGAATGTATTTGCCAGTATTCCATTTCTTTTTCTCTTGACTTTTCTTTTCTTTCCCCCCACACTTATTTCTTGTTTCTACCCCAAATTTTCAATAGATCTTCCTTGTCTTTGCAACTTGTCTCAAAACATGCTAATTCATCTTTGGAACAAAGGTAAAGATATAAGTATATTTAGGTTAGGGACAAGTTATGGTTACCAAAGAGATAGCATATTCAATGTAGGCTCAAATTGGTTCACTAAGGGTGTGTTCTCTTGGAACATCAATAAGGGATGGCTGTTTGGCCCTGGCTAAAAATCCTAATGCCTCTATCATATTCATGTTGTCACATACATCAATATAGTCTCAACAAGGTCTAAAGCAAGTTCTAGAGAATCATGTAATCATAAGAGCACTCAAGAAAGAAATTAGATTGATTTGTATAATGCATCAATCATTATAGGCTCAAAAACTCACAAGGATGATTATACAAGTCAGATTAAGTCTAAACATGCTTCTTTCTCAATCAACATATCATATTAACATTGGCTCATAAAAAGGTTGATATCAAGCTCAATTCTCATGAAAATCTTCTCACTAATAAATCTGTTTTAGACTTATACAATTCATATCTCATCATTGTATTAAAAAGAACTAAAACACACTAAAAATAATAATAATAATTATATTAAAGACTCATAAAAAAAATAATAGGTAAAAATAAAATAAATCCTAAATCCTTCCCCCCACACTTAATTCTTACATTGTCATCAATGTAATGCTATTAACCCAAATGAAAGAATCATGTGTAAGAGAAAATAACTAATAACATAGGAATAGGAATAACTAAGACTCAAAACAAAACAAAACAAACTCATGCAACCTAAATAATCCTAAAATACTAAACAAACAATTAACAAATAAACATAAAAACAATAAAAATAATAAAAGAAAAAGGAAAAGGAAAAGGAAAAGGAAAAGGAAAAGAAAGCAAATCTGAGTATGGCAGGTGGTAATTTCTTCATTAATTGGGCTGTCTTCCCAATTAGTACTTGATTTAAGTTGTCCAACCTAACCAACACCCCTTCTTGGCTGTTTAGGATTTGCAAGATCATACAAGAAACTTCCCGAATTTGTGCGTTTTGTAGGGTGGTTTCTTTGCACAAAAGTGGATGCATTCTCCATTACAAGTATTATTCCATCCTTTGTAATGCATTGCTCATCGAGGAATGGTGCATCTTTTGGTACTTGTTGAATGACATCCACAAACAAACTGTTTAAGGTTTCCAGCATGTTTTGTTCATGTTCCCCCTCCTTGAACTTTGCGAATCTACTAGGGAAAGGTGGAGAAGAAACATTAGTAAAAATTGGAATCTTAAACGTTACCTCAGGTGCCGAAATTCTCTTATTTGGATTTGTGGCTTCATTCTCCTCAAGAATTGAATCCATTTCTAATTTTGTCTCATCCTCATCTTGTTCCTCATTCTTCAAGGTCACAATAGTAGCATTCTCCTTTGGGTTAATCATTGTTTGGGCTGGGAGTTCTTCAGATCTTTGTGCTACCCATCCCACCGTACTACTAGCCAATTGGCTCATTTGCTTTTCCAAACTCTGGATGCTTGCCCTTGTTTCCTGTTGAAATTGCAAAGTATCAGTAACAAGAGAATAGACAAGATCTTCTAAAGAAGTACCTGAGTTTTGAGTCATATGTGGTGGTTGAAAAAGATCTGGTTCTTGAGACCATGATTCATTGAAGCTAGATGGATGAGTGTAATTGGCATAAGGATCTACTTCTTGGTAATTTTTCGAGTAGCCATAATTAGTATGATCCCACCATCCCTCATGGTAAGTGTTTGAGTAATGATCATACTGTTGGTCTTGGAACACTTGATGGCCTTGACATCCTCCCATGGCCAATTGTTGAACTGGGGAGGTGAGCTTGGCTTGTTGATTCTCCATGTTCATGTATGCCACCAACTCTTCAAGTGTTAGATTGCTCAATTCCATCGTTTTTTTTTTAAAATTTGAAAAGAAAAACCTGTATGTACAAGAAAATAAAACTAATTAGAACTGAAAATAAGAATAAACCAAGTAACAAATAAACTAAAGAAAACAATCTCCGGCAACGGCGCCAAAAACTTGATGCACCCAAAAGAGTGTATCTTATTTAACCTTGCACTAAAAAGATCAATTGTAAGTATAGTAGTTAGCAAGGGTCGAGTCCTCAGGGATTGGGTTTTAGTTTATAAGTTGATAGTTTAAAACTTAAATTCAAGAACAATAAAAGAAAAGGGGTTTTTGAAATCAGATTTAAACTAAAGTAAATAATAAGTAAGATGCAAGTAAGAAATATGAAATCAAATATGAGAGAAATATGGTTAAGGTTTCATTCTCCACCACTAGACATCATTAAGAACCAATTTCAGATCTATCAATATCAACCAACTATCAAAGTTAACAACCGTAGATAACAACAAGCTCTGTTATCCCAATCTTTCCTTAGTTTGTCGTTAAATAGAACAAGCTCTCTATTTAATCTCTAACCATCAAACAACCTAGAATAAGCTCTCTAAATTCAATTTAATGGCAGCTTTATGATGAGAAAGATAGGTTGATCTAAGCAACAAACACATAAGCTCGGATTGTTCAACTTAGGTTATGTTCCACTTTGCAATTATCGAAAACTTGACCATAATCATTAATCACAAATTGCCACTTATGAATAGGAAATCAAGACAATTACACGGATCAAGACTCCTAAACTAGCAATAGATAATTATCAAGATCTATCTAGTTGTACACCTAAATAAATCAAGACAACATCATAAACAGTTCTTGTAGAAGAACATAAGCAACTTTGATAGAAAATTAATGATAGATAGAATCTGAAAATCAATTATAAAACATGTCTAGGGCTTTGAAATCACCCTTAACCAAATAGAAGTTTAGCCTAGCATAGGTCTTGTAAACATAAACATAAAATTAAAGAGAATCTAAGAAGGAAATAAAAGAAAGAAAGAAGAAGAAGAAAATAAAGAAAAAGAAAACTAGAGAAAGGAAAGAAGAAGAAAACTTAAAGAATT